>OX465597.1:313271015-314521015 GCA_950022295.1 Bromus sterilis | reverse complement strand
TTTTTTGTGAAACCCCCCTTCCTTTCTGCGTAATCAATCCGCTCTTCACAAAAAAATCGGTTTAGTTGGCAGACCGAAGGCCTTGTGTGTCTAATGGGCTGTTAGCTTTGAATAAGAGGAAAAAATATAATTTCGGGTGGGCTGAACTCATGATCTTTTCTACGTGAACATTTTTTTATTGTGTATATTTTTTGAAAATATGTTTGAACATATTTTCGAATAAATATTAGAAAAATTCAAATGCATGTTCAATTTTTTGAATAGAATAAAATATATAAAACTATTTGAAGGTTTTTTACATTACATATTTTCTAAAATTTTCATGAACTTTGACGCTTGGCGTGATTGTTTGTGGAAATAAAAGAGAAAAGATGCATGCAATAAATAGATTTTTTTGATTGATTCTTTTATACCTATTGTTTATTTTATAAAAAATTCTAAATTGTTTGTAATTATCATCGCTAATATTTACCATTCAATTTAACGGTATTATTCATAATTTAATACTCTTTTGCGCGGTCCAATTATAAGTTTTGTGTAATAATTAAAAGTTGGATGCACCAATAAAGGAAAATCAAGCCGGCTTTAGTTAGGTCGGTCTACACACAACTTTGCAATATTTATTTATTAATATTGTAGAGTAAGTGAGATATTGTAGTAATATACTTTCTGGCTACAACAGTTTAAATTACTAATTACTAATTTATTGAAAACAAGCGCAACCGAGCAATTTATAACTTACTTAAAAAAACAAGCACACTAACGAACAACTTTTGTTGATGTACATTTATTATTAAGCCTTGATGTGCACCTTCTTGCTCCTTATATGCTTTTTTAAGGAAGTAAGTGCATCACCAAGTAGTTTATAAGATGATTTTTAAGAGAAAAAGTAAGCACACTAATTTATAATGTTTGCATATATAATTTTTTTGATCTTATCGTGCACTTTCATGTGGCTTCGAATGTTGTCGAACTATAATAATAAATGTTTCGATTGATACAGTATATTTTCCCGTTGCAACGCACGGGCATATGTCCTAGTTTTATACTATTGATTTTACATGAAGATTTGTTTAGATATTTTTTTTAATATTTTTTCTTTTTCTTTCTAGTTTGATAGAACTTAGATGTGCTTTATCTTAAGGCACACCTAGATGTGCCCTAGCAAATCTGTAAAATTAAATAATGGAACACATCTCGGGACATATAAACGATAAAAAAACCAACATTTAAAAGGAAATAAAAAACACAGCCTGATGAGCTCAAGCAATCGAAGCCATCGGTCCAGCTTCTCGGACGGCTGGCAGACGATGAAGGGTAGATTAGAAGGGCGAAAGGCCACGCGTTTCTACGGTACGAGCGGTGGTGGGGAACCCCTCTCCGGCGGCCCGGGGCGGCACCATGAGGCCTGGATTGACGGGATCCCCGGCGGAGTTGGCGCGACGCGGCTAGCTTGGCGGGTGATATTCCAGAACTGACAGGTTACGCCTTTCTACTTCGCACGTTACCCTACATTTTTAATTTTTGGCTAGTGGCATTGTCGATTGTTGATGTTCACCATTCTTTGGTAGATGAATGTTGAATGATTAGAATGACGTGTTTCTTCCATACTGTACTATAATCCATAGATCTCTGGTACCCCACAACAACTGAATGTCTGAAACACATGCTGGGGCAATCTTACCTCTGATGTCTTAGGCCTAACTGAAAACTAGAATTACAGGAGAGAATGCCCTTAAAATTTAGGTAGAGTTTATATTGCACAAATTTTGATACAAACTGACACATGCATTTCATACTTGGAAAAACAAGAGCGGAACAATAAATATCTGCACATCCCCTTATGCCGCCTTTGAGTGTAGTTCAACCAGTGATGCATAAACTCCATCCTTGATGCCCATGAGGGATTCATGCTTCCCCTTCTCGGCAACTGAACCATCTTTGATGACTGCGATCGTATCTGCCCCTTTGATTGTGGACAGACGGTGTGCTACGACAATGGTGGTCCTGTCGACCATCACCTGATCCAGAGTCTCTTGAACAATATGCTCTGATTCAGCATCCAGGGCACTTGTTGCTTCATCAAGCAGAAGTACTCTCGGGTCCTTCAAGATCGCCCTGGCAATAGCTACCCTTTGTTTTTGCCCACCAGATAGTTGTGTTCCCCTCTCACCGACGTTGGTGTAGTATCCCTGGGGCAAGCTCGATATGAACTCATGAGCGTTGGCTGCCTTGGCAACACTGATAATCTCTTCTTCAGTTGCTTCTCCACGCTTTCCATATGCTATGTTAGCACGAATCGTGTCATTGAAAAGTACTGGTTCTTGGCTTACCAGCCCCATCTGGTCTCTTAACCAACTCAGTGTTAAGTTCTTGAGTTCTATTCCATCTAGTGATATTGTGCCAGAGTCTGGATCGTAGAACCGCTCTAGCAAAGCAATTACTGTGGATTTGCCACTGCCACTCTCCCCAACAAGTGCAGTTGTCTGCACATCATAATCAGTTTTAGACCTTTCAGTACAACTGTGGGGGGTATGTAAACACAAAGAAATTCCAATTTTGTTCTTTGCAATCCTAATTTTCACAAATATCCAGTGCTCCAGTTTGACATTGAAATTGCAGGGACTGGATCTCACACACACAAAAATTGGGAGGGACTGGAAAAGCTGGATATCATTAAGGGATATAACAACTAAAAAGGGGTGTACCCAGTGCTGTGCCAGACCCGCCGTTCTAAGGGACGGAACAACTAACAAAGAAAAATCTTAATGCGTAACAACCTTATTTCCTGTTTGACTTTCCTGTTTTCTAACTTAAATTTCATTGTTTATTTTACTATTTGTTGTGAACATGGTCTTTAAACTTGATCATTTGTACAATGCTAGATGAAATTGGTACCACCTCTCTAGAATTATGTGAAACTCGTAGGGTGGACATTCTAACACATGGGGTACGTTAACAAAGTTTTTGTAGCACTTGATGTTTTCCTGTCATTGATGTTGAGATAAAGAAGTTCCAGGTTGTTACAACCCTTTTGCGAAACATATAGCAGGATAATACGTGGATACGTGAAACAACATGGTCTAAGCTTCATGCCAGGCAGTAAACTGGTACATGAAATTTCTCCCCATTTTGCAGTCAATAACTAGTAAACTTTTAATACTAGAAGAAATCAGGACAAGTGTCAAGTTAACTGTACCTTTCCGGAAGCAATACCCAGCGTAAAGTCACTGAATATTTGGACATCTGGTCGGGATGGGTACTTGAAGCTTACATGGTTGAAATCTATGATGCCATCAACTTTTTCTAGCTTTATACCTTCATTACTGGTCGAGTCAATTTTGGGCTTTCTGTCTATGAAAGCTAGTATGGATGCCGTGGATTCTAGACCTTTTGTTGAGTCTGATGCCATGTCACTTGTTTGGGAAATTCCAAAAGCAGTGAAAACCAAGGCAAAGTAAACCTGCAAGTACCAGATCGGTTTATCAAGTCGTCGAATAAAATAACCTCGCATGTCAAATGTCAATGTCTTACTCTGAAAACATCTTTAAATGTTGATTTGCCATCGTGTACAAACCGTGCACCAACATAGAAACAAAGAGCATATGTGAGATACAACATTAAGTTTGAGAAACTAAAACCGAGACCTCCAACCATTCCACTTCTAATTCCCTGTTTCATTGAAGCCTGGCATTTTCGGCTGTACATGGTAATCACTCTCCTCTCTGCACCGAAAGATGCTACAGTTCGAATACTGCCAATTGCTTCAGCCACAATTTGACTTGCATCCTCATACATCACCTGTAGCAATCATTAGTTTGGAGAGACTATTCTTTAATTCATACTTCTGAGTACCACATTGTGTTGATGGTAAGCTTTGAATATGTGACTAGTAATAAGAAATTTCATGATGTTTGAAAAAATAGATACCTTTATCTAATGTAAAAATCATCAAGAAATTTCCTTTTCTTTTATAAATAAAACATTTATGTTTGTAACGTGGTTTATCTGATTTCACCTTGGCATCTTCACCGAACCCTTTCAAGAACCTCAATTGAATATAGTTCTGCAAACCCAGAAAAGGAATGACACCTATGATGCTCAGCGTAAGCTTCCAGTCTGAAGCAAATGCTATGGCAAAGCCACAAACAAGTGTTACTGTACACTGCACTAGCACGGCCAAGTTATCTCCTACAAGGCGTCGGATGTTCAAAGCATCGATAAACAACCTTGCACCAAGTGCACCACTGTAAAAGTTAGAAGAAAAACTTGATATCCATGGTCTTAGAGAATAAATAAACTTGAACAAGGAGAAAAAGTACGGTATCAAACCTGGAATTCGAAGGATCATCAAACCAAGCAACCTCTTGATGAATGATGCTTTGGAAAGACAAAGCACGGGCACGTTGTATAAGTTTCCCACCGGCTACTCCAAATAAGAAAAATTCCAATTGGATCGAAACCAGGGAAATGATTGCCATCAGAAGGCAGATCAATGCCCAAAACATCGAATCTTTTCGAAGTTGGTGTGCTGGATAGTAGAATGTTCTTATGGCACCAGATATCATAATACTGAATGATGGGAAGAGAAGTCCGTGCACCGTGGCAGCTATGACAGCTAACAGGAGAATTGGTGCTTCTGGCTTACTAAGCTTAAAAAGGCGTTCAATTGGTGCTTTATTTGGAACCTCACTATCACCAATTTCTTTGTGTTCCTGTCTGATAGCAACATGCATGTGAAAATCATCATATCTAGACAGTCCAAGGGATTTATTGGAGTGTTGGCTTCTATTCCTGGGAGAATACCTGATTGATTGTTCCAAAGGTAAACTTGTACTTTTGAATCTTGAACCTGTCACATATGGCATCTCATATGTTTCTTCAGTATGGGTCTGTTGTAGCCGAATAAGCTGAGAGTAAGCTCCATCAGGATCCTTTATCAACTCATCATGAGCACCTGTAAGAAATGAATTTGTGAAGGAAAAGAACTGACTAACCTCTGATTCACATTTGTTAATTGGTTCAAAGAAGAAGAAAATGATAAATGGGTGTCGAAGTATCCCTTACCTCGTTCGGCTACCTTTCCTTGATGAACCACTGCTATGCAATCTGCATTTCTGACTGTACTCAGCCGATGAGCAACAATGAGTGTAGTTATCCCTACCATGATCTGATTTAATGCTTCTTGAACTACTCGCTCAGACTCAACATCCAAAGCACTAGTAGCTTCATCCAACAAGAGGATTCTTGGATTTTTAAGGATCGCTCTTGCAATGGCAATCCTTTGTTTCTGCCCCCCAGAAAGCTGAGCACCATTCTGACCAACCATGGTCTCATACGCCTGCATCGTGTGGAAGATAAGCATTAATTGCAGGAAACTTGAGTAAGGTACTGTTGTAACTAATCAGTTTTTTTTGTACGTACATTAGGCAACTTTTCAATGAAATTTGATGCATTTGCAAGCTCAGCTGCTCTCTTGATCTCTTCAAGCGTGGCATCCTCTTTACCATAGGTTATGTTGTCTTTGATAGATGTCATAAAAAGTAATGGTTCTTGGCTAACAAGACTGATCATTCCTCTTATCCAACGGAGTTTCATACTCTTGATGTTGATTCCATCTATCAGCACATCGCCAGCTTGTGGGTCGTAGAATCTCTCCACCAGACTAATTACTGTTGATTTACCACTTCCACTCTCTCCAACAATAGCCATTGTAGTACCACTAGGTACTTGTAGAGACAACCCATTAAGTATCAACTGCTCAGGCCTTGCAGGATATGTAAAGAACACATTGTTGAGTTCGACATCGCCCTTGATATCATCCAATACTATTCCAGAAGTGTCGGTGATGTCAATCTTTGTTTTTTTGTTCATTATTTCAAACAACCTATATGCTGCAGATTGCCCTTCTGCAATAGCAGAAATAGAGGGTGATGCATTACCTATAGCCCTGTTACAAATTAAGGCCTGAGTGTCAGAATTTACTATAGATTCAGTTGCAGCATATACTATTGGTTATCCTCATTATTTTCACATTCTGAATCTATTTTGAAGTAGGATTCTAGTAGTATGTCACGTTACTACCAAAAGTAATAATAACTCTAACTATATTGATGGCAATAATACAAAAAATAG
Source organism: Bromus sterilis (assembly GCA_950022295.1). Classification (NCBI taxonomy): domain Eukaryota; kingdom Viridiplantae; phylum Streptophyta; class Magnoliopsida; order Poales; family Poaceae; genus Bromus; species Bromus sterilis. The sequence continues at coordinate 314,514,880 of OX465597.1, read as the reverse complement.
TTTCGAGTAAATTTCCAGATTTAGATATTTTTCTGCTTTTAATAAATAAATGGAGTATTCTTGTTATTAGGTTAAGAAGAGTTTTGAATTTAATTTGTGCAAGACTAAGTGCTACTTTACTCTGACATCTTATACTATCATTGACACTACTATAATAAAAGAATTAGAAAGCTCACATTGAACCAGTTAACATTGCAAATACGATATTGATGACTTGCCCTCCAGTATATCCTTCTTTGATGATTAACTTGGCGCCATACCAAAAGGCTAGAGAGTAACTGCAGAAGAAAACGGAAAGGATACCGCTTGTTCCTAGACCAGTGGCAATCCCTTCCAAGACCGTTGCCTTATATGCCCTTTCTGAGAGACTGTTGTACAATGTGATTGCTTTCTTCTCACCATTGAAGGAGACAACCTGCTTAGAGGTGTTATCAATGTTATATTTTGTAAATAAGAAGAAAGCTGAGTACCTCAAAAAGCGGGTGGGTGGGCCTATGGCACACCTGCTCAAGCTAGCCACCTATTATACATAATTCAAACTATGAGAACCTACCGTTCTTATAGCTCCAATGGTCTGCTCGACGACATTGCCTGCATCACCATATGATGCCTGCCTCCTGGCTGATATTTGAGCACGTAATCGAGAGATAATTGCAAAAGATAGAATATTTGGAGGTACGCATGCGAGCATAACAAGTGCCAACATCCAGCCTCTTACGAACCCGATGACAAAACATCCAACAAAGGTTGTCAAAAGCTGTGCATACTTGCCTACCTGGACACGAGGAAGCCATATTTACTTGAAATCAACCGGTGCATTTACAGAAAACAGATTTATTGAGGTATTTTGTCTATGTTGTGTAATACATTTGTTACCTTCTCTCCAAGGGCATCTTGGACCAGTACAGTGTCTGCAGACATTCTAGAAATTGCTTCCCCAGTTGTCATCTCCACATCAAAGAATGAAACATCCTGCTTTAGGACAGCTTCGAGGTATAAAGCTCGGATGCGTATTGACTGCCTTTCTCCAGCCATTGTCCAACATGACACCTCTGGCACAGGTAGCAGGTTAATGCTTAAGGCTTTCAGCCACTGTTGAAATTCTGTTCCGTGTGAATGTAATCCAACTCCTTCGTACTGCTTGATACTTGGTTCAAGTTAAAACTGGAAAGCCAGTGCTAGTTGTAAGTTTAAAATTTCAATTGTGGTAAATTTCATTCACTATTTGTTCCATTTTTTTGTTGAAAATCAGTACTATTTCATGAAGTTCCAGATCTGTCTGATAAGTGATGCTATTGTTGGGGCACTTGGATATGAACATGTCTGTTCGTGTTTAGAAACATCAAAATTGTGAGGCACTGACACCAATGTCAAATACATGAATATAGTAATATACTACTCCCTTCGATCCATATTAATTGCCGTGGAAATAGATGTATCTAGATGTATTTTAGTGCTAGATACATCCAGTTCAACGAAAATTAATATGGATTGGAGGGAGTACTAGATTAGTAGCAACCAGTATCCAATCATTTGTAGCCAATTTATACTCCATGTGGGGACTACAATAGCTGAATGCCCATACATTTTTCTGTTGATTTTGAGTGCTGGACTGTTTATCACGTGGCATGCCCTTTCAATTCAGAACTGAATAGCATTCGACTCTAGAAATTCACAGGAGAAAAGCCGTACTTACGAAGAAATGAAGCCAGTGCCGTCCCAATTCCCAAATAGATATAGTACATAACAACCTGGACAAAGAAAATGTCAAAAATAAATTAGTACTGTATTAAATCAGTGCATAATAACCTGGAAAGAGCTAACTAAGCTTTTCAACCTCATTTTTCGGTCAAACAAGATGCCTGAAGAATGGAGGCAGAGTATATTAGTACCAATCTTCAAGAACAAAGGGGATATTCAGAATTGTACTAATTACCGTGGGATTAAGCTAATGAGCGATACAATGAAGCTATGGGAGAGAATCATTGAGCACTGTGTAAGAGGAATGACACGCGTGACCAAAATTCAATTTGGTTTCATGCCTGGGAGGTCGACCATGGAAGCCATTTTCTTGGTACGACAACTTATGGAGAGACACAAGGAGCAAAAGAAGGACTTGCATATGGTTATCATTGACTTGGAGAAGGCCTACGATAAGGTACCGCGGAATGTTATGTGGTGAGCGTTGGAAAAACACAGTCCCGACAAAGTACATTACCCTCATCAAGGATATGTACGACAATGTTGTGACAAGTGTCCGAACAAGTGATGGCGACACTGATGACTTCCCAATCAAAATAGGACTGAACCAGGGGTCAGCTTTGAGCCCTTATCTTTTCGCATTGGTGATGGATGAGGTCACACGGGATATACAAGGGGACATTCCATGGTGTATGCTCTTTGCAGACGATGTGGTGTTAGTCGACGATAGTCGGGCGGAGGTTAATAGAAAGCTGGAGTTGTGGAGACAGACTTTAGAATCGAAAGGTTTTAGGCTTAGTAGAACTAAAACTGAATACATGAGGTGCGGTTTTAGTACTACTAACCATGGGGAAGAGGAGGAAGTTAGCCTTGAGGGACAAGTGGTACCTCAGAAGGACACCTTTCGATATTTGAGGTCAATGCTGTAGAAGGAGGAGTTGCTAGCAGACATACAGGAGGCACCAAACTAGTACATTCCTGTGACCTCCCTCTGCAGCATGATTAAGCTGAACCAGAGATATATTCTCAAAAAGATATACGTCGGTACCTTGCTGACCCGCTGGAGGATGTTGTCACTCGCACCAAAACACTCGACGACCGTGGCTAAGACGACCGTCATGAGCGGGTTCCCCATGCCGTTAACAATGGCCGCCACTGTGCCGATGGCCATCAGCGCCAAGTCGGCGCGGCTGGCATACCTAAACATGCCAAAGAATGGCACCTTCCTACCCCCCTCATTCTTCCTCGCCCTCCACTCCGTCTCTTCATCGTTCCCTCTGTCTCGCATAGCTTCGTCATCCATTACTCTCTGTTTCTCCTCCTAGCAGTTGCTAGTTAGCTACTACAGTATTGCTTGTGGTGATGAGAGTTGGGCGTTAATATATATTAGGCAAGCGAAACTGACAGGATGTCTGTACACGTGGTTGCTAAGGCAGCTATATAAAGCGGGGCGAAAGCCTTTTTCGATAAGGCAGAGCTATATAAATGGTTGCCTCCTCATTCGTGTATCAGTGGCGGGACCGATGATTTCAAAGGTGCAATGTAAACATGTCAACAACATTGTAGAATTACAATATGATTCTTCATGTCTTGGTGTGAGGTCTGTCAAGGATCCTCTGAGTTTTGGTTGGTGATGAGAAATCCACTGTTTTTTGTGTGGGGTGGGGTGTGTGGCTTATGTTTCTTCCCCTAAGAAGACTACAGTTTCCTGGCTTGTTTGATACTCCCTCCGGGTTTTTTACTCCGCATATTAGGTTTATCTTAAGTCAAACTTTGTAAAGTTTGACCAGATATTTTTGTTATATATGAACATCTACAATATCAAATAAGTATAATATACAAAGTATATTTCATGATGAATCTGATGATATTAATTTGCTATTGGTAATTTTTGATAATTTGTTCTATAAACTTGATCAAAATTTGAAAAGTTTGACTTAAGACAAATGGAATATGCCAACTATAAATAAACAAAGGGAGTATAGGCAATGACATTGGTAGATCTGTTGCTGACTTAGCTGGTTGGAGATGGCAATTGAGCTTCCAGAGATGGATGAGTGTGAGCTGGTGGGAGGTAGCAATTGAGCTTCCTGAGATGGTTGAGTGTGGAGTTGCTTGTGAGTATGGCTCTCAACGATGACAATATAAGGCAAATTTCGAATGGACTAATTATGGGATTTTACTGTTACTAGTAATTGTGTACGTGCAATGCACGTCAATATTAATATTAGACAGTATATTAATTATATTTCCCGTTAATGTTATGCAAGATATAAAATGCATGTTAACATTAGACAAGATATTAATTGTATTGCACATTAATATTCGGAAAGATATAAATTGCATGTTAATATTTAGATATGATATAATTATTGAGCAGTTTTAACATGGTCCCTCTTACATCATGTTTTCACATGAAAGTTAAGAAGGTAGGAATAGTTTTGAGCCGTTGATTTCATTAAGTAGTGAATCTGATAAACTCTTACCTTCTTGTCTCTCATGGAAAAAGAGGGGATAAGAGGAACCATGTTAAAATTTCTCATAATTACTTGGTTAATGTTGATTTTGAAATTAGGCATGATATCTATTGGGTGCTAAGCATGTTTAGTGCTACGCTAAACATCAGATTCGGTTGACGGATGAGATTTATTAGATCTTCACAACTCACTCATTTTATATTGTTATAGATAAAATCCATTTGTAATCACATTGCTTATAATAGTCCCGATAGATCATTTAAATATATCTAGAAAGCTAAAGTTCCACTTCAGATTAAAATTTTGTTTTAGCTGATTCTTCATGATGCTACAACAACTAAAGACAATATGGTCGACCAAAGTGCGTGAGTAGTATTGTTTGTAGATTTTGTCCCGAAGAGACCATTCAACACTTATTTTTCAAAGTTCTAAAAAAACACTTCTTTTTCAAATGTGCTACTGCAAAATGTGTTTGGAGCATCGCGGGTCTGCCCGTTGGTGCTGGGATCAGACCTGGATTTTTCTCCCAGTTCTTCTGGTGGTTTCCTCGGTATATTTCAACTAGTAGAAGTGTTCAAATCACCAGCCTAGCTGCAATTTGCTGGGAAATTTGGAAGCTACGAAACAAGTCATGCTTTGAAGGGAAGTTGTTTCATTCCCCTGCTAAGCTAATCTATTACGCTTGCGTGTTTATGAAACATCGAGCAGGATAGGGAGGTCCTGGTGGCGGGAAATAATGTTCTACAAAAAAGCTTGTTGTGACTGTGAGCATGCATACTTCTTCTGGGCAATTGGATGGAGGCTTAATGAGGATCAAAGCTGCTTCAGTGGCATGGATGAAGATGTAGATGCAACCATATTGGAAGACTTTCTGGTGAGTCTTTTGTGTTGAAGTAAATTGCTTAGCTCTTTCCATCAGTTCAGACTTTTGGTTGAGTTGGCTAGTGCATGCAATTCAATATGGTATCAGAGCAGGAGGTCCTAGGATCAAATCCTGGCCAACGCAAAAATTACAAAGAAATATTGCGGCTCCCAAAAAATGCGTCATAATAGGCCAAAGGGCAAAGACGTAGGGTGAGTGTTCAGTAATCATGACCAACGCAAGAATTAAAAAGAAATATTGCGGCTTCCCAAAACATACGTCACAATAGGCCAAAAGGCAAAGACGTAGGGTGAGTGTTGAAGTAAATTGCCTAGCTCTTTCCATCAGTTCGGACTTTTGGTTGAGTTGGCTAGTGCATGCAAAATTACAAAGAAATATTGCGGCTCCCCAAAAATGCGTCATAATAGGCCAAAGGACAAAGACGTAGGGTGAGTGTTCAATAATCATGACCAACGCAAGAATTAAAAAGAAATATTGCGGCTTCCCAAAACATACGTCACAATAGGCCAAAAGGCAAAGACGTAGGGTGAGTGTTGAAGTAAATTGCCTAGCTCTTTCCATCAGTTCGGACTTTTGATTGAGTTGGCTAGTGCATGCAATTCAATATTTTGCACTTGTGTATGCATTACTATAAAGGATATCAACCACCGGCCCATTGCCCTAGCCATGTCTTCTAAAGACTGACGTGCCAAGGAGCAACAACGGCCAACTACCTAATGATTCAGGTAACTCCGAATGAAGTCTGTAGACGTTAAGATATGGAGTACGTTCGGTACCTTGCTGACCCGCTGGAGGACGTTGTCGCTGGCGCCAAAACACTCGACGACCGCGGCAAAGACGACCGTCATGAGCGGATCCCCCATGCCATTTACAATGGCCGCCATTGTGCCGACGATCATTAGCGCCAAGTCGGCGCGGCTGGCGTACCTAAACATGCCAAAGAACGGCACCTTCCTAGCGCTCTCGTTCGTCCTCGCCCTCGGCTCCTCGTCCCCTTTGTCTCTCATAGCTTCGTCATCCATTACTCTCTGTTTCTCCTCCTAGCAATTGCTAGTTAGCTACTGGTGCTGAACTTATCTCTGTTGCTTCGATGCTTGTGCTGATGATAGTTGGGCGCTACTGTATGCTAGGCAAGCAAAACTGACAGGATGTCGCTTATATTTTGTGTATATGTGGTTGCTAAGGCAGAGCTATATAAATGGTTAGCCTCCTGATTATTCGTGTATCAGTGGCGGGACCCATGATTTCAAAGGTGTACACTGTTGTGCAATGTAAACATGTCAACAACATTGTAGAATTACAATACGATTCTTCATGTCCTGGCGTGAGATCTGACAAGGATTCTCTGATTCTGGTTGGTGATGATGGGAAATCCACTGATTTTTTGTGGGGTGGGGTGTGTGTGACTTATGTTGGACGTGCAGAAACCAGTACATGGAAACTATTGATTCAGATCTTATGGCAACTGCGGGGCGACCACGCTGGTGACCAGCGACTGTGGCCCTCGCCCGCCGGCTGCTGATGGCCACGGTGATCGGGACGCCCGCCGGGGCACGGGCTGCGACCCTCCCGTGCGTGGCAGCGGCACCGACGTTGCTCCCGCGCCGTGCTCCGTTTGCCCGATGCCTCTACGATGATGACGACGCCGGTCTGCGCTCGGCCCCACCGTCCTTGCGTCCGGCGACCTTTGGAGAGTTCCTTCGGGTTGCGACGGTGTTGACGCCGCGGAAGACGGCGGCGGACCCCGTTCCTCCTCTTTCGCGGGCGGCGCGCCTCCGCCGGTGCCTGATCGCCGCCGGCTCCGACCGCCCTCTCCCCCGCCGGGGGATAGGAATGGGCCTCGGCAGAGGCCGAGTGACACCCGGGCTCTCCCGGCCGCCCCGACGGTCCTTGGCCGGTCTGCGCGTCGTGCGCCGCCGTCGTCGTCGATGTCGGGGGAGGTTGCGCCGGTGGCCGCTAGGGCGTGGGGAGGGTGAGCCGCGGTGACGCCTGCGGGCCAGCCTGTTGGGCCGCCGGCCCAGCTCCTCCCCGAGTGGCGCAAGGCCTGCGTTGCTTGGCTGCAGCCCTGCCCCTCGCGTGGCCCGTGGGCTAGTTTCAAGGCGCGGCGAGCTGGGCTCGGGAGCGGAGGGAGTGGCTCCTGGCCCAATCGGACCCCGCGCAGTGGTTTTGGGTCCAGCGACACAACGCTCTCCCTCTTGTGACCTACCCCGTGACGCGAGCTGACCTTGCGTGCCACGCCGCCGCCGCCCACCGGATTGCCGCTGTCCCGCCGCCTCCGGTGCTCTCCCGCTCCTTCCATGAAGCGCTGATGACGCGCACGCTCGGCGATGGCCGTCCCTGGCCCAAGCGCGCCCTTCCCCCGCCCGCACCTTCCGCCCACGCCCCGCCTCCGCTGGCGGCTGGCTCCGAAGCTTCCCGCCGACCCTTGCTTCGCCCGCCGCAGGACTCGGACGCCCGTCGGGGTCCACGCGCACGTACCCGTCGGAGGACAGGGAGGGCCGTGACCCCCGCCTCCCCCTGCCTGGCTCCCTCCGGGGACCTCCGCCGCGAGCAGGAGCTCTGGGAGGAGCTGCAGCGGCTGCAGGCACGCACGGCGGGCAGGGACGCCGCCAGCTCTCCGAGTCAGAGCCCTCGCAGAAGCCGCCCGCCCCGCGTGCACCAGGAGGGTGGCCGTGCTAGCCTCGGTCGGGTCCAGCCTAGGTGGCCCCCGCGCGCCTCGCGGTCTCCCCGGCGTGGGTCCCGATCCCCTCACCGTCGCCCTAGGTCGTCGCCACCGCCGCGCCCGACCCCGGTTGCGGAGCATGGGCGGCAGTCGAATGGTCTGCCGCGCCCGGAGGAGGGCCGCTCGGATCGGTACGCGCGGACGTGCCGTCTCCCGGAGGCGCCTGACCTTGAGTCCATGCCGAAGAAGAAGAAACCGGTGGTGGCGGGGCACCCCGAGGCCGGTGCTCCTCCCGGTGGTGATCGCGGCGCTCCCCGCCCTTCGGCGCCGTATGCCCCGCGTGGTGGGCGACGCCCCGGTCACGGGAGAGTAGTTGTGTTTCAACTGTGGGGTGGTGGGCCACATGCGCTCGGATTGCCCGGCTCCCCCGCGGTGCCCGTTGACCTTGGAGTACCTGGGCCACACCGATGACGGAGGCTTCTACTACGTGGACCTAGGTGAGGACGAGATTCCGGTTCCCCCTCACCTTGCGACTATCTCAGTTCTCTCGGGTCCGGGTCCGGAGGTCGAGGGCCCCGTCACTGCCGAGATGATACGGGTCAAGTTGTGTGAGTACATTGGCCCGTACGAAGATTCTTCGTTTTCCAGGGAGGTCAGTGAGACTTCCCCCTCTGTCTTCGCGGTGGCCTTCCCGCCCGCGGAGATGCTCAGGCTGTGCTCTCGTGCGAACGACATCGACTTCTCTCTCCATCAGCTCAAGGTGCAGATTCTCCCCTCGGCGTCGGACCCCGATACGGTCTCCTCCCTCTCAAAGACTTGGTTGTGCATCCACGGGATCCCGATGCCGGCCAGGAAGCCCCCATGTCATCAAGTCCATCTCTGAGCTCCTGGGGAAGATGGTGGCGATGGACCTCCAGTCCCTGACTACGTAGGGTCCTGTCCGCATCCAGGTCCTATGTCCTGATGAGATGCACCTAGAGGGCCTCACCCTACCGACCATCTACTTTGGCAGGGCGGGGTGTCGCCTCCTCGTCGAGCTGGACCTGGAGGCGCTTGAGGCCATGGAGGCGGCCATTCCCCCGGCACCTCCCGTGCCGCCTGCTGGCTCACAGGGGGCAGGGGGTGGTAATGCTGATCATGATGCTTCTGTTGGCTCGTCTGATGGTGGCTCTGAGCACGGTGGAGCGCCGTCCTCTGAGCCGGTCTTGCCGGGCCCTAGCCTGGCTGAGGGCAAGGGGTCGGCCGTGGGCTGTTGTGGCACTAGTCGCTCCCCCGTTGTTATCCTCATCTGGGCCTCCTGCCGCTCAGGTGGGGACGGTCTTCACCCGCCCCGCGACGAGGAGGCCCCTCCCCTCCAGTAGTACGACTCATTTCTGTCGGGGCCTCCGCTGTCTGCTCTCAGGGAGAGCCTCTCCCTCTCCCCTCTTGTGGGTGAGGGCGGGGAGTCCACCGGCTCGGCTTCCGGCTCGATGGGGCCAGCCAGTGAGGGGGACCTGTTGAGCGTGGGCATGGAGGTGTGCCCCCCATCCCCCCCGCTCGACTGGCGTCGTCTGCTACAACAAGATGTCGTACTCCCCTCCCAACCGGGTGGCCCAGGACCCTGTGATAGTCTCCCCTGCGCTGACCGCGGGGACTTTGGTCACGACCCGCTCCGACACTCCCGTGACCAGTCGCCGTCATGCTTCTTCGCCTCACGTGGCTGGGCGCCTGAGTGCCAGGCTTGGGAGCGCGCGGGATGGGTTGATCGCGGAGCGAGCGGCACTGCGTGCTGCTACGCGTAACCTGGATCCGTGTACGTGTTGGTAATGTGCCCTAGAGGCAAATAAAATATGTTTATTAGCATATTCCATTAGTTCATAATAAGTTTTATATTGTGCTATAACTGTATTAAGCGGAAACATTAATACACGTGTGGTATAAAACAACCAGGCCCCTAGTTAACTCTAGTATACTAATCCACTATCAATCAGATGATCAAGGTTTCCTGATCATGAGGACATAATCGCCTATTAACAATGGGGTCATGTCATTGGGAGAATGATATGATGGACACACACCCACCAGAAGTGTTGCAATGTGACCGAGTCACATAAGTTCAACATTGCGATAACTACAACATAGTGACCAGATCCTTTGACCGTAATGATCATACATAATTACTATCTATGAGGATGCTTTGATTTGTAACCCACCGCCTGACCGAAATATGCTAGCCATAAAGGTGCACTTTAGGTTTTTCGAAATAGATATGTTAATGAGTATGCAAATAGATCAAAGCGGGATTTGTCCATCCGAGTGACAGATAGGTACTCTGGGTCCACTCGGTGATATTACATCATAAAGATTGCAATCTTGTGATTAGGTCACGAGGATTGTAATATCACGGGAACGAGTAAACATGTTTGTCGGTAACGAGGATGAACTATGTATATTGGATACCGACGATCAAACCTTGGACAAGCAAAGTACCATAGGACAAAGGGATAAAGCTCAACGTTAAACGGATCCAACAACGATGAAGTTTCATTCGATGGAAGCGCAGGGGCCATCTAGGATTGTAACCAGGTCTGATCGATGGTCATTGATCAAGAGAGTGTCTTGATCATGTCTGCTGTTTCCCGGACCGTAGGGTGTCACACTTAAGGGTATTCGACGCATTAAGGATAGATTCAGGATCACCGGAGAAATAAGAGAGAACACCGGAATTGTTTCCGGTGCTGGCCAGAAATTGTTCTAGGATTTTTGAAAAGTTCAAAATGTTATTTAATAATGTTTAAATATGTTTTATTATTTAATTATCCGAATTAAATATTAAAATATAATTAATTAAATATAATTAAAATAGAAGAAAAAGGCATATGAGCCCAAAGAGGCCCATTAGGGGAGGAGGGAGCCTCCCCCTTGGCCCATGGCGCCAAGGGAGGGGCCCATGCTCTCCTAGGCGCATTTGCCCCCCTTCCCTTTGGTTTAGTACCACATGGGAAGTTGAGGGAGGTGTGCCCCCTCCTTGGCCTATATAAGGAGGGGTAGGGTGCCCTTTTTTCTTCATCCAATTTTGAGACAAGTTCTCATATCTCTCTCCCTCTTTCTCCCTCCTATGAGCGGACTCCCCTTGTTTGGATTCTGCACTGGGTCGGGGATTTCTCCACCATACGCACGCTGTCGTGCTGCCGGAATCGGGATCTGAATCCATCTTCTTTCCGCTGCTCTTTTGGTTCGGAGCCTGGAGGGACATCGGTTACACCTTATGTGTGTAATCTCGCGAGGCGCTACAATTGTGGCGCTGATTCATCGTCGTGGACGTATCGTGGCGTCTTCACCGACAACGTTCCGATGGGGACGCAATCCCGTCATCGGTCTCAAGGACGAGGTGGCTATCGGAGTCATCGTGGAGCTGCGCAGCATCAGGTATTGCCAGTAGGACTACATCAACCACGTTCACGCGGGAACGTTTCCCGCTTAACGGAATACATACTAGTATGTGACTTATTCCATCTGTTACTTGCATCGCCATAGCATAGGTCCTGGGATTGGGTATCGTAGGTTATGAAAAATTTGTGTTTTCTGCCCCGAACCCCAACAATGGTATCAGAGCAAGGCCATGCGTAGATGTATTGTACAGATAGAACACATCTAGTATGTGGCATCAATTCTCCAATTGTTAGCCTCCCACGTGTACTCGTTTAGCATTGCGGCAATGTCCTGATGAAACGGCCCCGACCGACCTTATGCGTTTACGCGGTACTGGTTCCACGCTTGACATATGGCTTGTACCATATAAGTGGCTTTGGGGGTGTCTGTCTCTATAACATTAGCTTTGCGAAGACATTTGCAACGGAGGGCCCCGACGGGGGTGTAATAGAGACAATTGCTGAGTTGTTATGGTTGTATGTTCGTAGGCATAGAAACGGTTCTATCTCGAAAGCCCTAACAGCCACGCAAAACTTGCAAAAGATAAAGTAGAGCGTCTAAACTTTAATTTACAGGGGGCATCATAGTTAGTATGATTTATATTGTTGCATCCTGTTTCGCTAATATGATAGATATACGACGGTAGCATTATAGGATGATCCCTCACTATAACCAACATAGTGTCCTAACCCTAGTGAGCACCACCTGGAAAGATCAACATTATGGAGGCATCACATGTCACATGGGTGTCAAACATATTCGCGTTCAAATGAGGTGGGTGTAGCAAGCCTAGCATGCCCAGAAGCATGGCATTGTATGACACAGCAACAAATCACATAGGGTGTGGTGGCGAGCCTGGCATGTGCAGACATGGCCTCGGGGCACAAGAGACCAAAAGGTCGAGCATGAGTCACATAGATGATGTGATTGGCATGATGGCCTACCTTGGACAACATACTGATGGCCGTGACGATAGGGGGAGGTATGTTCTTCGAGGATCGTGTAATCACTTAGAATAAACTATGAGGGATGTTTGTCTGAGTGGGAGTTCCAGAATGGTTTTAAAACATGAACTCGATATTATGAACTTAATCTTCATGTCTTAGCAAATATCATTGTAGATAATGTCATACCCAAATGTTTAGAACTATGGATCTTTTAGTGCGATGTAGAACTTAAGGTAAATGGGTCTTACTTCATTGATTGTTACCAACACCGTTAGAGACATACTCGTTAGTAATGACTTGCTAAACAGAATACGAAAACTGCTAGGAGATACACTAGATAACTCCGTAGTTAAGGAAGATGATGATGAGTATCGTACTTGATGACCCTCAACTGTAGGGGATCGTTTGTAGAGTTTTTGATAAATAAGAGTGTTGATCCCAAAGAGGAGCAAAAGGTATTGGTAAGTGACTTTGGTAAAGAAATAGCTGCAGGAACTGAAAGATAACTTTTTAGGGGTTTTCGATATAAGCAACAAAAAGGTAAAAGCGAGCAAAGTAAAGACACTGAGGAGTAACAAGTGGCCCAATCCTTTCGAGCAAAGGAGAGGCCTAGCAACTGAACTTATAAAGGCTAAGACGTTCTTGAGGACACACGGGAGAAATAGCCACGTGCTTTCTCCATATTCCGTATCGGTACTATGTGCTGTGTTGATAAGTGTTGAGTGGGTGGATCTATGCTAGTACACCCTCTAGACTAAGATAAGTGCACTCTTATGATTAAAAACCTTGCAAACATCCGTAAATACAAGATAATAATTAAGGCAAAAGCCTAACCATAGCAATACGATCGATGATCCATTGTTCCCTTGTGCAAAAGCGTGCGAACCAGGGTTCAGGTTTCTGTCACTCCGGCAACCCATCGTAAGCATTCTTTATACACAATGCATTCCCCTAGGTCCTTAATAAGGCGAAGTGTTGAGTGTTCGACTCACACAACACCACTAGGAAAATAACAACACAACTTAAGTATCAAACAACACATATTACTTCAACGTCATATGACTACTAACAACTAGACTTCTCCCATGTACTCAAGGACTAAAGTAACTACTCACAAGACATAAAATATATCATGATCAGAGGGGATAAATAGATGATAAACAATCTGGACACAATGATATTTCTTCAACAAAACTCAATAGCAATCATCACACGGTAGTAATCAACACCGGTAGAGTAGAGAGGATAGATAGTACGGATTACAACACAAGTTGAACTTGTGAGGTGAGATTGGGTGAAGATGAGGATGATGCTGTTGTTGGGGATGATGTTGATGATGATCTCGATGATGCCCGTGACGATGGTGATGACGATGGAGACTATCTCCCCTTTCATGAGGTGTTATCCCCGGCGGAATCTTCCCGCCAGAGATGTCTTTTCTCCTCTGTTGGTTTCCTCCATGGAGCGGCGGCGGAACTCGCGAAACTCCCCTCTTTTAGGATTTTTGGACGATGTGTGATATATAGGCCAAAGGAGGGAGTCGGTAGTGGCCCCAGGGGTCCAGGCGCCCTCTCCGCGCGGCCAGGATGGGGGCCGCGCCAGGTGGCCGCCTGGGCACCCTGTGGCCCCCTCTGGCCCCTCTTTTCCGTGTCTTCATCATCCTTCTGGAAAATACTCTCCGTCGATTTTTAGGTAATTTGGAGGTCTTCTCCTTCAGCAACACAACGTCCACTTTTTACCACTAAATTCTGCGTCTGCTGCTAGGCATCGGAAAGTTGCAAACTGTGTAGATTAAACCAAAACAACATAAGAATAGCATCATATCATAAAATATATCAATGAATAAGAAATATTTACTATATAAAATAGTGATGCATTTTTGACGTATCAACTCCCCCAAACTTAGACCTCGCTTTTTCCCAAGCGAATACTGAGCTCGGTAAACCCGTCCACAAGTTTAGAGAGTGAAGTGTCGATAAATAGAATACGGACAAGAAGCATCAAGGTTTATTCATCAAACTCAAGCATCCTCAACAACAACCTCAACTCATAAGGTCCTTATGAGAAAGTAATAACAATTATAATCAAAAGTAGGGCTTGAGAAAACTCATCAAATTATGGCAAACATATCCTTGGTCAAAGGACAACTAATAACTTTTACTTTTGCCCTTTCACTTTTTAATGAAACAATTTGAAGATTTTGAAATAACATGTTATTAGTCATGAAGTGAAAATGCTAACACAAAGGAAGATGCTTGCTTAGCAAAAGCTTTAGCAAACAACTTACTTATCAAAAGATAATTTCAACAATTATGTAGCATGGCAAAACTTAATGCAACATCATATGAATGAATCCTCATCAACATCAAGTGTCTGTTCTCTTTTGGGAAAAGAAGGAAGTGAGACAACTGACTCAACACAAAAGTAAAGGAAATGCCTTGTTAAAGGCAAGCAAGGAAAACTCATGTGCTATCCTTTAATCAAACAGAATGAAAATAAACTTTGGGAGGTGCATAGTTTGTCAACGAATGCAAATAGATAGCTCAATTACTTCTCAAGATGGACAAGTTTCGAGGAACGGCTCCCAAGTGGGGACGATCACATCCCCTTAATCTCCTTTGTTTATCACTGCCAAAGTTTCTGATTTCTCATAGACCAAGCGTGAAGGAGGATTTGTTTGTTATATTATCTTTCGAGCAGGGCGCACTCATGCCAGTTCCTCCTCGTATTATGGGTTTGCAGATTTAGATATGCAATCCCAGGGTAAAACTTGTCCAACTTAAGAAGATCATGAATTACCTACTACTTCCTCATGAGCTAAACAAGAGGCACAAAACAAAAGATTTTGAACACGTAAGGATAACACATAAATTCTATACTTATAGGAGTGGTAGGGGAATACCACGAATAGGAAGGTATGGTGGACTCATATGGAAAATATTGGTTTCAGGGTATGGATGCACAAGCAGAAATCTGCTAGGCAAAGAGGTTGGCTAGCAAAGGCCTTGAGAGAACAGACAATTGATGCTAATTTAGATGAAAAACATATAAAACATAAACATTAAGGTAAGCATAACACATCAAGTTGTCTTTCTTGTCAACATAACACTTCAAGCATAACAACATAAAAGTTTTGGCTATGTCGCTACTTGAGAAAACATGCATGTTGTCAAGACCAAAGCTATGTTTGCCAAAATTAAATAAAGTTTTCAAATCCATACGTGATATAAGGTCAATACCCTCCATAAGAATCATCATATAAGGTCGATTGCGTGAAGAGAATACCGAGTGCAGCGAAGGAACCAATAGACTTCTCATTAATATTCCAACATAGACGACTCCACACTCACGGATACAAACTCTCCACAGAAGGAGTGATAGACCTCAATGCAAACACCTATTTCATATAATAACTTCTGTAGACATGATACGACTCTACTTGACCCTAAAAGACTAAGATGAAGATAAAGATACCGGGTACTCCCCCAAGCTTGGAAAAAGCTAAGGGGATGCCATTACCCAAGGAGATTTACTCCTCATTCCTGTTGTTGTTGTTGTTGTTGATGTAGTCATGGATGAAGCGCTTCCTTGGTAGAGGTTCTCCGGTCCCATGAGAGGCTTCAGTCTCCAATATCTTGCTTCCAGCACCTAAACCCGTGCGCATAAAATTTAGTTCATACTCACAGTTCTGGTTGTGCAGATCATAGATCTTCCCTTGGAGATCATTAATTCTTTCTTCTGCCGCGGTGATGCTTGACCATATCCCCCTCATCTCCTTCTTGTAGAACATCTTTAGCTCGTTGATGAGGTCGAAGTTGGCTTCAACACCCCGCTCAACTATCTTCTTGTACTTGAAAACTTATTGCTCCATCTCTTCTAGCCTGGCCTCGATGCTCCCCTCCTTGGCAGGTTCCTTTAGATCTTCTTGGTGAAGGACACCATCCTCCAACTGGACGGTTCGAGGATGGTCTTCACCTGAACGAGGTAAGGGTTGATGACATTGACGACGAACTTGTCCTTGGGGGAAGTTGAGGAAGCCATGGCACCTAGGTCTAGCTAAAAGATCTCTTGGCAGAAACAACTCGAGAGCAAAACACACGAAATCACGAGATACGGTGCCTGGGATATCCGGGAAAATATATAGCAAAAATTTCTGCAACAATAGGAAGGTAACGGGCCAAAGTGGAGTCGGAGACGGGCTCCGGGGTGCCCAGGTGGCCACCTGGCGCGGCCAGGAGGTAGGCCGCACCAGGGGGGCGCCTGGCCCCCCTGGAGTTCCTCTCCGGCTCCAATTAGGCTCTGAATTTTCTATATTTTGCAAAAATTCGTTATATGGAACTTTTATGGCGGTTTCGCGATGTTTCCTTATCGTAATACATACCTTTTCTTATTCTGCTTCTGCTGGTGTCTGAAATGGGGCTGCAACATATTCTTCATGAGTTGTTATGTGTATTATATTTACATCAACGTTGACGGGATCTCCCGCCATGTAGTGTGCTTGAGTCTTTGCCCATTCACAACTTGAGGTTTGGTGCCACCAAAATTGTTAATCTTGATTGCACCAGAGCGGTATACTTCTTCAATATGAAATGGCCCTTCCCATCTGGAAAGTAATTTACCTGGAGAAAACCTGAAACAAGATCTAAACAATAAAACTTTATCACCAACATTAAATTCACGTTTCAGAATCCTTATATCATGCCAGTTCTTTACCTTTTCCTTGAACATTTTAGCACTCCCGGAAGCTTCACTTCTCCACTCATCTAGAGAAGTCAAGTTCATGAGGCGCTTTTCACCAGCTAACTTTGGGTCAGCATTAAGCTCTCTAACAACCCAGAAAGCTTTATGTTCTAATTCTAATGGAAAATGGCAAGCCTTGCCATAGACCATCTTATACGGAGACATGCCCATGGGGTTTTTGTAAGCAGTTCTATACGCCCACAAAGCATCTCCTAACTTCTTTGATCCGTCCTTTCTAGAACTATTAACTGTCTTTTATAAGATCAACTTGATCTCTCTATTGGTGAGCTCAACTTGCCCACTAGTTTGAGGATGGTACGGTGAAGCAATTCTATGATTGACATCGTACTTGGCTAGAGCTTTTATAAAGCTCCGTGCGTGAAGTGTGACCCTCCATCAGTCATGAGGTACCTAGGTACACCAAACCTAGGGAAAATTACATCTTTGAGAATTTTCAAAGATGTTTTGTGATCAGCACTCTCAGTGGGGATTGCTTCAACCCACTTGGTCACATAATCAACAGCTACTAAAATGTGAGTGTACTTGTGTGAAGGAGGAGAAAGACTCATAAAATCAAAACCCCAGCAATCAAAAGGCTCAATCACTAGTGAGTAATTCATAGGAATCTCATTCCTCCTACTAATATTACCAACTATCTGACACTTATCACAAGATAAAACATAATTTCTAGCATCTTTAAAGAGAGTAGGCCAATAAAAACTTGATTGGAGAACCTTATGTGCGGTCCTCTCACCGGTGTGATGTCCTCCATAGGGACTGTCGTGACATTGCTTGAGAATGTCCTTCTGCTCATGTTCAGGTATGCATCTTCTCACGATCTCGTCTGGACCTTCTTTGAAAATATGAGGGTCATCCCAAAAGTAGTGCCTCAAATCATGGAAAACTTCTTCCTTTGCTGAAATGTTAAACCTGGAGGTAAATACTTTGCAATGATAAAATTAGCATAATCTGCAGACCAAGGATCGGAAAGAGATTGTACTTTTACAACGGCAAGTTGTTCGTCTGGAAAACTGTCGTTGACTGGCATGGGGTCATGCGGTATATCTTCCATCCTTGAAAGATTGTCCGGCACCGGATTATCTGCTCCTTTTCTATCAACAATCTGTAAATCAAATTCTTGAAGGAGGAGTACCCACCTGATGAGTCTCGGTTTTGCATCTTTCTTCGCCATAAGGTACTTAAGAGCAGCATGGTCAGTATGAATAATAACTTTTGAATCAACAATATATGGCCTAAACTTATCACAAGCAAATACTACTACTAAGAATTATTTCTCAGTAGTAGCATAATTCTTCTGAGCACTATCAAGGGTTTTGCTAGCATAATGTATAACATTCAGTTTCTAATCAACCCTTTGTCCTAAAACAGCTCCAATAGCAAAATCACTAGCATCACACATAATTTCAAAGGGAAAATTCCAGTCAGGTGGTTGTACTATAGGAGTGGTTATCAAAGCTTTCTTAAGAACTTCGAAAGCCTCCTTACAATCTTCATCAAATACAAAAGGAGCATCCTTCTGAAGAAGATTAGTGAGGGGTCTCGAAGTCTTAGAAAAGTCTTTAATAAATCTTCTATAGAAACCAGCATGACCGAGAAAAGTACGAATACCTTTAATGTCCCTTGGATAGGGCATCCTTTCAATAGCTTCAATCTTCTCCTTGTCCACTTCAATTACCCTCTCGGAAATCTTGTGACCAAGCACGATCCCTTTGTTAACCATGAAGTGGCATTTTTCGCAGTTTAGAACTAAGTTTCTATCCTCGCATCTCTGCAAAACTTTGTTAAGATTGTGGAGACAGTGGTCAAAGGAAGTTCCATAGACGGAAAAATCGTCCATGAAGACTTCCACAATATTCTCACAGAAACCATGAAAAATAGCAGACATACATCTCTGAAAGTAGCAGATGCATTGCATGAACCAAAAGGCATACGCCTGTAAGCATAAGTACCGTACGGACACGTGAAAGTGGTCTTCTCTTGATCGGCAGTGTTGACATGAATTTGAGAGAAGCCAGAGTTACCATCGAGATAGCAAAAGCGGGTGTTTTTAGACAACCTCTCTAGGATCTGATCAATAAAGGGCAGCGGGTAGTGGTCCTTCCTAGTTGGCTTGTTCAACCTGTAATCAATACACATTCTATATCCAATAACAACTCTTTGAGGTATTAGTTCATTTTTATCATTAGGAACAACAATCATACCTCCTTTCTTAGGAACACAATGAACTGGACTTACCCACCTACTATCAGCTATAGGATAGATGATACCTGCGGCTAGAAGCTTGAGAATCTCCATCCTAACCACGTCCTTCATCCTTGGTTCAGCCATCGTCGATGATCAACAATTGGCTTAGCATCGGGCTCGAGATTGATAGTGTGTTGGAAAATCGATGGACTAATCCCCTTAAGGTCATCAAGGGTATATCCCAAGGCACCATGGTGTCTGCGAAGTGTCTCCAATAATCACTCTTCTTCAAATCCTGAAAGGTTAGCTTTGATAATAACAGGACATATTTTCTTTTCATCTAAATAGGCATACTTGAGCGTATCGGGCAGTGGTTTAAGGTCAAACACCGGGTCTTCTTTTGGTTGTGCTAGGATCCCCAAAGGCTCAACTGGAAGGTTGTGCTTCAGGATGGCAGCTTGTCTTGCAAATACTTCGTCTAACTCATTTCTTTCCTGCAGCATATCATTCTCGTGGTCTTCCATATATTGCTGCAAAGGATCATTAGGAGGAATAGCAATAGAAGCAATATTTTCAATAATTTATCATCACTAGGTAAAT
Organism: Bromus sterilis; assembly: GCA_950022295.1. Lineage (NCBI taxonomy): Eukaryota > Viridiplantae > Streptophyta > Magnoliopsida > Poales > Poaceae > Bromus > Bromus sterilis. The sequence goes on along the minus strand of OX465597.1, from coordinate 314,495,254 downwards.
CAGTATCACGAGGTTGCTTGGAAAATTTAGAAAAGTTAAATTCATATGGCTCACCATTGAATTCAACAAAAACTTTACCTATTTTGAAATCTATAATAGCACCACAAGTGCTGACGAAAGGTCTACCAAAGATAATAGGGCAAAAACTATCTTGCACTGAAAAAAATACGAGAAAGTCGGTAGGATACTTTGCCTTTCCACATAGGACTTCAACATCTCTCACAATTCCAATGAGATAGATGGTTTCTTTGTTTGCTAGATAAATAGTAACATTGACCTCTTCAACTTCACAGGGTGAAATCTCACCCATGATCTCCTGATAGAGCGAGTAAGGAATAGTGCTAGCACTGGACCCCAGATCGCAAAGCCCGTAATAGTTGTGACCTCCTATTTTCACAGGTACAACTGGTGTAACTAAAATTGGGCTCTTATTCTTGGTTGCGACAATGTTAGTTGAAACAACACAAAAATTTATCTTGGAATCTGAAACGTCATTGGTAACTAAATCTTTAACCATCGCAACTTGAGGATCGACCTTGATCAGGTCCTCAGGTTCGTCAGTTCTTCTCCCACTTTTATTTATTATGCCTGTCACAAAAGAGTGCTCCCTTATCCTTGTAGGGAAAGGGGTTTTTCATAAAAGAGTGCAGGCAGAATAGGGTCAGCAACATGAATATCAACATGTAACTCTTTAAAGGGTTTATGATACCGATCCTTCTCTTCCTTAGAAGAGTCAATGTAAGAGGAAAAGTTCTTACAAAAATCAATCATAAGCTGGGAATCAAGACCAATCTTAGAACAAAAGGTATTAAAATAATCAGTTTTCACATAGCTCTCAATGTAATCATGCCCATAATTTATAGCAGGTTCAATACCTTTATCGATTTCCCAGTTTTCAGTGTTCTTCTGGATCCTCTCGATGAGATCCCACCTTTCTTTGATGCTTTTTGCTTGGAATACCCCGCTAGAGGAGGCATCCAACATCTCCTTATCCTGACGAGAAAGCCTGGCATAAAAATTTGTAATTATAATATCTTTGGGGAGTTCATGGATAGGACATTTGAACATTAGGGATTTCAGTCTCCCCCAAGCTTGAGCGATGCTCTCTTCGTCACGAGACCAAAAGTTGTAGGTGTAATTCCCGTCTCGATGAATTTCATGAAGAGGATAAAACTTTGTATAAAAGAGAGACATAAGCTCTTCCCAATTAAGTAGATGTGATTTATCGTGGAGCTTATACCAATCTGAAGCTTTGTCTATAAGCGATATGGAGAATAATTTCTTCATGACGAACTCTAGTGACACACTTGAAAGCTTAAGTAATGTACATAGTTGTGATAAATATAGCAAGTGTTCACCTGGATGTCTATCTCTTGCATAATGATTAGCTAAGACATAATTGATAATACTAGACGGTATTTTATAAGACACAATTTCAGTAGGGGTAGGAATGACCACCACAGTTATGGTGCGTTTCCCCATAAACAACAATCCAAGAGTAGAGGTGTCCATAAGGACAAAAGTAGCAACGGCAAAAACAGAAATATAAAAACTTCCTTATCAGCTTCACTTACTAATAGCGCTACGCTCCCCGGCAATGGCGCCAGAAAACAGTACTTGATGACCCTCAACTGTATGGGGATCGTTTATAGCGTTTTCGATAAATAAGAGTGTCGACCCCAACGAGGAGCAGAAGGTATTTGTAAGTGACTTTGGTAAAGAAATAGCTGTAGGAACCGAAAGATAACTTTTTAGGGGTTTTCGATATAAGCAACAAAAAGGTAAAAGCGAGCAAAGTAAAAGGCACTGAGGAGTAACAAGTGGCCCAATCCTTTCGAGAAAAGGAGAGGCCTAGCAACTGAACTTATAAAGGCTAAGTCGTTCTTGAGGACACACGGAAGAAATAGTCATGTGCTTTCACCATATTCCGTATCGATACTATGTGCTGTGTTGATAAGTGTTGAGTGGGTGGATCTATACTAGTACACCCTCTAGACTAAGATAAGTGCACTCTTATGATTAAACACATTGCAAGAATTCGCAAATACAAGATAGTAATTAAGGCAAAAGCCTAACCATAGCAATACGATCGATGATCCATTGTTCCCTTGTGCAAAAGCGTGCGAACTGGGGTTTAGGTTTCTGTCACTCCGTCAACCCACCGTAAGCATTCTTTATACACAATGCATTCCCCTAGGTCTTTAATAAGGCGAAGTGTTGAGTGTTCGACTCACACAACACCACTAGGAAAATAACAACACAACTTAAGTATCAAACAACACATATTACTTCAACGTCATATGACTACTAACAACTAGACTTCTCCCATGTCCTCAAGAACTAAAGTAACTACTCACAAGACATAAAAGAGATCATGATCATAGGGGATAAATAGATGATAAAAAATCTGGACACAATGATATTTCTCCAACAAAACTCAATAGCAATCATCACACGGTAGTAATCAACACCGGTAGAGTAGAGATGATAGATAGTATGGATTACAACATAAGTTGTACTTGTGAGGTGAGATTGGATGAAGATGAAGATGGTGCTGATGTTGGGGATGATGTTGATGATGATCTCGATGATGCCTGTGATGGTGGTGATGACGATGGCGACGATCTCCCCTTCCGGGAGGTGTTATGCCCGGCGGAATCTGCCCGCCAAAGATGTCTTTTCTCCTCTGTTAGTTTCCACCACGGAGCGGCGGCGGAACTCGCGAAACTCCCCTCTTTTAGGTATTTTGGACGATGTGTGATATATAGGCCAAAGGAGGGAGCTGGGAGTGGCCCCAGGGGTCCAGGCGCCCTCCCCGCGCGGCCAGGGTGGGGCCGCGCCAGGTGGCCGCTTGGGCACCCTGTGGCCCCCTATGGCCCCTCTTTTGCGTGTCTTCATCATCCTTCTGGAAAATACTCTTCGTCGATTTTCAGGTAATTTGGAGGTCTTCTCCTTCAGCAACACAGCGTCCACTTTTTACCGCTGAATCCTGCATCTGCTGCTTCGCCATCGGAAAGTTGCAAACAACTGTAGATTAAGCCAACACAACATAAGAATAGCATCATATCATGAAATATATCAATGAATAAGAAAGAATTAATATATAACATAGTGATGCATTTTGGACGTATCAGTACTCACCGTCACTTATGCACGACTGTCCAATGCACCATACTTCATTCTATGGAATCTGAATTGTGAATGCATGTTAAGGGCACCAACACGTATGACGTGCTAGGTGAACTTGAAAGCACTAAGTCACAAATCAGAATAATGGAATATGAGTATGTGGACGTGGTTTCTTTCAACCAAGGTGGAAGGAACAACCTGCTGAGAAAGTCACATGGAAAATGTATAAGATACATGGACACCTTGTGTATAACTTGGATTACTGAATGACTGGTTACTTTGCGATAACTGGGGAGTTGCATCCGCTTCCTCCCAGCTACAAAGACCACGTCTAGACTATGTCATAAAGGAGAACCATTCACTAGTCATGAGGTCAAGGTTAAAGTTATGAACTTTGAAGGTAGAACCAATGCAGGAATGGTCATTGACGGACAAAGTATATTTGATATACAAGTTATAAATGTCTTTCCCCGCAAAACACTAATCGCGGTTGATTAAGTATTTGATGCTTGAACTTACTGCTTATAGAGTGTCTTGGAAGAGATGAGGTGACAATGTGTGCTGACGGTAATCAAGATAGTTGATGGTCGACAACACTCTCCCTCTACATCTATCATTTGATTAATATATGAATAAATTTATGATCGTTTGAATGTAAACTTTAATAGTGTGTCTTGTATCTCGCAAAGACAATTATTCATATTAGTGAGAAACAAGTCAATTGTTCTCCTTTTATGAATGATATCTTTTATGGTCACATTACGGTTATGAATGAGTTATTCTTATATTGATGATAGTAGTTTGATCATTTATAAGAAATATTGCAATGCCAAGAATTATCCAAACTTAATAATGACACTACCGTTTAAGTCATGAATGGTTTGATGAAGTCTTGGGATACTTGATCTCCTTACACATGCAAACCATGCCTTTTTAGGTGAGATGACTAAAACCTCGCGTTCTGGTAAAATAGAGTGTGCACTGATTGTTGTATATCATACATTATGATGTATTGTATATAAGCAAGTAGTGAATTTCATTATTTGGTGAACTTCATATGTGGACTTAGATGAATATGTGTATTCAATAATGAAACATGAGTCTGAAATAATTTGATCTGATCAAAGGATTTCAGAATGAAGACGGGTATTAAATTAACAAGAAAGACAAGTCTCTAGGATTTCATCAAAGTGAAAAATGTTTTGAGTTAGCCTTGGGCATACAGACCTGTGTTAAAGTTGTTCCACAAATTACAATGCTCAGAACACTTCAATATTGTTGATGTGCCTGAACATTATAATCATACTCTATTTAATAGTGTATGGTCTAAGTTATCTCTTACCAAGTTGCGTTATTATTGTTTAGAGTTATTAGTTTAAAATGCAAACACTCACTTCAGTATAGGGAACCATCTAAGTTCATGGAAACCAACACTCTATATATTATGGTGTCTTGTGGTTTCTAGGAAGCCTAATTTATATGATAAATTATCTTTGTAGTGTATCCTTATGGATGCATCTTCCACAACTAGAACCAAAAGAGCAAAACTTGTGTTGCTAAGTGTTTTAGTGTTTATCAAAATTTTTCTTGATGAATGTGCTAATGGAAGAAAAGTGACAGTTCAACTGAGGTAATTGACCTTGCCTCCAGATGTCAGAGTAACGCAACGGAATATGTTCCGGAAGCAAAGATCTACAATTAGAGGAGAAACTAATGATAAATGATCATGATGTTTCGATGGAACCTTTTACTGAACAAAGTAGATTCCAGAATACATATTTGCCCTTGTGCAAAATAATATTCATGATTCACTTGTCGTGTTAATGAAACAAGAATCCTATGAACTACAAAGAAGCGATGGTGGACCTAAGTAAAGATATGACTATCAGTCATGAAATCCTATATTGAATCACATTTAAGATTACTTGATATTCCCAATAACTTCAAGGATATAAGGAATAAATGTGAACATCAAAGAAGACATCAAGATCGATTTGTCTCAAAGAATGTTTCTGACAAATTCAAAATGTTGACTACAATATGTAGCGATGCTTGAGTCAATGGGATATTCACTATTATTGATCCAAATTGTTATCAATACCGTGACTTCCTCAAATCCTGCATTTTGAAGAAGTGTTGTAATTGGTACAACAAGAGGGTTTTGAAAAACATATGGATACTAGTGTCTCGTAACCGGGATTCTCGATTTGATTAATGATCAACGGATTTTGGACTTAACCAAAATATCAAGGAAACTCTGCATTTGCACGAAACTGAGTGGGAGCTGAATAGTTTCCTAAACTTAATATGTGGACGACATATTTTGAGTGGGAGCTATGGGAGTATTATCCTAGTCTTATATGTGTCTGACATATTTGAGTAGGAGCTATGTGGATGTTATCCTTACATTATATGTAACTAACATATTTGAGTGGAAGTTATGTGAGTGTTATCCTGAACTTAATATGTGCATGACATATTTGAGTGGGAGCATGAAAACATTCTCATATATGCATAACATATTAAGACTGGTGTAGTTGGTATGAATGATTATTGAAATCTTTCATGAATGAAGTTAAGCATTGAAAATCTATTAAGATATATTAATGCGTTTAATAACATTGAGTCAGAATACTTTCCTGGATAAGATTCTGAAGGAGTTCAGGATGAGACTAGTTCAGAAGGTAGTTCTTACTTGTATATCCAAGAGAGTATCGATTTAAGCTCAGTACAAGAACAATGGTTAAATAAATGAAAGAAATGGATGTGCTACATCCTCTATGCCTCTGTCATAGGTTCTTTCATATAAAACCAGAGTTATGTACTCGACGTAATGTGACCCAAGTTCTTAGTAATAAGAACATGTTGTGATATGATTTATGAGTAAATCATTGAAAAAAGAGTTAAGTTTATCGTTCAGTGTCTGGAAAGAACTGAGGATACATCTCTAATTTGTAAAGGATAGTGGACTTGACCATAAATGTTATGCTGGTTCAAGTTGTGACACTAACCTAGAAAATTGAGATATCATACTAATGAATGCCTAAATTGAAAGAAACATGGTTAGACATCAAAGTTGCATACAATGCACTAAGGATTAAATCTACATTGATGTGGCTGCTTTAGAAGTGGCAAGAGTTATATTTTGGCTTAAGAAGTTTGAATTCTGACTGAGTGAGTTTCAGTGTGCATGACTATGGGAAAGTCCTCGTGACCCACCGGATGTCATTGCTGAAACACAACAAACGAAGTCTCACTCTACCGCCAGATATATATACATCATCATTATAATGGATAATGAAGGAATATCAAACTAGGTGACATTAATGATTTGCAAAAGACATACGGATCTGAATGGTACCCAGATCGTTGATACAACCTTTTCCACAAGCAAGCATGATCTACAACCATATAGATGATATGGATTATGATCCACAGAAAATGCAGCTAGATTATTTGTACTCTAGTGAAAGTAGGAGACTGTTGGGAATGTGCCCTAGAGGCAAATAAAATATGTTTATTAGCATATTCCATTAGTTCATAATAAGTTTTATACTGTGCTATAACTGTATTAAGAGGAAACGTTAATACACGTGTGGTATAAAACAACCAGGTCCCTAGTTAACTCTAGTATACTAGTCCACTGTCAATCGAATGATCAAGGTTTCCTAATCATGAGGACATAATCGCCTATTGACAATGGGGGCATGTCATTGGGAGAATGATATGATGGACACCCACCCACCAGAAGTGTTGCAATGTGATCGAGTCACATAAGTTCAACATTGCGATAACTACAACGTAGTGACCAGATCCTTTGACCGTCATGATCATAAGTAATTACTATCTATGAGGATGCTTTGATTTGTAACCCACCGCCTGACTGAAATATGCTGGCCATAAAGGTGCACTTTGGGTTTTCCGAAATAGATATGTTAATGAGTAAGAAAATAGATCAAAGCGGGATTTTTCCATCCGAGTGACGGATAGGTACTCTGGGCCCACTCGGTGATATTACATCATAAATATTGCAATCATGTGACTAGGTCACGAGGGTTGTAATATCACAGGAACGAGTAAACATGTTTGTCGGTAACGAGGATGAACTAGGTATATTGGATACCGACGATCAAACCTCGGACAAGCAAAGTAGCATACGACAAAGGATAATGCTCAACGTTAAACGGATCCAACAGCAATGAAGTTTCATTCGATGGAAGCGTAGGGCCCATCTAGGATTGTAACCAGGTCTAATCAATAGTCATTGATCAAGAGAGTGTCTTGATCATGTCTGCTGTGTCCCGGACCGTAGGGTGTCACACTTAAGGGTATTCCACGCAATAAGGATAGATTCGGGATCACCGGAGAATAAGAGAGAACACCGGAATTATTTCCGGTGGAGGCCAGAAATTGTTCTGGGATTTTTGAAAAGTTCAAAATGTTATTTAATAATGTTTAAATATGTTTTATTATTTAATTATCTGAATTAAATATTAAAATATAATTAAAATAGAATAAAAAGGCATACGGGCCTAAAGAGGCCCATTAGGGGAGGAGGGAGCCTCCCCCCTTGGCCCATGGCGCCAAGGGAGGGGCCCATGCCCCCCCTGATACGTCTCACACGTATCTACTTTTCCAAACACTTTTGCTATTGTTTTTCCCTCATTTTTGCACGATTTGGATGAAACTACCCGGACTAACGCTGTTTTCAGCAGAGCTGCCTGTATGCTTTATTGTGCGTAGGAAAATGGATTTTTGGACGTCTCAGAAAATTCCTAGAAAAATACCAGAAAATCCACGCACCCGAAGGAGCTAGAAGCCAGAAGTGGGACCAGAGGGCAGCCAAGGGGGCCCCAGGCGCCCCCTGGCGCGACCAGTGGTGGGGCCACGCCCTCTGGCCGCCTGGGGGCTTCCCCCCTCCTCTGGTGCCCTACCGAGGCTCCTATTTATTAGCGTGACGGAGAAACCCCAAAACAGAAGTCGTTTTCCCAATTCTCGTCGCGGAGCCGCCGCCACCCTCTGTTCTTCTCCCGGATGGCTAATCTGGAGGCTGTTTTGGCCTCCGGAGAGGGGAGATCATCACCATCGTCATCATCATCGCCACTCCATCCTCTCTCCATGACTTCTCCATCCATGTGTGAGTAATTCCCTGCTGTAGGCAAAGGGGATGGTAGGGATTGGATGAGTTAGATCATGTAATAGTTTGTCAGATTGTTGGGGGCATGTTGCCTATCATCTAGATTGTTGTTTATCATCTTTGCTTCAACTTGTTGCTCTTAATGCTTGTCACTTTGGGCCCGAGTGCCATGATTTCAGATCTGAACCCTATGTGTTTTCATGAATATATTTGTGTTCTTGATCTTATCTATGAGTTGTATGCACCCGTTATAGTCCGGAACCGGCGATCCCAAAGGTGAGAGCTTGGGACACCAAAGGGGATGGACTATAATTTGAGGATTCCATGTATCCATTGATTGTTAATGCTTTGTTTCGGTGCTCTTTGACAGGAGCACCTTAATCTCCATAAGTTCCTTTTGGCCCTGTTCGTAGCGGGATGGCAGGACAAAAGATGTTGTGCAAATTCTTATTGCAAGCACATACAACTACCTTTGGGATACATGCCTGATTTTTGATTTATGCCTAGATGATCATTGCTTTGCTGTGTGCCTTGCCCCAAGTTAAACACATATTGTGTGTTATCCATGCAGCGCCCAACCATCCATCTCCCAAGCCTACAGTGTTTTTAATTCTGCTGGTTACTAGTTGTTTACTTTCGCTGTTTTACTATTACCGTTTCACCACCACTATTACCGTTGCTATCATCACTTCCATATCGCAGTTACTATTAATATCTTGTTGCAAGTAAGTGTATCTCAGGTGCGGTGGAATTGACAATTCCACTGTTAAAGCTTGTGGATATTCTTTGGCTCCCCTTGAGTCGAATCTATAAATTGGGTTATTCTTACCCGCGAAGACTATCTCGATCCCCTGCAGTTGTGGGATATCAAGCCTGTTTTCTGGCGCCGTTGCCGGGGAGCATAGCTTTATTCACAAGTCTACTTGAAGTATTTTACCTGCTGCAATTTATCCAGTATGGGTAAGAAAGAAGACCCCAAGGTCCCGATCTTACCATCCTGTACGAGAAAAGTACTATTCTGAACACTAGTGCTACACTTGATTCACCTTCAATTATGAGTAAGTTTGCTTCACCTCCACCACATGATGCCTCTACTGAATCTGTTACTATGTCCGATACTTTTGATGATGCTTTTACTACTCTTGATGATATTGGTTCACATAGTCACGCTCTTGAGAAACAGATCGCTGCTGCAAAAAAATCTGGAATTGAAATTCCTGATACTTGCTATCCTTTTGATGGAACTTACACTTATCCCGATTTGAGTAAACTCAATGAGAGACTCCTTGATGATGATTATATTATACTTGATGATGATTTATGCAGGGAGCTAACAGAGTTTGTCGACTCTGACCCTGATGATATTAAGAAGCTTCTCGAAAAACACTCCCTGAAGAACAAGACCGTTCCTGATCCTAAATTTTCTACGTTCCCTATATGCATCAATGATCCTGATTATAATTTCTCTGTTGATCTTTCACTTATATCTATGGTTGAAGCTGACCCCTTTTATGGCAGAGAAAATGATGATGCTATTGCACACCTGACCAAACTCACTGAGTTAGGTGGCTTGTTTACTACATATGAAAAGATACGAAACTTCTATGTTACTAAGCTTTTTCCTTTCTCTTTGAAAGAAGGTGCTTGATACGTCCAAAACGTATCTATAATTTCTGCTTGCTCCATGCATGTTTTGTGTGATATTTCTATGATCTAGATACACTTTCATACACTTTTGATCATATTTGGACTAACCTATTAACTCAGTGCACCACAGTGCCAGTTCCTGTTTTCTGCTGTTTTTCTATTTCAGTTTTCCCCCATATAAAAAGTGCTCCAAAAATTCGGGAAAATTCAGATAAAAAATCAGCGTGAAGGAACCTTCCGGAAGAACCTGGGTGGGGCTAGAGGGCCACCACCAGGGGCCCAGGCGCCCTGGTGGCGCGCTCTAGGGCCTGGCCGCGCCAAGGGGGCGCATGGATCCCTGGTGGCCCCCGTAGCTGCCCCCCTTCGCCTATATATATTCTCCGTCACGGGAAACATCCGAGAATAGAACCCTTTTTCGCGATCTCTCCTCTGTTCCTCCGCCGCCGCGCTTTCGAGATCGGGAGCACCAGAAGACCCCTTCCCGGCACTCTGCCGGAGGGAGGGCCGACCTCCGGGAGTCTCCTCTCCACCATGGATGCTTCCCGGATGTCTCGTGAGTAGTTTTCCTTGGACCATGGGTCCGTGATCAGTAGCTATGTGATGTTCTCCTCCCCTCTTTGATCTTCATGGTTTAGACCTCGTGAGCTGCCCTACATGATCGAGGCACTTTTGTAATCTTTCGGCTGTTGCTATGCTGAGTTTGATGGGATCTGATGGATTATGAGATTACGTTCAGATTGTGATTGAGTAATATATTTGGTTCTTATCTCTTATATTTTTGTTCCTAAGTAATTCTTGCATGTAGTAACTCCAAGAGGGAACGTTATGCTCGATTGTGGGTTCATGCCCCCTGATGACTAGCTTGAGTGACAAAAACATGAGTCTAGGGGATGTGCTGTTGGCACAAGGGGGAAAACAACGGTGCTTGTAACCGCGGTTGCAAGGATTGTTTACTTTACGCAAAGTGCTTTTTAATGCAGCTGTCTGTTGTTTTGGGTTTACACTTTGGGTGGGGCTCGCAACTTATACCAGCGAGATGTTCTGGATAGATATCTCAAGGTGGATGATTAGTAGTAGATGAGTTGGATTTCGGTCTACTTATTTTGGCGTAATGCCAATGCTTTTGAGCCTCTTCCTTTCTTTTGTAGCATAGTTAGCATTGCGGTGCGTTCATAATCCTGTCAATTGCCCTTCTGTAATTTGTTCACCTCGCATAGCAGTTTTATCGTCTTTTGGGAGAGAGACATCACTAGTGAACATCACGTATCCCGGTCCATATCCTCATTACTGTTTACACGCTCATTTACTTTTTGCTTTTACTTTCAGTTGCTATCATTATCCCTTGTGTTTGATCCTTTGTGAACAACAAGACCAGATAGATTGACAACCTCTCTGAACTTCGTTGGGAACAAAGTTATTTGTGTCTGTGTGCAGGTCCGCGTCAGTTGCGCCGCTGACACCTACTTATCATCTCTGGAGTCCTACTGTAGACAAACCTTGGTATCTTTACTGAGGGAAATTTTCTGCTGTGCTACATCACGCCTTCCTCTTGGGGCTCACCAACGAAGGGCGAGAAATCACTATCATTACCTCGCACATCAAGCCAAATTTCTGGCCCCGTTGCCGGGGACTCCGAGTGCTAAGATAGGGGAGTTGCACACTACCTTTTACCTTTGTTTTTTAGTCTTGTTAGTTTACCTTTCAGTTTTTATCTTTGTGTCCTTTATCAAAAAAAAATTGGTAGGTCTAGTTCCTTACTTGCATATCAATGTCTAACTTCTTTGAAACTAGATCTTATTGGCATGGAGGATTCACCGAGGATCAACAAGAATATTACAAGGAATACCGCTTGTCTCAAAAAGGGATACACTTATGGAGACTCATACATCAATCGTATGAGTATGCTAAAAACTTGTGCTCAATATATAATATATCTTTCTGCAGGGATGAATCTTGTTGCTTTATGAGGCACAAACACCTTGCTTTCCAATGTGAGTACAATGAGGATGAAACCTTAGCTTCTTATGCTAAGGGAAATTATGATTTTTATGATGCAGAACAAATATAAGAATTTGTTGCTTTTAAGGGTGCCTATGAAATTACTTCTTTTCTTGAAAATATTGATGACGCCCCTTACAGATCTGAGAGTCTTGCTATACTTAACTATTGTTTGGAAAATTATGATGCAAATTATTATATTACTGATCATCTTGGGAGAATCTCTCCCCCAAAGGAAGAGACTAATGTTTTGCAGGACTCTATAGAAGAAGAAATTACTGAACCTGAAAGCTCTTTGGATGAAGAAGAGGAGGAGAGTGACGAACAAAAGGAGGAAGAATGGATCCATCCATGTCTACCTTCTAATGAGAGTAACTCTTTGACTCTTACCTTATATGAGTATTATGATCCTATGGATTCTTTTGAAATATCCCTTTTTGATGAAGTTGATGCCTTCTATGCTTATGGCCTTGATGCCACTATGGATGATGCTTACGGAGATGAACATGCTATAGTTCCTTATGTTAAGCATGAAATTATTGTTGTTGCACCCACACTTGATTTCCCTATTATCCTTTTGAAATCTCCAACTATTCCGGAGAATTTTGCTCTTATCAAGGCTCAATGTGATGGGTTGCATCTATCTTATCGTCCTAAAAACTGTGCTGAAAACAATACCCGTGTGCTTTTAGGTCATGAACAATATGATTTGTATGATAGTTATATTCTTGATGTTGTTCATGATACTACTGAAAATTACTTTGAGAGAGGAAAGTTTGGTTATAGAAACTTCAATGTGACAAAAACACCTCTCTCTAAACTGAAACTTTCGAAGTTGTTCTTGTTCCACCTTCCTATGCATGTCACTTTGTGCTTCTTTGATTTATTTTCTTACGAGATGCCTATGCATAGGAAGTGGGTTAGGCTTAAATTTGTTTCATATTTTCTTCTTGATGCTCTCTTTTGCTTCAAAATTCTTATTCTTGTGAGAGCATCTTCTATAATCTTCAAGCCTAGCTAATGGCTTTAAAGAAGCGCTTTTGGGAGGCAGCCCACAACAAATTAGGTTTCTTTTTTATTTTGTGGTGTCTTGATGTTTGTTACTACTGTAGCAACATCATTGTATCTTTATTTTTCAGCTTTGTGCCAAGTTATAGCCTCTTATGATAAGGAAAGGAAAAGTTGTGACATGCTGTCCAGAAAACAGATTCTGTCCCTTGACAGAAAAATTCGAATAAAATCACCAGATCTTCTTTTTGATCTGAATTTTTTTGACAGCGTGCTCTATACAATTTTGAAACTTTCGTATGTTCTGAGTTTTTTGATTTGAGTTGCAGAAGTGCCCCGAAAAAATTCTCTACTACCTGCTGTTCTGTTTTTCACAGATTCTGCCACGTTTTGCCTCTCTTCACTTTTGCAAACCTTAAGCTTGCTTTTTCTTTGCAAAACCTTTTTGACACTCTTGAGAAACAGTATCTCTTCAAGAATATCTTTATATCCAGTGGGGAAAAATTATTTTATTAAAGGTACTAACCTCTCTAATCAGCTTATGATGAGTTATGTATGAAGGGAGTTTTCAAGTGTGCGATGGAAGATGATGAAAGAAGATCTAGGAGTGTCAAGCGCTCAAGCTTGGGGATGGCCCCATGCATCCCCAATAAATATTCAAGGAGACTCAAGCGTCTAAGCTTGGGGATGCCCCCGTGCATCCCCTTCTCCATCAACAATCATCAGTTCGTCCTTCGTCTCACTATATTTTTATCACTTCATGCGTTATGTGCTATGCTTGGAGCGTCTCGCTCTTAGGTTTTATTTTTAGTTTTCTTTAGTTTTTCTTGCTGGTCATTACAAGTTCGACCCCGTCTTACTTTGTGTGGGAGAGAAACACGCTCCACTTTCAAAATCTAGACCACATCATAGGATTTTTCCTGCCTATCTTTTTGCTGTTGTGTGTTCTTTATCTTTCCATAGCTACTGCCATGTTTAGTTTTAGTCTTAGTTTGTCTTTAGCAAGAGCCTTGGCTTTTGTTTAGTTTGTTGCTGGAACTCTTTTTAGTTTTCATGTTTATCTTGTTAAAGAGAGTTGGTTGTTGCACTGAGTTGTGTCTTGTTTTGAAAGTAGGTAATTAAGGTTGCTATTTAATTTTAGTAGTAACTTGAAATAGTTTTGATGTATTGATGTGAGTAATGTTTGAACTTTTGGTGTCAAGAGCTCTAGCCTATTAGTGATAGGTGTGGTATTTTGGGCAATCTGTGTGTATTTTCAAAACCTACAAAACTAGTTGAGAACTCTAGCTACTAGATGGATCACTAATCTTTGGAGGGATCGAATATTAGAGAACACTCACGTACCTTGAGTCGAGGATGCGCGAGGATAACCAAACCCCCATACACTCCTCCTCAGGGTACTTGTCTCTTTGTGAACCTCCTTATTAGATTGAGAGTAACCGATAATAAGTGCATGAGTTCTTCGGACTAATGTAAGTATTGAAAGTTGACACTTCCACCTTCCCATATTTTGCTACCTTCTCCCGTGCCGTGCATTGCCTTCTTCTCACTCCGAGAGTTGGTGTCCACCTTCGCCGGTACATCCAAACCCTTGGCATGATACGCTCTGTCATCATAAACCTCCTTATATCTTTCCTCAAAACAGCCACCATACCTACCTATCAAGGCATTTCCATAGCCTTTCCGAGATATATTGCCATGCAACATCCACCTCTTCATGACTTGATCTTCATGTCATACATGTTCCTGTTACACTGGCAGCAACATACATTGCATACATCATGATAGTTACATCTTCTTTATGATTTGGAGTACCTTTTAAAGTGTGAAAGATCTCCTTTACCTTCTTGTAAAATAGAGTGTGACCCTTAAGTGAGGAAAAGATCCCAAAGAGGACAAATGAGAGTTAAATAGAAAGAGCCATTGAGGCCACCACAAAAATACAAAAAAATAGAAAAAAGAGAAAAAGAAATAAAAAGAGAGAAAGGGGCAACACTACTATCCTTTTGAGAGATCCACACTAGTACTCCCTTTATATCCTTGTACTCCATAGAGATGATCATTATGCATATAGCTATGTGGGTACCTTCACACTATAGAACTTGGCTTGCATATTCCAAGGATGAGCCTCCTAATATGAGATCTAGTTCTTCATGAGCGAGCAAGTTAGATGCACCCCCACTAGTTCCATTGGAGAGCTTCTTAGCTCGTATGTGCATCCGTTGCATGGAAATCCCTACTCCTCACATCATATCTATCATGTGGCATCTCTTGCCTATGATTGTCCTCATTGATGTGAGCCTTTCTCATCCTTTTTGTATTCCTCCTCCATCTTTTCTCTCTTTGCCATCCTAAGTGTCAACTCTCGTGCTTACGCTCATCCATTGCATGAGTGCTCAAAATATTGAAAAAGGAGTGGATCAAATTGACTTGTACCTGGCTAGTGGTCTGGGGACGAGTCAAGATAAGATTCCAAAGAAGACCAAGTGTGAAGCTTTAGTATATTGAGTTCTCAACACTAATTTTTTTTTCTCGTATTCCCTATCCCCCTTCTTGCACGCAAACACCATTTGGAGACATTCGAGTCACGGACAGCGAGAGCTCTTGCACCTAATGTTCTTTTGTTACTTGTTTCAATGCTAATATAGACTCTTGCATGTTATGACTTGAATTGAATTACTAACATTGATTGATTTACTTTTCAAAGTTCTTATATGGTTGCTAGCATGTCACCACATAAATTATGCCGTTATCATTTACCTACTCGAGGACGAGCAGGAATTAAGCTTGGGGATGTTGATACATCCAAAACGTATCTATAATTTCTGCTTGCTCCATGCATGTTTTGTGTGATATTGCTATGATCTAGATACACTTTCATACACTTTTGATCATATTTGGACTAACCTATTAACTCAGTGCACCACAGTTCCCGTTTTCTGCTGTTTTTCTATTTCAGTTTTCCCCCATATAAAAAGTGCTCCAAAAATTCGGGAAAATTCAGATAAAAAATCAGCGTGAAGGAACCTTCCGGAAGAACCTGGGTGGGGCCAGAGGGCCAACACCAGGGGCCCAGGTGCCCTGGTGGCGCGCCCTAGGGCCTGGCCGCGCTAGGGGGGCGCCTAGACCCCTGGTGGCCCCCCTGGCTGCCCCCCTTCGCCTATATATTCTCCGTCACGGGAAACTTCCGAGAACAGAACCCTTTTTCGCGATCTCTCCTCTGTTCCGCCGCCGCGCTTCCGAGATCTTGAGCACCAGAAGACCCCTTCCCGGCACCCTACCGGAGGGAGGGCCGACCTCCGGGAGTCTCCTCTCCACCATGGATGCTTCCCGGATGTCTCATGAGTAGTTTTCCTTGGACCATGGGTCCGTGATCAGTAGCTATGTGATGTTCTCCTCCCCTCTTTGATCTTCATGGTTTAGACCTCGTGAGCTGCCCTACATGATAGAGGCACTTTTTTAATCTTTCTGCTGTTGCTATGCTGAGTTTGATGGGATCTGATGGATTATGAGATTATGTTCAGATTGTGATTGAGTAATATATTTGGTTCTTATCTCTTATATTTTTGTTCCTAAGTAATTCTTGCATGTTCGCTATTTATTTCTTTGGCCAAGTAGTAGGTAGTAACTCCAAGAGGGAACGTTATGCTCGATTGTGGGTTCATGCCCCCTGATGACTAGCTTGAGTGACAGAAACATGAGGCTAGGGGATGTGCTGTTGCCACAAGGGGGAAAAGAATGGTGCTTGTAACCGCGGTTGCAAGGATTGTTTACTTTACGCAAAGTGCTTTTTAATGCAGATGTCTGTTGCTTTGGGTTTACACTTTGGGTGGGGCTCGCAACTTAATACCAGCGAGATGTTCTGGATAGATATCTCAAAGTGGATTATTAGTAGTAGATGCAGTTGGATTTCGGTCTACTTATTTTGGCGTATTGCCCATGCTTTTGAGCCTCTTCCTTTCTTTTGTAGCATAGTTAGCATTGCGGTGCGTTCATAATCCTGTCAATTGCCCTTCTGTAATTTGTTCACCTCGCATAGCAGTTTTATTGTCTTTTGGGAGAGAGACATCACTAGTGAACATCACGTATCCTGGTCCATATCCTCATTACTGTTTACACGCTCATTTACTTTTCTGCTTTTACTTTCAGTTGCTATCATTATCCCTTGTGTTTGATCCTTTGTGAACAACAAGACCAGAGAGATTGACAACCTCTCTGAACTTCGTTGGGAACAAAGTTATTTGTGTCTGTGTGCAGGTCCGCGTCAGTTGCGCCGCTGACACCTACTTATCATCTCTGGAGTCCTACTGGAGACAAGCCTTGGTATCTTTACTGAGGGAAATTTGTTGCTGTGCTACATCATGCCTTCCACTTGGGGATTACCAACGAAGGGCGATAAATCACTATCATTACCTCGCACATCAGTGCTAAAGCATGGTACGATGCACTACCATGTGGTTCCATTAGGAGTCCTCAAGACTTAGCTCACTCCTTTGTTGATAATTATTTTCCTGCTCATATGCAATATGCTGCTTTACGAAAAATTTATAACTTTAAACATTTACAGGATGAGAACCTCCCTAAAGCTTGGGGGAGGTATTATAATCTGATCTAGGCTAGACCGGGACATGGAGTCCCTAAGAATGAATTAATTGATATATTTTATGCTGGTCTAACTGATGAATCTAGATCCTATTTGGACAGTTGTGCTGGTTTTGTTTTCAGGAAAAGAACACCGGACAATGCAGAAGAATTAATGGGCAAGATTGCCAAGAACCACGAAGATTGGTCCGTCCCTGAACCACCTCCACCACCAAAGAAAAGGGGCGTGCTTGTCCTAAGCCCCGAATTATGCAGGAAGCTCAGAAGTCTATTAAAGAGAAGGGTATTAAAACTAAAGACGTAAAGAATGTACCCCCTATTGAGAAGTTGTGTGATCCTACCACTCACCCTCCTATGGTAGAGGTACACTCTCTTTTAGATTTCAATGCAAGTGACATTTATCATGGTCAGCCTCCTGATCAATGTTTAGATGAGCTTGATAATTTTATTATGAAGCAAAATCACTTTAATGAGAGGATACAAAGTCAGTTGCATGATAATTCCCTTGCTATCAAAAGTTTGCTTGATGTTCTAGGTAGAACAGTTAATGATGTTAAATGACTTGTCAAGCATTTTCATATGGTTCAAACTCAGCTTGATCAAATTTCTAATGTGCAAAAAATTTGTTTGCTAATAATGCCAAACAGGATATACAAGCCTTCGGGATTAAAACCCGAGGAGGAACTAGCACTCAAGATCCTCTCTATCCGGAGGGGCATCCTAAGAGGATCGAGCAAGATTCTCAAATACAGGAAGAAGAAATTGTTAGCTCTCCGAAGAATAAGAAGAAGCACAAAGAAGCTGACAATTCCAATTATCTAAATAGTATATCTACCTCCGATGCTGAGACTGAAGACGTTGCTAAGCCTGAAAAGGATTGTGAAAGGAATGATCCACCCGAAGCTCGAGAAGAAGAAGCACCCGACAAACGCAAGAAATATACTAGAGAAGATTTTATCGCAAGAAGATATGGGAAGGAACGAGAATCATGGGTACAGAAACCCATGCCCTTTCCATCTAAGTCTCTCAAAACTAAAGAAGAAGAGCATTACAATAAGTTTTGTGAGTGGATGAAACCTCTTTTTCTTCAAATTCTTTTGACTGATGCTATTAAGTTACCTCCTTATTCGAAATATATGAAAGATATTGTTACTAATAAAAGAAAATTTCCTAATGAAGCAATATCTACTATGCTTGCTAACTACTCTTTTAGTGGAAAGATTCCTGAGAAGCTTGGTGATCCAGGTATATCCACCATTCCTTGTTCCATAAAGAATAATTATGTCAGGACTGCTTTATGTGAACTTGGAGCAGGAGTGAGTGTTATGCATTTTTATATTTACAAGAGACTATGTTTAGAAAAACTAATCCCTACAGATATCTCTCTTCAGATGGATGACAAGTCAACAGCCGTTCCCATTGGTATTTGTGAGGATGTTCCTGTTGAAGTTGCTAATTGTTTAATCCTTACTGATTTTGTTGTTCTTGACATGCCCGAGGATGGGAGCATGTCTATTATTCTTGGTAGACCTTTTCTTAACACCGCAGGGGCTATTATTGATTGCAATAAAGGAAATGTTACTTTCAATGTGAATGATAAAGAACACACGGTGTATTTTCCGAAGAAGATTGACAAGAGGCATGGCCTCAACTCTATAGAGAATATCGAGACCGTGAAGATTGGAGAGTGGGATTGTCCTCTACATGTGCACCACAAATACAGAACCATCATGATGGGGACAATGTCCATTAAAGTAAAGGTGCAATGATAACTTCATAAGAGGTGAGACTTTTTTCTCTATATACCGCCGGTTTGTTGGTAAGACTTGATCAACCTTGCTAGTAAGCATGTTTTATATAGGTAAAAAGTGCAGCTTGTTATGTTTTCATTTGCCTTAGCTTTTATTCTCCTTGTTGTACAAAGTTTATATGTTTTTAAAACTTCACAACTCTAATCACTGCTTCAAGTTTTTAGAAAGTTTCGCAGCTTTTTGAACTTCAAAAAAATTTCAACAGTGAAGTTGTCAGAAAAATTCCAGAAAAATTATATTAAAAATTTCCATGTCGAGTGACCCAGAGGCACCTGGGGCTGACCAAGGGGGGCCACCAGTGGCCCAGGCGGCCAGCTGGCGCGGCCTGGCCCCTGGCCGCGCCCACAGGGCGCCTGGGGCCCACAGGCTCCACCTCCAGGTATGTTTTCTTCCTCCTCATTCCTCTCTCTCCAAAAACACGAGTTCTGCTCCCGTTCTTGCGTTATTGCTGTTCTTGGAGGCGATTTTTGATCTCTCTCTATAGCCCACCATTCGAGCTGAGATTTTGAGAAAATACTCCCTGGTATGTAACTCCTTCACCCCTCCAATTATATTTTTGATTGGTGGCCTCATTTTTGAGTATTTAGTAGCTCTTGGTGCTGTTCATATGAGCTTGCATGCATGTGTAGAAATTATTTTCCAAGTTTTGATGCAAGTTTATGCCTTAGGTAAGTGAGTAGAGTAGCTTGCCTCAACTCATTTTGTTTAAATCCTTGTTTTTGTGAATTGTTAAAAGTTTCAGAAATGAGTTTCTTTGGAAAAGCAAAGGGGTGGCTTGGGAAGAAGAAACCCGAGCGCTCCGATCGAGTCACTAGAGCTGCAGCCTCACCCTCAGCAGTTAGGGTGAGCTACAATGAAGATCATGTGCCCCTTGAGTTGTTGGAAGACACAAATCCAGCATGCGCAATGATGTATCCGTGCGATGATTTTCTTACAGCTGCAGGAATTAAGGAGGAATTTTATGGCCTTTGTGACAATGCAGGTTTGACACGGCTAGCTTTATGCCGTGTGGTACAATACAAAAAGCTTACTTCCTTTTTGTTAACAATTTTTGTTATAACCATGATGCTGGAACCGTCGAGTTCAAACTTTATAATGACCTCCTAACTATGTCTTTGGCACATTTTTGTGATATAATAGGTGTGTCGAACGTGGGCCAGACAGCTAAGATGACCATCCAGCCTTCCGGGTTGAGGACCCTCTTCAACTCCCTTTGCTGCCAGGAGGATACCGATATTCGGCGCACGAAGATTTTCAGCATCTTGTTTCCACACCTCAGGTATTCTGCGTATTTTGTTGCTAGAGGGGTGTTAGATCGTGACAACACGGGCAATGGTTCTGCACCAGATTTATGCGAACGCCCTCTCTGGTAAGAATGAGTATAATGTGGGTGCCTTGATTGCTCGGCACCTTGTTACGAACAGTAACAAGGGCGATTTATATGGTGGCATTTACGCCACACTTATTCTTGAGTCTCTTGAGCGCACCCCACATCCTGATGATGTTCCCTTTTCATACGCGAGTCTCGATCTTGCGGCTATGAAGAGGCATAAGTTTGTTACCATGACTTCTCAGTTTGGTAACCTTGATTATATTTTGAGGTTTGAAAGGACTATTACTCGTGAGATCCGTCTACCTGCACCACTTTTGTTTGATAATACTCGCTGGAACGGATGGTCCTTCAACGAAATTCAGTTCGATGAGTTCATGGCTAATTACCAGCCGCATAACCCCATGGAGGGGGTTGTGCCCGGCGAGGAGGAGCATGGTGAGTTCCCACCTTTCCAGGGAGAGACCTTCACCGAGCATGGCGAGGGATCTTCTTCCGCTTGGAGCGCAGGGCCTTCATCATGGGAGGATCCGAGGACTTCGGTGTACGCACCGGAGGGCTCATACGACTCCTGGACTTACCCTTACCCCGGAGCAGGAGGCTCTTGGGGGCAGTAGCTGCTACCAACTTAGGCCAAAAGCCTAAGCTTGGGGGAGTATGTCCCTTCTCACCTTTCCATTGTATTATCCGTTTTTATTTTGTTTTCTTCGATCTTTTCAAAGTTTTTGCCCGTTCTTCTTTGTTCTTTTATCTTGCAAAAACAACAAAAAGATTTTTCTTTTCTTTTTCTTTCGTTTAACCTTTGAAAAAATCCAAAAATATTTTATTTTCTCTCTTTAGTTTGCTTTGTTGCAGAGTTTAGCTCGAGTCCGGATGGCATTTGCACTTGATTATATTTTCCTATGTCCAATCGTGCAAGCGACAAGGCAGTGATGACGAAGATCAATGAAAGGGATGCAACAAGGAAAACCGGTATGAACTCTTTTTGTTTCTACTTTTGTACATATGCTTGTACTTATGATTTAGAGACCAGCTTGTAGCGACATAGTGCTATGTTTACAATGCTTTCCCAGTGTTCATGCTTTCCTCGTGGCTAATCCCAAATTGCTAGAGTACATAATGTGTTGTTGAAATGATTTACATGCATTGCATTGTTCATGGTTTGGCATACTGAAGTGGTATTTCCCTTTGGAGAATTCCTTGATTGACTTGGCACATGCTTACACATGTTTATGACTGAAAAGTCTACTATGCCTTGATGATCTGTGAGTTTCAGAATAGTCATACCATTTTCATGCCCAATTCAATGTTACTTTGTCGCTCTGCATGATTATGACTGTTATTGCTCTCTAGTTGGTCGCTTCCCAGTCTTTTGCTAGCCTTCGCTCGCACTAAGCGGATTTCTGGTTGTGCATCCAAAATCCTTGAAAGTTTTCCCATATGAGTCCACCCTACCTTCCTATGTGGTATTTACCGGCCATCCTAACGAAGACTTTCTTGTACCATCTTGAAATTATTCAAAAGCACTCCTGTGTTGTGCCTCTGTTTTAGCTCATGAGGAAGTAGTAGGTAATTCATGACCGTCTTATGTTAGACATGTTTTATTCCAGGATTGCATGTCTAATCTGCAAACCCCTAATACGAGGAGGGACTGGCCTGAGTGCGCCCACCTCATAAAAGATAATCACAACCAACAAACCCTCCTTCACGCTTTGTCTATGAGAAATCAGAAAACTTTGGTAGTGATAAACAAAGGAGATTAAGGGGATGTGATTGTCTCCATCTTGGGAGCCGTTCCTCGAAACATGTCTAGCGTAAGAGGTGATTGAGTTGTCTACTAGCATTCGTTGACGAAGCATGCACCTCCCAAAACACTCCTTTTATCTCTGTTTTCAAAACCAAGAGCTCTGGTACATGTTTAGTCTTTGCTTCCATCCACAGGTTTTCAAACATTTCCATCAAACTCCACGGTTCGAGAGTCTCCACCTTCTTTCTTCAAAGCACCAACTAGGAGAGCATAATTTTCATTCTGAGTGTAATGTCCATTGTCCCAAAGTACTACATTGTCTTTTGCATGATTGTGGTATTATTTATTCTGAAATTTCTATTTCTAGTCTCCTTTAAAACTCCGAAGGAGTTTCTGCATTTATGTTTTGCTTCACTCATGGAGGCTAGCGAAATACCACTCTAGTATGTTCAAGCTTTGTGCATTGTAATCTTGTCTTAATTTTCAGTAGCATATTATTTGCTTTTAGTTGTTTTTGATCGATCACTTGAAAGAAGGATTGCTTCGTCCATTGTCCTCATAGCATTGTTTTGATACTTGCTAAATTCTTTTCATACTACATGCTTATATACATCTATTGAAGCAAAAGATTTTGTCAAAGTTTTCTTTGTCGCATTCAGTTCGTTGTACTGAATTGCTTGAGGACAAGCAATACGCTAAGCTTGGGGGAGTTGATACGTCTCAAACGTATCTACTTTTCCCAACACTTTTCCTATTGTTTTGCCCTCATTCTTGCATGATTTGTATGAAACTAACCCGGACTAACGTTGTTTTCAGCAGAGCTGCCTGTATGGTTTTATTGTGCGTAGAAAAATGGATTTTTGGACGTCTCAGAAAATTCCCAGAAAAATACCAGAAAATCCACGCACCGAAGGAGCCAGAAGCCAGAAGTGGGACAAGAGGGCAGCCAAGGGCCCCCCAGGCGCCCCCCTGGCGCGGCCAGGGGTGGGGCCGCGCCCTCTGGCCGTCTAGGGTCCTCCCCCCCTCCTCTGGTGCCCTACCGAGGCTCCTATTTATTCCCGTGACGGAGAAACCCCAAAACATAAGTCGTTTTCCCGATTCTCGTCGCAGAGCCGCCGCCACCCTTTGTTCTTCTCCGGGAGGGCTAATCTGGAGGCTGTTTTGGCCTCCGGAGAGGGGAGGTCATCGCCATCATCATCGGCACTCCATCCTCCCTCCATGACTTCTCCATCCATGTGTGAGTAATTCCCTGCTGTAGGCAAAGGGGATGGTAGGGATTGAATGAGTTAGATCATGTAATAGTTTATCAGATTGTTGGGGGCATGTTGCCTATCATCTAGATTGTTTTTTATCATCTTTGCTTCAACTTGTTTCTCTTAATGTCTGTCACTTTTGGCCCGAGTGCCATGATTTCAGATCTGAACCCTATGTGTTTTCATGAATATATTTGTGTTCTTGATCTTATCTAGGAGTTGTATGCACCTGTTATAGTCCGGAACCGGCGATCTGAAAGGTGACAGCTTGGGACACCAAAGGGGATGGACTATAATTCGAGGATTCCATGTATCCATTGATTGTTAATGCTTTGTTCCGGTGCTCTTTGACAGGAGCACCTTAATCTCCATAAGTTCCTTTTCGCCCCGTTCGTAGCGGGATGGTAGGACAAAATATGGTGTGCAAGTTCTTATTGCAAGCACGTACAACTACCTTTGGGATACATGCCTGCTGTTTGATTTATGCTAGATGATCATTTCTTTGCTGTGTGCCTTGCCCCAAGTTAAATACATGATGTGTCTTATCCATGCAGTGCCCAACCATCCATCTCCCTAGCCTACAATGTTTTTAATTCTGCTGGTTACTAGTTGTTTACTTTTGTTGTTTTACTATTACCGTTTCACCACAACTATTACCGTTTCTATCATCACTTCGATATCGCAATTACTATTAATATCTTGTTGCAAGTAAGTGTATCTCAGGTGCGGTGGAATTGAAAACTCCACTGTTAAAGCTTGTGGATATTCTTTGGCTCCCCTTGAGTCGAATCTATAAATTGGGTTATTCTTACCTGCGAAGACTATCTCGATCCCCTGCAGTTGTGGGTTATCGCCCCCCTAGGTGCATTTGCCCCCTTCCCTTTGGTTTAGTACTACATGGGAAGTTGAGGGAGGTGTGCCCTTCCTGCTTGGCCTATATAAGGAGGGGTAGGGTGCCCTTTTTGCTTCATCCAATTTTGAGACAAGTTCTCATATCTCTCTCCGATGACGGACTCCCCTTGTTTGGAGTCTGCGCTGGGTTGGGGATTTCTCCACCATACGCATGCCGTAGTGCTGCTAGAATCGGGATCCGAATCCATCTTCTTTCCACTTCTCTTCTGGTTCAGAGCCCGGAGGGACGTCGGTTACACCGTATGTGTGTAATCCCGTGAGGCGCTACACTTGTGGCGCTGCTTCATTGTCGTGGCCGTATCGCGACGTCTTCACCGACAACGTTCCAACGGGGATGCAATCCCGTCATCGATCTCAAAGACCGGGTGGCTACGGAGTCATCGTGGAGCTGCGCAGCATCAGGGATTGCTGGTACGACTAGACCAACCACGTTCACGCTGGAACGTTTCCCGCTTAACGCACTACATACTGGTATGTGACTTATTTCATCCGTTACTTGCATCGCCATAGCATAGGTCTTGGGATTGGGTATCGTAGGTTATGAAAAAATTGTTTTTTCTGCCCCGAACCCCAACTGTACGTCCGACCCTCCCTCTTCTCCACACTCGCTTGGCTCCCGCTTTGCTATTTTGGGTGATGTCTCGTTGAGCCATCTTGATGGGGTGGCTGACGACTGTGATATCGTGTTCCGAGGCGAGCGAGGTCCGTGCTTAGATCAGATTGCGGCTATTCAGGCTAAAGAAGGTTTTGATGGGGCGATTGCTGCTGCGCGCGCGCCGCTCAGAAGGCGGCTCAGCAGCGGGCTTCGTTGGATGAGGATCCTACTGTGTTAGGCCCTACGAGCACCGAGGGTCCCCCGGATGCTGGGGAATCCCCCTCTGCTGTGGCCCCTCACCCACCTCGGTGATGCGAGCGCCCCCCTAAGCGGGGCCCGACCGCACCCGAGGTGGCTGAGTCTTGTGCCCGCTTTCCAAACTTTTTGTGTTGGAGGCACACACACGCTCGTGCTCGTCCCAGCCCTCGACTAATGGTAGGGTTCGCTCGGCCCCACGTAGGGGGCCTATGCGGGTACCCGGATGAAGCTCTGATAACCCACAACTGCAGGGGATCGAGATAGTCTTTGCGGGTAGGTATAACCCAATTTATTGATTCGACACAAGGGGAGCCAAAGAATACTTATAAGCCTTAGCAGTTGAGTTGTCAATTCAACCACACCTGAAAAAGCACTAAACAATATATTTAGTTGCAACGGTGTGTTGACGGGTGTAGTCTTAGAGACTTCCCCAATCACCAACACCACAAAGTAGTAACAAAGTATTAGCAGCAGTGATGAGAGCAATAGTAACAACGAAAGCAATGAAGAAGAAAGATGGACCGGGGTTCAAGGTTTCACTAGTGGTAACTCTCCAAGCAAAGCATAGGTTTTGGGTGAACAAATTACAGTTGGGCAATTGAAAAAATTGCACAAACTCTAGCCAAACACACTAGAGTAATCCTAGTCTAAGAACCAAACGTAGGCATGTGTTCTGTATGTAGTTGTACGTGCTTGCAATAAGAACTTGCACAACATCTATTGTCCTACCGTCCCGCTACGAACGGGGCCAAAGGGAACTTACGGAGATTAAGGTGCTCCTATCAAAGAGCACCGGAACAAAGCATTAACACTCTATGAACACATGTGATCCTCAAATTATAGCCCATCCCCTTTGGTGTCCCAAGCTGTCACCATTGGGATCGCCGGTTCCGAACTATAATAGGTGCATACAACCGTAGATAAGATCTAGAACAAAAATGATAATCATGCAACCATAACGTGCTCCGATCTGAAATCATGCTACTCGTGCACTAGTAACAAGCATTAAGAACAACAAAATTGCAGCAACAATAATTCATAAGCCTCTTAGGACTGAACAAGGTAACAATTCATCGGATCCCAACAAACACAACACCAATTACATCATATAGATCTCAATCATGTAGGGCAGCTCATGAGAACTTTGTATTGAAGATCAATGGGAAGAAGATATCAACAATCTACTACCAAGAACCCGTAGTCCAAGGAGGAACTAATCACGATCCATCATGGGGGGAGAAGAGTTGATGAAGATGGCCCCGGGGGCCAAGGCCCTCTCCGGCAGGGTGCCGGAGCAGGATCCTGGTGACCCTCGAAGCTAGGTTTCGATGGAGGCGGAGATCGGGAGCGCTTCTGGAGAAAAGGGTTGGATATCTCGGGTTTTTGCGTCACGGGAGATTTTATAGGAAAAGGGGGAGTCCAAGGCGGTACCCAGGTCGCCCAGGCGGCCCCCCCGCGCGGGTGGGCCCTGGCCGTGCCGGGAGGGGGCCTGGGGGCCTGGGGCCACCTCCTGGCTCCGTCCTCCGGCTGGAGGACTCTTCCGATGTAGATATTTTTTGGTAATTTTTTGGGAATTTTCTGAGAAACTTCATTTTTGGAATTTTTTCTGCATTGCAAAGACAAAACAGACAGAAACTGGCACTGGGCTTTATATTAGTAGGTTAGTCCAATAAATGATTCAAAAGCATGGAAAAAAGATGTAGCAATGACACAAAAAGGGCATGGAACGAGCAAAAATTATAGATACGTTTGAGACGTATCAAGCTCCTATGCTGGAATATTAGGGGGTTTGGTCAGCTTGGCCGGTGCCGGCAGCTGATCAACTACCAGCGCGAGGAGGCCATCGATATAGTTGGTATTCAGGAGACGATCCGACAGGATTTCTCCATCCTTGAACTGGAGGGGCTGAGCCCCCATAAGTTCTATTGGAAGTGGTTGCCAGTGTCTGGTCACTCGGGCGACATCCTGATGGGGGACCGGGAGGACATTTTTGAGGTGGATGACATGGATCGGGGCGAGTTCTTTCTGAGTATGACTCTCACCGATCGGGCCTCCCGATTTAGCTGGGAGGCCATTATAGTCTATGGTCCTACGGATCATAGTCGGTCCGCTGACTTCTTGATCGAGCTTGAGGCGAAGGTGGCCCGAAGCCCCGTGCCGATGGTGCTCGCGGGGGACTTTAACCTCATTCGGGATGCCTCAGAAAAGAGCTCTGACATCATTGACGCTCCCAAGATGTGTGCATTCAATGAGTGCATTGCCAGACTCGCTCTGCGGGGAATCGATAGAGTTGGTGGTCGGTTTACGTGGTGCAATAACCAGGTGAAACCGATCCGTAGTGTTCTGGATCGGGTTCTAGTCTCGCCTGAGTGGGAGGTTGCCTTCCCACTATGTTTCTTAGGTTCGTCACGTGGATTGGGTCGGATCACTCCCCTCTCCTCCTTAGCTCGGGAGAGGGGTCGCTGCCCCCGTCGCGCCGGTTCCGCTTTGAGGAGTCTTGGCTGCTCCAACCCGACTTTGTTGAGGGTGTCCGCGAGCGTTCGTGCGCGTCGGCCAGGTCCCCGCCTCACTTATTCTACGCGGTTGACCTTTGGCATCACTACTCTAAGATGGTGCGGCAGTTCATGCGCAGATGGGGGGGTGCAATCAGGGGCCCAAGCTTAAGGCTCGTAAAGGGGCTCTGTTGGATCATATTAAGGCCTTGGATGTGGAGGCCGACTACGTTGGCCTCTCCACTGACAATTGGTTACACCGCTACGCTCTTGAAGCCTCCCTGATGGAGATCTTCAAGGGTGAGGAGCTGTTCTGGCGTCGCCGCGGGGGCCAGAATTTTCTCCTTCGCGGGGATTCAAACACAGCATACTTTCAGGCTATCGCGAACGAGTGTAGGCGTCGTTGCTCGATCCCATGCCTCTGGGCCGAGGTCATCCTAATAGAGGATGCCCCAGGTATCTCCGCCCATATCCACTCCTTCTACAAGGAGATCTTCTCGGCCTAGCCCCACTCAGGTGCTTCCCTGGCGGATGGCTTTTGGTCTTTGGCGGAGCAGGTGACGCCGGCGGAAAATGTGGCCTTGCTCACCCCCCTTCACCCCGGAGGAGGTTCGCGGCACTTTGGATGGCATGAAATCCACCTCGGCTCTCGGTCTGGACGGACTGCATGTCTCCTTTTCGCACCGGTTTTGGCACGTGGTTAAAGGAGTCATTATGCCCATGTTCCAGGAGTTTTACATCGGGAATTTGGACATGGCAAGACTTAACTACGGGGTGGTTACCCTTATCCCTAAGGTGGCTGGGGCGGCGGAGATTAGGCTCTTTCGTCTCATTACAGTAATAAATGTGGTGGAGCGACTGTTTGCAAAGGTGTGTGCTTCCCGACTGGCCCCGGTCGCGGGTTGGATCTCACACCCCCTCCAGTCCGCCTTCATGAAGGCCCGCTGATGGTATGAATTAACGCCCCCTCGTTGGTTACCCAAAGTGGAAGGTTGAGATGTAGATAGTAGCAAGTTTCCCTTAGCGAAGATGCTAAGGTTTAGTATCGAACCAGTAGGACTCCAAGATCGACAAGTAGGTGGCAAGGAAACAATGGCACCATTTTAAGACAAAAGTTGCTTCCTTGACCTAGACCTGCACACACAACAAATAACTTTGCGTCCCAACGAGTATAGAGGAGTTGTCAATTCCTCCGGCCTTGTTGTTTACAAAGGATAAAACGCACGGGATAATCATGATAGTGATAGAAACGGAAAAGTAAATAAAGAAGGAAATTGATAATGGGTGTAAACAGTATTGGAAATATGGACCGGGGTCCTATGATGTTCACTAGTGATGTATCTCTCCCAAAAGATGATAAAATAACCATGCGAGGAAAACAAATTACAGCTGGGAAATTGACAGGATTATGTGCGCAAACCAATGCTAATTATGCTATGAAGAAAGGAAGAGGCTCAAAAGCATGGGCGGTACGCCAAGGCAAGTAGGCCGAATCCATCTGCATCTACCTACTAATCATCCACCTTGAGATATCTATCCAGAACATCTCGCTGGTATTAAGTTGTCAATCTCACCCAAAGTGTAAACTCAAAGCAACGGACAACTGCATTAAAGAACTTTGCGTAAAGTAAACAATCCTTGCACCCGCAAGTACAAGCACCATTGTTTTCCCCCTTGTGTCAATAGCACATCCCCTAGACTCATGTTTCTGTCACTCAAGCTAGTCATCGGGGGGCATGAACCCACAATCATGCATAACGCTCCCTCTTGGAGTCACTACCTACTACTTGGCCAAAGAAATAAACAACAACGGAGAACATGCAAGAATTACTCTAGAACATAAATATAAAAGAGGAGAATCAAATATATTACTCAAACACAATCTGAACATAATCTCATAATCCATCGGATCCCAGCAAACTCAGCATAGCAACAGCAAAAATATTACATATGTGCCTCGATCATGTAGGGCAGCTCACGAGGTCTAATCCATGAAGAACAAAGAGGGGAGGAGAACATCACATAGTTACTGATCATAGACCCATGGTCCAAGGTGGACTACTCACGGTTCATCCGGGAAAGATCCATGGTGGTGGAGAAGCTCCCGGAGGTGGTTCCTCCCTTCGGCAGGGTGCCGGGAAGAGGTCTTCTGGTGCTCCCGATCTTGGAAGCGCGACGGCGGAAGAACAGAGAAGAGATCACGAAAAAGGGTTCCCGTCACCGGGGTTTCACTTCACGAGGATTATATGGGCGAAGGGGGGCAGCCAGGGGGGCCACCAGGGGTCCAGGCGCCCCCCTAGCGCGGCCCCACCCTAGGGCGCGCCGGGAGGGCGCATGGGGCCCTGGTGGGTCCCCTCTGCCATCCCCCCCCT
Organism: Bromus sterilis; assembly: GCA_950022295.1. NCBI lineage: Eukaryota > Viridiplantae > Streptophyta > Magnoliopsida > Poales > Poaceae > Bromus > Bromus sterilis. The sequence continues at coordinate 314,464,963 of OX465597.1, read as the reverse complement.
CGGTGTTTCCCGAAGCTTCTTCTGCGCTGATTTTTTATTGGATTTTTCCCGAATTTTTGGAGCACTTTTAATATGGGGGAAACCTGAAATAGAAAAACAACAGAAAAGAGGAACTGGCACTGGGCTGCACTGAGTTAATAGGTTAGTCCAAATATGATCAAAAGTGTATGGAAGTTCATCAATATCATAGCAATATCACACAAAAGAGGCATGGAGCAAGCAGAAATTATAGATACGTTTTTGGACGTATCAACATCCCCAAGCTTAATTCCTGCTCGTCCTCGAGTAGGTAAATGATAAAAGCATAATTTCTTTGGTGACATGCTAACAACCATATAATTTTTTTTAAGTAAAGCAATCAAGGCATGTAATTCAATTCAAGTCGTAACAGGCAAGAGTCTATATTTAGCATTGAAAGAAGCAACATAAGAACATAAAGGTGCAAGATCTCTCGCTGTCCGTGACTCGAATGTCTCCAAATGGCATTTGCGTGCAAGAAAGAGGATAGGGATATACGAGAAAAAGGTATTTTTGTGTTGAGAACTCAATCTACTAAATTTTCACACTTGGTCTTCTTTGGAATCTTATCTTGACTCATCCCCAGACCACTAGCCAGGTACAAGTCAAAATGATCCACTCCTTTTCGACATTTTGAGCACTCATGCAATGGATGAGCGTAAACAAGAAAGTTGACACTTAGGATGGCAAAGAGAGAATATGGTGGAGGAGGAAGACAAAAAGGTGTGAAAGCCTCACATCAATGAGGACAATCATAGGCGAGAGAAAGCCAAATGATAGATATGATGTGAGGAGTATGGATTGCCATGCAACGGATGCACATATGAGCTAAGGTAAGCTCTCCAATGGAACTAGTGGGGGTGCATCCAACTTGCTTGCTCAAGAAGACCTAGAGCTCATTTGAGGAGGCTCATCATTGGAATATACAAGCCAAGTTCTATAGTGTGAAGGTTCCCACATAGCTGTATGCATGAATGATAATCTCTATGGAGTACAAGATATAAGAGGGAGTACGAGTGTGGATCTCTCAAAAGGAATAGTAGTGTGCCTATCGGGGGGATGGATCAGCCCCATAGATCCAGCATTAGGAACCTCCGGGCCGACTTACATATGAAGGCCCACAAAGAAGACCTGATCAGGAGTCTGACGTGCCAAGCGTGAAGATTGAAGACCTAGAAGGAATTCGACTTACCTTGTATAGCACGTAGAAAACTTGTAAAGTAGAATAGAACTGCACATCGTGTAGGAGTCGGACTCTAGGAATCCCGGGACCCGGCACCTTTATAAGCCGAGGACCACGGGATCCAGAGCGAAGAACTTACCTCAAGCCAGGACTAGACAACTCGCGCCATAACCTAGATCTCCACGAGACTAAGGTTGTGAAACATCATCACTGTAATCGATACAATCGACTCTTCCTATTGTATAGTCGATTCCCCTATAGTCAAAAAGCAGGAGTAGGTCTTTACCGCACCGTCGGTGTCGAACCTGGGTAACTCGCCGAGTCACCAGGAGCCGGCGCGGAAAGCTCTGCATTGACGATTCGACATGGGGCCCTAAATCCGATTCCGTCGAATCTGGTTATCGGGTCCCGATTGGATCTACTCACATCTTCATTGGGAAAACAGACGGATCTGAGCCAGAGCCGGATCCTGAAGTCCCCCAGGAAACCTCGAGTCGGCGACATGCCGGCTCAAGGCACACCTTTGTCGGATTCATCGCTGGATCTCCGGAGTCAGCATGCTCTGTCAAGTCTTTGACGCCCGACACCACGGGAGAAACATCTGACGCTGACTCACACCCCAGTGAAACAAGCTTCTCAGATACTGGCTCCATCCGATCCGCCGGGAGCAATAGACTCGGCGCGGGATCAGCGTAATACAACCCCGACTGTCCGCAGTACGCGCCTCCATATGGTGTGACAGTGTTCAAGGCAGGCATCAAAGAGCAGGAAAGCCAACCGGCTCAAGGTGCAACACAAAACCGGAATGTGGAAATGACTCACCACACGGCTCCTAATCCAGACAGGGAACAGCCAGAAGTTCTTACAGGAGCAGAAGTCCTCTCTGATGCCCTAAATGCCTAGGATGAAGCCTTAGCTGCGCTAATGACTGCCGAAACCCAGGAAGCCTGGAGAACCAGGGTCAATGGACTCAAGGCCCAGGTGATGAGCATTCGAAGGGAAATTAACTCCCAGAACACCCAGATGGTGGAAAGAGAAACCCAACTCGCCAAGAAACCAGGCGCTTGCGACACGAGTCGGAATTGATAGAAGCTCAGAGACTAAGTCTCGCCAACGCACGCTCCGCGGGACTCACAAGTCAGCTCTCTGCTGATCTTCAGGCAAGGAGACTGTTCTAGGACATGAATCAGTCGATTCCCCCGGGGTGCACGCCACCAAGGCAACATGTCCCCTCGCCACGACAGGAATGGTTCCATACGGCCCCGGATCACTTCAACAACCCCATGGCTAATGTGGTGGCAGCGACACGGTACCTCGCTAGCGTGCCTGTACATGGAGACACTTCGGTGGATCAGGCCACTCGAGGGGCGATTGATCTGCTCAAGACCGCAATCACACAGTAAGCCCAGTATTCACAGGGATTCCAATACTTACATGAAACCGCATATCAAATTATCAGCCGGCAAGCGGATTCACCGACTCCAGCCGGATCGAGCAGCCATCGCCATCACATAGCTCCACCACCACTAAACCCGCCAGGTGCGATAAGAATCCAAGACATCCCGTCCAGTTTCCACTCAGAACGACGGGTAGAACAGATATTCCAATCTCCGCCCCTAGACCAAGACACCGAGTCCATCAGCAGATCCGTGGGCAATCGATGCCTGGTGCCGGCTCTACGAAACACACGCCTACCACCATACTTCAAAGGACCACGTAAGATCGCGAACTACACAGCCGACATGGACCCAGCGGCTTGGTGATACGTCCAAAACGTATCTGTAATTTCTGCTTGCTCCATGCCTCTTTTGTGTGATATTGCTATGATATTGATGAACTTCCATACACTTTTGATCATATTTGGACTAACCTATTAACTCAGTGCACCCCAGTGCCAGTTCCAGTTTTCTGCTGTTTTTCTATTTCAGGTTTCCCCCATATTAAAAGTGCTCCAAAAATTCGGGAAAAATCCAATGAAAAATCAGTGTACAGGAAGCTTCCGGAATCACCGAGGGGGGGGGGAGGGCAGAGGGGACCCACCAGGCCCCAGGCGCCCTCCCGGCGCGCCCCAGGGTGGGGCCGCGCCAGGGGCCGCCTGGACCCCTGGTGGGCCCCCTGGCTGCCCCCTTTCACCTATTTATTCACCGTGACGCAAAAACCCCGAGACGGGAACCCTTTTTCGCGATCTCTCCTCTGTTCCGCCGCCGCCGCGCTTCCAAGATCGGGAGCACTAGAAGACGTCTTCCCGGCACCCTGCCGGAGGGAGGAATCACCTCCGGGAGCTTTCCACCACCATGGATGCTTCCCGGATGAACCGTGAGTAGTACACCTTGGACCATGGGTCTATGATCAGTAGCTATGTGATGTTCTCCTCCCCTCTTTGTTCTTCATGGATTAGACCTCGTGAGCTGCCCTACAAGATCGAGGCACATATGTAATATTTCTGCTGTTGCTATGCTGAGTTTGCTAGGATCCGATGGATTATGAGATTATGTTCAGATTGTGTTTGAGTTATTTATTTGATTCTCCTCTTTTATATTTACGTTCTTGAGTAATTCTTGCATGTTCTCCGTTGCTGTTTATTGCTTTGGCCAAGTAGTAGGTAGTGACTCCAAGAGGGAGCGTTATGCATGATTGTGGGTTCATGCCCCCCGATGACTAGCTTGAGTGACAGAAACATGAGTCTAGGGGATGTGCTGTTGCCACGAGGTGGAAAAAACCGGTGCTTGTACTTGCGGGTGCAAGGATTGTTTACTTTACGCAAAGTTCTTTAATGCAGTTGTCTGTTGCATTGAGTTTACACTTTGGGTGGGATTCGCAACTTAATACCAGCGAGATGTTCTGGATAGATATCTCAAGGTGGATGATTAGTAGGTAGATGCAGATGGATTTCGGTCTACTTGCCTTGGCGTACCTCCCGTGCTTTTGAGCCTCTTCCTTTCTTTATAGTATAATTAGAATTGGTTTGCGCACATAATCCTGTCAATTGCCCAGCTGTAATTTGTTTACCTCGCATGGCTATTTTATCGTCTTTTGGGAGAGAGACATCACTAGTGAACATCATAGGACCCCGGTCCATATTTCCAATACTGTTTACAACCACTATCAATTTACTGCTTTATTTACTTTTCCGTTGCTATCACTATCATTATTATCCTGTGCGTTTTATCCTTTGTAAACAACAAGGCCGGAGGGATTGACAACCCCTTTGTATTCGTTGGGAGCAAAGTTATCTGTTGTGTGTGCAGGTCCACGACAACCGCCAATCTCTGGCGCCGTCGTCACCATCTTGTTGTTATCGGAGTCCTACTGGAGACAAACCTTGGTATCTTCACCGAGGGAAATTTGCTGTTGTCTACATCTCGACCTTCCACTTTGTGTAACCAACGAGGGGCGAGAAGTAAACTCTCGTGACATCAAAGCAATTTCTGGCGCCGTTGCCTGAGACTCCGCTCTTCAAGATAGGGGAGTTGCACACTATCTTTTATCTTTGCTTTAGTGTCCTTTATCGAAAATAAAAAAATAGTTACTTTTCTAGTAGTTATCATTATGTCTGTTTCTTTTGCCTTTGGTGAAGCAGAAGTTCTCACCTTCAAACAAAGAGGTAGTGAATGTCTGAAAGATTCCTGGTATAGAATTAATGATTCCAAAAAAAGAGCGACCAAGAAGCAATCCACTACTATCCTGCTTAGAAACTTTTATGTTGGAATTACTTCTTGGAATAGGTTTAATCTACATACTGCTATCATCAATGGGAATTTTATAGAAGCCCTAGTTTGGGAAGCTCTTAGTGTTATGGAAAATCTTGTTGGAAATCTCCCTGTTGCTAGCATTCAAGAGGACATTACCCTAGCTCATATTATGAAAAGACTTGAAAAGATATAGCTAGAGATGCCAAGCATTAATGAGATAAGTGAGTTAGATCGTAAGGTTCAAGGGAATTTGAATAGACTCGATAGATCCATGCATAAAATTTTCAAAACTTTGGAGACCATCAAATCCCATGACTTGGACCCTTCTAGGATTGATAAGATTGAGGAAATCACTGACACTCTAGGAACTACTTTCTACTCAATCAAAACCAAAAAGGTGGAAACTCCGGCAAAGAAGGAACCTAGGTTCGTTTACGTTACAAAGGCTCCTCGTTTCAAAAATGATCTATCTATTGCCAAAGGGGTTGAAACTGTGAAGACTTTGGAAGAAATACCTCTTTTTGAGAGTCCAATTGATTTTCCGCCTTTTGCTTTTATTCCTAGAAGTATATTTATTAGTCCTTTATTTGAATAAGGGTAGTTGTACTACTGAAGATCTTTTTGATGATCTTGATGATGGTTCAATTGATACAACTTGATCTATTTGTATTAAGCCTAGCTAATGGCTTTAAAGAAGCGCTTTCGAGAGGCAGCCCGCAACGAATTTAGGATTTCCTTTTTGTTTTTCTTCTTCTGTTTTTAGTGGTCTTGATGATTGTTACAACTGTAGCAATATCATTGTATCCTTACTTTTCAAGTTTTGTGCCATTTATAGCCTCATATGACAAGGGAAGTGAAAGCTGTGACATGCTGTCCAGAAAACATATTCTGTCCTCGTGACTAGAAAAATCAGAGAAAAATCCCAGTTCATCTTTTTGAGCTGAATTTTTTACACAGCGTGCTCTCTAAAATTACGAAACTTTCGTATGTTATGAGTTTTTTTATTTGAGTTGCAGAAGTATCCCTAAAAAATTCTTTACTACCTTCTGGTCTGTTTTTCACAGATTCTGTCCTATTTTGCCTTTTCTTCGTTTTTCGAACCTTAAGCTTGCTTTTTCTTTGCAAAAACTTTTTGGAAATCTTGAGAAACAGTAGATCTTCAAGAATATATTTATTTACAGTAGAGAAAAATTATTTTATTATGGGTACTAACCTCGCTAATCAGTTTATGATGAGTTATGTATGAATGGAGTTTTCAAGTGTGCGAGGGAAGATGATGAAAGAAGATTCAGGAGTGTCAAGCGCTCAAGCTTGGGGATGCCCCCATGCATGCCCAAGAAATATTCAAGGAGACTCAAGCGTCTAAGGTTGGGGATGCCCCCGTGCATCCCCTTCTCCATCAAAAATTATCAGTTCGTCTCCCGTTTCACTATATTTTTATCACTTCATGCATTATGTGCTATGCTTGGAACGTCTCGCTCTTAGGTTTTTTTTAGTTCTCTTTAGCTTTGCTTGCTATTCATAACAAGTTAGAAACCAGCTTTCTTTGTGTGGGAGAGAAACACGCTCCACTTTCAAAATCTAGAACACAACATAGGACTTTTTATGCTTATCTTTGTTGTGTGTGTTCTTTATCTTTTTCATAGCTACTGTCATGTTTAGCTCTTAGTTTTCATGCTTATCTTTTCAAAGAGATTTTTTTTAGTTTGTTGCTGGAACTCTCTTGAGTTTTCGTGTTTATATTGTTTAGAGAGTTTGCCTGTTGCACTGAGTTGTGTGTCTTGATTTGAAGTAGGTAATCGAGGTTGCTATTCTTTTGTAGTAGTAACTTGCAATAGTTTTGAGGTATTGTTTTGAGTAATGTTTGGACTTTTGGTGTCAAGAGCTTTAGCCTATTAGTGATAGATGTCGTATTTTGGGCAATCCGTTTCTATTTTCAAAACTTACAAAATTATTTGAGAACTTTAGCTACTAGATGGATCACTACTCTTCTGAGGTGTCGAATATTAGAGTACACCCACGTACCATGAGTCGAGGATGCGCAAGGATAACCAAACCCCCATACACTCCTCCTCGGGGTACTTGTCTCTTTGTGAAACCTCCTTATTAGATTGAGAGTTACCGATAATAAGTGCATGAGTTCTTCAGACTAATGTGAGTATTCGAAAGTTGACACTTCCACCTTCCCATATTTTTCTAGCCTCTCCTGTGCCGTGCATTGCTTTCTTCTCACTCCGAGAGTTGGCGTCCACCTTCGCCGGTACATCCAAACCCTTGGCACGATACGCTTTGTCATCATAAACCTCCTTATATCCTTACTCAAAACAGCCACCATACCTACCTACCAAGGCATTTCCATAGCCTTTCTGAGATATATTGCCATGCAACATCCATCTTCTCATGACTTGATCTTCATGTCATACATGCTACTTTCTCGATCGATGAGCCGCATGCTAGTTGGGCCTTGCCCTAATCATTGCTACATGACGCGCTAGTATCATTGCATATCCTGCTACACTGGCAGAGGCATACATTTGCATACATCATGATAGTTACATCTTATTTATGATTTGAGTACTTTGTAAAGTGTGAAAGATCTTCTATACTTCTTGTAATATATAGAGTATTGCCCCTAAAGTGAGGAAAAGATCCCAAAGTGGACAAATTAAAAGATCCCAAAGTGGACAAATGAGAGAGAAGTAGAAAGAGCCATTGAGGCCACCAAAAAATAAAAAAAGAGAAAAAAAAGAGAAAAAGAAATAAGAAGAGAGAAGGGGGCACACTACTATTCCTTTTGAGAGATCCACACTCGTACCCCCTCTTATATCTTGTACTCCATAGAGATTATCATTTATGCATATAGCTATGTGGACCTTCACAACATAGAACTTGGCTTGTATATTCCAATGATGAGCCTCCTCAAATGAGCTCTAGGTCTTCTTGAGCAAGCAAGTTGGATGCACCCCCACTAGTTCCATTGGAGAGATTACCTTAGCTCATATGTGCATCCGTTGCATGGCAATCCCTACTCCTCACATCATATCTATCATTTGGCTTTCTCTCGCCTATGATTTTCCTCATTGATGTGAGCCTTTCACACCCTTTTTGTCTTCCTCCTCCACCATATTCTCTCTTTGCCATCCTAAGTGTCAACTTTCTTGCTTACGCTCATCCATTGCATTAGTGCTCAAAATGTCGAAAAGGAGTGGATCATTTTGACCTGTACCTGGCTAGTGGTCTGGGGATGAGTCAAGATAAGATTCCAAAGAATACCAAGTGTGAAACTTTAGTAGATTGAGTTCTCAACACAAAAATATTTTTTCTCGTATATCCCTATCCCCTTTCTTGCACGCAAACACCATTTGGAGACATTCGAGTCACGGACAGCGAGAGCTCTTGCACCTTTATGTTCGTATGTTACTTGTTTCAATGCTAAATATTGACTCTTGCCTGTTATGACTTGAATTTAATTACATGTCTTGATTGCTTTACTTAAAAGTTCTTATATGGTTGTTAGCACGTAACCACATAAATTATGCTTTTATCATTTACCTACTCGAGGACGAGCAGGATATAAGCTTGGGGATGTTGATACATCCAAAACGTATCTATAATTTCTGCTTGCTTCATGCCTCTTTTGTGTGATATTGCTATGATATTGATGAACTTCCATACACTTTTGATCATTTTTGGACTAACCCATTAACTCAGTGCACCCCAGTGCCAGTTCCTGTTTTCTGCTGTTTTTCTATTTCAGGTTTCCCCCATATTAAAAGTGCTCCAAAAATTCGGGAAAATCCAATAAAAAATCAGCGTACAGGAAGCTTCCGGAATCACCGAGGGGGGGCCAGAGGGGACCCAGCAGCGCCCCAGGCGCCCTCCCGGCGCGCCCCAGGGTGGGGCGGCGCCAGGGGGGCGCCTGGACCCCTGGTGGCCCCCCTGGCTGCCCCCCTTCTCGTATTTATTCCCCGTGACGCAAAAACCCTGAGAAGGGAACCCTTTTTTGCGATCTCTCCTCTGTTCCGCTGCCGCCGCGCTTCCAAGATCGGGAGCACCAGAAGACCTCTTCCCGGCACCCTGCCGGAGGGAGGAATCACCTCCGGGAGCTTCTCCACCACCATGGATGCTTCCCGGATGAACCGTGAGTAGTCCACCTTGGACCATGGGTCTATGATCAGTAGCTATGTGATGTTCTCCTCCCCTCCTTGTTCTTCATGGATTAGACCTCGTGAGCTTCCCTACATGATCGAGGCACATATGTAATATTTTTGCTGTTGCTATGCTGAGTTTGCTGGGATCCGATGGATTATGAGATTATGTTCAGATTGTGTTTGAGTTATATATTTGATTCTCCTCTTTTATATTTATTGTTCTTGAGTAATTCTTGCATGTTCTCCGTTGCTGTTTATTGCTTTGGCCAAGTAGTAGGTAGTGACTCCAAGAGGGAGCGTTATGCATGATTGTGGGTTCATGCCCCCGATGACTAGCTTGAGTGACAGAAACATGAGTCTAGGGGATGTGTTGTTGCCACAAGGGGGAAGACAATGGTGCTTGTACTTGCGGGTGCAAGGATTGTTGACTTTACGCAAAGTTCTTTAATGCAATTTTCTGTTGCTTTGAGTTTACACTTTGGGTGGGATTCACAACTTAATACCAGCGAGATGTTCTGGATAGATATCTCAAGGTGGATGATTAGTAGGTACATGCAGATGGATTTCGGTCTACTTTCCTTGGCGTACCTATCTTGCTTTTGAGCTTTTTCCTTTCTTTATAGCATAATTAGCATTGGATTGCGGACATAATCCTGTCAATTGCGCAACTATAATTTGTTTACCTCGCATGGCTATTTTATCATCTTTTGGGAGAGAGACATCACTAGTGAACATCATAGGACCCCGGTCCATATTTACAATACTGTTTACACCTACTATCAATTTACTGCTTTATTTACTTTTCCGTTGCTATCACTATCATTATTATCCCGTGCGTTTAATCCTTTGTAAACAACAAGGCCGGAGGGATTGACAACCCCTTTGTACTCGTTGGGAGCAAAGTTATTTGTTGTGTGTGCAGGTCCACGACAACTGCCAATCTCTGGAGCCATTGTCACCATCTTGTCGTTATCGGAGTCCTACTGGAGACAAACCTTGGTATCTTCACCGAGGGAAATTTGCCGCTGTCTACATCTCAACCTTCCACTTTGGGTAACCAACGAGGGGCGAAAAGTAAACTCTCGTGACATCACTTGGATCGAAAGTTATGACTTAGCCATGGAAATGTTACAAGCCAGCGAAGGAGTCTGCGCCCGTTACCTCACAATGATGTTGGAAGGGCCGGCTCGCACATGGTTCAAAAATCTCCCAGAGAATTCCGTCACCTCCTGGACGGATCTCAAGGAAAAATTCATCCAGAACTTCCAAGGCACATGCCGGCGAGCTACCACAATCGTCGACTTGGAGCATTGTGTCCAGATGGAAGGAGAGTCGACCCTGAGCTGGGCACGACGGGTTGCAGAAATAATCCGCTCTTCGGATACTATCACAACCCAAACAGTCGTCATCGTCTTGGAAAGGAACTGCAAGTTCAAGCCCCTAGTCCACAAACTTGGCCGACTCAAGAGGACGGTCAAGGATATATGAGAACTCATGAACGCAGTCATCAAATATGCCGAGTCTGACAAAACCAAGGATACTGAACCTCAACAGGATAAAGCCGGCCAGAATAAGAATGGTGGAAAAACATCCTAGAATCAGAGTCAACAAACCAAACGGTGGCTGGATCAGACTACTTCTGACTTAGTAGCCAACACAAATGTCGGCTCCCAAAGACAGAAGCAGGGGGGCAACAACTACCGCAAGCCGGAAGAAATTTTTCGCCCGAACAACTTTGAAGCAGCTATCAAGAGTCCTTGCCCGACCCATAGTAAACCTGGTCGCCCAGCCAACCACACAGGGGAAGATTGCTATTTCATGAAAGAGTTTGCACGACGCGGGAACCAGGGACCCCCGGTTCAGTTGGAGGAGCCGGCCAAAACAGCAACAACCAAAATCCGGGATACCAAGCAGCCGGGGCAATGCCTCAACACCAAGGACCCGAAGGAGGAGCCCAGCAAAATCAGTCAGGGCTCGCTGGATTCCAAGAAAACCCGAAACAACTTCATGACCGTGCAGCATATCACGTTTGCACTACCAGCAGCTGCAGGAGGGATAGAAAGCTGCAGCGAAGAGCCTCCATGGCTGTGACTACAGATCCGGCTTGGCCCAGGTGGCTCAATTGGTCAGAACAACTAATCACTTGGACAAGAGATGACCACCCCCCGGTGGTAGAGAACCCAGGGGCCCTGGCTCTAGTAGTCTCTCCACAACTTGGAGGATATACACTTGACAAAGTAGTCATGGACGGAGGAAGCATCATCAACATCCTCTACTACGAAACCTTTCATGGGATGGGGCTGACCCAAAAAAAGCTGCAACCCTCCAACACTGTTTTCCGCGGAATAGTCCGAGGCAAGTCGGCATGCCTGATAGGCAAAATTCACCTGGAGACGGCTTTTGGAAACGCTGAAAATTTCCGCTCCGGGCTCATAACCTTTGAAGTGGTAAAACTCGAGAGCCCATATCACGCCATCTTGGGCAGACCGGCTTATGCCAAATTCATGGCTCGGCCATGTTATGTCTACCTGAAACAAAAAATTCCGGGTCCTAATGGCCCAATCACCGTCGATGGAAGTCGGTCCAGGGCAGTGGAATGTGACGAACAACACGTCAAGTTTGCCGAGTCGACACGCGCCAAAGAGGACTTGTCGGCATACCAAGAAAAGGTAGACCCGGCAGATCCCACGATCCTGAAGAAACCGACTCCCGACAACAACCCCAAGTTCCAACCGTCTTAGGATATGAAGAAATTCGACTTTGTCCCTGGTGATTCTTCTCAGCAGTTCATCATCGGGACGGAGTTATCCGATAAATAGGAAAGCACGCTCATCGAGTTCCTCCGTGAGAATCGGGACATCTTCGCCTGGAAACCCTCCGATATGCCAGGTGTCCCGAGGGAACTCGCTGAGCACCACCTAAATATAGATCCAAAGCTAAAGCTGGTCAAACAATTCCTTCGCCGTTTCAATGACGAGAGGAGAAATGCTATTGGGGAAGAGATAGCCCGGCTCTTTGCTGCCGGGTTCATCATGGAAGTCTTCTGTCCAGAATGGCTCTCAAACCCGGTCCTCGTTTTGAAAAAGAACGGGACCTGGCACATGTGCATTGACTATACAGACTTAAACAAGGCCAGCCCAAAGGATCCTTTCGCGCTGCCTCGTATTGACCAAATCATAGACTCGACTGCAGGATGTGAGCTCCTATGTTTCCTTGAGCGCCTACTCTGGTTATCACCAGATCAGGATGGCCCTTGAAGATCAAGAGAAAACGGCTTTCATCACCCCCTTCGGGATCTACTGCTACACTTCTATGCCCTTTGGCCTTAATAACGCAGGAGCCACATATCAGCGAACAGTGCAGAGTTACCTCAAAGAACAGATTGGACACAACGTGCATGCTTATGTGGATGATATAGTGATCAAATCCCAATTGGCCGACTCACTCATCAGTGATTTGACGGAAACCTTCAAAAATCTGCGCAAGTACCAGATGAAGTTAAACCCGGCCAAATGCACCTTTGGGGTACCTGCAGGTAAACTCCTTGGATACATAGTATCAGAGAGAGGTATCGAGGCAAACCCAGAAAAATCAATGATGTAATAACCCTTCAGAAGCCGGCCTCAGTAAATGGAGTTCAACGACTCACAGGATGTGTAGCCGCTCTGAGCCGGTTCATAAGCCGACTTGGTGAAAAGGCAATCCCCCTGTATCGACTCCTGGGGAAATCAGAAACATTTGTCTGGGATGACGAAGCCGATTAGGCCCTAGAGTCATTGAAGAAGCAATTATCCCAGGCTCCAATATTGGCGGCTCCCAAGCCTAAAGAACCTATGTTACTTTATATCGCAGCCAACAATCGAGCGGTCAGCGCTGTAGGTGTTGTTGAGCGTATGGAAGCCAGCAAGGAGCACCCTTTGCAAAGGCCAGTTTATTACGTCAGTGAGGTTCTGACTTTATCAAAGCAACGCTATCCTCACTGGCAGAAATTGGTTCTTGGTGTATTCATGGCAATTCGGAAACTTAAACACTACTTCCTAGAGCACCCCATAACTGTGGCCAGCACAGCACCACTTGCAGATATCATCCAAAACCGGGAAGCAATGGGAAGGATTGCAAAGTGGGCCATAGAGTTGGGAGCTTATCACATCAAATAAAAGCCACGAACGTCCATCAAGTCCCAGGCGCTAGCCGAATTCATCAATGACTGGACAGAGATCCAATCATCGCCAGAGAAGCCAGTCACCAAATATTGGACGATGCACTTCGATGGAAGCCGGCAGTTCCAAGGGTCAAGAGCCGGCGTGGTTCTTACCTCACCTAAAGGGGAGAAATTCTGCTATGTTCTACAGTTGCAGTTCACTTGTACCAACAATGCAGCAGAATATGAAGCCTTGCTTCATGGACTACGGCTAGCTCATGAGATGAACATAAGTTGGATCCAATGCTATGGAGACTCTGATCTCGTTTCTCAACAGGTGTCAGGAAAATGGGATTCCAAAAATCCCATAATGGCAGCTTATAGACGAGAAGTGCAAAGACAAGCCGGATTTTTTGTTGGATACCAGGTGGATCACGTGGACCGCAGGGAAAACGAAGCAGCAGATGCCCTCTCCCGACTCGGCTCTCAGCGAAATCCGGTCCCTCCAAACGTATTCCTGGATGTCCTAACAAAGTCGTCTGTACAACCACCAACATAGCAAGACATAGCAGAGCCGGGCCCAGAGCCGGCTTTGGTTGCTGCAATTCATGCTACACCCTCATGGGTCGTACCTTACTTGGATTACAAGACTCGAGGAATACTTCCTCAAGATGAGATGTTGGCCAGAAAAATCGTCAGAAGAAGCCAATCCTTTGTACTCATCAATGGTGAGTTACATCGGCGAAGTGTCGCAGATGTTTTTCAGAGATGTGTCTCACCAGAAGAAGGTAGAGCCATCCTCAACGAAATACACTCTGGAGATTGCGGACACCATGCTGGCTCTCGTTTGCTTGTAGCTAAAGCCTTTCGACACGGCTTCTACTGGCTCACAGCTCATGCGGATGCAGAGGACATAGTCAAGAAATGTGATGGATGTCAGCGCTATGCAAAAAAAGCTCACGTGCCGGCTCAAGGACTCAGGATGATACCTATTACCTGGCCCTTTGCAGCATGGGGACTTGATATGGTGGAACCTTTCAAAAGGTCGGCCAAAAAGAATACTCACATATTAGTGGCAGTGGATAAATTCACCAAATGGGTCGAAGCAGAGCTGATCAGCAAATGTGACGCCGCGACAACACTGAAATTCTTGAAAAAGATTCTATACAGATTCGGCTACCCCCACAGCATCATCACTGATAATGGTTCTAACCTATCAGAAGGGGTTATGCAGCGATTATGCCAGAACGAGCACATCCGACTCGACCTTGCATCAGTAGTGAAAGTGCAACATATCGACCAGAGGGGGGGTGAATGGGAGATTTTCAATTTTGCTACCAGATTTTGATTTTCTTCAGGACTGAAGCAATCATGAAGCTGAAGAAGTAACCAAAATCATGAAGAAATAAAACTTCACAGAATGTAATCATTAGGGCAGCACATCATAATGCAATAGAAATAAATCAATTCAGATAAGCAGAAGTGCTTCAGATGCATAGTATGAAGACAAAGAGCAGAGGGAGAGCTGAAGCATAAGTCAACATAGATTCTGAAGACATAATACTGAAGCTTAAGAGGTTGAAGAGATAGCACCAGAGATTGAAGACATTGGTTTGGTAGACCAGTTCAAGTTGTTGTGACAACTCTACGTCTGGTTGGAGAGGCTGAGATTCAACTCAGAAGACATAGTCTTCACCTTGTTCTCCTTGAACTAAAGTCCTCAGACTCCGTCCAATAACTCAGGTGAGTCTTCAAGGTAGACTCCCGAAACCTTCACAGACTCAGTCACTCCGGGAAGTCACAATTGCGTCTTGACTTCCTCAGACTGAAGACTTCTACACCGGCTGGAAGATCACAGTCTTCAAGAGTAAAAAGCTTCGGATCACTCGAACCGACTTCCTCAGAAATGTTCAACTACTCAGGCTGGTGGTTTTCCTCACATAGGTTCTTCAGTTGCCTCAGAGGTGGGTTGCTCTCAAATGACAAGTGTCAGTTTTTCTCTCGGAGCAGCCAACCCACAAATGGGGCTGGGGGTGGCTATTTATAGCCGCGGAGCAACCCGAGGTGAAAGGACATAAATGCCCATGCATGCAATTACTCTCATGCCCTCGGAAATGACCGTTGCTAGACAGGTTCTAGCCTCTCACCACGCAACACGTGGCATGGTCAAAGTATTATCTCTCCTCATGATTTTCAGAAGAATCGCACTCGCGATCTTCAGAATCCTCAACCGAAGTTAGTTACCTCAGTGTCCTGAAGAACAACGTCTCAGACACTCGAGGACTGAACTTCTACTGTAGGAGATTTCCTCAGGGTTTTTCTTCAGGATTCCTAACTGAGCACTTCCTCAGACCTTCGGAACTCGTTTTCTTCAACCCCTCCAACAGTGAGGTGATTTCCTATGACTCAAGAAGTATAAAAGGTCTTAGAGAAGACTATGCTTCAACTTCGTCTTCAGCGCGAACGTCCTCAGGATCGTCCTCAGCTTCAGCTTCAACCGAACGCTTCAGGATCCTGTTTCCTCAGGATTTCGCGCGACTTCATTCTTCAGGAAACGCACCGTTTTCTCCAATGTTCCTCAACATTTTTGGGGGTCGACATTGGTGGTCAATCACCTCATCAGGGACTGTTCTCCTATGTATACTCACAAACACATCAGTCCCTTAACCGTTTTGTCATCAAACTCCAAAACCTCAAGGGGAGGGCACTTGATGCACTTACAATCTCCCCCTTTTTGGTGATTTGATGACAATCAGGTTAAGCTTCAACGGGGATAAAATTATGAGTTTGAAGAGTAAAAACTTTGAAGAACATTTTTATCATTAGGCTAGATATAATGAAGCTCCCCCTGAGGATATGCATATAAGTTGAAGAATGTTTAATATCTAAAGCATTTTGAGGTATATGAGGAGCTCCCCCTATATCCAGGCATTTTTGTAGCAGTGCATGTTATGAAGTGTTTGAGACTTTAAACAACGCACTGATAGAGGTGTTTGCAGAGATAATCACATGCATATATGATAAACGTGAGGAAATAGCATGAAGTAACTGAGGAATAGTATCAGGCAAACACCAAAATAACAGTTTACAACTCGTTACAAAAAAAATCTGAAGAACGAGAGTTGTAACTGAAGAACCCCATAACTAAAACCAGCTTGAAGACGGACAGATTTCTCCCCCTTTGTCATAAAATGAACAAAAAGGGAAAAACTGAAGCTAACGCCCCTAGGAAGATGCTTCAAGGCTGAGGTGAGTCACGCCTGAGGCAATACGCTGCAGTGTGAGGGCAGGCAGCAGTGTCTTCAGCTTCTTCAGCAGTCATCTCCTGGTTTGAAGAATAAGAATCCATGGACGGAGGAGGAGTTGTGCAGCGTCTGAATTGCCTCGGGGGTTTGATCGCAGGAATCGGAGGCTTTTGAAGATCAAATTGTGCAATGTCTTCAGGGGTGGGTACTTGTTTCATCAAGGCATCAAGATGTTGATATGTATGATGAGTATACTGATGCACTTTCTTCACTGAAGAATGCGTCTGAGCCATGTAGCTGAGGATTTCAGAAAACTGGCGCTTCACCCAATCATGGTTTCGGTCAACTTTCTGATGAAGAATAATCAGAAGCTCTCGGTCAGTCATCACTCGAGCCTGAGTTGTATCCTCAGTTGAGGCATGAGTTCTGGTTTCATCAGTAGTGCGACACAGAGGATGAAGAATGTTTCCACCAAGGGAATTGGTCGGGAGAACTTCTTCATAAAATATGCCTTTGCCCTTATCATTTGATGCAATCGTATGCTGAAGAACTTCGATAGGCGGCAGATAAGTCCGATGATTCGGGTGATCAGGTTGGAAATAAATACCAGTCGTGGCTCAGATGAGCTTCATGATCCATGGTGCGTATGGCTTCAGGATATGAGGATTCTGTGCTGCATCAACGAGAGTTCTGAAGAAGAAGTCAGGAACGTTAATTGGTCCAGACATGCAGAGGTTGTGGAGTATATTCTTCATGATGCCAATGACTTCTTCAGCAGTGGATTCATAGCCTTTAATGGGGCAGAAGGTCTTCGCCAGAATCCGATACAATGTACTTGGAAGATACAGAAGCTCAGAAACTGGAAACTTTGTGCGAGCTGAGGCTTCAGGGGCCTGAGGCTTCATGAGCATGTTCATCAGGTCATCTCGAATAATTTGAGACCCATAGGAGCAAGCAGTTGGGGAAGTGCACTTGGGCAACTCAAGAATGTCAATTGCTTCAGGAACAGTGATGGTGTAGTGATGATGCTCAGTCATCCACTCGAGGACCCAAGTGTTGATGTCCAGAGGATCTTCTGAAACATACAAAGTTGCATAAAACTGAAGCACAAGCTCTTCATTCCAGTGGATGCATTTAGAGAAGAACTGAAGCAGCTTGGCATGATGCAAATCCTGAAGCACATTGTTGAAGCAAGGAAGGGCTTCCATATCCATCAGAGGAATATGATTGTGAGGAAACAGTTTGTTTTCCTTGTAGAACACAGAAGCATAATAGTTCTTCTGAGTGGCAGTCCAGAACCTCAACAGCTTTCGAGGTGGAGCAGAATGATATGGATTTTGAATCCCCTCTTGGAAGAAACTCATGGCATTGAAGAAATCATTAGCATCAAAGCCTGGGGTATCATCAGCTTCAAGGTCACGGAGCTGGAACTGGGCCTTGAGGTGGTGGAGGCGCTTGAGGCACTTCAATCTGAAGAGAGGCTTGAGGCTGAGGCGGAGCCGCTGCAGATGCTTCAGGCACAGAGGTGTTGAGGTCCTTGGGAAGATGAGGTGATGTGGCTTGTTTGTCTTCAGAGCCATCCTTTGAGGCTTCAGCATGAGCATTTGTACTGTTTTCTGCTTCAGGAGGAGCATTTGTGCTTTGCTTAGCTTCAGCTTGAAAGTGCAATATATCGACCAGAGGGGGGTGAATGGGAGATTTTCAATTTTACTACCAGATTTTGGTTTTCTTCAGGACTGAAGCAAACATGAAGCTGAAGAAGTAACCAAAATGATGAAGAAATAAAACTTCACAGAATGTATTCATTAGGGCAGCTCATCATAATGCAACAGAAATAAATTAATTCAGATAAGCAGAAGTGCTTCAGATGCATAGTATGAAGACAAAGAGCAGAGGGAGAGCTGAAGCATAAGAAGTCAACATAGCAAATACTGAACCTTAAGAGGTTGAAGAGATGGCACCAGAGATTGAAGACATTGATTTGGTAGACCAGTTCAAGTTGCTGTGACAACTCTAAGTCTGGTTGGAGAGGCTGAGATTCAAGTCAGAAGACATATTCTTCACCTTGTTCTCCTTGAACTAAAGTCCTCAGACTCCGTCCAATAACTCAGGTGAGTCTTCAAGGTAGACTCCTGAAACCTTCACAGACTCAGTCACTCCGGGAAGTCACAATTGCATCTTGACTTCCTCAGACTGAAGAGTTCTACACCGGCTGGAAGATCACAGTCTTCAAGAGTAAAAAGCTTCGGATCACTCGAACCGACTTCCTCAGAAATGCTCAACTACTCAGGCTGGTGGTTTTCCTCACATAGGTTCTTCAGTTGCCTCAGAGGTGGGTTGCTCTCAAATGACAAGTGTCAGTTTTTCTCTCGGAGCAGCCAACCCACAAATGGGGCTGGGGGTGGCTATTTATAGCCGCGGAGCAACCCGAGGTGAAAGGACATAAATGACCATGCATTCAATTACTCTCATGCCCTCGGAAATGACCGTTGCTAGACAGGTTCTAGCCTCTCACCACGCAACACGTGGCATGGTCAAAGTATTCTCTCTCCTCATGATTATGGGTGGTCTTGAGGCACATGAGGATTGATGAGGGTGATGAGACCTAATGGGGTGTGAGATGGTAGCATCAGGATAAACAAATGAATAAGAATTCTTATGTGGAGCTTCCCTGTGAACAAAATGGTTAGCAGATACATGATTATAATCATTTCCTTTTGAGGTATCGTCCTCAGATGATCTCCTCAGCTCATTTGCATCTGCATTCACAGGAAGGTTAGTGATGAGGTCCTTCGGAACCTAGATCTACTTGACTGGAGGACCGTTCCTGCAGTTTGCTCCGATGTATCTGGCAAATACCTCACCATTACCATTCTTAAACAGTTTATAGTTTGAGTCAAATGACTCAATCATCACATCTGAAGAAACAACATCATAACCAGATAAGGTATAGGGATCAGGAGGGGGCATCTTTGCCCGAACCCAAATGGTCTCTGGATATTGTTCAGGTTTCCAGTAAGACCCATCGGGGTTGAGTTTCCGAGTGAATGCGACACCTTCTTTCCTCGGGTTTCTGTTGAGGATCTGTTTCTTGAGGATTTCACAAAGGGTCTGATGTCCTTTCAGACACTTGAACATGCCTGTTTCCAGTAGACTCTTCAACCTAGCATTTTCTTCAGCAATGTCTATGGTATCCTCAGATGAGGGGTTAGATACCATAGAGGCAATAGAAATAACAGAGTCTGAAGACATTGAGGAACTAGACACAGAGATGATACGATCATGTTCAATGCATTTTAAACAGGGAGGATTAAATCCTTCTTGTGGCATGATGATCTGTTGGGAGAGGAGTGAATCATTTTCTTTCCTTAGATCGTCATGGGACATCCTTACACGTTCAAGTTCTTGTTTCCTCATGAGGAACTCATGAGACAGCTTTTCATGATCGGTAAGGAGTGCCTCATGACGATTGAACAAGTCATCAAACTTTGACTGACGAGTTTTTGATTCATCAGTCAACTTTTGAGTCTTCATCATTTCCTCAACCAACATATCATCACTTTTGTTTAGTGAGATCTGAGTCTTTTCAAGTGCACGTTGTTGCTTAGATGCAAGTTTAGCATAGTTTTCATCAGGTTCTTCATCAGAGGGTTCATCTGATGATGAGTAAGAAGATACCTTGGAGGAATTGGCCATGAAGCAAAAGGCAGGAGTTGTGTCTTCAGCTTCATCATCAACATGTTATAGACCAGATTCCTCAGTGCTGAAGATTGACTTTGAGACAAGCATCATGAAAAGAGCTAGACCGGCCACACCCTCAGATTCTTCAGATTCTTCTTCCTCAGCATCAGGGTTGGAACCAGATTCTTCCGAGTCCAATTCTTTGCCGAGATATGCGCGAGCCTTACAGGAACTGTTGTTCCTGTATCCAGCAGACTTTGAGGATCTTGAGGATTTCTTCTTTGTCTTTTCATCAGAACTGTCATCTTTCCCTTTCTTCTTCTTCTTCAGTCTAGCTTCCTTTTCCCATAAAGGACACTCAGCGATGTAATGCCCAGGTTTCTTGCACTTGTGGCAGACTCTCTTTCTTGCTTCGACAGAGTCATCATCTTTGCTTTTTCTTGAGGACGATCTTGAGGAATTTCCGAAGCGATTCTTCTTCGTGAATCTCTGGAACTTTCTAGTGAGGAGAGCAAGTTCACGGCTGAGAGTTTCAGGATTATCAGTATCAGCCTCAGACTCTTCATCAGAGGACACTCTTCGTGCTCTAGCTTTTAGCGCGCGGACTTTAGGCGTGGTGCTGTATAAATCTCGTTTTTCAGAGAGCTTCAGCTCATGAGCATTGAGGCGCGCGAGAATGTCCGCTGGATCCAGAGTCTTGAAGTCAGGCCTTTCTTGAATCATCAGCGGTAGGAACTCAAATGAGTCATCCAGTGACCTCAGTAGTTTCTTCACAACTTCATGGTCTGTGATATCAGCGGCACCTAATGCTTGAAGTTCATTGGATATGTCAGTGAGTCTGTCAAAGGTTTGTTGCACGTGCTCATTGTCCAGCCTCTTGAACCTGTTGAAGAGACTGCGGAGTGTATCAACCCGTGAGTCTCGTTGAGCAGAGACTCCTTCATTGACTTTAGACAGTCTTGTCCATACCTTCTTTGCAGTATCCAGACCACTGATACGGTTGAACTGGGCCTTGTTAAGATGACCACCAATGATGCTTCGAGCTTTTGCATCAAGCTGCCAGTTCTTCTTGACAACTTCAGGAGCAGTCATCAAATTTGCTTCAGGAATGCCTTGATCAACAATATCCCACAGATCCTTGTCAATGGCTTCAAGATGCATCCTCATCTTGTTCTTCCAGTATGGATAGTCTCTCCCGTCGAAGATAGGGCAGTTTGAGGCAACACTCATTGTACCTGAGGTCGACATAACTAAAACTCCAGGTGGTTAAATCGAATCACACAGAACAAGGGAGTACCTTGCTCTAATACCAATTGAAAGTGCAATATATCGACCAGAGGGGGGGTGAATGGGAGATTTTCAATTTTACTACCAGATTTTGGTTATCTTCAGGACTGAAGCAATCATGAAGCTGAAGAAGTAACCAAAATGATGAAGAAATAAAACTTCACAGAATGTATTCATTAGGGCAGCTCATCATAATGCAACAGAAATAAATTAATTCAGATAAGCAGAAGTGCTTCAGATGCATAGTATGAAGACAAAGAGCAGAGGGAGAGCTGAAGCATAAGAAGTCAACATAGCAAATACTGAAGCTTAAGAGGTTGAAGAGATAGCACCAGAGATTGAAGACATTGATTTGGTAGACCAGTTCAAGTTGCTGTGACAACTCTACGTCTGGTTGGAGAGGCTGAGATTCAACTCAGAAGACATAGTATTCACCTTGTTCTCCTTGAACTAAAGTCCTCAGACTCCGTCCAATAACTCAGGTGAGTCTTCAAGGTAGACTCCCGAAACCTTCACAGACTCAGTCACTCCGGGAAGTCACAATTGCATCTTGACTTCCTCAGACTGAAGACTTCTACACTGGCTGGAAGATCACAGTCTTCAAGAGTAAAAAGCTTCGGATCACTCGAACCGACTTCCTCAGAAATGCTCAACTACTCAGGCTGGTGGTTTTCCTCACATAGGTTCTTCAGTTTCCTCAGAGGTGGGTTGCTCTCAAATGACAAGTGTCAGTTTTTCTCTCGGAGCAGCCAACCCACAAATGGGGCTGGGGGTGGCTATTTATAGCCGCGGAGCAACCCGAGGCGAAAGGACATAAATGCCCATGCATGCAATTACTCTCATGCCCTCGGAAATGACCGTTGCTAGACAAGTTCTATCCTCTCACCACGCAACACGTGGCACGGTCAAAGTATTCTCTCTCCAGACTCCTCAACCGAAGTTAGTTACCTCAGTATCCTGAAGAACAACGTCTCAGACACACGAGGACTGAACTTCTACTGCAGGAGATAACTCTCTCTTCAGGAGAACTGCACTCGCAGTCTCCAAACTCCTCAACCGAAGACAGATTTCTCAGTGTCCAGAAGAACAAGGTCTCAGACACCCGAGGAACTGAACTTTTACTGCAGGAGATTTCCTCAGGGTTTTTCTTCAGGATTCCTAATTGAGCACTTCCTCAGAACTTCGGAACTTGTTTTCTTCAACCCCTCCAACAGTGCGGTGATTTCCTATGACTCAAGAAGTATAAAAAGTCTTAGCGAAGACTATGCTTCAACTTCGTCTTCAGCGCGAACGTCCTCAGGATCGTCCTGAGCTTCAGCTTCAACCGAACGCTTCAGGATCCTGATTCCTCAGGATTTCGCGCAACTTCATTCTTCAGGAAACGCACCGATTTCTCCAATGTTCCTCAACATTTTGGGGGGTCGACATTGGTGGTTAAACACCACATCAGGGACTGTTCTCCTGTGTATACTCACAAACACATCAGTCCCTTAACCGTTTTGTCATCAAACTCCAAAACCTCAAGGGGAGGGCACTTGATGCACTTACAATCTCCCCCTTTTTGGTGATTTGATGACAATCAGGTTAAGCTTCAACGGGGATAAAATTATGAGTTTGAAGAATAAAAACTTTGAAGAACATTTGTATCATTAAGCTGGATATACTGAAGCTCCCCCTGAGGATATGCATATACGTTGAAGAATGTTTAATATCTAAAGCATTTTGAGGTATATGAGGAGCTCCCCCTATATCCAGGCATTTCTGAAGCAGTGCAAGTTACGAAGTGTTTGAGAAAATTAAACAACGCACCGAGAGAGGTGTTTGAAGAGACAATCACATGCATATATCATAAACTTGAGGAAACAGCATGAGGTAACTGTGGAATAGTATCAGGCAAACACCAAAATTACAGTTTACAACTCGTTACAAAAAAAATCTGAAGAACGAGAGTTGTAACTGAAGAACCCCATAACTAAAACCCGCTTGAAGACTAACAGATTTCTCCCCCTTTGTCATAAAATGAACAAAAAGGGAAAAACTGATGCCAACGCCCCTTTTGAAGTTGCTTCAAGGCTGAGGTGAGTCACGCCTAAGGCAATACGTTGCAGTGTGAGGGCAGGCAGCTGTGTCTTCAGCTTCTTCAGCAGTCATCTCCTGGTTTGAAGAATAAGAATCCATGGCCGGAGGAGGAGTTGTGCAGCGTCTGAATTGACTTGGGGGTCTGATTGCAGGAATCAGAGGCTTTTGAAGCTCCAATTTTGCAAGGTCTTCAGGGGTGATTACTTCTCTCATCAAGGCATCAAGATGTTGATATGTATGATGAGCATACTGATGCACTTTCTTCACTGAAGAATGCGTCTGAGCCATGTAGCTGAGGATTTCAGTAAACTGACGTTTCACCCAATCATGATTTCGGTCAACCTTCTGATGAAGACTAATCAGAAGCTCTCGGTCAGTCATCACTCGAGCCTGAGTTGTATCCTCAGTTGAGGCATGAGTTCTTGTTTCATCAGTAGTTCGAGACTGGGGATGACGAATATTTCCACCAAGGGAATTGGTCGGGAGAACTTCTTCATAGAATATGCCTTTGCCCTTGTTATTTGAAGCAATCGTATGCTGAAGCACTTCGACATGCGGTATATATGTCCTATGATTCAGGTGATCCGGTTGAAAATCAATACCAGTCGTGGCTCGGATGAGCTTCATGATCCATGGCGCATATGGCTTCAGGATATGAGGATTCTGTGTTGCATCAACCAGAGTTCTGAAGAAGAAGTCAGGAACGTTGATTGGCCCAGACATGCAGAGGTTGTGGAGTATGTTCTTCATGATGCCAATGACTTCTTCAGCAGTGGATTCATAGCCTTTAATGGGACAAAAGGTCTTCGCCAGAATCCGATACAATGTACTTGGTAGATACAGAAGCTCAGAAACTGGAAACTTTGTGCGAGCTGGGGCTTCAGGGGCCTGAGGCTTCATGAGCATGTTCATCAGGTCATTTCGAAGAAGTTGAGACCCATAGGAGCAAGCAGCTGGGGAAGTGCACTGAGGCAACTCAAGAATGTCAATTGCTTCAGGAACAGTGATGGTGTAATGATGATGCTCAGTCATCCAGTCGAGGACCCAGGTGTTGATATCCAAAGGATCTCCTGAAACATACAGAGTGGCATAAAACTGAAGCACAAGCTCTTCATTCCAGTGGATGCATTCAGAGAAGAACTGAAGCAGCTTGGCATGATGCAGATCCTGAAGCACATTGTTGAAGCAGGGAAGGGCTTCCATATCCAGCAGATGAATATGCTTGTGAGGAAACAATTTGTTTTGTTTGTAGAGCACTGAAGCATAATAGTTCTTCTGAGTGGCAGTCCAGAACCTCAGCAGCTTTCGAGGTGGAGGAGAATGATAAGGATTTTGAATCCCCTCTAGGAAGAAACTCATGGCATTGAAGAAATCAGTAGCATCAAAGCTTGGGGTATCATCAGCTTCAAGATCACGGAAGAACGGTTGATTCTGTTTCGGACACAAGGACCGAGCTGGAACTAGGCCTTGACGTGGTGATGGCGCTTGAGGCACTTCAATCTGAAGGGAGGCTTGAGGCTGAGGCGGAGCAGCGACAGATGCTTCAGGCATAGATGTGTTGAGGTCTTTGGGAAGACGAGGTGATGTGGCATGTTTGTCTTCAGAGCCATCCTTTGAGGCTTCAACATTAGCATTTGTACTGTTTTCTGCTTCAGGAGGAGCATTTGTGCTTTGCTCAGCTTCATCTTCAGTTTCAACGGCTGGTGGGTCGGGCTAAGGATCAGCCGTGGTAGGTTCAGCAGCATCAGTATCAGTTGTAGTGGTTGCTGCAGCATCAGTATCAGCAGCAGAATTTGTGGGAGCACTTGTGGCTTCAGGGTCATCAGCATCAGACGCTGAGGACGATGCACCAACCGATTCTTCAGACTGAAGAGAAGTATCAGGAAGCACTTCGGTCACGGTGTTGGAGTGAGGCTCAGGTGAGAAGACAGTATGAGTGGGCGAGTTGGTCAGCCCATAATCCTCATCATGGACAAGAGGAGTTCCATCATCCATAATGTCGACGTCCATGTCTTCAACTTTAGTGATAGTTGGTGGTGGTGGGGACGGTGGAGTTGGAACAATGGGTGTTGCAGCAGGGGGTGGAGTGAAGACGATTAAACTGCGCAGAGGATTTTGAGGTGGAGTTGAGGCAGCAGTAATAAGAGTGGTGGTATCAGCGGCCTGTTTTGTCGGAGGAGCTGAGGAAAGTGGCGTAGCTTCAATGGGGTCCTCAACAGTAGGCTTCTTCGCAGCAGGTGGAGTTGAGGGTTGGGCTTCAGGCAGGCGCTTGAGGCTTTTGGCAGAGGCATCAATGGGTACTGAGGAAGCAGGCTGTCGAAGCTACATCAACTTTGCCATCTGTTGTGAGATCCGTTCCTTGGATTTTCCAATGTAAGTACGGTTGGCAGCGAACTCAATGTTGAGGCGTTGTACTTCACATTGATGCTCAGTAAACTCCTGAGGAGTAACTTCAGTGATAGGTTTCTTCTTGAAGTCACTGAGGACTTTCTTCAGTTTGGCCTTCAACTGTTTCTGAAGATCACGTTGATGAATCTCATTTATGAGGAACTATTGAACATAGAACTTGATGTCTTTAGGGATGTCCAAATCATCAAGCAGAGTGTCAGGATTGACAGACCAAATTTCAATGTACTCCAAGATCTTCTTGGGATCAAGGAGAAGCGGGATTTCTGAACCCGTTGCTTCAGCTTTGCGTCTGGCCGCAGCACGCACATATTCAATCTTATCAGCTTCATTGGCGACGAAGCCGGCCAAATCCTCAAATTCATCTTCATCATCAAAGGATTGAGGAGTATGATGAATGGCGCCACGCATAGCAGTTTTCTTTGGTGAGGGGCGAGGGCCGCGTTGAAGAACAGTTTTGGTCTTCAGCTGAGACTGAGGCATTGTGATTGAGGCCTCAGGAGCACCAGATTCATCAGTGCGAATCCTTGAGGAGGGGGCAGCACCATCCGTGCGTTGACATGAGGAGCCAACAACTTGATGCTTGGCTGAGGTCTTCTGGGAGGGTTTCATGCCATGAGCCTTTTTGCGGTGCTGAGGCGGAGGTTGTTGTATGGGTTGAGACTGATCCTGAGGCGGAATCTGGGTTGAAGCAGTCAAGTCACGGACAAGATTCTTGACACGGCTGCGAGTGCGCTTGAGGTACTGCTCATATGCCACAGGAAAGTCTTCAGGAGTGTGCATTGTTGTGGGATCAGGAATGACGCCTGGTGCAGGTGGAGGTCGAGCCTTGATACCCAAGGTCTTCAGTGGCGGATTAACAGCAAACATCTCCTCATGTTGAGGATTAATCCATTGATAGGCCACCCAACGCTTGGCCCATTCTCTTGTGATCTTCTGGACTCTTTTCTTACGATCATCAGCAGTTTCACATTCTGGAGTCTTCAGTTTCTCATAGAGCTCAGGAGGTAGGTCTCTAGCAGTATCAGTGTGCTTGCGCCGAGGAGCCATTTTCTTCAGCTGAGGAGACTGAGGAATTGTACGTTCGAGCTGAGCTGCAAATGAAGTGAGACTATGAGAACCATACGATTCCTCAGCGGACATGTACCTGTGACAGAATTAAGTTGCGAGGGAAGTGGGGTACGGTTATATGCGTTCATGAGGAATAGGCTGAGGAAAACAAAGGAATGAGGCATAGGTATAGGTCTCAGAAAGCCAGCAGTACAATTGAGGATTTAACTGGCTTGAGGACACAACTGTACTGAGGAATAATACGCTAAGGAATAATCCACTGAGGAAGAAGCATACCAGACTTGAGGCAAATGCTGAGGAACAACGAGTCTTCGTCCCCGGCGACGGCGAACTCAGGCGACGTGAGCGCACGAGCTTGAGGAGCTCAAGGGTGGCGGCGCGAGAGTGAGAGAAGCGGTGGGGGAAATGACCGGGGGGGTGGTAGAGGGCTATTTATAGAGGGGTGAAAGGCTGAGGGGGTTGCGAAATTTGTGGACGAGATTTCCCCGGATTGTTGGGATCCTCAGTGTATATCATAATGGTGGATAATCACGACGTGCGGAAAAAATCGCAACAAATTGAATACAGTTGTACCAGAAAATCCGTGATTTGAGGAACTTGAGGACATGGGCTGAGGATGAAGACAAGTGGTCTCAGTCTGAGGAATACATGATTTACGGATGAATGCATATGAGATAGACAGATTAGATAAGTGAGCACAGAGGGACGGGTCCGATCACGTTCACCTAGATGAAGAAGCAAAAGTTGAAGAACAATAACTATAGGTGAACGCTGTTGAGGAGAAACACGATAATCATCAGTAATGAAGACTTCAAATCCTGAGGAAGTTGAGAGACAACAAATCCTGATGAAGTTGAGGAACAACCAATCCTGAGGTGTTTGGGCGGTGGCGCTACCCACCTTATAGGGAATGAGACACTTGATACCATACAATTGTCGTATGGATCTTGAGTCAATTCCAAGTTAATTTCTTCACACTTAGCAAGGTAGTTCCTCATGATTTGAGGAGTACGACGCATCGTGTGTTGTGCATCAGGATTCTTCAATATTGTTTAAGCGTTAGGATGTGTGTCCATGCACTGGACGTTTGAGGAATCTAAGATATTTAGCTCACACCTCAGAGTGCTAAATCTCTTCTCATCCAAAGGCTTAGTGAATATATCAGCAAGTTGATCTTCAGTCTTCACGTGGCTGATGATGATATCTTCCTTCAATACATGATCTCGAAGAAAGTGATACCGAATCTCAATGTGCTTCGTCCTCGAGTGTTGTACTGGGTTCTGAGAGATCTTGATGGCGCTCTCATTGTCACATAGTAGTGGTACTTTCTTCAGATTGATGCCGTAGTCCTTCAGAGTTTGCTTCATCCAAAGAAGCTGTGAGCAGCTAGCACCAGCATCAATGTATTCAGCTTCAGCGGTGGAGAGGGAGACGCAGTTCTGCTTCTTCGATGACCAGCACACAAGAGAACGTCCGAGGAAGTGACATGTTCTTGAGGTAGACTTCCGATCCACTCGATCTCCAGCATAATCTGAGTCTGAGTACCCGACGAGATCCAGCTGTGTGCCTTTTGAATACCATAAGCCTAGCGACGGGGTGTGAGCCAAATATCGAAGAATTCGTTTCACCGCTTGGTGATGCGATTCCTTTGGTGCCACTTGGAATCGGACACACATGCAAACGCTCAACATTATATCAGGTCTAGATGCACATAGATATAGCAGAGAACCAATCATGGAGCGGTATACCTTTTGATCGTAGTCCTTGCCATTTTCATCAGGGCCAAGTGGTCCATTTGTGGGCATCGGTGTCTTGATGCCCTTGCAGTCTTGCATTCTGAATTTCCTCAGGCACTCCTTGAGGTACTTCTCCTGAGAGATGAAGATGCCGTTGCGTTGTTGACGAATTTGGAGTCCTAAGAAGAACTTCAGTTCGCCCATCATGGACATCTGATACTGTTCACTCATCAAGAATGCAAATTCTTCACTGTATTTCTTGTTAGTGCATCCAAATATTATGTCATCAACATAAATTTGACATATGAATAATGCATCATCATATCGTTTTGTGAAAATAGTTGGATCGAGGGAACCAGATTTGAAGCCCTTGCTGATGAGGAAGTCCCTTAGTGTGTCATACCAAGCCCGAGGGGCTTGATTCAGTCAATAGAGGGCTTTCTTCAATCTGTACACCATATCAGGTTTCTTTGCGACTTCAAAACCAGGAGGTTGAGCAACATATACTTCTTCCTCGATATTACCATTGAGGAAAGCACTTTTCACATCCATTTGATATAACTTGATATTATGATGGTTAGCGAATGCAAGCATAATACGAATGGACTCAAGTCTAGCAACAGGAGCGAAGGTTTCACCGAAGTCGATCCCCTCGACTTGAGTATATCCTTAAGCTACGAGACGGGCTTTGTTTCTGATGCCTTGTCCATCTTCATCGAGTTTCTTGCGGTAGATCCACTTCGTGCCGATGACATTGTGAACTCAAGGATTAGGACGTTTGACAAGTTCCCAAACATCATTCAGTTTAAACTGAAGAAGTTCGTCTTGCATTGCCTGAATCCATTCCGCTTCTTGGAATGCCTCGGTGACTTTGGTGGGTTCTGAAATTGATACAAACGAGAAATGCCCACAAAAGTTAGCTATAGGATTAGCTCTTGCACGAGTCAGAGGACCTGGTAGGTTGACATCAGCGAGGATTTTGTCCACTTGAACTTCATTTGCCACACGAGGAAGTCGAGGAGGATGATCTTGAGGCGCATCTTCGTCACTGGTGTCAGATTCATTTGCATCGGCTTCAGGTGCTTCGGGAGCTTCAGGGGTATCAGGAGCCTCAGGATCAGGATCGTTATCAGGATTTGGATGTTCTTCAGGAGCAGGAGGTATGTGGATTTCTTCAGGATGATCCACAGGAATGATGTCACCAGCACCCATCTTCTTGATCTGTTCTTCAGGTGGTGCTTCACCTAAATCATGTGACAGGTGCTCTCTTTGGGAGCCATCAGATTCATCAAATCGCACGTCTACAGTTTCGACAATTTTATGATGACTAATATTGAAGACACTGTAGGTGTGTGACTTGATACCATAACCAAGCATGAAACCCTCACATGCTTTGGATGCAAATTTGGACTCATGATGAGGATCACGAATCCAGCAGGGTGCACCGAATACTTTGAAGTAACTTACATTGGGTTTCTTACCGACCATTAACTCGTATGATGTTTTATTGAAGAACTTATGAAGATACACTCGATTGACGATGTGGCATGCAGTGTTGATTGCTTCAGCCCACCACTTGAGTGGAGTATTGTACTCAGTCAGCATCGTGCGAGCCATCTCGATGAGGGTTCGATTCTTCCTCTCAACAACTCCATTTTGCTGAGGAGTGTAGGGAGTAGAGAATTCATGAGTGATTCCCAAGTCATCGAGGAATTCTTCCACACCAAAGTTCTTGAACTCAGTGCCGTTGTCGCTTCGAATGTGCTTGATCTTCAGGTTGTAGTTGTTCATGACTCGCAGGGTGAAGCGCTTGAGGATTGCTGGGGTTTCTGACTTATAGAGAAGAAAATGCACCCAAGTGTATCGTGAGAAGTCATCAACAATAACAAGACCATACATATTACCTCCAAAGCTTGAATACTTTGGAGGACCCAATAGATCCATGTGAAGCAATTCCAGTGGTCTCGTAGTAGTCATGATGGTATTCGTTGGGTGCTTGGCCTTGGTCATCTTTCCAGCTTCGCAAGCACCACAGAGCCGATCCTTTGAGAATCTGATTTCCTCAATCCCGAGGACATGTTTCTTCAGTACCATCTTCTGAAGATTCCTCATACCAGCGAGGCCGAGTCTTCGATGCCATAGCCAGCACTCTGAGGCTCGTGCCATGAGGCATGACCTTCAGATAAATCTACAATATACAGGTCACCTTTCCTAACCCCACTGAAGACAACGGAGTTATCGCAAACCATGAAGACAATACAACCATCTTTTCCGAAGAGAACAGCGAGATCAAGATCACACAACATAGATACAGACATCAAGTTGTATCCAAGGGATTCAACAAGCATGACTTTATCAATGTGTTGGTCTCGAGAGATAGCCACTCTGCCGAGACCCAATACCTTACTTTTACCTTTATCAGCGAAGGTGATGGTTTTCTTTGAATAAGGACTCAGTGATGATTCCATAAGAAGATTTCTGTCACCAGACATGTGATTTGTGCATCCACTGTCCATCACCCATTCAGTCTTTCCCTGCAAATGAATTAGTATCTCATACAACAAGTTATGAGCCAGTCTCAGTTTGAGGAATTTAAGGTTCCTCAGAATTAATTCCTCAGGATGTTCCTCGGGATTGATTCTCTGAAACCAAACAATATAATTATCCTTCAACTGACTCAAATGTTGTTGTCCTGGGCATATGATCTGCAGAAATTGTAATTGCCTCAGGACATGTCCCTGCAAGGATGATTAGTTCTTAACCACCCACATCTTTATGGGTGGTCTTGAGGCACATGAGGATTGATGAGGATGATGAGACCTAATGGGGTGTGAGATGGTAGCATCAGGATAAACAAATGAATAAGAATTCTTATGTGGAGCTTCCCTGTGAACAAAATGGTTAGCAGATACATGATTATAATCATTTCCTTTTGAGGTATCGTCCTCAGATGATCTCCTCAGCTCATTTGCATCTGCATTCACAGGAAGGTTAGTGATGAGGTCCTTCGGAACCCAGATCTGCTTGACTGGAGGACCGTTCCTGCAGTTTGCTCCGATGTATCTGGCAAATACCTCACCATTACCATTCTTAAACAGTTTATAGTTTGAGTCAAATGACTCAATCATCACATCTGAAGAAACAGCATCATAACCAGATAAGGTATAGGGATCAGGAGGGGGCATCTTTGCCCGAACCCAAATGGTCTCTGGATATTGTTCAGGTTTCCAGTAAGACCCATCGGGGTTGAGTTTCCGAGTGAATGTGACACCTTCTTTCCTCGGGTTTCTGTTGAGGATCTGTTTCTTGAGGATGTCACAAAGGGTCTGATGTCCTTTCAGACACTTGAACATGCCTGTTTCCAGTAGACTCTTCAACCTAGCATTTTCTTCAACAATGTCTATGGTATCCTCAGATGAGGGGTTAGATACCATAGAGGCAATAGAAATAACAGAGTCTGAAGACATTGAGGAACTAGACACAGAGATGATACGATCATGTTCAATGCATTTTAAACAGGGAGGATTAAATCCTTCTTGTGGCATGATGATCTGTTGGGAGAGGAGTGAATCATTTTCTTTCCTCAGATCGTCATGGGACATCCTTACACGTTCAAGTTCTTGTTTCCTCATGAGGAACTCATGAGACAACTTTTCATGATCGGTAAGGAGTGCCTCATGACGATTGAACAAGTCATCAAACTTTGACTGAAGAGTTTTTGATTCATCAGTCAACTTTTGAGTCTTCGTCATTTCCTCAACCAACATATCATCACTTTTGTTTAGTGAGATCTGAGTCTTTTCAAGTGCACGTTGTTGCTTAGATGCAAGTTTAGCATAGTTTTCATCAGGTTCTTCATCAGAGGGTTCATCTGATGATGAGTAAGAAGATACCTTGGAGGACTTGGCCATGAAGCAAAAGGCAGGAGTTGTGTCTTCAGCTTCATCATCAACATGTGATAGACCAGATTCCTCAGTGCTGAAGATTGACTTTGAGACAAGCATCGTGAAAAGAGCTAGACCCGCCACACCCTCAGATTCTTCAGATTCTTCTTCCTCAGCATCAGGGTTAGAACCAGATTCTTCCGAGTCCAATTCTTTGCCGAGATATTGGCGAGCCTTACAGGAACTGTTGTTCCTGTATCCAGCAGACTTTGAGGATCTTGAGGATTTCTTCTTTGTCTTTTCATCAGAACTGTCATCTTTCCCTTTCTTCTTCTTCTTCTTCAGTCTAGCTTCCTTTTCCCATAAAGGACACTCAGCGATGTAATGCCCAGGTTTCTTGCACTTGTGGCAGACTCTCTTTCTTGCTTCGACAGAGTCATCATCTTTGCTTTTTCTTGAGGACGATCTTGAGGAATTTCCGGAGCGATTCTTCTTCGTGAATCTCTGGAACTTTCTAGTGAGGAGAGCAAGTTCACGGCTGAGAGTTTCAGGATTATCAGTATCAGCCTCAGACTCTTCATCAGAGGACACTCTTCGTGCTCTAGCTTTTAGCGCGTGGACTTTAGGCGTGGTGCTGTATAAATCTCGTTTTTCAGAGAGCTTCAGCTCATGAGCATTGAGGCGCTCGAGAATGTCCGCTGGATCCAGAGTCTTGAAGTCAGGCCTTTCTTGAATCATCAGCGATAGGAACTCAAATGAGTCATCCAGTGACCTCAGTAGTTTCTTCACAACTTCATGGTCTGTGATATCAGCGGCACCTAATGCTTGAAGTTCATTGGATATGTCAGTGAGTCTGTCAATGGTTTGTTGCACGTGCTCATTGTCCAGCCTCTTGAACCTGTTGAAGAGACTGCGGAGTGTATCAACCCGTGAGTCTCGTTGAGCAGAGACTCCTTCATTGACTTTAGACAGTCTTGTCCATATCTTCTTTGCAGTATCCAGACCACTGATACGGTTGAACTGGGCCTTGTTGAGATGACCACCAATGATGCTTCGAGCTTTTGCATCAAGCTGCCAGTTCTTCTTGACAACTTCAGGAGCAGTCATCAAATTTGCTTCAGGAATGCCTTGATCAACAATATCCCATAGATCCTTGTCAATGGCTTCAAGATGCATCCTCATCTTGTTCTTCCAGTATGGATAGTCTCTCCCGTCGAAGATAGGGCAGTTTGAGGCAACACTCATTGTACCTGAGGTCGACATAACTAAAACTCCAGGTGGTTAAATCGAATCACACAGAACAAGGGAGTACCTTGCTCTGATACCAATTGAAAGTGCAATATATCGACCAGAGGGGGGGTGAATGGGAGATTTTCAATTTTACTACCAGATTTTGGTTTTCTTCAGGAATGAAGCAATCATGAAGCTGAAGAAGTAACCAAAATGATGAAGAAATAAAACTTCACAGAATGTATTCATTAGGGCAGCTCATCATAATGCAACAGAAATAAATTAATTCAGATAAGCAGAAGTGCTTCAGATGCATAGTATGAAGACAAAGAGCAGAGGGAGAGCTGAAGCATAAGAAGTCAACATAGCAAATACTGAAGCTTAAGAGGTTGAAGAGATAGCACCAGAGATTGAAGACATTGATTTGGTAGACCAGTTCAAGTTGCTGTGACAACTCTACGTCTGGTTGGAGAGGCTGAGATTCAACTCAGAAGACATAGTTTTCACCTTGTTCTCCTTGAACTAAAGTCCTCAGACTCCGTCCAATAACTTAGGTGAGTCTTCAAGGTAGACTCCCAAAACCTTCACAGACTCAGTCACTCCGGGAAGTCACAATTGCATCTTGACTTCCTCAGACTGAAGACTTCTACACCGGCTGGAAGATCACAGTCTTCAAGAGTAAAAAGCTTCGGATCACTCGAACCGACTTCCTCAGAAATTCTCAACTACTCAGGCTGGTGGTTTTCCTCACATAGGTTCTTCAGTTTCCTCAGAGGTGGGTTGCTCTCAAATGACAAGTGTCAGTTTTTCTCTCGGAGCAGCCAACCCACAAATGGGGCTGGGGGTGGCTATTTATAGCCGCGGATCAACCCGAGGCGAAAGGACATAAATTCCCATGCATGCAATTACTCTCATGCCCTCGGAAATGACCGTTGCTAGACAAGTTCTAACCTCTCACCACGCAACATGTGGCACGGTCAAAGTATTCTCTCTCCTCGCGATTTTCCGAAGAATCGCACTGGCGATCTTCAGACTCCTCAACCGAAGTTAGTTACCTCAGTGTCCTGAAGAACAACGTCTCAGACACTCAAGGACTGAACTTCTACTGCAGGAGATTTCCTCAGGGTTTTTCTTCAGGATTCCTAACTGAGCACTTCCTCAGACCTTCGGAAATCGTTTTCTTCAACCCCTCCAACAGTGCGGTGATTTCCTATGACTCAAGAAGTATAAAAGGTCTTAGCGAAGACTACGCTTCAACTTCGTCTTCTGCGCGAACGTCCTCAGAATCGTCCTCAGCTTCAGCTTCAACCGAACGCTTCAGGATCCTGTTTCCTCAGGATTTCGCGCGACTTCATTCTTCAGGAAACGCACTGTTTTCTCCAATGTTCCTCAACATTTTGGGGGGTCGACATTGGTGGTTAATCACCTCATCAGGGACTGTTCTCCTGTGTATACTCACAAACACATCAGTCCCTTAACCGTTTTGTCATCAAACTCCAAAACCTCAAGGGGAGGGCACTTGATGCACTTACAAGTAGGACACCCACAGTCCAACGGACAAGCCGAGAGAGCCAACCAAGAGTTGCTCCGAGGCATCAAACCCCGACTCGTTGTCCCTTTGAAAAGGACGTCGGGTTGCTGGGAGGAGGAGTTACCCTCAGTATTATGGAGCATCCGGACGACTCCCAACAGGTCGACAGGCTATACGCCCTTCTTCCTAGTCTATGGAGCGGAAGCCGTCCTCCCAAGTGACATACGTCACGACTCACCTCGAGTCACTGCTTATGTAGAAGCCGAAAATGAGAAAGCAAGACAAGACGCCTTGGATATTCTCGATGAAAAATGAGATTTGGCTGCAGCTCAGTCGGCTATCTACCAACAAGATCTACGACGCTACCATAGCCGTCGCATCAAAAGTCGGACTTTCCAGGAAGGTGATTTGGTGCTCCGACTCATACAGAAAAGAGATGGAATGCAAAAGTTATCCTCTCCTTGGGAAGGACCGTTTGTGGTCAGCAAGAACCTATACAACGGATCCTACTACCTAGTGGATATACGCGAGAAAGCGGACACGCGCACAAGCATGGAGGAGACTCCCGGGCCATGGAACATCGCACAACTCCGTCCATATTACACTTGAGTAGAAACAGGAACATTACTGTACGCTTCACTAAAGTCGACATACGTTGCACTGGCTTTCGCCACTATATATATATATAAGCCGACATTGGTCGTGCCGGCTTTCTCCATCAAAATATACATAAGTCGACTTCTGTCGCAACGGCTCCCGCCATATCGACTCCACTTTACTTTGTTTTTCATGTCATTTATTTTTTGCATCATACATTTGCATACATTGCATTATTATATCTCAGAGACATGGGGGCTTGATCTACCCCTCTATTGGTACTGAGCATGTATATTGCTTATTTAGGGGAATCGGGGAGTTCGATGACAATCATTGACTCTTTATCCAAAAACCCGACATATATATGTAAAAATAATAGTGTATAAGCTTATTCAGGGGCAGTAGGGGGGCTCGATGTCACTCATCGACTCTTATCCGAAGAGATCCCATCATATACATGAACTGGCAAAACAAGCCTTGGCCTGTATAGCTTAAGCTCATACGATCTATGTGTGCCCGGCTTAGTCTACATACCTCGGGGGCTTACAACAATGCCTACTGAGTCTAGTCTCAAGTACAGGGAGCACTAGTCATGTGCAGCCGGCTTACAGAGAAGTCCTGACTCCTGGATAACCCAATAATCTATCTCAAGTACGAGAAGATGAGGCATGTTGAATCCAGAGTCGACTTCTATATGAGCCTTTATATTTTCTTTCTGCATACATTAGCATCACACATATTCTTTTCATTTTTCATCCAAAAGATATATCTTGAGCATTAACCCGTGTGACTCGGTATGGCACAAAAGATGCTCATACTGACTGGGGACTATAGCTCAAAAAATTCTCTATGACTCGGTATAACACAAAAGATGCTCATATCGACTCATGGGTAATACACCTTTTTATTTTATTTTCTGCATATATAAAGTCGACTTCGGTCGCGACGGCTCTCGCCATACATATAAAGTCGACTTCGGTCGCGACGGCTCTCGCCATACATATAAACTCGACTTCGGCCGCGACGGCTCTTGCCATACATATGAATATAGACATTCGTCGAACCGGCCCTCGCCGACTTATTTGGAAGCTGGGAATAAAACCCATCGTGTCAGCTCTATGTGACTTGGCAGATTCAAAGATAGACCTATGTGACTCGGCATTGCACACATATGCACACACCGACTCATGGGGACTACACTTCAAGGTTTCTTCTCAAAAAAAGACTCGGTACATCACCCAGTTGAGTATACCGACTCTTGGGGAGTAACACTTCAAAATATTCTTTAGAAAATATGCAAGAAATTGTAAGTCCCAGGTTGCTGCAGGCAAGACAACCCGACATTTGGGGGCTACACTACTTCGAAGCAAGTTTCATAAACACAGATTCTTCTTTGATGACCCGGTACGACATGTAAACATGACCATACCATCTCATGGGGGCTACAAGTCGATCTGTCCTATGAGTCGATTAACAGATACTAAACTATTATGAATCGACTCAGGGGGCTACAGATACATACACTATCATAAGTGGTCGGCTCTCATACACTCCGAGAAAACGTTTAAAGTCAGGAATAAAACCGACTCATGAACTCATGGACTCAATGAAAGTTCATAAATTTCATTCATCAAACTAACTGGGTCTTACATAAAAGTAGGCAACCTTACAAGCAAAAGCCAAACTCGGCAACATACTACTAAGAAGAAAAACCCACAGATTCAGACATCTTCTTCTGAGTTGGCTTCATCCTCCGTTGAAGCTTCTTCTTCACTAAGAAGTTCTTCATCGCTGGAGCTCTCCACACAACAGCAGGCTCGGTCTCCATCCGAGTCAAAGATCCTAGCTGACAAGGTGTCTTCACCATCAAATTTAAAGATAATGGTGTCTCCTCGAGATATATTCCTGGAGCGAAGAAAAGTTTTCCAACCTTTCTCAAAGAACATGGTGCCATGGTTAGAAAAACTAACTTTCACCCAGACAGGTCCATGAGGACATCCATCAGATCGGAGCCAAAGGCCCGAAGGTGTCGAATCAACCACAAGTTGAGAAAAAGATTCAGGAAGTTTGATCCAGCGTTGAATCGTCCGGATATGAACCAAGAACTCACTCCTCTCAGGAGAAGAAGGGGGAGATTCAGAAGGAGAGGCAGCACGAGTACTTCTTCCTCTACCTCTGCCACGGCCACGACCTCTACCACGGCCACGACCACGACCACGGCCGCGATCTCGAATACTTGCACGGGGATCAGGCTCGTTGGATGCCAAAGGAGAAGAGGCTTAGAGCTTAGGTGCCATGGGGAAAACAGGAAGAGGAAGAGGAAGATGGATGCGCTTGAAAGATCAAACTATCCAAAGGGATATTTATAGTAGATTCATGGGGAGGATCCATTAATGCCATAAATAAAGCGGGATAACTACCCATGGTAGATAGCATTTATGGAAAGACTCCTTGATTCCCACTACAAACATCAATGCCTCTAACCGGCGTTTCGGGCAGAGTGATCATAAAAACCAAACTGGATCTTTGACCAAAGGTCAAAGGAAAAATCTTCAAGTAAAATGAAACGAGAAGCTAAAAAGAGTTAGGCGTCGACTTCTAGTAAAGCATCAGATGATAGCTGACTCAACGAGAAAGGCCCACTTCATGGCGACAGAGGAATCGACGCAAAATTTAAGAGAGACGACTCTGACTCCCAATCAACGTCAAACATATAGTCGGCCCCTGATCCATAAAGAGCCGGCGGCAATGAAGAAGATAAAGAATATTGTTGTGAAGACTGAAGCATCACAACAATCCTGGGGGCTAATGTCGGGGGGATGGATCAGGCCCATAGACCCGGCATTAGGAACCTCCGGGCCGACTTACATATGAAGGCCCACAAAGAAGACCCGATCAGGAGTCTGACGTGCCAAGCGTGAAGATTGAAGACCTAGAAGGAATTCGACTTACCTTGTATAGCACGTAGAAAACTTGTAAAGTAGAATAGAACTCCACATCGTGTAGGAGTCGGACTCTAGGAATCCCGGGACCCAACACCTTTATAAGCCGAGGACCACAGGAGCCAGAGCGAAGAACTTACCTCAAGCCAGGACTAGACAACTCGCGCCATAACCTAGATCTCCACGAGACTAAGGTTGCGAAAAATCATCACTGTAAACGATACAATCGACTCTTCCTATTGAAGAGTCGATTCCCCTATAGTCAAAAAGCAGGAGTAGGTCTTTATCGCACCGTCGGGGCCGAACCTGGGTAACTCGCCAAGTCTTGTGCCTATGTCGACTCTCTCCTCGAATTCTCCTCACAGCAAAGGTCCCATGATAAGTCCGACTCTACGAACATCTGCCGTGACTTTCCCACGACAATGCCCCCTTCTCTCTTTTTATTTATTTTTCTCTTTTTCTATTTTTTGAATTTTTTTGGTGGCCTCAATGGCTCTTTCTATTTCTCTCATTTGTCCTCTTTGGGATCTTTTGAGTTGTCCTCTTTGGAATCTTTTAATTTTTCCACTTTGGGATCTTTTCCTCACTTTAGAGGAAACACTCTATATATCACAAAAAGTATAGAAGATTTTTCACACTTTACAAAGTACTCAAATCATAAAAAAGATGTAACTATCATGATGTATGCAATTGTATGCCTCTGCCAGTTAGCAGGATATGCAATGATACTAGCGCGTCATGTAGCAATGATTAGGGCAAGGCCCAACTAGCATGCGGCTCATCAATCAAGCAAGTAGCATGTATGACATGAAGATCAAGTCATGAGAATATGGATGTTGCATGGCAATATATCTCGTAGAGGCTATGGAAATGCCTTGGTAGGTAGGTATGGTGGCTGTTTTGAGGAAGGATATAAGGAGGTTTATGATGACAGAGCGTATCATGCCAAGGGTTTGGATGCATCGGCGAAGGTGGACGCCAACTCTCGGAGTGAGAAGAAATCAATGCACGGCACAGGAGAGGCTAGAAAAATATGGGAAGGTGGAAGTGTCAACTTTCGAATACTCACATTAGTCCGAAGAACTCATGCACTTATTATCGGTAACTCTCAATCTAATAAGGAGGTTTCAAAAAGAGACAAGTACCCCGAGGAGGAGTGTATGGGGGTTTTGTTATCCTTTCGCATCCTCGACTCATGGTACGTGAGTGTACTCTAATATTCGACCCCTCAGAAGAGTAGTGATCCATCTAGTAGCTAAAGTTCTTAACTAATTTTGTAAGTTTTGAAAATAAACACGGATTGCCCAAAATACGACATCTATCACTAATAGGCTAAAGCTCTTGACACCAAAAGTCCAAACATTACTCAGAACAATACCTCAAAACTATTGCAAGTTACTACTACAACTGAATAGCAACCTCAATTACCTACTCCAAGTCAAGACACAAAACTCAGTGCAACAGGCAAACTCTCTAAACAAGATAAACATGAAAACTCAAGAGAGTTACAACAACAAACTAAATAAAAGCTCTTTTGAAAATATAAGCATGAAAAGTAAGAGCTAAACATGGCAGTAGCTATGAAAAATATAAAGAACAAACACAGCAAAGATAAGCATGAAAAGTCCTATGTTGTGTTCTAGATTTTGGAAGTGGAGCGTGTTTCTCTCCCACACAAAGAAAGCTGGGTTCTAACTTGTTATGAACAGCAAGCAAAGCTAAAGAAAACTAGAAAATAAAACCTAAGAGAGAGACGCTCCAAGCATAGCACATAACGCATGAAGTGATAAAAATATAGTGAAACGAGAGACGAACTGATAATTGTTGATGGAGAAGGGGATGCACGGGGGCATCCCCAAGCTTAGACGCTTGAGTCTCCTTGAATATTTCTTGGGGATGCATGGGGGCATCCACAAGCTTGAGCGTTTGACACTCCTGAATCTTCTTTCATCGTCTTCCCTCGCACACTTGAAAACTCCCTTCATACATAACTCATCATAATCTGATTAGCGAGGTTAGTACCCATAATAAAATATTTTTTCTCTACTGGAAATAAAGATATTCTTAAGGGATACTGACGGGGATCAACCCCGGAAAATCCCATGCTTAGGGACCCTGGGTTAGTCATAGAAAAGGCATAGGTTGGACGATACTCGTCGGCTAACAGGAGAAGCACTTCCTGCTCGATATTATTGCGTAAGGGGGCGATTACAGTGGAGGCCAAGGCGAGTTCTCGCAAGGCTAGATGAGTAGATGCGTCTTTTCTCCTGGACGTCTCCCCTCCCAGCCTTTATATACTAGGCTAGGTCTCGAGGAGTCCGTACTAGGTTACAAAGATAGTTTCCTAGTTATAGTCTTGCCTTGTACGCCAAGTTGTGCCTTCCATGTTAGTCGCGGACTCCTACGTCGGTGCCTGGTTGGGCCAATCGTGGGCTTGTCGTAGCTTCCCAGCGGGCCTTCTGTCTTCATACGCACCAGGTAGCCTTACATGCGGGAGTCGTGGGGTGAGCCCCTCGTCAGTAGCCCCCGAGTGCCTGGGGGACTCGAAGAGTCGCGCAGGGACTCGAATTCGTCAACACTTTGCCGTCTGTAGGCGCGGCATCGCCACGGGTCGCTGGCAGTTTTGAGCCATGACAATATCTTTTTCGAGGGATTACTAAGCTGAAAGGGCCCAAGGAGTCGACTAGTCGAGCCTTGGTGAATTGCGCTAGTGGAAAATACCGCAGTAGCCCAATCAAGCTCATGTCCCTCGACATGAAATTGGGACGACCGGTGTCAAGCAAAGTCATGCCGCTGTAGGTCTTATAGGATCAATTGCTGCCAGTCTAAGCACATAGCCTGAGCGCGTCCGCTCGGCTCTTTCTATCATGCGAGCGCATGGAAAAGGTCGGGAGTGAAATCGCTCTGCAGCAAGTCCCCGCCCGACCGTTCTGCGCAGCGGGGTCTTACCTACACGCTAAGCTTGCATGGCATCTGGGTATAGTGTGTCGTAGCCTAGGCATAATTGCTTTTGTAGAGGCACGGAGCCTGGTTAGCGATGTACCCACTTGGAATAAACAATCAAGCGAGATGTTTAGTCGTCACCCGCGGAGTTTGAAATGAACTCAGACGAGGAAAATAAGAAATCACCCACTCAGAATGTCGTCGAGTGCGCGAGTAAGTCATGTTGTTGAATTGCTACATATTTTTTGCGAATAATCACTCGAATGCTTTACTACTTTCGGGGTGAGGGAGCACCCGAACTCTGAGAGTATGTTGTTTCTGCTGGTGCGAGTGATCACTCGAGCACATTTTTGCCTTCTGAGTGAGGGAGCTCCCGAACTCGAATAAAGGTACTCCCGATGGGAGTAAGAATTTTTTAGAGTCAGAAAATTTGGACATATAGCTGGCTTTTGTAATCTTTTGGTTTTTCCCAACTGCTTTTTATCTTGATCCATCCCTCTTGAGATGTCATGTTGATATGCTTTGTCGAACTGTTTGATGACCTATGATGATGTTAGATTTTTTGATCCATCGCGTCTTCTGGACCGTCATAATGATGGTTTGGACGTCGTGCTGCCTGTTGCCTGTTGGGTTTCCAAGGCTTGTATGGGAAACAGGCGAGATTTGTGTTACGTTCAAAACGTATCTATAATTTCTGCTTGCTCCATGCATGTTTTGTGTGATATTACTATGATCTAGATACACTTTCATACACTTTTGATCATATTTGGACTAACCTATTAACTCAGTGCACCACAGTGCCAGTTCCTGTTTTCTGCTGTTTTTCTATTTCAGTTTTCCCCCATATAAAAAGTGCTCCAAAAATTCGGGAAAAATCAGATAAAAAATCAGTGCAGAAGAACCTTCCAGATGAACCTAGGTGGGGCCAGAGGGCCACCACCAGGGGCCCAGGCGCCCTGGTGGCGCGCCCTAGGGGATGGCCGCGCCAGGGGGGCGCCTGGACCCCTGGTGGCCCCCCTGGCTGCCCCCCTTCGCCTATATATTCTCCGTGACGAGAAATCCTCTAAAAGAAGAACCCTTTTTCGCGATCTCTCCTCTGTTCCGCCGCCGCCGCGCTTCCGAGATCGGGAGCACCAGCAGACCTCTTCCCGGCACCCTGCCGGAGGGAGGGCCGACCTCCGGGAGTCTCCTCTCCACAATGGATGCTTCCCGGATGTGCCGTGAGTAGTTTCCTTTGGATCATGTGTCCGTGATCAGTAGCTATGTGATGTTCTCCTCCCCTCTTTGTTCTTCATGGTTTAGACCTCGTGAGCTGCCCTACATGATCGAGGCACTTTTGTAATCTTTGTGCTGTTGCTATGTTGAGTTTGATGGGATTTGATGGATTATGAGATTATGTTCAGATTGTGATTGAGTAATATATTTGGTTCTTATCTCTTATATTTTTGTTCTTAAGTAATTCTTGCATGTTCTCCGTTGTTGTTTATTGCTTTGGCCAAGTAGTAGGTAGTAACCCCAAGAGGGAATGTTATGCTCGATTGTGGGTTCATGCCCCCTGATGACATGCTTGAGTGACAGAAACATGAGTCTAGGGGATGTGATGTTGCCACAAGGGGGAAAACAACGGTGCTTGTAACCGCGATTGCAAGGATTGTTTACTTTACACAAAGTGCTTTTTAATGCAGTTGTCTGTTGCTTTGGGTTTACACTTTGAGTGGGGCTCGCAACTTAATACCAGCGAGATGTTCTGGATAGATATCTCAAGGTGGATGATTAGTAGTAGATGCAGTTGGATTTCAGTCTACTTATTTTGGCGTTCTGCCCATGCTTTTGAGCCTCTTCCTTTCTTTTGTAGCATAGTTAACATTGCGGTGCGTTCATAATCCTGTCAATTGCCCTTCTGTAATTTGTTCACCTCGCATAGCAGTTTTATCGTCTTTTGGGAGAGAGACATCACTAGTGAACATCACGTATCCCGGTCCATATCTTCATCACTGTTTCCACGCTCATTTACTTTTCTGCTTTTACTTTCAGTTGCTATCATTATCCCTTATGTTTGATCCTTTGTGAA
Source organism: Bromus sterilis (assembly GCA_950022295.1). Lineage (NCBI taxonomy): Eukaryota > Viridiplantae > Streptophyta > Magnoliopsida > Poales > Poaceae > Bromus > Bromus sterilis. Next base: position 314,421,075 of record OX465597.1, on the reverse strand, counting down.
CAACAAGACCGGAGATATTGACAACCTCTCTGAACTTCGTTGGGAACAAAGTTATTTGTGTCTGTGTGCAGGTTCGCGTCAGTTGCGCCGCTGACACCTACTTATCATCTCCGGAGTCCTACTGGAGACAAACCTTGGTATCTTTACTGAGGGAAATTTGCTGTTGTGCTACATCACGCCTTCCACTTGGGGTTTACCAACGAAGGGAGAGAAATCACTATCATCACCTCGCACATCAATTTGACTCGTCCTATAAATAATGTTGACCGTGTGAAGGCATCTTTGCCTTGGAATTCGTAACGCCCGGCCCGTTTGGTCTTTGATGCAATGATGGCGCCGCCTGAGCTTCCGCATACTTTTCCTGGTTTGCCTCTGGGTTGCGCTATAAATACTTCCTGTGGTTGCCCGTCCTTGGCATCCGTTCTTCGCATCTTTCTCTTCTGCTTCTTCTTCATATGGCGCCCAAGCATGGTAGTAGTGTGGTTGGGCGAGGTTGTGGTGTGGCTGGGCGACGTCGTGGCGGCCGCACGCCTCGTTCTTCACGCGGTGGACGTCATGGTACCGCGTCGGTGCCTTCTTCTTCTTCCTCCATGGAAGAGGATTTTTGGCGCTATAATTTTCTTTTGCGTGTTCTTAGCCGAAACGCTGCCCGGATTCCTCTTCCATTCTCGTTTGCCTCAATTGCTTCTGAGCGTAATTTGAGGGGCTTCTGGCTCCGTCTTCACGGATGCGCTCATTCTTCTTCTTGGGTGGAGCTGGAAATTGATAATGCATCCTTGATTTTCCTTGGGTCTGGCTGGAGGGCGTTTTCTCGTCAGTTGAATCTGCGCGGCGGAGATAGCCTTTGCTGTCGTTTTGACGGCGAAGATACTGTTATTATCCGTGCATTTGATGTTGGTGGCAATCGTCTGGATCCGTACTGGGAAGAAACAAGCAGCGGCGATTCCGATGACTCGAATGGTGGTTCGCCCGCTTCTCCCGTGTCTTCGTCTTCGGATGATTCCTCGGCCGATGGTGTTTGCTCTTCTAGTTCTAAGGATGAACTGGACGTCAAACCGGTCGTCAAGCGGCTGCGTCAGTAGGCGAGGCACCTTGTAGAACTGGAGGACGGCGACCTTCTTCTTCGCCGGCTGGGTTGCTACTTTGTCTGTGGTGATGCCCGTCAGGTTGTGGCACGGAAGTGCCAATTATCTCAGCATGAGCACACATGTAGAAGTTGAATGTAGCACATCTTGTAGTTCCACAGGTCCTTCTGTAGCGGCAACTGTCGTATCGACTTCTTTGTAATGAAATTGTCTTCGACTCCTTTGTAATGAAATTGTCTTCGACTCCTTTGTAATGAAATTGTCTTCTCGGATGCGCGCCAGCGCTCCCGATGGGAGTAGGCCCCGAGGCTATGTTTGATTTGCAGAATCGAGCGTAGGCTTTATGAATTTTGTCTTACTGGTTTGTAGTTATTTTTGAATTTTTTCAACTTTGGATCGGGTGCGCGCTAGCGCTCCCGATGGGAGTAGCCCCTCGAGACTTTAGGTGATCCCTTGCGATCGGGTGAAGACTAAAGAACCGTGCACTTTTCGATGCGACTTTCTTTGCCGGTGCTTTTGTTTTTGGGTGAGAGTCTTGCGTTCTGGCCTCCCGATGTTTTGTAGATAAGGTCACGTTTTTTAGCGAGGATAGCGTCTCTCGGGGGAGTTTTATGCTCGAGCCCCCGAGTGCTTTTTAGGTAAAAGTCGCGTGAGCGAAGATAGCGTCTCTCGGGGGGAGTTTAGACTCAAGCCCCCGAGTGATTTTAAGTAAAGGTCGCGTTTAGCAAAGATAGCGTCTCTCGGGGGGAGTTTTAGACTCGAGCCCCGGAGTGCTTTCAAGTAAAGGTCGCGTTTAGCGAAGATAGCGTCTCTCGGGGGGAGTTTAGACTCGAGCCCCGGGTGCTTTTAAGTAAAGGTCGCGTTTAGCGAAGATAGCGTCTCTCGGGGGGAGTTTAGACTCGAGCCCCCGAGTGCTTTTGAGTAAAGGTCGCGTGAGAGACGATATCGTCTCTCGGGGGGAGTTTTAGACTCGAGCCCCCGAGTGATTTTGAGTAAAGGTCGCGTTTAGCGAAGATAGCGTCTCTCGGGGGAGTTTAGACTCGAGCCCCCGAGTGTTGTTAAGTAAAGGTCGCGTTTAGCGAAGATAGCGTCTCTCGGGAGGAGTTTTAGACTTGAGCCCCCCGAGTGTTGTTAAGTAAAGGTCGCGTTTAGCGAAGATAGCGTCTCTCGGGGGGAGTTTTAGACTCGAGCCCCCGAGTGCTTTTTAGTAAGATGCTTTGGGCAACATTGTTTTATTCCTTCGAATTTTACATGGGTTGCCGATCGGTGCTGCTGCCGATGTCTTGATAGTGTCGAGAGGACTATGGGTAGAACAGGTGTAGGTTCGCTATGTATTTCCCACGTCCTCATTGGTCTTCAGATTCTTCAATGTGTACGCTCCTCCTCCTATGAATTCCGAGATGATGAACGGCCCTTCCCATTGTGGGGCAAGTTTGTGCACTTTTTCCTGTATTAGCCGTAGCACAAGGTCTCCTTTGTTGAACGTTCCGGTCCGCAGGCGACTGCTTTGATATGTGCGTAGTTTGTCCTGGTATCCTTCAGATCTTGTGATAGCTGTGTCTCGAGCTTCATCTACTATGTCCTTGTCGTTCTGCAGTGCCTCTTCCTCTTCGTACCCTGAGATTCTCGGGGCTCCGAATTTTAAGTCGTGCGGCAGCACTGCTTCTGCCCCGTATACCAAGAAGAAAGGTGTATACTGGGTCGAGCTGTTTGGGGTGGTGTGCAGGCTCCATAGTACTGCGGGGAGCTCCTCTACCCAGTTGCCTGCGGCTTGCTCGAGTGGTGTTAGGAGTCGCTTCTTTATTCCTCCGCATACTAGGCCGTTTGCTTTCTCCACTTGGCCATTGGACTGCGGGTGTGCGACTGATGCGTAGTTGATTTTGATGCCCAGCTCCTGACAGAAGTTTTGGAACTCTGCTGCTGTGAAGTTTGTACCATTGTCTGTGATGATGTTGTGTGGTACCCCGAATCTGAAGATGATTGATTTGATGAAGTTGACTGCCGTGAGGGCTGTTGAGCTGGTGATTGGTGATACGTCCCAAACGTATCTATAATTTCTACTTGCTCCATGCATGTTTTGTGTGACTTTGTCATGATTTGCATGAACTTTCATACACTTTTGAGCATATTTGGACTAATCTATTAACCCAGTGCACCCAGCTGCCAGTTGTTGTTTTCTGCTGTTTTTGTATTTTAGGTTTTCCGGCCATTAAAAGTGCTCCAAAAAACCCAGAAAAATCAGATAGCAAATCAGCGACCCAGAAGCTTCCGGAATCACCAAGGCAGCGGAGGGGGGCCACCACAGGGACTCCAGAAGGGTCCCTGGCGCGGCCCCACCCTAGGCCGTGCCTGGGGGCCTCCTGGCTGCCCTGTGGGTCCCCTCGACACCCCCTCCGCCTATATTTAGCCCTCGGGGTGGAAACCCCTAATATCGATCTCTTTTCCGCGAAGTCTCCTCTGTACCGTCGCCGCCGCCGTTTCTAGATCGGGGCTGCCTGGAGAAGCTGCCCCGGCACCCTGCCGGGAGAGGAACCCCCTCCGGGATATCATCCATAGCCATGGACGCCTCCCGTATGTACCGTGAGTAGTTTCCCTTGGACCATGGGTCCGTGACCAGTAGCTATGTGATGTTCCTCTCCCCTCTTTGTTCTTCCACTTTCGAGACCTCGTGAGCTGCCTCACATGATCGAGACACTTCTGTAATTTCTACTGTTGCTATGCTAAGTTTGCTGGGATCTGATGGATTATGAGACTATGTTCCGATTGTGATGAGTAATATATTTGGTTCTTCTCTTTTATATTTTTTTCTTGAGTAATTTCTTGCATGTTCTCCATTGCAGTATTTTACTTTGGCCAAGTGATTTGTTGCAAGTCCAAGAGGGAGCGTTATGCTTGATTGTGGGTTCAGCCCCTTGATGTCTAGCTTGAGTGACAGAAACATGAGACTAGGGTATGTGTTTTTTCCACCAAGGATAAAACTACGGTGCTTGTATCCGCGGGTGCAAAGATTGTTTACTTTACGCAAAGTTCTTTTAATGCAGTTGTCTGTTGCTTTGAGTTTACACTTTGGGTGGGATTCACAACTTAATACCAGCGAGATGTTCTGGATAGATATCTCAAGGTGGATGATTCGTAGTAGATGCAGTTGGATTTCGGTCTACTTACCTTGGCGTACTGCCCATTGCTTTTGAGCCCTTCCTTTCTTTGCAGCATAGTTAGCATTACGGTGCCTTCATAATTCTGTCAATTGCCCAGCTGTGATTTGCTTACCTCGCTAGCACTTTTATCGCCTTTTGGGAGAGACACATCACTAGTGAAAATCACGACACCCCGGTCCATCTTCACATTACTGTTTACATCCTTAGTTTACTTTCAGTTGCCACTACTATTATCTCTTGCGTTGATCCTTTGTAAACAGCAAGGTCGGAGGAATTGACAACTCCTCTGTACTCATTGGGAGCAAAGTTATTTGTTGCTGTGTGCAGGTCCACGTCAAGCGCCGTGACACCTTCTTGTATCTCTTGGAGTCCTACTGGTTCGATAACCTTGGTATCTTTACCGAGGGAAATTTGCTGCTACGCTACATCTCACCTTCCACTTGGGGTAACCAACGAGGAGTGAGAGATCCTAACCGTATCAAGCCAATTTCTGGCGCCGTTTTCGGGGTCTCCAGTCTACAAGATAGGGGAGTTGCACACTATCTTTTATCTTTGCTTTTTAGTCTTGTTAGTTTACCTTTCAGTTTTTACTTTTGTGTCCCTTATAAAAAATACCAAAAATACCTGCTGCTACTATGGGTTCCAATGCAAACACCAAGTTGTGTGACTTCACCAGTCACAACAACAGTGACTTTATCTGCACTCCTATTGCCACACCTGCCACTTCAGCTACCTCTTATGAAATTAAACCTGCTTTGCTAAACCTTGTTATGAGAGATCAATTCTCTGGTGCTGGAGATGATGCTGCTTTACACTTGAATATTTTTGTTGAATTATGTGATATGCAAAAGTATAAAGAAGTAGAAAGTGATGTTGTTAAGCTCAAGCTTTTTCCTTTCTCTTTGAGGGACGGAGCTAAAATCTGGTTTCAATCTTTGCCTAGGAATAGCATAGATTCTTGGGATAAGTGCAAAGAAGTTTTTATTGGGAAGTACTACCCACCTTCTAAGATTATCCAATTGAGGAGTAACATTATGAATTTTAGGCAATTGGATAATGAACACGTTGCCCAAGCTTGGGAACGCATGAAATCTCTTGTCAAGAACTGCCCCACACATGGACTGAGTACCTGGATGGTTATCCAGACTTTTTATGCAGGCTTGAACTTTACCTCGCGGAACCTGTTAGATTCGGCCGCGGGAGGAACTTTTATGTCAACCACACTTGGTGCTGCCACAAAGCTACTTGCTGAGATGATGCTGAACTACTCTAAGTGGCACACCGAAAGATCTCCAACTGGTAAGAAGGTAAATTTTGTCGAGGAGATCTCCTCTCTAAATGGAAAGGTTGACCTTATCATGTCTCTACTTACCAAGAAATCTCCTATTGATCCTCAGAATGTTCTTTAAATTCTTTGATTGCTCAGGATCAAGTAGATGTGAACTTTATCTCTAGAAAAAACTTCAATAATAATGCTTATAGGGGCAACTTTGCTAGTAATCCTAGGCCGTTCCATCCACTTATGGGAACAACAACACCTACCCTAGCAACAAGAACCCCACCTATGAACTAGAGAGTATGCTTAGAGACTTTATCACTACCCAAAAAGCCTTCAACAAGAATGTGGAAGAAAAACTAGCTAAATTAGATAATCTTTGTTTGAAGGTAGACAACTTAGCCCTTGATGTTGAGATGTTAAAAATTAGAACCTCTCCCCTTGAGGAGAGTAAGGTCACTCCTATTATAATGCTATCCAGTTACAAATCAATGAAAATATTAGGATGATGGCTAAACTCAAAGAGAGATGGGCCAGAGAAAAGGAGGAAGAAGAGAAAGTTAAGAGCCTTCCTACTTACCATACAGTATCCACTATCCAAGTAGTTGAGGATGTCCAAACTGTTAGCACCCATCACACCCCTAGTCCCACTGGACCTATCAATGGTGATGCTACCACCTCAACCATAGATGAAGAAACCTCTATGAACATAGAGTCTTTCAAACAAGTGAGCCTAAATGATATCACTACCTCCTTGATAGATAGTAGTGACCTAGACTTTGACAACTACACTTTACCTGAAGTTATTGGTTTCCTACACAAGATGTCTAGAGACCCCCCACACTAGTACACTTAATCTTGCCTTCACAGAGCATATCACTAATGCTCTAATCAAAGTTAGGGAGGAGAAGCTTAGACTAGAAGCCTCCATACCTAGGAAGCTATAAGATGGTTGGGATCCTATGATAAAAATTAAATTGAATAACTTCTCTTGTTATGCTCTTTGTGATGTTGGAGCAAGTACCTCAGTTATGCCCAAAAGAATGTATGATATGCTTGAATTGAAACCTTTTGATACTTGTTATTTTGCTGTTCGTCTTGTTGATTCTTCCGTAAAGAAGCCTTTGGGGAATATCGACGATGTTCTTATCATTATCGATGACAACTATGTTCCCGTTGATTTCACTATTATGGACATTGAGTGTGAGCCCTATTGTCCAATTATTTTGGGACGTCCTTTTCTTCGCACAGTTGGTGCTGTTATTGATATGAAAGAAGGGATTATAAAATTCCAATTCACTCTCAAGAAAGGGATGGAACATTTCCCTAGGAAAAAGATTAAGTTACCTTTTGAGTCCGTCACACGGGCTAGTTATTCTCTTGAAAAGACTTGATCTTCTGCTTTAAGCCTAGCTAATGGCTCTAAAGAAGCACTTTCGGGAGGCAGCCCGCAACGAATTTAGGTTTTTCTTTTTGATTTTCTTATGTTTTTAGCGGTCTTGAGGATTTTTACTACTGTAGAAACATCATTGTATCTTTACTTTTCAAGTTTTGTGCCTTTTATAGCCTCATACGACAAGGGAAGTGAAAGTTGTGACATGCTGTCCAGAAAACAGATTCTGTCCTCGTGACTAGAAAAATCATGAAAAATCCCAGTTCATATTTTTGAGCTGAATTTTTTACACAGCGTGCTCTATACAATTACGAAACTAGTGTATGTTCTGAGTTTTTTTATTTGAGTTGCATAAGTATCCCTAAAAATTCGTTTCTACCTGCTGGTCTGTTTTTCACAGATTCTGTCCTGTTTTGCCTTTTCTTCGTTTCGCAAACCTTAAGCTTGCTTTTTCTTTGCAAAAACCTTTTGGCAATCTTGAGAAACAGTAGCTCTTCAAGTTTATCTTTATTTCCAGTAGAGGAAAAATTGTTTTAGTAGGGTACTAATCTCTCTAATCAGTCTACAATGAGTTATGTATGAAGGGAGTTTTCAAGTGCCCGATGGAAAATGATGAAAGAAGATCTAGGAGTGTCAAGCGCTCAAGCTTGGGGATGCCCCCATGCATCCCCAACAAATATTCAAGGAGACTCAAGCGTCTAAGATTGGGGATGCCCCCGTGCATCCCCTTCTTCATCAACAATTATCAGTTCGTCCCTCGTTGCACTATATTTTTATCACTTCATGCGTTATGTGCTATGCTTAGAGCGTCTCGCTCTTAGGTTTTGTTTTTAGTTTTCTTTAGCTTTGTTTGTTGTAGTAACAAGTTAGACCCCAGCTTACTCTTTTGTGTGGGAGAGATACACGCTCCGCTTGAACTAGAACTCCTCATAGAATTTGCATGCTTATTCTTTTAGCTGTGAGTTGTTCTTTTTCTTTTCTTAGATGCTGCTCTATTTAGTTGTAGTGCTTTAGTTTTTCTAGAGCTTTTCTTTTGTTTTAGGTTGAACTTTCTATAGGTTACATGTTTTATCTTGTTAGAGTTTGCCTGTTGCACTGAGTTTTGTGTCTTGACTAGAAGTAGGTATTTGAAGTTGCTATTTTCTTTGTAGTAGTAACTTGCAATAGTTTTAAGGTATTGACTAGAGTAATGTTTGAACTTTTGGTGTCAAGAGGTCGATCCTATTAGTGATAGATGTCGTATTTTGGGCAATCAGTGTGTTTTTCGAAAACCAAAAACCCCTGTTAAGAACTCTAGCTACTAGATGGATCACTAACCTCTGGAGGGTTCGAAAATTAGAGTACACTCACGTACCATGAGTCGAGGATGCGCAAGGATAACCAAACCCCCATACACTCCTCCTCGGGGTACTTGTCTCTTTGTGAACCTCCTGATTAGATTGAGAGTTACCGATAATAAGTGCATGAGTTCTTCGGACTAATGTGAGTATTCGAAAGTTGACACTTCCACCCACCTATACTTTTTCTAGCCTCTTCGGTACCGTGCATTGCCCTTTCTCACCTTGAGAGTTGGAGCATACTTCGCCGGTGCATCCAAACCCTTGGCACGATACACTCTATCATCATAAGCCTCCTTATATATTTCCTCAAAACAGCCACCATACCTACCTACAAGGCATTTCCATAGCCTTTCCGAGATACATTGCCATGCAACATCCATCTTCTCATGACTTGATCCTCATGTCATACATGCTACTTGCTTGATCGATGAGACGCATGCTAGTTGGGCCTTGCCCTAATCATTACTACATGACGCGCTAGTATCATTGCATATCCTGCTATCCTGGCAGAGGCATACATTTGCATCATGATAGTCATATCTTCTTTATGTGAGTACCTTTGTAAAGTGTGAAAGATCTCCTATATTCTTGTAAAATATAGAGTGTTGCCTCTAAAGTGAGGAAAAGATCCCAAAGAGGACAAAATCAAAAGATCCCAAAGAGGACAAATGAGAGTTAAATAGAAAGAGCCATTGAGGCCACCAAAAGAATACAAAAAATATAAAAAAGAGAAAAAGAAAAATAAAAAGAGAGAAGGGGGCACACTACTATTCCTTTTGAGAGATCCACACTAGTACTTCATCCTCTATCCCTTGTACTCCATAGAGATCATCATCATGCATATAGCTATGTGGGGACCTTCACACTATAGAACTTGGCTTGTATATTCCAATGATGAGCCTCCTCAAACGAGCTCTAGGTCTTCTTTAGCAAGCAAGTTAGATGCACCCCCACTAGTTCCCTTGGAGAGCTTTTAGCTCACATGTGCATCCGTTGCATGGCAATCCCTATTCCTCACATCATATCTATCATGTGACCTTCTCTCGCCTATGATTGTCCTCATTGATGTGAGCCTTTCACACCTTTTTTGTCTTCCTCCTCCACCTTCTTTCTGTTTCTCCTTTTAGGTGTCAACTTTCTTGCTCACGCTCATCCATTGCATGAGTGCTCAAAATATGAAAAGGGAGTGGATCAGTTTGACTTGTACCTGGCTAGTGGTCTGAGGACGAGTCAAGATAAGAATCCAAAGGAGCCTAAGTGTGAAACTTTAGTAGATAGTTGTTCTCAACAACCTTTTTTTCTCTCCTTTTCCCAGTCCCCTGCTTGCACGCAAACACCATCTGGAGACATTCGAGTCACGGACAGCGAGAGCTCTTGCACCTTTTGGTCTCTTGTTGCTTGTGTCAATGCTAATATAGACTCTTGCTTGTTAAGACTTGAATTGAATTGCATGCTTTCATTGCTTTACTTATAAGTCCTTATATGGTTGTGTGGAATGTCACCACAGAAATTATGCTTGTTATCATTTACCTACTCGAGGACGAGCAGGAATTAAGCTTGGGGATGTTGATACGTCCCAAATGTATCTATAATTTCTGCTTGCTCCATGCATGTTTTGTGTGACTTTGCCATGATTTGCTTAAACTTTCATACACTTTTGAGCATATTTGGACTAATCTATTAACCCAGTGCACCCAGCTGCCAGCTGCTGTTTTCTGATGTTTTTGTATTTCAGGTTTTCTAGCCATTAAAAGTGCTCCAAAAAATCCGGAAAAATCAGATAAAAAATCAGTGACCCGGAAGCTTCCGGAATCACCAAGGCAGCGGAGGGGGGCACCACATGGACTCCAGAAGGGTCCCTGGCGCGGCCCCACCCTAGGCCGCGCCACGGGGCCTCCTGGCTGCCCTGTGGGTCCCCTCGACACCCCCCTCCGCCTATATTTAGCCCTCTGGGTGGAAACCCCTAATATCGATCTCTTTTCCGCGAACTCGCCTCTATACCGCCGCCGCCGCCGTTTCTAGATCGGGGCTGCCTGGAGAAGCTGCCCCGGCACCCTGCCGGGAGGAGGAACCCCCTCCGGGAGACCATCCATAGCCATGGACGCCTCTCGTATGTATCGTGAGTAGTTTCCCTTGGACCATGGGTCTGTGACCAGTAGCTATGTGATGTTACTCTCCCCTCTTTGTGCTTCCACTTTCGAGACCTCGTGAGCTGCCTCACATGATCGAGGCACTTCTGTAATTTCTGCGGTTGCTATGCTAAGTTTGCTGGGATCTGATGGATTATGAGACTACGTTCAGATTGTGATGAGTAATATATTTGGTTCTTCTCTTCTATATTTTGTTCTTGAGTAAATTCTTGCATGCACTACTGGAATCTGCTGGTTTTCCGTCAGCCATAGCTGACGGCAAAGGCCACTTTAACTGACGGCAAAGGCTTTGCCATCAGTTTGCTGTCGGCAAAGAGACTGGCCACGATTTTATCGGCAAACAGGTTCTTTGCCGTCAGCTGGAATTCGACCGACGGCAAAGCCTTTGCCGTCAGCTAGGGGGCCAAGGCTGACGGCATAGAGCCTTGACGGCAACGTCGTAATCCCAGCCCCGTTAGAGGGTTAACGGCAGGCTTTGCCGTCAGCTGGCCCATAGCTGACGGCAATGGTTGCTGCTGGTGGTGGGCCATACTTGCCAGGGACGCTGCAACCACTGCCATGTGGGTCCCCTCTTTGCCGTCAGCCACGGGCCAGCTGACGGCAAAGCTGATAACCTGGGACATTTGGTCGTCCCAGAGTTGCCAGATTGAACAGGTTGCTGCCACGTGTCCTTCTTTGCCGTCAGCCCATCGACGGCAAAGGCTTTGCCGTCAGTAAGCAGACGGCAAAGGCCCTCTCTGTTTTTTTTTATATTTAATTTCTGTTAATTCCCTGCATTTTCAAACAACAATATAAATAACAAAATATATATTTCTGCCAGGCCCTAAACTGCACCACAAGTGCATCACAAGTGCATCACAAAGTAATTAAAGTGCAAACAACAAGATGGCATCACAAAGTGCATCACAAAGCATCACAAAGAATCACAAGTGCATCCGCAAGTACAAGTGCATTACAAAGTGCATTACAAAGCATCTAAGACTACAAGTAGAGTCCCTGGAGCATCCATCCATGTGCCATGCTGCTTTATCAAAATCTGCATAATGAGAAGAAGAAAGAATTTAGCGATAAGCAATTAGAAGAAGAAGAAGAAGAAGAAGAAGAAGAAGAACAAGAACAAGAAGAAGAAGAAGAAGAAGAAGATGGAGAAAAAGAAAGAAGAGAAAAAGGAAGAATAAGAGGATTTGTTTCTTCTGAATCTATATTTTTATCCTCTTTCTTCTTCTCTTATTTCTTCATCTCTTCTTTGTTCTTCTCTTCTGGTTTCTTTTGAAACTTTCTAAAGTAATTATGTCATTTTTGAGCTCTAATATCAATTAATTATGCTATTTTTGGTGTTATCAAGTAATTATGTCATGTTTGTACCAAATAAGCAAAGTCTATGTCATTTTTGAGGTAAGTAAGCTAATTATGTAAAAAAATTATGTAATTAAGCTAATTATGATTTTTTTTGCCTAACTAGAATTTACTAAGCTAACTAAAGCATGGCATAGTCTAAGTTGAGCTAAACAATAAGAATAAGAAGGAGAGGAATAACTTACCAAATGCCAAGTCACAGAGGAGAAGCACCATCTCGGTTGGTCGCCGGGTTGGTAGGGATCTCACCGGGAGAGGGATTGTGGGATGCGACTCTGGAATGATGCTGCAACAAGGCAAGAGTTGAAATATGTAGTTAGCATGGCAACATACAATGATATAAGACCGTGCAAGGTTGGTCATTGAAAGGGAACTCACCGTTCCCACCAGAGAAGGCATCGGCGGAGGGGGTGGAAAACCTTGCTTCTCACACATAGCCTGCAAATTAGTTTTCGAGAAGTCAAAGAAATAGTCTTGTTGCTTCTCACACATAGCCTTGCTTCTCACACAACTGACTTACCGCAACGAAGTCGTGCATGGCCTTCACATGGGCATTATTGCGTGCCCTCTCCTCCTCCAGCAGCCTCTGTGTATTCCGGTCCCTCTGTAACACCCTCAGATCCAGTACAGTAATCACTACAGTGATTCCACTGTTAGTGATCATTACTGTTGATGATCAAGCCATGATCACCTTTGATCATAGCTCTGTCAGATTCTCACCCTGTTAAAATTTTCAAATAAAAGTGGATAATAAAACTTTGCTCCAAGAGTTGTGGATGCCAGTCAATCAACTTGGTCTTGGTTAAACCAAATCCAACTAGCCATGTGAATAATCACAGGTCAATGTTAATGATGGAACCAATGTGGTGGGGTTATCACAATTGTTTTGCAAATTAATATATAAAATGGAAATCTTAGTAGAACCAAAATAATGGAATCTAATTATAGAATTGCCTAGCCATCATAGGGCCATGTTAATATAGTAATGGATATTTTAATTTAGTGTTTTAGGAATAATATGAAATAAAATTATATGCTTGGGAATTATTGAATTGCCATGGTAAATTATAATAAACAAGTGAAATTTTTAAATGCACTAAAAATTGTGAAACCAATTTTATTAAATGTCTAAAAATCAGTAGGTCTTATAAATATTGGTATGGGAATTTATAAAGTTATTTAAATAATTAAATTAAATGATAACAGTAGCAAAATAGCACCAAAAAGCCTTTTAAAATAAATAAGAATATTCAAATGAATTTTATTGTGGGCCAAACTTTTTGTGGCATCATGTTAAAGTGTAACCCTAATATAGGTACAAGTATAACATTTTACAAAAATCAAAACCTAGCTAAAATAAATTAAAACAGAAAAGAAATAGAACAAAAAAACGAAAAAAAATACAAAAACCCCTATCAGACGCCGGGGGCGAGGCCCACCAGGCCCAGCCCCCCCTTCTCTCTCCCCTCCCCTATCTCATCCCCACCTAACCCTCCCCCACCCCCGACGCGCCATGGACAAGAGCACTGCTCGCCGGCCCCCTCCCCTCACCTGCCCCCTACCTGCTCCCCCTCTCTTCTCTGTGGATAAGGAGGCCCCCTGCCCCCTTCCCCCCGTTCTGCGAACCCTAGCCTCCACTCCCTTCCCCTCTCGCGCCGCTGCCTTCCCTCCCTCTCTACTGCAGCTTGCCCGAGCCCGCCATGGCGGCCCCTCCATGGCCGCCGTGGCCAGCAAGCTCCTCGGCGTGGGAAAACTTGCCCTGGAGCTCTGTCGAAGACTTCTACCTCGTCTCCAACCATGGGCCACGACCGGAGGCCACTGCTTCTCGCGAATCGGGGCACTCCCCCAACCACGTCCGCCGCGACCTCGTCGAGGATTGCGTCGCCGTTCGATCCCCTCCGCCCTCCTCGAGCCTGGCATCACCATCGTGGTGAGCTGCAGAACCGAATCCCGCTTCCCCTCTTTCGAATAGGCCGACGTTGCCCTCTCCTCACACGGCGTCGTTCGTCGCCGCCGCCCGGGCTCACTGGAGCCTTGATCCCCACCTCGTGGTCGTGCCCACACGCTCCCCTTGGACGTTCCCCGCACGCGCCCTGCCCCGTAGCCGCGCTCGACGCGCCCCTGCCGCTCATCGTTGTGCCCCCCCTCCCCTGCTCACTGGAACGGCCTCCCATCCGTTCCGGTTCGTCGCCGGCGTCTTCATGGCCGCCGTGCCGAGCGCGCGCTCGCCGCTTTGCGACTGCTGCTCACCACGCGCGGTCGCGCCCTCCTGCGCTGGCCGTGGCCCGCCGCGGCCTCCTCACCGTCCGGCCTCGCCGTGCTCTGCCTCACCGGCGGGCACGGTTGATTTGGCCGTGGTCTAACCAGTGGGTTATCCCACTGACTTGTGGGGCCCCCTCCCCTAATGTTTCTGCTAATTGGCATATTAGATAGTAACCATGTCCCCTAATTTAAGAAAACTATTAGAGTTGATAAATAAAGCTGCTAATTACACATGTGTGACTTACATGTGGAACCCCCCTGGTTAAATCCCATTTTAGATTAAATTACTTGAATCAGTCAATGACATGTGGGCCCAGTGGTTATTTAGATTAAATTAAATGAATTATTAATACCAGAGGCTGACAGGTGGGTCCCCTCTGTCAGTTGACTGGTCAAACCCCTCTGTGGATAATGTTGCATTTTATTAATAAAAGAAATTCCAAAAAATCATTTAATTTGATATAAAACTTTAAAATTTAATATCTTTTAAACCGTATATCAGATCGAAAAACTTTATACATAAAATTTGATCAGAAAAATATAACGTATATGGATACGCTATCCGTATGTCTACCCCACCCCCCTAACATACCGATCATCGACATTCCCCATCTCCGGGCTGTCTGTCGATAATTCCCGGTACCGATAAAGATTGCTCGGATCAAAATACTTTATATACGAAAGTTACTCAGAACGGATCAACGATTACAGATACGATACCCATATCCTCACCACACCCCTCTAACATACCGATCATCGAACTGTTCCCCCCTCCGGTGGCACTGTCCGATAGATTGCCCGACAACCGTTAAACTGTCCGGTACTGTTAGAGTGCCCAGATGAATTTATTCCGAACACGAAACTTGTTCGGAATAGATCAACTAGCACGGATACACCCCCCTTATGTTGTTCCGGTAACCACGACGCCTCCGTCTTGATCCTTCCCCCTCCGGACACCCTGTCCGGTAATCACCCGGAGCCGGTGGTTCATCCCCAGATGAATTCCCGCTCCGAGCATATTGCATTGCACTGCGTTAGAACCCCGTTTACAATTCATCTGTTATGTCTTGCATTTGTATTGCTATTATTGTTGTGTATTTATTGTTTCTTCCCCCCCTTAATCTCCGGTAGACCCCGCTGCTGCCGTCGACTACACCGATGCT
Organism: Bromus sterilis; assembly: GCA_950022295.1. Lineage (NCBI taxonomy): Eukaryota > Viridiplantae > Streptophyta > Magnoliopsida > Poales > Poaceae > Bromus > Bromus sterilis. The sequence continues at coordinate 314,405,892 of OX465597.1, read as the reverse complement.
GAGTACGACTACTTCGTCGACGACCGTACCGCTACTGTCGAGCTTGCAGGCAAGCAGAGCCATTCTCTTCCCCAGATATCGCATATCTTTCCGTACATTTCTTGCACTAGGCATGGTTACTGCTGCTTCTACGATTACAATCCTATTCAATTGCATAGCCTGATTTTGTCGCCCCTTGATGTACCTTCCTTTAATCCTATGCTGCCTATTATTACTTATGCATTATTCAGCAGTAAACCCTGCGCATTGTTAGTTAGGTTTAGAATAGCGGGCCGTGATCACTCTGGGAGTGATCGCGGAAACGATATATTACAACTGCAACAGGTACGGATCAAGGCAGACACCCTAGGGAACCTACAACGGCGAGACTCTGCCGAGTCGCTTCGAGTTTGACATACGAGTGGAATGGACTCGTATTTCACTCTCGTCGGCTCAGTAGCGTAGCATCACCGGGATGATATGAGGTTTACCTCTTTAGTTCATTCCGCTGATGTCTCTGTCAAACCTCTTAAGTGTGCCATCGAGGGTGATTCCTCCTGGTTTCACTTAATGGTAGGAACTCGAACCAACTGGTGTCCTTAAAGGTAAGAAGTCGGGCGACCCAACGGGGCCCGCGAGTGGTATTGCGACGGGACGACAGGGAGGGTACGACCAGTGTATCGGTGTGCTTGGTCCCTGATCGTTGGCCGCGAGAGTTACCAAACTACGAAAGTCGAGCTCCTCCCGGAGCACACGCGAGACAAGGTAAGGAGACGGTTCGCCTTGTTGGTAACCGCAGTGACTTGGTGGGACGACGGGGCAGGCACCGATGTACTGGTGGTCCTGGCTGCTGTCGTTGTCTGCGGGTCAGTTAAGTCGAGGCAACGATAACGGTTGTCTCGCAGGTTAATTAAAATGCTAAATGGTTCAGTGAATGTCTTGAGTTGGCTATATGCCATGTACGCACTACCTACCCGTGGGAACTACGAGTTATGGGCTCCTCTGCTTCGTAGTGTCGTCCGAGGACTCTTCAGACGTCAGCAGTACCGCGGGCTGATTGCCGGGAAGTGGTGTTGTCTTATTTGCCGCGGCAGTGTGATTTGTATTTGCTTTGATTTAACTTCACCGGCCAGTCACGCACCGTGCAGGAGTACGTTTGGGTTGGGGTCCAAGGCCCGGCGTACTTAGGATTTAGACCGGCGGATGACCTCTCTATTGAGTTTGAAAGATGGGCTATGAAGTGTCGGATAGCCTCGGTGGAGCGTTCCCTAACAAGGTTCCCGCAACCCTGCAGATCCGTGCGTGTAGCGTAACACAAGTGCACCCCTGCAGGGAAGATTAATCTATTCGAATAGCCGTGTCCACGGTAACAGGACGCTTTATGCTGAAGCTGGATCTTACCACTAGAAACTATTAATATTAAACTGTATGGTTCCGGTTTTTCTTCCTCGCGGGGATGTCGAGGAGGTGAACTCGGAGGCATTGTTAATTATTACAACTTATTATTATACAATGCTGCAGCAACTTCTGCTGCATTGTTACTTTATGCTTTATATAAACTTTTGGCTGATTCTTACCTCATGCTGCAAGACATCGTCGGAAGATGCTAGTCTTCGATAGGCCTAGCTTCTTATCCTTGCTCTGAATTTCTGTCTTTCAGTCCACTATATACAACCTCTTCTTTCCGTTGATACAATGCATAATGCTTAGTAGCGGACGTAAGACTCGCGGGTATACTAGATACTCACCTGCTTTATTTCCTTTACTGTTTTGCCTGATCGGCCGCTGCAGTCGACGTTGGAGTCCAGGAGCAGGAGATCCCCGATGTCGACCACCGCAACGTGAAGATCCCCGATGCCTTCTACGACGTCGAGTTCCCCGTTGACTAGGAGTAGCTTGGAGTTTCCCAGGCAGGAGGCCTCGCCTTTTCGATCTGTTGTTATTTGTGCTAGCCTTCTTAAGGCAACCTTGTATCCTTGTGTCTGTACTCAGATACTATTGCTTCCGCTGACCTTGAGCTCTCGAGCTGTTGTATTCAAGCCCTCGTGGCCCCTGGCTTGTATTAAACAGCTTGTATTATTTTATTTGTAGAGTTGTGTTGTGATATCTCACCGTGAGTCCCTAATCTCGATCGTGTACCTTGCGTGTATGATTACTGTACACGGCTTGATTTTGGGGGCGTCACACCCTCTCCTCCAACAAGAGTCTGGTGGCCTCCCTCTCCTTCTCAAGTGCGGCCTGCAACCACTTCTCATCATCATCCATCTAGGGCCAAATGAACTAAATAAATAATGAAGGAAAACTAACCTCGATGGCAAGATCAACTGGCCTCGCGCGTTGCCGTATTACAGGAGCTGAGCTCGTTTGCCTCGCCTTGATCTGAGATAGAGTCTCAGTGATAGGGACGAAGCCATCACACATGGCCATCGTGCCATGACTCTTACCGCCACCAGAGATCATCAACGCCTCCGCATCCATAGGATTCAGGCTCGGGTCAAAGTCAGGGCCGCGCAGTTGTTTGGCAACCTCAGAATAAGACGTCATCTTGTTGTAGGTGGACAGGCTTGTGTACGCCGACGGCCCGTCCCCCTCAGAATATGGTGTCTCCGTCTTGTACGAGCCCTTATGGGCCATGCCAAACGCGGCGTATCCCTGAGGCTCGGGCTGGTTATGGTGTTTGGCCTACAAGAAAAGGCAAAGAGTTAGTACAACAAAAATCATGCACAAATGAATTAATGATGAAAGAAAACAAGGCACACATACCCATTTTTTGGCGTATTGCTTGATGTTGGCATTTCCTTGGTGGTGTGCCACACCAACCAATTGGGCACGACGCTCCTTGGCCACATTGTGGGTGGTCAACCAAGCCTCTGTGCACCACTTGTCCACTATCATCTCCCAACAATCCATCTTATCGGCCAACCATCTCGGGGGCACCTATGCATGAAACTAAGTATTGTAACTAGCCCTAACAAAACTAATAAAGAATGTAACTAAGGAATCTATGTACCTCCATGTACTCGGTCTTATCAGGGAAAAGCTTTCGACATTCAGCCTTCGTCTTCGGCTCGTTTTGCTTGGCGTACCAATCTCGAACGGCCTGAACACGCATCTCATGCCTCGTGTTATTCAATAATCTCTTGCACTCTTTCTCGAGGTTCTTCTTGGCCGCCTCCTCCGTCCCCTCCTCGACCCTATGGTAACTCTGCAATTATGCCATATATATGCACAGATGAATAGGAAATAACAAGATATAACATTGGATATTGTATACTTTTTATTGGGTAAAATAATAGTTACCCAAAAATCAGCCAACACCTTGTCGGACACGCTCGCGCAAACAACACCGTTCACGTGAGTGTTTTCCGGGAGCAGCGCGGCTTGGTAGTGCTCCCACTTGAGTCCTGTCTCAGGAACCATACCCTCCCCGGGCAACTGCACTATCCCGGAAAAGTGCTCCCTAAGCAAAGCACCAAGGAGGCAGTTTGGATTCCGGGTATTCTCCGGGTAATTCCACCCCCTGCATAATGAGAAGGAAAAGACATTAGCTACTTGGTGGAAAATAATGATATAAGGTACACAATAGACATCAACTTACTTCTCGCCATCTGGTGAAATCAACGCCCTGTGTTGCAACTCCAATCGGTCTGGAACTCGTGTCATACCACGTTGGTAGACCGACTTGCTGGCAGACGGGCCCTCATCCTCCGCCTCAGCCCTCTCATCCTCCGCCTCAACCCCCTCATCCTCCACCTCAACCTCAGCCTCCACATCCGCCCCAGCACCCCAACTCCCCCACTCCTCGTGTGAGGGTGTCGGTTCCTGGACGGGAGGATCCTGCATCGGTGTCCGCTCCTGGACGGGAGGATCCCGCACCGGTGACACCCTTGTCTGCAGAGGTGAAGTGGCTGAGACTGAAGTAGCTGAGAGTGGTGGCGACTGGCTCCTATTAGGCAGCCTCCCTCTCCCGCAACCACGTCCTCTGCCTCTCTTCTTTCCTCCGCCTCTCCCACGGGGCTCCTCGGTAAAGCTCTGCAACAACTGTCTCCGTAGCTGCCCAGGTGCTATCCTCAACTTATCCCCGCCTGCCATGTCTCACCACCTGCAACAATACATAGTTAAATACTTAGTACAAATTCAAAGACAATAATTAAATGAACAATAATAAATACATGAATAATTAAACAACAATGTTTGGATGCATACAAAGTACTAATAGTCGGGATCATCTGTCTCTTCTCCATGGTCAACTGAAGCATAATCATCATCCGTATCACACGTGTCGTCATGAATGACATCGTCATCGTGTTCAGGGACATCATGTGGAAGGCCTTTTTGTAACCGATCAAGCATTGATAGCTCATCCGGATTGGTAACCTCTTCTACTTCCACTTCTTCCTCATCATCACGTGATTCTTGTTCCTCCGTGTTCAGGGTGGACGTAGAGCAGTTCCGGAGAAGACGTCTCACACCACGTGATTCTTGGAAGAATTCTCCATCATATGTTATTGGGTCAATTTGAGGTTCATAATCCTCTTCGTTTAGTGGAGGTGGTCTAAGATGGGGCGGCACATCGTAGACGACATACCAACCTTCCAGGTTCTTAACACTTTGACGACTGTATGGCAGATAAAAAACTTGGGTGGCCTGTTGAGCCACAATAAAGACATCATCACCGCTTAACTTCCTGTCTTGTCGGATTTCGACTAGCCCAACATGTTCATGAGTCCGTCTTGTCTTAGTAGGATCAAACCAATGACATTTGAACACAACAACATTTGGAGGATTTTCACCATAATAATGAAGTTCGTAAACTTCTTCAAGTCTTCCATAATACTCGACACCTCCCTCGCCTATAGCAGAGACACCGGAATTGGTTGTTTTTCGACCGGGCATTGAAAGCTCTTTGCTAGCAGTACGAAAGCGATACCCGTTGATGCCGTACTTCTGAAATGTCCGGACCTTAAAGTCAAAACCATTTGCTATTTGTCTCAATTCATCGTCGACTTAATCATCTGAACTAGCTATTTTTTTGAACCAAGAGGTGAAACCGGGATAGCCTCCTCCTGTCTTTTCAAGAAGTTCTTACTCGAGAATGGATTCTTTTTCGATTGCAACACCATTCGAGAACTGTTCGACGTATCGACTGTATCAATTAATAACAGTTGTTAGACACAGAACTTGTTAAAAGTTGCGAAACAATGTATCGAGGACTTACTCGATGTACGGCCGAACTTCTGTTAAGTTGTTCAATATATACATCGTTAGCGTGCGCCACTCCTCGACGCCCAGCAACTTTGATTTTCCCACACTAGAAGGAGCGAGCTTCCCTTTGAAGAGGCTGAGTTTGGATTCACGTCGTTTGGAGTCGCCCACATTGTACCGAGGCTTTGGATTATGCAAGCTGTGCAAAGTGGCATCATAGTGTGTTGTTACGAAGTTTGCTGCCTCCTCGGTAATGAACGCCTCGGCCATCGATGCTTCAATTCTACGTTTATTTTTACATTTTGCTCTAAGTGTCTTCTGCATTCTTTCAGTTGCGTAGCACCAACGATTTTGCACAGGGCCACCCAATCTTGCCTCGGTCGGGAGATGCAAAATCATGTGTTGCATCAGATTAAAGAAGTCCGGTGGAAAAATCTTCTCTAACTTGCAGAGCAACTCAGGCGCCAACTCTTCCATGTCATCTATCACGGCACGCGACAACTCTTTAGCACAAAGAACACGGAAGAATTTTTTCTTCCTTTCGGTTGTCGCATGTTTAGTGATGGCCTATCACAAAGAGTCTCCTGGTCAACTCTAGCCTTTGTATTATCTTTGCCCTTATCAGTGCCTAAAAATGTGCCAAGAAGGGCCTCGGCGATATTCTTTTCAGTGTGCATCATGTCAATGTTGTGTGGTAGTAAGAGGTCTTCGAAGTAGGGGAGATCCCAGATGCATGGCTTGTGGGTCCAGGCGTGTTCCTCATTATAACCCAAGAAATACCCTGGACGGTTTGGATCAGGCTCCATAGATTTTAACTGTTCATGAATTTGTGTGCCCGTCAACGCAGGTGTTGCCGAGTGTTTGACAACTTTACCTTTCATGAAATTCTTCTTGTCTTTTCTGAATGGATGGTCCATAGGCAAGAACTGTCTATGCAAGTCAAAGCAGGAATACTTTCCACCCGCCGGCAACCAATGAAACTTAAGAGATGCTTTGCATTGTGGGCATGGAATCTTCCATGCACACACCAGGCAACGAAAAGCGCAAATGCCGGCAGATCATGCAACGAGTATTGGTACCAAACATACATTTGAAAGTTCTCTTTCTTAGTTGCGTCGTATGTGTTGACCCCATTCACCCAAGCTTCTTTCAAGTCATCCATCAGTGGTTGCATGTACACACTCATATTCTTCCCCGTTAGTTTGGCCTTGGAACTATCAACGTCAGAAATATGTGCTTTCTTTGCATAATGGATGATGGTGGAAGATTGAGCGGAATAACAAACACAGGCCAACAACTATATTGGGTAGCCGTCATACCAAAAGGATTGAACCCATCGAGACCGATGGCGATTCGGCAATTCCTTGGCTCTTTAGCTTTTTCCGTATGTTTACGATCAAATGCCTTCCATGCGTCACCATCCGAAGGGTGTACCAACATCGGATCTCCGTTTTCATCTAATTCTTTCCTAATTCCATGTTTGTGCCATGTCATCTGTTTTGCTGTTTCTTCGAGCATGTAAAGTCGTTGAAGTCTTGGTAGGATCGGCACATACCGTAGAACACTCACAGGGATTTTTCTCTGTTTCTTCTCACCTTCACCATTTTCTACGTCAACATATCTGGAGGACTTCCAAAATGGACAATATATTTCGTCCGCATACTCTTTCCTAAATAAGGCACATCCTTTCTCACAAGCATGTATCTGCTCATATGGCATCTTGAGTGCACTAAGGATTTTGTCTGACTCATATAGGTTTGAAGGCATAATATGACCTTCGGGTAGAAACCGCCCAAATAGGGTCATCATTGAGTCAAATAGGTCTCTTCCAATGTTGAATTGGGCTTTCAGAGCCATTACTTGTGCGATGGCATCTAGCTGAGAAATCTTAGTGTGCTCGTGAAGAGGATGTTTTGAAGACTCCAACATGGCATAGAAGGCCTTTCCGGATTCCTCCATCTCTTCGTCCTTGTTCCGAGCATCATCAAAATCATTCACCATGTCTTCAATCCCTGTACCATAATTGTCGGTGCGCCGACGCAACACCTCGTCTCTGTTACGTTGGGCCGACTCACCATGAAATGTCCACAAGGTATAGCCGGGAGTAAAACCACGCATCTGCAGGTGTTTACCCATTACATCCTTTGTCTGTCGCGAATAATTCTTGCACTTAGTGCAGGGGCACCATGTTTATGGCTGGCCTTTAGAAAATGCCATTTGCAGGAATTCATAGGTTTTGCTCAACCATTCATTGGTCATGTCTTTCTGACTAGGGTGACCGGAGTACATCCATTCACGATCAGTCATTCTGTCAAGCTAGCTCTATAGTATCCACATATGAACAATATAAATTATCAGTTCATCAAGTATGTCAAATTAATTATGGTCATTTTTTAATCATGGTTAAAACATTGGGATGCACGGCATGCACACCTACCAGCTACTAGGTAAAGATGGGTCCTAATCCCACCCGAGTATGTGTAGATTGGGTCATTTTCCCATGCTCTGCTCCCGATCCAACGCAAAATTTCCCCAGCACCTCCCCGTTGTTCTCCTAATACACGTCTCGGAAACTAACCGAGAGGATGTGTACTCGGAGAACAACAAGGAGGCGTTGTCGAAACTCTGCATCGGATCCGGAACAAAGCATGGGAAAATGACCCAATCTACACATACCCGGGTTGTCCATGGATAACGTTGGACAATTCAAAAGAATCACCGTTATAAATATGCAAATGCATGCATAGTTATAACCGTACCCCTTTCGAACGGGAGACGCATATTGGTTACGTGAATACTTTGCATTTCAATACTAAAACTACCTATCTAGATAGTGTCATCGGCACGAAGGCCGGAACAGAGCAATATAAAGGAGGGGGAGGAGATGACATGATTAACAAAATTACTATTCTTTTTCAAACAAATACTAACATAATTAAGCATTGTCATAGTTGCTAGACTTCTAGACTTGTAGGCATTGTCTCTGTTGCTTCCCCAAGTCACATAATGACTAAGCAAAATAAATTTGAATTTGGATCAACATGATGTATGAGATTTTTTATAGTTTATGATTACCACTGGTTTCCCTGGTGACTCTTCTGTTTGTCCATTCTTTTTTGGTTGCCATGTTTTTCTAGTAGAGATCGTTCAGTTTTTGTCTTGCGTGTGTCACTTGAAGTGTGGATGCAAATATTATAAGTAACATTAAGCTTCTACTAATGCACTACTTTGTAACTAAATGCAACAAAGGTAATGCTATTTTTTAACAGAAGTAACAAAGGTAATGCTATTTCTTAACAAAGGTAATGCAATGGAACATCTATGTAACTATTTCTTGTTAATTGATTGCATTCCATATTGTTTTCTATATGTTTCATTATAGTCAACAAACTATTGGAATGCAACTAGCAGACATGATGGACTAGTGGTTCATTTGTTCAAACGGTCGATTCTACATCTGTGGACTAGTGGTCTCCAAGCCTAAAAATTGCAAAAAAAATAAAAAAACAGAGGAGGTCAGTTCTCACCTGAGTATGGCGACGGCAGGCCTACGGTCAACTTCTGCGGCTCACGGACGGCGGCGCGGGCAGACAGGGCGCGAGTCACCTGTGGATCTCGGGTTAGGGATCGGGGGAGGAAGACAGAGGAGTAGGGGAGGGAGACTGTCTTACTGGGGAGGGGACGGCCTGATGAGCGGCGGCGGTGGAGGGTCTCGGCCGGGACGGCGACCGCAGCCCAGGGGCGGCGACGGTGGAGGGTCTGGGAGGGGAGGCCTCGGGGGCGGGGCGATGGCGGCGGCTCAGGGCGGGCCTGCTGCGGGGCCACGACGCGTGGTCGCGGCGGGGCTGGCGCGGGGTGGCGGCAGCGAGTTGGGGCCCGGGGCGGCGGCGGCGAGTTGGGGCGGGCGCGGGTCGGTGACGGCGGCGGGTCGGGAGAGCTAGGTGAGAGAGGTGAGAGAGATAGGATAGGGTCGGTTAGGTCGTGCCACGGGGGGATAACTACCAGGCTATGCCGTCAGCCAGCTGACGGCATAGCCACACGTTAGGCTTTGCCGTTAGCTGGCTGACGGCATAGCTGGCTCCCGTTAAGCAGTGATCGAACGTGGGCCAGGTAAGTTCCCTATGCCGTTAGCCGACCTATGCCGTCAGTCTTTTTTGTCTTTGCCGTCAGCTGGCTGATGGCTTAGATAGAGCGAACGACATAGGTTTTCTATGTCGTCAGCCGGGTCTATGCCGTCAGCTTTCTGTTTGGCTGTGGGAAAAGCCTCTTTGCCGTCAGCCCCGTGAAATATCTGACGGCAAAGCCAAAGGCTGGGGGCAAATTATGTTTTTCCAGTAATGATGTTCTCCGTTGCAGTATTTTACTTTGGCCAAGTGTTTTGTTGCAACTCCAAGAGGGAGCGTTATGCTTGATTTTGTGTTCAGCCCCTTGATGTCTAGCTTGAGTGACAGAAACATGAGACTAGGGGATGTGCTGTTGCCACCAGGGATAAAACAACGGTGCTTGTATCCGCGGGTGCAAGGATTGTTTACTTTATGCAAAGTTCTTTTAATGCAGTTGTCTGTTGCTTTGAGTTTACACTTTGGGTGGGATTCGCAACGTAATACCAGCGAGATGTTCTGGATAGATATCTCAAGGTGGATGATTCGTAGTAGATGCAGTTGGTTTCGGTCTACTTACCTTGGCGTACTGCCCATTGCTTTTGAGCCCTTCCTTTCTTTGCAGCATAGTTAGCATTGCGGTGCCTTCATAATTCTGTCAATTGCCCAGCTGTGATTTGTTTACCTCGCTAGCGCTTTTATCGTCTTTTGGGAGAGAGACATCACTATCGAAAATCACGGGACCCCGGTCCATCTTCACATTACTATTTACATCCTTAGTTTACTTTCAGTTTCCACTACTACTATCTCTTGCGTTGATCCTTTGTAAACAGCAAGGCCGGAGGAATTGACAACTCCTCTGTACTCGTTGGGAGCAAAGTTATTTGTTGTTGTGTGCAGGTCCATGTCAAGCGTCGTGACACCTTCTTGTATCTCTTGCAGTCCTACTGGTTCGATAACCTTGGTATCTTTACCGAGGGAAATTTTCTGCTACGCTACATCTCACCTTCCACTTGGGGTAACCAACGAGGAGTGAGAGATCCTCACAGTATCAATTGGTACTGCTTCGATCCATTTGGTGAACTTGTCGACTGCGACAAGTAGGTGTGTTCTCCCTCCTTTTGACTATTTATTGAGTGGGCCTACCATGTCGAGTCCCCATGTGGCGAATGGCCATGACAACGGTATGGTTTTGAGTTCTGATGCCGGGGCCTGTGGCCTGCTGGCGAACTTTTGGCAGGCGATGCAACGTCGTACGATATCTTCTGCGTTTCTCATGGCGGTCGGCCAGTAGAATCCTGCCCGAAAGTCTTTTGCCACGAGTGCTCGACTACTGGCATGATGCCCACAGGTGCCTTCGTGAATCTCGAGTAGTAGAGCTTTGCCATCTTCTTCGTCTATACGCTCGGCCCCGTCCATGGCGCCGGTCCTGTCCAAGTAGAGAGAGAGATTAGAGAGGGAGAAGAAGAGAGAGGGGAGAGAGGGAAGAGAGAGGAAGAGGGCGCGGGGAGAGGAGAGGGAGGCCGCCCGGCTGGCTGCTGGCCGGCGGCGGCCTCGGCCTGGTGGCGCGCGCAGCGGCGCCCGGAGTGGCTAGAGGAGAGAGGTGAGGTAGGTGGAGGATATGGGGTGACGTGGCGCAACCGTGGCCCTCCGATTCACAGATCCGAGGGCCAGGAGCAACTGGGATCTAGGGTTTCGGATTTTGGGGGTGTTTTGGGTCAGATCTTGGGCTGGTGGCTGCCTAGGGATACCCTAGGTGGGTGGGAGTGTGGTGGTCTTTATATAGCATGGGTGGCTGGCAGTTTGCAAAAACATCATCGGTTTTTATCTCGCGCGCATGGTGCTCCCGTTTCTGACCGCCGGGGGTCTGCAGTACCTCCGATTCGGGTAAAACTTCGAACTGCGCGATCAGTGCGTTGAGCCGGAGGCGTTCACCTCGCGCTAGAACCGTTCCGAAAACACTTTCCGGCGCGCTATAAAAATATCCCGTTTAATTTTTTCGTTCCGTTGGCTGCAGGCTGGTCTCATGCGGTTTTCGCGATGGTGATCGGGTGAAACCCGGTGTCGCAAAGGTCGAGTGTCAGGGTGGCAAGGGTCGGTCTCCGTCCGATACGAGATAAGAGGGGGGGAAATAATCTCCGATCGATAAATCGGGGATGCAAACACCGCAAACAAATCAGGCAATCAATCAATTCACACCGAAAACAAAAAAATTTAATTTTTCTGAAAATTGGGCTGTTACAGGCAACACCACCAACAAGGGATCTCGTCCCGAGATCCAGGACGATCCGGGGGAGAGGGGGGAAGAGAAAGTGAGTCGACGATCTTCAACACCACCAACAAGGGACTCTGCTCCATGTCGACGTCGAACTTCGGTCGAGATAAATTCCGCAGAGAGATGGCGACGTCGAAAAACGAAACCATCAGGTGATCAAGAGGAAGAACGACAACGATAACCGGATCAAAGGATAGTGCTTTCGACGCAAGTCGTAAAAACACCAGCAAAAAGGAGGGATGGCAATGAATGACCCAGACGATAACCGAAATCGGAGAAGCTAAAGGTACTACAGGAATTCCCACCTGAGCTCGGAATCGAGACAATACGCTGCAAGCAAGGCATTGTAACGGTTCCGAAACTCGACACACTCGAGATCCTAAAGTTTGAAGGGGATAAGGCGAGAATAAAACACTTACGACACTTGTCCTGACCAGATCAAGGGTAAGGAGTAAAAAGATTCCTACTCTCCGATAACTAACTTAGTAACTACAAAATAGTTTTTTGTCTAGACTCGACTTCGGCCAGAGAGGGGATCCTACGGTCGGTAAGGCTCTGATACCAAGTTGTAAGGCCCAATATGCGGTACTGTTCCAGATCTAGATGTTTCCATCCAGATCCGGGGACGAAGCACATATCGGTCCCACCGCGACATATGACTTAGCCATATGCCCCGGATTTCCAACATGATATCACAACATTACAGATACAGGATACAACATCTCATACAATCGGCATAGAACTGCCTTAATGCAATAAAACAGCGGAAGATATATGTCTGAGTACAGACTACAAGCAAATGCCTAGTGGCAAAGAGAAAAGCATCGATTCCCATAACCACACGGGTCCAGGCCCTCCGCCGGGATCCGCCTAACTAGTCGTCGTCGAGTCTCCACGTGAAACGTCGATCACCATACCTGTTGTCGATCAGAACCCTGAAAAGAGTTTGGGGGTAGTATCATGAGTACAGAGGTACTCAGCATCCAACTGTAGTGGTCATCTGACCCAGCAAGGACTTCATCACTCGTCATTCTAGGACAACTAGTAGTTTACGGTAAGGATGGGGTAAGTGGTGAGGTTGCTGCCGCACTAGCATTTATGAAGGGGCTAACGACCTAGAGAGTAAGATAAGAAGCCCCGTCCATGGCGCCGGGCCTGTCCAGGTAGAGAGAGAGATTAGAGAGGGAGAAGAAGAGAGAGGGGAGAGAGGGAAGAGAGAGGAAGAGGGCGCGGGGAGAGGAGAGGGAGGCGGCCTGGCTGGCTGCTGGCCGGCGGCGGCCTCGGCCTGGTGGCGCGCGCAGCGGCGCCCGGAGTGGCTAGAGGAGAGAGGTGAGGTAGGTGGAGGAGATGGGGTGACGTGGCGCAACCGTGGCCCTCCGATTCACAGATCCGAGGGCCAGGAGCAACTGGGATCTAGGGTTTCGGATTTTGGGGGTGTTTTGGGTCAGATCTTGGGTTGGTGGCTGCCTAGGGATACCCTAGGTGGGTGGGAGTGTGGTGGTCTTTATATAGCATGGGTGGCTGGCAGTTTGCAAAAACATCATCGGTTTTTATCTCGCGCGCACGGTGCTCCCGTTTCTGACCGCCGGGGGTCCGCCGTACCTCCGATTCGGGTAAAACTTCGAACTGCGCGATCAGTGCGTTGAGCCGGAGGCGTTCACCTCGCGCTGGAACCGTTCCGAAAACACTTTCCGGCGCGCTATAAAAATATCCCGTTTAATAATTAAACGGGGTTTTTCGTTCCGTTGGCTGCAGGCTGGTCTCGTGCGGTTTTCGCGACGGTGATCGGGTGAAACCCGGTGTCGCAAAGGTCGAGTGTCAGGGTGGCAAGGGTCGGTCTCCGTCCGATACGAGATAAGAGGGGGGGAAATAATCGCCGATCGATAAATCGGGGATGCAAACACCGCAAACAAATCAGGCAATCAATCAATTCACACCGAAAACAAAATTTTTTAATTTTTCTGAAAACTGGGCTGTTACACCTCTCTCAACGACTTGGATCTATTTGGGGGTTTAGTTATTGTTTAAAGTCAGTTAAACTAATCACCTTGTGTTACTAGCCTCTATAACAATCGTGTTTTGGCTGGTCTCCCCAAGTCGAAATGGCTAATGATTTGGCCAAAGTGCCAGGTCCGCGTTACTGACTCTAGATTTGCTGCAATTGATGCACGATAAGTGTTGCAACTATAATATTAAAAGTATTATCTATACAACTATGTTATTAAAATGCTACTACACCGATGTATGTTACTTATCGTTAAAACAGATGTATTTAGATGTACTTCAGTGCTAAATACATCTATTTTAAAGCGTGTCACAAAAATGCTATCATGTTCATCCATATTATTTGTTGTTCAAGCAAATATATCTAAAACTATTTTAGTGTTAAATACATCCATTTAGAGAGTGTGTCTGGTGATGGTTGCTCCATGTTTTTTGCTGCAACGGACAACGAGAAATTCTATCACTAGCCCTTGATTTTCGTTGCAACAAGATATGGTGAAGTGTGGCAGGTGACGATGCACTGCGAATTTGTTGCAACCAACAATGAGAAAACTATCACCGGTGACCTAATTTGCAGCCACCATGTGATGGCGAGTGTGTTTTCGAAGATGGTGCTACGATTTTTGCTGTAATGGTACCATTTTTTATTATAAAAAATACATATAAATTTAAAAACAAAATTTTACTACAACGAACAATCTATTTTACTACAACGGTACTCGTACTTTTTTACAGCCGACCCGTGGATCAATCCTCTCACAACAGTGGCCAATCGAAATTTCTCCTAAATTGGCCTGATGGCCCAAAGTCTCAAACATACATATAGAACCCTAGTTTTTTTAGGGATACATATAAAACCCTAGTTAATATAGTGATGGCCTGTTTTTTTTATAGTGATGTCCCTTTGGTCCGGCCAATAATCTCTAAATTCCTTGTCCAATGTACATTCATATACGAGAACCCATATATGGTAGGATGGTTAGAAGAACTTTGGTGTTCCAACCCATCAAGGATCAAACTCTAGATTTGACGCTTTGGTGTTTCAACTTTAGTGTTAAAGACGATATTCTTTCAGTGGGAGGAGACGTTTCCGTCAATAGAAAAAAACGCTTATGATGATTTCGTTAAATCTCTAAACTCACCGAATTAATAGAAGGAGACGTTCTGGTCAACAGAAAAAAGGCTAATGTTCGTGGCCGGCCGACTGGCCAAAGCTTAGGCCGGTCGGGTTAGGCCCACTTGTGTCCACTTTTCGCGCTTTTGTTGCATATGATGTATGATAAATGTTGCAACCGTAATATAAAATGCTACTATCTATACTACTATTATACTAATTATTATGTTAATTTGTGTTACTTTTTGCTAAACAGATATATCTAGTAGTATTTTAGTGCTAAGCGCATTCATTTGGTAGCATGATATAAAAATGTTACTAATGATTTTTGCTACAACAAAAAAGATGAAGTGTGATCGGTGATGATGGGTCTTGAATTTTGTTGCAACCATTATTAAAAAAGCTACAAGCGGTGATTAAATTTGCTGCCACGAATTGATGGTAAATATGATACGTAATTTTTTTATCAATTTTTTTACAACAGTGAAAAAAATGCACACAATAAATTTTTGTTGCATCCATGTACCAAAAAAGTTGCAACCGATAGTAAAAAAATGCTACCACCAGCGATTAAAATTTGCTACACCATTTTTTAACTGCAAAAAATACCAAAAATAAAAAATGTTGCATCCATATACTAAAAAAGTTGCAAATGTACCGTAAATGTTACAAAGATACCGCAAATGTTGCAGTCATTTAATCCGAAAGGATACGCGCGAATCTAATGCGTTGAATCGCGGTGATCCAATGGTTATGCTTTGAGCAGAGCGCGGCCCGAGAAAAGATGATTATGATGGATTCCTTAAATCTCCAGACTCGTGGAATAAAATTAGTCTTTCGGATCTGACAAGTGTCAACACCACCGCTGGACCGCCACCGCCTCGCCCCCTCCCTCTCTGATTTTTTCTCCTCTTCACCGCCGCAAACCTCCTCAAGCCGATCTCATGACGGATTTGGGCTGCTCTGGTGCAAGCGCGTGGCCTCTTACCGGATGCCCGCTGCCGTCTCCATAGAGTCAGGCTGGGAGGAACAGTGCCCGTCGCAAGCGTCGTGGAGCTCCGTCGGCCTCACTCTCGCCTTGAGAGCCAATCGGCGCTTCTGTGGGCTCGTCCCGTCCCTGTGGCTTCCGAATCCGCGCGGCGGCTCGACCGACAAAGGAACACCGGGCAGAAGTGGCGACAGGGAAAAGGCCAACCACCTACTGCATCATCAACCTGCCGATGTCCCTTTCAAGGTAAAAATGGAAACCTGTCGATGTCGTTTATGCATGACCAGTCGGATATAAAGGTTCTCAAAAGGAACTGCGCATTTCGTTTCGCTGGGATTTTATTTTATCACTCACCATTATTGGCAGCACTTATATAGTCTAAAAAATCCCTTCTTTGCGGGGTTGTCCTTTAATTTCTTCTCTTTTTGACTATGTCTGCTTTTCCTCTTGTCTACTTTTCATGACGTAATCAAGTTCAATCATAACCACCATGGCTACTTTCCCTCGTGCTATGCCCACTATCCAGGGTAGGATTACACTTTTACACTTTACACATGGAGGTCATGGAAAGTTCTTGTTATTGTTTCTCTTGATAAATGATGTTTTTATTAACTAAGATGTAGCATCAAGTGAATATAAAGCATGATGAGCAACATTCAATCTCTACATAGCTAAAATGCACACACCCAAACGCCCAAAAAATAACTGACACAGCAGCAGTATTCAGTAGTGTCATGTAAGACCGGCATTATGCTTATATCGAAGGAGATGTTGGACCGATCCAGAGATTGTGCTGACATCCATGTTGGGTAAAAAGCTCCCTCGCCACCCACTTCAATCACATACACATCACCTTGAACAACGGTTGATACTCCATCTGATGCAGTGTAGACCACGTACGATGCGAGGCGTAGAACGAAAAATAACCTGCAAAGAAGATGCGGTTTTGGCATTAAAAATTAAACCATTTTTACACAGCCATAGCAACCATTTTAAGGCATACACACTCATCCTTGTTAGCGTTCTAAACCTATTTGAAATACCGTCCAACCAATAACCAAAAATATTGGCAACGCTTGTGGGAGGATGCAAATTGGACGCTATTTGGATGACTGGTCACGTAGAACGCGCAAACTTGCACTGGAAAAGGAGGTGTTTGATTATCTCGTCTTGAGTATAGAAGTTACACTTCTTGCTTCCTTACCAATTATGACACAAGGTCGTCTTTCGTTAGCACAACACCCCTCCGAAGATACTACATGAAGATTTTAACTTTTAGTGAATCTTGGACTTCTAGATTTTGTTGTTGTTATCCATTGAAGCCTCTGAATGCGTGAACGCATGGTGCATAGAGTCAACTGTGAAGGACCCAGATTTAGTGAGGTTCTAGCTAAACACATCCCGTTCCTATGTCAGATTAATCAAATCCAATTGGGATAAAAGATTTTGTCATGACATAAGACGAGGACCAATTAAATCCCGTTTGAAAGAAATATCCGGCAGGAATGAACTAAGCAATTGCGCAAAAGTATCATTCTATCACGAACAATGCGGTACAAAGCTGGATATTGTTCTCGGAGACTGGCATTGCCTAGTTAGATATCCTCCTAGAAACGAATCTCTGAACCGTCTTTTGTCGTGAAAGATCAAAAGTGGAAAAGATGTTTCTTTGTTGCCGTTAGACCTGCCCAAAAGTGTGAGTCACCAAGTTTCCAAGAGGCCTGAGACACAACTTTTTGGCCTAGATACTTATTACGTAGCAGGGTTTGCCAAATGCCATCTTCAGTAAGTAGTTTGAACAACCATTTACTAAGTAAGATATCTTCCTGGCTTAAGTCATGAATGCCAAGGCCACCTTGGTCTTTCGGCCTACAAACCACATTCCATTTGGCCAACCGGTATTTTTTTTCATTGTCTCCTTGCCAAAAGAATTTGGATCTGAAATAATCCAGCCTTTGAATGACCCCTTTTGAGAGTTAGAGAAAATAAAGCATATAGAGAATCATATTTTTTAGGACATAATTGATCAAATCTAGCCATCCTCCAACAGAGAGCAACTTGCCTTTTCAACTGCTCAACCGTTTCTCTAAGCGCTGCTCTACATGTTTCCACTCCGAATTAGTGAGACGTCTATAATGAATTGAATTTCCCAAATGTTTAATCGTTAATTGGCCTTGCGCACAATCAAACATATGAGCGTGATCAACCATTGTCTCACTAGCTTCTCCAAAGCAGAGCAATTCACATTTATGGAAATTAATTTTAAGACCTGATATTTTCTCAAACACTGAAAGCAAAAGTTGTAGGTTTTGAGCCTTAATAAGGTCATGTTCCATAATTTTTGTTGTGTCATCTGCGTATTGTAGGATAGATAGGCCACCATGCACATGGTGTGGCACTACTCCTACAATCTGACTGTCCTTCTTGGTGATCAATCAGAATAGCCAACTTGTCAACAACAATGTTAAATAACACTGGAGACATGGGGTCACTAGTCCTTTCTTGGTCTGAAAGTAATGACCAACATCATCATTGACTTTGATAGTCACACTACCTCCGGTAACAAAATGTTGGATCCAATGGGGTCATTTATTGGAGAATCCTTTCATTCTCAAGGCATGTTGAAAGGTTGACCATTTGACCTTGTCATATGCCTTTTCAATGTCATTCTTAAAAACTACTCCACTCATGTTTTTCCGGTGCATCTCGTGAATGGCCTCATGTAGGATTACTACTCCATGAGTATATTTCTTCTTTGCATGAAAGCCGTTTGAGATGGCCAAACGACATGGTCAACAATTGTGTTGAGCCTATTAGTAGCTACTTTGGTGAAAATCTTGAAGTTGACATTAAGGAGACATATGGATCTGTATTGCTGAATTCGCCCAACCTCCTTAATTTTTGGAAAGAAAACAATCTCGCCAAAATTAAGCCTAAATAACATTAAGACAATTGAACAAATCCAATAAGCCAGTCTTGATAACATCCCAGAAATTCTGATAGAATTTTGTGGGGAAGCCATTAGGCCCCGAAGCTTTATTATGTTTCATTTGGAACACCGCAGCTCTCACCTCCTCTTTAGAGAAAGGTGTCATGACGATATCGTCCTCTTCTGTTGTGACTTGTGAAATATCATTTATTCGGATCTCGCCAAGGGTAATATTCCCTTCATTTGGTGCCCCAAACAAAGATTTGTAGTAATTAATGATATACTTTTTGATCTTTGTCTAACCTTCGATCCTTCCATCATCTTGGTCGAGACCAAAAATACACTTCTTCCTATGTCAACCAATGGCGACCAGTTAGAAGTATCGTGTATTACTGTCTCCCTTCAAGATGAAGCCGACTTTGGATCTTTAATAATATTTGATTTCCTCTTTTCGTAAAAGACGTGCAAACTTCTCATTTGATTGATTTTTCAATTCAATATCCTTTTTTGACAAGATGCAAGTCTCTGTGATCTTATTGTGGTCATCAATAATAGTGGAGAGTCGTTGCTTTTATTTTTTGTAAATCCCATTAGTGTGTTTTGCCGATCCAATGAGGTATTGCCTTGTGGCCCTTATTTTAAGGTTTCATCTCTAAATAGGTGTATGACCAACGGTTGGCCTCTCACATACATTCTTGATTATGTCTGCAAATCCTTCCTGGTACAACCATCCCAATTCAAACTTGAAAGGATGGCGAATAGATGTGTTCCTAGAGTTGGAATCAAGAATGATGAGTACATGATTCTATAGTGCCTCGATACGCTCTAGAGTCTGCACAATTACAAGAGGAAATTTTAGCTCCCATTTGGTGTCGATGAGTATCTTATCGAGCTTCTCGTATGTTGGCATAGTACGGTTATTGACCTAAGTGAATTGCCGCCCCGACATACTAGCTTCCCTAAGATTCAAACTATCAATAACAACATTGAATAAGAAAGGCCAGTGAGTGTTAAAGCGGTCATTATTTTTCTCTTCTTGGTACCTAAGAATATTAAAATCCTCTCCAATAAGCATTGGATATGGATTATCCTTAGCCAGGTTCACAAATTCCCAAAGGAAAGTTGATTTATGCTCATCTTAGGCTGCCCCGTAGACCGTGACCAGGCTCCATATAAATTATGAGCTCTGTTTTGGAGGTAGAATTTCATGTGGAATTCACCAGTTGAAAAGGCTAACAAGTCCATGGTTGTGGTCTGTATCCCAAGTAGGATTCCTCCGGACCATCCAAGTGCTGGTAGGATGTGCCATGTGTAGTCGAAACCACCTGATAGGTGATCGAGGATGTGAACACGAAAGTCACATTTACCAGCCTTAGAAATTACCACAAAATCAAGACCGTGTTCTCTCGCACAATCACCGACATTTTTATGTTTAGCCAAGTCTGAAAGACCTCTGCTATTCCAAAACATGCCTCTCATGTGGAAACTCGGGCTGCGGTGGAAATCTTAGCCTTTTTGGGTGATTTTTGTTTCTTTTTATATGACTTTGATTTAGGTCTACGCGAAGACACTGTGAAATCACAAAACATGGACTCAAGTATTGCGCCATCCAATCCAACCCCAACCAAGTGGGAGAGAAGTGGACCATCATATGTGGCATCCGTCTCTACCTTAGTATCGGGGTTAGGTAGGGTGTTTGGATATCTTAAAATTTTAGGAGATACTTTCACTTCCCGGCCTCTGCACCAACTAGGGATGCACAAAACATTTTTAGTATGAGTACCAAGATAAGCATGTTCCTCGAAGATTTTTTTTAATTAGTACCAAAAAATTATCTTGATGAGTGATTCCACCACATATCAAGCTTGATCCTCAATAAATGGGGAAAACCCTCTCCGCATCACTTGTCAATTATAGGAATTGAACCCAGGTCGTTTGACTGTACTAAAATGTAGAATCGAGCAGATACAATGAGCGACATCCGACTTCTCCATAATGAGGATGCACACAGCCACAAGACATGAAGTTTGTAAAAAACGTAGAAAAACATGGTAACTTGGCAACAACAAAGTCATATGAGGTCGCATACGTTCTCATTTTGTTTGTATCCCCTTGATTCTTCATTTTTAAATCAATAAAATCCACCCTTCATCGAAAAAATATGAGACCAAAATTATACGTATGTCAGAAAAGGAAAAGGGCCTATCCAGAGTAATGTTGCCATCCATGTTGGTTAATACCTCCATGGCCACACGCTTCAATCACGTACACACCATGTTGAACCACGACTACTTTGTTCGATGTAGTGTTGACTACATATGAAGCCAATGTGTACAGCAAAAACAACATGCAAAGGAGAGGAGATTTTTTCATTAAAAACACAACCATTTCTACATAGCCAAAGCGAATGTAATAAGGCAAGTGCTCCAAACCTTATTAGCATACTAAATATATTTGGTATCCCGTTCAATCAGTGACCTTATATATTGGCAACACTTATGGATGGATATTAATTGGATGATATTTAGATGATTGACCACATAGGCTGTGCAAACTTACACTGAAAGTAGAGGTATTTCATTGTCTCGTCATGAGTATAAAAGCTACACTTCTTGCTTCCTAGCCAATTGCAACGAGCAATAATTATGTCTAGTTAGCACAACTCCCTTTCGAAGATACCACACGTTTTAATGACATCTTTCAATGCTCTCCTCACTGCACCCTGGCATCGCACCAGAAGGTCACACAGACGAGTCTTGCACATTTACATCCAGGTGAGGCTTTATGTGCTCGCATGGCATGGTCGCACCAGCCGCTTTCGCGGGTTTTCCCTACCACGAGGCTTGCGTCCCTAGATGATTGTGTTTTTATCCTTGTGAAGCGACAGGGAGAAATTGGATGGTACTGGTCAAGCAGACCCAAACAATAACAGGTCACTGATTTTGTTACCGGAGCATCGGTCAGTCTGTGTAGCGCTCCCAGCAGTTCTAAAGATGCATCCAACTGTCAAGAGTGTCTAAAACAACAGATCCAACGGTTAAAATGTAATTGCCTAAGAGGACTCAGTTAGTGCACGGATGATTGAGTTTTTATCCTTGTGAAGCGACGGAGAGAAATTTGATGATATTGGACAAGCAGGCCCAAAACAACAACGGATCTCTAATTTTGTTACCGGAGCATCGTCTAGTCCGTGTAGCACTCCAATGGCCCTCAAAGTGCATCAACGTCCAAGAGTGTCCATAACAACAGATCCAACTTAAAATTGCCAATGGTCTGAGAGGACTAGATTAGTGCATGGTTATAATATCTTTAAATATGTTTTTTGTATGAAGTGCTATTAATGCATATACATTGACAGTACCTTAGGACAACTAAAATAGACAACGAGGCAATCTTACCTCTAATGTCTTAGGACATGCCAAAACAAGAATCATAGGCGAATGGCCTTTTAAAAATCTGTACAGTTTACCTTACACACACAATGCAATTTTCATCTTCTGCCCTCTTCGAGGTGGCCTGCCGCATTCGGCTGGGTAAAGGTGAGAGGGCCAGCTTCTGGACAGAAAAGTGGCTCGCTGATGGCTGTTCAATCACAGACATGGCGCCGCAGCTGCTCTCCTTTGTCAAGCACAGGCGGCGCTCAGTCAAGGTTGCTCTGCACTACCACAATTGGATCAGAGACATAGCTGGTGGCCTCTGGCTTCCCGCCATGGCCCAGTAACTCATGTTTTGGGATTTGGCCCGTTCCACCTTGCCGAGTCAGGGAGTTCGGGACACGCCACTTTGGATTATCTCTGCAAACCAACAATTCTCGGTCAGGAGCACCTACAGATTGTTCTTCCTGGGGAACACTAGCTTTGCCTGCTTCAAATCGATCTGTAAGTTAAAGGCCCCACCGTGTTGCAAATTCTTCATGTGTCTTGTGGTGCACAGACGATGCCTCACGGCAGATAACTTGGAACGCAGGAACTGGCCATCCAATGGCAATTGTCCCCTATGTGTTTCTGAACACTCAACAAGTTTGGATTGGTTTCAGGGCTTGGACGGGGGCAATTTTTTTAATTCCAGACCATAGCTTCGCCTCCACGGAAGACCGGTGGCTCAAGGACAGGGCGGCAATCCCTAAGTTTGTGAGGAGGAATTTCGACACGGTGGCTATTTTGTTGCACTGGAGGATCTGGAAGGAGAGAAACTCGGGAATCTTCGATCATGTGGCTAACCCGGCCCACAGGGTTTTGGACCGGATCAAGGAGGACATCGCCATGTGGAAATCTGCCGGATGCATTACTGATCTTCCCACTTAGTCTGGCTCGCTGCCATGAGCTACACTTGCCTCTATGTTGTAACTCCCTTTGGAGTTTTTTTTTTCTTTTGGTCGGTCTAATTCGCCTAGACTGCCTTTAGCTTGTAACTTTCTCACCCTATCTACTAAAGATCGGCCAAGAGCCCTTCGAAGATGTGAACAATATAAATCGCACATGCCAAACTTTAAAAAATCTAATCTATTTTTTAATCCGTTTGTGAGAAAGCATGAAAAGAGCCAAGAGACTTAAATTTTGGATTTTGGAAACCCTTTTTTTTGTTTAGACTGCTTTTTGTTTACGAGATGTCTGACGCCTTTGAGTGTAGCTCGACCAGTGATGAATAACCTCAATTCTTAATGCCCATGAGGGATTCATGCTTCCCCTTCTCGGCAAGTGAACAATCTTTGATGACTGCAATTTTATCTGTCCCTTTGATCGTGGATAGACAGCGTGTTACAACAATGGTGGTCCTACTCACCATTACCTTGTCCGATGCATCTTGAACAATACGCTACGATTCAGCGTCCAGTGCACGTGTTGCTTCATCGAGCAGAAGTACTCTAGGGTCTTTTAAGATCGCCCTTGCAATAGCTATCCGTTGTTTTCCCCACCAATAAATGATTGTGTGCGTTGAGATAGAGAATAAGTAATGCGTCCCTCCGAAGAGATACTCACATGCCGATTGACAGTGTAGATTCTTACAATTAACACATATTAATTAAAAAATTTAAAAATCGTTGATCAATAAAGCACGCAACGTAGTTTTCCTAAAAATTGCGGAAAAGAAAGACCAATACACGAGATCAAGCAAACGAAGCCCTTGATCCAGCTTTTCACACAGCGTGGACAACGAACGGTGGATTAGAAGGGCAGAATGTTTTTTCAAGGGAAAAAAAGACGGGTGAGAAGTAACACGCTCTCAGTTCCGTCGACGGTGGCAAACCGGTCTCTTGCGGCCGGAGGCCGGAGGCGAATTCCCGAGGGGCAGGAATGATGTGTTCACCGGCGGAGTTGGTGTGTCACTGTTAGCTTAGCGTTCGATGTTCCAGAACGATAGGTTGGAGACCTTGCAGTATCAAAAGTTACGCCGTTCTACTCTTCACATATCCCACGTCGTTGGTTTCGGCAAGTGGAATTAGACAGTTGATCTTCATCACTTCCTTGAATATCCTGTGCATACATGTTGAACCACCTTAGTTTTAATGTGCTATTATTTAATACATATACATTGGCGTACCTTAGAACAACTAAACTAGATGCTGAGACAATCTTACCTCTGATGTCTTAGGCCAAGCCAAAATATGAATTAAAGGTGATTGGCCTTAAAAAAATTGTACAGTTTATATTACACGACTTGTAATACAAAATACACAATGCAGTTCTCATCTTCTAGATGTAGAAAGGAGATCTGAACAACATAAATCTGTGCACTCCCTTATGACGCTGACGTCTTTGAGTGTAGCTCGACCAATGATGTATAGACTCCACCCTTAATGCCCATGAGAGATTCATGCTTTCCCTTCTCGGCAACAGAACCATCTTTGATGACTGCGATCATATCTGCCCCTTTGATCGTGGACAGACGGTGTGCTACAACAATGGTGGTCCTGCTTACCATTACCTTGTCCAATGCATCTTGAACAATACACTCCGATTCAGCGTCCAGGGCACTTGTTGCCTCGTCGAGCAGAAGAACTCTAGGGTCCTTCAAGATCGCTCTCGCAATAGCCACTCTTTGTTTTTGCCCACCAGAGAGTTGTGTTCCTCTCTCACCTACGTTAGTGTTGTATCCCTGAGGCAAGCTCGATATGAACTCATGAGCGTTGGCTGCCTTGGCGACACTGATAATCCCTTCTTCAGTTGCTTCTCCGCACTTTCCATATGCTATGTTGGCACGAATCGTGTCATTGAAAAGTACTGGTTCTTGGCTTACCAGCCCCATCTGGTCTCTTAACCAACTCAGTGTTAAGTTCTTGAGTTCTATTCCATCTAGTGATATTGTGCCAGAGTCTGGATCGTAGAACCGCTCTAGCAAAGCAATTACTGTGGATTTGCCACTGCCACTCTCCCCAACAAGCGCAGTAGTCTGCAAATAGTAATCAGCTTTAGACCTTTCAGTACAATTGTGGGTGTGTAGGGTGCAGGGGGGGGTGATATAAACGCAAAGAAATTGCAATTTTATACTTTGTAATCTTAATTTCCACAAATGGCCAATGCTCCAGTTTTACTCACATTGAATTCACAGGGACTGGACCTCGCAAAAATAAATAAATTTGGGAGCGACTAGAGAAACTGAATATCATGAAGGGACAAAACAACTAACAAAGAAAAATCTTAATGCGTAGCAACCTTATCTCCTTTCCATCTTTCCTGTTTTCTAACTTCATCTTGTTGTTTATTTTACTATTTCTTGTGAACATGGTGTTTGAACTTCATACCATGTGTCATCTCATTGGTATCCTCTCTAGAATTATGTTAAACGCGTAGGGTGGACATTCTAACACATGGGGTATGTTAACAAAGTTTTTTGTAGCACTTGATGTTCTTTCTTTCTGTCATTGATTTTGAGATAAAGCAGTTCAAGGTTGCTACGACCCTTTTGCGAAACATATATCATGATAATACGTGGATGTGTGCAACAGTGTGGTCTAATATTTATGCCAGGCAATAAACTGGTATAGGAATTTTCTCCCCATTTTGCAGTTAATAACTAGTAAATTTTTAATACTACAAGAAATCAGGACAAGTGTCAAGTTAACTGTACCTTTCCGGAAGCAATACCCAAGGTGAAGTCACTGAATATTTGGACATCTGGTCGGGATGGGTACTTGAAGCTTACATGGTTGAAATCTATGGTACCATCAACTTTTTCTAGTTTTATACCTTCATTACTGGTCGAGTCAATTTTGGGCTTCCTGTCTATGAAAGCTAGTATGGATGTCGTGGATTCTAGACCTTTTGTTGAGTCTGATGCCATCTCACTTGTGACGGAAATTCCAATAGCGGTGAAAACCAAGGCAAAGTATACCTGCACGTACCAGATCGATTTATCAAGTCATTGAATAAAATAACCTCACATGTCAAATGCATATATCTTACTCTGAAAACATCTTTAAAGGTTGATTTGCCGTCATGTACAAAGTGTGCACCAACATAGAAACAAAGAGCATATGTGAGATACAACATTAAGTTTGAGAAACTGAAACCGAGACCTCCAACGATTCCACTTCTAATTCCCTGTTTCATTGAAGCCTGGCATTTTTGGTTGTACAAGGTAATCACTCTCTTCTCTGCACCGAAAGATGCTACAGTTCGAATGCTGCCAATTGCTTCAGCAACAATTTGACTTGCATCTTCATACGTAACCTGTAGCAATCATTAGTTTGGAGAGGCTAGTAATGGCAAGCTTCGAATATGTGACTAGTAATAACAGATGATGTTTGGAAAATAGAAACTTATCTAATGTGAAAAGTATCAGGAAAGTTTCCTTTTCATAAATAAAATATTTACGTTTATAACGTGGTTTTATCTGATTTCACCTTAGCATCTTCACCGAACCCTTTCAAGAACCTCAATTGAATATAGTTCTGCAATCCCAGAAAAGGAATGACACATATGATGCTCAGCGTAAGCTTCCAGTCTGAAGCAAATGCTATGGCAAAGCCACAAACAAGTGTTACTGTACACTGCACTAGCATGGCCAAGTTATCTCCTACAAGGCGTCGTATGTTCAAAGCATCGATAAACAACCTTGCACCAAGTGCACCACTGTAAAAGTTATAAGCAAAACTTGATATCCATGGTCTTCGAGAATAAATAAACTTGAACAAGGAGAAAAAGTACGGTATCAAACCTGGAATTCGAAGGATCATCAAACCAAGCAACCTCTTGATGAATGATGCTTTGGAAAGACAAAGCACGGGCACGTTTTATAAGTTTCCCACCAGCTACTCCAAATAAGAAAAATTCCAATTGGATCGAAACCAGGGAAATTATTGCCATCAAAAGGCACATCAATGCCCAAAACATCGAATCTTTTCGAAGTTGGTGTGCTGGATAGTAGAATGTTCTTATGCCACCAGATATCATAATACTGAATGATGGGAAGAGAAGTCCATGCACCGTGGCAGCTATGACAGCTAACAGGAGAATTGGTGCTTCTGGCTTACTAAGATTAAAAAGGCGTCCAATTGGTGCTTTCTTTGGAGCTTCACCATTACCAATTTCTTGGTGTTCCTGTGTGCTATCAACATGCCTGTATAAATCGTCAGATCTAGAGAGTCCAAGGGAGTTATTGGAGTGTTGTCTTCTATCCCTGGTAGAATCCCTGATTGATTGTTCTAATGATAAACTTGCATTTTTGAATCTTGAACTTGCCACATATGGCATCTCATGTGTTTCTTCAGTATGTGACTGTTGTAGCCGAATAAGCTGAGAGTAAGCTCCATCAGGATCCTTTATCAACTCATCATGGGCACCTGCATGAAATGAATTTGTGAAGGAAAAGAATGAACTAGATTCAAAGAAGAAGAAAACCATATATTGGGTGTGGAAGTATCTCTTACCTCGTTCAGCTACCTTTCCTTGATGAACCACTGCTATGCAATCTGCATTTCTGACTGTACTCAGCCGGTGAGCAACAATGAGTGTAGTTATCCCTATCATGATCCGATTTAATGCTTCTTGAACTACTTGCTCAGACTCAACATCCAAAGCACTAGTAGCTTCATCCAACAGGAGGACTCTTGGATTTTTAAGGATCGCTCTTGCAATGGCAATCCTTTGTTTCTGCCCTCCAGAAAGCTGAGCACCATTCTGACCAACCATGGTCTCATACGCCTGTATCATGTGGAAATCAGATAAGCATTAATTCATTAATTGTAAGGTACTTTTGTAACTAATCATTTTTTTTGTACGTACATTAGGCAACTTTTCAATGAAATTTGATGCATTTGCAAGCTCAGCTGCTCTCTTGATCTCTTCAAGCGTGGCATCCTCTTTACCATAGGTTATGTTGTCTTTGATAGATGTCATAAAAAGTAATGGTTCTTGGCTAACAAGACTGATCACTCCTCTTATCCACTGGAGTTTCATACTCTTGATGTTGATTCCATCTATCAGCACATCGCCAGCTTGTGGGTCGTAGAATCTCTCCACCAGACTAATTATTGTTGATTTACCACTTCCACTCTCTCCAATTATTGCCATCGTAGTACCGCTAGGTACTTGTAGAGATAACCCATTAAGTATCAACTGCTCAGGCCTTGCAGGATATCTAAAGAACACATTGTCGAGTTCGACATCGCCCTTGATATCATCCAATACTATTCCCGAAGTGTCTGTGATGTCAATCTTTGGTTTTTTGTTCATTATTTCAAACAACCTGTATGCTGCAGATTGCCCTTCTGCAATAGCAGAAAGAGAGGGTGATGCATTACCTATAGCCCTGTTACAAATTAAGGCCTGAGTGTCAGAATTTACTATATATATATTCAGTTGTAGTATATACTAAGACTATTGGATATCCTCATTATTTTCATATTCTGAATCAACTTTGAAGTACGATTCTAGTAGTATATCACGTTGCTACCAAAAGTAATAATAACTGTATAATTAACTATATTGATGGCAGTAGTGCGAAGAAATAGTTTCAAGTAAAATTTCCATCTTTAGATTTTTTTTTCTTTTAATACATAAATGGAGTATTCTTGTTTTTAGGTTAAGAAGAGTTTTGAATTTAATTTGTGCAAGACTAAGTGCTATTTTACTCTGACATCTTATACTATCATTTACAAAAGTTAGAAAGCTCACATTGAACCAGTTAACATTGCAAATACGATATTGACGACTTGCCCTCCAGTATATCCTTCTCTGATGATTAACTTGGCGCCATACCAAAAGGCTAGAGCGTAACTGCAGAAGAAAATGGAAAAGATACCGCTTGTTCCTATACCAGTGGCAATCCCTTCCAAGACGGTAGCCTTATATACCCTTTGTGAGAGACTGTTGTACAATGCGATTGCTTTCTTCTCACCATTGAAGGAGACAACCTGCTTTGAAATGTTACCAATGTTATATTTGTTCATATAAATAAGAAGAAACCTGAGCACCCACCCTGCAGAGGTTGTACCTCGAAAAGCGGGTGGGTGGGCCTATGAGCACACCTGCTCAAGCTAGACACTTATTATGCATAATTCAAACTATGAGAACCCACCGTTCTTATAGCTCCAATGGTCTGCTCGACGACATTGCCCGCATCACTATATGATGCCTGCCTCCTGGCTGATATTTGAGCACGTAATCGAGAGATAATTGCAAACGACAGAATATTTGGAGGTATGCACGCGAGCATAACAAGAGCCAACATCCAGCCTCTTACGAATCCGATGACAAAACATCCAACAAAGGTTGTCAAAAGCTGTGCATACTTGCCTACCTGAACATGAGGAAGGCATATTAACTTGAAATGTACTGATGCATTTACACTAAATAGATTTATTAAGTTATTTTTGTCTATGTTGTCTAATGCATTTGTTACCTTCTCTCCAAGGGCATCTTGGACCAGAACAGTGTCTGCAGACATTCTAGAAATTGCTTCCCCAGTTGTCATCTCCACATCAAAGAATGAGACATCCTGCTTTAGAACAGCTTCGAGGTATAGAGATCGGATGCGAATTGACTGCCTTTCTCCAGCCATTGTCCAACATGACACCTCTAGAACAGGTACTAGGTTAATGCTTAAGGCTTTCAGGCTTTTAGACATTACATTGAGATTCTGCTGCGCGTGAATGTAATCCAACTAAAATCAGAGATTATGCATGTGGCCAACTCCTTTGTGCTGCTCGGTAGTTGGTTCTGGAAAACTGCTGCTAGTTGTAAATTTTGAAGTTTAATTGTGCTAAATTTCGGGCATTATAACGTTTCTTTATTTTGTCTTGAGAATCAGTACAATTTTATGAAGTTCCAGATCTGCCTGATACGGTCATGCACTCATGCTATTGTTTGGGGTACTTGGTCTATTGGTGCTTGAAAACATCAAAGTTGTGAGATACTGGCACCAATGATACATGAGTATTACTTGATTAGTAGCAACTAGTTTTTAATCATTTGTAGCCAACTTATCCTCTACATGTGGGTTACAATAGTGAATGTCGATAGTTTGCTTTGTTGATTTTTTGAGTGCTCGACTGGTTATTAATTATCATGTGCCATTACATTTCGATTCAGAACTTTATTTTGAAGCATAATCTGTAGAACAATTATTCTATTGCAATATATTAAATAAAACCAATATTTACAAAGTTAAAACAAATACAAAGCTGGTAAAAATCAGCAAATGCCTGTCTTAGGGAAATTCATGAAAAACATGGAGAATCAGACTAAAAATTCTTCAACCCAGCAACTAAGGTAATCTCTGTACTTTTGCTTTATCTATGACTTAGAAGTAAGAGATCAGCTCTAATTGATCTTCTCCAAGACTGAACAGATGGGGCCTCAGCTTAGTCCAAGAGTAAAAGTGTACTTACGGAGAAATGAAGCTACTGCCGTCCCAATTCCCAAGTAGATGTAGTACATAACAACCTGGAGAAACTGAATATTAGCATTTGTACTGTTAGGGCCATCTTTGGTTCATGGGAAGAACTGAGAGTTTGATATCAATGTGTGTCATTATTTATTTTCCTAGGGAAGCATATTTTGTCTTCTTTTCTTTTCAAAAACAATAATAATAGTAGGATAAAATTGAAGGGGACATGTTCCCAGTTGGGCATCAGGGTTATCTACTTATTATCAGTTGATTCTCATTGGGGTGAAGACGTACGTAGAAGGAAGCTAGACTGCCGAGCAGCTAATACAAAAAAGGAAAAAAAAAAAAACTACTAGCACCCAAACTTGGTACGGAGTACTTAGCGAAAAATACATACGAAGCACCAAACGATGGTCTCTTCTCAAGAGAGTTCCATGATTAACCGGACCACAAAAACTCTGCCCGTTATGTTGGCTTGGCAGAGAAAGGTGTACATTGGTACCTTGCTGACACGGTGGAGGACGTTCTCGTCGCCGGCGCCAAAACACTCGATGACCGCGGAAAAGACGACGGTCATGAGCGGGTCCCCCATGCCGTTAACCATGGCCGCCACGGTGCCGGCGGCCATCAGGACCAAGTCGGCGCGGCTGGCGTACCTGAACATCCCAAAGAACGGCACCTTCCTAGGCCCCTCATTCTTCCTCTCTGTCTCCCCAGCCTCCCCTGTACTGTCTCTCATAGTCTTGTCATCCATTACTCTGCTTCTCTTCCTAGTTGTTGTTGCTAGTTAGCTACTTATGCTTAGCTTATCTCTCTCTTCCCATGCTTGTGGTGATGAGCGATGTACGGAATTGGGCCGCTAATACAATATCTGTTAGGCAAGCGAAGCTGACAGGATGTCACTTATATTGTCTGTATATGTACGTGGTTGCTAAGACAGGGGCTATACAAAGGGTTAATTGGATCTATGACACTCCAATTTTCATCACTTGGAGAAATGCAATTACAAAAACTGGACTTGAAAATATATCACTCCAACTTTTCTATACCTCTATGTATGTCATTTTGTGCACTTAAAGAGAATAACAGTTAAAATAATATAAGTTTTTAATTCGTATTGCAGTATTAACATAATACCCCTATTTTCAACTTTCGGAAGCAATTTGGGCTCTTCCAGGCGCCAAAAATTCAAAAATTTGCCAAAAATTTAAACTTTTCAGAAAAAACTGAAAAAATAACAGAAAATAAAAGAACTAATATGACTCTACTTTTCTAATATGAGCCATTTTTGGGCACATATGGGCCCTTAAACCTGTATGCCTATACATGATTTGTATATGTACGGGGTATAACTGGATGTATATGGTTCGGTAATGACCATGATGACATAGATATATGTATTAAAAAGTTGTAGTGGCATATCTCCAAGTTTAGTTTTTGTAATGACATTTTCCCAATCGGTGGAAATAACAATGGCATAGATCCAATTAACCCCTATACAAATGGTAGGGCTCCTGATTATTCGTGTAACGGTGAAGGGTGGGAGCCCGGGAGCACCAGGTGCACATGTGCTTGTGGTGCTCCCGGTGCACCTAATTTCCATAATATATTTGAAAATGTTCAAAATTTTGAAAATTTAAGTACATTCATACAACATCAATGTGTGTTGTTAGTACAAATTTGAAATATAGCTCGAATAACAAAAAAATGATAAATTCGACATTGAATACTACATAACATTAGTTGGGCTTTAGATTTGGCCCACTATCAAATTGATATTAAATTTGCCATTATTGTATCGCGAGCAATGTTTTCAATTTTGACATGAAATTTTGTGACAACATACATTGATGTTGTGTCAAAGTGCTAAATTTTTTGCCGATTTGTTCAAACATTTTAAAATGTTATACGACCTCTGATGCATTGGTAGCACCACAAGGGTGGGTGCAACATCATCTAAACCTCACAATCTCATGGGCCATTTTGATAGCCTTTCTAATCTTTACCATGCTAAAAAAGTTCTAAAAGATAGGGACGGGTTTGGTAGCCTATCAAATTTGCTCCATTTAATGGCCCGTATTGCATTTATATCTCGACCCGCGTGATGTTTAAAACACTCCGCTGCCAGGCCCGCTTGGAATGCTTGGTTTAGACGTTTTCAGCAAGCCAGGCTTGGGCGGTGTAGGAGAAGGGAACGTGATGACATGGTGATACAAGCACATAGATGACGCAAGTGTGCGAAAAAGGGGCGGGAGGAATTGCATCACCTCCCACCTCACGATCATCTTATGTAGTCACCGTCCACTCACCGCCGAAACCCCCGCCACCATTTGCCCCCCTTCAAGTTCCTCAATCCCACACGGATTCTTCACTTACCATCAAGTTCGCGACGCCTCTTCTTCGGCCGACGATAGACAGCGACGACGACTTGCCTCCTCCTCTTCTCCGACCCATTCCACACCTCCAAATGGCTGCATCGATGGATGTAAGTTCCTTCTCCTTCTTCGTGCTCATTGTTGTTGGGATTCTTAGAAGAAAAACAATAGAAAAAATCGGATCTACAAAAACACCAAGTCCCAAGATCTCTAGGTAGATGCAATAGGGTTAGCGATCTAGTTACCTTCACGAACTATCCTGCGCTGCGAAACATAGAGGAGGGAGAGTTAGTGAAGCGTGAAGAAGCGAAGTCCCTCGAGAAAGATCCGATCCGAGTCCCTCGAACAAGATCCGATCCAAGTCCCTCGAGCAAGATCCAAGTGAAATCCCTCGAACGAAGATCGAATATACGATCTCTCCACAGAAAGTCCACACGTTTGGTGTAGTTGATCCGACAGGGCTCCACCGTCCAGAGCTCGGCGCCACCGGAGAAAAGAGGAGGGAGGAACAACCCTTTAGGAGAGAGAACTTTAGACCTTACATGGGATAGAGAGGGGCAGCCTTCTGGCATGATCAGATTGTATTGCTAGGGGGCTGCCCCTCCCCTCTATTTATAAAGGAGAGAGGGAGCACCTTCTTGAGGGAGGGGCTAGCCCCTAGGTCTGCGCCCTAGGGTTCCCCCCTCTAGGGCCGGTGGCCAAGGGAGGGGTGGCCGCCAAGATAGGCACCTTCCCCTTGACTTTCTTTGGTCCAAGTTGGTAGAATAGAGACATGAACCAGAAACTGACTTTTCTTGGAATAATAACCAATAGCGAAGCCATGGACACCCATAATAGTTCATGCAGCTACACGAATAAATATTCAAGTGAACTGTTAGTCAACACGCCAATACCTTTGCTTCACGATACTTTACAAAACCTGAGGTGGGATTATTTAGGTATCCGTGTGATCAATCTTTGAGTCACTATATCAAATCATCATGTTACCGATTTTGTTCTTATTTCTCGTTTATCTATTCTGATAACCCATGAACAATTCACAAGTTATCTAGACGTGACGGGTACCATAATACCGAGAGGGCCCAAAGAATATCTCTTTGTCGAAGGAGGAGAAAATTTCCAACTTGAACTATCAAATCTCTAGACATACTTTTCTACTATACTTGAGTACTAGCATTATTGCCACCAGTTACGGGTAACATTAGACAGCTTCAAAGTCAACATTTATCATTACATTAGATCTCTTGATATGCGCCAACAACCTATAACAAGACATGAATAAAAATTCTCCCTTCATTTCCATTTACCACGACCAATAATCATCAAGAGAAGCAATACTCAATGGAATTCCTGAGATAAACTCAACATCGGCTGGGAGGAAACATTGGCGCAGCAAAGATGAGTTCCAACGTCTATTCGATGTATCAATCAAGTCTGACACAAGGTTCAGGGCAGTAAGCGATAATCTGGTGATCGACTTCATATTATTGTCATGAGGTATCCTATTATCCACCCACACTTTAGTTTGATGTCCAGAACCTATTCTTCTGATAAGACCATTAGAAAGGGCATCACACCCTTGTAATATAGCCCGCCACACCGGACTTGGATGGGTTCTGAGAGTCGCTTCCATCAGGGAGACATTCGGGAAGTAAACTGCCTTCAAAACTCGCACACAAAAAGTGTTTGGGGATGTGAGTGTGCGCCACGCTTGCCGCACAAGTAGTGCCAAGTTAAACAACTTGAAATCTTGAAAACCGAGGCCTCCGTTGATTTTTGGTTCTGTCATAGCCTGCCAAGGGACCCAATGTGGTTTTCGGTGTCCCGCCCTGCTGCCCCAAAAGAACTGCCAGATAATGCTAGATGTTGACACAATCCTCTTGGTAGTTTAACGCGAGACATAGAATAAACCGGCACTACCTGATCCACTAATTTGATGAGAACTTCTTTCCATGCAGCTGAAATTATTTTTTCTGTGTACCCTTTTACCTTCCCCAGACTCGGTCTTTGAGGTATTTAAATGCCCCTTGTTTTTTATGAGCCAATATTAGATGAAATTCCAAGATACTTTTCATTAAGGATCTCATTCTGAAAAACAAAATATCCTTCACTTCTTGCTTTGTGGTCTCCGGACAACCCTTCCTAAAGAAAATGGAGTACTTTGCATTATTGATTCTCTTCCCTGAAGCTTCACTATAAGAATGTAGTAGGTTGGACACCTCCATCCCCCCTTCGCTATTTGCCTTGAGAAACAACATGCTATCATATGCGATGGTTGATAGCGAAGGCCTTGGAAAATATCATCTGCGATGATTGATAACGAAGGCGCCCTTCGCTATTTTCCAAGGTTCGGGTGATATTCCCAAGCCATCTCATACCGGAAAATGTTTGACTTCCTTGTTTCACATAGCTCATCTGATAGCTTCAATAAAAGGGCGGAGTGGTCAGAGTAGGTTGCAACTAAATGTTCAACACAACCGAGGGAAAAAGAGCAATTCACGTCAGGTTAGCAACCCCTCTATCCAGTCTGACACGTGTAAAAGATCCTCATGTTACTTTCTTTTCAAATGTCCACGGGGATCCTATAAAACCAATGTCAGAGAGTTCGCACACAATCCAAAGCATCCTAGAATCGCCCAGTTGGTTTTGTCTTCGTTGCCCAACTCCATCACACTCAGAGTGATGTAGAACTTCATTGAAATCCCCTATAGCAAGCCAAGGGAGACCCGACTGTCCTGCAAGTGATCGCAAAGCCTCCCATGTTTTGTGTTTGTCAGACAGTTGGGCTTCCCCATATACGCATGAGATTCGCCATGGTTCATCTCCTAGATCAAAGATAAGAACATCAATATAGTACTTTGAGTGGTCTACCACTTCTAAATTTATTTGATCATTCCAGAACATTGCAAGTCCTCCACTCTGACCTGAGCTACCAACAACAAAATAATTTTTATAACCTGAAGAAGATCATAAAATCCCAACACGTGCCTTTTGTAATTGAGTCTCGACTAAACAGAAAACCGCTGGGGCATATTTCCTCGCTAGCTCGCGAGCTTCTCGAACTGTCGCAGGGTTTCCTAGCCCTCGACTGTTCCAACACAAGAGACTCTATGCTCCCGGCAGTTGATACGTCCAAAACGTATCCATAATTTCTGCTTGCTCCATGCATGTTTTGTGTGATATTGCTATGATCTAGATACACTTTCGTACACTTTTGATCATATTTGGACTAACCTATTAACTCAGTGCACCCCAGTGCCAGTTCCTTTTTTCTGCTGTTTTTTTATTTCAGTTTTCCCCCATATAAAAAGTGCAGAAAAATTCCGGGAAAAATACAGGAAAAATCAGCGTGCAGGAAGCTTCCAGAAGAGCCCGGGAGGGGCCAGAGGGGAGCCAGGGGGGCCTAGGCGGCCACCCGGCGCGGCCCCACCCCTGGCCGCGCCAGGGGGGCGCCTGGGGCCCCTGGCCCACCTCTGGCTGCCTCCCTTCGCCTATTTATCCCCCGTCACGGGAAAACTCCAGAAGCAGAACCTTATTCCGCGAACTCGCCTCTGTTCTGCCGCCGCCGCGCTTCCAAGATCGGGAGCACCAGAAGACCTCTTCCCGGCACCCTGCCGGAGGGAGGATTGACCTCCGGGAGTCTCCTCTCCACCATGGATGCTCCCCGGATGTCTCGTGAGTAGTTTTCCTTGGACCATGGGTCCGTGATCAGTAGCTATGTCATGTTCTTCTCCCCTCTTTGATCTTCATTGTTTAGACCTCGTGAGCTACCCTACATGATCGAGGCACCTTTGTAATATTTCTGCTATTGCTATGTTGAGTTTGATCGGGTCTGATGGATTATGAGATTATGTTCAGATTGTGATAGAGTAAAATATTTGGTTTTTATCTCTTGTATTTTTGTTCCTAAGTAATTCTTGCATGTTCTCCGTAGCTGGCCAAGTAGTAGGTAGTGACTCCAAGAGGGAACGTTGTGCTAGATTGTGGGTTCATGCCTCCCCGATGACATGCTTGAGTGACAGAAACATGAGTCTAGGGGATGTGCTGTTGCCACAAGGGGGAAAACAATGGTGCTTGTAACCACGGTTACAAGGATTGTTTACTTTACGCAGAGTTGTTTTTAATGCAGTTGTCTGTTGCTTTGGGTTTACACTTTGGGTGGGGCTCGCAACTTAATACCAGCGAGATGTTCTGGATAGATATCTCAAGGTGGATGATTAGTAGTAGATGCAGATGGATTTCGGTCTACTTATTTTGGCGTACTGCCTGTTCTTTTGAACCTCGTCCTTTCTTTTGTAGCATAGTTAGCATTGTGGTGCGTTCATAATCCTGTCAATTGCCTTTCTGTAATTTGTTTACCTCGCATAGCAATTTTATCGTCTTTTGGGAGAGAGACATCACTAGCGAACATCACGTATCCCGGTCCATATCGTTATCACTGTTTCCACGCTACATTTACTTTACTGCTTTTATTTGCTATCATTATCCCTTGCATTTATCCTTTGTAAACAACAAGACCGGAGAGATTGACAACCTCTCTGAACTTCGTTGGGAACAAAGTTATCTGTGTCTGTGTGCAGGTCCGTGTCAGTTGCGCCGCTGGCACCTACTTATCATCTCTGGAGTCCTGCTGGAGACAAACCTTGGTATCTTCACTGAGGGAAAACTACTGCTGCACTACATCTCAACCTTCCACTTGGGGAAACCAACGAAGGGGCGAGAAGCCATCAAGCAAGTTTTCTGGCGCCGTTGCCGGGGACTCCAAGTGCTAAGATAGGGGAGTTGCACACTACCCTTTACCTTTGTTTTTTAGTCTTGTTAGTTTATCTTTCAGTTTTTATCTTTGTGTCTTTTATCAAAAACTACAAAAAAATCTGCCACACTTGCTGCTACTATGGGTTCCACTGAAAACACCAAGTTGTGTGACTTCACTAGTCACAACAACCAAGACTTTATCTTCACTCCCATTGCCACACCTGCCACTTCAGCTACCTCTTATGAAATTAAACCTTCTTTGCTAAACCTTGTTATGAGAGATCAATTCTCTGGGCTGGAGATGATGCTGCTTTACACTTGAATAATTTTGTTGAATTATGTGATATGCAAAAGTATAAAGAAGTAGAAGGTGATGTTGTTAAGCTCAAGCTCTTTCCTTTCTCTTTAAGGGGAGATGCTAAAATCTGGTTTCAATCTTTGCCTAGAAATAGCATAGATTCTTGGGATAAGTGCAAAGATGCTTTTATAGGGAAGTACTACCCACCTGCTAAAATTATCCAATTAAGGAGTAACATTATGAATTTATGAAAAAGTTGACTTAATTATGTCTCTACTTAACAAGCAACCCTCTATTGATCCTCATGATGTTCCTTTAAATTCTTTGGTTGCTCAAGAACAAGTAGATGTGAACTTTATTGCTAGAAACAACTTCAGCAACAATGCTTATAGGGGAAATTTTGCTAGCAATCCTAGACCGTTTCCATCCAACTATGGGAACAACAACACTTACCCTAGCAACAAGAACCCCTCTTCTGAATTAGAAAGCATGCTTAGAGACTTTATCACTACCCAAAAAGCCTTCAACAGAAATGTAGAAGAGAAATTATCTAAAATAGATAATCTCTCTTTGAAGGTATAAAGCTTAGCCCTTGATATTGAGATGCTTAAAATTAGAACCTCTCCCCTTGAGGAGAATAAGGCCACTCCTATTAATGCTATCCAGTTACAAATCAATGAAAATATTAGGATGATGGCTAAACTTAAAGAAAGATGGGCTAGAGAAAAAGATGAAGAGGATAGAATTAAGAGCCTTCCTACACACCACACAGTTGCCACTATCCAAATTGTTGAGGACACTCAAACTATTAGCACCCAATGCACTCCTAGTCCCGTTGGACCTATTAATGGTGATGCTAATACCTCAACCGTAGATAAAGAAACTCCTATGAACATAGAGGGTTTCAAACAAGTGAGCCTAGATGACACTACTACCACCTTTGATAGTAGTGATATTGATTTAGATAGTTGCACCCTCTCGGAAGTTATCAGTTTGCTACACAAAATGTCTAGGGACCCCCACACTAGCACACTTAATCTTGCCTTCACGGAGCA
The DNA here is from genome assembly GCA_950022295.1 of Bromus sterilis. NCBI lineage: Eukaryota > Viridiplantae > Streptophyta > Magnoliopsida > Poales > Poaceae > Bromus > Bromus sterilis. The sequence continues at coordinate 314,366,986 of OX465597.1, read as the reverse complement.
TATCACAAATGCTCTCATCAAAGCTAGGGAGGAGAAGCTTAGAGTAGAAGCCTCCATACCTAGGAAGATAGATGATGGTTGGGACCCTATGATCAAAATTAAATTTAATAACTTCTCTTGCTATGCTTTATGTGATGTTGGAGCTAGTACCTCCGTTATGCCCAAAAGAATATTTGATATGTTTGAATTGAAACCTTTTGAGCCTTGTTCTTTTGGTGTTCGTCTTGTTGATTCTTCCATAAAGAAACATTTGGGGAAGATCGACGATGTTCTTATTATTGTCAATGACAACTATGTTCCCGTTGATTTTATTGTTATGGATATAGAGTGTGAACCTTTATGTCCAATTATTTTGGGACGTCCTTTTCTTCGCACCGTTGGTGCGGTTATTGACATGAAAGAGGGGAATATAAAATTCCAATTCCCATTTAAAAAGGGGATGTAACACTTCCCTAGAAAGAAAATCAAGTTACCTTTTGAGTCCGTTACTCGGGCTAGTTATTCTCTTTCTCTTGATAAAACTTGATTCTTCTTTTTGCATCATGCCTAGCTAATGGCTTTAAAGAAGCGCTTTCGGGAGGCAGCCCGCAACGAATTTAGGTGTTTCTTTTTGCTTTTGTTGTTTCTTGATGTTTGTTACTACTGTAGAAACATCATTTTATCTTTATTTTTCAGCTTTGTGCCAAGTTATAGCCTCTTACGGCAAGGGAAGTAAAAGTTGTGACATGCTGTCCAGAAAACAGATTCTGTCCTCGTGACCAGAAAAATCCCAGTTCATCTTTTTGAGCTGAAATTTTTACACAGTATGCTCTATACAATTATGAAACTTCTGTATGTTCTGAGTTTTTTGATTTGAGTTGCAGAAGTGCCCCTAAAAAATTATTTACTACCTTCTGTTCTGTTTTTCACAGATTCTGCCACGTTTTGTCTCTCCTAACTTTTGCAAACCTTAAGCTTGCTTTTTCTTTGCAAAAACTTTTTGGCACTCTTGAGAAACAGTAGCTCTTCAAGAATATCTTTATATCCAGTGGGGAAAAATTATTTATTAAGGGTACTAACCTCTCTAATCAGCTTATGATGAGTTATGTATGAAGGGAGTTTTCAAGTGTGCGATGGAAGATGATGAAAGAAGATCCAGGAGTGTCAAGTGCTCAAGCTTGGGGATGCCCCCATGCATCCCCATTAAATATTCAAGGAGACTCAAGCGTCTAAGCTTGGGTATGCCCCCGTGCATCCCCTTCTCCATCAACAATCATCGATTCGTCCTTTGTCTCACTATATTTTTATCACTTCATGTGTTATGTGCTATGCTTGGAGTGTCTCGCTCTTAGCTTTTATTTTTTAGTTTTCTTTAGCTTTGCTTGCTGTTCATAACAAGTTAGATCCCTTCTTACTTTGTGTGGGAGAGAAACACGCTCCACTTTCAAAATTTAGAACACGTCATAGGATTTTTCCTGCCTATCTTTTTGTTGTTGTGTGTTCTTTATCTTTTCATAGCTACTGCCATGTTTAGTTTTAGTCTTAGTTTGTCTTTAGCAAGAGCCTTGGCTTTTGTTTAGTTTGTTGCTGGAACTCTTTTTAGTTTTCATGTTTATCTTGTTAAAGAGAGTTGGTTGTTGCACTGAGTTGTGTCTTGTTTTGAGAAGTAGGTGATTGAGGTTGCTATTTAATTCTAGTAGTAACTTGCAATAGTTTTGAAGTATTGATGTGAGTAATGTTTGAACTTTTGGTGTCAAGAGCTCTAGCCTATTAGTGATAGGTGTCATATTTTGGGCAATCCGTGTTTATTTTCAAAACCTACAAAACTAGTTGAGAACTCTAGCTACTAGATGGATCACTACTCTTCTGAGGAGTCGAATATCAGAGAACACTCACGTACCATGAGTCGAGGATGCACAAGGATAACCAAACCCCCATACACTCCTCCTCGGGGTACTTGTATCTTTGTGAACCTCCTTATTAGATTGAGAGTTACCGATAATAAGTGCATGAGTTCTTCAGACTAATGTGAGTATTGAAAGTTGACACTTCCACCTTCCCATATTTTGCTAGCCTCTCCTGTGCCGTGCATTGCCTTCTTCTCACTCCGAGAGTTGGTGACCACCTTCGCCGGTACATCCAAACCCTTGGCATGATACGCTCTGTCATCATAAGCCTCCTTATATATTTCCTCAAAACAGCCACCATACCTACCTATCAAGGTATTTCCATAGCCTTTCCGAGTTACATTGCCATGCAACTTCCACCTCTTCATGACTTGATCTTCATGTCATACATGTTCCTGCTACACTGGCAGCGGCATACATTGCATACATCATGTTAGTTACATCTTCTTTATGATTTTGAGGACCTTGTAAAGTGTGAAAGATCTCCTTTACCTTCTTGTAAAATAGAGTGTTTCCCTTAAGTGAGGAAAAGATCCCAAAGTGGACACATTAAAAGATCCCGAAGAGGACAAATGAGAGTTCAATAGAAAGAGCCATTGAGGCCACCAAAAAATACAAAAAAAAATAGAAAAAGAGAAAAAGAAATAAAAAGAGAAAGGGGAAACACTACTATCCTTTTTGAGAGATCCACACTAGTACTCCAATTATATCTTTTTACTCCATAGAGATGATATTTATGCATATAGTTCCATTGGAGAGCTTCCTAGCTCGTATGTGCATCCGTTGCATGGCAATCCCTACTCCTCACATCATATCTATCATTTGGCATCTCTTGCCTATGATTGTCCTCATTGATGTGAGCCTTTCTCATCCTTTTTGTCTTCCTCCTCTATATTCTCTCTTTGCCACCCTAAGTGTCAACTCTCTTGCTTACGCTCATCCATTGCATGAGTGCTCAAAACATCGAAAAGGAGTGGATCAAATTGACTTGTACCTGGCTAGTGGTCTGGGGACGAGTTAAAATAAGATTCCACAGAAGACCAAGTGTGAAACTTTAGTAGATTGAGTTCTCAACACAAAATACTTTTTCTCGTATTCCCTATCCCCTTTCTTGCACGCAAACACCATTTGGAGACATTCGAGTCACGGACAGCGAGAGCTCTTGCACCTAATGTTCTTTTGTTACTTGTTTCAATGTTAATATAGACTCTTGCATGTTATGACTTCATTTGAATCTCTAACCTTGATTGCTTTACTTTTCAAAGTTCTTTTATGGTTGCCAGCTTGTCACCACAGAAATTATGATGTTATCATTTACCTACTCGAGGACGAGCAGGAATTAAGCTTGGGGATGTTCATCCGTCCAAAACGTATCTATAATTTCTGCTTGCTCCATGCATGTTTTGTGTGATATTGCTATGATCTAGATACACTTTCGTACACTTTTGATCATATTTGGACTAACCTATTAACTCAGTGCACCCCAATGCCAGTTCCTGTTTTCTGCTGTTTTTCTATTTCAGTTTTCCCCCATATAAAAAGTGCCAGAAAAATTCCGGGAAAAATACAGGAAAAATCAGCGTGCAGGAAGCTTCCAGAAGAGCCCGGGAGGGGCCAGAGGGGAGCCAGGGGGGCCTAGGCGGCCACCCGGCGCGGCCCCACCCCTGGCTGCGCCAGGGGGGCGCCTGGGGCCCCTGGCCCACCTCTGGCTGCCTCCCTTCGCCTATTTATCCCCCGTCACGGGAAAACTACAGAAGCAGAACCCTATTCCGCGAACTCGCCTCTGTTCCGCCGCCGCCGCGCTTCCAAGATCGGGAGCACCAGAAGACCTCTTCCCGGCACCCTGCCGGAGGGAGGATTGACCTCCGGGAGTCTCCTCTCCACCATGGATGCTCCCCGGATGTCTCGTGAGTAGTTTTCCTTGGACCATGAGTCCGTGATCAGTAGCTATGTGATATTCTCCTCCCCTCTTTGATCTTCATTGTTTAGACCTCGTGAGCTACCCTACATGATCGAGGCACCTTTGTAATATTTCTGCTATTGCTATGTTGAGTTTGATCGGATCTGATGGATTATGAGATTATGTTCAGATTGTGATAGAGTAATATATTTGGTTTTTATCTCTTATATTTTTGTTCCTATGTAATTCTTGCATGTTCTCTGTTGCTGTTTATTGCTTTGGCCAAGTAGTAGGTAGTGACTCCAAGAGGGAACGTTGTCCTAGATTGTGGGTTCATGCCTCCCCGATGACATGCTTGAGTGACAGAAACATGAGTCTAGGGGATGTGTTGTTGCCACAAGGGGAAAACAACGGTGCTTGTAACCATGGTTACAAGGATTGTTTACTTTACGCAGAGTTCTTTTTAATGCAGTTGTCTGTTGCTTTGGGTTTACACTTTGGGTGGGGCTCGCAACTTAATACCAGCGAGATGTTCTGGATAGATATCTCAAGGTGGATGATTAGTAGTAGATGCAGATGGATTTCGGTCTACTTATTTTGGCGTACTGCCCGTGCCTTTGAACCTCGTCCTTTCTTTTGTAGCATAGTTAGCATTGCGGTGCGTTCATAATCCTGTCAATTGCCTTTCTGTAATTTGTTTACCTCGCATAGCAATTTTATCGTCTTTTGGGAGAGAGACATCACTAGCGAACATCACGTATCCCGGTCTATATCCTTATCACTGTTTCCACGCTACATTTACTTTACTGCTTTTATTTTCTATCATTATCCCGTGCGTTTATCCTTTGTAAACAACAAGACCGGAGAGATTGACAACCTCTCTGAATTTTGCTGGGAACAAAGTTATCTGTGTCTGTGTGCAGGTCCGCGTCAGTTGCGCCGCTGGCACCTACTTATCATCTCTGGAGTCCTGCTAGAGACAAACCTTGGTATCTTCACCGAGGGAAAACTGCTGCTGCACTACATCTCAACCTTCCACTTGGGGAAACCAACGAAGGGGCGAGAAGCCATCAGCAGTCACCCTAGAGGGGAGCCACCGATGTAGTATTCAAGTGAGAGGATGAAGTGCTGCCATCATCACCGAAGTCTGACATGTGTTTCTGCTTCTTGTTGTTTTCGCCCTTGTGTGGGTACCTTTGGATCAGTATTATTTTTGCCTCCATCAAATTGGTGTATCATCATTGCAACTGTGGTATTTTTATCCACCGGCACTAGGGCCAACTTATCCTCCTTTAACGCCCCGGCCACAGCCACCGGTTCCCGACGTACGCCTGGCGGGATCTAGACTGTCCCCACAGACCAACACTAGTCTTTTCTACGCACTTTGTCCTCACTCAGGCGCACCCGGGAACAATTTCCCGGTCGGTCACCCATCCTCAAATCGCTCCAAGCCAAGCACGCTTAACTTTGGAGTTCTTTGGATCTGGGCTCCCGGAAAAGAAGGTGCACCTTGTTGATATGAGTAGTCTATCATTCCTATTAAGCCAGGATGTCACACCTCCTCTCTAGTGTCATTGTTGATCGGGGTGGAAATTTCTGTCACTGAATCTTGAGCTAATCTCTTGTGAAAATTAGGGTCCAAATTCCCTTCACCAACGCCAGACAAGGTAGCAGCATCAAACTAACCTTGCAAATTCCCACTGTTTTTTTGGAGGAATCTATTCCTGATACACGACATTGAAGAGCCATACAACATCAAACTCCCTTCCACGTCCCTAGCCTCTACCGAAGCCTTCAGTTTGTCCTCTTCCACGACCAAATGGAGGAGCTGTATCATCATTAGTGTCACCTTTCCCATATTTTCCTCTCCCGCGACGTCTACCATAGTTATTCTTTTCAGCGAGAATAAAAAACCCCATTCAAAAGTCAAAGGGTCATGTTTGCTTGTGCCACACTCTTGATGCCAATGTCCAATCAACCCACAATGAGATCAAAAGGTGGACAACTTCTCATACTGGACCTGGTACCAACTATTCTTCAGATCCTTGGTGATTGAAACAAATTTGACAAACTTCTTATATACATTATTTTTCACGCGTACACGAACAAATTCTCGGCATAGCCTGACGGAAGCGTGGTGTGCACCTCTGTAATTTCACCCATTCGCTTGCACATCCCCTTGATGATTGGTTTGTGCAAAAAATTGTTCGACAACCTGAGCACTCGGGCCTATACTAATAGCTTATCAAGCACCACCGTTTTGGGGTCCTCAAGGACATCATACTCCTTCATGATCAAAGCTTTGTATCGGAAGAGTCAGGGTCCATAAACATCGCCTTATTCAAATCTGCAAGACAATTAAATTGGGTTGTGAATAAATTATCATCAATCTTCCTCTAGATTACCTCCTTAGTTGGGTACCATGCAGATCGCATGTTCGAGTACATAGGCTTGGGGTTGAAACTATAGGTTGTATGGACCCTGGCAATGGCCAGTCACTTCACTGCGGGTGGAGGCTCCATAATTTCCTCTTACAAGACAAAGTTATCTTCTTCCTCCTCTTACAAGTTCAATATTCCAATCAAATCTTCCATAGGTTCGCGCGCTAACAGCCATCTGACTTGACCCGCCATCATCCGCCATTGCTTCACACGAAAAACCAATCGATGGTCGAAAGCCCTAACCAGGGAAGCCCTAGCCCATGGAGAAAACTATCACTGATGATCACCCCCGATCGTTTGAATGGAGCGAGGATGGAGCGGCCGGAGATTTCTTGCGCAGAAAGGATAAAACTCTCGGTGAATCGCCGAAGGAGATCAAAACCCTAGCTGGGGAGGTTCTCGCAGCGGCCCATCAACCAATAATAAGTAACCCAACCAACAACAGAAAATACCCAAAAATAAATAAATAGCCAGGACATCCCAATCTGGGCCGCAATGCACGACCACATTTGGCCCGTTAAACGCCCGAAGGCGTGCTCACAAACTCACAATCAAAGCTGGCCACATGGGTCGACTAAAAGGGCCAGCACGATAGTCCGGTTTGTTTGGCCCGACCCATCTTTGTCCCAACACGGTACAGGCCGTGCCTAGGCTTGGAGGCTGGGCACGCGGGTCGACACGGCACGACCCGTTTAATCTTTTTATATAATGCCCTAGGCATAATTTTAGGACAGTAAAACTGGACCTAAGCCGAGCATCCACAGCGATTTGCATTTTTTACCGTCTATTTTTACGATCTAAGCGTTGTTGATCGTCGGATCTCAGTCTGTAGAGACTTCTGTCTGTCCTGTACTGTGCCAATTCGAGCCCAGCTGTCCTATGGGCCGCTGCTCTGGAGGCCGAAACGCTGCTCTGGGCGTTCGCTAAATATAAGTCCACCAGTCCATCGATGCCAAGCGAGCGGTCGGGTCGATTGTAAGAGCAAAGTTTTGCCCCCGTGTGTTTTGGATATTGTTGGACAAGACAGTAGAGGAACTAACAATGTTTTCTAGTATAAACAGCTGCATAGGTTCCTGAAGGACAAGCTAAGTGATAAAGCTTCAGTGAAGGTCTTCAAGTTATCGAAGCATATCCTGCGGAGCGAAGCTTAATCACGAAGGATGACCCCCAAAAATGAAGGTGTCCTGAAGCTCTAGTCATTGAAGGAAATGAAGAGGACGGCGCAAGACTTAGATGTTTTTGTGTAGTTCTTTTTCGGTTCTTTGAGTCATAGGACAAACCGTTCTATCAAGAGGGGTATTTAGTTTGTGGACACCGAAGTCATTGAGAATTGCTCAGATCAAATCCAAACCAAGTGAGAAGCCTGAGTGAAGAAATCTAATGTGCACTAAGTTAAGTTTCGGTAGAAAAGACTTCGTTCTTTGGCTTCTGAAGCAGAACTAAGTCCGTGAGTCAGCTTTACTTGTTCCTCAAGTAAAGTTGCGCATTGATGACAAATCCGACCGTTGTGGACACGTGTCAAGCTGTCGCCTCGGGTCAGTTTGGTCATTCCGCACCTCGGGGTCGCCAACTATAAATACGCTGCCCCCACCTTCATTTGTGGGTGGCTGCTCTGAGATCATTCCAAGAGAGACTGAAGAGAGCAACCCCAAAACGCCACCGAAGCAAAACCCAAAATCTAGATACTGAAACCTAAGTCCCTTTGATCTGAGTAGATTTGAGATGACTTAGGTGAAAGCTTACTAGCCTTTTTATCTTGGAGAACTGCAATTCTCCTAGACGGTTAGAGAGTTGTTCTTCAGAGAGTGAAGAGTAATTGTCGCCTCGAAGTCCAGTTTGTCAAAGGTTTCGGTGATTTCCTTAATAATCAACCACGAGTGAAGTACTGACCAAGCTCAAGGAGTTTGGTGCAGTGGAGCAACGGACGGAGAGAGTTTTGCTCCAGGTGTTCAATCACCAGTCCCTCCAACCAGACGTAGCGCTTTGCAGAGCGTGAACTGGTCGAACAAACATCGCCGAGTCTCAGTTCGTTTTACTTCAAGCATTTACCTTCAGTACTGCATTTGCTTCACTGTTATGCTTCAATGTGTTTTGATTCGCTGCATTTAGTTTCGCTTCCAGTCTTACTTCACTTTTCCGCACTACTTATGCCTCACTTCAAAAGTTTCAGTCGAAAATTTTGAAGTGGTCATTCACCCCCTCCCCCTCTGATCACATACTTGGACTTTCAATTGGTATCAGAGCTAGTCACTCCCTACACTCTGTGTGTTTTGGATTAACCTCCTGGAGTGTCTTCAAGTATGTCTTTTGCAGCTATTCGCTCCGGCGAACCTATTCCTATTTTTAATGGGAAGGACTACTCGTACTGGAAGGACAAGATGAAGAGAAATATCATGGCTATCAACTCTATCGCCTGGCAAGTTGTCTTGTATGGTGTCACTGTTGCAGACAAGAACGCCATCACTCCTGAAGAAGCAAAACTGATTGATCTTGATTCTGTAGTTTGGGTTTTCATTACCAATCACTTGACACCATAAAAGTATCATGAAGTGAAGAATATTCCTACTGACAAAGGTGTCTGGGACTATCTTGAAAAGATTGGTGAAGGTGTTTCTACCCAAAAAGATGCCAGAATTGACACACTCCGAAGCAAATTCTATCGGTTCAAGAGAATCGAGGGTGAAAAAGTCAGCTCAATTTACAGCAGACTCACAACTCTTGCAAATGAGTTGATTTCCCTCGGTGCTGATGACATTACTCCTCACTCTGTTGTAAGAACTTTGCTTCGCTCATTAGATGACTCGTTTGATCACATTGTGCTGATGATCAAGGAAAGGACCGATTTCAGACGTCTTGTTGCCGCTGATATTCTTGAGAGACTCACTACCTTTGAAATGGAAGAAGATGAGAAACGTGACATAAATGGTTCTCGAAGAAAAACTCATGCTTTGAAAGCAAAAGCTTCACGTCATTCTTCACCCGAAGTCAGTTCTGCTTCACGTGTCGAATCAGGTGATCCTACAAGTATTGGAAAGGATTTGGCATTGATCATGAGACGCTTCAACCGCTTCCAAAGAAAAGTTTTTTCTTCACCGAAAAAGGGTTATTCTTCAAGAAGCTCCACTCACTCATCTCACCGTTCATCCTCAAGAAGCTCTCCATCAAAAGCCAATTGTTGCTACAAATGCAAGAAACCAGGTCACTACATTGTTGATTGTCCTCTGTGGGATGCTGAGAACAAAGCAAAGCATTCGCTCAGAGACTCCTCATCCAAGTCCCACGGATCTTCCAGAAGCTATGAATCCAAGAGACATGATTCCAGTTCGAGAAGAGATAAGAAGAAAGATTCTGATGATGACAAGAAGAATAAGTATCACAAGAAGCGTGAGGGTTCTTCATCGAAGACTCACTCGTCTCGTCGAAGAAGCTCTCACCGAGCCAAGGCCTATCTGGGAAAGGAGATGAACTCCGAAGACGAATCCTCTGGGTCCGAAGCTCATTCAGGCTCAAGGTCTGGGTCAGGATCCGAATCAGATGGTGTTGCTAGTTTGGCATTCTCTTCAGCAGATGCTTCGGCAAAAGCTTCGAGCTTATTCTTCACCAACAACAGTAGTGAAGATGAATCTCCTGCATATTGCTTCATGGCCAAGGCGAAGGTATCCTCATCAAATTCTAACTATGATACTTCTGATTGTTCTTCATATGACAGTGATTCAAAGATAAGCTATGCTAAACTTGCTAAAATTGCTTCAATCCAACAAGATGAACTTGATTCTCTAAGAAAAACCATTAAGAAATCAGAAACTTTGTTGATCGATGAGATAGAGAAAGGTCAAACTTTGACTAATGAGCATGAAGCTCTGAAAGAAAAGTTTGAAGAGTTATCTTCTCGGCATGATCTTCTTTCAGTTGATTATGAGAAGCTCACCTATGAATTTCTTCAGAGGAAAATGGCTCTCGAAAAACTGGAAGAGGCTCACGAAGAGTTGGAAAATGCCAATCTCTCTCTCATGACTCAACAAGGTTCTGAAGCAAATAATGAAACTGAATCACCTTGTTTGGATTGTTTGGAACGAAGCAAAATTGATTCCAAAGGCAAATCTCCCATTGTTATTGATGATACTAATGCCTCTGATGAGGAAAATCCTGTTGTTACCGAGGAACTCCTCAGGTTGAAAAACTTATTTGAAACAGGGATGTTCAAGAGTGTGCAAGGTCACCAGTATCTCTGTGATATCCTGAGGAAGGCTCTCCTTCACAGGAATCCCAGGAATGAAGGTGTTGGTTTCGAAAGAAAGATAAACCCTGATGGCACTTATTGGGAACCTGAGCAGTATCCTAAGACTGTTTGGGTCCTTGCGAAGGGGAACCCCATTGATATAGCTAACCTTTCAGGTTTTGATTGCAAGATGAACAAAGCTATTGTAGACGAATCACTTGATTCTGACTACAAGCTCATCAAAGATGAACAGGGAAAGGTTACAGCTGAGTATGTTGGTACTCCTCCTAAGAATGGCTTCTATAAGAGGCAAATATGGGTGCAGAAAGCACTTGTGGAAAAACTTCCTGCTAACCATACCATGCATGGAAAGTCTTCGGTACCACCGAATCATTTCTATTCTCTTGAAACGAGAAATGATCCTCTGGTGACCGAATCAAATGTTCCGCAGAAGCAATACTATCGTACTGGTCTTCATACTTATCGTCCTCATAATAATCATACTAAGATTGCATATGCTCATTCTTATGCTAACCATTCGCAGAGGACTTACATTTATGGTGTGCTTGATGGTACACCGAAGCAATACACTCCTGTTCGCTTTAATATTGCTTCAACCAGTGCTTCAACATCTTCTCAGTCACCTGCTCGTTTGTGGGTGGTTAAGAAGAACTAATTCTTCTGCAGGGCTATGTCTCCGGTGGATCCGAATGGGTCATGGATAGTGGTTGTACAAATCATATGACCGGAGACAAGGAGTTATTCACCGAAGAAAAACTATCTCACTCTTCTCAGAAGTATATTACCTTCGGTGATAACAACAAGGGTAAAGTTTTAGGTTTGGGTAAGGTTGCCATATCGAAGGATAAGCACATTGACAAGGTTATGCTAGTCCAATCACTTGGATATAATCTTATGTCTATTTCTAAGTTATGTGATATGGGTATGCTTGTTCTATTTTCTGCTTCGCGTTGTGTTGTCTTTTCACAGGATGACTATACGTTTGTCTTCGAGGGTTACCGAAAAGGAGATTTATACATTGTTGATTTTTCTTCGGGCCCTGCTATATCCACATGCTTAATGTCAAAAGCTTCATCTGGATGGTTATGGCATCGAAGACTTGGTCATGCAGGGATGAGAAATCTTCATAATCTAGTGAAGAAGAATCATGTTATTGGCCTTAACGAAGTAAAATTCGATGAGGATCGTCTCTGCAGTGCTTGTGAAGCTGGTAAAATTACGAAGAAACATCATTCAGCGAAGACTATTATGACTACCACTCGTCCTCTTGAATTGCTTCATATGGATCTTTTTGGTCCTCAAAATTATGCAAGCCTAGGAGGAAATAAGTATGGTCTAGTTATTGTTGATGACTTCTCTCGATATACTTGGGTTTTCTTTTTGGATGACAAGAGCAAGGTTGTTGAAATCTTCAAGTCATTCGCCAAGAGAGCTCAAACTGAATATGAATTATCTCTGAAGCATATCCGAAGTGATAATGGAACTGAATTCAAAAATACTCATATTGAAGATTTTCTTGATGATCATGGTTTTACTCATGAATTCTCTGATGCTTATACACCTCAACAGAATGGTGTTGTTGAAAGGAAGAATAGAACTCTCATTGAAATGGCCGGAACTATGCTTGCTGAATACAAGACTCCTATTAGGTTCTGGGCCGAAGCAATTAACACAGCTTGTCATATCATCAACAAGGTTTACCTTCACAAATTTCTGAAGAAAACTTCACATGAGCTTATCACTGGTAACAAACCTAATGTTTCGTACCTTAGGGTATTTGGTGCTCCATGCTTTATCAGAGATATGAATCATAGCTCAAAGTTTGCCCCTAAGGCACATGAAGGTTTTCTTTTAGGTTATGGCTCAAACTCTCATACTTACAGAGTCTATAACTCTCACTTTGGGAAAGTTATGGAAACTGTGAATGTGAGATTTGATGAAACTAATGGCTCTCAAAAAGAGCATTTGCCTCATGATCTAGATGAACCTCCTCTTGATGAAGTGATCAGGTCCATGGCTATTGGAGATATTCGCCCTGTTGAAGCCTATGCTCGTCATGCTAATAGGGATGATGATGGTCCAATGTTCCCACACATAGCCCGGGGCGCTGGAGATCAACATCCTGAAGCTAATGATGAACAGGACGAAGAAGAGACAAGGAACGAAGGAAATGCTGATGCTGAAGGTGAAGTAGATCCTGAAGCTGAAGCAGATTATGAAGCAGAAGCTGAGCCGGAAGCAAATGATTCAACTTTATCACGAGTTCGAAGAAGAGTTGATGTTGACTCAATTGTTGAAGAAATTCATCAACCAGGTCGTCCTACAACTCGTTCTCGTGCTCGTTTGGCTAACTTCTGTGGAAATTTTTCGTTTGTCTCCATGTTAGAACCGTCAAAGTTTGATGAAGCCATGAAGGATCCAGATTGGTTAACTGCCATGCTCAAAGAACTTAACCAGTTCGAGCGAAACAAAGTCTGGTCCTTAGTTGATAGACCTGATCCCACGAAGCACAACATCATTGGTACAAAGTGGATTTTTCGCAATAAGCAAGATGAAGATGGTATAGTGGTAAGAAACAAAGCACGACTGGTAGCACAAGGTTACACCCAAATTGAAGGTATCGATTTCGGTGAAACTTATTCTCCAGTTGCTCGTCTCGAATCCATTCGTGTTATGCTTGATTTTGCAAATTTCAATGGCATTCTACTTTATCAAATGGATGTGAAAAGTGCTTTTCTTAACGGAGAAATCGAGGAAGAAGTGTATGTTATGCAGCCTCCAGGTTTTGAAGACCCGAAGACACCCGACATGGTGTACAGGTTACATAAGGCTCTTTATGGGTTGAAGCAAGCACCTCGTGCTTGGTACGACACTTTGAAGGATTTCCTTCTGAAGAAAGGCTTCAAACCAGGAACCACTGACCCAACACTTTTCACTCGATCTTATAATGGTGATTTGTTTGTATGTCAAATATATGTAGATGATATCATTTTTGGATGCACTAACACTGAAATCAGCGAAGAATTTGCCAAGATGATGTCGAAGAAATATGAGATGTCTATGATGGGTGAATTGAAGTTCTTTCTTGGACTTCAAATCTGTCAATAGAAGAATGGCACATTTATTTCTCAAGAAAAATATCTCAAGGATTGCCTGAAGAAGTTTGGTCTTACTGAATGCAAAACTATCAAGACGCCTATGCCTACCAATGGCTTCTTAGATGCAGATGAGAAGGGGAAAGCCTTCGACCAGAAGAAATATCGGTCTATGATTGGATCCCTTTTATATCTTTGTGCATCTAGACCTGACATTATGCTTTCAGTATGTATTTGTGCTCGTTTTCAGGCCAATCCAAAGGAATCACATCATACTACCGTAAAGAGAATTCTTCGTTATCTTGCTCACACACCTACCTTGGGCTTGTGGTATCCCAAGGGAGCTCAGTTTGATCTCATTGGCTATTCTGACTCAGACTGGGCTGGTGATCGTGTGGATAGGAAATCAACTTCAGGGACTTGTCATTTCCTTGGAAGATCACTTGTGTGTTGGGCTTCAAAGAAGAAAAACTGTGTTTCAATATCTACTGCTGAAGCCGAATACATTGCTGCTGGGTCATGTTGTACTCAGATTCTATGGCTGAAGCAAACGCTGAAGGATTATTGTATTCATGTGAAGAAAATTCCACTCCTATGTGATAATGAGAGTGCAATCAAAATTGCTCACAATCCTGTGCAGCACTCTCGCACGAAGCATATTGACATTCGCCATCATTTTCTTCGTGATCATGTTCAGCGTGAAGATATTGTGATCAGTCATGTCAGGACTGAAGATCAACTGGCAGACATTTTCACGAAACCATTGGATGAGAAAAGGTTCTGTACGTTAAGGTGTGAGCTCAATATATTGGACTCACGACATGTACTGTAAGACCGAACCTTTTACTTATGTAAATATTCATTTACTTCGTTATTTACCTATTCTATTTCGTTGTCTGTTTTTGCTTCGCTTTCTTTATCTTATTTCTTTTGGATTTAGTCCTCTATGCTTATCACCTTTTGCTTCGTTTGGTTTTTCTTCGAGGTGATAAGTTTCGGACCCTACCCCTTCTATTCTTTTTCTTTCTTACTCTATATGTCCAAAATGGTTGAGCACAATTGAAATGGAAAGTATTTTTCTTCGAACGTCATTGAGTTCCGAAGCAAATGCTTCCAATTCCCATCGAAGTTTTACTCAAGTCGAGGACTTATTCTTCGGTCGTTGAGATCCCGTCAAATCCGGGTCGTTAAGATTCTCTCACGATTCGCCACGAAATCCTCGCCGTAGAATCCGGAGAGACAGTCGCTGGGGGCCGTTCGATCTGATCTGACAGTTCTTGTCAGACCGGCCTATATAAGGCATCCCACCCCAGCGAAGCCGACTCACCTCCTCATTCACATCTCCCTGGAAACCTCTCTCTCTCTCGAGCGCCGCCGAGCTCCTCGTCTCCGTCGCCGCTCTCGCCGCTTCACTGCCGGAAGAGCGCCGCCGTGGACTTCACGCCGTCGACGAGCACATCCTCTCCGCTCTTCGCCGCCGTAGTTGCTTGACACCACCGAGTTAGGGTACGCCAAGCCTCGGTCCAATCTCCATCTCTAGTGTTCTTCTGTTTCCAGATTGGATCCGAGTTCATAGTTTGTTTGTTTTTGGATGATTTCCGTAGGTTTCCTTGATCCGTTGGATCGTTGCACCATTGCGAAACCTGTTTCTGCTAGTCAAGGTTTCCTCCTCGATTCAGGTTAGAAGTTAGGGTTAGTATCTATCTATTCTGTGTTAGGGTTTCTGTTCATCATTGTGTGAGGTTAAGTCTAGCTCAGAACAGACCAGAATTTTTACCCAAAATTCTTCACTGAATCTCTTGTCAAAAATGTTTTTGGATCGAAACTTTTGCTGGTGCTCATTCCATACTCGCCTTTTCCCTCGCTACCTTTATGCTTTTCACAGGATGTCTGCTGAGTTAGACTTCGATAATGAGTCACCAAACCTTGATCACATCAACGAAGCAGAACGTACTGCTCCGAAGAAGAAAGGAGGAAGAACAAAGGAAACCAACAATGCCAGAGGCATCCCCGAATCAATTCGCATTGCTCTGGGTTATGCACACCTCCTGAAGAGACTAAGGAGCAGCGCCAGAACCGCTTGCAAAACATTCGCAGGTACTGGGCTGTTCGATGGTACAAGTACAAGAGCATCCCTACCTGGAAGTGGACTATGCAGTTTGCCTTCAGTCCGCCCTTTCGGTACACTTCAACCATGTGCAGTCAGTACACTGAAGAGAATCTTCACCTATACTACCCTGTTCCACCGAAGCTTCCTCACCCCAACACCCTCAAGACACCAGATGATTACCCAGAAGAGAAAGAACGACTGAGAATTGCAGCTGAAGCCAAGAGGCTGAAAGAAGAGAAAAAGGCAGCCAAGTTGGCTGAAGCTGAAGCCCAAGGTGAAGGGCCTAGCAAGAAGAAGAAGAAGCTGAAGAAGAAATCTGCTTCTCCACCCCATGCTACAACAGAAGATGAAGAACATGCCAGATTAGAGCAAGCTGCTCTGGAAGATTCCATCATGGATGAATCCAATGCTGCTGACGACGAATCAGAATTCGAAGCAGATGATGAATCTGATGATCCTGCTCCCCCCAAGAAACAAAGACTTCAGATCCCACTGAAGAAAAATCCAGGAGAGAAACCTGCTGCTAAGGTCAAGCCTTCTGCTCGTCCCACCATTGATCTCTCCAACTTGGTTGTCACGAAGCCCTTGGCCTCCAAGCCACCGGCTGATGCCCCCGACTCTGAGAGGCGATCAAAGCAGAAGCACGACCCCGCCAAGAGACAACCTGCAAAGGCTTCAGCACCAATGAAGCCCAAGCAGTCTGCTGCAACAAACCCTTCAGCGAAGCACAAGCTCACTGAAGAAGAATTGAGACAAAAAGACCTCGCGGAGGCACTTGAGCGCAACATCCATGCCAGAAGCGCAGCTGAGAAGAAGAAGGCAGATGAGGATGCTGCCAGACAGAAAAAGGAGTTGGAATCAGCCAAGATGGCTGCAGAGAAGGCTGAGACGAAGCGCAAGCTCGCCGAAGCCGCAAAGAACGAAGAGAAAGCTGCTGCTGAAGCTAAACAGCTAGCTGACCATGAAGCTAAAGGCTACATTAGAAAGCCTCAGAACGAAGAAAGCTGAGAAAGCTGCTACGGCAGGCCAGAAGAAGCCTGTAGTTGATATGACTCCCTCAGCTATTCCATTGAAGCAGAAAGGCATATCTTTGCCTGAAGCTCAAGCTGAAGCTGATCGTCAGAGTGACCATCAATTCTCTGACCCTCGTGAAGGCGAACTCTGGGATCAGTTGGGCATCACTGAAGCCCTTTGGGAGAAGTGTGCAGCTGAAGATCCTGATGCTGTTGATCTTGGAGAAGTCTACATTTCCAGATCTATCAAAGCAATGATCACCACCATGATCAGTCAGCTGAAGGATTTGCATTCAAGAGATAGGGCTGAAATGAAAAAGATTCACAACTATCAGAAGCGAGCTGAATCCGAACCTGATGAAGAATTCAAACAGCACGCCCTGAAGTTGCTTCAACAAGTGACAGATGTCAATTCCACCACCAAGGACAATATCAAAATCTTCAAAGGCAAAATCAAGGCCGCTGTAGATGACATGGTGAAGACCCATAATGCATCCATTATGGAAAGGGATTCAAGGAAACGCAAGGCTTCGCCCGAAGCTGAACGTGTTGTTGTTGCACTAACATCTCCTAAGCCTGCTGCATCAAAGGCAACAGGACCCTCACCCAAGAAGAAAACCACCAAGAGGCGCAAGGTTACTTTGGCCTCAGCCGCAGACATGGATACAAGTGATGAACAGCCACCGGAATCTCCTGAAGCCGTTCCCACTCCTGCACCGAAGCCAAAGCCATCCAAGCCCGCATCAAAGCCTTCAGCTCCACCCACCAAGACTCCCACACCTCCTCCTCCTACCAGAACCACCCCCAAGCAAACTCCTCCACAAAGAGCTCCTAACCCCACTCCAACGCCTGCACGAAACCCCTCACCCATACCACCTCAAGTTCCCACACCCATCCGTGCTCCAACCCCCGAACCACAAAGGATTCCCACTCCACCAGTTGCTCCCGCACCACCTCCATCACCTCCCCGTGAAGCTAATGCACCATCCCCGACCCACTCCAGAACTCAAGTAACCCGAGATTTTTCCCCCGCCAGAACAGTTCAAGATTCCGAAGCTAATGTGCCCCATTCTGAAGCACATGATGATGAAGACGAACAAGTACAAATTCTGAATCTGTCGCAAGAGCAAGCGCTAATAGTCGCTCAATCTGCTGGCACTTCAAGAGCCAATCAAATTGCTCCTCTGCAAAGAATTCGTGAGCGTTCGCGCCCCTGCCAAGATACCCAGCTTGACTCCAATTACCCGCGTGAAACTTTTCCTATATTCAAGGGTGCTGGTTATTCTTCAAGGCATGGCCCGGAATTCAACCTGGAACAACATAGGAAGCGCCATCGTTTCTTTGGTGTTAGTCCTTATGCTTCTGACCGCACAGCGGATGATCTTTGTTTTTGGACTGCTGAACAACAAGTCTTATACACCAAAGTCTTCTGCCAGCAAGGAGTTCTGTTTAGGCACAAGTTTCTGGACTTGCGAAGTCTTTCCACTGCATCCTTCTTTCAGAACGTCCTCGAAACTATTGAAAATTAGAATTTGACTCGGTTATTTGCGTTGAGCACTCCTTTCAACTCAGAGCTCATCAAGCAACTCTATGCAACCCTTTATGTGTCTGGTGATGCCAATGAACCCAGCTCATGGACGCTGGAATGGATGATTCAAGGCAAAGTCTTCAGGATGTCCTCTGCCGAATTCATGGAAATTGTTAACATCCCAAGGCATTATGGAGTTCATGAAAAGATTCATGCTGAACCTGATCTGTCTGAAGAAGAATTTGCAACTCTGTTGGATCCTGAAGCCACTGATAACCATATTCCTCAAAACATTCGCCCGAAGCACTTGAACTTCATTTCAAGGACTTGGTTCTTCATCCTGTCAAACTCATTGCTTCCTTTGAGTACAACTTCGGAAGAATCGAATCTTTATCCTGAAACAAGGCATGCTATTATGAAGCTCACTCATGGTCTTCTCTTCGACTTTGAAGACTGCTTCATTAGGAATTTGGTTCATGCAGCGGAGTTACCTTTCACACTGAAACCCTATGCTCCCTGGCTGCAAGTAGTATGTAACTATGGTTGGAACGAAGACTTTGTGGCACGCCATCATCCGAAGCTTTTCCTCCCACCAGTGCGTGACTCCTTGGAACTGCTAAGGAAACCCAATGATCCATTTGCCACATATGTTGGTGTGCGCCATGAAGTCAATGAGCGAAACTTATCCAAGACGTTCCAGAAAGACTGCCATCATTTTGAAGTTAATCTTCGCACACAGCAAATGCTTGACAACTTTATTGAAGCAAATCAACGTCAGATGCAGCTTCTTGCTGATGAGATCAACCGTGTTGGCAATATAGCACTCAACAACAATCAGTACTTGCGTGTGCTCAAGCGTCATTCCTGGAAAGGGCTCAGGAAGTTCAACTCTGTCAAAGGCCTTCGTAAAGATCGCATCTACAAAGAGTATGAGAACCTCCAGCGAAACTTTTCACGTGATGACACAGTGGACCGCCCGAATCAGAAGATCCCTCCCCTACACAAGATTGATGAAGTATTCTTCGTCAACGAGCCTGAACCCATCCGGCCCGACACCGTCTCCGAGAACGACTCCATCACTTCGAAGGACGACGACGGCCTCGACGACAGCGACCTCGACATCAACCTCATCACTCAGAAACGCCACGAAGCTATTCCTACGTCTTCCTCCGAAGAAGAATCCTCAGGCGATCAGTCTTCATCGGATGAGTCTTCGTCAAGCACTTCTTCGTCGGGTTCTCAGGGTGCTGATGCTGCGTAATAGATCTCTCGAACCTCTTCTCAACCCTTTGTCCAATCATTGACAAAAAGGGGGAGAATGAGGGCATCGATGAGTTATTTTTGCTTCGGGGAAAGGGTTTGCTATTTGCTTCGTTTGGTTAAGTTACAACAAACATTCCATTTTCTTCGGTCATGCTACTCCTGTGCTACATTTAAGTTTTAATAACCCGTTTGCTTGCAAGTATTGCTTCGTATCTTCTATCTTGCAGGTGGTTATTATTTCTAAGTCACAGGTCATTGGAAGCAATTGCATACTTCCTGGATATATATCTTCAAATGCAATTGTTTTCGCTAAGATATTTTGTTTTGCTCTCCACCGAAGAAAATCTTCTCAAGCATTAACTTCGATTATAAATCTTCGATGCTTGCATTCAGGGGGAGCCAAAAACTTCATATCTTAGAGTTTGTCTCATCACTTCACAAAAACTTCAATATCTTTTATCGATGCCTGTTTTGTCAACAATAGTCCAAAAAGGGGAGATTGTAAGAGCAAAGTTTTTCCCCCGTGTGTTTTGGATATTGTTGGACAAGACAGTAGAGGAACTAACAATGTTTTCTAGTATAAACAGTTGCATAGGTTCCTGAAGGACAAGCTAAGTGATAAAGCTTCAGTGAAGGTCTTCAAGTTATCGAAGCATATCCTGCGGAGCGAAGCTTAATCACGAAGGATGACCCCCAAAAATGAAGGTGTCCTGAAGCTCTAGTCATTGAAGGAAATGAAGAGGACGGCGCAAGACTTAGATGTTTTTGTGTAGTTCTTTTTCGGTTCTTTGAGTCATAGGACAAACCGTTCTATCAAGAGGGGTATTTATTTTGTGGACACCGAAGTCATTGAGAATTGCTCAGATCAAATCCAAACCAAGTGAGAAGCCTGAGTGAAGAAATATCATGTGCACTAAGTTAAGTTTCGGTAGCAAAGACTTCGTTCTTTGGCTTCTGAAGCAGAACTAAGTCCGTGAGTCAGCTTTACTTGTTACTCAAGTAAAGTTGCGCATTGATGACAAATCCGACCGTTGTGGACACGTGTCAAGCTGTCACCTCGGGTCAGTTTGGTCATTCCGCACCTCGGGATCACCAACTATAAATACGCCGCCCCCACCTTCATTTGTGGGTGGCTGCTCTGAGATCATTCCAAGAGAGACTGAAGAGAGCAACCCCAAAACGCCACCGAAGCAAAACCCAAAATCCAGATACTGAAACCTAAGTCCCTTTGATCTGAGTAGATTTGAGATGACTTAGGTGAAAGCTTACTAGCCTTTTTATCTTGGAGACCTGCAATTCTACTAGACGGTTAGAGAGTTGTTCTTCAGAGAGCGAAGAGTAATTGTCGCCTTGAAGTCCAGTTTGTCAAAGGTTTCGGTGATTTCCTTAATAATCAACCACGAGTGAAGTACTGACCAAGCTCAAGGAGTTGGGTACAGTGGAGCAACGGACGGAGAGAGTTTTGCTCCAGGTGTTCAATCACCAGTCCCTCCAACCAGACGTAGCGCTTTGCAGAGCGTGAACTGGTCGAACAAACATCGCCGAGTTTCAGTTCGTTTTACTTCAAGCATTTACCTTCAGTACTGCATTTGCTTCACTGTTATGCTTCAATGTGTTTTGATTCGCTGCATTTAGTTTCGCTTCCAGTCTTACTTCACTTTTCCGCACTACTTATGCCTCACTTCAAAAGTTTCAGTCGAAATTTTTGAAGTGATCATTCACCCCCTCCCCCTCTGATCACATACTTGGACTTTCATCGATCCAGTTCATAGGCCGTTTCGTTTACTCCTCACGCTGCCCCCTCCTCTGCCCTCAGCCGCACATGACGCCATCTCCTCCTCGCCTCCTCGCTTCCCCATTGTCGCCGCTGACGCCTCCGCGCCGCTCGCCCGCCTCGCGGCCACCAGCGCCGAACTCCTCGCTCTTGACGAAGGGGAGCGCCGATGTAGGTTCTGTCGACCAACGTAGGCACGCCGCCGCCACATCCTCCTCCGGCGATCTCATGTTTCCTTTGGGTCACTGGTACGATCAAAGTAATCCTCTGCACTCATCCCCGCATCCTATCCCTCTCAATTTTTTTCCTATTGCTTTGACAACAATGGCTGATGTGTGTGCCGAACTGCCGATGCAGGTACGTGGTTGAGGGCAAGCATATCATGACACAACAGCAAAGCAACTGGCCAACGGTTCAATGGAGATCTGCCATGGAAGGCACCACACGGTGCAGTGTCTGCTTTCATCAGCGAGCAGCAGCATGGGAGCCCGGAAGGGGCGGTCCGGCAGCTCTCTAGCGGTCTAGGCGGCGTGGGAGACATTCCGGCACGCGGGGAGCCTCTAACTGCGGGCCGCGGCAGCCGTCGTTCCCGCTTTTTCGACCACCACCTCGATTCACTGACTGTTGCGTGGATGAAATGACGAGAGCCTACAATATCCACCACTTCTGCACCTCACCCTCGGACAGTGAGTTTCTGCGGTCATCTCAGCTCTTTCAGTTCGTGGTACGACACACATATGCTCCACTCTGGGAAGTGACTCTGTAAGCAAATTGAAAGTGCATATTTTAGTCCTACCTTAAAATAGGAAGCATATGACCAATCACATGGGCAATCTCATCAATGCTTTATTTTCATATTCCCAGGTTCAAGAGCTTGCCGTTCAACTACGATCATTGGGATCCCATGGATGACATGCAATACATGTACATATTTGATCATATCTCCTGGAATTCATAAGCCTCCATAGAAGTAGTCAATGTGGTGTGCAGAGGCGCAATTGATCTCTATGCTTCTAGCCCCTGAAAAACCAGTACGTCAATTAGCCAATTCCTCTAAAATCATAAATATTTTGTGGCATGGTCTCTGCCGGTCATACTGTGCAATGGGTTACCAGCCATTGATTCACCTTGCAAACAGCGTGAGCGCCATGGAGATTCTATAGTCTCTGCTTCGGTCCATTGCGCCGCTGCACATCCGGATCCATCTCCACCACCTCGGCTGGCGATCTCCTCCTCTTCCTAGCCGTCAACTTCGGTGATAATTTCAGAGTTGTATTGTGAGACGACATTCTACCCATCAGTGAGATGATTTGTTTGAGATGGAATGATCTCCCCATCTTTCAAGTAAGCTATCTTACTTTTGTCTTCTATGATTTCCCTCTGTATTTGTTTATCTCCTGTTGATGTAATCTGTGTCGATTCAATGCTTTTCTGAACATATGCTATCTCCCTACAGATTCTTGGGTGGATTAGGAACACCGTGATGTTTCACTCATTTGGATATTTATGCCCCCTTTTTTCTAAGCACTGCGTGCAAGGATATTTGTAGTATATTATAAGGTTCTCTCATGCCGTTCTTAGTTGAGTCGTACATCAGTTGGTTTAGACCTTAATCTTGATATAAGAGAGCTGATAGCATTAAATTGTTGCAAGCTGATTACCATGCTTTGTGGAATTGTTAAGCTACTGAACCCAAGATACATATAGGTCTGTAGTGTTCTCCACATATAAATATATAATCTATATTTTGTTCTTGAAACATCGATTGCTTCAGTGCTACCCTTTCTTTGCAATGGGAAATGGTTAAATTGTAAATTTCTCAGAAATAATAAATATTGGTGAACTATTAGCTATTCATGCCTTTGATAAGCTCTCCTATTTTTGTTTTGATAAAGTGATTGAAATCTCCATGTCCACTATTATGACAGGAGGGCGAAAATGCAAATACACTGTTCAATCTAATTAGGTTTGAGCTCTATCTCTATCTTATAAACATTGCAATCGAAGACCACAGACCAACAAATATGCAAAGACTAATATGAATATCACTAGTATGTAATCCTATTTTTCTGGGTACTGCTGCTTAATTACGACAGGAGCAGAACTTGCATTTTTCTTGGTGCTTGTGAAACAACTTCTATATCCCTTTGAATTTCTCAAGTATAAGAAAGATAATATTTGATACTACCTCTAGAGTTTGTATATGTCTTGATCTATTTAATGTAGAACTTCATTTTACTGAAGCTGAAGTTGCACCTTTTGAAAATTGATTGGGACTGAACAAAATCTCGGTCCACGTAGAATTAGTAAAACCGTTACCCATGTGGAAATTAGTATGATTATCATTGGTCAAAGGTACTTGTTTACATCTCCTTATAATGCATGACCTGCCATGAAGGCAGTGTACTACACCAAAGCATAGTTTTCCATCCAGCTGCTTGGCTTAGGTCCATCCTTACAATAATGTTTCTCCACTTTAAT
The DNA here is from genome assembly GCA_950022295.1 of Bromus sterilis. Classification (NCBI taxonomy): domain Eukaryota; kingdom Viridiplantae; phylum Streptophyta; class Magnoliopsida; order Poales; family Poaceae; genus Bromus; species Bromus sterilis. The sequence goes on along the minus strand of OX465597.1, from coordinate 314,343,255 downwards.
TCACACTTCTTTTTTTCCTGCACATTCATGTTTTAGGTTACTGACAATCTGCCATTCATTCACTCAGTGGAGGCTATATGTTGCTCCAGATCATGGTTTAACTTTCAAATAAGTTTTGGAGTATGTTCATTGTTTAGTAGTCAGTATAAATCAATTGAGCTACAAATGCACATGTACAATTGTAAGAAACTAAATAAACCTCCCAGCTTACTATTTTTTTATTTTGCGTTGTTTCTTACTACTGGCTGGAGTATGGAGTACCCATATTTAAATACGATAACTCTTATGAAATAAATTTAGTATATTATATATTTCTATGGGTTATCTTGTGTATGCGCTAGATTTTAGTTTTCATGTGTTTACACACTATTATTCCATTATCAAAAAGTATGGGCATAGCAACATGGGTCATCATTGATCGAGGCCTTGCCATCATATTCATGACATACCGATGTTATGTACGTTTCCAATTTGAGAAAAACCATTTTTATTATTTATTATTCAAGGTAATGGAAGAATTTATGCTATATGTACAATATTTTATTTTCATGACTTTGATGTATCAAATAAAAATTTGCTTATAATTTGAGTGTTTTCCATTCTACTGTAGGGTTACACCCATCAAAATTTTGCCCATAGGTACAAATCAGACGACAGTCGTGCATTACCTATCAATCAAATGCCTATTGCGCATTACTTCTCTATTAGAGTTGCGAGTTTATTTTATCCTATTTAACAGTATGAAATAGAAGTTAGGATCTCGACTTACACAGGCTGCTTTTGTAGTTTGTATGTTTGTTTTATTGATACACATTATATTGTGTGATCAAAATAATTGCCAAGTATGGTATGGTCGTCTTTGGAGTTGTGTTGCTATGCTGTTGTGACTTTTGTGCAGATGAAACTTCATAGTGTAATTCGTATACCCTTCCTTCTTTACAAAGTATCACACTCCTTTACCGTCGACGACCAGAATCCAATTTTTCTATCACTATCCGGTAAATGGATCATCTTTACAAACTTAAGATGCATGTTTTGTACCTCCATATACATACAAAAGTTTCTATCATTCTATTGTATAAAACAAATGCGAGTGCGGCAACTCGCGTCATCATGGTCACACACCATCAGATATAAACTCAACACTTAAAAGCCTCCCATCATACATTAAAAGCATTAAAAAAATGTTTTTCATTCACATAAAACTTTAAAAAAATCAGAAATTTAACACCAAAATAAAACACAACATGTACAAAAGAATTAAGGTGACTAAAGGTCCATACCAACATAACTCAATATTGGAAATAATATTATGTAGCTCATAACAGCCCAACAACTATTTTAAAATAAAATAAAATACATGTTAATACAGAATCATCGCAAACCTACTTCATCCTAAATTCCTAATACACGGGCGCAGCAACGCGCACCATTCATGATCTAGTATAACTATAAAACTGCTAAATAGCAGAAATACAAAGGAACTGACGTGCCTAACGGGCCAACCCATTTAATAGATATGTATGCTTGGGCCTGACATATCGCCCCGCGTGTCGGCCCGACACGGCACATACGGCAACCGTGCGGCCGTGCCGTGCTTGGCCCGTGTCACGGCAACCGGGCCGGCCTATGTGGCCTGCTTTGCTCACAATCGTTGGATCGAGCCAACGCCTCCGATCGCACCGGAGTGCAGCGAAGCCAGCGCTGGGTCAAAATCCCTAGCGAAATTTCCCCTTCTCCCCGATTTTCACGGCTCCACAGGACAGGCGACCGCGGCGGCAACCGGAGGCATGACTGCGACCAGAGGCGCTCCGGCCATGGCGAATTGGCGATGCGGCAGCCCTGTTCGTCGGAGCAGCGTGCCTGGCCCCAAGGCCGCGGGCTCCTCCGCCGAACGGCGCCAGCCGTGTCGAGCACATGGAGAATCCGGGGCCGCTCCACGCCGGCGACACGCACGAGGCGCTCAACGGCGAGGCGGTGAGGCGAACGACGGCGGCTTTAGTTTCGTGGTCGACGACGAGGTGTGCGGCGCAGGGGCCACACAACACTCGCCTACCATATCATGTGAGACAGCGGCGTCGTAGCTTCAGTACGTAAGCCCCAAACCACTTTGTGTTCTCATTTTCAACATTTTGGGCTTCAAAATTTAAGCACTTGATACGATTAGGGCTAATTGTATACGAGTAGGTGTATGAGTGGGAGTATGATCGGCCGTGCGGCAATATAAGCAGGGCTGGTCGTGCCACCAGGAAGTTCGTGTGCTTGCTTATCCTTCTCTGGTCCACTTAAGCCAAGTTTGAGCCCTCTCGAAGCCTAGCCTCTGATCCCCTCCTCCACCAGCGCCAGATCCTCAGCCATATCGAGATGCCGCTGTCGTCTTTACCGGCGTGCCAAGGTCTCATTTCGTGCTTATACAGCAGCTGCGAGGAGGACCATGCCACCGCTTCTTCCTCCCAAGACACGAAGACGGCCAAGCAGATCCTCTCCGACCGCATCGTCAACTTCTATGAGGAGGCTTTGAACCGGCTGCCCTGAGAGGACATGCCGGATGACATCAATATTTCTGATTTGATCATTACGGACGGCCTTTGCGTCGGCCTCCTCGACCCGTCTCCAACATCATCCTCAACACCGTCTCCCTCCTCCCGCCCAACTTCTAATCAGCCTCAAGCCAATTCTCCCCGTCCCCACGCCCAAAGAATTTTATCGACAAGAGTACCCTTTACCATAGTGCATCAAGATCGTACGTTGGTCTCGTGGGCTTCATGCTGGACTATTTTGGATGCCTCACGGAGAAGCAGGCCAGCCGCTACCTCCACTGGGCCGATGGCGATTTTTGCCCTCGCCGTCCTGCTTGTTGAGTACGATCTCTACTCTGCTGGGTCTGGGCAACTCCCCCATGCTGGATCTGGAAGAACGCAAGCCAGCCTCAAGATGTCGGTGCTGAGAGCAGGTCACCCTGCCCCCGACAGGCTGGTGCAGCTCACGGCGTGCGTGTTCCCTCTGCATCAGCTCGACGCCATCAAAGCTATTCTGCCGGCGAGACACACGGAGCTCACTATGGATGATGTCCATAGGCTGAAGCGCCTCCTCCAAGACAGCACCACCCCCAAGCCATACGTGACCTTGCTGCCACATGGAGGACGCTTCGTTACCCATGTTCCAAAGCAAACAGTTGACGGAGTAGCCTTATTTTCTTCTGAGACCTCTGACCTAGGAGATGGCTACATAACAACTACAGTCAAGCCAGCTGGAAACTATCTCTCATCCATGCGCTCTTGCCAAGAGATGGAGTCCATGCAGTTAGGCTGTTTGGAAAAGCTTATAGTCTGAAAAGCAGATTAAAGGAGTGTTGCCAATCTTGCGAGCACCTCCAATCTCTCAAGATGCGCCTCCAAGACACCATTCACAGCTTTTACCTTGATGCCATTGCCCTGCTGCCCTGCCAAGGCGCTAACTGGCTTATCCGCGATATCCTGGCCGCCGGCCACTGCTATGGCCCCTTTGAACCGGTCACCAACATCATTGTCAATTCCATCTGGCACAACAGATTGTGCCTGCTCCCAGTGGCTGATCGTCATGAGAATTATGATATTCTCGACACGATCTCTATACTCCGCACAGAGGTCCGTTCCCTAGACGGCATGTTGGAAGCTGTTCGTTCCATGCTCGATACATCCTCAACAAAAGAAGCTGTGAAGATCCTTTGCCGCATTCAGTGTGACATCACTCAAATGTTATCAGTACAGCGTAAATACACGGCAGAGTGGGATTGGAACGCAGAGCGTGGACTGGGAAATAAGTTTCCGAGGCCTCTTGACCCCTTACTTATAGGGGCTGTGGCTGCTCAGCACCCTCTGCCTGCTGCCCTCGCATTGTTTCACAAACAGCTTGCGGAGGACGCTGCCAAGTTGGAGAACCTGCACTCTCTGGTCTTAGCTTGTAAGATGAAGGGCGGTCCGCTATCTCTTTATGATATCGATCAGATATCTCACATTTTGGACGAGGTATTCAAAATCACTTCAGAATTGCAACCGAGTTTGCAACCTCAGGTTCCCCAACTGCACAAGGACGCCCATAGCATTCTGTTAAAAAAGCGTGCACAATATGAGCACGAGAGTAAGTACATTCGGTCAAAGGTTGCATAACTACTGGACAAATATGCTGCTCAGCATCCATCGGTATGTTCAATATTTCATAATTTGTTGCTGCATGTTCTTTTGATATCTCCCAGCTGCTTCATTTGACCTTATTTGTTGTTTCAGGGAAACAAATACATGCCGGTTGTTATTTGTGGTGTGGAAAACTGTGGTAATCTATACTCAGCAGCCTGCCGTGTTAATTTTATGGCCAGTTCTAGATATGGGAACACACATGAGAACAGACTCTTCTTCGCTGAATTCCGGGAGTCATATGGACGGGGGGATTCAAAACCAGATATGTGCTGCCCACTAAACCCTCCATATAACGGTGGTAAGTCTGCATTCTTTCCAAACAGTAAAAGCAGTCATGCTGGTGTCACCATGAGCTGAAGTTGAAACTCAAGTGGGCCGCTCGTTTAAATACACTTGTGGCAATGGTTATTTGCATTAATCTGACTACTTCTGTCATTGTCTCCCTATATTAAACACTCAACCCTCTCTGGTCACTTATGTCATTGTATTCGGTTACACTTGTATAAAAAAAACTGTGCGTAAGACTTGTTATACATAGGCATGTCTTCAATGTAGCAATCCTGGTAATTTGAAGCACTTAAGTGAGTATTATTGCCGAACGTTCATACTAGTATTTTTTGATGTGGCACAGTTACCTGGAGATACACCCGCTCTTTCTGTGTTCCAAGATATTATAAATTTTCCATTAGAGAGATCAATTTTAGTTTAGAACCATGGTTTTTAAGGTGTCCTCCTTAGGACGCTCAGGCGATAAGGCGCCATGGCAGTGCCTTGGATATTTGCCCACTTTAGGCACTTATTAGGCGTCTGCATTGAGCGCTTAAGCGTCTGTTTTAGGTGCCTAGCCGCCGCCTAGGTGTCCGCCTTAGGTGCTTAGGCGCCAGATTGGGTAGAACGCCTTAGTAACCATGTATAGAACTGTTTGCTGCACCAATGGTCGTGGCAAAACAAATAGTAACATAATTCTGAGGCGGTAATTTGTTGATCCTTGTGAACGATTCATTTCACTTACTTGAGCAACCGCCGCAGTAATTTGGATTCTGTTTAGCTGTTTTTATTGATTTATTCATAATGATTTATTGTTTTGCGAACAGGGCGTTGCTACTATGGCAAGATTTCTGCAAAGAAGATTTTGTATCCAGATTCTGCAGAGTATTTGACGTGCGATGTTACTGCACATGGAATTGGTACTGTGGATAGCATTAGAGACGCAGATTTTGTCTATTTTGATAGCGAGAGGGACGCGGAGTTTGTGAAGAAGGTGAACAGCTACTATGCTGAGAACTCGTTATTGCGTCAGGTTGTCTTGGCTACCGCCGGCAGTGGCATAAATATGTTCAATTCTGTCCCCGTGCTGTATCCATAGCCTAATGGTTGATCATATATTCCATCCTTTTAGTTAGCACTCCACCGGTTGTCTCCGCTCTAATACTTCATCCAAGTGCTACGATTTAGTATTGATTATATTATTGCTCTGTAAGTGTCAACTTGACATTTAGTGGTTTGCCTATCTGGTGTTACTGTTTGCCGCTGTAACTGTTGGATCATTTGGAACACAGGTTGATTGATCTGAGGGTTCGTCCTATGCGCCAGGTTCACATGGTTGATACAGGTGAACGTCTAAAACAATCTGTTTGAATTGGGAGTGTAACTGGACAGAAGTATTCCCACTTTTTAAATTCAGATACACCATTCACTACTACTTCCATTTATATATAGGAACATGTTTCCGATTACTGAAATAGCAGACCGAATAACAAATGGAATTCACCAAGTTTCTGGTTTTGATGTTACTGTTTTTGAACGGAGTCACCGAAATAGGCTTCCATTTCTCGAAAAGTGAGAGAATATGAGAACGAAATACTAAAGAGAAGGCTATAACATAGAAGCACAGATAATGAACAAATTAATTACAATAGGGCATAATTAATAGGATAGTTAAAAAAATAGCACACAAATCTGAAGCGTGTCATACAGAACAACTACAAGGACATGAACAACTACAAATCTCAAAAGATGAAGAGTGTGTGATGTGCTTTTAAAACCTGACACTTCCGCTCTAAGTTGATATGATCTTTCCAGCGGAATCCTATGGATGCAACACAATACAACTTTCAGATTTCGCGAAACGAGCTGAAACTTTTATCATAGCATATTGAGGTGAAATAATGATCACATGCCAATTTTCATAAATTTTAAACAACATTCACAATTTTCTAAAATTATAATCTCAAATTTGTAAGAGAAAAGGTTGATCTTTTCAAAGAAAATCTTTCAAATGTAAATTAACTTTGTTGGTGGAACATACAAAGGTGCTCAAGACCATGTACATGATTTTGCATTTATTTTATACTTGTTTTGAAGCTACTTGTAGTATTTTTTTGAATAAAACACATTAAATGGCTAGAAATAATTTATATGCATATAAAATAGGAAATGAGTGCATTTTCGTGTGCAAAAATTACAGAAACATTATAGCATCATATGAACACAACAGATAAAGTTTGGACCATTTTTGACAAAAGAAAAAGTTGCATTTAATTTGATACACAAAGTATAGTGAGAAGTGCAAAAATAAGGTCAAATAACCATTAGAATTACAAATGTAGTTGGATTACAAATTACAAGCTCAAAAGATGAAGAGTGTGTGATGTTCTCTTAAAACCCGACACTTCCACTCTAAATTGTTCTGATCCTTCCAGCGTAATCCTTGACTATAATATAATGCATATTTTAGATTTTGTGAAATGGGATGAAATGTTTATCATAGCATAGTGAGGTAGAATAGTGATCACATGCTATTTTTCATAATTTTGAGAAATATTTATATTTTCTCAAAATTTAAATTTCAAATTTGCAAGAGAAAAAGGTTCGATCTTTGCAAAGAAAATGTTTCAAATCCAGATTAACTTTGTTCGTGGGACATACAGAGGGGCTCAAGACCATGTATATGTTTTCCCCATGTGATTTGCACCCGTTTCGTAGCTACTTGTAGTTCAAAATTAAACAAAACACATTAAATGCATAGAAATAACTTATATGCATATAAAATAGAAAATCAGCAGAAAAACTGCAAAAAATTATAGAGACGTTATGACATTACATAAACACAACAAAAAGTTTGAATCATTTTTGACAAAAAAATGCATGTAATTTTATACACAAAGTATACCTCCATTTGGTACTTAATTTGAAATATAAGAAAATTTAAAATTGTGAAAATATAAAGCGAAGGCCAAATGGTTATTAATATTAAAAATATAGTTGGATTCTAAATTACAATATCAAGAGATGAAGACTGTGTGATGTGCTCTTAAACTTGACACTTCCGCTCTAAGTTGATATGATCTTTCCAGCGAATGCCTACAAATCACAACTACGAGCATCTGCATTCAGGGAGTAGAAACAATATCATCAATAGAGATGAGTTTCAGATTTCATGGAGAAAGAACTAAGGGAGGGAGAGGAAGGAGCGGAGAATATGTAGTGACATGTCAAAGTGACGAAAGGGGTGCGGAAGGAAGAAGAGGAGTAGGAAATTATGAAGGCGCTTGGTAGCCTGCATTAGCCTCAACCAAGCCAGTTGGATGCAATTTTTGCCAATTTGGTAGCATATGTTGCATGTGATTATTGACCCACGCGAACCTTAAAGCATCTTTGGCCTTGGCTAAGGAGGAACACTCTAATCAAACATTTTTCCAGATCCAGGCCCGAGCGATGCATCTCGAGGCATATGGGTGTCGGAGGTTGCATGCGAGGAGCCACGCTCGAGACTTCACATTTTTTCCCGAGCACAATCGTAACTCCCCTTACGCCTCTCTCACCGCCCACTCTTCCCTCTACCCACTCTCACACCAGCAGCTACGACCGTAGATCTGGAATTCTGGACGACGAGCAGCAAAGGCAAGCATTGGTGCAAAAATTTGGACGGTAAGACCAACGTCGATCACCGACTTCATCACCTCACCAGCAGATGTCCATCAATGGTAGTAAGCCCTCTTCCCACAATAGAATCGATGTATGCCATGGCCACATTTGATTTATGCATCACACACAAGGCATTCAATTTACGCATCACACACTAGGTGTCAGAGATGATTCCGGTGAATCCCTCGGTAGGGTGTCCTAGCTAGGAGATCAATGATGATGGTAACAGGAGACACATGGCACACAAATTTACCTAGGTTATGTCTCCCTTAATAGAGATAAAATCCTACTCCCGCTTCTTCCTATTATGATGGGGTATAACACCAAGTACAACGACCAATGGATTGTTGTCTTGATCTATGATCTATGTTGTGATTGTTGTCTCAATGACTAGTTGTCCCTAGGAGCCTCGCACCCTTGACTTATATAGAGGGTTTGGGGTACGAGGATTACATGAGTTTTATGTCGATACAATCAAGGAATCCTAAACGGGCTACGATTCTACCATGTTTTCCTCCAAGGTGGTTGTAGAGCTTCAATCTTCGGATCCAGGGCCTCAGCTAGTGGCCCATCAATCTAGTTTCCCATAGGCCCAAGGTCACCCCAATAGGATAAAACCCGGTTCCTCAGAAGACCCATTATCCATGACACCGACACTAGACATCCAATCATACTCTTGGGTTCGATTTGGTACTCGATTTAGGCATATCCGATTAGGGGTTTGAACGGGTTGAACGATAGTGAGTACGATTTTCACTAGGTGGACTTAAATCGAGCGTGCATTCATTCTAATCCATCCCAACAAGCACTACATTTGATTTGGGCATATCCAATTACGGACTAAATAGCCTTGCACTTGGATCGGTGGTATCCTTGAGGCTTGTTAGCATCCACCATCTCCTCCTCGTGTTTGCCGTCTAGAACGATTTAGGGGATTTGGAGGCCACACACGATTTAGACACTACTAGGATAATGGCCTTCAGCAGCGCGGGGTAAAGGCCCATTAGCAGCGCGGGATAGCTGCGCTGTAGATAACGCGCTACTGCTAACTTCCATCTACAATGCGGGTATCCCGCGCTGTAGCTAACAGTACAGTTAGCAGCGCGTGTGCAGTTACCCGCGCTGCAGAACTGAACTTCCACTAGTAGCGCCTCTAGCCAGCCCGCACAGCAGGTAAATTTTTAGCATTTTTATTTATTATGCAATATTATTTGTTTATAAAGTTTTTTTTTATAAATTTTCAGCATACACACATAACATTTATATACAAAGTAGAATTACACACATATAAACCACATCATATCATAGACATGCAATAGACTCATCGATCATCATATACATTTATATCTCATCTCATAAGTTTAATATCGAACACAAAGGTCAACCTTTCCTAGTTTAACTTCTCTAATATCCAACAACATAATGTTTAACAACAACTACGAACCAACCTACTCATCACCACCACAAGGTGAAATGAAAAAAAACCCAAAAGACACCCCACATTCCATTATGTAATATGGAGAACAACTTGTCTCCATGTTTTATGTTCATCCGATTCACTATCCTTTTCCATCCTCTTATTCTTACGCAACCATCATCTCCAGCTTCAGTGGAGTAGTCAGTGCTGAAGAGGACATCTCATGCCCGTGTAGAAACAACTGTAAGCTCGCCTTGAGGAGGCATCCACTTAGGCGTACATGCTGTCGGGATTCTCTGTTGAAAACATACGAGTAAAATACTTAGTAAAACATTATACTTAATGTTAGGTCAAAAGATTTCTAAAAATGGACTAGTGTGATAGAATAGTAAAAAATCTTACCATGCTATAATCTTTTACATGTCCTGAAAACAACTTGAGAACAAATGGAACACATGGTGTATAAGGTTCGCCAATATTATTCAAGTTCACAAACGAAGGAACACCTTTAAGAACATTGATGAAATCATCTTGTTCATCAATTGTCAGGTCAAAGCCACCATTATGAAAAGTATTATCAAACATCTTCCGAACTTGTTTTGGAGCATGGATATAAACTAAAAATTATAAATAAGTTGTCAACTTGAGAAGCAAGAAAATAAGGAAGTAAACAAGTCAAAGTTGTTTAAGAAACTCAAATGGAGATAGAACCAGCTTAATGTCGTCAACTAGCATCCAAATGTCGTTATTTCGAAATGTTTGACCATCTCGACGACGAAGTCCAAGATCAAATGTTATTTGCATATCATCCTCTAATGCATATGCCTTGCATAGTGCATACCAATTTGGACAATCAAAATATGTGCTATTTGGTTCATTAAAGACCTTGACCTTTACAGTTATACCATCTTTCGTTTTAATATTGACATCTTTTTTGGAATTCTCACGCCACTCATCGATTTTGACAAAGTCGCAGACGTGAGGTCGTGCGTAGAAAGGGATGTGTTAGTTGATTATAAAAAATTACACGTCAAAACAAAAAGTAAGTGAAGCATGCTTAAATAAGATATCGCAGAAGTTGCATACCGTTTGAAATTCGAAGCCCTCCCTAAGCGTGATGGAGAAGTATCTTTCTTCCTCCCCATCCAACTCTGGAAACTTGTCGCACCGACCCGAGTCATCGCCACAAGGCTCACTCGACCAACCTTGCAGTCACATGGTGTCACAACGGTTTTAATTATTCTTAAAAAGGAACACACATATCGGTTTTTGCCTTATACTTAATTAGGTTGAACACACACAAGCAACTACATGGATGGCGTTAGCGAGCCAAGTAGGATGCACAAGATTCGTATTTGTGTATATCACAAGGCTCGCTAACTCATCCCTGATGTCACAATATTGTGTGACAAGGGTTTTAATCATCGGCATTTCAAACAAAAGGAAAAAAACAGATGAACTCAAATAAAATGCAACAATAATATTTTATCATGGAATATCACTAATATATCTCGAATAATTCAGTAAATGCAACAATAATATCACCAGTACATCTCGACTACAACATCTAGAAAATTCACTACTACATCTCAAAAAATCAAACTCGACGACGACCCGGAGCCAAGCTGCGGGCGGTAAACACCCAAAGATAAGGAACCGCCACAGGAACATAGCTCAGGTGAGAGCCGTGAAGAATCTTCCAGGTATTGGCCGTGGAGAACCCGACGTCCAACGCAACCAAGTAGCGACGGACGTGCTTGTCCTCCTCCCTGGCACGGCGACGTACCACCTCATCGGGGGCAGGCTCCCTCTGCACCGACTGTGGCCCACGTGACCGCCACCAAAGAAGCTTCGGGTCGACAACAGGACCCGGAATCCTCACCAAGCGGCGCCCCCCGGAAACCACCTCCCATTGCCAGCCCGGGGGAGCCCAGTCCCGGACATTGCGCATCCCATCAAGCAGGTGCTCTCCGCCACCGCGACGGGGATGCGGGCCAGGCATCGTTGCCGAGAACTTATTTAATATAAAAAGTTTTATTAAAATGAACGAGTGAAAAAATTATAGTAACTAACAAATTAACAAAATAAGACAAAAGTACTTTTAAATAAGGGTCAATTCCATTTCCCCCTAATCTTTCCCCAGTCTCATCTTTACCCCTAAAAAAACACGTGCTCAACTTTGCCCCTCTTCCGTTAGTGGCCGTCTCAGAAATACCCCTAATCACTGTTTTCGTCCGGTCAAAGGGGTTTGACCGTTAGAGGGATAATTTCTGGACCATGATTACCCTTGTGTTCATATGCCACTGACATGTGGGACCTACCCTTGAAAAAAAAGAAAAAAAACTCTCTCTCTTATCCTCTCCCTCTCTTTTTTCTTCTCTCTCCCTCCTTTCTTCTCTCTCTCTCGAGCTGCTGGTCCAGGACGCAAGGGGTTCGGGCGGCGGCGTCCTCGAGCGGGAGGTCGCCGGCGGCGATGGTTGCCGGCCGGATCTCGCCAGATACGGCGCGGGTGGAGGCGGAACGTGCTGGGAGGAGGAGGTCCACCGGATCTGGTCGACGGCGGGACCAGGGCGGCACAGCCTGGTCCGTGGCGGCGACGGGCTCCAACTCGGCCATGGTGGTCGTGGTTCCTTGCAGGCAACAGAGAAGAGAGGTGAGAGGGAGAGAGAGGTGAGGCAGAGGGGAGAGTAAGGAGGACGGCACGCAGGGAGGCGTTGGCCGGCGCGACGGCTCGCCGGTCACGACGGGGCGAGGTGGCAGGGGCGATCGCTCGGGCACGGCGGCGGCGCTGCTGCAGCCCAGTGCTGCTGCGGCCCGGATCTGGGCGCGGCGGCGGCGGCGCTGCTATGGCCCAGACGGGGCGGCCTCGCCCGTTGACCAGAGAGAGAGAAGAGAGGAGGGAGAGAGAAGAAAGAAGAAAGAAGAAAGAGATGGAGAGGATAAGAGAGAGAGAGAGGTGTTTTTTTTCCAAGGGTAGGCCTTACATGTCAGTGGTATATGCACACAAGGGTAACCATGGTCCAGAAATTATCCCTGTAACGGTCAAACCCCTTTGACCGGACGGAAACAGTGATTAGGGGTATTTCCGAGACGACCACTAACGGAAGAGGGGCAAAGTTGAGCACATGTTTTTTTTAGGGGTAAAGCTGAGACTGCGGCAAGATTAAGGGGAAAAAATGTAAATGACCCTTTAAATAATGCCTCATACTTAGATTGGACACACAAGCGATTCCCGGGAAAGTGTGTCCGCAAACCCAAGCAGGATGCACAAGTTCCGTACTTGTACATATCACAAGGGTTTGCGTCACACTTTCCCCGATGTCACATAGTGTCACAATATATTTTAATCATCGGCATTCTAAAAAAGGAGAAATAGCGTCTCATATTTAGATTGGACATATAAGCGATTCCAGGGAGAGTGTGGCAGCGAACCCAAATAGGATGCACAAGTTCCGTACTTGTACATATCACAAGGGTTTGCTTCACACTGTCCCCGATGTCACATAGTGTCATAATATATTTAAATCATTGGCATTCTAAAAAAGGAGAAATAGTGTCTCATATTTAGATTGGACACATAAGCGATTCCAGGGAGAGTGTGGCAACGAACCCAAATAGGATGCACAAGTTCGTACTTATACATATCACAAGGGTTCGCTTCACACTCTCCCATAGTGTCAAACTATATTTAAATCATCGGCATTCTAAAAAAAATAGCAAAAGTGATGATAAAAAGTAATTTGATGTTGAAACACTATTTAACTCCCGTTTCAACAAATCTCGGACACTCGATATGTCCAACTTTTCTAGCACAAGTCATGCCGAAATCCATGGAAATTTTCGGCATGACATTTGCTAAAAAACGGACATATCGAGCGCTGGAAATTTGCCGGAACCGAAATTAATCGACATTCTGGCAAAACATTGGTCACTCATAACCCTGAAAATTTTGATATGACATTTTATAATATAAGTTTGCTCAACAAAAATCCTAATTATCTCAATATGCTAACAAAATTTCTAATTACCCCAATATGCTAACAAAAATCCTAATTACCTCAATATGCTAACATAAACTGTAATTGGCTAAAAAAATCTATCTATCTATCTATCTAAACTGTTCTATATTTGCATACAACTTTGGCATGCTAACCTAACTAACAAGTAATTACAAATAACTAAAACACTAGCCTAACTAAAGCATTTGTGAGAGGGGATTGAGATGGAAGCTTACCAGTGGGCGTCGGCGGCGGCGTGGAGGAGCAAGATGCCCGGTGTCGGAGGAGTGGGCGGCAGCATGGATGAGTCGGGGCGGCGAAGGCGGCGTCGAGGAGCGGGGCGGCCGACGTCGTGGAGCAGCGGGGGGGGGGGGGGCTGGCGTCGTGGAGGAGCGGGCGGGGCGACGGTGACGAGAGGGTGCGGACGGGCGGGGCGAGAGTGTGAGAGTGGGAGTTAGATCCAAATGTATATCAAATCATCTGCAACGCAGGTTCATGTAGGCGCGCTGTAGATGATGAGGACATCTATAGCGCGGGCGCGAAGGCCCGCTCTGCCGATATGTGCTACCAAAATAACGGGCCGGTGTGCTGCCATATTAAAAGCGCGGGATCACCAGGCCGCGCTGCAGATGTCCTCATCATCTGCAGAGCGGTATCTAGGCCCCGCGCTACTAAATTGGTCGGCCACAGGTACTACAGTTGTCACCAGATACTAGCAGCGCATGGTCGGGTGGCCCGCGCTGCCAATGGCTTGTCACCCGCAGCGCGCCTTCACTTGCATGCGCTGCTAACGTATACCTGCAGCCCTTGTCATAAAGGCCGCACTGCTAATGTCCATTCTTGTATGGCTAAAATCCTAGTAGTGAGATAGACCGAATGAATGAATCCCTTGACATCGCTTGTTCATATGTGTCCCTACATTGACCTCTGGTTCATATATTCAGATCGACCAGGCTTGACGAGGGGGTGACCCCACGACTCCTGCGTGTAAGGATACCTGGTGCGTATGAAGAAAGAAGGCCCGCTGGAAGCCTCGACAGGCCCACGACTGGCCCACTCAAGGCATCGACGTAGGAGTCCGCGACTAACGTGGAGGTCAAGACTTGGCGTCCAAGGCAAAGCTTGATTAGGAAATCGTCTCTATAACCTCAGAAGGACTCCCGAGACCCATCCTAGTATATAAAGGCTGGGAGGGGTGACGGCTCAGGACATCTAATCTTCAATCACCACCTCCGGTCTTGAGCGAACTCGCCTAGACCGCCACTGTAATCACCTCCCGCATAATAAAATCGAGCGGGACGTACTTTCTCCTGTTAGCCGACGAGTATCGCCAACCTGCTCCTCTCTACGATCTAACCCAGGGTCCCTAACCATGGGATTTGTCGAGGTCAATACTCGTCAATTGGCGCCGACCGTGGGGACTACGCAGGTTGGAATCACGATCTCGGCGGTCCCTTCATCAAATCACAACTCATGGACTCAAGCAAGATCCAATCCACTCGAAGAACTCAAGTTCATCGCAAACCTCTCCATCGCACCACCAAGATCGCTCGACCCGCAACTAGGCCAAGTTCGATCTTTTGGCAACTACCAAAGTCGTGATCGGCGAAAAAGAACTCGACGATCCAGAAGGCAAGCGCAAGCCGCGACCATGAAGCCAGCCAGGATGCCGGAGCAAGTACAAGAAGTCTGCATAGAAATCTCACTCGAGGAGCCACAACGTGCCGCAACAGCTTTATCCACCTCTCGAACACCCACCGCCACCCGAGCACCCGCCGCGGGACATGACGGCGACTCTGAAACTCAGTCCGGCGAGTACTACGACCCAGATCGAAGACCAGATGAGTTCGCCAAGATGATTCGGAACCACTCGATCAACGACGAAATAGAGCCCGACCCAAGGTTCCACTCCCGTTCGGAAGACCACTCACAGTCGTTCCTCATCGCAAGAAGAAGAAGGCACGCCGGCTCCAGCAAGCTCATAGCCCAAGAATAGTTGGATGGACCTTGCACAATCCACTGTTTCGAAGACGATTGGGGGCGCCTTAGAGCAGGCGACACCCTGAGAAGCTGTCGTTTGTTCACCGAACTCTCCAACACCTTCAAGGAAGAGAAGCAACGCGAAGCCAAACAGGCTCGAGGAACCGCGCAGCCGCCAGCACCCAATGCAGAAGATCAATACTCTCCGTCTCATGGACGGGTCTGCATGATCCAAGAAGGATGACCCTCAAAAGCAAAACAGGACGCCCACACCCTGCAAACCCGAGCAGCCGAGGACCTAAAAACAGCAGAAACCTACCATCTGGACGGCGCAGAGACCAACATTAATTTCTCACAAAGTGATCACCCACCCGCAATTCCAAGGCCAAGGCACGCACCATTGGTCCTCGGAGCCCAATTCGGCTGTTATGACATGGACAGAGTCTTCATGGACGGTGTAAGGCCCGATATGCGGTACTGTTCCAGATCTAGATGTTTCCGTCCAGATCCGGGGACGAAGCACATATCGGTCCCACCGCGACATATGACATAACCATATGCCCTGGATTTCCAACATGATATCACAACATTACAGATACAAGGATACAACATCTCATACAATCGGCATACAACTGCCTTAATACAATACAACAACGGAAGATACATGTCTGAGTACAGACTACAACCAAATGCCTACTGGCAAAGAGAAAATCATCGATCCCCATAACCACACGGGTCCAGGCCCTCCACCGGGATCCGCCTAACTAGTCGTCGCCGAGTCTCCACGTGAAACGTCGATCACCAAACCTGTTGTCGATCAAGAACCCTGAAAAGAGTTTGGGGTAGTACCATGAGTGCAGAAGTACTCAGCATCCAACTGTAGTGGTCAACTGATCCAACAAGGACTTCATCACTCGTCATTCTAGGACAACTAGTAGTTTACGTTAAGGATGGGGTAAGTGGTGAGGTTGCTGCCGCACTAGCATTTATGAAGTGGCTAACGATCTAGAGAGTAAGATAAGAAGTCAAGCATCCGATGAGGAATCGCCTCCAACAAGTCTGCTATCCACCTACTTACGCAGGCATAACACCTATCCTATCCTTGTCCTCCTCTTTGCATCCCGACGAAGAAGAAGCAGTCAAGGCACGCACACGTTGATCAAGTTATATTAAGATTATCTCAGTTGTTGTTGTCTATGAACAAGGAGTAGGTCTCAAGTCGTCCATAACCGTGGACACGCCTTCTCGAAAAGATTTAACCCTCCAGGGGTGTACCAACTGCCCATTACAAGGCTCCGCACGCACGCCCATCTCTCTCAGTTGCTACCCATGATAGGCAACCATTTTATGATTTAGTCCCAAGAGATCCGGAACTACAGGTCCCTCTAACTAACAACGCACAAATCCGGGTGGCCCCCGGTGAGTCGACATCCAACTCAAAAGCCGGCCGCGCTCTCGAATCGGCCTCTACCGTCTGGACGAGGTCGGGTTAGCTACCCAAACAGATGTGGGCAGCCCCCTAGCTTCCAGGTGTGGACCAACAAAGAAACCATGTCTCCGCTGGCCCAAGTTGTTTTAAATAATATCTGCCAGGAGCTACCCGACAGACACACACATGGTTTTCAAATGGTAAATTCAGCTTGGGCCACCACTAGAAATGTTTGAACCTAGGTAGGTAAGAAAATGGGACCCCATAAAATCCCACACGCGGTTAGGCACGCTCAGTCTTAAAACCAATACCCGAAACTCGGGTCCTAGGTGACTCGAATGGAACAAAGCGTCGGGGCGGGATAACCTAGACCTTCCATCCTTCGTCGAATATAGTCAACGTTATAATAATCATATCATCAACAACTATATAATAATGTGATAGCCCAAACAAAGGAGTAACAGGGTAACATCGTAGCATCCTAAGCATGCATACTAAGCAGGGGCTGAGCAACGAGCAATAGTAACATAGCAGTACAAGGTTTGCTGGGAGGGGACATGGCTGTATCGGTTTGAAAGAGGCTATAAACATGTGGTAAGATCAAACATCGAACCTAACCTAGACTAGCATGCAAACCGCTGGTTGAAATAGAATGGATCATAAGTAATGTATAGTCCTTGCCTGTTGATAAGTCGGGTTCCGAAGGTGTAGTTGATCGCAAGCTCGGATCGTCTCCGACGGTACCCGCGGAAGCACACAAGACGATAAACACTGGAAAGCAATCAATGAGCAAACATCTATTACTACGAAGCAAACATGAGCAAGCACCAACAAGAAGGCAACACGAGACATTGCACCTACCATCGAGAGCGGTTACTAACAGGTTAAGTGGAGTACTCGTCACATACGACGATACCGCACATTTATAATGGTTCAAGTTATTTAGCTACACAAGATGAGCAAAGGTTGTTAAAATGACATCTCACTCAAGCATGACATGTCACACAAACATGGCAAGAGGTGAAGCATAAATAAACTATCTAATCTAGTCAATTTAAGTGGGGGTAAAACCTATACATGGCAACTCTTGCGGACCCCACGATATTTATTGCATTTGGTACTGTTCCACCCTAAACAATATTTTATTATTTTATTAGCAAGCAAGAGCAGCAAAAACATAATCTACAAGCAATTCTAGTCAATTTACATCTAAAGAACATTTTAATCGGAGCAACAGTTAAAAAGATATGGAAGATTACATATACAGTGGCAAGCAGTGTAAAGCAGGTAAACAACATGTAAACAAAGTCAAACATGGCAACAAAGCACATTTTATTAAACTAGACAAAATTCTAAGAAAGTTTCATGTTTAAAGCGACGCGATCCGAGCTACGGTTAAAAAGATACGGGCACCGCAAAATTAATACAATCTGCCAAATAAATAAACTAGAAAAATAAAATAAAAACATCTAACGGGCCGAAAGTTACTTTAACAGATTCTAACAGGCGGGCGAGACTTAACTAAGCTATGCACGCGCGCGTCACATAGCAGAGCGATCTGTTGGGCCAGGCCCAACTCGATCCGCAGCAACAAAATAAATAAAAAATAAAAAAGGTGTTGCTCACCCAGTGGGCTTGGCCCATGGAGAGGAGGCGGTGGATAGCGCCAGGTCGCCCTGGGCGGAAGGCCGCGTGCGACCTGTGGGCTGGTGGGGCGGCACCTGGGCCTCGCTGGCGGAGGAGTGGCTGGGCCGCTGGAGGCGTCGTGTTGGGCCCACGTGGCGGCGACCGCGTCTCCTCGTCCCGATCTGGATCGGGGACGATGCCGGCGTTGAATGCGCAGCGGCGGCCCCCGGCGAGGGCGCAGGTGAGGCGGCGGGACGCCATGGAGGGCTGGAATGGGTGCGGCGGAGGAGGGGCTACCGGATCCACCCGGTTCTGGTCGCCGGAGGTGCCTTAGGGCGGCGCAGCGCGAGCTTCGACCTCGGGGTCCATGGCTGCGTGGCCTGCTCGGCGACGAGACCTGCGAGGAGGAGATGAGAGGGAAGGTGGGGAGAGGAGAGGAGATGGAGGAGGAGAGGCGGAGGCCGCGGGGAAGAGAGAGGTCGCCGGCGGCTCACCGGAGACCGGGCGGCGGCGATCGCAGAGGCGGCGGCCGGAAGCGCTCGGGCGGAGGCGGCGGTTGGGCCCGCGGGGCCCCGACGTGGGAGGAGGCTGGCTGCGGTTGGCTCGATCTGAGCTGTTGGATCTCAGATCTGACGGCTCAGATCAAAGGGAGGCTAGGGTTTGGCTGTGGAGGGGCCTTTGGACGAAAATTTGGAGCAGAACTAGGGGTGTGGCTGCAATTTTTGGCTAGGGAAACCCTAGAAAGGGGTGGGGGAGTGGTGGTCTTTATATAGCCCAGGTGGCTGGTAGTTTGCAAAAACACACCCGGTTTTTCTCTCGCGCGCGCGGTGTTTATGTTTCTGACCGCCGGGGGTCCGCAGTAGCTCCGATTCGGGTAAAACTTCGAACTGCGCGATCAGTGCGTCGAGCCGGCAGCGTTCACTTCGCGCTGGAACCATTCCGAGAACAATTTCCGGCGCGCTATAAAAATAACCCGTTTAATTATTAAACGAGGTTTTTCGTTCCGTTGATTGCAGCTGGTCTGGTGCGGTTTTCGCGAAGGTGATCGGGTGAAACCCGGTGTCGCAAAGTTCGAGTGTCAGGGTGGAAAGGGTCGGTCTCCGTCCGGTACGAGATAAGAGAGGGAAAATAATCGCCGATCGATAAATCGGGGATGCAAACACCGCAAACAAATCAGACAATCAATCAATTCATGCAGATTTTTTTTAATTTTTGTGAAATCTGGGCTGTTACAATACAACACCACCAACAAGGGATCTCGTCCTGAGATCCAGGACGATCCGGGGGGGGGGGGGGAGGAGGGAAGAGAAAAGATAGACGACGATCTTCAACACCACCAACAAGGGACTCTGCTCCAGGTCGACGTCGAGCTTCCGTCGAGATAAATTTCCGCAGAGAGACGACAACGTCGGAAAATGAAACCATCGAGAGATCAAGAGGAAGAACAATAGTCCATGCGACGATCAAGAGAAGCATTCTCACCCGGATCGTGAGGATACTAGGCAAAAGGAATGAGGTCAACAGATGACCAAGATGTAAACCATAATTCGAAGAACTAAAGGTACTACAGGATTTCCCAATCTGAGATCGGAATCGAGACAATACGTTGCAAGAAAGGCATTGTAACTATTCCAAACTCCGCACTCTCGAGATCCTAAAGTTTGAAGGGAATAAGGTAAGAAAAAACACTTATGGCACTTGTACTGACCAGAGCAAGGGTAAGGAGTAAAAAGATTCCTACTCTCCGATAGCTAACTTAGTAACTACAAAATAGTTTTTGGCTAGACTCGACTGCGGCCAGAGAGGGGATCCTACGGTCGGTAAGGCTCTAATACCAAGTTGTAAGGCCCGATATGCTCTACTGTTCCAGATCTAGATGTTTCCGTCCAGATCCGGGGACGAAGCACATATCGGTCCCACCGCGACATATGACATAGCCATATGCCCCGGATTTCCAACATGATATCACAACATTACAGAGACAAGGATACAACATCTCATACAATCGGCATACAACTGCCTTAATACAATACAACAGAGGAAGATACATGTTTGAGTACAGACTACAACCAAATGCTTACTGGCAAAGAGAAAATAATCAATCCCCATAACCACACGGGTCCAGGCCCTCCGCCGGGATCCGCCTAACTAGTCGTCGCCGAGTCTCCACGTCAAAACGTCGATCGCCAAACCTGTTGTCGATCAAGAACCCTGAAAAGAGTTTGGGGGTAGTATAATGAGTACGGAAGTACTCAGCATCCAACTGTAGTGGTCAACTGACCAAGCAAGGACTTCATCACTCGTCATTCTAGGACAACTATTAGTTTACGGTAAGGATGGGGTAAGTGGTGAGGTTGCTGCAACACTAGCATTTATGAAGTGGCTAACGATCTAGAGAGTAAGATAAGAAGCCAAGCATCCGATGAGGAATCGCCTCCAACAAGTCTGCTATCCACCTACTTACGCATGCATAACACCTATCCTATCCTTGTCCTCCTCTTCGCATCCCGACGAAGAAGAAGCAGTCAAGGCACGCACACGTTGATCAAGTTATATTAAGATTATCTCAGTTGTTGTTTTCTATGAACAAGGCGTAGGTCTCAAGTTCTCCATAACCGTGGACACGGCTTCTCGAAAAGATTTAACCCCGCAGGGGTGTACCAACTGCCCATTACAAGGCTCCGCACGCACGCCCATCTCTCTCAGTTGCTACCTATGATAGGCAACCATTTTATGATTTAGTCCCAAGAGATCTGGAACGACAGGTCCCTCTAACTAACAACGCACAAATTCGGGTGGCCCCCGGTGAGTCGACATCCAACTCAAAAGCCGGCCGCGCTCTCGAATCGGCCTCTACCGTCTGTACGAGGTCGGGTTAGCTACCCAAACAGATGTGGGCAGCCCCCTAGCTTCCAGGTGTGGACCAACAAAGAAACCATGTCTCCGCTGGCCCAAGTTGTTTTAAATAATATGAGCCAGGAGCTACCCGACAGACACACACGGTTTTCAAATGGTAAATTCAGCTTGGGCCACCACTAGAAATGTTTGAAGCTAGGTAGGTAAGAAAAGGGAACCCCATAAAATCCCACACGTGGCTAGGCACGGTCAGTCTTAAAACCAATACCCGGAACTCGGGTCCTAGGTGACTCGAATGGAACAAAGCGTCGGGGCGGGATAGCCTAGACCTTCCATCCTTCGTCGAATATAGTCAACATTATAATAATCATATCATCAACAACAATATAATAATTTGATAGCCCAAACCAAGGAGTAACAGGGTAACATCGTAGCATCCTAAGAATGCATACTAAGCAGGGGCTCAGCAACAAGCAATAGTAACATAGCAGTACAAGGTTTGCTGGGAGGGGACATGGTTGTATCGGTTTGAAAGAGGCTGTAAACATGTGGTAGGATCAAACATCGAACCTAACCTAGACTAGCACGCAAACCGCTGGTTGAAATAGAATGGATCATAAGTAATGTATAGTCCTTGCCTGTTGATAAGTCGGGTTCCGAAGGTGTAGTTGATCGCAAGCTCGCATTGTCTCCGAAGGTACCCGCGGAAGCACACAAGACGGTAAACACTAGAAAGCAATCAACGAGAAAGAATCTATTACTACGAAGCAAACACGAGCAAGCATCAACAAGAAGGCAACACGAGACATCGCACCTACTGTCGAGAGCGGTTACTAACAGGTTAAGTGGAGTACTCGTCAGACACGACGATACCGCACATTTATAATGGTTCAAGTTATTTAGCTACACAAGATGAGCAAAGGTTGTTAACATGGCATCTCACTCAAGCATGACATGTCACACAAAACTGGCAAGAGGTGAAGCATAAATAAACTATCTAATCTAGTCAATTTAAGTGGGGGGTAAAACCTATACATGGCAACTCTTGCGGATCCCACGATATTTATTGCATTTGGTACTGTTCCACCCTAAACAATATTTTATTATTTTTATTAGAAAACAGAGCATCAAAAACTCAATCTACATGCAATTCTAGTCAAGTTACATATAAAGAACATTTTAATCGGAGCAACGGTTAAAAAGATATGGCAGATTACATTTACAGTGGCAAGCAGTGTAATTAGCAGGTAAACAACATGTAAACAAAGTCAAACATGGCAACAAAGCACATTTTATTAAACTAGACAAAATTCTATGCAAGTTTCGCTACGGTTAAAAAGATACGGGCACCGCAAAATTAATACAATCTGCCAAATAAATAAACTAGAAAAATAAAATAAAAACATCTAACGGGCCGAAAGTTACTGTAACAGGTTCTAACAGGCGGGCGAGACTTAACTAAGCTACGCACGTGCGCGTCACATAGCAGAGCGATCTGTTGGCCCGGCCCAACTCGATCCGCAGCAACAAAATAAATAAAAAATAAAAAAGGTGTTGCTCACCCAGTGGGCTTGGCCCATGGAGAGGAGGCGGTGGACAGCGCCAGTTCGCCCTGGGCGGAAGGCCGCGCGCGAGCTGTGGGTTTGTGGGGCGGCTCCTGGGCCGCGCTGGCGGAGGAGTGGCTGGGCCGCTGGAGGCGTCGTGCTGGGCCCATGTGGCGGCGACCGCGTCTCCTCGTCTCGATCTGGATCGGGGACGACGCCGACGTTGACTGCGCAGCGGCGGCCCCCGGCGAGGGCGCAGGTGAGGCGGCGGGACGCCATGGAGGGCTGCAAGGGTGATACGCCCAAACGTATCTATAATTTCTGCTTGCTCCATGCATGTTTTGTGTGACTTTGCCATGTTTTGCTTGAACTTTCATACACTTTTTGAACCTATTTGGACTAACCTATTAACTCAGTGCACCCAGTTGCCAGTTTCTGTTTTCTTCTGTTTTTGTATTTCAGGTTTTCCGGCCATTAAAAGTGCTCCAAAAATTCCGGGAAAAATATATAAAAACTCAGCGCAACAGAAGCTTCCGGAATCACCAAGAGAGGGAAGGGGGGCCACCACCAGGCAGCCCGGAGGGCAGGTGGCGCGGCCCCACCCTGGGCCGTGCCAGGGACCCTCCTGACTGCGTCGTGGGTCCCCTCGATGCCCCCCTTCGCCTATATTTACCCCTCGGGGTGGAAACCCCTAATATCGATCCCTTCCTCGCGAACTCCCCTCTGTACCACCGCCGCCGCCGTTTCAAGATCGGGGCTACCTGGAGAAGCTGCTCCGGCACCCTGCCGGGAGAAGCTACCCCCTCCGGGAGACCATCCATAGCCATGGACGCCTCCTGTATGTACCGTGAGTAGTTTCCCTTGGACCATGGGTCCGTGACCAGTAGCTATGTGATCTATTTCTCCCTTCTTTGTGCTTCCACTTTCGAGTCCTCATGAGCTGCCTCACATGATCGAGGCATCTATGTAATTTCTGTTGTTGCTATGCTGAGTTTGGTGGGATCTGATGGATTATGAGACTATGTTCAGATTGTGATGAGTAATATATTTGGTTCTTCTCTTTTATATTTTGTTCTTGAGTAAATTCTTGCATGTTCTCTGTTGCGGTATTTGCTTTGGCCAAGTATTTTATTTGCAACTCCAAGAGAGAGCGTTATGCTCGATTGTGGGTTCAGCCCCTTGATGTCTAGCTTGAGTGACAGAAACATGAGACTAGGGGATGTGCTGTTGCCACCAGGGATAAAACAACGGTGCTTGTACCTGCGGGTGCAAGGATTGTTTACTTTACGCAAAGTTCTTTTAATGCAGTTGTCTGTTGCTTTGAGTTTACACTTTGGGTGGGATTCACAACTTAATACCAGCGAGATGTTCTGGATAGATATCTCAAGGTGGATGATTCGTAGTAGATGCAGATGGATTTCGGTCTACTTACCTTGGCGTACTGCCCATTGCTTTTGAGCCCTTCCTTTCTTTGTAGCATAGTTAGCATTGCGGTGCCTTCATAATCCTGTCAATTGCCCAACTGTGATTTGTTTACCTCGCTAGCACTTTTATCGTCTTTTGGGAGAGAGACATCACTAGTGAAAATCACGGGACCCCGGTCCATCTTCACATTATTGTTCACACCCTCAATTTACTTTCAGATTTTACTTTACTTTGCACCTTTTATCTCTTGCGTTGATCCTTTGTAAACGACAAGGCCGGAGGAATTGACAACTCCTCTGTACTCGTTGGGAGCAAAGTTATTTGTTGGTGTGTGCAGGTCCACGACAACACCCTAGTCAGGAAGTAATTTCTGGCGACGTTGCCACCTACTTGTATCTCCTGAGTCCTACTGGTTCGATAACCTTGGTATCTTCACCGAGGGAAACTTGCTGCTGCACTGCATCTCAAACCTTCCACTTGGGGTAACCAACGAGGGGCGAGAAGCCATCAAGCAAATTTCTGGCGCCGTTGCCGGGGACTCAAGTCTACAAGATAGGGGAGTTGTACACTATCTTTTACCTTTGCTTTTTAGTCTTGTTAGTTTACCTTTCAGTTTTTACTTTTGTGTCCCTAATAAAAAATACCAAAAATACCTCCTGCTACTACGGGTTCCAATGAAAACCCTAAGTTGTGTGACTTCACTAGTCACAACAACAGTGACTTTATCTGCACTCCTATTGCTCCACCTTCCACTTCAGCACCTTCTTATGAGATTAAACCTGCTCTGCTTAACCTTGTTATGAAAGATCAATTCTCAGGAGCAGGAGAAGATGCTGCCTTGCACCTAAACAACTTTATCGAGCTCTGCGACATGCAGAAGTACAAGGAAGTGGATGGAGACATCGTCAAGCTGAAGCTTTTTCCTTTCTCTTTGAGAGGAAGATCCAAGGAGTGGCTACAATCTTTGTCCAAGAACAGTATCGATTCTTGGAGTAAATGCAAAGATGATTTTATAGGGAAGTACTATCCCCCTGCTAAACTTATTCAATTGCGGAGTAACATTATGAATTTCAGGCAATTGGATAATGAACACGTTGCCCAGGCTTGGGAATGTATAAAGACGCTTGTCAAGAACTGCCCCACACATGGACTGACTACCTGGATGGTTATCCAGACTTTTGATGCAGGCTTGAACTTCACCTCGCGGAACCTGTTAGATTCGGCCGCGGGAGGAACTTTTATGTCAACCACGCTTGGTGCTGCCACAAAGCTACTTGATGAGATGATGCTGAACTACTCGCAATGGCACACCGAGAGATCTCCAACCGGTAAGAAGGTAAATTCTGTTGAGGAGATCTCCTCTCTAAATGAAAAGGCTGACCTTATCATGTCTCTACTTACCAAGCAAGCTCCCATTGATCCTCAGAATGTTCCTTTAAATTCTTTGGTTGCTCAAGAACAAATAGATGTGAACTTTATCTCTAGAAACAACTTCAATAATAATGCTTATAGGAGTAATTTTGGTAGCAACAATCCTAGGCCTTTCCCATCCAACAACTATGGGAACAACAACACTTATCCTAGCACCAAAAACTCCACCACTGAACTAGAGAGTATGCTTAGAGACTTTATCACTACCCAAAAAGCCTTCAACAAGAATGTGGAAGAAAAACTAGTTAAATTAGATAATCTTTGTTTGAAGGTAGATAACTTAGCCCTTGATGTCGAGATGTTAAAAATTAGAACCTCTCCCCTTGAGGAGAGTAAGGTCACTCCTATTAATGCTATCCAGTTACAAATCAATGAAAACATTAGGATGATGGCTAAACTTAAAGAGAGATGGGCTAGAGAAAAAGAGGAAGAGGAAAGAATTAAGAGCCTTCCCACCTACCACACAGTAGCCACTATCGAAGTAGTTGAGGATGTCCAAACAGTTAGCACCCATCACACCCCTAGTCCCACTGGACCTATCAATGGTGATGCTACCACCTCAACCTTAGAAGAGGAAACCTCTATGAATGTAGAGGCTTTCAGACAAGTGAGCCTAAATGATATCACTACTTCCTTGACAGATAGAAGTGACTTAGACTTTGACAACTGCACTTTACTAGAAGTTATTGGTTTCCTACACAAGATGTCTAGAGACCCCCACACTAGCACACTCAATCTTGCCTTCACAGAGCATATCACCAATGCTCTAATCAAAGTTAGGGAGGAGAAGCTTAGACTAGAAGCCTCCATACCTAGGAAGCTAGAAGATGGTTGGGATCCTATGATAAAAATGAAATTGAATAACTTATCTTGTTATGCTCTTTGTGATGTTGGAGCAAGTACCTCTGTTATGCCCAAAAGAATGTATGATATGATTGAATTGAAACCTTTTGATCCTTGTTCTTTTGGTGTTCGTCTTGTTGATTCTTCCGTAAAGAAAACTTTGGGGAAGATCAATGATGTTCTTATCATTGTCAATGAAAATTATGTTCCCGTTGATTTTAGTATTATGGACATTGAATGTGAACCTTGTTGTCCAATTATTTTGGGACGTCCTTTTCTTCGCACAGTTGGTGCTATCATTGACATGAAAGAGGGAACTATCAAATTCCAATTCCTTCTCAAGAAAGGGATGGAACATTTCCCTAGGAAAAAGATTAAGTTACCTTTTGAGTCCGTCACACGGGCTAGTTATTCTCTTGAAAAGACTTGATCTTCTGCTTTAAGCCTAGCTAATGGCTCTAAAGAAGCGCTTTCGGGAGGCAGCCCGCAACGAATTTAGGTTTTTCTTTTTGCTTTTGTTCTGTTCTTAGTGGTCTTGATGATTGTTACTACTATAGCAACATCATTGTATCTTTACTTTTCAAGCTTTGTGCCAAATTTAGCCTCATACGACAAGGGAAGTGAAAGTTGTGACGTGCTGTCCAGAAAACAGATTCTGTCCTCGTGACTAGAAAAATCAGAGAAAAATCCCAGTTCATCTTTTTTAGCTGATATTTTTACACAGCATGATCTATACAATTACGAAACTTGCGTATGTTCTGAGTTTTTTGAGTTGATTTGCAGAAGTATCCCTACAAAATTCTTTTCTATCTGCTGTTCTGTTTTTCACAGATTCTGCCATGTTTTGTCTCTCCTTACTTTTGCAAACCTTAAACATGCTTTTTCTTTGCAAAAAACTTTTTGTGAATCTAGAGAAACAGTAGCTCTTCAAGATTATCTTTATTTCCAGTGGAGAAAAAATTATTTTATTAGGTACTAACCTCTCTAATCAGCCTACAATGAGTTATGTTTGAAGGGAGTTTTCAAGTGCGCGATGGAAGGTGATGAAAGAAGATTCAGGAGTGTAAAACGCTCAAGCTTGGGGATGCCCATGTGCACCCCCAATAAATATTCAAGAAGACTCAAGCGTCTAAGCTTGGGGATGCCCCCGATGCATCCCCTTCTTCATGAACAATCATCAGTTTGTCCCTCGTTGCACTATATTTTTATCACTTCATGCGTTATGTGCTTTGCTTGGAGCGTCTCGCTCTTTACTTTTCTAGGTTTGTTTTGCTTTCTTTGCCGTAGTAACAAGTTAGACCCCAACTTACTATTTTGTGTGGGAGAGATTCACGCTCCGTTTGAACTAGAACTCCTCATAGGATTTGCATGCTTATTCTTTTAGCTGTGAGTTGTTCTTTATCTTTTCTTAGCTGCTGTTCTGTTTAGTTGTAGTGCTTTAGTTTTTCTAGAGTTTTTCTTTTGTCTTAGGTTGAACTTTCTATAGGTTGCATGTTTTATCTTGTTAGAGAGTTTTCCTGTTGCACTGAGTTCTGTGTCTTGACTAAAAGTAGGTAGTTAAAGTTGTTGTTCTCTTTGTAGTAGTAACTTGCAATAGTTTTGAGGTATTGACTAGAGTAATGTTTGAACTTATGGTGGCAAGAGCTCTTGCCTATTAGTGATAGATGTCGTATTTTGGGCAATCCGTGTGTTTTTCGAAAACAAAAAAACCCCTGTTGAGAACTCTAGCTACTAGATGGATCACTAACCTCTGGAGGGTTCGAATATTAGAGTACACTCACGTACCATGAGTCGAGGATGCGCAAGGATAACCAAACCCCCATACACTCCTCCTCGGGGTAGCTGTCTCTTTGTGAACCTCCTGATTAGATTGAGAGTTACCGATAATATGTGCATGAGTTCTTCGGACTAATGTGAGTATTCAAAAGTTGACACTTCCACCCACCTATACTTTTTCTAGCCTCTTCGGTACCGTGCATTGCCCTTTCTCACCTCGAGAGTTGGCGCATACTTCGCCGGTGCATCCAAACCCTTGGCATGATACGCTCTGTCATCATAAGCCTCCTTATATCTTTCCTCAAAACAGCCACCATACCTACCTACAAGGCATTTCCATATCCTTTCCGAGATACATTGCCATGCAACATCCACCTTCTCATGACTTGATCTTCATGTCATACATGCTACTTGCTTGATCGATGAGCCGCATGCTAGTTGGGCCTTGCCCTAATCATTGCTACATGACGCGCTAGTATCATTGCATATCCTGCTACCCTGGCAGAGGCATACATTTGCATCATGATAGTTACATTTTCTTTATGTGAGTACCTTTGTAAAGTGTGAAAGATCTCCTATATTATTGTAAAATATAGAGTATTGCCCCTAAAGTGAAGAAAAGATACCAAAGAGGACAAAATCAAAAGATCCCAAAGAGGACAAATGAGAGTTAAATAGAAAGAGCCATTGAGGCCACCAAAAAAAATTAAAAAAAAGAGAAAAGAGAAAAATAAAAAGAGAGAAGGGGGCATACTACTATTACTTTTGAGAGATCCACACTAGTACTTCATCTTTTATCCCTTGTACTCCATAGAGATCATCATCATGCATATAGCTATGTGGGGACCCTTCACACTATAGAACTTGGCTTGTATATTCCAATGATGAGCCTCCTCAAACGAGCTCTAGGTCTTCTTGAGCAAGCAAGTTAGATGCACCCCACTAGTTCCCTTGGAGAGCTTATAGCTCACATGGGCATCCTTTGTATGGCAATCCCTACTCCTCACACCATATCTATCATATGGCCTTCTCTCGCCTATGATTGTCCTCATTGATGTGAGCCTTTCACACCTTTTTGTCTTCCTCCTCCACCTTCTTTCTGTTTCGCCTTTCAGGTGTCAACTTTCTTGCTCACTCTCATCCATTGCATGAGTGCTCAAAATATCGAAAGGGAGTGGATCAGTTTGACTTGTACGTGGCTAGTGGTCTGGGGACGAGTCCAGATAAGAATCCAAAGGAGACCAAGTGTGAAACTTTGGTAGATAGTTTTTCTCAACAACCTTTTTTCTCTTTCTTCCCAGTCCCTTGCTTGCACGCAAACACCATTTGGAGACATTCGAGTCACGGAGAGCAAGAGCTCTTGCACCTTTTGTTCTTTTGTTGCTTGTGTCAATGCTAATATAGACTCTTGCTTGTTAAGACTTGAATTGAATTGCTTGCTTTGATTGCTTTACTTAAAAGTCCTTATTTGGTTGTGTGGCATGTCACCACAGAAATTATGCTTGTTATCATTTACCTACTCGAGGACGAGCATGAATTAAGCTTGGGGATGTTGATACGTCCCAAATGTATCTATAATTTTTGCTTGCTCCATGCATGTTTGGTGTTACTTTGCCATGTTTTGCTTGAACTTTCATACACTTTTTGAACCTATTTGGACTAACCTATTAACTCAGTGCACCCAGTTGCCAATTTCTGTTTTCTGCTGTTTTTGTATTTCAGGTTGTCCGGCCATTAAAAGTGCTCCAAAAATTCCGGGAAAAATATATAAAAAATCAGCGCAACAGAAGCTTCCGGAATCACCAAGAGAGGGAAGGGGGGCCACCACCAGGCAGCCAGGAGGGCAGGTGGCGCGGCCCAGGGTGGGGCCGCGCCAGGGACCCTCCTGACTGCCTCGTGGGTCCCCTCGATGCCCCCCTTCGCCTATATTTACCCCTCGGGGTGGAAACCCCTAATATCGATCACTTTCTCGCGAACTCCCCTCTGTACCGCCGACGCCGCCGTTTCAAGATCGGGGCTACCTGGAGAAGCTGCTCCAGCACCCTGCCGGGAGAAGCTACCCCCTCTGGGAGACGACGCCTCCCGTATGTACCGTGAGTAGTTTCCCTTGGACCATGGGTCCGTGACCAGTAGCTATGTGATCTATTTCTCCCTTCTTTGTGCTTCCACTTTCGAGTCCTCATGATCTGCCTCACATGATCGAGGCATCTATGTAATTTCTGCTGTTGCTATGCTGAGTTTGGTGGGATCTGATGGATTATGAGACTATGTTCAGATTGTGATGAGTAATATATTTGGTTCTTCTCTTTTATATTTTGTTCTTGAGTAAATTCTTGCATGTTCTCTGTTGCGGTATTTGCTTTGGCCAAGTATTTTATTTGCAACTCCAAGAGAGAGCGTTATGCTCGATTGTGGGTTCAGCCCCTTGATGTCTAGCTTGAGTGACAGAAACATGAGACTAGGGGATGTGCTGTTGCCACCAGGGATAAAACAACGGTGCTTGTACCTGCGGGTGCAAGGATTGTTTACTTTACGCAAAGTTCTTTTAATGCAGTTGTCTGTTTCTTTGAGTTTACACTTTGGGTGGGATTCACAACTTAATACCAGCGAGATGTTCTGGATAGATATCTCAAGGTGGATGATTCGTAGTAGATGCAGATGGATTTAGGTCTACTTACCTTGGCGTACTGCCCATTGCTTTTGAGCCCTTCCTTTCTTTGTAGCATAGTTAGCATTGCGGTGCCTTCATAATCCTGTCAATTGCCCAACTGTGATTTGTTTACCTCGCTAGCACTTTTATCGTCTTTTGGGAGAGAGACATCACTAGTGAAAATCACGGGACCCCGGTCCATCTTCACATTTTTGTTCACACCCTCAATTTACTTTCAACTTTTACTTTACTTTGCACATTTTATCTGTTGCATTGATCCTTTGTAAACGACAAGGCCAGAGGAATTGACAACTCCTCTGTACTCGTTGGGAGCAAAGTTATTTGTTACTGTGTGCAGGTCCACGACAACACCCTAGTTAGGAATTATTTCTGGCGACGTTGCCACCTACTTGTATCTCCTGAGTCCTACTGGTTCGATAACCTTGGTATCTTCACCGAGGGAAACTTGCTGATGCACTGCATCTCAAACCTTCCACTTGGGGTAACCAACGAGGGGCGAGAAGCCATCAAATGGGTGCGGTGGAGGAGGGGCTACCGGATCCACCCGGTTCTGGTCGCCGGAGGTGCCTTAGGGCGGCGCAACGCGAGCTTCGACCTCGGGGTCCATGGCTGCGTGGCCTGCTCGGCGACGAGACCTGCGAGGAGGAGATGAGAGGGAAGGTGGGGGAGAGGAGAGGATATGGAGGAGGAGAGGCGGAGGCATCGGGGAAGAGAGAGGTCGCCGGCGGCTCACCGGAGACCGGGCGGCGGCGATCGCAGAGGCGGCGGCCGGAAGCGCTCGGGCGGAGGCGGCGGTTGGGCCCGCGGGGCCCGGACGTGGGAGGAGGCTGGCTGCGGTTGGCTCGATCTGAGCCGTTGGATCTCAGATCTGACGGCTCAGATCATAGAGAGGCTAGGGTTCGGCTGTGGAGGGGCCTTTGGACGAAAATTTGGAGCAGAACTAGGGGTGTGGCTGAAATTTTTGGCTAGGGAAACCCTAGAAAGGGGTGGGGGAGTGGTGGTCTTTATATAGCCCAGGTGGCTGGCAGTTTGCAAAAACATCCGCGGGTTTTCTCTCGCGCGCGCGGTGTTTACGTTTCTGACCGCCGGGGGTACGCACTACCTCCGATTCGGGTAAAACTTCGAACTGCGCGATCAGCGCGTCGAGCCAGCAACGTTCACTTCACGCTGGAACCGTTCCGAGAACAATTTCCGGCGCGCTATTAAAATAACCCGTTTAATTATTAAACGAGGTTTTTCGTTCCGTTGGCTGCAGCTGGTCTGGTGTGGTTTTCGCGACGGTGATCGGGTCAAACCCGGTGTCGCAAAGGTCGAGTGTCAGGGTGGCAAGGGTCGGTCTCCGTCCGGTATGAGATAAGAGAGGGAAAATAATCGCCGATCGATAAATCGGGGATGCAAACACCGCAAACAAATCAGACAATCAACCAATTCACGCAGAAAACAATTTTTTAATTTTTGTGAAATCTGGGCTGTTACAATACAACACCACCAACAAGGGATCTCGTCCTGAGATCCAGGACGATCTGGGGGAGAGGAGGGAAGAGAAAAGAAAGACGACGATCTTCAACACCACCAACAAGGGACTCTTCTCCATGTCGACGTCGAGCTTCCGTCGAGATAAATTTCCGCAGAGAGACGGCAACTTCGGAAAACGAAACCATCGAGAGATCAAGAGGAAGAACAATAGTCCAAGCGACGATCAAGAGAAGCATTCTCACTCAGATCGTGAGGATACTAGGCAAAAGGAATGAGGTCAACAGACGACCAATATGTAAACCAGAATTCGAAGAACTAAAGGTACTACAGGATTTCCATCCTGAGATCGGAATCGAGACAATACGCTGCAAGCAAGGCATTGTAACTATTCCAAACTCCACACTCTCGAGATCCTAAATTTTGAAGGGGATAAGGCAAGAAAAAAACACTTACGGCACTTGTCCTGACAAGAGAAATGGTAAGGAGTAAAAATATTCCTACTCTCCGATAGCTAACATAGTAACTACAAAATAATTTTTGGCTAGACTCGACTTCGGCCAGAGAGGGGATCCTACGGTCGGTAAGGCTCTGATACAAGATTGTAAGGCCCGATATGCGGTACTGTTCCAGATCTAGATGTTTCCGTCCAGATCCGGGGACGAAGCACATATCGGTCCCACCGCGACATATGACATAGCCATATGCCCCGGATTTCCAACATGATATCACAACATTACAGATACAAGGATACAACATCTCATACAATCGGCATACAACTTCCTTAATACAATACAACAGCGGAAGATACATGTCTGAGTACAGACTACAACCAAATGCCTACTGGCAAAGAGAAAATCATCGATTCCCATAACCACACGGGTCCAGGCCCTCCGCCGGGATCCGCCTAACTAGTCGTCGCCGAGTCTCCACGTGAAACGTTGATCACCAAACCTGTTGTCGATCTAGAACCCTGAAAAAGAGTTTGGGGGTAGTATCATGAGTACAGAAGTACTCAGCATCCAACTGTAGTGGTCAACTGACCCAGCAAGGACTTCATCACTCGTCATTCTAGGACAACTAGTAGTTTACGGTAAGGATGGGGTAAGTGGTGAGGTTGCTGCAACACTAGCATTTATGAAGTGGCTAACGATCTAGAGAGTAAGATAAGAAGCCAAGCATCCGATGAGGAATCGCCTCCAACAAGTCTTCTATCCACCTACTTACGCAGGCATAACACCTATCCTATCCTTGTCCTCCTCTTCGCATCCCGACGAAGAAGAAGCAGTCAAGGCACGCACACGTTGATCAAGTTATATTAAGATTATCTCAGTTGTTGTTTTCTATGAACAAGGCGTAGGTCTCAAGTCATCCATAACCGTGGACACGGCTTCTCGAAAAGATTTAACCCTGCAGGGGTGTACCAACTGCCCATTACAAGGCTCCACGCGCTACCCATGATAGGCAACCATTTTATGATTTAGTCCCAAGAGATCTGGAACGACAGGTCCCTCTAACTAACAACGCACAAATCCGGGTGGCCCCCGGTAAGTCGACATCCAACTCAAAAGCCGGCCGCGCTCTTGAATCGGCCTCTACCGTCTGGACGAGGTCGGGTTAGCTACCCAAACAGATATGGGCAGCCCCCTAGCTTCCAGGTGTGGACCAACAAAGAAACCATGTCTCCGCTGGCCCAAGTTGTTTTAAATAATATCTGCCAAGAGCTACCCGACAGACACACACACAGTTTTCAAATGGTAAATTCAGCTTGGGCCACCACTAGAAATGTTTGAAGCTAGGTAGGTAAGAAAAGGGGACCCCATAAAATCCCACACGCGGTTAGACACGCTCAATCTTAAAACCAATACCCGGAACTCGGGTCCTAGGTGAGTCGAATGGAACAAAGCTTCGAGGCGGGATAGCCTAGACCTTCTATCCTTCGTCGAATATAGTCAACGTTATAATAATCATATCATCAACAACAATATAATAATTTGATAGCCCAAACCAAGGAGTAATAGGGTAACATCATAGCATCCTAAGAATGCATACTAAGAAGGGGATGAGCAACGAGCAATAGTAACATAGCAGTACAAGGTGTGCTGGGAGGGGACATGGTTGTATCGGTTTGAAAGAGGCTGTAAACATGTGGTAGGATCAAACATCGAACCTAACCTAGACTAGCATGCAAACCGCTGGTTGAAATAGAATGGATCATAATTAATGTATAGTCCTTGCCTGTTGATAAGTCGGGTTCCGAAGGTGTAGTTGATCGCAAGCTCGCATCATCTCCGAAGGTACTCACGGAAGCACACAAGACGGTAAACACTGGAAAGCAATCAACGACCAAGCATCTATTACTACGAAGCAAACACGAGCAATCATCAACAAGAAGGCAACACGAGACATCGCACCTACCGTCGAGAGCGGTTACGAATAGGTTAAGTGGAGTACTCGTCACACACGACGATACCGCACATTTATAATGGTTCAAGTTATTTAGCTACACAAGATGAGCAAAGGTTGTTAACATGGCATTGATACGTCCAAAACGTATCTATAATTTCTGCTTGCTCCATGCATGTTTTGTGTGATAGTGCTATGATCTAGATACACTTTCATACACTTTTGATCATATTTGGACTAACCTATTAACTCAGTGCACCCCAGTGACAGTTCCTATTTTATGCTGTTTTTCTATTTCAGTTTTCCCCCATATAAAAATGCCATAAAAATTCGGGAAAATTCAGATAAAAAATCAGCGTGGAGGAAGATTCGCGAAGAGCCCAGGAGGGGCCAGAGAGGAGCCAGGGGGCCCCAGGCGGCCACCCGGCACGGCCCCACCCCTGGCCGCGCCAGGGGGGGCGCCTGGGGCCCCTGGTCCACCTCTGGCTGCCCCCCTTCGCCTATTTATTCTCCGTCACGGGAAAACTCCAGAAGAAGAACCCTATTCCGCGAACTCGCCTCTGTTCCGCCGCCGCCGCGCTTCCGCGATCCGGAGCACCAGAAGACCTCTTCCCGGCACCCTGCCGGAGGGAGGATTGACCTCCGATTGTCTCTTCTCCAGCATGGATGCTCCCCGGATGTCTCGTGAGTAGTTTTCCTTGGACCATGGCTCCGTGATTAGTAGCTATGTGATGTTCTCCTCCCCTCTTTGATCTTCATTGTTTAGACCTCGTGAGCTGCCCTACATGATCGAGGCACCTTTGTAATATTTCTGCTATTGCTATGTTGAGTTTGATAGGATCTGATGGATTATGAGATTATGTTCAGATTGTGATAGAGTAATATATTTGGTTTTTATCTCTTATATTTTTGTTCGTAAGTAATTCTTGCATGTTCTCCGTTGCTGTTTATTGCTTTGGCCAAGTAGTAGGTAGTGACTCCAAAAGGGAGCTGTAAGGCCCGATATGCGGTACTGTTCCAGATCTAGGTGTTTCCACCCAGATCTGGGGACGAAGCACATATCGGTCACACCGCGACATATGACATAGCCATATGCCCCGAATTTCCAACATGATATCACAACATTACAGATACAGGGATACAACATCTCATACAATCGACATACAACTGCCTCAATACAATACAACAACGGAAGATACATGTCTGGGTACAGACTACAAGCAAATGCCTACTGGCAAAGAGAAAAGAATCGATCCCATAACCACACGGGTCCAGGCCCTCCGCCGGGATCCGCCTAACTAGTCGTCGTCGAGTCTCCACGTGAAACGTCGATCACCATACCTGTTGTCGATCAGAACCCTGAAAAGAGTTTGGGGGTAGTATCATGAGTACAGAGGTACTCAGCATCCAATTGTAGTGGTCATCTGACCCAGCAAGGACTTCATCACTCGTCATTCTAGGACAACTAGTAGTTTACGGTAAGGAAGAGGTAAGTGGTGAGGTTGCTGCCGCACTAGCATTTATGAAGTGGCTAACGATCTAGAGAGTAAGATAAGAAGCCAAGCATTCGATGAGGAATCGCCTCCAACAAGTCTGCTATCCACCTACATACGCAAACATAACACCTATCCTATCCTTATCCTCCTCTTCGCATCCCGACGAAGAAGAAGCAGTCAAGGCACACACACGGTGATCAAGTTATATTAAAATTATCTCAGTTGTTGTTGTCTATCAACAAGGAGTAGGTCTCAAGTCGTCCATAACCGTGGACACGGCTTCTCGAAAAGATTTAACCCTGCAGGGGTGTACCAACTGCCCGTTACGAGGCGTTGCATGCTCGCCCATCTCTCTCAGTTGCTACCCATTATAGGCAACCATTTTATGATTTAGTTCCAAGAGATCCGAAACGACAGGTCCCTCTAACTAACAACGAACAAATCCGGGTGGCCCCCGGGGAGTCGACACCCAATCCAAAAGCTGGCCACGCTCTCGGATCAGACTCTTCCGTATGGCCAAGGTCGGGTTTAGTCTCGCCTATATAACAGGGGACTTCCCTAGCTCACCAAGTGTGGACCAACAGAGGAACTAAGTCTCCGCTGGCCTGAGTTGTTTGAAAACTACTGGCAGCTGACCAGCACACACACGGTTTCAAATGGTAAAACAGCTTGGGCCACCTCTAGAATTGTTTGAAGCTAGGTAGGTAAGAAGAGGGGACCCCATAAAATCCCACACGCGATTAGGCACGCTCAGTCTTAAAACCAATACCCGGAACTCGGATCCTAGGTGACTTGAATGGAACAAAGCGTCGGGGCGGGATAGCCTAGACCTTCCATCCTTCGTCGAATATAGTCAACATTATAATAATCATATCATCAACAACAATATAATAATGTGATATCCCATACCCAGGAGTAACAGGGTAACATCGTAGCATCCTAAGCATGCATACTAAGCAGGGGCTGAGCAACGAGCAAAAGTAACATAGCAGTACAAGGTTTGCTGGGAGGGGACATGGCTGTATCGGTTTGAAAGAGGTTGTAAACATGTGGTAGGATCAAACATCGAACCTAACCTAGACTATCATGCTAACCGCTGGTTGAAATAGAATGGATCATAAGTAATGCATAGTCCTTGCCTGTTGATAAGTCGGATTCCGAAGGTGTAGTTGATCGCACGCTCGCATCGTCTCCGAGAGGTACCCGCGGAAGCACACAAGAAGGAAACACTGAAAAGCAATCAACGGTGCACCACTATTACTACGGAGAAACACAAGATCAAAGAGACAACACAAGGCACAGCAACGCGATACGGATCTATCGTCGAGAACGGTTACTAACAGTTTAAGTGAGGTATCGGTCACACACGACGAATACCGCACGTTTACGGTGGTTCAAGTTGCTTAGCTACAGGTGATCAACCAACGGTTGTTAACATGGCAACTCAAGCAAGCATGGAATAGCACATAAACATGGCAAAAGGTGAAGCACAAAGTAAACTATCTATGCTAGTCAATTTAAGTGAGGCACAACCTAAACATGGCATAACACTAAGTGCCGCACGATGATTAAAACATTTGGTACTGTTCTGCCCTAAACCATATTTTAGGTTGGTTAACAACAGCAAAAAATAGCACAAACACAAAGTACACGAAAAACTAATCAAGTTACA
Organism: Bromus sterilis; assembly: GCA_950022295.1. NCBI lineage: Eukaryota > Viridiplantae > Streptophyta > Magnoliopsida > Poales > Poaceae > Bromus > Bromus sterilis. The sequence goes on along the minus strand of OX465597.1, from coordinate 314,305,110 downwards.
TATAAAGAACACCCCAAACGGAGTTACGGTTAAAAAGATATAAGCAAAACAAGTTACGGGCACAAACTGCCAACATCACGAAGCACAGTTTAGAGCAATGCATAAACAGGTTAAACAATGCAAACATGCTCACAAATGACTTGCAATTAAAGTAGACATGGCAGAGAAGGCATGGGAAAAAGAATCATGCAAAAATACATCATAGATCAAAAGATATTAAGCAAACAACATGGCATCGCAAAGTAACAGACTTGGTGAAAAACTGAGGTGGTTGTCAAAAACAGCAGCATAGCAACTTTGGAGCTCAACAACTATATGACCAGCAAGAATATCATGACAATGCAATACATATAATGAAAGTAGACATGATGCTTAGCAATATGCAATTGGAATCAATCAATTCCGATGAACAGTTGCGAAGCAATCGTCATCCGAAGTTGCAACAAAATAACAGTTTCAGCAATAGCAGCACAATAACATCAGGATAGCTACTTTGGAGCAAGATATAAACATGATGCAGCAAGCAAATATGGCATGTGAATGCATGAAACTGAAGTAGAAACATTGCTTAACGCAACGCAAAACGAATCAATGCAATAGGCCTCATGGATTTGTTACAATCATCATGCAAAGTTGCAACAAAATAACAACAGCAGCATCTAACAGGAAAAGTAGCAGTTTATCGGCCTGATGCCCTGTTCAGCACACAATTACACAATCAAGATGACCTCAAATGAAAATTCTCACAAAAGATGAATTAAAGTACATGCAAAACTAAACAATTCGTCTTTTGGGCGCGAAGTCATCCGGGCTACGGATCGCTTGCTATCGTCAACGCGGAATCGAATCAGCAGCACAATTTCCCAACACTTGGCAAAAATTCTAGGCAGGGAGTTAGAAAAAAAAAGGGATCGACCTCATCGGGCCGAGGCCCACTTGCGGCCTGGAGGCGGCTGGGAGGCCGCTGGAGAGGCTGGGCGTGCTGGGCCTTCCTGGGCGCGCCGGCCCACGTGGAGGAGCCAGCCCAGCCGGGCGCGACTGGCTGGATCGGGCGACGCCTTCGTCTCCAGCGAAGGCAGCTGGCGGCGCCGGCACGTGCGGCGGAGGCCTCCGGCGAGGTTGCAGGCGAGGGGACAGGCGCGGAGGGAACCGAGGCAGCGCAGGGGAGGTGCGGCGGACGGAGGGCGCGGCGGCGCCGCCGCTTGAGGTCAACCGCGGTGGGCCGTGCTTGCCATGGCGGGCGGCTTAGGAGCTTGCTGTGAGAGAGAGAATAGGGAGATGAGGAGAAGAAAGAAGGGCACGGGGGAGAGAGGTAGAGGAGGAGCGGCCGAGTGGCTCACCGGAGGGAGCACTGGTCGCCGGCGGCGGCCGATGGTGGTGGCGAGGCGGCTGCGCACCCCACGGTCGGTGGCGGCTACTCACAGGCTAGAGGAGAGAGGAGGTTGAGGCTGGGCGCATCCGGGCCGTCGGAGCTCCGGATCTGACGGTCTAGATGGTCTGGAGGGCAGTTTTTCAGATCTGGGGCTATTCTCAGGGGGTGGCTGCAAATTGTGGCTAGGGAAACCCTAAAAATGGGTGGAGGTCTGGTGGTCTTTATATAGCCCCGGTGGCTGGCAGTGTGCAAAAACATCATCGGTTTTTATCTCGCGCGCACGGTGCTCACATTTCTGATCGCCGGGGGTCCGCAGTACCTCCGATTCGGGTAAAACTTCGAACTGCACGATCAGTGCGTCGAGCCGGCGGCGTTCACCTCGCGCTGGAACCGTTCCGAAAACACTTTCCGGCGCGCTATAAAAATAACCCGTTTAATTATTAAACGGGGTTTGTCGCTCCGTTGGCTGCGGCTGGTCTCGTGCGGTTTTCGCGACGGTGATCGGGTGAAACCCGGTGTCGCGAAGGTCGAGTGTCAGGGTGGCAAGGGTCGGTCTCCTTCCGGTACGAGATAAGAGGGAGAAAAATAATCGCCGCTCGGTAAATCGGGGATGCAAACACCGCAAACAATCACACAATCAAACAATTCACACCGAAAACAAATTTTTTTTAAATTTTTGTGAAAACTGGGCTGTTACAATACAACACCACCAACAAGGGATCTCGTCCCGAGATCCAGGACGATCCGGGGGAGAGAAAAGAGTCGACGATCTTCAACACCACCAACAAGGGACTCTGCTCCATGTCGACGTCGAACTCCTGTCGAGATAAATTTCCGCAGAGAGACGACATCGTCGAAAATACAAAACCATCAGGGTTAAAACGGAGGAACGATGAGTTCAAAGCGACGGTCAACGGAAGCATTCTCACTCGAAGAGAGAGGATACCATGCAAGAGGACTGAAGTCGATCGGAGGACCAAGATGTAAACCAGAGTCGGAAGAACTAAAGGTACTACAGGAATTCCCAACCTGGGATCGGAATCGAGACAATACGCTGCAAGCAAGGCATTGTAACGGTTCCGAAACTCCACACACTCGAGACCCTAGAGTTTGAAGGGGGATAAGTCGGGATTAAAACACTTACGACACTTGTCCTGACCAGAGCATGGGTAAGGAGTAAAAAGATTTCTACTCTCCGATAACTATCTTAGTAACTACAAAATAATTTTTGTCTAGACTCGACTTCGGCCAGAGAGGGGATCCTACGGTCGGTAAGGCTCTGATACCAAGTTGTAAGGCCCGATATGCGGTACTGTTGCAGATCTAGGTGTTTCCACCCAGATCTGGGGACGAAGCACATATCGGTCCCACCGCGACATATGAGATAGCCATATGCCCCGGATTTCCAACATGATATCACAACATTACAGATACAGGGATACAACATCTCATACAATCGGCATACAACTGCCTCAATATAATACAACAGCGGAAGATACATGTCTGGGTACAGACTACAAGCAAATGCCTACTGGCAAAGAGAAAAGCATCGATCCCATAACCACACGGGTCCAGGCCCTCCGCCGGGATCCGCCTAACTAGTCGTCGTCGAGTCTCCACGTGAAACGTCGATCACCATACCTGGTTTCGATCAGAACCCTGAAAAGAGTTTGGGGGTAGTATCATGAGTACAGAGGTACTCAGCATCCAACTGTAGTGGTCATCTGACCCAACAAGGACTTCATCACTCGTCATTCTAGGACAACTAGTAGTTTACGGTAAGGAAGAGGTAAGTGGTGAGGTTGCTGCCGCACTAGCATTTATGAAGTGGCTAACGATCTAGAGAGTAAGATAAGAAGCCAAGCATTCGATGAGGAATCGCCTCCAACAAGTCTGCTATCCACCTACATACGCAAACATAACACCTATCCTATCCTTATCCTCCTCTTCGCATCCCGACGAAGAAGAAGCAGTCAAGGCACACACACGGTGATCAAGTTATATTAAAATTATCTCAGTTGTTGTTGTCTATCAACAAGGAGTAGGTCTCAAGTCGTCCATAACCGTGGACACGGCTTCTCGAAAAGATTTAACCCTGCAGGGGTGTACCAACTGCCCATTACGAGGCGTCGCATGCTCGCCCATCTCTCTCAGTTGCTACCCATTATAGGCAACCATTTTATGATTTAGTTCCAAGAGATCCGAAACGACAGGTCCCTCTAACTAACAACGAACAAATCCGGGATGCCCCCGGGGAGTCGACACCCAATCCAAAAGCTGGCCACGCTCTCGGATCAGACTCTTCCGTATGGCCAAGGTCGGGTTTAGTCTCGCCTATATAACAGGGGACTTCCCTAGCTCACCAAGTGTGGACCAACAGAGGAACTAAGTCTCCGCTGGCCCGAGTTGTTTGAAAACTACTGGCAGCTGACCAGCACACACACAGTTTCAAATGATAAATCAGCTTGGGCCACCTCTAGAAATGTTTGAAGCTAGGTAGGTAAGAAGAGGGGACCCCATAAAATCCCACACGCGATTAGGCACGCTCAGTCTTAAAACCAATACCCGGAACTCGGATCCTAGGTGACTCGAATGGAACAAAGCGTCGGGGCGGGATAGCCTAGACCTTCCATCCTTCGTCGAATATAGTCAACATTATAATAATCATATCATCAACAACAATATAATAATGTGATATCCCAAACCCAGGAGTAACAGGGTAACATCGTAGCATCCTAAGCATTCATACTAAGCAGGGGCTGAGCAACGAGCAAAAGTAACATATCAGTACAAGGTTTGCTGGGAGGGGACATGGCTGTATCGGTTTGAAAGAGGCTGTAAACATGTGGTAGGATCAAACATCGAACCTAACCTAGACTAGCATGCAAACCGCTGGTTGAAATAGAATGGATCATAAGTAATGCATAGTCCTTGCCTGTTGATAAGTCGGATTCTGAAGGTGTAGTTGATCGCACGCTCGCATCGTCTCCGAGAGGTACCCGCGGCAGCACACAAGAAGGAAACACTGGAAAGCAATCAACGGTGCACCACTATTACTACGGAGGAACACAAGATCAAAGAGACAACACAAGGCACGGCAACGCGATACGGATCTATCGTCGAGAATGGTTACTAACAGTTTAAGTGAGGTATTGGTCACACACGACGAATACCGCACGTTTACGGTGGTTCAAGTTTCTTAGCTACAGGTGATCAACCAACGGTTGTTAACATGGAAACTCAAGCAAGCATGGCATAGCACATAAACATGGCAAAAGGTGAAGCACAAAGTAAACTATCTATGCTAGTCAATTTAAGTGAGGCACAACCTAAACATGGCATAACACTAAGTGCCGCACGATGATTAAAACATTTGGTACTGTTCTGCCCTAAACCATATTTTAGGTTGGTTAACAACAGAAAACAATAGCACAAACACAAAGTACACGAAAAACTAATCAAGTTACATATAAAGAACACCCCAAACGGAGTTACGGTTAAAAAGATATAAGCAAAACAAGTTACGGGCACAAACTGCCAACATCACGAAGCACAGTTTAGAGCAATGCATAAACAGGTTAAACAATGCAAACATGCTCACAAATGACTTGCAATTAAAGTAGACATGGCAGAGAAGGTATGTGAAAAATAATCATGCAAAAATACATCATAGATCAAAAGATATTAAGCAAACAACATGGCATCGCAAAGTAACAGACTTGGTGAAAAACTGAGGTGGCTGTCAAAAACAGCAGCATAGCAACTTTGGAGCTCAACAACTATATGACCAGCAAGCATATCATGACAATGCAATACATATAATGAAAGTATACATGATGCTTAGCAATATGCAATTGGAATCAATCAATTCCGATGAACGGTTGCGAAGCAATCGCCATCCGAAGTTGCAACAAAATAACAGTTTCAGCAATAGCAGCACAATAACATCAGGATAGCTACTTTGGAGCAAGATATAAACATGATTCAGCAAGCAAATATGGCATGTGAATGCATGAAACTGAAGTAGAAACATTGCTTAACGCAACGCAAAAGGAATCCGTGCAATAGGCCTCATGGATTTGTTACAATCATCATGGAAAGTTGCAACAAAATAACAACAGCAGCATCTAACAGGAAAAGTAGCAGTTTATCGGCCTGATGCCCTGTTCAGCACACAATTACACAATCAAGATGACCTCAAATGCAAATTCTCACAAAAGATGAATTAAAGTACATGCAAAACTAAACAATTCGTCTTTTGGGCGCGAAGTCATCCGGGCTACGGATCGCTTGCTATCGTCAACGCGGAATCGAATCAGCGGCACAATTTCCCAACACTTAGCAAAACTTTGAACTGTGCGATCAGTGCGTCGAGCCGGCGGCGTTCACCTCGCGCTGGAACCGTTCCGAAAACACTTTCCGGCGCGCTATAAAAATAACCCGTTTAATTATTAAACGGGGTTTTTCGCTCCGTTGGCTGCGGCTGGTCTCGTGCGGTTTTCGCGACGGTGATCGGGTGAAACCCGGTGTCGCGAAGGTCGAGTGTCAGGGTGGCAAGGGTCGGTCTCCGTCCGGTACGAGATAAGAGGGAGAAAAATAATCGCCGATCGATAAATCGGGGATGCAAACACCGCAAACAATCAGACAATCAAACAATTCACACCGAAAACAATTTTTTTTTAATTTTTGTGAAAACTGGGCTGTTACAGGAGCGTTGTGCTAGATTGTGGGTTCATGCCCCCCCCCCCCCGATGACATGCTTGAGTGACAGAAACATGAGTCTAGGGGATGTGCTGTTGCCACAAGGGGGAAAACAACGGTGCTTGTAACCGCGGATACAAGGATTGTTTACTTTACGCAAAGTTCTTTTTATTGCAGTTGTCTGTTGCTTTGGGTTTACACTTTGGGTGGGGCTCGCAACATTATACCAGCGAGATGTTCTGGATAGATATCTCAAGGTGGATGATTAGTAGTAGATGCAGATGGATTTCGGTCTACTTATTTTGGCGTACTGCCCGTGCTTTTGAACCTCGTCCTTTCTTTTGTAGCATAGTTAGCATTGCGGTGCGTTCATACTCCTGTCAATTGCCTTTCTGTAATTTGTTTACCTCGCATAGCAATTTTATAGTCTTTGTGGAGAGAGACATCATTAGCGAACATCACGTATCCCGGTCCATATCCTCATTACTGTTTCCACGCTGTATTTATTTTACTGCTTTTACTTGCTATCATTATCCCTTGCATTTTATACTTGTGAACAACAAGACCGGAGAGATTGACAACCTCTCTGAACTTCGTTGGGAAAAAAGTTATCGGAGTCTGTGTGCAGGTCCGCGTCACTTGCGCCGCTGACACCTACTTATCATCTCTGGAGTCCTGCTGGAGACAAACCTTGGTATCTTCACCGAGGGAAAACTGCTGCTGCACTACATCTCAACCTTCCACTTGGGGTAACCAACGAAGGGGCGAGAAGCCATCAAGCAAGTTTTCTGGCGCCGTTGCCGGGGACTCCGAGTGCTAAGATAGGGGATTTGCACACTACCCTTTACCTTTGTTTTTTTAGTCTTGTTAGTTTATCTTTCAGTTTTTATCTTTGTGTCTTTTTTCAAAATTTACAAAAAATATATTTATCTTGTTGTTAGTAGTCCTTCTTGTTTAGATGAACATGTTAGGACTAGGTGCTTTGCGGGAATCGGAAGTTCTCGATTTCCGTCAAAGAGATGGAGAAAATATGAAGAAGGCATGGGACAGAATTTCTGAAGCACATAAAAGAATTATGCCTTGGATATCTATAAAAATTGTGCTTAGAAATTTTTACCATGGTCTTTTTAAGTGGTGTAAACACTCTCTTGACATTATAGCTGAAGGAGATTTTCTAGAGTGTGATGAAGATAGGGCTCTTGATGTTTTGCATAGTCTATCTAGTTATTTTGTTTATGATCGTAGTGTTGATACTGTCATAGATAGACTTGCCACTATTGAAAAAAGACTGGATGCTCTAGACTTGAGTAAAGTAGAGGAACCTAAGTCCAACAAGAAAGAAATGTTGGAGATAGATGATGATTGGGAGCCCTTTATTAGGATTAGCATCTCTAACCAAGGCTTCCTTGCTCTTTGTGATATTGGATCCACAGTTTCTACTATGCCAAAAATAGTTTATGATTCTTTGAAACTAGATATGGATATATTATCATCTTATCATGAACATTATAATGGAGATATTTTAGAGATTAAAGGAAAGGTAAAATAAGTCCAAGTTGCATTCCTTCATAGGACTGCACCAATGGATTTCTTCATCATGGAGCCAAACCAAAGTAACATTGTGCTCGGAAGAGACTTCCTCCGTGCTATGAAAGGCTTCATTGATATCGGTAATAGGCACATACGCTTACGCGGTATGGCAAAATGTAAGTATATCTTTCCTAGTAAGAAGAAGAATGAGCTTATTGAAAATCAATTTGAAGGTTTTTATGATTCTGATCTTGGATACCCTTGATTCTTCTTTTTGCATTATGCCTAGCTAATGACTTTAAAGAAGCGCTTTAGGGAGGCAGCCCGCAAAGAATTTAGTTTTTTCTTTTTGCTTTTGTTGTGTCTTGGTGATTGTTACTACTGTAGAAACATCATTGTATCTTTATTTTTCAGCCTTGTGCCAAGTTATAGCCTCTTACGGCAAGGGAAGTAAAAGTTGTGACATGCTGTCCAGAAAACAGATTCTGTCCTCGTGACCAGAAAAATTCCAGAAAAATCCCAGTTCATCTTTTTTAGCTGAATTGTTTACACAGTATGATCTATACAATTAAGAAACTTCCGTATGTTCTGAGTTTTTTGATTTGAGTTGCAGAAGTGCCCCTAAAAAATTCTTTACTATCTGATGTTCTGTTTTTCACAGATTCTGCCATGTTTTGTCTCTCCTAACTTTTGCAAACCTTCAGCTTGCTTTTTCTTTGCAAAAACTTTTTGGCACTCTTGAGAAACAGTATCTCTTCAAGAATATCTTTATATCCAGTGGAGAAAAATTATTTATTAAGGGTACTAACCTCTCTAATCAGCTTATGATGAGTTATGTATGAAGGGAGTTTTCAATTGTGCTATGGAAGATGATGAAAGAAGATCCAGGAGTGTCAAGCGCTCAAGCTTGGGGATGCCCCCATGCATCCCCAATAAATATTCAAGGAGACTCAAGCGTCTAAGCTTGGGGATGTCCCCGTGCATCCCCTTCTCCATCAACAATCATCAGTTCGTCCTTCGTCTCACTATATTTTTATCACTTCATGCGTTATGTGCTATGCTTGGAGCGTCTCGCTCTTAGGTTTTGTTTTTAGTTTTCTTTAGCTTTGCTTGCTGTTCATAACAAGTTAGATCCTGTCTTAATTTGTGTGGGAGAGAAACACGCTGCACTTTCAAAATTTAGAACACATCATAGGATTTCCTGCTTATCTTTTTGTTGTTGTGTGTTCTTTATCTTTTCATAGCTACTGCCTTGTTTAGTTTTAGTCTTAGTTTGTCTTTAGCAAGAGCCTTGGATTTTGTTTAGTTTGTTGCTGGAACTCTTTTTAGTTTTCATGTTTATCTTGTTAAAGAGAGTTGGTTGTTGCACTGAGTTGTGTCTTGTCTTGAAAGTAGGTAGTTGAGGTTGCTATTTAATTCTAGTAGTAGCTTGCAATAGTTTTGAGGTATTGTTGTGAGTAATGTTTGAACTTTTGGTGTCAAGAGATCTAGCCTATTAGTGATAGGTGTCGTATTTTGGGCAATCCGTGTGTATTTTCAAAACCTACAAAATTAGTTGAGAACTCTAGCTACTAGATGGATCACTACTCTTCTGAGGAGTCGAATATCAGAGAACACTCACGTACCATGAGTCGAGGATGCGCAAGGATATTTAAACCCCCATACACTCCTCCTCGGGGTACTTGTCTCTTTGTGAACCTCCTTATTAGATTGAGAGTCACCGATAATAAGTGCATGACTTCTTCGGACTAATGTAAGTATTGAAAGTTGACACTTCCACCTTCCCATATTTTGCTAGCCTTTCCTGTGCCGTGCATTGCCTTCTTCTCACTCCGAGAGTTGGTGTCCAACTTCGCCGGTACATCCAAACCCTTGGCATGATACGCTCTGTCATCATAAACCTCCTTATATCTTTCCTCAAAACAGCCACCATACCTACCTATCAAGGCATTTCCATAGCCTTTCCGAGATACATTGCCATGCAACTTCCACCTCTTCATGACTTGATCTTCATGTCATACATGTTCTTGCTACACTGGCAGCAACATACATTGCATGCATCATGATAGTTACATTGCATGCATCATGATAGTTACAATAAAAGATCCCGAAGAGGACAAATGAGAGTTAAATAGAAAGAGCCATTGAGGCCACCAAAAAAATACAAAAAAATTAGAAAAAGAGAAAAAGAAATAAAAAGAGAGAAAGGGGCAACACTGCTATGCTTTCAAGAGATCCACACTAGTACTCCCTTTATATCCTTGTACTCCATAGAGATGATCGTTATGCATATAGTTCCATTGGAGAGCTTCTTAGCTCGTATGTGCATCCATTGCATGGCAATCCCTACTCCTCACATCATATCTATCATTTGGCATCTCTTGCCTATGATTGTCCTCATTGATGTGAGCCTTTCTTATCCTTTTTGTCTTCCTCCTCCACCATACTTCTCTCTTTGCCATCCTAAAGTGTCAACTCTCGTGCTTACGCTCATCCATTCCATGAGTGCTCAAAATATCGAAAAGGAGTGGATCAAATTGACTTGTACCTGGCTAGTGGTCTGGGGATGAGTCAAGATAAGATTCCATAGAAGACCAAGTGTGAAACTTTAGTAGATTGAGTTCTCAACACAAAATACTTTTTTCTCGTATTCCCTAAGCTCCTTCTTGCACGCAAACACCATTTTGAGACATTCGTGTCACGGACAGCGAGAGATCTTGCACCTAATGTTCTTTTGTTACTTGTTCCAATGCTAATATAGACTCTTGCTTGTTATGACTTGAATTGAATCTCTAACCTGGATTGCTTTACTTTTCAAAGTTCTTTTATGGTTGCTAGCATGTCACCACAGAAATTATGCTGTTATCATTTACCTACTCGAGGACGAGAAGGAATTAAGCTTGGGGATGTTGATACGTCCAAAACGTATCTATAATTTATGCTTGCTCCATGCATGTTTTGTGTGATATTGTTATGATCTAGATACACTTTCATACACTTTTGATCATATTTGGACTAACCTATTGTCGGGACCCGGGGTTAGCGTATGCAAGTCCCGCTACGACATAGTCATATGGAGAGCCGAGAACCGTACCCACTTGTCTAAGCAGACAAGCCCATGCACAGAACGTTGTCGGAAAGCATCGTACGTGAGGAGCATCCCATCCAGGCCGGATGATCAATTGAGATGGGTCCTCATCGTCCGCACACAAGTCTAATGATATGGGTGATGAACTCCCATATTCAAAGACAAGTCGCCTCAACCATACTATCGACTATCTCATAACTCTTACATAGACTTACTCCAGCCTGATCACTTAGTCGGGGTCTAGGGCGGGCTCAATCATACCACAAAGTGTGCACGAGACGGAGTCTCGAGCAATCGCATCGCGATGCCCCAAACTGCGCACATATAAGGGCCACTTGGTGTATGAAAGACCGCCAGCCAGATCACAACTAAGGTCTCGAAAACCCATACTAAGACATGCATGTTATAAACATGCACGCAACACACATGTCTAGTATGAACAGTAGGTATCATTGCAATTCTCTACAAAGTATATACTTTATTGATAACTCTTACAGAGTGCACACAGAGATCACAAGCATGTGATCCAACATTGCAACAGACAAGCGGAAGCAAAGTAGGTCTGAGTACAGACAAGTTTAACAAATGGCTTAGAGAAGCCTTATCTAAAAACAAGCCCTCCACGGGGGAACCAGTCGTCTGACTGGGACTACACTAGCTTGGTCTTGGTCCGAGTCTTCATTCTTCGAGCTTCAGGTAAAAAGCACCATCGGGGTCGGTGGGTTCATCTAGAACATAGAATAAGCAAACGTGAGTACAAATTCGTACTCAGCAAGACTTACGTAGGAACTATACTACTCATGCACATGTATCAAGGTAAAAGGAGGTGGGGTTTCACTTGCAGAAGTGCCAGCTTTGACTTGGCTAGTCCTGAACTACGAGTACCAGACTTGAGGTAAGAAGCGTACACGAGTCCACTACATCTCCAACCAATACACCACTATGGTTACTTCCTCGACTTCCCCACGAGAAGCACACCATGGCACTCACGCTTATCTTGCGAGTTTTAGAAGTATCCAGTTCAAGTTGTCTAATAATCAAGCTAAGCTTTCCAAGCAGTCCTTAACCGCGGACGCGGCTATTCGAATAGTTTTGATAACCCTGCAGGGGTGTACCTCTACACACACGTGTCATCAGTTACCGCCTTTTGCATGTCACCGTTCAAGAGGTGACAGCGAGGATGCCACCACAACACTTCGCCCACAGCTCCGTTCTAGTCCAGAGAGTCGCCTATCTGAGGGGGATCCGTATGGAAGTCCGGTCGAGGTTCCAGTACAACCTCAAACGATGTGTGCAGGGTCCCAAGCCGGTCTTGAAAATCCGTTCATCCACTTCGCAGACCGTGCCACAGCCCTACCAGAACTCCGAACTACTGCGACTCTTGGGGTTCGAACGGGGTGAGGCACTAGGTCGAGAGGGGTCAGTGAGCCCAATGTGTGATTGTACTCTTCTTCTTGGATCACCACACAAGAACTCGGACTTAAGGCGGTGTTCAACGAGACAACCCACCGTGTACTCCTACACAGCCTCTCATCGTTCACCTTGTATTAGGGTGGATTCACCAACACATTTCACTTTCATCAACACCATGTTTATCATCATCCCGACTCACATCAAAAGCAACCTCATTGTACCACTAAGCATGCAATAAGCAGTAACAGTTGCAGGGGCCACATGATATCAACCAACTCCTACATCTACTAGGATTGTGGTTTGCTTACTACTGTGACAAGATGATAGGTCATGCGACGGATATGGGTTCAACTATGCGGTAGAAACATTATCATGGTGATCATCCTAAACAATGCATAAGCGAGACATGAGAGGGAAGTGGGATTTTATCGACATGATCAATGGGGGTTTGCTTGCCTTGCTGACGAGGTTTCGATAACGGTGTCTTCAACGAAGGGGGTGGCCTCCGATTCCGGTTGCACGTCTATCAGCAACATGACAATCATAGGATCAACATAATGTACAATGCACAATCACATGAATAAGATTGTAATGGTGATGTTCATGGTACTGATGTGTTGAGCATTCCATTTAAAAGGAGTATATTGCATTTGAAATGCAAATTCAAACTCCATTTGATTTATCGATGAATTTCAAATGCATTTGAATGCATGAAAGTTCATTTGAAAAAGGTTGATCATGAAGTGATGTTGTAAAGGTGAGGTAAAGCCTCTGATGTGTGGATGAATCCATCTAAATTAAATGTGTTGCAAAGTCATTTGCAAATTCACTCCAAATTTGAATTTGAAAAAGGATCCATATGCATGTTTGCTACTGTTCACCCATTTTAAAATGGTCAAACATAGAAACAAGTTGCATATTCATAATCCTTGTATTTTTTTGATAATTTAGACATATTATTTGTCCAATTTGGAGTTAAAATGAATTAGTTATGATTTTCTAAAGATTTGGCTATTTTCTGGATTTTCTGTAATTAATTTAATCAATTTAATCGACTTATTGCGCCAGGCTGACGTCATGCTGGCGTGTGGGGGGGGGCTGACAGGTGGGCCAGCCATGTCAGTGACAGAGAGAGTTAATCCTCTCTGTTTAATTAACAGAGAGGGATTAGGGGTGCTGGGGCCCAGTAGTCAGTGGGTTAGGGGTAGGTTAGCTGGGTGAGTTTAGGCCTAAATGGCCGGGGTTGTCGCCGGTGAGCTTTGGGACGGCGGCGCCTCGCCAGAACTTCGCCGGAATGCGGTTCCGGGCACGGGAAGGGTAAAGGAGGGCACGGGAGGGTGTCTCGTCGTCGCCCGCATCTCGTGGTGCCAGCAGGGGGTCACGGGGAGCTTCAGGGCCACGGCTACGACGACGTTTGCGGCGGCCGGAGCTGCCGTGGGGGTCGTCGTCGACAGAGAGCACGGGGGAGAGCGAGAGATGGGGGAAAACGAGCGGAAGCTCACCCCAAACGTGATGGCGCAGTCGACGGGGCCGAGGAGAGCTCGAGGACGACGAATTTGGCGATGAGGTCCACGGCGGCCAGCGGAACTCGGAGAAGACGGCATCGGTTCTTGGGCTCCTAGCGCTCGATTGAAGGTGCAGGGCGAGGAAGTCGTCGGTGCTGAATCCTCTAGACACCAAGGTGCGACGAGGGACGGCCGTTGGCCACGTTGGGCACGGCGGCGCGCTCCGGTGAGCTCTCGGGCGGCTGCTAGAACGGCGAGGGGAGAGGAGGAGAACGGGCTAGAGGAGGGGGAAAAGACGCACGGCTTCTAGGGCATCTCCGTGGCGCTGCTAGAAGGCCCGAGGCGGCCTGGAAGTCGCGAGGCGTCGCGGTGGCAGCGCCGGCGTGCTCCGCTGCCTCCAGCGAGCAGCTTCGGGGGGAGGGGGAAGAAGACGACAAGGGTGTGCGGGCTGGGCTGGGCCAAACGGGCCAGGGGGAATTAGTTGGGCTGGATGCCTCTCTGGCCCCCTATAGATTTCATTTTCTTTTTATTTTTCTGTAAATAGGTTGGCCCCACTAATTAAATTAGCTAGGCATTTTTAATAAATGTCCAAATAATTTTATAAATCCTAGGTGACCAGTAGCTAGTCACATATAGAATTTGGACATTTTTGGAATTCAATATATTTTGAATTTCAATTCAAATAAGGGTCAAATTTAATTTCCAAAGCAAATTTTGAATTTTAGAAAATTCCATGAGATTGAGATTGAACCCAAACCACTTTTGCAATGACCAGCAACAATTCTTGGAATTTTCCAAACATTCAAATGATTTTTGGAAAAAGATTTTTATCTGGCCATTTGTATTAAATTCTCAAGGCTTTTCTTTTCCCCATTTTTGAATTTTCTTTTGAATTTTTGCATGATGCAAAGGGCACAAACAAACCTAGCACTTACCCTAGTTGGGGTTCTGACACCTATTAACTCAGTGCACCCCAGTGCCAGATCCTGTTTTCTGCTGTTTTTCTATTTCAGTTTTCCCCCATATAAAAAGTGCCAGAAAAATTCGGGAAAATTCAGATAAAAAATCAGCGTGGAGGAAGCTTCGCGAAGAGCCCGGGAGGGGCCAGAGGGGAGCCAGGGGGCCCAGGCGGCCACCCGGCGCGGCCCCACCCCTAGCCGCGCCAGGGGGGCGCCTGGGGCCCCTGGCCACCTCTGGCTGCCCCCCTTCGCCTATTTATTCTTCGTCACGGGAAAACTCCAAAAGAAGAACCCTATTCCACGAACTCGCCTCTGTTCCGCCGCCGCCGCGCTTCCGAGAACGGGAGCACCAGAAGACCTCTTCCCGGCACCCTGTCGGAGGGAGGATTGAACTCCGGGAGTCTCCTCTCCACCATGGATGCTCCCCGGATGTCTCGTGAATAGTTTTCCTTGGACCATGGGTCCGTGATCAGTAGCTATGTGATGTTCTCCTCCCCTCTTTGATCTTCATTGTTTAGACCTCGTGAGATGCCCTACATGATCGAGGCACCTTTGTAATATTTCTGCTATTGCAATGTTGAGTTTGATAGGATCTGATGGATTATGAGATTATGTTCAGATTGTGATAGAGTAATATGTTTGGTTTTTATCTCTTATATTTTGTTCCTAAGTAATTCTTGCATGTTCTCCGTTGCTTTTTATTGCTTTGGCCAAGTAGTAGGTAGTGACTCCAAGAGGGAGCGTTGTGCTAGATTGTGGGTTCATGCCCCCCCCCCGATGACATGCTTGAGTGACAGAAACATGAGTCTAGGGGATGTGCTGTTGCCACAAGGGGGAAAACAACGGTGCTTGTAACCGTGGTTACAAGGATTGTTTACTTTACGCAAAGTTCTTTTTATTGCAGTTGTCTGTTGCTTTGGGTTTACACTTTGGGTGGGGCTCGCAGCTTAATACCAGCGAGATGTTCTGGGTAGATATCTCAAGGTGGATGATTAGTAGTAGATGCAGATGGATTTCGGTCTACTTATTTTGGCGTACTGCCCGTGCTTTTGAACCTCGTCCTTTCTTTAGTAGCATAGTTAGCATTGCGGTGCGTTCATACTCCTGTCAATTGCCTTTCTGTAATTTGTTTACCTCGCATAACAATTTTATCGTCTTTTGGGAGAGAGACATCACTAGCGAACATCACGTATCCCGGTCCATATCCTCATTACTGTTTCCACGCTGTATTTATTTTACTGCTTTTACTTGCTATCATTATCCCTTGCATTTTATCCTTGTGAACAACAAGACCGGAGAGATTGAAAACCTCTCTGAACTTCGTTGGGAACAAAGTTATCTGTGTCTGTCTGCAGGTTCGCGTCAGTTGCGCCGCTGACACCTACTTATCATCTCTGGAGTCCTGCTGGAGACAAACCTTGGTATCTTCACCGAGGGAAAACTGCTGCTGCACTACATCTCAACCTTCCACTTGGGGTAACCAACGAAGGGGCGAGAAGCCATCAGGCATCTCACTCAAGCATGACATGTCACACAAACATGGCAAGAGGTGAAGCATAAATAAACTATATAATCTAGTCAATTTAAGTGGGGGGGGGGGGTAAAACCTATACATGGCAACTCTTGCGGACCCCACGATATTTATTGCATTTGGTATTGTTCCACCCTAAACAATATTTTATTATTTTTATTAGCAAGCAAGAGCAGCAAAAACACAATCTACATGCAATTCTAGTCAAGTTACATATAAAGAACATTTTAATCGGAGCAACGGTTAAAAAGATATGGCAGATTACATTTATAGTGGCAAGCAGTGTAATTAGCAGGCAACCAACATGTAAACAAAGTCAAACATGGCAACAAAGCACATTTTATTAAACTAGACAAAATTCTAAGCAAGTTTCATGCTTAAAGCGACGCGATCTGATCTACGGTTAAAAAGATACGGGCACCGCAAAATTAATACAATCTGCCAAATAAATAAACTAGAAAAATAAAATAAAAACATCTAACGGGCCGAAAGTTACTGTAACAGGTTCTAACAGGCGGGCGAGACTTAACTGGGCCGGTGGGTTGGTGGGGCGGCTCCTGGGCCGCGCTGGCGAAGGAGTGGCTGGGCCGCTGGAGGCGTCGTGCTGGGCCCACGTGGCGGCGACCGCGTCTCCTTGTCCCGATCTGGATCGGGGACGACGCCAGTGTTGAATGCGCAGCGGCGGCCCCTGGCGAGGGTGCAGGTGAGGCGGCGGGACGCCATGGAGGGCTGGAATGGGTGCAGCGGAGGAGGGGCTACCGGATCCACCCGGTTCTGGTCGCCGGAGGTGCCTTAGGGCGGCGCAGCGCGAGCTTCGACCTCGGGGTCCATGGCTGCGTGGCCTGCTCGGCGACGAGACCTGCGAGGACGAGATGAGAGGGAAGGTGAGGGAGAGGAGAGGAGATGGAGGAGGAGAGGCGGAGGCCGCGGGGAAGAGAGAGGTCGCCGGCGGCTCACCGGAGACCGGGCGGCGGCGATCGCAGAGGCGGCGGCCGGAAGCGCTCGGGCGGAGGCGGCGGTTGGGCCCGCGGGGCCTGAACGTGGGAGGAGGCTGGCTGCGGTTGGCTCGATCTGTGCCGTTGGATCTCAGATTTGACGGCTCAAATCAGAGAGAGGCTAGGGTTCGGCTGTGGAGGGGCCTTTGGACGAAAATTTGGAGCAGAACTAGGGGTGTGGCTGCAATTTTTGGCTAGGGAACCCCTAGAAAGGGGTGGGGGAGTGGTGGTATTTATATAGCCCAGGTGGCTGGCAGTTTGCAAAAACATCCCCGGTTTTTCTCTCACGCGCGGTGTTTACGTTTCTGACCGCCGGGGGTCCGCAGTACCTCCGATTCGGGTAAAACTTCAAATGGCGCGATCAGCGCATCGAGCCGGCAGCGTTCACTTCGTGCTGGAACCGTTACGAGAACAATTTCCGGCGCGCTATAAAAATAACTCGTTTAATTATTAAACGAGTTTTTTTCATTCCGTTGGCTGCAGCTGGTCTGGTGCGGTTTTCGCGACGGTGATCGGGTGAAACCCAGTGTCGCAAAGGTCGAGTGTCAGGGTGGCAAGGGTCGGTCTCCGTCCGGTACGAGATAAGAGAGGGGAAATAATCGCCGATCGATAAATCGGGGATGCAAACACCGCAAACAAATCAGACAATCAACCAATTCACGCAGAAAACAAATTTTTTAATTTTTGTGAAATCTGGGCTGTTACAGACGGGGGCAGAAGTTTAAACATAATCTTCACCAGCACTTTGCGCAAGATGCTGATTCCACAATCAGTCTGGAAGAAGTCAGGCGTTACACTCTACGACGTAGTTCCAGGTGAAGCAGCCTCTTCCCTCGGAACAATCGAGCTCGATGTCGTCTTCGACGGCAAGGGCAACTTCGCAAGAAAAGTCCTCGAGTTCGAAGTACTCGACTAGAAGTACCAATACCATGCCATACTCGGGCGGCCCGCATTCGCTCAATTTATGGCGGTCCCACACTACGCGTACCTCAAGCTCAAGATGCCAGTACCCTCAGGGGTCATCACGGTCAATGGGAGTTTTATCAAATCAGACCAATGCGACCGAGACTTTCATGAAGTTTCCGACACGTTCGGAGCTCAGTAGCAGAAGCGAATCAAAAGAATTCACTCGCGACTTCAGCGTCGACAGCGACACAGTGACCCATCAGGTGCACCCAACGGACCCGGACAAGACGGTCCAAATCTACGCTCATCTCCCAGAAGAACAAGCAACTGCCCTTATAATTTTCCAACGCGGGAGTGGAAATTTTTTTCCTGGTGCCCGGCCGACATGCCCGGAATATCACGAGAGTTCATAGAGCACGCACTACATATACATCCAAACACCAAACCAGTGAAGCAGGCGCTGCGCAGATTTTCCGAACCCAAGCGCAGAGCCATTGGAGAAGAAGTCAATCGACTACTCGATGCACAATTCATCCGAGAGACGAAGAAGGCCACCTGGGTCGCAAACCCAGTCTTAGTGCCTAAAACGGACACCGACGTACTATGCATGTGCGTTGATTACGGGCCCATCAAGAAACACTGCCCAAAGGATCACTTCCCTCTGCCAAGGATAGACCAGATAATCGACTCTACCGCAGGGTGCGACCTCTTGTCTTTCCTCGATGCCTACTCAGGATACAACCAAATCAGGATGAAGGAATAATACGAAGAGCACACCTCATTCATCACACCCTATGGCGTATTCTGCTATAGGACAATGCCTTTCGGACTGAAAAACGCCGGAGCCATGTACCAACGGATGATGCAAGCATGCTTAAGAGACCAAATCAGCAAAAACGTCCAAGTCTATGTCGACGACATCGTCATAAAAACTTATAGTGCGAACACTCTACTCGACGACCTCCGCGAAATATTTGCAGCACTCAACAGATACAGAATCAAACTCAACCCAAAAAAGTGTGTGTTCGGCGTCCCAGCCGGAAAACTGCTCGGATACACGGTCTCTGCCCGAGGAGTCGAATCCAACCCGGAAAAAGTCCAAGCACTCGCCAGGATGCAAGAACCGGTGAACATCAAAGGCGTACAGCAACTCACAGGAAGACTCGCAGCACTGAGCCTCTTCTTCAGCAGGTTGGGAGAAAAGACTCTGCCATTCTACCAGTTTCTCAGAAAAGGGGAGAAATTCGAGTGGACCGAAGAAGCCCGAAACGCATTCGCGGACCTAAAAAATACCCTCTTGACCCCACCAACCCTGGCAGTGCCCAAGGAGAGAGAACCTCTCTACCTCTACATAGCGACACACAGCAACGTAGTCGGCACAGCGTGATATGTCCAATACGTATCTATAATTTCTGCTTGCTCCATGCTTCTTTTGTGTGATATTGCTATGATATTGATAAACTTCCATACACTTTTGATCATATTTGGACTAACCTATTAACTCAGTGCACCCCAGTGCCAGTTCCTGTTTTCTGTTGTTTTTGTATTTCAGGTTTTCCCATTACTTAAAGTGCCAGAAAAATTCCGGGAAAAATATAGGAAAAATCAGCGTACAGGAAGCTTTGAGAAGAGCCAAAGTGGGGCTAGAGGGGAGCCATGGGTGGCCTAGGTGGCCACCTGGCGCGGCCACCCCCTAGGTCGCGCCAGGGGGGGCGCCTGGGGTCCCTGGTCCACCTCTGGCTGCCCCCCTTCGCCTATATATCCCTCTCATCCCGAAACCCTCGAGGACAGAACCCTTTTTCGCGATCTCTCCTCTGTTCCGCCGCCGCAGAGCTCCCAAGATCGGGAGCACCGGGAGACCTCTTCCCGGCACCCTGCCGGAGGGAGGAACCACCTCCGGGAGCTTCTCCACCACCATGGACGCTTCCCGGATGAACCGTGAGTAGTCCCCCTTGGACCATGGGTCCATGATCAGTAGCTATGTGATGTTCTCCTCCCCTCTTTGTTCTTCATTGTTTAGACCTCGTGAGCTGCCCTACATGATCGAGGCACATATGTAATCTTTCTGCTGTTGGTATGCTGAATTTGCTGGGATCCAATGGATTATGAGACTATGTTCAGATTGTGTTTGAGTAATATATTTGATTCTCCTCTTTTATATTTATGTTCTTGAGTAATTCTTGCATGTTCTCCATTGATGTTTATTGCTTTGGCCAAGTAGGTGGTAGTGACTCCAAGAGGGAGCGTTATGCATGATTGTGGGTTCATGCCCCCCGATGACTAGCTTGAGTGACAGAAACATGAGTCTAGGGGATGTGTTGTTGCCACAAGGGAGAAAACAACGGTGCTTGTACTTGCGGGTGCAAGGATTGTTTACTTTACGCAAAGTTCTTTAATGCAGTTGTCTGTTGCTTTGAGTTTACACTTTGGGTGGGATTCGCAGCTTAATACCAGCGAGATGTTCTGGATAGATATCTCAAGGTGGATGATTAGTAGGTAGATGCAGATGGATTTCGGTCTACTTGTCTTGGCGTACCGCCCATGCTTTTGAGCCTCTTCCTTTATTTACAGCATAGTTAGCATTGGTTTGCGCACATAATCCTGTCAATTGCCCAGCTGTAATTTGTTTACCTCGCATGGATATTTTATTGTCTTTTGGGAGAGAGACATCGCTTGTGAACATCATTAGATCCTAGTCCATATTTCCAATATTGTTTACACCCACTATTTATTTTTGGCTTTATTTACTTTTCCGTTGCTATCACTATCATTATTATCCTGTACGTTTTATCCTTTGTAAACAACAAGGCCGGAGGGATTGACAACCTCTCTGAACTCGTTGGGAGCAAAGTTATCTATTGTGTGTGTGCAGGTCCGCGTCAACTGCCTAATTACTGGCGCCATTGTCACCTTCCCGTCGTTGTTGGAGTCCTACTGGAGACAAACATTGGTATCTTCACCGAGGGAAATTTGCTGCTGTCTACATCTCGAACCTTCCACTTTGGGTAACCAATGAGGGGAGAGAAGCTCTCGCGACATCACAGCGGTCGTCGTCGAGCGCGCGGAAGAAGGAAAAGCCCAGAGCATACAAAGGCCAATCTACTACCTCAGCGAGGTCCTCACAAAATCTCAGCAGCGGTACCCACACTACCAGAAGCTCGTATACGCTATCGTCATGACCTCAAGGAAAGTAACACATTACTTCGACGAGAACCTCATCACGGTTGTGAGCAGCACACCACTCGCCGACATCCTTAACAACCCTGGAGCAACGGGTCGAGTCGCCGAGTGGAACATCGAGCTCAGTTCAAGCATCCAACGGCAATCAAAGCCCAAGTACTCCCAGACTTTCTGCTCGAGTGGATGGAGGTACAAACACCTGGCCCTGCAGATCTCTCCAACTCATGGACGATGTTCTTTGATGGATCAAAAAGAAATCAAGGACCTGGAGCGGGCGTCGTATTAATCTCGCCCAAAGGAAATAAACTCAAATATGTGCTCCAGATCAACTTCAGCAAGGCATCAAACAACGAAGCAGAATATGAGGCACTACTCCATGGAATGCGCATGGCAAAAGATTGCGGCGCCACCTGTCTTGTATGCTATGGCGACTCCAACCTCGTCGTCCAGCAAGCAATGAGGGATTGTGAAGCAGTCGCAGACAACATGGTAGCATACCAGAAGCTCTACAACACTCTAGAAGGAGGATTCGACGGCTGCGAGCTAAACTACATCACCAGAGCAAATAACACGGAAGCAGACGAGCTCGCAAATATCGGATCAACTCGAGGGCCAGATCCCCCAGGCGTTTTCCTCGAGAGAATCAGCCACAGATCAATCAAAACCAAGGCACTCGCGCCAGAAGCAGCCGCAGAGGATGACAACACAAGCGAACCAGCGCAAGTGGCGGCAGCAAACTCAACCGGTGATGAAGAAGGCAGCAACGCGGTCGAGGAGTCAGACCCAGCCGCACCTGAAGGCCCATCTTGGACAAAACCGTTCCTCAGATTCCTAATACAAGGCACTTTTCCACAAGATACTACGGAAGCCCGACGCATCAGTCGGTGATCTAAAGCGTTCACAGTAATCAACAGATAGCTCTACAAGCGCAGCATTTCTCAGGTACTCCAAAAGTGCATCGAGGAAGAAGACGGCAAGGCCCTGTTGCTCGAGATCCACGAAGGCACTTGTGGGAACCACGCGATCAGTCGCGTACTCGTGGCCAAAGCCTTTCGAGCAGGTTTCTACTGGCCAACCGCAATGCGAAACGCGGAAGACATCGTGCGACGCTGCATCGCCTGTCAAAAATTTGCCAGCAGGCCACATGCTCCAGCATCAGAGCTCGAAACCATACCACTATCCTGGCCTTTCGCCACATGGGGACTCGACATGGTGGGTCCACTCAAGAAATCCTCAAAAGGAGGTCGAACACATCTCCTAGTAGTAGTGGAAAAGTTCACCAAGTGGATTGAGGCAGTTCCAATCACCATCTCAACAGCCCTCACGACAGTCAACTTCATTAAGTCCATCATCTTCTGATTCGGCGTACCACACCGATAACGGCACAAACTTCACAGCAGCAGAATTTCAGAACTTCTGCCAAGAATTGGGCATCAAGATCAACTACGCATCAGTTGCGCACTCACAGTCCAATGGCCAGGTGGAAAAAGCAAACGGCTTAGTATGCGGAAGAATAAAAAAGCGGCTCCTCGCACCACTCGAGCAGGCAGCAGGCAACTAGGTAGAAGAACTCCCCGCTGTCCTATGGAGCTTGCGCACCACCCCCAACGCCTCAACTCACTACACACCTTTTTTCATGGTATACGGGGCGGAAGCTGTGCTGCCACACGACCTAAAGTTCGAAGCTCCCCGAATCTCGGGATACGAATAGGAAGAGCCAGAAGAAGCACTCCAGGATGATAAAGACATCACAGACGAAGCAAGGGACACAGCTATATCAAGGTCAGAAGGATACCAAGACAAACTACGCACGTACCAAAGTAGCCGCCTGCAGACAAGAAATTTCTGCAAAGGAGATCTTGTCCTGCGACTACTACAAGAAAAATTCCACAAGCTTGCCCCGCAGTGGGAAAGACCGTTCATAGTCTCGGAGGTCATAGGAGGAGGATCATACAGGCTGAAGAACCCGAAGACCGACGAAGACGTGGGAAATCCGTGGAACGTGGTAGACCTGCGCCTGTTCTACCCATAAAGACTACCCATAGGCACTTTCGACCAGCAAGGCAGTATCGACAGCAGCACCGATCGGCAACTCATGTAAAAACTCGAAGCAATAAATGGGATGTTGCCCAAATAATACTACTTAAAGCACTCGGGGGCTCGAGCGCAGACTCCCCCTGAGAGACGCTATTTCGCTTACGCGACGATACTTAAATCACTCGGGGGCTCGAGCACAGACTCCCCCCGAGAGACGCTATTTCGCTTACGCGACGATACTTAAAGCACTCGGGAGATCGAACGCAGACTCCCCCCGGGAGAAGCTATTTCCTCTTACGCGACGACACTTAAAGCACTCGGGGGGCTCGAGCTCAGACTCCCCCCGAGAGACTCTATTTCATTTACACGACGACACCTACAACACTCGGGGGCTCGAGCAAATACTTCCCCCGAAAGACATTACTTTTCCTGCATCATTTTAAAAAGAAGCCCCACTCAAATTTTTTGCTTCAGCACAATCCATTTCCCAAAGATAAGGATAAAGCAGACATCCGATAGTGCAATTTTCTTTTAGTCTTCACCCGATCACGAGTGATCACCTAAAGACTCGGGGGCTACTCCCATCGGGAGCGCTTCCGCGCACCCAATGAAAATTTGGAACAATAGTGCAGCCGCAATAAGGGCCAGCACGGACGAATAAAAGCTCAAAGTCTACGTCCGACTCTACAAGTCGAACGTCGCCTCGGGGGCTACTCACATCGGGAGCACTTCCGCGCACCCGATAGTACTGCAAAGGACTTGAAGACAATTTCCATTACAAAGGACCCAAAGGCAGTTTCCATTACAAAGGACCCGAAGGCAGTTTCCATTACAAAGGACTCGAAGACAATTTCTATTTACAAAGGACCCAAAGGCAGCGCAAATTACATGTCAGAGTGATTCAAGTCTCAGTACCAAAAGACAAAATCTCTACTACACATCAGAGGACCACAAGACCATACACCACCAAGAATTATGAATTCTACATGTGTACACATGCTGAGATAATTGGCACTTTGGTCCACATCTTGACGAGAATCATCACAGACAAAGTAGGAACCAAGCCTGCGAAGAGCAACTCGCCACCTTCCTGAGCCTGGTGACCTTGCCTACCAGCGCACCCGCTTGGCTGGTGGTTGATGGCTTCTCGCCCTTCGTTGGTTACCCCAAGTGGAAGGTGGAGACGTAGCACAGCAGCAAGTTTCCCTCGGTAAAGATACCAAGGTTTGTCTCCAGTAGGACTCCGGAGATGATAAGTAGGTGTCAGCGGCGCAACTGACGTGCACCTGCACACAGACACAGATAACTTTGTTCCCAACGAAGTTCAGAGAGGTTGTCAATCTCTCCGGTCTTGTTGTTCATAAAGGATAAAACGCAAGGGATAATGATAGCAAGTAAAAGCAGTAAAGTAAATATAGTGTGGAAACAGTAATAAGGATATGGACCGGGATACGTGATGTTCACTAGTGATGTCTCTCTCCCAAAAGACGATAAAACTGCTATGCGAGGTAAACAAATTACAGAAGGGCAATTGACAGGATTATAAACGCACCGCAATGCTAACTATGCTACAAAAGAAAGGAAGAGGCTCAAAAGCACGGGCAGTATGCCAAAATAAGTAGACCGTAATCCAACTGCATCTACTACTAATCATCCACCTTGAGATGTCTATCCAGAACATCTCGCTGGTATTAAGTTGCGAGCCCCACCCAAAGTGTAAACCCAAAGCAACAGACAACTGCATTAAAAAGAACTCTGCGTAAAGTAAACAATCCTTGTAACCGCGGTTTCAAGCACCGTTGTTTTCCCCCTTGTGGCAACAGCACATCCCCTAGAATCATGTTTCTGTCACTCAAGCGTGTCATCGGGGGGCATGAACCCACAATCTAGCACAACGTTCCCTCTTGGAGTCACTACCTACTACTTGGCCAAAGCAATAAACAGCAACGGAGAACATGCAAGAATTACTAACAAAAATATAAGAGATAAAAACCAAATATATTACTCTATCACAATCTGAACATAATCTCATAATCCATCAGATCCCATCAAACTCAGCATAGCAACAGCAGAAATATTACAAAGGTGCCTCGATCATGTAGGGCAGCTCATGAGGTCTAAACAATGAAGATCAAAGAGGGGAGGAGAACATTACATAGCTACTGATCACGGACCCATGGTCCAAGGAAAACTACTCACGAGACATCCGGGGAGCATCCATGGTGGAGAGGAGACTCCCGGAGGTCAATCCTCCCTCCGGCAGGGTGCCGGGAAGAGGTCTTCTGGTGCTCCCGATCTCGGAAGCGCGACGGCAGCGGAACAGAGGCGAGTTTGCGAAATAGGGTTCTGTCTTCGGAGTTTTCCCGTGAGGGAGGATAAATAGGCGAAGGGGGGCAGCCAGAGGTGGACCAGGGACCCCAGGCGCCCCCCTGGCGCGGCCAGGGGTGGGGCTGCGCCGGGTGGCCTCCTGGGCCCCCCTGGCTCCCCTCTGGCCCCTCTCGGGCTCTTCGCGAAGCTTCCTTCACGCTGATTTTTATCTGAATTTTCCCGAATTTTTCTGGCACTTTTTATATGGGGGAAAACTGAAATAGAAAAACAGCAGAAAACAGGAACTGGCACTGGGTGCACTTAGTTAATAGGTTAGTCAAAATATGATCAAAAGTGTATGAAAGTGTATCTAGATCATAGCAATATCACACAAAACATGCATGGAGCAAGCAGAAATTATAGATACGTTTTGGACGTATCAGCATCCCCAAGCTTAATTCCTGCTCGTCCTCGAGTAGGTAAATGATAACAGCATAATTTCTATGGTGACATGCTAGCAACCATAAAAGAACTTTGAAAAGTAAAGCAATCAAGGTTAGAGATTCAATTCAAGTCATAAGAAGCAAGAGTCTATATTAGCATTGAAACAAGTAACAAAAGAACATTAGGTGCAAGAGCTCTCGCTGTCCGTGACTCGAATGTCTCCAAATGGTGTTTGCGTGTAAGAAGGGGGATAGGGAATACGAGAAAAAAGTATTTTTGTGTTGAGAACTCAATCTACTAAAGTTTCATACTTGGTCTTCTTTGGAATCTTATCTTGAATCGTCCCCAGACCACTAGCCAGGTACAAGTCAATTTGATCCACTCCTTTTCGATATTTTGAGCACTCATGCAATGAATGAGCGTAAGCACGAGAGTTGACACTTAGGATGGCAAAGAGAGAAATATAGTGGAGGAGGAAGACAAAAAAGATAAGAAAGGCTCACATCAATGAGGACAATCATAGGCAAGAGATGCCAAATGATAGATATGATGTGAGGAGTAGGGATTGCCATGCAACGGATGCACAAACGAGCTAAAAAGCTCTCCAATGGAACTAGTGGGGGTGCTTCTAACTTTCTCACTCATGAAGACCTAGAGCTCGTTTGAGGAGGCTCATCCTTGGAATATGCAATCCAAGTTCTATAGTGTGAAGATCCCCACATAGCTATATGAATAATGATCATCTCTATGGAGTACAAGGATATAAATGGAGTACTAGTGTGGATCTCTCAAAAGGATAGTAGTGTTGCCCCTTTCTCTCTTTTTATTTCCTTTTCTCTTTTTCTATTTTTTTGTATTTTTTTGTGGCCTCAATGGCTCTTTCTATTTAACTCTCATTTGTCCTCTTTGGGATCTTTTAATGTGTCCACTTTGGGATCTTTTCCTCACTTAAGGGCAACACTCTATTTTACAAGAAGGTAAAGGAGATCTTTCACACTTTACAAGGTACTCAAAATCATAAAGAAGATATAACTATCATGATGTATGCAATGTATGTCGCTGCCAGTGTAGCAGGAACATGTATGACATGAAGATCAAGTCATGAAGAGGTGGATGTTGCATGGCAATGTAACTCGGAAAGGCTATGGAAATGCCTTGATAGGTAGGTATGGTGGATGTTTTCAGGAAAGATATAAGGAGGCTTATGATGACAGAGCGTATCGTGCCAAGGGTTTGGATGTACCGGCGGAGGTGGACACCAACTCTCGGAGTGAGAAGAAGGCAATGCACGGCACAGGAAGGCTAGCAAAATATGGGAAGGTGGAAGTGTCAACTTTTAATACTTAGATTAGTCCGAAGAACTCATGCACTTATTATCGGTAACTCTCAATCTAATAAGGAGGTTCACAAAGATACAAGTACCCCGAGGAGGAGTGTATGGGGGTTTGGTTATCCTTGCGCATCCTCGACTCATGGTACGTGAGTGTTCTCTGATATTCGACTCCTCAGAAGAGTAGTGATCCATCTAGTAGCTAGAGTTCTCAACTAGTTTTGTAGGTTTTGAAAATACACACGGATTGCCCAAAATACGACACTTATCACTAATAGGCTAGAGCTCTTGACACCAAAAGTTCAAACATTACTCACATCAATACCTCAAAACCAACGCAAGCTACTACTAGAATTAAATATCCACCTCAACTACCTACTTTCGAGACAAGACACAACTCAGTGCAACAACCAACTCTCTTTAACAAGATAAACATTAAAACTAAAAAGAGTTCCAGCAACAAACTAAGCAAAATCCAAGGCTCTTGCTAAAGACAAACTAAGACTAAAACTAAACAAGGCAGTAGCTATGAAAAGATAAAGAACACACAACAGCAAAAAGATAAGCAGGAAATCCTATGATGTATTCTAAATTTTGAAAGTGGAGCATGTTTCTCTCCCACACAAAGTAAGACAGGATCTAACTTGCTATGAACAGCAAGCAAAGCTAAAGAAAACTAAAAACAAAACCTACGAGCGAGACGCTCCAAGCATAGCACATAACGCATGAAGTGATAAAAATATAGTGAGACGAAGGACGAACTGATGATTGTTGATGGAGAAGGGGATGCACGGGGGCATCCCCAAGCTTAGACGCTTGAGTCTCCTTGAATATTTATTGGGGATGCATGGGGGCATCCCCAAGCTTGAGCGCTTGACACTCCTGGATCTTCTTTCATCATCTTCCATCGCACACTTGGAAACTCCCTTCATACATAACTCATCATAAGCTGATTAGAGAGGTTAGTACCCTTAATAAATAATTTTTCCCTACTGGATATAAAGATATTCTTGAAGATCTACTGTTTCTCAAGAGTGCCAAAAAAAATTGCAAAGAAAAAGAAAGCTTAAGGTTTGCAAAAGTTAGGAGAGACAAAACGTGGCAGAATCTGTGAAAAACAGAACATCAGGTAGTAAAAAAATATTTAGGGATACTTCTGCAACTCAAATAAAAAAACTCAGAACATACGGAAGTTTCGTAATTGTATAGAGCATACTGTGTAAAAATTTCAGCTCAAAAAGATGAACTCGGATTTTTCTGGAATTTTTCTGGTCACGAGGACAGAATCTGTTTTCTGGACAGCATGTCACAACTTTTACTTCCCTTGCCGTAAGAGGCTATAACTTGGCACAAAGTTGAAAAATAAAGATACAATGATTTTCTACAGAAGTAACAATCATCAAGACACAACAAAAGCAAAAATAAACACCTAAATTCGTTGTGGGCTGCCTCCCGAAAGCGCTTCTTTAAAGCCATTAGCTAGGCTTAATGCAAAAGAAGAATCAAGTTTTATCAAGAGAAAGAGAATAACTAGCCCGTGTAACGGACTCCAAAGGTAACTTGATTTTCTTTCTAGGGAAGTGTTCCATCCCCTTTTTGAATGGGAATTGGAATTTTATATTCCCCTCTTTCATGTCAATAACCGCACCAACGGTGCGAAGAAAAGGACGTCCCAAAATAATTGGACACAAAGGTTCACACTCTATATCCATAACAATAAAATCAACGGGAACATAGTTGTCATTGACAATGATAAGAACATCATCGATCTTCCCTAAAGGTTTCTTTACAGAAGAATCAACAACACGAACACCAAAAGAACATGGCTCAAAGGGCTTCAATTCAAACATATCAAATATTCTTTTGGGCATAACGGAGGTACTAGCTCCAACATCACATAAAGCATAGCAAGAGAAGTTATTTAATTTAGTTTTGATCATGGGGTCCCAACCATCATCTAGATTCCTAGGTATGGAGGCTTCTACTCTAAGCTTCTCCTCCCTAGCTTTGATGAGAGAAGTTGTGATATGCTCCGTGAAGGCAAGATTAAGTGTGCTAGTGTGGGGGTCTCTAGACATTTTGTGTAGCAAACTGATAACTTCTGAGAGGGTGCAACTATCAAAATCAATATCACTACTATCAAAGGTGGTGGTAGTGTCATCTAGACTCACTTGTTTGAAACCCTCTATGTTCATAGGAGTTTCTTTATCTATGGTTGAGGTATTAGCATCACCATTAATAGGTCCAACGGGACTAGGGGTGCATTGGGTGCTAATAGTTTGGGTGTCCTCAACAATTTGGATAGTGGCAACTGTGTGGTGTGTAGGAAGGCTCTTAATTCTATCCTCTTCCTCTTTTTCTCTAGCCCACCTTTCTTTAAGTTTAGCCATCATCCTAATATTTTCATTAATTTGTAATTGGATAGCATTAATAGGAGTGGCCTTATTTTCCTCAAGGGGAGAGGTTCTAATTTTAAGCATCTCAATATCAAGGGCTAAGCTTTCTACCTTCAAAGAGAGATTATCTATTTTAGCTAATTTCTCCTCTACATTTTTTTTGAAGGCTTTTTGGGTAGTGATAAAGTCTCTAAGCATGCTTTCTAATTCAGAAGAGGGGTTCTTGTTGCTAGGGTAGGTGTTGTTGTTCCCATAGTTGGATGGAAACGGTCTAGGATTGCTAGAAAAATTACCCCTATAGGCATTGTTGTTGAAGTTGTTTCTAGCAATAAAGTTCACATCTACTTGTTCTTGATAAACCAAATAATTTAAAGGGACATCATGAGGATCAATAGAGGGTTGCTTGGTAAGTAGAGACATAATTAAGTCAACTTTTTCATTGAGGGAGGTAATTTCCTCGACAGAATTTACCTTCCTACCTGTTGGAGCGCGTTCGGTGTGCCATTGAGAATAATTGGTCATCATCTCATCGAGAAGCTTCGTGGAAGCACCAAGTGTAGTTGACATAAAGGTTCCTCCCGCGGCCGAATCTAACAGGTTCCGCGAGGTAAAGTTCAAGCCTGCATAAAAAGTCTGGATAACCATCCAGGTAGTCAAACCATGTGTAGGGCATTTCTTAACAAGAGATTTCATTCGTTCCCAAGCTTGGCAAACGTGTTCATTATCCAAATGCTTAAAATTCATAATATTACTCCTCAATTGAATAATCTTAGCAGGAGGGTAGTACTTCCCTATAAAAGCATCTTTGCACTTATCCCAAGAATCTATGCTATTCCTAGGCAAAGATTGAAACCAAATTTTAGCGTCTCCCCTTAAAGAGAAGGGAAAGAGCTTGAGCTTAACAAAATCACCTTCTACTTCTTTATACTTTTGCATATCACATAATTCAACAAAATTATTCAAGTGTCAAGCAGCATCATCTCCAGCACCAGAGAATTGATCTCTCATAACAAGGTTTAGCAAAGCAGGTTTAATTTCATAAGCGGTAGCTGAAGTGGCAGGTGTGGCAATGGGAGTGCAGATAAAGTCTTGGTTGTTGTGACTAGTGAAGTCACACAACTTTGTGTTTTCAGTGGAACCCATAGTAGCAGCAAGTGTGGCAGATTTTTTTGTAATTTTTGATAAAAGACACAAAGATAAAAACTGAAAGACAAACTAACAAGACTAAAAAACAAAGGTAAAGGGTAGTGTGCAACTCCCCTATCTTAGCACTCGGAGTCCCCGGCAACGGCGCCAGAAATTCGCTTGATGGCTTCTCGCCCTTCGTTGGTTACCCCAAGTGGAAGGTGGAGATGTAGCGCAGCAGCAAGTTTCCCTCGGTGAAGATACCAAGGTTTGTCTCCAGTAGAACTCTGGAGATGATAAGTAGGTGTCGGCGGCGCAACTGACGTGGACCTGCACACAGACACAGATAACTTTGTTCCCAACGAAGTTCAGAGAGGTTGTCAATCTCTCCGGTCTTGTTGTTCACAAAGGATAAAACGCAAGGGATAATGATAGCAAGTAAAAGCAGTAAAGTAAATATAGCGTGGAAACAGTAATAAGGATATGGACCGGGATATGTGATGTTCACTAGTGATGTCTCTCTCCCAAAAGACGATAAAACTGCTATGCGAGGTAAACAAATTACAGAAGGGCAATTGACAGGATTATAAACGCACCGCAATGCTAACTATGCTACAAAAGAAAGGAAGAGGCTCAAAAGCACGGGCAGTACGCCAAAATAAGTAGACCGTAATCCAACTGCATCTACTACTAATCATCCACCTTGAGATATCTATCCAGAACATCTCGCTGGTATTAAGTTGCGAGCCCCACCCAAAGTGTAAACCCAAAGCAACAGACAACTGCATTAAAAATAACTTTGCGTAAAGTAAACAATCCTTGTAACCGCGGTACAAGCACCATTTTTTTCCCCCTTGTGGAAACAACACATCCCCTAGACTCATGTTTCTGTCACTCAAGCGTGTCATCGGGGGGCATGAACGCACAATCGAGCACAACGTTCCCTCTTGGAGTCACTACCTACTACTTGGCCAAAGCAATAAACAGCAATGGAGAACATGCAAGAATTACTTAGGAACAAAAATATAAGAGATAAAAGCCAAATATATTACTCTATCACAATCTGAACATAATCTCATAATCCATTAGATCCCATCAAACTCAGCATAGAAACAGCAAAAATATTACAAAGGTGCCTCGATCATGTAGGGCAGCTCACGAGGTCTAAACAATGAAGATCAAAGAGGGGAGGAGAACATCACATAGCTACTGATCACGGACCCATGGTCCAAGGAAAACTACTCACGAGACATCCGGGGAGCATCCATGGTGGAGAGGAGACTCCCGGAGGTCAATCCTCCCTCCGGCAGGGTGCCGGGAAGAGGTCTTCTGGTGCTCCCGATCTCGGAAGCGCGGCGGCGGCGGAACAGAGGCGAGTTTGCGAAATAGGGTTCTGTCTTCGGAGTTTTCCCGTGATGAAGGATAAATAGGCGAAGGGGGGCAGCCAGAGGTGGACCAGGGGCCCCAGGCGCCCCCCTGGCGCGGCCAGGGTTGGGGCCGCGCCGAGTGGTCGCCTGGGGCCCCCTTGGCTCCCCTCTGGCCCCTCTCGGGCTCTTCGCGAAGCTTCCTTCACGCTGATTTTTTATCTGAATTTTCCCGAATTTTTCTGGCACTTTTTATATGGGGGAAAACTGAAATAGAAAAACAGCAGAAAACAGGAACTGATACTGGGGTGCACTGAGTTAATAGGTTAGTCCAAATATGATCAAAAGTGTATGAAAGTGTATCTAGATCATAGCAATATCACACAAAACATGCATGGAGCAAGCAGATATTATAGATACGTTTTGGACGTATCAGTGGCTTGACGTCCGAGTCCTCCCTAGAACTAGAAGAGCAAGCACCACCAGTTGAGGAGTCGGCAGAAAAAGAAGTTGAAGCCGAAGCACCATTTGACTCTCCAGACACAGTACTGCTCGAGTCCTCCCAGTACAGGTCCAGACGATTACCGCCGGCATTGAACGCATGGACGACGAGAGTAGCTTCGCCATCAAAACGAAAGCAAAGGCTGTCTCCATCACGCAAATTTAGCCGTCGAGAAAATGACCTCCAGCCAGTTCCAAGAAAAATCAGGAACGAGCTATCAACCTCCAGCTCCACCCATGAGGGAGACTGAGCACGCCCTTGAAGCCGGAGCCACAGGCCCCTCAAATTGAGTTCAGAAACAATGGAGGCAAAAGAAGACGGAAGAGGGATCCGAGTAGCGGTCCGTCTAAGAACACGCAGAAGAAAGTTGTAGCACCAAACACCCTCCTCCACGTAAGAAGAGGAAGGTGTTGTCATAGATCCAAGACGTCCACCACGCGAAGAACGAGGCGTGCGGCCACCACGGCCGCATCGGCCACGACCTCGGCCAACCATGCCGCCAGAAGAGCTAGCAGCAACTACACCTCCACTACGCTTGGGCGCCATATCATGAAGAAGGCGAAGGAAAAGATGGGAGAAGAACAGACGCCGAACTCAGGAAAATAACAACGGGTATTTATAGCACTGATCAAGGGGCAAGAAAGGAAAACACGCGAAAACCCAGACGACGTTGATAAGTCACAAACATATCTATAATATCTGCTTGCTCCATGCATCTTTTGTGTGATATTGCTATGATATTGATGCACTTCCATACACTTTTGATCATATTTGGACTAACGTATTAACTCAGTGCACCCCAGTGCCTGTTCCTGTTTTCTGCTGTTTTTGTGTTTCAGGTTTTCCCATTACTTAAAGTGCCAGAAAAATTCCTGGAAAAATATAGGAAAAATCAGCGTACAGGAAGCTTCGGGAAGAGACAAAGTGGGGCCAGAGGGGAGCCAGGGGTGGCCCAGGCGGCCACCTGGCGCGGCCACCTCCTAGGCCGCACCAGGCAGGCTCCTGGGGCCCCTGGTCCAACTCTGGTTGCCCCCCTTCGCCTATATATCCCTCGAGGGCATAACCCTTTTTCGCGATCTCTCCTCTGTTCCGCCGCCTCAGCGCTTCCAAGACCGGGAGCACCATGAGCCCTCTTCCCGGCACCCTGCCGGAGGGAGGAACCACCTCCGGGAGTTTCTCCACCACCATGGATGCTTCCCGGATGAACCGTGAGTAGTCCACCTTGGACCATGGGTCCATCATTAGTAGCTATGTGATGTTCTGCTCCCCTCTTTGTTCTTCATGGTTTAGACCTCGTGAGTTGCCCTACATGATCGAGGCACATATGTAATCTTTCTGCTGTTGCTATGCTGAGTTTGCTGGGATCTGATGGATTATGAGACTATGTTCAGATTGCGTTTGAGTAATATATTTGATTCTCCTCTTTTATATTTATGTTCTTGAGTAATTCTTGCATGTTCTTCGTTGCTGTTTATTGCTTTGTCCAAGTAGTCGGTAGTAACTCCAAGAGGGGGCGTTATGCATGATTGTGGGTTCATGCCCCCTGATGACTAGCTTGAGTGACAGAAACATGAGTCTAGGGGATGTGTTGTTGCCACAAGGGAGAAAACAACAGTGCTTGTACTTACGGGGTGCAAGGATTGTTTACTTTACGCAAAGTTCTTTAATGAAATTGTCTGTTGCTTTGAGTTTACACTTTGGGTGGGATTCACAACTTAATACGACAGAGATGTTCTGGATAGATATCTCAAGGTGGATGATTAGTAGGTAGATGCAGATGGATTTCAGTCTACTTGTCTTGGCGCACCGCCCAAGCTTTTGAGCCTCTTCCTTTCTTAGTGGCATAGTTAGCATTGGTTTGCGCACATAATCCTGTCAATTGCCTAGCTGTAATTTGTTTACCTCGCATGGATATTTTATCGTCTTCTGGGAGAGAGACATCACTAGTGAACATCATGGGACCCCGGTCCATATCTCCGCCACTGTTTACACCCGCTATTTATTTTCTGCTTTATTTCCTTTTCTGTTGCTATCACTATCATTATTATCTCGTGTGTTTGATCCTTTGTAAACAACAAGGCAGGAGGGATTGACAACCTCTCTGTACTCGTTGGGAGCAAAGTTATTTGTTGTGTGTGCAGGTCCACATCAACCGCCTAATTGCTGGCGCCGTTGTCACCTTCCTGTCGTTGTCGGAGTCCTACTGGAGACAAACCTTGGTATATTCACCGAGGGAAATTTGCTGTTGTCTACATCTCAACCTTCCACTTTGGGTAACCAACGAGGGGCGAGAAGCCATCAAAGATAATTTCTGGCGCCGTTGCCGGGGACTCCACTCTTCAATATAGGGGAGTTGCACACTATCTTTTATTTTTGCTTTTTAGTCTTGTTAGTTTACCTTTCAGTTTTTGCTTTAGTGTCCCTTATCAAAAATAATAAAAAATAGTTACCTTGCTAGTAGTTGTCGTTATGTCTGGTCCTTTTGCCTTTGGTGAAGCAGAAGTGCTGACCTTTAAACAAAGAGGTGGTGAAAGTCTGAAAGATGCCTGGTATAGAATTAATGATTCTCAAAAAAAATCCACCAAGAAGCAATCCACTACTATCCTTCTTAGAAACTTTTATGTTGGAATTACTTCTTGGAATAGGTTTATTCTAGATACTGCTATCAATGGGAATTTCCTAAAAGCCCCAGTTTGGGAAGCTCTTAGTATTATGGAAAACCTTGTTGGAAACCCCCCTGTTGCTAGCATTCAAGAGGACATTACCCTAGCTCACATTATGAAAAAACTTGAAAGGATAGAGCTAGAGATGCCAAACATTAATAAGATAAGTGAGTTGGATCATAAGATTCAAGGGAATTTGAATAGACTCGATAGCTCCATGCATAAAATTTTCAAAACCTTGGAGACCATCAAATCCCATGACTTGGATCCTTCTAGGATAGATAAGATTGAGGAAATGATTGACACTCTAGGAACTACTTTCTCCTCAATCAAAACCAAAAAGGTAGAAACTCCGGCAAAGAAGGAACCTAAGTTCGTTTACATTCCAAAGGCTCCTCGTTTCAAAAATAATCCATCTATTGCCAAAGGGGTTGAAACTGTGAAGACTTTGGAAGAGATACCTCTCTTTAATAGAATAAATAAAACTGCAATTGATCTTCCGCCTTTTGCTTTTATCCCTAGAAGTATCTTTATTAGGCCTTTATTTGAAGGTCCTCTTAAGAGTGGTTGTACTATTTAAGAGCTTTTTGATGATCTTGATGATGGTTGAATTGATACAACTTGATCTTTTTGCATCATGCCTAGCTTAAAGGCATAAAAGAAAGCGCTTTTGGGAGGCAGCCCACAACGAATTAGGTTTATTTTTCTTTTGTTGTGTCTTGATGTTTGTTACTACTATAGCAACATCATTGTATCTTTACTTTTCAAGCTTTGTGCCATTTATAGCCTCATATGACAAGGGAAGTGAAAGTTGTGACATGCTGTCCAGAAAACAGATTTTGTCCTCGTGACGGGAAAAATCATAGAAAATTCCCAGTTCATCTTTTTGAGCTGAATTTTTTACACAGTGTGATCTATACAATCACGGAACTTTCGTATGTTCTGAGTTTTTTGATTTGAGTTGCAGAAGTGCCCCAAAAAAATTATTTACTACCTGCTGGTCTGTTTTTCACAGATTCTGTTCTGTTTTGCCTTTTCTTCGTTTTGCAAACCTTGAGCTTCATTTTTCTTTGCAAAAACTTTTTGGAAATATTGAGACAAAGTAGATCTTCAAGAATATCCTTATTTTCAGTGTAGAAAAATTATTTTATTGTGGGTACTAACCTCGCTAATCAGATTATGATGAGTTATGTATGAAGGGAGTTTTCAAGTGTGCGAGGGAAGATGATAAAAGAAGATTCAGGAGGGTCAAACGCTCAAGCTTGGGGATGCCCCCGTGCACCCCCAAGAAATATTCAAGAATACTCAAGCATCTAATCTTGGGGATTCCCCCATGCATCCCCTTCTCCATCAACAATTATCAGTTCGTCTTTCATCCCCTTCTCCATCAACAATTATCAGTTCGTCTTTCATTCCACTATATTTTATCATCTTGAGGGTAAAATGCGTTATGTGCTATGCTTGGAGCATCTTTTTAGTTTTCTTTAGCTTTGCTTGCTGTTCATAACAAGTTAGAACCCAGCTTTCTTTGTGTGGGAGAGAAACACGCTCCACTTCACCCTAGAACACAACATAGGATTTTCATGCTTATCTTTGCTGTGTGTGTTATTTATCTTTTTCGTAGCTACTGTCATGTTTAGCTCTTAGTTTTCATGATTATATTTTTAAGAGATTTTGTTTAGTTTGTTGCTGGAACTCTCTTGAGTTTTCATGTTTGTCTTGTTTAGAAAGTTTGCCTGTTGCACTGAGTTTTGTGTCTTGACTTGAAGTAGGTAATTGAGGTTGCTATTCAATTGTAGTAGTAACTTGCAATAGTTTTGAGGTATTGCCATGAGTAATGTTTGAACTTTTGGTGTCAAGAGCTTTAGCCTATTAGTGATAGATGTCGTATTTTGGGAAATCCGTGTTTATTTTCGAAAACCCTACAAAATTAGTTGAGAACTTTAGCTACTAGATGGATCACTAATCTTTGGAGGGATCGAATATTAGAGTACACTCACGTACCATGAGTCGAGGATGCGCAAGGATAACCAAACCCCCATACACTCCTCCTCGGGGTACTTGTCTCTTTGTGAACCTCCTAATTAGATTGAGAGTTACCGATAATAAGTGCATGAGTTCTTCGGACTAATGTGAGTATTCGAAAGTTGATACTTCCACCTAGACATATTTTTATAGCCTCTTCGGTACCGTGCATTGCCCTTTCACACCTCGAGAGTTGGCGCATACTTCGCCGGTTCATCCAAATCCTTGGCACGATACGCTCTGTCTTCATAAGCCTCATTATATCCTTCCTCAAAATAGCCACCATACCTACCTATCAAGGCATTTCCATAGCCTTTCCGAGATACATTGCCATGCAACATCCACCTTCTCATGACTTGATCTTCATGTCATACATGATTTTGCTTGATCGATGATCCACATGCTAGTTGGGCCTTGCCCTAATCATTGCTACATGCGCGCTAGTATCATTGCATATCCTGCTACACTTGCAGAGGCATACATTTGCATACTTCATGATAGTTTCATTTTCTTTATGTTGAGTACTTTTGTAAAGTGTGAAATATCTTCCATACTTCTTGTAATATATAGAGTGTTGCCCCTAAAGTGAGGAAAAGATCTCAAAGAGGACAAAATTAGAAGATCCCGAAGAGGACAAATGAGAGTTAAATAGAAAGAGCCATTGATGCCACCAAAAAAATACAAAAATAGAAAAAAGAGAAAAAAGAGAAGGGGGCACATTACTATTCCTTTTGAGAGATCCACACTCGTACTCCATCTTATATCTTGTACTCCATAGAGATTATAATTCATGCATATAGCTATGTGGGGACCTTCACACTATAGAACTTGGCTTGTATATTCCAATGATGAGCCTCCTCAAATGAGCTCTAGGTCTTCTTGAGCAAGCAAGTTGGATGCACCCCCACTAGTTCCATTCGAGAGCTTACCTTAGCTCATATGTGCATCCGTTGCATGGCAATCCCTACTCCTCACATCATATCTATCATTTGGCTTTCTCTCGCCTATGATTGTCCTCATTGATGTGAGCCTTTCACACCTTTTTGTCTTCCTCCTCATCATTTTTCTCCCTTTTCCATCCTAAGTGTCAACTTTCTTTCTTACGCTCATCCATTGCATGAGTGCTCAAAATATCGAAAGGGAGTGGATCATTTTGACTTGTACCTGTCTAGTGGTCTGGGGATGAGTCAAGATAAGATTCCAAAGAAGACCAAGTGTGAAACTTTAGTAGATTAAGTTCTCAACAATAAAAACTATGTTTTACTCTCTCGTATATCCCTATCCCCTTTCTTGCATGCAAACACCATTTGGAGACATTCGAGTCACGGACAGCGAGAGCTCTTGCACCTTTATGTTCTTATGTTGCTTGTTTCAATGCTAATATAGACTCTTGCCTGTTATGACTTGAATTGAATTACATGCCTTGATTGTTTTACTTAAAAGTTCTTATATGGTTGGTAGCATGTCACCATAGAAATTATGCTTGTTATAATTTACCTACTCGAGGACGAGAAGGAATTAAGCTTGGGGATGTTGATACGTCCAAAACGTATCTATAATTTCTGCTTGCTCCATGCATCGATTGTGTGATATTGCTATGATATTGATGCACTTCCATAAACTTTTGATCATATTTGGACTAACCTATTAACTCAGTGCACCCCAGTGCCAGTTCCTGTTTTCTACTGTTTTTGTATTTCAAGTTTTCCCATTACTTAAAGTGCCAGAAAAAATTCGGGAAAAATATAGGAAAAATCAGCGTATAGGAAGCTTCGGGAAGAGATAAAGTGGGGCCAGAGGGGAGCCAGGGGTGGCCTAGGCGGCCACCTGGCGCGGCCACCCCCTAGGCCGCGCCAGGGGGGCGCCTGGGGTCCTTGGTTCACCTCTGGCTGCCCCCCCTTCGCCTATATATCCCTCTCGTCCCGAAACCCTCGAGGGCAGAACCCTTTTTTGCGATCTCTCCTCTGTTCCGCCGCCTCAGCGCTTCCAAGATCGGGAGCACCAGGAGCCCTCTTCCCGGCACACTGCCGGAGGGAGGAACCACCTCCGGGAGCTTCTCCACCACCATGGATGCTTCCCGGATGAACCGTGAGTAGTCCACCTTGGACCATGGGTCCATGATCAGTAGCTATGTGATGTTCACCTCCCATCTTTGTTCTTCATGGTTTAGACCTCGTGAGCTTCCCTACATGATAGAGGCACATATGTAATCTTTCTGCTGTTGCTATGCTGAGTTTACTTGGATCTGATGGATTATGAGACTATGTTCAGATTGTGTTTGAGTAATATATTTGATTCTCCTCTTTTATATTTATGTTCTTGAGTAATTCTTGCATGTTCTCCGTTGCTGTTTATTGCTTTGGCCAAGTAGTAGGTAGTAACTCCAAGAGGGAGTGTTATGCATGATTGTGGGTTCATGCCCCCTGATGACTAGCTTGAGTGACAAAAACATGAGTCTAGGGGATGTGTTGTTGCCACAAGGGAGAAAACAACGGTGCTTGTACTTGCAGGTGCAAGGATTGTTTACTTTACGCAAAGTTCTTTAATGCAGTTGTCTGTTGCTTTGAGTTTACACTTTGGGTGGGATTCGCAACTTAATACCAGCGAGATGTTCTGGATAGATGTATCAAGGTGGATGAGTAGTAGGTAGATGTAGATGGATTTCGGTCTACTTGTCTTGGCGTACCGCCCAAGCTTTTGAGCCTCTTCCTTTCTTAGTGGCATAGTTAGCATTGGTTTGCGCACATAATCCTATCAATTGCCCAGCTGTAATTTTTTTACCTCGCATGGATATTTTATCGTCTTTTGGGAGAGAGACATCACTAGTGAACATCACGGGACCCCGGTCCATATTTCCACCACTGTTTACACCCGCTATTTTTTTCTTCTTTATTTCCTTTTCTGTTGCTATCACTATCATTATTATCTCGTGCTTTGATCCTTTGTAAACAACAAGGCCGGAGGGATTGACAACCTCTCTGTACTCATTGGGAGCAAATTTATCTGTTGTGTGTGCAAGTCCACGTCAACCGCCTAATTGCTGACGCCATTGTCACCTTCCTGTCGTTGTCGGAGTCCTACTGGAGAAAAACCTTGGTATCTTCACCGAGGGAAATTTGCTGCTGTCTACATCTCAACCTTCCACTTTGGGTAACCAACGAGGGGCGAGAAGCCATCAGGCGCTATCATTAATTCAAAGACCAAACGCGCTTGGCGCTACGAATTCCAAGACAAGATGTCGTTTTCACATCCAACACTATTCAATAAAGGAAGAATCAAATCTCGCATGTTTCCCATGTGCACCTCAAAAACCCAACGGGCAGCAGCAGCGCAGGATTTCAGCGCATCGTCCAAGATGTCATTATGACTGATCAAGAGATGTGACGATTCGGAAACCAAGCGGTCACCAAAAGCATCATTACGATGCTTATCCTTGCGACGCCCCAAGAAGGCTGATTCAAGATAAGAACAACTGGTAAAATCAAGCCCGGTAAAGATTCCCTGTCTCTTTGTGCCAAAATTTTGATTTTTTTCCAAAAAAAATTACTCCCATCGGGAGCGCCTTGCTTTTGCTAAAAACAGAACGAGGTCCAAACTTCGAGGATACAAGTGGTTTTTCCCTTATCAAGAATAAATACATTTACAGAGTTTGGGTGCTCCCTCACCCAGAAGGCAAAGATGTGCTCGAGTGATCACTCACACCAACAAAAAACGATACATCTACAGAGTTCGGGTGCTCCCTCACCCAGAAGATAACGAAGCATTCGAGTGGCTACTCGCAAGACTCGACTAAAACACAGGAGGACAATTTACTCGTGCACTCGACGACTATCTGAGAGGGTGCATCTCTTATCGACTCCTCGCCTGGGCTCGCAAAAGTTCCGCGACTGACTACTAATCGTCCACTTGATCTGTTTATTCCAAGTGGGTGCATCTCTAATTAGGCTCCGCGCCTCTATAAAAATGATGCCTGGGCAGCGACACACTGCACCCAGATGCCGGGCAAGCTTAGCGCGTAGGTAGGACCCCGCTGCGCAGTCGGCCGGGCCGGGACTTGCGCTAGGCCGACTTCACTCCAGATGATTTCCATGCGCTTGCATGAAGAAAGAAGATCCGATAACGGACGCTTTAAGGTTGTTTGCTGAGACCGGTGACATTGATCCTATAAGGCCTGCAGCGGCATGGACTTTGCTAGACACCGGTCGTTTCCAAGATCGTGTCGAGGGACACGGGCTTGATTGGGCTACTGAGGTATTTGCCACTAGCGCAATTCACCAAGGCTCGATCAGTCGACTACCTTGGGCCCTTTCAGCTTATCATCCCTCGGTAAAAACATTTTTATGACTAACAGCCAACGACTCACAGCCGCGCTGCGCATGTGAAGACAAGCGATGACGGATTCGAGTCCCCGCGCGACTCTTCGAGTCCCTAAGGTACTCGGGGGCTACTGACGAGGGGGTGACCCCACGACTTCTGCGTGTAAGGATACCTGGTGCGTATGAAG
Organism: Bromus sterilis; assembly: GCA_950022295.1. Lineage (NCBI taxonomy): Eukaryota > Viridiplantae > Streptophyta > Magnoliopsida > Poales > Poaceae > Bromus > Bromus sterilis. Next base: position 314,263,233 of record OX465597.1, on the reverse strand, counting down.
ACAGAAGGCCCGCTGGAAGCCTCGACAGGCCCACGACTGGCCCACTCAAGGCACCAACGTAGGAGTCCGCGACCAACGTGGAGGTCAAGACTTGGCGTCCAAGGCAAAGCTAGATTAGGAAATCGTCTCTGTAACCTGAGATGGACTCCCCGAGACCCAGCCTAGTATATAAAGGCTGGGAGGGGTGACGGCTCAGGACATCCAATCTTCAATCACCACCTCCGGTCTTGAGCGAACTCGCCTAGACCGCCACTGTAATCACCTCCCGCATAATACAATCGAGCAGGAAGTACTTTCTCCTGTTAGCCGACGAGTATCGCCAACCTGCTCCTCTCTATGATCTAACCCAGGGTCCCTGGCCATGGGATTTGCCGAGGTCAATCCTCGTCAAGGCTACATCAGGGAACTCCTCCAAGGGAGTGGAGGATCTGGCCGACAAGAAGGGCAAGGCGATGGTCGAGCGATTCAACGCCCCTAAGAGGGTGAATAACTACTTTTATTTCCACGAGGGGGCCGGGCCAACCCACGCCCGCAAGGTCATCCTTGCACCAAAGATGGAGTGAGTGTGATTGTCTAGCTTGTTCACCCAACACTTGACCATTGTTCCAAAGGAATTCATGTTGAGAAGGAACACTGGCTGGCTCACCCTTAAGAAGGGTTGGTCCCCCTTCACCGTTGTTCACCACATCAGGATCGCTCGTCACCTTCAAGCTGGCGAATCCCAAGACCTTGAAGGTGATCATCTTCAACGACGAGGGCGTCGAGGTGGTGACAAGTGCATAAGCACGAGGATGCATTTGCCATGAATGCCTAGGAAGTAATATATGCACCTTAGGAAGTTATCTCTACACATTAAGACGTTCCTGCTATTATTTATCATTTAATTGCATGTCATTTGTGTGTTAAGACTTCAGATTATGGATTTATGTTATGCTTGTTTATCTATGTTCTGCTTGTGAGGCGCTGGTAACCTCACCACTCCAACAAGAGGTTACCAGACCACATGTGTTACATATAACCAAACACCACACACTATGCATTTGCCTAGACCAGAATTAAACCAAACATCATAGTGCGTTTCTGCTTAGACAGGCTGCGAGGATGCATGCTACCAGTCGATGTGCACAACACGATTTTTACCTTGTAGCCACTCATCCGGATCCCACAGATGGACATGGTAAATGACATGCAATTACCCGTGCCCGACGAGTGTGTGGTGCACATCACCAACCATTAAAATATGTGACAAAATTTACTTTCTTCCTCAATCCCCGGGACATCAGTCGACATTGACGATTTGTCCCTCTCCTCGTTGCACCTTGGCGTCATCCCAGAAGGACACATGGAACATGCATGCACATTTACACGTGGTCGAGGCTTTAGGCGCTCGCATCGCATGGTCGCACCAGCCGCTTCACCGCATCTCCCTACCGTGAGGCGTGCATCCCTGGATGATTTGCATTTTTTATCCTTGTGAAGCGACAAGGAGAAAATGGATGATACTGGCCTAGCAGGCCCAAACAATAACGGATCACTGATTTTGTAATAGAAGCATCAACCAGTCTGTGTAGCACTCCCAGCGGTCCTAATAATGGATCCAACTAATAACAGATCACTGATTTTGTTACCGAAGCATCGGTCAGTCTGTGTAGCACTCCCAGCGGTCCTAATAATGGATCCAACTGCCAAGAGTGTCCAGATCCAACAGTTAAAAATGCCAATGACCTGAAAGGACTCAATTAGTGCATTGTTATAATGTTTTTAAATATGTTTTTTGTATGGAGTACTATTAATGCATATACATTGGCAGTACCTTAGAACAACTACAACATACGCTGAAGCAATCTTACCTCTCATGTCTTAGGTCAAGCCAAAACAAGAATAATATGCGATTGGCCTTTAAAAAATCGTACAGTTTACATTACACGACTTGTAATATAAAATACACAGTGCAATTTTCATCTTCTAGATTTAAAAAGATCTGAACAATATACATCTTCACACCCCCTTATGACGCTGACGCCTTTGAGTGTAGCTCGACCAATGATGCATAAACTCCACCCTTGATGCCTATGAGAGATTCATGCTTCCCCTTCTCGGCAACTGAACCATCTTTGATGACTGCGATCGTATCTGCCCCTTTGATCGTGGACAGACGGTGTGCTACAACAATGGTGGTCCTACTTACCATTACCTTGTCCAATGCATCTTGAACAATACGCTCCGATTCAGCGTCCAGGGCACTTGTTGCCTCGTCGAGCAGAAGTACTCTAGGGTCCTTCAAGATCGCCCTGGCAATAGCCACCCGTTGTTTTTGCCCACCAGATAGTTGTGTTCCTCTCTCGCCTACGTTAGTGTTGTATCCCTGAGGCAAGCTCGATATGAACTCATGAGCGTTGGCTGCCTTGGCCACACTGATAATCTCTTCTTCAGTTGCTTCTCCGCGCTTTCCATATGCTATGTTGGCACGGATTGTGTCATTGAAAAGTACGGGTTCTTGGCTAACCAGCCCCATCTGATCTCTTAACCAACTTAGTGTGAAGTTTTTGAGTTCTATTCCATCTAGTGAGATTGTGCCAGAATCTGGATCATAAAATCGCTCTATCAAAGCAATTACTGTGGACTTGCCACTTCCACTCTCGCCAACAAGTGCAGTAGTCTGCATATGACAAACAGTTCCTCGTGTCAGTCATGTTGAAATAAAGCAGTTCAAGGTTGCTACAACCCTCTTGGCCTCTTGTGAAACATTTAGCACGGTGATTATATTATTGAAACAAGGAAAATTATCTCAACCGTTGATTTTGTGCTGGAGCGTGGTCTAATCTCGATACCAGGCAGTAAACTAGGTTTAGTTGACTTTTCTTCCCTTTTTGCAATGAATGATTTTTTTTGCAAGAATCAAGTTAACCGTACCTTTCCGGAGTGAATAACCAAAGTTAAGTCACTGAATACTTGGACATCTGGGCGGGACAGGTACTTGAAGCTCACATGGTTGAAATCTATGTTGCCATCAACTTTCTCGAGCTTTATGCCTTCATCATTAGTTGAGTCAATTTTTGACCTCCTGTCTATGACAGCTAGTATGGATGTTGTGGATTCTTGAGCTTTCGTTGAATCTGATGCCATTGCACTAGTTTGGGAAATTCCAAAAGCTGTGAAAACCAAAGCAAAATAAACCTGCAAATAACCAGGCCGATTTTGTTTAGTCATCATTGAATAAAACAACCTCACATGCAAATGTATATATCTTACTCTGAAAACATCTTTAAAGGTTGATTTGCCGTCATGTACAAAGTGTGCACCAACATAGAAACAAAGAGCATATGTGAGATACAACATTAAGTTTGAGAAACTGAAGCCAAGGCCTCCAACCATTCCACTTCTGATTCCTTGTTTCATTGTAGCTTGGCATTTTTTGCTGTACATTGTAATTACTCTCTTCTCTGCGCAGAAAGATGCTACAGTTCGAATACTGCCAATTGCTTCTGCTACAACTTGACTTGCATCTTCATACATCACCTGTAGCAATCATTTGTTATAGGAGAAATTATTTATAACTCACTTCGGAAGAACCACAATATGTTGATGATAAAGCTTCAAATATGTGACTAGTGACTGCTAAAAGGAAATTGAATGTTTTTCTGTGGAAAAGTGCACATCTTCATCTTCTTAATGTGAAAAGTATCAGAATTATTTGTATCTTCTTTAATTAAAATCAATAGTTCAAAACAGGGTTTACTCTGATTTCACCTTAGCATCGTCACTGAACCCTTTCAAGAACTTCACTTGAATATAATTCTGTAAACCCAGAAAAGGAATCACGCATATGACTATCAGGGTAAGCTTCCAGTCAGAAGCGAATGCTATGGCGAAGCCAGCAATAAGTGTTATTGTGCATTGCACTAGTATAGCCAAGTTATCTCCTACAAGGCGTCGGATGTTCAAAGCATCAATAAACAGCCTTGCACCAAGTGCACCACTGTAAAAGTTAGAAGGAAAAAAAATGATGTCCACACTGTCACAGATAAAGATAAAGTTGCAGAGTGAAAAATGAGTAACAAACCTGGAATTAGAAGGATCATCAAACCATGCAACCTCTTGACGCATGATGCTCTGGAAAGACAAAGCACGGACACGCTCTATAAGTTTCCCGCCGGCCATCCCAAATAAGAAAAATTCCAATTGGATTGAAATCAGGGCAATGACTGCCAGAAGAAGGCATAGTAATGCCCAAAATGCGGAATCTTTTCGAAGTCGGGGTGCTGGATAGTAGAATGTTCTTATACCACCAGACATCATAATACTGAATAAAGGGAAAAGAAGCCCATGCACAAAAGCAGCTATAACAGCTAATAGGAGAATTGGTGCTTCTGGCTTATTGAGATTAAAAAGGCGTCCAATTGGTGCTTTCTTAGGAGCCTCGCTATCACCAAATTCTTTGTGCTCTTGTTTGCTGGTGTTAACATGCCCATGCAAATCATCAGATCCAGACATTCCAAGGGGTTTTATTGAGTGTTGTCTTCTATTCCTGGGAGAATCTCTGATGGATTGTTCCAAAGATAAACTTCGACTTTTAAGTCTTGCACCTGATGGATATGGCACCTCATGAATTCCTTCGGTATGGGCCTGTTGTAACTGAATAAGCTGACAATAAGCTCCATCAGGATCCTTGATCAACTGGTCATGGGCACCTGTATAAAATGGATTTATGAAATAAAATAATTTAATAACCTCTAGTTCACTCTGATTAATCGGTTCAAAGAAGATAAACAGGAAGTATTTCTTACCTCGTTCAACTACCTTTCCTTGATGAACCACTGCTATGCAATCTGCATTTCTGACTGTGCTCAGACGGTGAGCAACAATGAGTGTAGTTATCCCTACCATGATCCTATTTAGTGCTTCTTGAACTACTCGCTCAGACTCTACATCCAAGGCGCTAGTAGCTTCATCCAACAGAAGGATTTTTGGACTTTTAAGGATCGCTCTTGCAATGGCAATCCTTTGCTTCTGCCCTCCAGAAAGCTGAGCACCATTCTGACCAACCATTGTCTCATACGCCTGTATAATGTGGAAGTAAGATAAAGATTAATTGCAGGATACTTGAGTAAGGTACTTCTGTAAATAAGTAGTTTTTCTTGTAAGTACATTAGGCAGCTTTTCGATGAAGCTTGCTGCATTTGCCAGCTCAGCTGCTCTCTTGATCTCCTCAAGCGTAGCATCCTCTTTACCATAAGTTATGTTATCTTTGATGGAGGTCATAAAAAGTAATGGTTCTTGGCTGACAAGACTGATCTTTCCTCTTATCCACTGGAGTTTCAAACTCTTGATATTGATTCCATCTATCAAAACTTCACCAGCCTGTGGGTCATAGAATCTCTCCACCAGACTAATTAATGTTGATTTTCCACTTCCACTCTCTCCAACTATAGCCATGGTTGTACCACTAGGCACTTGTAGAGACAGCCCATTAAGTATCAACTGCTCAGGCCTTGCTGGGTATCTAAAGAACACATTGTTCAGTTCGACATCACCCTTGATGTCATCTAATACTATTCCAGAAGTGTCACTGATGTCAATCTCCGGTTTTCTGTTAATTATTTCAAACAGCCTGTGTGCTGCAGATTGACCTTCTGCAATTGCAGAAATAGAAGGTGATGCATTACCTATAGCCCTGATGCAAATAATTAAAAGCTTACTGTCAAAATTTTCACTATAAATTCTAATGGTAAACAGTACATTTGGTTATCCACATTATTTGATTGAACATTGAAGCATGATTCTAGCAGTACATTTAATTAGATTGACAAAAGTATTACTCTCGTCTGTTTGAGCTCAAAAAGTTGTATAACGTCTCTCTACCAGAAGTAATAATAACCAATTAACATAATGATTGCAGTAATATGGTCGCTTAGAAATATGAACTAGTAACATCTCCAGCTCTAGGTATTTCTATATGTTTTAGATAGATGGAAAGATATCTTATTTGTAGGTTAAGAAAGTTTTTGACTTTGTGTCTGAAATGCTTGAGCGCTAGTTTACTAACATCTTATATTACTATTTACGGTACTATATTATAAAATTGGAAAGCTCACATTGATCCAGTAAGAATTGCAAATACAACATTGATGACCTGCCCTCCAGTGTATCCTTTGCTGATGATTAACTTGGCGCCATACCAAAAGGCCAGAGAGTAAGTGCAGAAGACAACACAAAAGATACAGCCTATTCCAAGACCGGTGACAAGCCCTTCCAAGACAGTAGCCTTGTATGCCTTTTTTATGAGAGCATTATACAATGCAATGGCTTTCTTCTCACCATTGAAGGAGACAACCTGCTTTGAAATGTTGCCAGTATTATACAATCACAACGAACCATCAAATAGTTACTTATAAATCAAAACCATTAGAACCCACCGTTCTTATAGCTCCGATGCTCTGCTCGACAACATTGCCCGCATCATCATATGATGCTTGCCTCTTGGCAGATATTTGAGCACGTAATCGAGAGACTGTTGCAAAAGAGAGAATACTTGGAGGTATGCATGCCAGCATAACCAGAGCCAACATCCAGCCTCTTATGAATCCGATGACAAAACCTCCAACAAAGGTTGTCAAAAGTTGTGCATACTTGCCTACCTGAACATGAAGTAGCCCTTTTTACTTCAAATCGAATGGTGCATTTACAGATAATGGTTTATTTTATCTTTTCTATATGTGTCTAATAAATGCATTTGTTAGTTGTTACCTTCTCTCCAAGAGCATCTTGTACCAGTACAGTATCCGCAGACATTCTGGAAATTGCCTCCCCGGTTGTCATCTCCACATCAAAGAAGGAAACATCCTGCTTGAGAACAGCTTCAAGGTAACGAGATCGGATGCGTGCTGACTGCCTTTCTCCAGCCATTGTCCAGCACGAAACCTCTGGCGCAGGTAACAGGTTAACGTTAATGACATCCAACCACTCATTTGAAATTCTGCTATGTATAAATGTATGTTGCCAACTCATTCGTACTGCTCAGTACTTTATTCAAGTTTAATAAACTCAGTGAAGTTGTGCTAGTAAGTTTTACATTGTTACTGAGCTAACCGTCATGTACTATTTATTTCCTGTTTGTTGAGACATGAAGTTTCAAATCTTCCTGGTATGTGTTGCAGATTGTTGGGGGTAATTGGGTATGAACCTGTGTTGCACTAGGAAACATCAAAGTTTGCGAAGCGCTGGCACTAATGTAAAATATATTAGCAACAACTAGTATTTTGTAACCAATTTATACCCTCCAATGTTTGAACTACAATAGTGAGGGTCAATATATTTATTTGTTGATTTTTTTTGGGTGCTCGACTGTGTATCATGTGCCATGACCTTTCAATTCAGAACTGAATAGGGTTGAGTTTCAGTTATCCATTGTAGAAACATTTAGTCGAAGAGTAAAAGCTGTACTTACGGAGAAATGAAGCCAGTGCCGTCCCAATTCCTAAATAGATGTAGTACATAACAACCTGGACAAAGCAAATGTCAGAAAAAAGGTATTTAAACTATTTGGGGGTCTTTTGTCATATATGGGAAAGTAAGACTCAGAGTGTGAGGGAAAAGCGTCATTTCTTATTATTGTTTTCAGGTACTCCCTCTGATCCATAATAAGTGTCGCTCATCTAGTACAAAGTACGTACTAGATGAGCGACACTTATTATGGATTGGAGGGAGTAGTAAACATTCCTTCCTTTTCTTGTTTGTGTTTGGTTATTAAGAGCATCTCCAACCAAATAAGTGGTTGATGTAAATTATACATTACCAAAATCTAGATTTTTTACATCACTGAGTGTGTGCAACTCTAACAGTTGATGTATTATAGGACACGAGGTGTGTGCAACTCTGACAAACTGAAACAGACTACATCTTCAGTTAACTGAAGACGGCGACGCGCGAAGTTCAGAGAAGATCGGGGAGGCGACTAGATGCGCACGGGGTGCTCTCTGGGAGGCCACTAGCGCGGGCGGAGGGCGTGTACAGGGACAGCCACTGGCTCGGGCTGGCCATGGCGCGGCCACGGCGAGTCCTCGGCGAACGGTGGCACGGAACAGGGGACAGTGGCGTCAACGGGACTACTGCCTACACACGGGGAAGAGGGAGAGGACGGGTAGGAGCTCACAGTGAGGCGCTCGGGGTCGTCGATCTTGGGCTCAGGGTGTACAGCATCTTGATGGCGATCGCGAAGTCGCGGGCGTCGGCAGGCGGGCCCGAGGAGGACGAAGGTGTCGTTTGGGAGCTCGACAGCGGCGAACGGGAGCCATGGCGGGGTCGCGTGAGGAGACGTCGGGGTCACGGTCGGAGACGGCGGACGGAGTTGCGCGCGCGCTCGGCGTTTCACGCTTTACATCAGTTTTTTTTTATATATAAATCCAGCAAATTGCTGGCTTGATTTAAATTGAGCAGAAAGAAGCGGAAAAATAATATGATAAAGATCCGAAAAATTAAAAAAAATGCAGCCCTATTAGCTGCATAGCTACACCTACCACACACAATACGACTATAAAACAGAAGTGTCTGTCCTAAGCTAAGCATCACAACCGCGTCTTGATCAACGCCGAACTCCTCCGAAGACAGCAGCAACTTTTTCCTTAAACATCAAGGTGGATGTTGCGTTGACAAGGGACATCAGGGTTTTAGTGATGTGATGTATATTTACATCACAGTATTCTATTTTACAGTGCAATACGAAAAATGTTAGCTAAGAAATGGTATAAAAGCGGTTGTTGGAGCTCATTTTTTCCTCTCATGTTTATATCAAAAGCGGTTAATCGCTATTATATATCACCTTTTTTGCGTGGCTATTATACATCATTTAGAGTATCTCTAACATACGCATTATCCCGTCGTCGGTCCGTATATATACAGATTTTTTGGCGAACGATTTTCCGGCCTATAATAGAACAAATATAATCCATCCGGTCCGTAATTTTTTTACGGACGACCAGCAAACGAGCTATATCTAGGGGGGTGGGGGGGTGGCACAATTAGGGTTTCCGTCCCTCAAATTTTTCACCCGCCGCCGCCCCAATTTGTTCTCTCCGCAACGTAGAATACCTAACTCCGACGAGCAATTAGATGTCATCTGGTGCAAAGTGATGGGTCGTGGCACAAACGACGGGGCTGGTAGCTCCAGTGAGCATAACTTCTTCTTCTTTCGCAACACCGGCAAGACTGACGTGAACCGTGAGTGGGTGGGTCTCTCCGAGCTCGGCCGACACTTACGCTGGTTATCGCGAAGTTGTGTCGCGTCAAGGAGTCTCTTCGCGCCGCCAACTTCGCGGTACTTGTTCGCTAAGAGGGCGCATCCGAACGCCGCGCCATTATCAGTGCTCGTTACGACGATGCCTACGAAAAATATGTAATTTCGTGCTGGATTTTCGATTTTTGGCGATCCACATATGTGTTTTGCGGACTCAAACAATAGTGTATCTACTGGAGTTGCTTTTATTGGAGATGCTCTAATAATAGGAGGGTGTGGACCTAAAAAAGTTCGGTGGGAATATGTTCCCAATTGAGCACCAGGGTCCATATACGTACTCCAAATACTGTATCAGTAGCCACAGATTAGAGAAGTGCAATCCATATATCCGTTGATGAGGATAATTTCAGGACCCACCACAATCGCATGTACCATTATTACTTAACTCTACTTGAGACTGACATCCTTCTTTTTCTCATAGTATTTTTTCTCTCATCTACAAAATCGCTACTACTACGTAGCAGCAGCCTTGGCCTAGCAAGCAGCCAAAGCACTAGTGCAGTGACGTCTCAACGCATGCAGAGACCCATCGTCCGCCGTTGCCTACGTTACGTTACGTGCGTGTGCGTATCGTCTGCCACAGCCCACACCTCGACGGCCGGCCCGATCACTCCCACGCCATGCCACGCCACGCCACGCCGAGAGCGCGCGCGCACCGGCCGGCCACCACACTACAGCCGACCATGCGCCCGGCGAGCGGCCGTGCCGGCGAGCATATCCGGAGCGCGTACGTGGTGCTGATAGCCGAGCTGCCACCGCCAACTGCCCAACTCGACGGCGGAGCTTCTCTTCCAGTGAAGAATACCTACCACCTCAAGCCTCTCGCCAGCGAAAACACCCGGAAGTCGGAACCGGCCGGAGGCATGCAGAAAATCTACACGTTGGTCGTACCTTGCTGACCCGCCGGAGGACGGTGCTGTTGTCGCTGCCGCCGAAGGACTCGATGACCGCGGCGAAGACGATGGTCATGAGCGGCTCCGACATGCCGTTCACCATGGCCGCCACTGTGCCCACGCCCATCAGCGCAAAGTCGGCGCGGCTGGCGTACCTGAACATGCCCAAGAAGGGCACCTTCCTCTCCCTGTCCCTCCCCTTCGTCTCTTCATCCTCCCCTCTGTCTCTCATCGCCTCGTCACCCATTAATTAGTCTCTTTCTCTCTCTCTCTCTATATATATATATATCTCTATCTCCCTCTTCCTTCCTTCAGCAGCAGACTAGCAGCTGCTGCTTATCTCTCTCTTGTCACGTTTGTTTGTGGTGGCGAGTCCATATGTAATGGAACCGGGCGCGTGATTATAGCAGGTGAGGAGAACTGACGCTGACGTGATGCCGCTTATTGTCTGCATACGCTATGGTGCCATGTGGAAGTCGAGTTCTTTTTGGCTGGCAATGTCTTTGCTTCACACGAAAATTCATGGGCTCATGATACCGGGCCGGGGTCATGTCTTTATCTGGTGTCTTACCTTCTGGTGGGCACGGCAGTATCAAGGGGTTGGTTGGTAAGGTAGGGCTTGCCTCCGTGAAATGGTTGGCCACGTGATTATTCATGTAGTACGTACAACCAAGCAAAGGTTAAATCATTTTCTCTGCTCTCTGAAGGAACATAAGTCAGTGCTCAGCCGTTACTTTAGCTCCAGCTTTCATCTCTCTTTATTTAGGAAAGAGCGATCTGAGAGAGTGAGTGTTGCTTTAGAATTTTAGTTAGTACATGTATTATTAATTAACAACATACATGTTGCTCTCAAATACAAGAATTTAAGGGGTCCTGCGGCACAAAAGTTGTATAGATACTACGAATTGCTCCACATCTGTGAGTTCATCGACAACGGTGGCATGTTTATAAATCCATCACCTCTGATCTCCAGGCCTTATGTGACAAGGTGAGGAGAGCCGCTGCCGACGCCGCAGGAGCACGCCTCCTCTAGATTCCGTCTCGCCGCCGCTGGAGAGCCGGCCGGCAAAGCCGCGCCGCGCTCCGGGATGGTGGCGGCGGGGCGGTCTTCGCACCCCATATCGCAGCGCCGTCAACCCACGACGCCGCAACCGGCTCGGCCCGGGTTCTTCTCGAGCAGCTACGCGAAAGGCGCTCCTGGTGAGCGTCGAGCTGCCGCCGGCCTACCCGGCCAACTCACGCGGCCTTCCTCGAGCGACCTTCTCTTGCGAATTCTTCTGGTGGGCGCCGACCTACGTGTCTCCACCAGACGGCGGCCTTCGGCGGCGGGCGGCACGTGCACGGCGTTTGGCATGTGGTGGGGCACGGCCCCGGTGGCTTCCCGTGCGGCACAGATCTCATCCGGCATGCGGTGGTACGGCTGCGGCGTGTGCCCTCGAGGAGGATAGTTATCCTCGCCCAGATTCGTCAAACGGTGCCGGCGACAGTCGGACTGGCGGCTGCGGATTGGATCGGAGCGGCGTGTGGGTCTGCTATCGTGAATAAGGATGACCAGTCCTAGGGTTCCAAATCTCGTAAAGAAGAAGATCTGCCCGGCGTATGTTCTCTTTGATCTGGCCGGAGTGTCGGGTTTCGGAAGGCTCCGCCGGCGAACTCCCATGGGCGTGTGCCTGGAGATTGCTGGATCGGGTGGGATTCGGTCGCAACGCAAGGAGCCGCGCGAAGCTCTGCTTCTGTTGCCATCATGGGAAAATCCATGGTGAAGTCAGAGGCGGAGAATGTCAGGAAGACTAAGATTGGAGGACTAGCAATGGTGATTGGAGTATTTGCGTTGATGAGGAAGTGGCTCAGAGATTCAAGACTCGTGGCAGCAACATGTAAGCGGGGGCGACAACACGAGTGAAGTTCAAAGTCCTACCTTTCAGGATGAAAATCTAAGGTCCGACCTTAATTGGTTGTGCGTATCAATGGTCTTGCTGAAGACATTGTTTTGAGAGCAGTGGACTATCTTCAGGGTGAAAATCCAAGGTTTGTCCTTAATTGGTTGTGCCTGGCACCGATTCCTTCTTGAAGGCGTTGCTTTTGAAGAATTGAACATCATGTGTTGATTTGGTGCGGGTTGTGCTGCTGCTGCAAAGATTGTAACTCTGTAGCGGGACTTTTCTTTTTATTTCTTCTCTTTTTGTATTGGTTGGCTGAGTGCATCCGTCTGCCTTTTGGGCATTGCGTAGTTGCAGAGGCCGGGTGTAATTGATATCTTTTCGATATTAATATATTCTCCTTTTCCAAAAAAATCCATCACCTCTATTCTTAATTTAGAGCATGCTTTCAATGGTGACTTATTTCTTTTGGACGGAGCTACGGGTTTGCGCCAACCTCAACCATTTTCATCATCATAAATAAGATTGAGATACAAACACAAAGGCTATAAAAAGTATCCCACTGGACACACATGAAGAGGAATAAGGAACGTCAGAAAAAACCCAGAAACGAGCTACAACAAGCAGCCACGTTGGATACGCGCCTTGTGCTCATTGGCAGCCGTAGGTGATGGCGGCACCTCCTCTTCTTCCACCACCACCAGTACGAAGATCACGGGGGCCACATCCGCCCGTCGCTTGCGAATGATGCGGTGGTTCACATTCACCTCCGCATCCGCCGCCGAGCGGATGAACTCGAAGATGGCGCACTACTCGATCACATCCTCCGCAGCGAGCGCGAGTGCGTCCTCACGCATGAACGTGAGGGCCACTTCAGCTTGGCTGAGCTCATCATTGCTGTCAGCCTCCTCCTCCTTTTCCTCCTCCTTCAACTCCTTCATGGCCTTCTCCTCAATTTTTCTTCGTGGCCTCCTCCTCCTCTATGCCCCCTCCTCCTTTGGATCTGGGCATGCAGCACGGCGCGCCTCACGTCCCTCCTCCCCCGCCCGTTGTTGTGCGTAAAGCTCCTCATGATGCTCGGGCGTGAGCATCTTGTAGTAGGTGATCTTGCTCCGAACCAATGTGGTGGCGGCTTCGACTAAAAAAGGGGGTAGGAGGAAAAGAGGAGGTGAAGGACGAAGAGAATGCAGTGGAAGGGATAGGGTTTGACTCACCACTCGTGTTCTAAAGTCGTATGGCGGCGGTTGGCTCAGTCAGGCGGCACCTCGGAGCATGGCCATGAATGTGTACGTACCTATCGAAGAAGTGCCATCGAACTATCGGGTTTTTGGAAGGTTCCTTCCATCGATCCGATGTGGCGGGCACGTCCAGACCTCCTCATATCCATCTCACATATGAACTGAATATGAAGGGTGTCGGTCAGTTCAAACATTTGTGCTGGATTTGAGACCTTCGGTGGAATGGCAAAAAAAAACATCTGAGCTACCTTCGAACAGGATACCCAAACATTTAAGAGATATTTAAGGGATCCGGATATTGATGCTCTTACCTAAATCACACAAACATGGGAGGTGGGCAGTGTGTTCCAAGATCAAGAGTTATATTATATATAGTAGGACAATGCCCGTGGGTTGCAACGGGAGCACAACTTTATATATTTATGGTATTTAAATGGTAGCGAATTTTGGCATGAAATCATTGCATTTATCTTTATTTTATTACTAATGTGACGAAATCGGTTGGTAATTAATTGTGTGTGTGGTTTCTTAACTTATGTACATGCTTATTATGGCTGATTGGTGGGGTATAATTATTAACAGTGGAAAATTAGGCTGACGGGTGGGGCTTAGATTGGTTGACGAAAGAGATGGCAAAACACGATGGAAGACCGTGAGGAACCGCTAGGTTCTTTTTAGATAGTAGAGATGTTGGTCTGATAGTGGGAACATAACACACAAGGAATATATATACTATAGGACAATGCCCGTGCGTTGCAACGGGAAAATAAATCCTCGTGTTCCTCACAATATATTCATGTGATTTAACGACATATGAAAAGGTTTAATTAATGTGATTGAATGATATATGAAAATATTTAATTAACGTGATTGAATTATGCATGGAAAGATGTTAATATGATTTAAGTCGCATATGGTAAGGTGTGGTTAAATAAGATTTGGTGGGATAAGAAAACCGGTTGGACTAAAAACTCGATGAAGAGGCGTGCTGGAAGAAAATAAACCGGTTGACGAAACTTCTGGCAAAACACTTGGAAGGGACCGTGAGGAACCGTTAGCCTTTTTTTAGATAGTAGAGATGATGCATTTTCTTCAAAATTAAAGTAAATCATGTGCAGAGTCAAAAGTATAACAAAAGGAACCTTTGTCATCGGAATTCCTAATGTGGTACTAGTACCGTTGCGTTTCTAATATCGATTAAACATATTTCGCGACAAGACAAAATGTGTCCTCTATAATACTTTCTCCCTTTTTATAGATAAGGTTATTTAATATTTTCATGTTCAACTTTATTTATTAATTTTAGGCCCGTGCTAGACGCCGGCCGACCGGCTCAAATTTCGGCCAGTCAAAGTTGCACCGTCCGCCGCCGGGCTACCTCCTCCTCCCACCCCTCCACCCCTCCCCCCCCCCCCCCCCCGGTCGATGGTGGCGAGACTTTCCCCTCCCTTCGACCCTCTCTCCCCGAAAACTCCATTGACGCTATCCCGTGCAACGATGACTCACGTTTTCCTCGCATCCACTGCCGAATCCGGCTGGGGGACGCATATTCCCGACGCCCTCGCCTCGATCATTGCCGGATCCGGCCCTGCATCGGCACCTCCCGTCTTCCACGCCTCCAATGCCGCCAGATCCGGTCGGAGGATGTTTCCTCCTGGTGTCCTCTCCTAGGCCTCCGCCGGATCCGGCCCTGTTGTGCCTCCTCGCCTCCTTCGCCGCCAGATCCGGTCGGGCCCCTCCTTCCCTCGCCCCGACCGCCATTGCCCCACTGCTCGTCTCGACCCCAACGTGCATGCGCCTCCCTTTCCGTGCATCCCTGAGCAGTGCACGGCTTGCCTGGCTTGGGGACTGCCCCGTGGTCGCGCATCGGATCCGGTGGCTAAGCTCTCATGGTGGTTGCTCGTGGTGCTTGCAGCGCTCTGGCAGCGGATCCCATGGTCGCTCCTGGTTCATGCAACCTTCTCCTCATGATCCTTCTGTGGTACCTCCATGATGCCCGCCTCTCCGCCAACACTCCTCATTTGCCGCTCCTTCGACTCCACTTGGCTGGAGGCATGCCTTTTCGTCAAACCTCTTCATGCCTGGGATACCAGCTAAATCTCTACTGATCCATATCAGCTGACCACGGTGGCGTCTTCCTGGCATCGCATTCCTTCTTGGGAGTGTGGTCTTCGGCCCTGCGGTTTTGATGGATCCGCTAGGTACGTGCTCCAGGCGATAGCTCATTGACAATGTCATCCGCAAATGTCGTTTTCCCTCATGAGGCTTCATTTCGGAGTCATACGCCGCCATCTATCCGCCTCTTGCTTATGGGGGATTTGATGATTTGCCACACTTTACTTTGCAATTTGATGATTTGCCACCCGTTGTCTCAATGACGAGTGGACCCAGGCCCCACTTGTCATTCTCAGGGGGAGGGCAAATCATCAAATGGCAAAGTAAGGTGGGGCAAAATATCAAATTTGCCCTTGCTTATTGTGTGATTGCTCGTGCTTTGGTGCTTGCCCAAGACTCTCTCACTAGTAGAAAAAAGATTATCCCTAACTTTTATTGTTGGCGTACCAAATTCAATCTATGCTACTGCTATTTTTTGGAAATAGTCCTGGCGTTGCAAGTTTTAGTACATCAGCTATAACAGGTTATTGCTGGCATGCCGTACAAAATCCACGTCACTGTTATGTGGGGTCTAGTAGTCTGGCCTGACACAAGTTATTGCTGGTGTGTGAATTTTTTGCCACATCATTAATATTTAAAGTAATGATGGCGCTTGACTTTTTTCTACGCCATTGATAATAAAATTCAGTGTGCTTAAATTTTTTTGAACCATTTACTGATGGCATGCGAGTTCAATGAAACGTTATTGTGCATGCCCAATAATACATACACGTACGAGCACCGCAACTACAATGCCAACATTGCACATACGCCTCCATTCAAATCAACGCTCGCCGGCGCGGCCAAAACTCGAACAACGACGAGGCCGCACACTCCGCTGACCATGTCCCCGCGCTCGTCGACAACATCGCCGCACTCTTCGACGATGTCCGCGCGCTCGCCAGTGACGTCCGCGAGCTCGCCGGCGAGGTCCGTGCGCTTTCCGACAACGTCTGCATGCTCGTTGACATCGTCTCCATGCTCTCCGACGACGTTCGTGAGCTTGCCGGCGATTTTGTTTTTGTTTTTTTGTATTACTCCCTGACGTGGATGGATGGCACATCATAGATGAACATGTATCACTGGCGCCATATTAGTGGCATTGGGTGCCTACCCGAGCAAGTCCATTTTTGGCATGCCATAGATGACGTTTTCTCTATTAGTGTCCCATGGTGGTCGTGTGTTGTGGCGAGCTTCATGCTCTTGGTGTTGTCCTGGTTCACCTTTGCTCAACGATGATGCAATGATGCCTTCCTAACTTGCTAATCATTTCGGTTTTTTGTGGCGGAGTTCCCAATGAAGGTTCATGATAGTTCACTCGCTGATTGTGGATGCTCAATAGAGGGCCATAGAGTCGGTACACACGCCAGTGTGGTGCGTTAGGATAGTAGTTTAGTGTTGGTATTGTGATCTCTAGACGACATGTCACTTCTAGTACTGCTTCTCATGGTGATGGCCTTAGGGTCTGCTAACTAGGTCGTGCCTTCTTCCGGGCATTCATATGTTCCTCCCCATGTAATTTGGCCACTTGATGTAACGTGGACATGTATTCTAAACCTTGGTTTTTGAATATATTCAGGTGGAGAATCATCGTTCGATCGCGGTCATCCAACGACCACGATTGTTGCGTACCATTTTGCAAAAATAAACTCGTATTGATGTAGCTTTTTTAATGGCGGTTGCAACTCTCGTGAATCGTGATACACATATGCCACAACAATTTATTGTGTGTATTTTTACTCATTTTTTTGCACCGTTGTGGCAAAAAACCGTGACAAAAAATGTTGCATACCATACTTACCATTAATTGGATGGCAGCAAATTTGATCACCAGTGATAGCATTTACTATCGATTGCAACAAAATTCTTAGTACATCATCAGCAACCATACTTCATTATTTTTGGTAGTAGCAAAAATCGATTGTCAATGTTAGATTTTCCCGTTGCCCGTTGCAATAAAAAAATGTAGCACCGTCATCACCGGCCACACTCTAAAATAGATGTATATAACAACATATAGGGACGCGGAGCAAATGATCCTGAGCTCATATGAGCTCGGGTGAACAGTAAAATCGGAAAAAATTCAAAAAAAAATTCAAAAAAAATCTGAAGTTTTTTGTGGCGAACATTTGACAAATTTTTGACATGCATAGCATTTTGGAGCATCGATTTTGTTTTTTTTTCTGTGTATTCCACGGATGTTTTTTTGTGATGAAAATTTGCAAGCATGTCAAAAATTTGTCAAATGTTCGCCACAAAAAAAATTCAGATTTTCTTGAATTTTTTTTATTTTACTGTTCATCCCGAGCTCATATGAGCTCGGGTTCACTTGGGTACTTCCCTAATACATCTTGAACAACAAGTAATATCACTAATATCAATAAGCATAGTAGCATTTTTATGTCACACTCTCGAATTGATGTGCTTAGCACTTAAATACGTTTAGATACATTCGTTTTGCCATAAGTAACATAAACTAACATGGTAATATTTTAGTATTATAATAGTACAAATAGTAACATTTTAACAATATAGTTGTAGCATACATAGTATATCATATGTAGTAAAAGCGGACTTTGCGAGCCTGGCGCGACCGACCAAAACTCGATCAATCGGCCGCCCACAATAATTACCCTTAATTTTATTAATAAAGATAAGTTATATGCCATAAAAGTGTAACAGCCCGGGATTTTCACCCAAATTAAAAAAATTGTTTGTTGCTTTATTTTGTTGATTACTAGAAATTGTTGGCAGTATTTGCTTCACCGATTTATTAATCGGTGAATATTCCCCCCTCTTTCTCATTTCGGATGCGGGACCAAACCTTTTCCTAATGACACACGACCTTTGCGACACCGGGTTTCACCCGAGCACCGTTGCAACTTCCGGCAGAAGACCAGCCTTCACCATCGATGCGGAAACCCTCATTTATATTTAAATGAGTAATTTTATCAGGCGGGTTTCGATGTTCTCGGTTCCGTGCGTAACTATGTAAACGACGTTAGTTTAGTGCGGCGAAGTGGTGTTTCAAATTTTGTGCGATTCCGACTTCGTCGGGCAGGTAAACGATCGGAGGTGCCACGCATAGTAGCCAGTATAACTCTAGGGGTGTATTTACAAAATAGACAAACCCCCTGATTTCCCTCTCATCTCCAAAACCTAGCCCACCAAAAAACCAGGCCCAAAACAATCCAGTTAGTCTTCTCTAACCTCATTCCATAAATAGACAAACCCCCTGCCTATTTTGGAAAACCCTATCCCCCTACCTTCCTTGTTTTCCGCGCCTCCCCAACCAGCCCCGCACCTTCCAGCACCAGCCAATCCCAACTCCAGATCCAGATCCAGCGATCTGGAACGTCAGATCCGAATCAGACCGTTGGCGTTGCACCACGTCACTAGACGCCCGCCGCACGCAGTGGGAGCTTCTCTCCCCCACGAGCTCGTCTCCCCGAGCCCGTCTTCTCCGGGCCGACCAGCCATCGACGTCGTCCGCGCCCCCGTAGGTCACGCCCCGTGTGCCCCTCCTCTTCTCCCTTCTCTTCCTTCCTTTCCTCTCTTTCTTCTTCCCTCCCTCATCTTTCCTTGTTTCAATGGAGGTCGCCATGCACCTCGCATGGAGCTCGAGCCGCACCGCCCACTTCATGTTGCCGTTGGCCAGATCCGGTGACCATCGGCCAGATCCGCGCCTACCCAACATCCCCGTCTCCTCTGCGCCGCCCGGGGCACCCCCTTGTCGAAGAGCCACGCCAGTCAACGGCGCCGCTGGACTCCCCTCTGGATCGAGTGGAGGACGACCTCCCGTCGACCGCTCGCTGCGCCTGAGCTTGGCCGACGCGCTCCCCAAGCCCAGCACGCTAGCGGCCCATCCACGCAGCCCGACCCAGCGCGCCCATCGACCCCTGTCCCTCCGCACGTGGCGATCTTCCACTATCCTGCGCCTCCTCCGCAGATGGGCTCGGCCCAATTGGTGAGCCTCCTTTTTTTTGCTTTTTTTCCTCTGCGTTAGCTGCGCTCGGCCCATGATAACCCGCAACTGCAGGGGATCGAGATAGTCTTCGCGGGTAAGATAACCCAATTTGTAGATTCGACTCAAGGGGAGCCAAAGAATATCTACAAGCTTTAATAGTGGAGTTGTCAATTCCACCGCACCTGAGATACACTTACTTGCAACAAGGTATTAAAAGTAACTGCGATATGGAAGTGATGATAGCAACGGAAATAGTGGTGGTGAAACAGTAATAGCAAAACAGGGAAAGTAAACAACTAGTAACCAGCGGAATTAAAGAACTGTAGGCTAGGGAGATGGATGGTTGGGCGCTGCATGGATAAGATACATCATGTATTTAACTTGGGGCAAGGCACACATAAAAGCAATGATCATCTAGGCATAAATCAAACATCAGGCATGTACCCCATAGGTAGTTGTACGTGCTTGCAATAAGAACTTGCACAACATCTTTTGTCCTACCATCCCGCTATGAACGGGGCCAAAAGGAACTTATGGAGATTAAGGTGCTCCTGTCAAAGAGCACCGGAACAAAGCATTAACAATCAATGGGTACATGGAATCCTCAAATTATAGTCCATCCCCTTTGGTGTCCCAAGCTTTCACCTTTGGGATCGCCGGTTCCGGACTATAACATGCATACAACTCATAGATATGATCAAGAACACAAATATATTCATGAAAACACATAGGGTTCAGATCTGAAATCATGGCACTCGGGCCCAAAGTGACAAGCATTAAGAGCAACAAGTTGAAGCAAAGATGATAAACAACAATCTAGATGATAGGCAACATGCCCCCAACAATCTGATAAACTTATTACATGATCTAACTCATCCAATCCCAACCATCCCCTTTGCCTACAGCAGGGAATTACTCACACATGGATGGAGAAGTCATGGAGGGAGGATCGAGTGACGATGATGATGACGATGGCGATGATCTCCCCTCACCGGAGGCCAAAACAGCCGCCAGATTAGCCCTCCCAGAGAAGAACAGAGGGTGGCGGCGGCTCCGCGACGAGAATTGGGAAAACGACTTCTGTTTCGAAGTTTCTCCGTCACGGGAATAAATAGGAGCATCGGTAGGTAACCAGAGGAGGGGCGAGGCCCCCAGGCGGCCAGAGGGCGCGGCCCCACCCCTGGTTCTGGGCTCCTTCGGGTGCGTGGATTTTCTGGTATTTTTCCGGGAATTTTCTGAGACGTCCAAAAATCCATTTTCCTGCGCACAATAAAACATACAGGCAGCTCTGCTGAAAACAACGTTAGTTCGGGTTAGTTTCGTCCAAATCATGCAAGAATGAGGGAAAAACAATAGCAAAATTGTTTGGAAAAGTATATCAACTCCCCCAAGCTTAGCATATTGCTTGTCCTCAAGCAATTCAGTACAACGAACTGAAGGCGACAAAGAAAACTTTGACAAACTCTTTTGCTTCAATGAATGTATATAAGCATGTACTACGAAAAGAATTATCAAAACAATGCTACGAGGACAATGCACGAAGCAATCCTTCTTTCAAGTGATCAATCACAAACAACTAAAAGTAAATAATATTCTACTGAAAATCAAGAAAA
Source organism: Bromus sterilis (assembly GCA_950022295.1). NCBI lineage: Eukaryota > Viridiplantae > Streptophyta > Magnoliopsida > Poales > Poaceae > Bromus > Bromus sterilis. The sequence goes on along the minus strand of OX465597.1, from coordinate 314,242,196 downwards.
GATTACAATGCACAAATCTTGAACATACTAGAGTGGTATTTCGCTAGCCTCCATGAGTGAAGCAAAACATAAATGCAGAAACTCCTCCGAAGTTTTAAAGGAGACTAGAACTAAGAACTTCAAAATAAGTAATACCACAATCATGCAAAAGACAATGTAATACTTTGGGACAATGCACATTACACTCAGAATGACAATTATGCTCTCCTAGTTGGTGCTTTGGAGAAAGAAGGTGGAGACTCTCGAACCGTGGAGTTTGATGGAAAGGTTGAAAACCCGTGAATGGAAGCAAAAACTAAACTTGTACCAGAGCTCTTGGTTTTGAAAACATAGATAAAAAGTGTTTTTGGAGGTGCATGCTTCGTCAACGAATGCTAGTAGACCACTCAATCACCTCTTACGCTAGACATGTTTCGAGGAACGGCTCCCAAGATGGAGACGATCACATCCCCTTAATCTCCTTTGTTTATCAATGCCAAAGTTTTATGATTTCTCATAGACAATGCGTGAAGGAGGATTTTTTGGTTGTGATTATCTTTTTTGAGTTGGGCGCACTCATGCCAGTCCCTCCTCGTATTAGGGGTTTGCAGATTAGACATGCAATCCCGGAATAAAACATGTCTAACATAAGACGATCATGAATTACCTACTACTTCCTCATGAGCTGAAACAGAGGCACAACACAGGTGTGCTTTTGAATGATTTCGAGATGGTACAAGAAAGTCTTCGTTATGATGGCCGGTAAATACCACATAGGAAGGTATGGTGGACTCATATGGAAAAACTGGTTTCAAGGATTTTGGATGCACAAGCAGAAATTGGTTAGTGCGAGCGAAGGCTAGAAAAAGACTGGGAAGCGACCAACTAGAGAGCAATAACAGTCATAATCATGCAGAGCGACAAAGTAACATTGAATTGGGCATAAAAATGATATGACTATTCTGAAATTCAAAGATCATTAAGGCATAGTAGACTTTTCAGTCATAAACATGTGTAAGCATGTGCCAAGTCAATCCAAAAATTCTCCAAAGGGAAATACCACTGCAGTATGCCAAACTATGAACAATGCAATGCATGTAAATCATTTCAACAACACATTATGTACTCTAGCTATTTGGGATTAGCCACAAGGAAAGCATTTAACACTGGGAAAGCATTGTAAACATCACACTATGTCGCTACAAGATGGTTTCTAAATCATAAGTACAAGCATATGTACAAAAGTAGAAGCGAAAAGAGTTCATACCGGTTTTCCTTGTTGCATCCCTTTCGTCGATCTTCGTCATCAATGCCTTGTCACTTGCACGATTGAACGTAGGAAATATATAATCAAGTGCAAATTTCATCACGGACTCGAGCCGAACTCTGCAACAAAGCAAACTAAAGAGAGACAAGGAAATCTTTTTGTATTTTCAAAGATTTAGCGAAAGGAAGAGAAATCTTTTTGTTGTTTTTGCAAAATAAAAGAACAAAGAAGAACGGGCAAAAACGTCGAAAAGATCAAAGCGAATAAAATGAAAACGGATAATACAATGGAAAGGTGAGAAGGGAACGTACTCCCCCAAGCTTAGGCTTTTGGCCTAAGTTGGTAGCAGCTACTGCCCCCAGGAGCCTCCTGCTCCGGGGTAAGGGTAAGTCCAGGAGTCGTATGAGCCCTCCGGTGCGTACACCGAAGTCCTCGGGTCCTCCCATGAGGAAGGTCCTGCGCTCCAAGCGGAAGAAGACCCCTCGCCATGCTCGGTGAAGGTCTCTCCCTGGAAAGGTGGGAACTCACCATGCTCCTCCTCATCGGGCACAACCCCCTCCATGGGGTTATGCGGCTGGTAATGAGCCATGAACTCATCGAACTGAATCTCGTTGAAGGACCATCCGTTCCTGCGAGTCTTATCAAACAAAAGTGGTGCAGGTAGACGGATCTCACGAGTAATGGTCCTTTCAAACCTCAAAATATAATCAAGGTTACCAAAATGGGAAGTCATGGTAACAAACTTATGCCTCTTCATAGCCGCAAGATCGAGACTCGCGTATGAAAAGGGAACATCATCAGGATGCGGGGTGCGCTCAAGGGACTCAAGGATAAGTGTGGCGTAAACGCCACCATATAAATCGCCCTTTTTACTGTTCGTAACAAGGCGCAGAGCAATCAAGGCAACCACATTATACTCATTCTTATCAGAGAGGGCGTTCGCATAAATAGCGAAATCTGGTGCAGAACCATTGCTCGTGTTGTCACGAGCCAACACCCCTCTAGCGAAAAAATACGCAAAATACCTGAGGTGTGGAAACAAAATGTTGGAAATCTTCGTACGCCGAATGTCGGTCTTCTCTTGTCAGCAAAGAGAGTTGAAGAGGTTCCTCAACCCGGAAGGCTGCATGGTCATCTTAATTCTCTGACCAACGTTCGGCACACCTATTATATCACTAAACTGTGCCAAAGACATGGTTATGAGATCATTATAAAGTTTGAACTCAACGGTTCCAGCATCATGGTTATAACAAAAACTGTTAACAAAACAGGAGGTAAGCTTGTTGTATTGTACCACACGACATAAAGCTAGCCGTGTCAAACCTGCATTGGCACAAAGGCAATAAAATTCCTCCTTAATTCCTGCAGCTGTAAGAAAATAATCGCACGGATACATCATTGCGCATGCTGGATTTGTGTCTTCCAACAACTCCAGGGGCACATGATCTTCATTATAGCTCACCTTAACTGCTGAGGGTGAAGCTGCAGCTCTAGTAACTCGATCAGAGCGCTCGGGCTTCTTCTTCCCAAGCCACCCCTTTGCTCTTCCAAAGAAACTCGTTTCTGAAATTTTTAACAATTCAAAAAAACAAGGATTTAAACAAAGTGAGTTGAGGCAAACTACTCTACTCACTTACCTTAGGCATAAACTTGCATCAAAACTTGGAAAATAAAATTCTACACATGCATGCAAGCTCATATGAACAACACCAAAAGTTACTAAATACTCACAAATGAGGCCACCAATCAAAAATCTAATTGGAGGGGTGAATGTCAGAACCCTCTGTTAGGTATGTGCTAGGGTTAGCAAGAAACTTTGCATCATGTTAAAAATTTCAAAAAGAATTTGAAATGGGAGAGGAAACACCCCCTAGATGAATTTAATTCAAATGGCCAGAATAAAAGTTGCTCCAAAAATTCCTTTTGCATTTTTGAAAAGTCTCATAAATGAGCGTGATCACATATCAAGTGATGTGGGACCAACCCCATGCTCATGGATTTTTCAAATATTCAAATAGGAGCATGGATTTAAATTAAAACCCCTATTTGAATTAAAGTTCAAATAGTTTGAATTTTAAAAATGTTCAAACTTTACAAGTGGCTAGCCTATTATATGGTGAAGCCATATAAAAAGTTTCAACATTTTATAAAATGTCTAGCTATTTTTTTAGCCAAGACAAAACAAATGTCAGAAAAGAAAACAAAAAGAAAAAGGAAAAAGGAAACTCACCTGGCCATTTCGGCCCAACTCATCGCCCCCCGGCCCAAGCCCACCTAACCCTCCTTGTTGTCTTCCCCCAGCGCGGCAAGCACCTCGCTGGAGGGCATGCCGACGCCGGCGGGCTCCTGCCTGCCTGGCCTCTCCTGACCCTCCTAGAAGCGCCACGGAGACGCTGGAGCAGCCGTGTCTCCATTCCCCCTGGGAGCCGTCTCCCCTTCTCTCTCGCCCGTTTTCGTCGCCACTGAGAGCCGTCGTGGAGCACGCCGCCGAGTTCGTGTGGCCATCGCCGTCGAGGAGCCACGCCATCTTGTCCATCGTCTTCCCCACCCTCGACTTCGTCACCGTGCGAAGGATCAGAAGTTAGCTCACCTTCAAGCCGCCGGAATCGCCCCCGAGCCGTCGCCGGACCCTCAAGATCCCGCCGCCGAATTCGTCGTCGTCGAACCACCAATCGCCTCGCCGCCTGCACCGTTGAGCTCAGGGTGAGCTCCTCTATGTTTTCCCTAACCTAGCCCTGCCTTTTTTCCTCTGAGTCAGCATTTTCCATGGGAGCCGAGCATGGCCTCCTCCATGGACGAACTCAAGCTCGCTCCCGTGCCCCTCCGCCCTCACCCGTGTGTCCGTCGTGTTCCAGGGCCTCCCAGGATCACAACGCAACCACCTCGGCATCTTTCTGTGCACCGCAGCGTCGACTGCTTCAGACCCGAGCCACGGCCGCCACGGAAGCTCGTCGCCGGCATCGCTCCGGTGCTCCCCGATGACGCTGTTGTGCTCTGGGTGATGCGCGCATGCTCGGGCTCCAGTTTGGTGGCCTTAGCGAACCAAATGGTGGCCGGAGACGCCCTCCCCTGTGTCGCCGCCGTTGAGCCGCCGGCGAGCTAACGTGGCAGGCGCGGTTAAGCTTAGTTAACCCAGCCCTAGGTCACTGCCGTGTGGGCCCTAGGCCCTAATTAACCTCTGGGTTAATTTAAATCAAAACTAAACGGTTCACTTAAGCACTGAGTCACTTACAGGTGGGACCCCCTGGTCAGTGGCCCCCTGACGCCAGCATGCTGTCATGCTGACACAACAAATGCTTATTTAAATTAAAACAATTCAAAAATTCCAGAAAATTCTTTAAACTTTGGAAATTCATAACTAATTCATTTTAACTCCAAATTAAACATATAATATATGTAAAATTATCAGAAAATGCAAGGATTCTGAATATGCACTTTGTTTTCATGTATGACCATTTTAAAATGGGGGGAACAGAAGCAAACATGCATATGAATCCTTTTAAATTCAAATATGGAGTTTTAATTTACAATTCAAATGCAATATACTTCATTTAAATGGAATTGGCAACACATCAACACCCCTTACACCATGTTATAACACTCGATCATGTGATTGCGCATTGTCTTTATATTGATCACTTTGTTTGCTTTGTTTGCTATCGAATAGAGGTGGAGCCGGAACCCGAGATCACCCCCTTCGTTGAAGACCCCGGTACTGAACCTCATCAGCAAGGCAAGCAAACCCCCATTGATCATGTCGAAGAAATCCCACTTCCCTCTCAGTATCGCTTATGCATTGTTTAGGATGATTACCATGCTATGTTTCTACCGCATAGATGAACCCATTCCTTTGCATGACCTATCGTTTGTCACAGTAGTAAGCAAACCACAATCCTAGCAAATGTAGGAGTTGATTGATATCATGTTGCCCCTGAAACTGTTACTGCTTATTGCATGCTTAGAGTGTTACAATGTTGTTACTGTTATGTGAGTCGGGATGATAGTAATCATGTTGATGATGGTGGAAATGTGTTGGTGAATCTACCCAAATACAAGGTGAACGATGAGAGGCTGTGTAGGAGTACACAGTGGGTTGTCTCGTTGAACACCGCCCTAAGTCCGGGTTCTTGTGTGGTGATCCAAGATGAAGAGTACAACCACACATTGGGCTCATTGACCCCTCTCAACCTACTAACTCATCCCTTTCGATGTCAAGATGTCGTAGTAGTTCAGAGTTCTGGTAGGTTTGTGGCCTGGCTGCTAAGTGAGAGAACGGCTCAGCCGAGACCGGCTTATGCACCACGCACACATCATCTGGGTCCACTTCGGTAAACCGGCCGGGTTCACGATAGTGGTAGCCAACCCAGGTAGGCAACTTTCTTGGACTAGATCGGCTATGAGGTAACAGTTGTGGTGAACATCCTCGCCGACACCCCTTGAATGGTGTTGAGGCCAAAGGCGGTAACTGATGGTCATGTGTGTGTAGCGGTACACCCCTGCAGGGTTAACAAAACTATTCGAATAGCCGCGTCCGCGGTAAGGGACTGCTTGGAAAGCTTAGCTTGATTATTAGACAACTTGAACTAGATACTTATAAAACTTGCCAAGATAAGCGTGACTGCTATGGCGTGCTTTCTTGTGGGGAAGTCGAGGAAGGCACCATAGTGGTGTAATTGGTTGGAGACATGTAGTGGAATCGTGTACGCTTCTTACCTCAAGTCTGGTACTCGTAGTTCAGAACTAGCCAAGTCAAAGCTGGCACTTCTGCTTATGAACCCCACCTCCCTTTACCTTGATACATGTGCATGAGTAGTATAGCTCCTACGTAAGTCTTGCTGAGTACGACTTTGTACTCACGTTTGCTTATTCTATGTTTTAGATGAACCCACTGACCCCGAAGGTGGATTCTTCCTCGAGCTCGACGAGTGAAGACCAAGCTAGTGTAGTCCCAGTCAGAAGACTGGTTCCCTCGTGGAGGGCTTGTGTTTAAATAAGGCTTCTTAAGCCATTTGTTAAACTTGTCTGTACCCAGACATAATTTGCTTCCGCATGCTTGTTGTAATGTTGGATCACGGTCTCGTGATCTCTGTGTGCACTCTGTAAGAGTTATCAATAAAGTTGTATACTTTGTAGAGAATTGGAATGATACCTGCTATTCATACTAGACACGTGTGCTGCGTGTATGATTATAACATGCATGTCCTAGTATGCGTTTTCGAGACCTTAGTTGTGATCTGGCTGGCGGTCTTTTATACACCAAGTGGCCCTTAGATGTGCGTAGCTTGGGGCATCGCGATGCGATTGCTCGTGACTTCTTCACGTGCACACTTTGATGTATGATCGAGCCCGCCCTAGACCCCGACTAAGAGATCGGGCTGGAGTAAGTCTATGTAAGGGTGTTGATACAATCGATAGTATGGTTGAGGTGACTTGTCTATGAGTATGGGAGTTCACCACCCATATCATTTAGACTTGTGTGCGTACGATGAGGACCCATCTCAGTTGATCATCCGACCTGGATGGGATGCCCCTCATGTTCGATGCTTTCCGAGAACGTTCTGTGCTTGGCCTTGTCTGTTTAGACAAGTGGGTACGGTTCTCGGCTCTCCATATGATTGTGTTGTAGCGAGTCTTGCATACGCTAACCCCGGTTCCCGACAGACTTGGTATCAGAGAAGGACTGACTGTAGGATTATGAGCCTTGGCCGAAGTCGAGTCTAGCTTTCTATAGTTATATAGTTACTCTGGGTATATAAGGGAACAACGTAAGGCTTCTTTTTTTCTCCTTACCTTCATCGTTCTGAGTTCTGAGTCACCCTCATCTTGTTCTACGGGAAGATATGACTAGGCTCACCTATGTCTTACTAGAACATCTCATTGTTTGCTTCCTTGTAGCCGTAGGAAAGTTGTGCTCGGTTTGCTAGAGTTGTTGTGCTTCCTGATTTCTTACATCGTATGTAAGTGCTGTTTTCATGTTGTAAGAAATTGTCTTTTCTTGCAATTACAGCCGTTATGCTGTCCGAGTCATTCCAAGTTTCTTCATAATCTGATGCATTTGCAAACTCGTTCTTTCTGTTTCAGATGGCGGATCTTCCCCCTCGACAGATTGTTCGTTTGACTAGGTGCCTCGATGTGCGTGGGCATCCGGCCATGCTCACCGAGATGATGTCCTTCATTGGCTATCGATGGTATCCTGAGTACACCGTTGAGGAGCAGTTACTTGATTTCAACCAGACTCAGTTTCACTGCACTGTCAGGATCTACCCGCACCACATTGGAGTCTCTCAGCCTATCCTCTTTGGACATGGCATTGGTGTGACTGAGAACATGGCTGTCCAGGATGCTGCATACTCATGTATTACCCTGCTGAGAGAGGAGCACGCAATGCTTGCAGGGTCACCTTTCCGCTATATCCCTGCTGCACTTCCAGGAGAAGAGGGATATTACACAGGACTGTACACAGATCACTCCCTGGAGGATAATTTGCTTCAGATCACTGCTCGGCACGCTTGTGATAGATATCGTGATGCACGTGCCCTTCGTTTTGAGCTTCACGCCACCCGTGTCCGTCTGTATCGAGCACTTACACTCCTGGCTCCTTTTGTGAGTGTTGGATCAGTGGAGTATGATGCTATCTACCCAGCCAGGACACAGATGCCTTCTCGAGTTGCTTGGCCCGAGATTGGAGGCATTTTTCCACCCCGTGGTCCTGTGCTTCCACCCTACGCTGGACCTAGGCCCCATCCTTGCCCAAATGGATATCAGGGTCCATAGGCCTCCGTGTTTTCCGATGGTCACCTTCAGCTACCGGGTTACGTGGGTAACTTTTACGAGGATTACTATAGAGATGGAGATGAGTGAGACCGCCTGTGGTCTTGCTTTAGTAAGGATGTAGTAGTATCTTTAGTATATTGTACGCAAGGTGTTCTAAGTTCCAGAGGCTTAGATAAATAATGTATAGGAAGTCAGAGTGCCTCTGAAGGATGTATCATCTTCATCACGTTTGTATTAGCTTGGAGCTTGTACCAAGACGATGTATGGTTTGTATGACAGCTTGTGAATATATGGCTTGTATGCTTTTATCACCATGTTGTCAAGATGATTACTTCCTTTGCTCTGTGATTCTTCCAGTACCTTCAATACCTTGTTTAGACTCTTCCAATCAACTCTGTTTGACTTTGGTTTTAACCTTCAGGATGTCTCAAGGAACCCGTGGCCAGCTTGGTCGTGCCCATGGTCGTGGCAATGATCCGGAGGAAGGCAACCTTCCACCGCCACCCATGATGGCTCAGGTTCTGATGGAGGTTGAGTGGAACCACCGAGACTCTCACCAGTTGCTGGAGGTCATTGCCCGCAACACCACTCAGCAGCGCAATGAGTTGGTGTCTTTGAATGACTTCATCTGGCTTCATCCCCCGGTTTTCAGCTACTCCACCGAGCCCCTTGACGCCGATGACTGGCTTCGCAGCATCGAAAGAAAGCTCCAGGCAGGCCATGTTGCAGATGGTGACAGGGTCAGCTATGCCACCTACCACCTCGAGGGTGCAGCTAGCTCTTGGTGGGAGAATTTCCTAAACATGCGTCCCGTTGGACCGCCCACAACTTGGGATGAGTTCTGCACTTCATTCCGTGAGCACCACATTCCAACGGGTCCTATGGACCGCAAGCGTGAGGAGTTCTGCAACCTCACCCAAGGCAGAAGGACTGTTGACGAGTTTAGTCGTGAGTTCAACCGACTTGCTCATTATGCTACTAAAGAGGTATCCACCGATGCCAAGAAGCAAGAGCGGTTCCGTCGTGAGCTCAACCTATATGACTTCGCCACCTTCCAGGTCCTTGTCAACAAGGCCATCAAGGCGGAGGACATGAACACCCCCAATGATTTCCGCAAGCACCCTAGAGGCGATGGTTCATCCAGCTCAGGCTCTCAGAAGCGCAAGATCTGGGTCCCCAACAGCATGTTCCGCCAGAAAAACCCATCGAGGCCATCCTATGTGGCACCTCGTCCACCAGCTCCATTCCACCTAGCTCCACTGAACAACCCAGCTCCCCGCACTGTCTTTGGAGCCTGCTACAAGTGTGGTCAGGCAGGCCACTACTCCCGCGAGTGTCCCCAGAACCAGCTCCAGAATCAGAATGCTCCACCCCGTGCCAGAGGTAACAACAATGGTCGTGGCAAGCCACCCTCGAAGGTCTACACCACCAAACCCGCTCCTCCCGCCAATCGTGGACGTGTGAACCAGATCTCAGCTGAAGAGACTGACGACACTTCTGACGTCATTCTTGGTACGCTCCCAATCAATTATGTTCCTACTTCCGTTCTTTTCGACCCAGGAGCATCTCATTCATTCATGTCGGAAAGTTATGCACTTCGTCATGTGTTGTCCTTTGTTGAAATGTCCACGCCAATGATAATTCAAACTCCAGGGTCAAGATGGAAAACTAATAGAGTAAGCCATCGTAATCAAATTGCAATTGAGGGTTTAGTATTCCTTGCTTCACTTATAGCCCTCAAATCTTCAGACATTGATGTCATCCTTGGTATGGATTGGTTATCAAGACAAAATGATTTTCTTAATTGTAAAGCCAAGTCAGTTAGACTTACCCATCCTTTAGGCCAGACAATAGATTATTCCTCACCAAGATCGAGAACCCAGATACATTCGTTGAATGTGCTTCCCCTTCCCGACCTTGAAGATATTCCGGTGGTTCGTGACTTCCCGGATGTCTTTCCTAAAGAGCTGTCGGGAATGCCACCCGACAGATGTGTAGAGTTCATAGTGGATATTATGCCAGGAACCGCACCAATTTCCAGACGCCCATACAAAATGGGCCCACGTGAGTTAGCTGAGCTTAAAATCCAACTTGAAGCTTTATTAGCAAAAGGCTTCATCCACCCTAGCTCATCGCCATGGGGTTGCCCCGTTCTGTTCGTAACGAAGAAAGATGGAACAAAAAGGATGTGCGTAGACTATCGCCCGCTAAATCTAGCGACGATAAAGAACAAGTACCCACTGCCCAGGATCAATGATCTTTATGATCAACTTGTTGGATCCTCTGTCTTCTCCAAGATGGATTTGAGATTAGGTTATCGTCAAATCAAAATCCGAAACGAGGACATTCCCAAAATGGCTTTCACTACTCTCTATGGTCTTTACGAGTACACCGTCATGTCCTTCGGTTTAACCAATGCCCCCGCCACTTTCTCGCGCATGATGAATTCGATCTTCATGGAGTACCTAGATAAATTTGTTGTAGTTTATCTTGATGACATTCTCATCTACTCGAAGAACGAAGAAGAACATGCCGAACATCTCAGGCTGGTATTGATGAAACTTCGAGAGCATCGCCTGTATGCTAAATTCTCCAAGTGTGAATTTTGGCTACCAGAAGTGACCTACTTAGGCCACATGATTTCTGCAAAAGGCATTGCTGTGAATCCCGAGAGAGTTCAGGCCGTCCTTGACTGGACTCCACCTGAATCGGTTAAGCCAGTTAGGAGTTTTCTTGGCTTAGCAAGCTATTGCCGCCGCTTCGTGGAGAACTTTTCTAAAGTTGCAAAGCCTCTAACTGAACTCCTCAAGAAAGATAAGAAATTCCAATGGACTCCCAAGTGCGAGGAAAGCTTTCAAGAGCTAAAAATAAGATTGACTTCTGCACCCGTACTTGCACCTCCAGACACCAAAAAGGATTTCGAGATCTTTTGTGACGCCTCACGGCAAGGGTTAGGATGCATACTTATGCAAGATAGACATGTGGTAGCTTATCCTTCACACCAGTTGCGTCCACATGAAGAGAACTATCCTACCCATGATCTTGAACTCGCTGCCGTAGTTCATGCCCTGACAACTTGGCGACATTACCTCCTTGGTAATCGTTGTGAGATCTTTTCCGACCACCAAAGCCTCAAATACATATTCACCCAGACAGATCTTAATCTCAGGAAAAGACGCTGGATAGAGTTGATAAAAGATTATGACTTAAAAATTTCTTACACCCTAGGCAAAGCCAATGTCATGGCTGATGCACTAAGTCGTAAGTCGTATTGTAACAACCTCATGTTACAACAGTGTCAACCACTTCTTCACGAGGAATTTTGCAAGCTCAATCTTGAGATTGTTCCTCATGGCTGTCTTTCTACCTTGGTAGCGAAACCAACTCTTGAGGATCAAATCATAGTTGCCCAAAGGCGTGCACGAGGTGTTCGCCGGATCAAGGAGAACATTGCTAGCGGAGTTGCTAAATGTTTCTCCACAGATAGTAAAGGAACGGTATTCTTTGGAAATCGTTTGGTAGTACCTAAGAATAGGGAACTAAGGCAACTCATCCCCAAAGAAGCCCATAATACACCCCTCTCAATTCATCCCGGTAGCACAAAAATGTACCGAGATCTACGCCAGAGATTTTTGTGGACTAGGATGAAGAGAGACATTGCTCGATTTGTTGCCGAATATGATGTTTGTCGTCGCATTAAGGCAGAACACCAAAGACCTGCTGGCACTCTTCAACCTTTGCCTATTCCAGAGTGGAAATGGGACAAAGTCAGTATGGATTTCATCACTGGATTTCCAAAAACCCAGAAAGGAAATGATGCCATCTTCGTTGTTGTGGATAGACTTTCCAAAGTTGCACACTTCCTTCCCGTTCGTGAGTCTATAACTGCTAGCCAGTTAGCGGACTTGTATGTCTCTAGAATTGTGTCTCTTCATGGTGTTCCTTTGGAAATCAATTCTGATCGTGGTAGCCTTTTCACCTCTAGATTTTGGGGAAGCTTTCAGAATGCTATGGGAATACATCTCTCCTTTAGTACAACTTTCCATCCTCAGTCTAGTGGTCAAGTCGAAAGGGTTAACCAAATTCTCGAAGACATGCTCAGAGCTTGTGTTATCTCATTCGGAAAGAATTGGGAGAAGTCTATTCCATTTGCCGAATTTTCTTATAACAACAGTTTCCAATCTAGTCTGAACATGGCTCCTTTTGAACTCCTCTATGGAAGAAGATGTCGAACACCCCTAAACTGGTCAGAAACTGGTGAAAGACAATTCTTTGGACCGGATATGATCATGGAAGCAGAAGAGCAAGTTTGCATTGTTCGTGATCAATTGAAAGCAGCCCAGTCTCGTCAGAAAAGCTACTATGATCGTCATCATAGGCAAGAAAGCTACAATCTGGATGAGAAGGCCTACCTTCGGGTTACTCCTCTGAAGGGAACCCAACGATTCGGTATCAAAGGCAAGTTGGCCCCATGTTACATCGGAACTTTCCGCATTCTTGCTAAATGTGGAGAAGTTGCCTACCAACTTGAACTACCCCCGCACCTTTCCCGAGTACATGATGTATTCCATGTGTCACAACTCAGGCGTTGCTTCAAGGACCCCATCCGTGAAGTCGACCACGAAACGCTTGATCTCCAAGATGACCTTTCTTATCGAGAGTGCCCCGTTCGTATTCTTGATTCAGCAGAGCGTGTCACTCGTCGTCAGAAGATTAAGTTTCTGAAAGTGCAATGGTCACACCACTCTGAGAAAGAAGCCACGTGGGAAAGAGAAGACCGTCTCAGTGCCGAGTACCCCTCCTTCCTCCCGCAGACTTCTGAATCTCGGGACGAGATTCTTTTGAGTGGGGGCGAGTTGTCAGAACCTTCTGTTAGGTATGTGCTAGGGTTCACAAGAAACTTTGCATCATGTTAAAAATTTCAAAGAGAATTTGAAATGGGAGAAGAAACACCCCCCAGATGAATTTAATTCAAATGGCCAGAATAAAAGTTGCTCCAAAAATTCCTTTTGCATTTTTGAAAAGTATCGTAAATGAGTGTGATCACATATCAAGTGATGTGGGACCAACCCCATGCTCATGGATTTTTCAAATATTCAAACAGGAGCATGGATTTAAATTTAAACCCCTATTTGAATTAAAGTTCAAATAGTTTGAATTTAAAAAATGTTCAAACTTTACAAGTGGCTAGCCTATTATATGGTGAAGCCATATAAAAAGTTTCAGCATTTTATAAAATGTCTAGCTATTTTTTTAGCCAAGACAAAACAAATGTCAGAAAAGAAAACAGAAAGAAAAAGGAAAAAGGAATCTCACCTGGCCATTTCGGCCCAACTCATCGCCCCCCCGGACCAAGCCCACCTAACCCTCCTTGTCATCTCCCCCCAGCGCGGCAAGCACCTCGCAGGAGGGCATGCCGACGCCGGCGGGCTCCTGCCTGCCTGGCCTCTCCTGACCCTCCTAGAAGCGCCACGGAGACGCTGGAGCAGCCGTGTCTCCATTCCCCCCTGGGAGCCGTCTCCCATTTCTCTCTCGCCCGTTTTCGTCGCCACCGAGAGCCGCCGTGGAGCACGCCGCCGAGTTCGTGTGGCCATCGCCGTCGAGGAGCCACGCCATCTTGTCCATCGTCTTCCCCACCCTCGACTTTGTCACCGTGCAAAGGATCAGAAGTTAGCTCGCCTTCAAGCCGCTGGAATCGCCCCCGAGCCGTCGCCGGACCCTCAAGATCCCGCCGCCGAATTCGTCGCCGTCGAACCACCAATCGCCTCGCCGCCTGCACCGTTGAGCTCAGGGTGAGCTCCTCTACGTTTCCCCTAACCTAGCCCGGCCTTTTTTCCTCTCTGTCGGCGTTTCCCATGGGAGCCGAGCATGGACACCGCCATGGACGAGCGCACGCCGCCGAGTTCGTGTGGCCATCGCCGTCGAGGAGCCACGCCATCTTGTCCATCGTCTTCCCCACCCTCGACTTTGTCACCGTGCAAAGGATAAGAAGTTAGCTCACCTTCAAGCCGCAGGAATTGCCTCGAGCCGTCGCCGGACCCTCAAGATCCCGCCGCCGAATTCGTCGTCGTCGAACCACCAATCACCTCGCCGCCTGCACCGTTGAGCTCAGGGTGAGCTCCTCTATGTTTCCCCTAACATTGCCCGACCTTTTTTCCTCTCTGTCGGCGTTTGCCATGGGAGCCGAGCATGGCCTCCGCCATGGACAAGCTCAAGCTCGCTCCCGTGCCCCTCCGCCCTCACCCGTGTGTCCATCGTGTTCCAGGGCCTCCCAGGATCACAACGCAACCACCTCGGCGTCTTTCTGTGCACCGCAACGTCGACTGCTTCAGACCCGAGCCACGGCCTCCTGATTTCTACGCACACTTCTATTCTTGTATACTATGTTGGTCCTCCAAGCGCAGAGGTTTGTAGGACAGCAGCAATTTCCCTCAAGTAGATGACCTAAGGTTTATCGAACTCAGGGAAGTAGAGGTTGAAGATGGTCTCTCTCAAGCAATCCTGCAATTAAGATACAAGAAGTCTCTTGTGTCCCCAACACACCTAATACAACTAGGAGTTGTATAGGTGCACTAGTTCGGCGAAGAGATGGTAAAATACGAGTGATAGGTGTGGCAAAACAAGGTAATATAAATATGTAATAAAAAGTGCAGCAAGCAAACATGTAAGAAAAGTGAGCACAAACGGTGTAACAATGGTGGAAACAAGGCCTAGGCTTCATACTTTCACTAGTGGCAACTCCCAACAACATTAACATAGTCTAATCACATGATATTTCCCATAAAACATGCAATGGAGACGCACTCGGAGGTCATTCCTTTGTGGTCAAGAGAGGATAAGAATTATGTAGGGCTACAAAAGCACACCTCAAAGTTCGTAGGTCTCAATCTATGGATTTCCCAATGTCATCGCGGCCATCCAAAGAGAGTACCACAATCACCACAACATATCTAAAGGCTAGTCAAAGACAAGCACCAAAAGACTCTCAATCTTCAATACACACACAAAAGAGGAAATCACTTATGAAATTATTCTTCTAATTCCATGTGCAATAGACCAGCTTTCACCATGGTCTCGGAGATTATACTAGATAAGATCAATTGAGTACATCAATCCAATACATAGAAGAAGGGGAAACATAATGGGATCACCCTAGATTAACATTGCCTATGATCACAATCAAGATCACATCATGGGAGAGAGAGAAGACCACATAGCTACTGGTAGAAACCTCAGCCCCGAGGAGGAACTACTCCCACTTCATGGAGGAGGGAAGCAACGTCGATGGAGATGAATCCGAGGGCACTTCCCCGTCCCGGCAGGGTGCCGGCACAGGAATTCTGTCCCCCCGAAACTTGTTTTCGATGGCGGCGGAGATCGGAATTGCTTCTGGAGAAAAGGGGTCTGGAATCAGGGTTTCCTCCGTGGGGGTAAAAATAGGGGTCAAAGGGGCACCGAGAGCGGCCACGAGGCAGTCAGAAGGGAAGGTGGCGCGGCCTAGGGCTGGGCCGCGCCAGGCACCCTCCTGGCTTCCTGGTGGTGGCCCTCCCTTCCTTCCTTGGTGATTCCGAAAGCTTCCGGGACGCTGATTTTTTATATAATTTTTCCGGAATTTTTGGAGCACTTTTAATGGCCGGAAAACCTGAAATACAAAAACAGCAGAAAACAGGAACTGACAACTGGGTGCACTGAGTTAATAAGTTAGTCCAAATATGATCAAAAGTGTATGGAAGTGTATGTAAAACATGGAAAAGTCACACAAAACATGCATGGCACAAGCAGAAATTATAGATACGTTTGGGACGTATCACCGCCGCGGAAGCTCGTCGCCGGCATCGCTCCGGTGCTCCCCGGTGACGCTGTTGTCCTCTAGGTGATGCGCGCGTGCTCGGGCTCCAGTTTGGTAGCCTCAGCGCACCAAATGGTGGCCGGAGACGCCCTCCCCTGTGTCGCCGCCGCCTCGGTTGGTCGCCGGCGTTGAGCCGCCAGCGAGCTGACGTGGCAGGCGCGGTTAAGCTTAGTTAACCCAGCCCTAGGTCACTTCCATGTTCAAGCAAATCATGGCAAAGTCACACAAAACATGCATGGAGCAAGCAGAAATTAGAGATACGTTTGGGACGTATCAACATCCCCAAGCTTAATTCCTACTCGTCCTCGAGTAGGTAAATGATAACAAGCATAATTTCTGTGGTGACATGCCACAAAATCATATAAGGACTTTTAAGTAAAGCAATTAAAGCATGCAATTCAATCCAAGGCATAACAAGCAAGAGTCTATATTAGCATTGAAACAAGTAACAAAAGAACAAAAGGTGCAAGAGCTCTCGCTGTCCGTGACTCGAATGTCTCCAAATGGTGCTTGCGTGCAAGAAAGGGGATTGAGGAAGAGAAAAACGGTTGTTGAGAACTCAATCTACTAAAGTTCCACACGTGGTCTCCTTTGGAATCTAATCTGGACTCGTCCCCAGACCACTAGCCAGGTACAAGTCAAACTGATCCACTCCCTTTCGATATTTTGAGCACTCATGCAATGGATGAGTGTGAGCAAGAAAGTTGACACCTAAACGGCGAAAGAGAAAGGTGTAGGGAAAGGAAGACAAAAAGGTGTGAAAGGCTCACATCAATTAGGACAATCATAGGCGAGAGAAGGCCTTATAATAGATATGATGTGAGGAGTAGGGATTGCAATGCAACGGATGCACATGTGAGCTAAAAGCTCTCCAAGGGAACTAGTGGGGGTGCATCCAACATGCCTGCTCAAGAAGACCTAGAGCTCGTTTGACGAGGCTCGTCATTGGAATATACAAGCCAAGTTCTATAGTGTGAAGGTTCCCCACATAGTTATATGCATGCATGATGATCTCTATGTAGTACAAAGATATAAGATGGAGTATGAGTGTGGATCTCATAAAGGGAACAGTAGTGTGCCCCTTTCTCTCTTTTTATTTTTATTTTTCTCTTTTTTGTATTTTTTTGTATTTTTTGGTAGCCTCCATGGCTCTTTCTGTTTAACTCTCATTTTTCCTCTTTGGGATCTTTTGATTTTTTCCTCTTTGGGATCT
Organism: Bromus sterilis; assembly: GCA_950022295.1. Classification (NCBI taxonomy): domain Eukaryota; kingdom Viridiplantae; phylum Streptophyta; class Magnoliopsida; order Poales; family Poaceae; genus Bromus; species Bromus sterilis. Next base: position 314,225,114 of record OX465597.1, on the reverse strand, counting down.
TTTGATTTTGTCCTCTTTGGGATCTTTTCCTCACTTTAGGGGCAACACTCTATATATTACAAAAGTATAGGAGATCTTTCACACTTTACAAAAGTACTCAATATAAAGAAAATGTAACTATCATGATGCAAATGTATGCCTCTGCCAGGATAGCAGGATATGCAATGATACTAGCACGTCATGTAGCAATGATTAGGGCAAGGCCCAACTAGCATGCGGCTCATCGATCAAGCAAGTAGCATGTATGACATGAAGATCAAGTCATGAGAAGGTGGATGTTGCATGGCAATGTATCTCGGAAAGGCTATGGAAATGCCTTGTAGGTAGGTATGGTGGCTGTTCTGAGGAAAGATATAAGGAGGCTTATGATGACAGAGCGTATCATGCCAAGGGTTTGGATGCACCGGCGAAGTATACACCAACTCTCGAGGTGAGAAAGGGCAATGCACTGTACCGAAGAGGCTAGAAAAGTATGGGTAGGTGGAAGTGTCAACTTTCGAATACTCACATTAGTCCGAAGAACTCATGCACTTATTATCGGTAACTCTCAATCTAATCAGGAGGTTCACAAAGAGACAAGTACCCCGAGGAGGAGTGTATGGGGGTTTGGTTATCCTTGCGCATCCTCGACTCATTGTACGTGAGTGTACTCTAATGTTCAACCCCTCCAGAGATTAGTGATCCATCTAGTAGCTAGAGTTCTCAACGGGTTTTTGGTTTTCGAAAAACACATGGATTTCCCAGGATAAGACATCTATCACTAATAGGCTAAAGCTCTTGACACCAAAAGTTCAAACATTACTCAAGTCAATACCTCAAAACTATTGCAAGTTACTACTACAAAAAGAATAGCAACTTCAACTACCTACTTTCTAGTCAAGAGACATAACTCAGTGCAACAGGAAAACTCTCCAAACAAGACAAGCATGCAAATTATAGAAAGTTCAGACCTGAGACAAAAGCTCTAGAGAAACTCTAAAGCACTACAACTAAACAGAACAGTAGCTATGAAAAGATAATGAACACTCACAACAAAAGATAAGCATAAAATCCTATGAGATGTTCTAGTTTAAAGTGGAGCGTGTTTCTCTCCCAATCAAGGATTGTAATATCTCACAAGATATGACCAGCAGGCAAAGCTAAAGAAAACTAAAAACTAAAGAGCAAGACGCTCCAAGCATAGCACATAATGCATAAAGTGATAAAAATATAGTGCAACGAGGGACGAACTGATAATTGTTGATGAAGAAGGGGATGCACTGGTGCATCCCCAAGCTTAGACGCTTGAGTCTCCTTGAATATTTATTGGGGGTGCACATGGGCATCCCCAAGCTTGAGCGTTTGACACTACTTGATCTTCTTTCATCACCTTCCTTCGCACACTTGAAAACTCCCTTCATACAAAACTCATCATAAACTGATTAGAGAGGTTAGTGCCCTATTAAAAATAATTTTCCTCTACTGCAAATAAAGATTTCCAGGAAGGGGTACTGTTTCTCTTTCCTACCCAAAGGATTTTGTAAAGAAAAAGCAAGCTTAAGGTTTGCAAAACTACGAAAAGAAAAAGAGGGGCAGAAGCTGAGAAAAACAGGACAGCAGACAGAAGAATTTTTTAGGGGCACTTCTGAAACTCAAATCAAAAAATTCAGAATAGACACCTGAAAGACAATTGTATGGAGCATACTGCCAAAACAATTCAGATCAGAAAGATGATCTGGTGATTTATCATGAATTTTTCCGTCAAGAAGACAGAATCTGTTTCTGGACAGCATGTCACAACTTTTGCACTTTCTTGCAATCTGGGGCTAAACTTCGCACAAAGCTTGAAAAGTAACGATACAATGATGTTTCTACAGTAGTAACAAACATCAAGACCAGTAAGAACAGAAAGAACAAACTGAATGTAAAGAAAACAAGGGTTGTCTCCCTAGAGCTCTTTCTTTATAGCCATAAAGATGGGCTTAAGATTTTAATGATGCTCTCGTAGGAATAAGAGTTGAAGCACAAAAGAGAGCATAAAGAAACAAATACCAAACACATTTAAGTCTAACATGATTCCTATGCATAGGAATATTGCAATAGAATAATTCATTGAAGCACAAAGCAATAAGCATAGGAAGGCAAAATAAGTGCAACTTCAAAACCTTCAACATAAAGAGAGGGAACTTGATATTATTGAAATATCTATGAGCATATGTTCCCCTCTCATAATAATTTTCAGTGGGATCATGAATAAACTCAACAATATAAGTATCACATAAAACTTTCTTATCATGATCCACAAGCATAGAAAACTTATTACTCTCCACATAAGCATAATCTTTCTCATTGGTAATAGTGGGAGTAGGACTATCATAAACAACTTGAACACTATAGATTAATTGTGTATTATGAAGATGGTGTTCAGAAATAAAGTAATTTCCTTCATGATTATGACAAGATTCATAAGGATAATTTGTCCTTATGTCATAGGTATCTTTACAATCACCATAGATAGGAGTTATAACATCATCATAGCAGAGAAGAGCATTATCATTGCTAGCAACTATATTTATAAACATGTTGTCTTTGTTCTTACTAGCAAAAGGATTATCAACTATCACATCACTAATGGGTAAAGGACTTGCAATCCTATCATCACCAAGCTTAGAGTTTTCCATATCATCATTTCAGAGTTGGTACCAAAAAGATTTTCAAGATCATAAGTAGAATTATCACCATCTTCCCAATCACAGTAGGTAACATGCATATCATAATAAAAATCATCTTCAATGGTTCCTATAGACTTATCTTCAAGATAATAATTACTGCAATCAAGCTTACCATCCTCCATAAATTTTTGTCCGTTAGGATAAAAATTTATGCGAGGGATATGCTCAGGCCAGGTTGTTACCCATTCTTCTTCCTTCCTGCTCCTCTTCCTCCTCCTCTTCTTTTTCTTCTTCTTCACCTTAGGAAGGAGTGGTAGGAGGGGAAGTTTCTCCACATATCCTGGATTATCATTAGAAACAATAGGGGAAACTTGGGAGAAACTCTCCTTTTTATTAGTAGAAATATAAGAGACATTTTTATACTTTGGTAGAGTTCCCTCGTTTCTAATCTTACTTATGTAATCATTCTCATGGAAATTAACAACACAATAGAGATGGTATTTCTGCGAAGTGTTATTTATTCCCAAAGCATGAACATCTAGCCAAGAAGTCTTTTCTGATAACTATTCACACATCAAAAATAACATAAGCTCATCATAAATATCAGGGGTGATCATGTCATCACACAACTGGCTAACAGTTATGTTTTGAAAGTACATGCACTGAAAATTGAAGTGACACTTTATGCAGCAAAGTTCACAACTAAAAGGATAAAGGTCACACAATTCTCTAGCAATTTCATTTAAATCTCTAACCCAAGTGATTGTTCTTTCATGCTTATGTTTCTTACAATACTTCTCTTCTTCAATCATAGGCCTTTCACAAGGTCTATCCACTCCACAAAAATTAACATGCTTATATAAAACTTCATTTTCAGGAATTGGATCATGCATGTTGCAATCATCATTAACAATTTCATTTTCTTTGCAAATCTCTTTAAAAGGTTCATGATGCTTGATCCAATTCTCCTTAGGCATATTAAGATGTGAAGCAAAAGATTTGAGGAAATCAACAAGGAGTTGAGAATCAAGCCCAAACTTAGCACTAAACTTATTAAAACTTGCAGTTTCAACAAAGGACTTAATGCAATCATACTCATAAATTATACCTGACTCTTTACCTTTGTCGATCTCCCAATCTTCAGTATTGTGTTGGATTCTTTCAAGGAGTTCCCATTTAGCATCAATCTTTTAGTTTGTGAAAGAACCCATCAAGGAAGCATCGAGCAAGTTTTTATCCTGTCGAGATAGCCTTGCATAGAAATTAGTAATAATCATATCTTTGGGGAGCCCATGGTTAGGACATTTTAGCATCAAAGTTTTCAGTCTCCCCCAAGCTTGAGCTATGCTCTCTCCGTCATGAGTATAGAAATTATAAACATAATTCCTATTTTCATGGACTTCATGAAGAGGATTAAACTTGGAGTAAAAGAGAGACTGGATCTCTTCCCAATCCAGCAGGTGAGAATCATGTAGTAGCCTATACCATTCCAATGCTTTTCCTTTCAGTGACAAGGCAAATAATTTCCTCTTGACTTCATCTCTTGTCAAACCTGAAATCTTAAATAACTCACAAGGGTCTGTAAGTTTCAACAGATGAACACTAGGATGGACTGTTCCATCCCCTTCATAATGATCATTCATAACCTTTTCAATTATCCCAAGTGGTATTTTGAATGGGATACATTCATTAGGTGGAGGAGACTTCTCTACCACGGGTGTGGTAAAGCAGCCTCCCCGAAGCAGCGAACTAAGATTGCAGTTTTCCATAAGCCTAACTAGTGAAAATAAAAACAAGAAACGAAAATATTTAATTGAAGAATCTAAAGATATACCTTCAAAACTTTGTTCCCCGGCAACAGCGCCAAAAATAGCTTGATGTCTACGCACGCTTCTATTCTTGTAGACTATATTGGGCCTCCAAGCGCAGAGGTTTGTTGGACAACAACAATTTCCCTCAAGTGGATGACCTAAGGTTTATCGAACTCAGGGAAGTAGAGGTTGAAGATGGTCTCTCTCAAGCAACCCTGCGATTAAGATACAAGAAGTCTCTTGTGTCCCCAACACACCTAATACAACTAGGAGTTGTATAGGTGCACTAGTTCGGCGAAGAGATGGTAAAATACGAGTGATAGGTGTGGCAAAACAAGGTAATATAAATCTGTAATAAAAAGTGAAGCAAGAAAACATGTAATAAAAGTGAGCACAAACGGTGTAACAATGGTGGAAACAAGGCCTGGGCTTCATACTTTCACTAGTGGCAACTCCCAACAACATTAACATAGTCTAATCACATGATATTTCCCATAAAACATGCAATGGAGACGCACTCGGAGGTCATTCCTTTGTGGTCAAGAGAGGATAAGAATTATGTAGGGCTACAAAAGCACACCTCAAAGTTCGTAGTTCTCAATCTATGGATTTCCCAATGTCACCGCGGCCATCCAAAGAGAGTACCACAATCACCAGAACATATCTACAGGATAGTCAAAGACAAGCACCAAAAGACTCTCAATCTTCAATCCACACACAAAAGAGGAAATCACTCATGAAATTATTCTTCTAATTCCATGTGCAATAGACCAGCTGTCACCACGGTCTCGGAGATTATACTAGATAAGATCAATTGAGTACATCAATCCAATACATAGAAGAAGGGGCAACATAATGGGATCACCCTAGATTAACATTGCCTATGATCACAATCAAGATCACATCATGGGAGAGAGAGAAGACCACATAGATACTGGTAGAAACCTCAGCCCCGAGGAGGAACTACTCCCGCTTCATGGAGGAGGGAAGCAACGTCGATGGATATGAATCCGGGGGCACTTCCTCGTCCCGGCAGGGTGCCGGCACAGGAATTCTGTCCCCCCGAAACTTGTTTTCGATGGCGGCGGAGATCGGAATTGCTTCTGGAGAAAATGGGTCTGGAATCAGGGTTTCCTCCGTGGGGGTAAAAATAGGGACCAAAGGGGGCACCGAGAGGGGCCACGAGGCCGTCAGAAGGGCAGGTGGCGCGGCCTAGGGCTGGGCCGCGCCAGGCACCCTCCTGGCTGCCTGGTGGTGGCCCTCCCTTCCTTCCTTGGTGATTCCGGAAGCTTCCGGGTCGCTGATTTTTTATATAATTTTTCCGGAATTTTTGGAGCACTTTTAATGGCCAGAAAACTTGAAATACAAAAACAGCAGAAAACAGGAACTGGCAACTGGGTGCACTGAGTTAATAAGTTAGTCCAAATATGATCAAAAGTGTATGGAAGTGTATGTAAAACATGGCAAAGTCGCACAAAACATGCATGGCACAAGAAGAAATTATAGATACGTTTGGGACGTATCAACATCCCCAAGCTTAATTCATGCTCGTCCTCGAGTAGGTAAATGATAACAAGCATATTTTCTGTGGTGACATGCCACAAAATCATATAAGGACTTTTAAGTAAAGCAATTAAAGCATGCAATTCAATCCAAGTCTTAAAAATCAAGAGTCTATATTAGCATTGAAACAAGTAACAAAAGAACAAAAGGTGCAAGAGCTCTCGCTGTCCGTGACTCGAATGTCTCCAAATGGTGTTTGCGTGCAAGAAAGGGGATTGAGGAAGAGAAAACGGTTGTTGAGAACTCAATCTACTAAAGTTTCACACTTGGTCTCCTTTGGAATCTAATCTGGACTCGTCCCCAGACCACTAGCTAGGTACAGGTCAAACTGATCCACTCCCCTTCAATATTTTGAGCACTCATGCAATGGATGAGCGTGAGCAAGAAAGTTGACACATAAACGGCGAAAGAGAAAGGTGTAGGGAAAGGAAGACAAAAAGGTGTGAAAGGCTCACATCAATGAGGACAATCATAGGCGAGAGAAGGCCTTATAATAGATATGATGTGAGGAGTAGGGATTGCCATGCAAAGGATGCACATGTGAGCTAAAAGCTCTTCAAGGGAACTAGTGGGGGTGCATCCAACTTGCTTGCTCAAGAAGACCTAGAGCTCATTTGAGGAGGCTCATGATTGGAATATACAAGCCAAGTTCTATAGTGTGAAGGGTCCCCACATAGTTATATGCATGCATGATGATCTCTATGTAGTACAAAGATAAAAGATGGAGTACGAGTGTGTATCTCATAAAGGGAATAGTAGTGTGCCCCTTTCTCTCTTTTTATTTTTCTTTTTCTCTTTTTTTTTATATTTTTGTATTTTTTTGGTGGCCTCCATGGCTCTTTCTGTTTAACTCTCATTTTTCCTCTTTGGGATCTTTTGATTTTGTCCTCGTTGGGATCTTTCCTCACTTTAGGGGCAACACTCTATATATTACAAAAGTATAGGAGATCTTTCACACTTTACAAAAGTACTGAACATAAAGAAAATATAACTATCATGATGCAAATGTATGCCTCTGCCAGGATAGCAGGATATGCAATGATACTACTGCGTCATGTAGCAATGATTAGGGCAAGGCCCACCTAGCATGCGGCTCATCGATCAAGCAAGTAGCATGTATGACATGAAGATCAAGTCATGAGAAGGTGGATGTTGCATGGCAATGTATCTCGGAAAGGCTATGGAAATGCCTTGTAGGTAGGTATGGTGGCTGTTTTGAGGAAAGATATAAGGAGGCTTATGATGACAGAGCATATCATGCCAAGGGTTTGGATCCATCGGCGAAGTATGCGCCAACTCTCGAGGTGAGAAAGGGCAATGCACTGTACCGAAGAGGCTAGAAAAGTATGGGTAGGTGGAAGTGTCAACTTTCGAATACTCACATTAGTCCGAAGAACTCATGCACTTATTATCGGTAACTCTCAATCTAATCAGGAGGTTCACAAAGAGACAAGTACCCCGAGGAGGAGTGTATGGGGGTTTGGTTATCCTTGCGCATCCTCGACTCATCGTACGTGAGTGTACTCTAATGTTCAACCCCTCCAGAGATTAGTGATCCATCTAGTAGCTAGAGTTCTCAACTGGTTTTTGGTTTTCGAAAAACACACGGATTGCCCAGAATACGACATCTATCACTAATAGGCTAAAGCTCTTGACACCAAAAGTTCAAACATTACTCAAGTCAATACCTCAAAACTATTGCAAGTTACTACTACAAAAAGAATAGCAACTTCAACTACCTACTTTCTAGTCAAGACACATAACTCAGTGCAACAGGCAAACTCTCCAAACAAGATAAGTATGAAAATTATAGAAATTTCAGACCTAAGACAAAAGCTCTTGAGAAACTCTAAAGCACTACAACTAAACAGAACAGTAGCTATGAAAAGATAAAGAACACTCACAGCAAAAGATAAGCATAAAATCCTATGAGATGTGCTAGTTTAAAGTGGAGTGTGTTTCTCTCCCAATCAAGGATTGTAATATCTCACAAGATATGACCAGCAGGCAAAGCTAAAGAAAACTTAAAACTATAGAGTAAGACGCTCCAAGCATAGCACATAATGCACAATCAAGATCACATCATGGGAGAGAGAGAAGACCACATAGCTAATGGTAGAAACCTCAGCCCCGAGGAGGAACTACTCCCGCTTCATGGAGGAGGGAAGCAACGTCGATGGAGATGAATCCGGGGGCACTTCCCCGTCCCGGCAGGGTGCCGACACAGGAATTCTGTCCCCCCCCCCCCCCCCCCCCGAAACTTGTTTTCGATGGAGGCGGAGATCGGAATTGCTTCTCGAGAAAAGGGGTCTGGAATCAGGGTTTCCTCCGTGGGGGTAAAAATAGGGGCCAAAGGGGGCACCGAGAGGGGCCACGAGGCAATCAGAAGGGCAGGTGGCGCGGCCTAGGGCTGGGCCGCACTAGGCACCCTCCTGGCTGCCTGGTGGTGGCCCTCCCTTCCTTCCTTGGTGATTTCGGAAGCTTCTGGGACGCTGATTTTTTAGATAATTTTTCCGGAATTTTTGGAGCACTTTTAATGGCCGGAAAACCTGAAATACAAAAATAGCAGAAAACAGGAACTGACAACTGTGTGCACTGAGTTAATAAGTTAGTCCAAATATGATCAAAAGTGTATGGAAGTGTATGTAAAACATGGCAAAGTCAAACAAAACATGCATGGCACAAGCAGAAATTATAGATGCGTTTGGGACGTATCACCGCCGCGGAAGCTCGTCGCCGGCATCCCTCCGGTGCTCCCCGGTGACGCTGTTGTGCTCTAGGTGATGCGCGCGTGCTCGGGCTCCAGTTTGGTGGCCTCAGCGCACCAAATGGTGGCCGGAGACGCCCTCTCCTGTGTCGCCGCCGCCTCGGTTGGTCGCCGTCGAGCTAACGTGGCAGGCGCGGTTAAGCTTAGTTAACCCAGCCCTAGGTCACTGCCATGTGGGCCCTAGGCCCTAATTAACCTCTGGGTTAATTTAAATCAAAACTAAACGGTTCACTTAATCACTGAGTCACTTACAGGTGGGACCCCTGGTCAGTGGCCCCCTGACGCCAGCATGCTGTCATGCTGACGCAGTAAATGCTTATTTAAATTAAAACAATTCAGAAATTCCAGAAAATGCTTTAAACTTTGAAAATTCATAACTAATTAATTTTAACTCCAAATTAAACATATAATATATGTAAAATTATCAGAAAAATGCAAGGATTCTGAATATGCACTTTGTTTTAATGTTTGACCATTTTAAAATGGGGGAACAGAAGCAAACATGCATATGAACCCTTTTAAATTCAAATATGGAGTTTGAATTTGCAATTCAAATGCAATATACTTCATTTAAATGGAATTGGCAACACATCAGCACCCCTTACACCATGTTATAACACTCGATCATGTGATTGCGCATTGTCTTTATATTGATCACTTTGTTTGCTTTGTTTGCTATCGAATAGAGGTGGAGCCGGAACCTAAGATCACCCCCTTTGTTGAAGACCCCGGTACTGAACCTCGTCAGCAAGGCAAGAAAACCCCCATTGATCATGTCGAAAAAATCCCACTTCCCTCTCAGTCTCGCTTATGCATTGTTAGGATGATTACCATGCTACGTTTCTACCGCATAGATGAACCCATTCCGTTGCATGACCTATCGTTTGTCACAGTAGTAAGAAAACCACAATCCTAGCAAATGTAGGAGTTGATCGATATCATGTGGCCCCTGCAACTGTTACTGCTTATTGCATGCTTAGAGTGTTACAATGTTGTTACTGTTATGTGAGTCGGGATGGTAGTAATCATGTTGATGATGGTGGAAATGTGTTGGTAAATCTACCCTAATACAAGGTGAACGATGAGAGGTTGTGTAGGAGTACACAGTGGGTTGTCTCGTTGAACACCGCCCTAAGTCCGAGTTCTTGTGTGGTGATCCAAGATGAAGAGTACAACCACACATTGGGCTCACTGACCCCTCTCAACCTACTAACTCATCCCTTTCGATGTCCAGATGTCGCAGTACCTCAGAGTTCTGGTAGATTTGTGGCCTGGCTGCTAAGTGAGAGAACGGCTCAGGCGAGACCGGCTTATGCACCACGCACACATCATCTGGGTCCACTTCGGTTAACCGGCCGGGTTCACGATAGTGGTAGCCAACCCAGGTAGGCGGCTTTCTTGGACTAGATCGGCTATGAGGTAACAGTTGTGATGAACATCCTCGCCGACACCCCTTGAATGGTGTCGAGGCCAAAGGCGGTAACTGATGGTCATGTGTGTGTAGCGGTACACCCCTGCAGGGTTAACAAAACTATTCAAATAGTCGCGTCCGCGGTAAGGGACTTCTTGGAAAGCTTAGCTTGATTATTAGACAACTTGAACTGGATACTTATAAAACTTGCCAAGATAAGCGTGAGTGCTATGGCGTGCTTTCTCGTGGGGAAGTCGAGGAAGGCACCATAGTGGTGTAATTGGTTGGAGACATGTAGTGGACTCGTGTACGCTTCTTACCTCAAGTCTGGTACTCGTAGTTCAGGACTAGCCAAGTCAAAGATGGCACTTCTTCTTATGAACCCCACCTCCCTTTACCTTGATACATGTGCATGAGTAGTATAGCTCCTACGTAAGTCTTGCTGAGTACGACTTTGTACTCACGTTTGCTTATTCTATGTTTTAGATGAACCCATTGACCCTGAAGGTGGATTCGTCCTCGAGCTCGACGACTGAAGACCAAGCTAGTGTAGTCCCAGTCAGCAGACTGGTTCCCTCGTGGAGGGCTTGTGTTTAAATAAGGCTTCTTAAGCCATTTGTTAAACTTGTTTGTACCCAGACATAATTTGCTTCCGCATGCTTGTTGTAATGTTGGATCACGGTCTCGTGATCTCTGTGTGCACTCTGTAAGAGTTATCAATAAAGTTGTATACTTTGTAGAGAATTGCAATGATACCTGCTGTTCATACTAGACATGTGTGCTGCGTGTATGATTATAACATGCATGTCCTAGTATGGGTTTTCGAGACCTTAGTTGTGATCTGGCTGGCGGTCTTTTATACACCAAGTGGCCCTTAGATGTGCGCAGCTTGGGGCATCGCGATGCGATTGCTCGTGACTCCGTCACGTGCACACTTTGATGTATGATCGAGCCCTCCCTAGACCCCGACTAAGTGATCGGGCTGGATTAAGTCTATGTAAGGGTTATGATACAATCGATAGTATGGTTGAGGCGACTTGTCTATGAGTATGGGAGTTCACCACCCATATCATTTAGACTTGTGTGCGTACGATGAGGACCCATATCAGTTGATCATCCAGCCTGGATGGGATGCCCCTCATGTTCGATGCTTTCCGAGAACGTTATGTGCTTGGCCTTGTCTGCTTAGACAAGTGGGTACGGTTCTCGAATCTCCATATGATTGTGTTGTAGAGAGTCTTGCATACGCTAACCCCGGGTCCCGACAGTGAAGGAGTTACATACCAGGGAGTATTTTCTCAAAATCTCAGCTCGAACGGTGGGCTGTAGAGAGAGATCGAGAATCGCCTCCAAGAACAGCAAGAACGCAAGAACTGGAGCAGAACTCATGTTTTTGGAGAGAGAGGAAGGAGGAGGAAGAAGACATACCTGGAGGTGGGGCCTGTGGGCCCCAAGCGCCCTGTGGGCGCGGCTAGGGGCCAGGCCGCGCCAGCTGGCCGCCTGGGCCACTGGTGGCCCCCCTGGTCAGCCCTAGGTGCTTCTGGGTTTCTCCCGGCATGGAAATTTTTAAAATAATTTTTCTGGAATTTTTCTGACAACTTCACTGTTGAAAATTTTTGAAGTTCAAAAAGCTGTGAAACTTTCTGAAAACTTGAAGCGGTGATTAGAGTTGTGAAGTTTCAAAAACATATAAACTTGGTACAGCAAGGAGAATAGAATCTAAAGCAAATGAAAACATAACGAGCTCCACTTTTTACCTATATAAAATATGCTTACTAGCAAGGTTGATCAAGTCCTACCAAAAAACCGGCGATACATAGAGAAAAAAGTCTCACCGCTTATGAAGTGATCATTGCACCGTTACTTTAATGGACATTGTCCCCACCATGATGGTTTTGTATTTGTGGTGCACATGTAGAGGACAATCCTATTCTCCAATCTTCACAGTCTCGATGTTCTCTATTGAGTTAAGGCCATGCCTCTTGTCAATCTTCATCGGAAAATACATCGTGTGTTCTTTTTCATTCACGTTGAAAGTAACCTTTCCTTTATTGCAATCAATAATAGCACCTGCGGTGTTAAGAAAAGGTCTACCAAGAATAATAGACATGCTCCCATCCTCGGGCATGTCAAGAACAACAAAATCAGTAAGGATTAATAAATTAGCAACTTCAACAGGAACATCCTCACAAATACCAATGGGAACAACTGTTTACTTGTCAGCCATTTGAAGAGAGATATCTGTAGGGATTAGTTTTTCTAAACATAATCTCTTGTAAAGAGAAAAGGGCATAACACTCACTCCTGCTCCAAGATCACATAAAGCAGTCCTGACATAATTATTCTTTATAGAGCAAGGAATGGTGGGTATACCTGGATCACCAAGCTTCTCAGGAATCTTGCCACTAAAAGAGTAGTTAGCAAGCATAGTATATATTGCTTCATTGGAAACTTTTCTTTTATTAGTAACAATATCTTCCATATATTTCGAATAAGGAGGTAACTTAATAGCATCAGTCAAAGGAATTTGAAGAAAAAGAGGTTTCATCCACTCACAAAACTTATTGTAATGCTCTTCTGCTTTAGTTTTGAGAGACTTACCTAGAAAGGGCATGGGTTTCTGTACCCATGGTTCTCGTTCCTTCCCATGTCTTCTTGCGATAAAATCTTCTCTAGTGTATTTCTTGCGTTTTTCGGGTGCTTCTTGATACGTCTCAAACGTATCTATAATTTTTGCTCATTCCATGCCCTTTTTGTGTCATTGCTACATCTTTTTTCCATGCTTTTGAATCATTTATTGGACTAACCTACTAATATAGAGCCCAGTGCCAGTTTCTGTCTGTTTTGTCTTTGCAATGCAGAAAAAGTCCAAAAATGAAGTTGCTCAGAAAATTCCCAAAAAATTCCCAAAAAATATCTACATCGGAAGAGTCCTCCAGCCGGAGGACGGAGCCAGGAGGTGGCCCCAGGCCCCGAGACGCCCTCCCAGCGCGGTCTGGGCCCACCCGTGCGGGGTGGCCGCCTGGGCGACCTGGGCACTGCCTCGGACTCCCCCTTTGCCTATAAAATCTCCCGTGACGCAAAAACCCGAGATATCCAACCCTTTTCTCCAGAAGCGCTCCCGATCTTCGCCGCCATCGAAACTAGCTTCGGGGGTCACCAGGATCCTGCTCCGGCACCCTGCCGGAGAGGGCCTTGGCCCCCGGGGCCATCTTCATCAGCTCTTCTTCACCCCATGATGGATCGTGAGTAGTTCCTCCTTGGAGTACGGGTTCTTGGTAGTATCTCTTTGGTATCTTCTCCCCCTTGATCTTCAATACAAATTTCTCATGAGCTGCCCTACATGATTGATATCCACATGATGTAATTGGTGTTGTGTTTGTTGGGATCCGATGAATTGTTACCTTGTTCAGTCCTAAGGTTTATGAATTATTGTTGCTGCAATTTTGTTGTTCTTAATGCTTGTTACTAGTGCACGAGTAGCATGATTTCAGAGCGGAGCACGTTATGGTTGCATGATTATAATTGTTGTTCTAGATCTTATCTACGGTTGTATGCACCTATTATAGTCCGGAACCGGCGATCCCAATGGTAACAGCTTGGGACACCAAAGGGGATGGGCTATAATTTGAGGATCACATGTGTTCATAGAGTGCTAATGCTTTGTTCCGGTGCTCTTTGACAGGAGCACCTTAATCTCCGTAAGTTCTCTTTGGCCCCGTTCGTAGCGGGACGGTAGGACAATAGATGTTGTGCAAGTTCTTATTTCAAGCACGTACAATAAATACGGAACACATGCCTACGTTTGGTTCTTAGACTAGGATTGCTCTAGTTTGTTTGGCTAGAGTTTGTGCAATTTTGTCAATTGCCCAACTGTAATTCGTTCACCCAACACCAGTCTTTTTGCTTGGAGAGTTACCAATAGTGAAACCTTGAACCCCGGTCCATCTTTCATATTCATTGCCTTCGTTGTTACTATTGCTCTCATTACTGCTGCTAATACTTTGTTACTAATTTGTGGTGTTGGTGATTGGGGAAGTCTCTAAGACTACACCCGTCAACACACCGTTGCTACTAAATATATTTTCTAGTGTTTTTTCAGGTGTGGTTGAATTGACAACTCAACTGCTAAGGCTTATAAGTATTCTTTGGCTCCCCTTGTGTCGAATCAATAAATTAGGGTTATACCTACCCGCGAAGACTATCTCGATCCCCTGCAGTTGTGGGTTATCAAGGCTGTTTTTTGGCGCCGTTGCCGGGGACCATAGCTCTACTTATAAGTTCACTTGATAAGTACACTTTATCTTATTACTCTGTTTGCTTACAATGGTTAAACTCTTTGAAACTAGATCTTATTGGCAAGGTGGATTCACGGAGGATCAACAAAAATATTATAAGGAATACCGCTTGTCTGAAAAGGGATATTTATATGGAAACTTATGTCTCAAGTTAATAGTTATGCTAGAAAGTTTTGCTCTGATTATGATATATCTTATTGTTGTGATGAATCTTGTTGCTGCTTTCCCTTTAAACACCTTCCCTTCCAATGTTGGTGTAATGATAATGAAACCTTGGTATCTTATACTGGGGGACATTATGATTTCTTTGATGTAGCACAAATAGAATAATTTGTTGTTTTTAAGGGTGCCTATGAAATTGCTTCCTTTGTTGAAAATATTGAAGATGCCCCTTAAAAATCTGAGAGTCTTGATATACTTAAATATTTCTTTGAGAATTTTAATAATGCTTATATTACTAACTATCTCAAAAAGTTCTCTCCACAAGAGGAAGAGACTAATGCTTTGCAGGACTCTACAGAAGAAATTGCTGAAACTGAAAGCTCATTGGATGAAAAAGAGGAGGAGAGTGACGAACAAAAGGAGGAAGAATGGAGTAGCTACCCATCTCTACCAACTAATGAGAGTAACTCTTTGACTCTTACTTTATATGATTGCCCTCCATGCTTACCTAAGGAGGCTGAATGCTATATTGATTGCTATGATCCTATTGAATCTTTTGAACTATCCCTTTTTGATGAAATTGATGTGTGTGGCCATGATGCCCCTATGAATGAGTCTTGCAAGGATTATTTTTCTACTGTTATTTATGATAGCCCTTGCTATTTTGATAAGTCTTATGATAACCCTCTATGTTTGCCTACTATGAATGTTCTTGATAATGAGGAGTTATGCTTAGAAAGTTTATATGATTATGTTCTAGTATATCATGACAAACATGCTTTGTGTGATGGTTATATTGTTTAGTTTGTTCATAATTTGGTTGTAGAAATTTTCATGTTAGGAAAACACCTCTCTCCATGCTGAAAATCTTGAAGGTGCTCTTGTTTTACCTTCCTACGCTTGATACTTTGTGCTTCAATTATTTATTTTCTTACAAGATGGCCATGCATAGGAAGCATGCTAGACTTAAATGTGATTTATATTTGCTCCTTTTATGCTCTCTTTTGTGCTTCAACTTTTTATTCTTCTGTGAGCATCGTTACACTCATGCCTAGCTAACGGCTTTAAAGAAGCGCTTTCGGGAGGCAGCCCGCAACGAATTTAGGTTTTAATTTTTGTTTTCCTTCTGTTTTTAGTGGTCTTGATGATTGTTACTACTGTAGCAACATCATTGTATCTTTACTTTTCAAGCTTTGTGCCATTTATAGCCTCATATGACAAGGGAAGTGAAAGTTGTGACATGCTGTCCAGAAAACAGATTCTGTCCGCGTGACAAGAAAAATCATAGAAAATACCAGTTCATATTTTTGAGCTGAAATTTTTACACAGAGTGTTCTATACAATTACGGAACTTTCGTATGTTCTGAGTTTTTTGATTTGAGTTGCAGAAGTATCCCTAAAAAATTCTTTACTACCTGCTGGTCTGTTTTTCACAGATTCTGTCCTGTTTTGCCTTTTCTTCGTTTTGCAAACCTTAAGCTTGCTTTTTCTTTGCAAAAACTTTTTGGCAATCTTTAGAAACAGTAGCTATTCAATAATATCCTTATTTCCAGTAGAGAAAAATTATGTTATTATGGGTACTAACCTCGCTAATCAGATTATGATGAGTTATGTATGAAGGGAGTTTTCAAGTGTGCGAGGGAAGATGATAAAAGAAGATTCAGGAGTGTCAAACGCTCAAGCTTGGGGATTCCCCCATGCATCCCCAAGAAATAATCAAAGAGAATCAAGCGTCTAAGCTTGGGGATGCCCCCATGCATCCCCTTCTCCATCAACAATTATCAGTTCGTCTTTCGTTCCACTATATTTTTATCACTTCATGCGTTATGTGCTATGCTTGGAGCGTCTTGCTCTTTATTTCCTTTTTAGTTTTGTTTTGTTTTGTTTGCTGGTAATTACAATGTCGGACCCTACCATGCTTGATTGGGAGAGATACACGCTCCACTTTCTCATAGAACACTCTAGAGCTTCACTTATATCTGTTGAGTGTTAAATTTATCTAATGCCTGTTTTGCTAGCTCTTGTTCTTCACTTAGATCTTGTTTGAGAGCATTTAATTTCTTTTGTATAAAGTATAGAACTCTCGTGCTTCACTTATATTTGTTTAGAGAGTTATTTTTGTTGCATTGGTTTATATGTCTCATGGTATGTTTTATATGTGGTGTATAGGTAATCTAGATCACTAGGTCTAGCTTAGGATATCTTGCAATAGTTTTGAGGTATTGATTGAGTAATGATGAATGTTTATGCAATTGATCTTGCGCCCATTAGTGATAGGTGTCGCATCTTGGCTGACCGTGCCTTATTTTCGAAAACTAAAAAATTTATTTGAGAACTCTATCTACTAAAAGGATCACTAATCTCCGCTAGGTTGGAATATATAGAGTACCCCCACGTACCATGGGCCGAGGATGCGCAAGGATAACCAAACCCCCATACACTCCTCCTCGGGGTACCGGTCTCTTTGTGAATCTTCTGAATAGATAGAGAGTTACCGATAATAAGTGCATGAGTTCTTCGGACTAATGCGAGTATTCGATTGTTGGCACTTCCACCTTCCCATATTTTGCTAGCCTCTTCAGTACCGTGCATTGCCCTTCTCGTGGGAGATGGTGCAAACTTCGCCGGTGCATCCAAACCCTTGGCATGATACGCTCTGTCATACATAAACCTCCTTATATCTTCCTCAAAACAGCCACCATACCTACCTATCAAGGCATTTCCATAGCCTTTCCGAGATATATTGCCATGCAACATCCATCGTTCTTCATGTTCATATGACTTATCCTTCATTGTCATATTACCTTGCTGCTACACTGGCAGGGGCATTCATATAGAGTCATTACTTTTTGATTCAGAGTTGTAAGTAAATAAAAGTGTGTTGATGTTCTTATAGAGTGTTGCCCCTACAGTGAGGAAAGGAATAAAAGATCCCAAAGTGGACAAAATAAAAAAAATAGAGAGAGAATAAAGAGCCATGGAGGCCACCCAAAAACAGAAAAATAAATAAAAAGGTGAAAAAGAAGAAAAAAGAATAAAAAAAGAGAGAGGGGGCAGCACTACTATCCTTTATTCCACACTTGTGCTTCAAAGTAGCACCCGTACTTCATAGAGAGTTTTCATGTCATTCATGTATAACTATGTGGGGATCTATACACTATAGAACTTGGCTTGCATATTCCAAGGATGAGCCTCCTCAAAAGAGCTCTAGGTCTTCATGAGCAAGCAAGTTGGATGCACCCCCACTAGTTCCATTGGAGGGATTTCATACACTTATAGCTCTTGTGCATCCGCATGTTGCAGGGCAATCCCTACTCCTCACACCATATCTATCATTTGGATTTCTCCCGCCTATGATTGTCCTCATTGGTGTGAGCTTTTCTCACTTTTTGACTTCCTATCCCCCTCATTTATTCTATTTGTCATCCTAAGTTCCAGCGTATCTTGCTAGCGCTCATCCATTGCATGAGTGCTCAAAGTCGAAAGGGAGAGGACCAGTTTGACTGGTACCTGACTAGTGGTCTGGGGACGAGTCAAAATAAGATTCCAAAGGGACCATGTGTGAAATTTAGTAGATTGAGTTCTCAACAACTATTCAGCATTTTTATGATCTAAACCATCCCCACTCTTGGCACGGGGACCCCGACTGAGACATTCTATTCACGGACAACAAGAGCTCAATTGTTTATATGTTCTCCATTGCTTGCTTAATATCAACTATAGACTATTGCTTTATATCACTTTGTCTTTGGCTTATGTATCTTTATTACATTATATTGATTGCCTTTACTCCTAAGTAGCATGTCACATAAAAAATATCATTTTATCATTTACCTACTCGAGGATGAGCAGGAATTAAGCTTGGGGATGCTGATACGTCTCAAACGTATCTATAAATTTTGCTCATTCCATGCCCTTTTTGTGTCATTGTTACATCTTTTTTCCATGCTTTTGAATCATTTATTGGACTAACCTACTAATATAGAACCCAGTGCCAGTTTCTGTCTGTTTTGTCTTCGCAATGCAGAAAAAAGTCCAAAAATGAAGTTGCGCAGTAAATTCCCAAAAAAATTACGAAAAAATATCTACATCGGAAGAGTCCTCCAGTCGGAGGACGGAGCCAGGAGGTGGCCCCAGGCCCCCAGGCGCCCTCCCGGTGCGGCCAGGGCCCACCCGCGCGGGGTGGCCGCCTGGGCGAGCTCGGCACCGCCTCGGACTCCCCTTTGCCTATAAAATCTCCCGTGACGAGAGAACCCGAGATATCCAACCCTTTTCTTCAGAAGCGCTCCCGATCTCCGCCGCCATCGAAACCTAGCTTCAGGGGTCACCAGGATCCTGCTCCGGCACCCTTCCGGAGAGGGCCTTGGCCCCCGGGGCCATCTTCATCAACTCTTATTCACCCCATGATGGATCGTGAGTAGTTCCTCCTTGTACTACGGGTTCTTGGCAGTAGCTTGTTGGTATTTTCTCCCCCTTGATCTTCAATACAAATTTCTCATGAGTTTCCCTACATGATTGAGATCCACATGATGTAATTGGTGTTGTGTTTGTTGGGATCCGATGAATTGTTACCTTTTTCAGTCCTAAGGTTTATGAATTATTGTTGCTGCAATTTTGTTGTTCTTAATGCTTGTGACTAGTGCACGAGTAGCATGATTTCAGAGCGGAGCATGTTATGGTTGCATGATTATAATTGTTGTTCTAGATCTTATCTACGGTTGTATGCACCTATTATAGTCCGGAACTGGCGATCCCAATGGTGACAGCTTGGGACACCAAATGGGATGGGCTATAATTTGAGGATCACATGTGTTCATAGAGTGCTAATGCTTTGTTCCGATGCTCTTTGACAAGAGCACCTTAATCTCCATAAGTTACCTTTGGCCCCGTTCGTAGTGGGACGGTAGGACAATAGATGTTGTGCAAGTTCTTATTGCAAGCACGTACAACTACATATGGAACACATGCCTACATTGGGTTCTTAGACTAGGATTGCTCTAGTTTGTTTGGCTAGAGTTTGTGCAATTTTGTCAATTGCCCAACTGTAATTCATTCACCCAACACCTGTCTTTTTGCTTGGAGAGTTACCAATAGTGAAACCTTGAACCCCGGTCCATCTTTCATCTTCATTGCCTTCGTTGTTACTATTGCTCTCATTACTGCTGCTAATACTTTGTTACTAATTTGTGGTGTTGGTGGTTGGGGAAATCTTTAAGACTACACCCGACAACACACCGTTGCTACTAAATATATTCTAGTGCTTTTTCAGGTGTGGTTGAATTGACAACTGAACTGCTAAGGCTTATAAGTATTCTTTGGCTCCCCTTGTGTCGAATCAATAAATTAGGGTTATACCTACTCGCAAAGACTATCTCGATCCCCTGCAGTTGTGGGTTATCACTTCTTCTTCTCGAACTTCGGGTGGATCATTATTTTCACCATCCTTTTCAGGCTCAGCGTCGTCTTCAGTCTCAGCATCGGAGGTAGATATACTATTTGGATCATTGGAATTGTCAGCTTCTTTGTGCTTCTTTTTCTTCTTCGGAGAGCTAACAATTTCTTCTTCCTGTATTTGAGTATCTTGCTTGATCCTCTTAGGATGCCCCTCCGGATAGAGAGGATCTTGAGTGTTGGTTCCTCCTCGGGTTTTAATCCCGAAGGCCTGTATATCCTGTTTGGCATTACTAGCAAGCAAATCTTTTTGCACATTAGAAATTTGATCAAGCTGAGTTTGAACCATATGAAAATGCTTTACAAGACATTTAACATCATTAACTGTTCTACCTAGAACATCAAGCAAACTTTTGATAGCAAGGGAATTATCATGCAACTGACTTTGTATCCTCTCATTAAAGTGATTTTGCTTCATAATAAAATTATCAAGCTCATCTAAACATTGATCAGGAGGCTTACCATGAGGAATGTCACTTGCATTGAAATCTAAAAGAGAGTGTACCTCTACCATAGGAGGGTGAGTGGTAGGCTCACACAATTTCTCAATAGGGGGTAGATTCTTCACGTCTTTAGTTTTAATACCCTTCTCTTTAATAGACTTCTTAGCTTCCTGCATATCTTTACGTCTTAGGACAAGCATGCCCCTTTTCTTTTGTGGTGGAGGTGGTTCAGGGACAGACCAATCTTCGTGGTTCTTGAAAATCTTGCCCATTAATTCTTCTGCATCGTCCGGTGTTCTTTTCCTGAAAACACAACCAGCACAACTGTCCAAATAGGATCTAGATTCATCAATTAGACCAGCATAAAATATATCAATTAATTCATTCTTAGGGACTCCATGTCCCGGTCTAGCCTGGATCAGACGGCAATACCTCCCCCATGCTTTAGGGATGTTCTCATCCGGCAACTGTTTAAAGTTATAAATTCTTCGTAAAGCAGCATGTTGCATATGAGCAGGAAAGTACTTATCAACAAAAGAGTGAGCTAAGTCTTGAGGGATCCTAATGGAACCACATGGTAGTGCATCGTACCATGCTTTAGCACCTTCCTTTAAAGAGAAAGGAAAAAAGCTTAGTGAAATAAAAATTTCGTATCTTCTCATCTGTAGTAAACAAGCCACCCAACTCAGTGAGTTTGGTCAGGTGTGTAATAGCATCATCATTTTCTCTGCCGTAAAAGGGGTCAGATTCAACTATAGATATAAGTGAAAGATCAACAGAGAAATTATAATCAGGATCATTGATGCATATAGGAGACGTAGCAAATTTAGGATCCGGAATGGTCTTGTTCTTCAGGGAGTGTTTTTCGAGAAGCTTCTTAATAGAATCAGAGTCAGAGTCGTCAAACTCTGTTAGCTCCCTGCATAAATCATCATAAAGGAGTCTCTCCTTGAGTTTACTCAAATCGGGATAAGTGTAGGTTCCATCAAACGGATAGCAAGTATCAGGAATTTCAATTCCAGTTTTTTTGCAGCAGCGACCTGTTTCTCAAGAGCGTGACTAAGTGAACCAATATCATCAAGAGTAGTAGAAGCATCATCAAAAGTATCAGACATAGTAACAGATTCAGTAGAGGCATCATGTGGTGAAGGTGAAGCAAACTTACTCATAACTGAAGGTGAATCAAGTGTAGCACTAGTGTTCAGAACAATACCTTTTCTTGTACGGGATGGTAAGATCGGGACCTTGGGGTCTTCTTTCTTACCCATAGCGGATAAATTGCAGCAGGTAAAATGCACCCCGGCAACGGCGCCATAAAACAGGCTTGATAACCCACAACTGCAGGGGATCGAGATAGTCTTCGCGGGTAAGATAACCCAATTTATAGATTTGACTCAAGGGGAGCCAAAGAATATCCACAAGCTTTAACAGTGGATTTGTCAATTCCACCGCACCTGAGATACACTTACTTGCAACAAGGTATTAATAGTAACTGCGATATGGAAGTGATGATAGCAACGGAAATAGTGGTGGTGAAACAGTAATAGTAAAACAGCAAAAGTAAACAACTAGTAACCAACAGAATTAAAGAACTGTAGGCTAGGGAGATGGATGGTTAGGCGCTGCATGGATAAGATACATCATGTATTTAACTTGGGGCAAGGCACACAGAAAAACAATGATCATCTAGGCATAAATCAAACATCAGGCATGTAACCCATAGGTAGTTGTACGTGCTTGCAATGAGAACTTGCACAACATCTTTTGTCCTACCATCCCGCTACGAACGGGGCCAAAAGGAACTTATGGAGATTAAGGTGCTCCTGTCAAAGAGCACTGGAAGAAAGCATTAACAATCAACGGATATATGGAATCCTCAAATTATAGTCCATCCCCTTTGGTGTCCCAAGCTGTCACCTTTGGGATCGCCGGTTCCGGACTATAACAGGTGCATACAACTCATAGATATGATCAAGAACACAAATATATTCATGAAAACACATAGGGTTCAGATCTGAAATCATGGCACTCGGGCCCAAAGTGACAAGCATTAAGAGCACCAAGTTGAAGAAAAGATGATAAACAACAATCTAGATGATAAGCAACATGCCCCCAACAATCTGATAAACTTATTACATGATCTAACTCATCAAATCCCTACCATACCCTTTGCCTACATCAGGGAATTACTCACACATGGATGGAGAAGTCATGGAGGGAGGATGGAGTGGCGATGATGATGACGATGGCGATGATCTCCCCTCACCGGAGGCCAATACAGCCTCCAGATTATCCCTCCCAAAGAAGATCAGAGGGTGGCGGCGGCTCCGCGACGAGAATTAGGAAAACGACTTCTGTTTCGGAGTTTCTCCGTCACGGGAATAAATAGGAGCCTCGGTAGGGCACCAGAGGAGGGGGGAGGCCCCCAGGCGGCCAGAGGGCGCGACCGCACCCCTGGTTCTGGGCTCCTTCGGGTGCGTGGATTTTCTGGTATTTTTCCGGGAATTTTCTGAGACGTCCAAAAATCCATTTTCCTGCGCACAATAAAACCATACAGGCAGCTCTGCTGAAAACAGCGTTAGTCCGAGTTAAGTTCGTCCAAATCATGCAAGAATGAGTGAAAAACAATAGCAAAAGTGTTTGGAAAAGTAGATACGTTTGAGACGTATCAGCCCATAACTGTGTAGCGCCCGTGTGCGTTGTATAGTTAGACAGCGCCCACCCTGTCAGGCCCAATAGAGCCAGATTCGGCCCAGGAGCTCGTATAGCTCTTTTTCTATATACTAGGACAATGCCCGTGCTTTGCAACGGAAGATAAATATTTTTATGTTTTCCCGTGATATACCTTCCCACAATAATGTGATCGTGCAATAAATGCTAATAAAATCCTGCCCGTGATTTACCTTCACACATTAAAGGTTTCGTTAGAGATTTTAGGAAGGGGATCCGGTGATTTTGATGTCAATTAATATTACTTATTGATGCGTGAAAGAGGCAGACGAAGGTAGATGGACGAAACGGGCGATGGACGAAGGATCGTTACATTATTTTTAAGTAGTATATAAAATGCTCGTGCTTTGCCATGGTAAAACTTAAAGAAGCAAAACCCTAATCTCGTTACCTCAAATATCGAAGCAAATAACTGAATGCAGAAACCGAAAATATTTCTAGCAATGGACAAAGAAGGGTCGATGGGAGTAGGTAAAAGTTCACATGTGGAATACTCGATAACAAGATGACAGAACGCTACGTTCTTTTTAAGTAGTAGAGATTTTTGGCAGTATTAGTATTTTGCGACGGCGAGAACTTTTAGCTCGTAGCTCGGATGGAAACGTGTTCTACATGAAAGTTGCTTAGAATTTTATGTAGTTCCATGAAATGTGCTCCTTTGCCATGTTTGCAATTTTTTACATGTTGTATCATTGTTATTTACATGCCATGTCACTGTAAAATGTAATCTATCATAACTTTTTAACCGTTGCTCCAAAAAAAATGTTCTTTACATGTAACTTGATTAGATTTTCGTGTAGATTGTGATTATGCTATTGTTTTCTATTTTTAATCAATATAAAATATGGTTTAGGGCAGAACAGTAATAAAACTATAATTATCGTGGGGTCCGTAATAGTTTCCATGTATAGGTTTTACCCCCACTTAAAGAGACTAGATTAGATAGTTTATTTATGCTTCACCTCTTGCCATGCTTGTGTGACATGTCATGCTTGAGTGAGATTCCATGTTAACAACCTTTGCTCATATTGTGTAGCTAAACAACTTGAACCCTCGATGATAAATGTGCGGTATCGTCGTGTGTGACGAATACTTCACTTAACCTGTTAGTAACCTCTCTTGACGATAGATGCGATACCGTAGTGCGTCGTCTCGTGTTGCCTTCTTGATGTTGTTTGCTGGTGATTGCTTGTAGTAATAGATACCGTAGTGCGTCGTCTCGTGTTTCCTTCTTGTGTGCTTCCGCGGGTACCTCTCGGAGACGTTGCGAGTTTGCGTTCGACTACACCTTCGACTTCGTCTTCTCATCAGGTAAGGGAGAGCATATATCATGCTTATAACTTTCAGATCACTTGTGCCTATGTACAGAATAGAACGATTGGTTGATCCTACCACCTCACATTTATGCCTCCATATTAAAACCCAAACAACCATGTTCCCCACATCCTAGCAAACCATTGTTTGGCCATGTACCTTGCTTGCTTAACCACTGCTTAGTTGCATGCTTAGGATGCTATCAAATGTTCCCCTGTTACTCCTTGGATTTGGGCTACCACATTACTATATTGTTGTGGATGATATGATTATTATAATGTTGACTATATTCGACGAAGGATGGAAGGTCTAGGCTATCGCGCCCCGACGATTTGTTCCATTCGAGTCACCTAGGACCCAAGTTTCGGGTATTATGTCTCTTGACGAGCGTGCCTAACCGCGTGTGGGATTTTATGGGGTCCCATTTTCTTACCTACCTAGCTTCAAACATTTCTAGTGGTGGCCCAAGATGATTTACCATTTGAAAACCGTGTGTGTGTCTGTCGGGTCGCTCCTAGCAGACTTTCTTTAAACCAACCTGGACCAGTGGGGACATGGTTTCCCTGTTGGTCCACCTTGGCCGGCGAGGGGCCGATACCTCAGTGAGGTGTCCCGGTAACCCAAACCCTGTTGAGACAGAAGAGGCCGATCCGAGAGCGTGGCCAGCTTTTGGATTGGGTGTCGACTCCCCGGAGGCCACCCGGATTTGTTCGTTGTTAGTTAGAGGGATTATGACGTCCGGTTCTCTCGGAACAACTCTTCAATGAGTGTATTTAATGGGCCCGACTGACAGAGCTTGGCGTATGTGCGGAGCCTTGTAATGGGCAGTTGGGACACCCCTGCAGGGTTAAATCTTGTCGAGAAGCCGTGTCCACGGTTATGGACGACTTGAGACCTACTCCTTGTTCATAGACAACAACAACTGAGATAATCTTAATAACTTGATCAACGTGTGTGTTCCTTGACTGCTTCTTCTTCATTGGGTGATAAGGGGAGGACAAGGATAGGATAGGTGTTATGTTTGCGTAAGTAGCTGATAGCAAGACTTGTTGGAGGCGATTCCTCATCGAATGCTTGGCTTCTCATCTTACTCTAAATAAATCGTTAGCCACCTCATATATTGCTAGTGCAGCTGCAACCTCAACCACTACCCCCATCTTACCGTGAGAACTTAGTTACAAGACTTGTTGATATAGCCCACCCCTTCTTTTCACTTTTACGCACGTTATGCAAACGATCTTAGACTTCAGAGGAGCTCGACGATCCTTCTTCTGGACGCCTTCGCGGAGACTCGACGACTACTAGTTAGGCGGATCCCGGCGGAGAGCATGGACCCATGTGGTTACAGGAATGGTGTGTTTTATCTTTGCCATTAGGCATTTGATTGTAGTCTGTACTCAGACATGTATTTTCCGCTGATGTATTGTATTAAGGCAGTTGTATGTCGATTGTATGAGATGTTATATCCTTGTAGCCGTAATGTTGTGATATCATATTGAAAATCCGGGGCATATGTCATTGCCATATGTCGCGATGGGACTGATATGTGCTTCGTCTCCGGATCTGGATGGAAACATCTAAATCTGGAACTGTACCATATATCGGGCCTTACAAAAAGTAGTGTGATACTGAATGTACATTCCATAGAACTTTCAAACGATATATTTTTTGTGATATATAACTTATATTTTATTGATTATATGGTATGTGAGGTGTCCAAAATTCCCCACACAACACACAAAGACACCCCCTGGTGGACCGCCTTTTCAGTTTAGAAAAAAAATAAAAGAAAAAATATAGAAATTTTAAAATCCTTTGAGATGCCCATGTGTTATGTGTTCTAGTTGTTAAGAAATTTAACAAACCTGAAATTTGAGTTTGTTTGCAAAAGCCGACGTGTTTCGGTAAAATGGTCATTACTTTTGCATACGAATTCCAATGAAAAAGATTTTTATATGAAAATATCATCTACTCAAAAAGTTGCATTTGATGAGAAAGACCCGCGGTCGTTATCGATTTTCTAGAATCCTCAAAAACCAAACATTAAAAAATTACGGTGCTTTCAAGATCTGGAGGCAAAAATATTTGAAAAAAATAAACTTAGTAGTGGCACATATTTGCTAGGTGCACCATTAGTAATTATCTTCCCGCCTTCAAAATTCAAAATATTTTTCAAAAAAAATCCATTTAGAAAAAACTAGTAGTGGTGCACTATTTGCTAGGTGCGCCACTAGTAATATAAAAATTCAAAAAAAATATTTTTGTTTCAAAAAAATAATTTTGAAAAATATGCTCAAAATATGATAGGTGACTGACCGAAAAGTTTGAAAAAATGATCAAAATTCATTACACCCATGGACATCAACAAGGTTTAATAGGATTGATATGGCACATATATCAACAAGTATTTGTTAAGCGTGCTGGAGCTGGAGTTGAATGGAACTGAGAAGTTAAGTTTGTTGGGGATGGAATAGTGTGAGGATGAGTGACCCACCAAAAAGTTTGACCACGAAGTGCAATTTGACCTGAGATAAAGAGATAAAGCAAAAAAATGAAAATAAAAAAATGTCAGTACTAGTGCACCAAAAGTGTTTGTAATGCCGCGCTATGTGGTGTGCCACTACTACCTGAGATTTGGTGCGCCATTAGTATTGCACTAAATGTGCGTCATTAGTATTTATTACTAATGGTGTGATAATAATGATGCACTATAGATACGCCATTAGTAGCAAATAACGGATACTAATAACACACCAAATATCCGTACTAATGGAATGGAAGGTGCGCCATTAGTACCAAAAAATTGTGCTCCACTAACAATCATTTTTCTAGTAGTGTTAGCACAAAGAATGAAATGGCTTTGTACAAACAAAAATGAAGGGAGTATGTTTATCAGCCTGATGATATAAGTAGCCATACATAGATGCACATGCTAAATAAATGTCATTCATTAGCAGGTTGATCATGTAGGTCGATGAATCCAACTCCTACTACCTTGTCCTCTTTCTCTACCTCACATTATGCCATCTTCCTGCCTCTTTTATTCTTCTTCTAGAGATGATTTTGCTGGCTGTTTGATGTGATGTTCTCGCTGTCTTAGCTTGTCAAATTTTAAAGCTACGGGCAGTAAATCATTCTTGCAAGCTAGCAGCTTTACATGTGCAGCCGTGTCGCCCACGCGATGGAAGCGTGTATCCGCGCTAGATTGTGCGAAAATGATTTGAGCGTCGCTTATGAATGTCTGCGCCCGTTTCCTCGTTTTTCAGGATCCACACGATGAAGGAAGACGTAAGCCAGTGATCAGCAGCGTCTACCAAGGTTCATATGATGGAGTGGCTTTGCCTCCAAGGTCACAAAGACCGATGGCTGTCTGTCTGTCAGTCTGTTGCTCCATCTTCTCGCCTTGGTGTTGCTGTCGGTCGATCGATCGATGGAGTTGGTGCATCTTCACGCCTCATCACCATAGATTAGGTAAGACCTTGCAGTCTAATAAAACACGGAGGTGACAAGGTTTGCAGCACGACTGAACGAAGACCAAGTTTGGCGTGAGGCGCGACGTTAGATTCCACACCGTACTGTCTAACGCACCAACCGACCGGACCCTGATAAAGCGTTGGGCGACGGAGCAAAAGGTTAAAATCATTTTCATACTCGTGTCGTGGTTTCTTTTACTCCACAGGATGTCAGGATGGATAGGAGGCGTGAGCCTTTTGTGAAAATTTTATAGACGTGTCTCATATCTATGTGGTTGACTGATGTATCCGTTGATGTAGCTTGTCTTGTGGACGGACGATTTGTTTGTGCCTCCAAGTTAATGGAATAGCAGTGTTTCGTTGGAGCATCTACAGTTATATTTAGCATTTTTTAAAGAAACGGTGTTTCGCCTTTTTCTTCATTGAAGTCGATCAAAATTTGTTGTAGTAGACAGTCGAAAAATCATCGTGCTAAGACCCCTAGGACCAGCGTACCAGAACAACAACCACTGACATTGAAGAGTAGCGTAGATCGAAAGGATCAAACCTGAAGACACACAAACGTTGACGAACTACGACCAGATCCGAGCAAATCAACTAAGGATAGACTTGTCGAAGACACACTTTCACACGCCCATCAATGATGCTAAACACACCATCGAGATAGGCTAGGCGGGGAGAACCTTATTTTATCTTCAAAAAGTCGTCATCGTCTCATTTTCCCGAACAAGATACAAACCCATACAAAACTCAAAAAACATCTAAAATGATGCCCTCCCGTTGATAAGGATCGAGATCCATCACGTCATCATGGCCCTAAGGCCACAAAGATAAGGCGGATCAGCGGCAACACCGACAGGAGATGTGAGGAGGCGGTTGCATGCGAAGGGAGCTAGCGGCTGCGTGTGTGCCCCGTTTTCCTAAGTAAAATTAGTATGTATCCAAATCAGTCATATAATAATAAACTTAGATTTCTATATTACATTTAGATAATATGAATTTTTTTAATGCTTATGGTCGCGTCTATGGATAGAATCCGTTGGGTCCTCATTTGTTCCGCTAAACAATCACACACCTCATGAATCCATGAAAATTCATGCACATCGATCATATAGCATAAAAGATTATCAACCCAACATGTGATGAAACAAAATAGCATAATTCAACAATTTATTACATGCTAAAATAAAATTAACAATCTATACATAGATTGCCAAATGAATCAAACATCATGATTGCGATCGGTGTTCCTCTTCATCGTGTCAATCAATTATTTCTTCCCTTTATCATTCAATAATCTAATTTCTTGCAAATTGATCCTCAACTCCTCCGTCATTATTGTTATCCTCAACATCTCTCTCAATCTTGTTTACTTTTCAAGCACTAATTTCATATGAACCTTGTGCTTCTCATTTTATATTTTATCTCTCTCTATGTTTAATCTTTGACTTTGCACATCCAAGAACATACTTTCCTCTCCTCTTTAATATGTTCACTGGCGGAAAAAATGCTCATCCATGTGGCGATCATTTTTCTTGATGCACCATCACAAGCGGTATGGTGCTTCTCTGTAACAGCCCGGGATTTTCACCCAAATTAAAAAAAATGTTTGTTGCATTATTTTGTTGATTGCTAGAATTGTTTGCAGTATTTGCTTCGCCGATTTATTAATTGATGAATATTCACCCCCTCCTTCTCGTATCGGTTGTGAGTTCGGACCTTTTCCCCAATGGCACACGACCTCGTTGCGGCACCGGGAAAGTCACCCGATCACCGTCGCAACCTCCAGCACAAGACCAGCCATCACCAACGGTGCGAAAAAAACCTCATTTATATTCAAATGGGTTATTTTATCAGGAGGTAATCGACGTCTCGGTTGGGCGCGAAACATTGTAGACGACGTGGCTACTGTGTGGCGACGCTGTATTTCGAGTTTTGTGCGATTCCGACTTCGTCGGGTAGGTGAACGATCGGATGTGCCAGACATAGTAGCCGATGTAATTCCGGTGCCGTATTTATAAAATATCGCGTGCGCCGATAACTAGACCCCCGGATTCCCCTCTTATCTTTGGATTTCTAGCCACCCAAAAAACCGGACCCAAAACGGACTATTTGTGCCCAAAAAACACCCCCTAACAACCACCTACTATAAATAGTAGGTGCTACCAACCAAAAATGGGCAAACCCTAACCAACCTCCTCTCTTTCTGTGCCTAGCCACCCCAGCGCCTCCACCTTGCAGCCGGCGCCACCGCCTGCAATCCCAGCGGGATCGGACGTCGTCCCGATCCAGCCAAACGCCCACGTGGGCCGCCCCTAGAGCCTCGGCCCAGCGACCCAGCCCAGTGCGGCTCGGCCCGCTTGAAAGGACGTGGATGTCGCCTAGAGGGGGGTGAATAGGTTCTTAAAATAATTACGGTTTAGGCTTGAACAAATGCGTAATAAAACTTAACGTTTAATTTGCCAAGCAAGAAACCTAAATAAGCTAGGCTCAACTATGTGCACCAACAACTTATACTAAGCAAGATAAACAACTATGTGATAGCAAGATATATAACAAGAGCACTAAGGCTATCACAGAGTAGGTGCATAAGTAAATACGTTGACTAGATGAACAATCTATGGGACAAGCAATGCACAATAATATGAGCAAGCACAAGATAAACAATGTAATAAGCTAGTTCAAAGTAAGGGTAGAGATAACCGCAAGTGGAGCCGATGGAGACAAGGACGTGTTATTGAAGTTCCTTCTCTTGCGAGAAGTACGTCTCCGGTTGGAGAGGGTGAGGAGCACAATGCTCACACGAAGCCAACGAGGGCCACCCTATTTCTCCTCACGCTCTTACCAATGCAAGATGTCGTGATTCCACTATTAGGACACTTGAGGGCGGTCACCGAACCCGTACAAATGGCGACCCTTGGGGGCGGTCACCGAACCCGTACAAATGCTCAGGGCAATCTCCACAACCGAATTGGAGGTTCCCGTAGCGTCCCGAAGCTTTACACCACAATGAATGAGCTCCGCAAGAACAAGCCTCTAGGCACCAACGCACCCAAGAGGTACAAGCTCTAGAGTGCCAATGCACTCAAGAGTAGCAATCTTCTCAACTTCACTTACTACAACGAATCCTCGGAGAGAACTCAAACCGATGCACCAAATGCAATGGAAAGAGCACACGAAGTGCTCAAGTCCCCCGCTCTCAAATCCCACCAAAGCAACAAAAGCTATGGAGGAATATGAGAGGAAGAACAAGGAGAACACCAAGAAACTCCAAGATCTAGATCCACAAGGTTCCCTCACAAAGAGGAGAGTTGTCTGGGTGGAGAATGTGGATCTAGACCTCCTCTCTCTTTTCCCTCAAAAAGAAGCAAGAATCATAGGAGGGAAAGAGAGCAAGCAAGCTTTTAGAGGTCAACAATGGAGGAAGAAAGCTTGCAAAGAACAGGTAGGGACAAAGGAGGAAGAAGACCTGTCGTCGATATGTAACGGCAGATGCCATGGGGATGGCTAAAGAGGGGGACAGACCGAGGTTAGTGTCGCTGGTACCGGAATCGAGAGTGGGAACACACGGTGAGACACCACGATGTACCCACGTTCGGGGCTCTCCGTAGAGATAACACCCCTAGTCCTGCCGAGCTAGCTATATGCAATAACTCTGGCTACAATGAATGCTTCTCAAGCTGTTTGAGAGGAAGGAGAAGAGGGCCTCTGGTCACTACTCTCTCCTGGCTCTCTCTAAGGTGGGTGAAGTTGCAATAAGTGCTCTCTCGTCCCCCACGCAGGAGGGGTACCCGGGTTTCTTATAGGCCGAAGGGCCCAGCTGTCAGCCTCAGACAAGCTAGGGACTTCACATCGTGTACTTCCGGATGACCCGGTGTAGACTTGCGACTCACCATACCTCTATCTTGTAGACCTCGGTAGTGAACATTGGAGCTAGAGACTTAGGCCTATCGGCCAGTCCGCGTGATCGGCGATGGAGGAGACCGCACGCCTCTGACAGTCCCGATCTTCAGGGATTGTGCATTGAATGCCCTTGTACCAGGTGTCCGACCTGGGATTCTGCTCGGCTGTTATTCTGTTTACTCCGGCCGAATGCTTCCTGGTGAGGTCGATTGCGCCCTCTCTGGGGCAATCGGCCCTCAACTTTGAACAGTTCGGCCCACTTCCTGCTTGCTCTTGGCTAGCTCGGCCTTGATTAGATCAGTGACCATCAGGTCGGCGAGTTTTTCCTTGATGACTTGTTTCCCTTGGGTGACCCTACCCGGGGGTCATTCCCCCGACAGTAGCCCCTGTAGATGCGGAGGTCCCGCCGAACTTAGAGATGGTGAGGCCTGCACAGGTTCCTTCATTTCTAAAATGCTGAATCTTTGTTTCTGACCGATTGCTTCAATAGGCCGATTGCTCTCCATCTGCCGATTGCTCTTGGTCTTCTTACCGATTGCTCTCAATGGGCTGATTGCTCTCCATCTGCCGATTTCTCTTGGTCTTCTTGCCGATTGCTCTTGATAGGCCGATTTCTCTTGGTCTTCTTGCCGATTGCTCTTGATAGGCCGATTGCTCCTTATTTGCCGATTGCTCTTGACCTCCTCGACCGATCCTCCCAACGGTTGGTTTGACTGGAATGTTTACCGAACTTGCCGCTTCGAATTCGCCGCAGAATACAGGACGTCGTGCCATGATTTGACATGCCATAACCACTGCCTCGACCCACGCGCGCACGTCTTGTCCCATCCGCCGGATCTTCTGTGCTCCGAACTGATGATGCCTTGTGGATACACGCGGCCACACCGCCTGCTGGGTCGGCACACTGGATCCCACTACCTCCTCGCCGGTTCTTTAAATACTCCGTGGGGTGAGAGATGCGCCACGCACCCCCCCCCACTCCATCGTCTTCCTCGCGCTCTCCTCCTCTGCCTCCGCCGCCGCACCACGCGCCTCTCCGTGCCGCTACCGCTGCCCCTCGACGCTAGGAGCTGTTGCGCCGAGGACCTCGCGGCTGCACTCCGCCGCCGTCATCACTGCTCCTCCTCTGCCACGATTGGTGGGCTCGGATCCAGATTTCCGCCGCCGCCGCCGCCGTCTTCACCGCCGTCTCCGTATCGCTCCTCCTCGCCCACCACGGAGTCCGACGCCTCCATGGGGGACGATGCAGCCGCCGCCGGCTCTCAGAGGGGATCTTGGAAGGGCTCCATTGTTACTGAGATGCATATTGCTCTCCTCCGCCGGTCTCGCAAGATTCCGGCGGACCTCGATTAACGCGTCCCCGGCGACGAGATTGTGCACGCTCCCCAGGCCGGTGAGCGCGTCGTCTTCCTCACGCACTTCCAGCGCGGCTTCGGGCTTCCGGTGAGCCAGTTCTTCCGTGACTTCCTCGACTTCTACCGCATGCAACCGCACCACCTCGGGGTGAATGCCATCATGCTACTCTCCACTTTCGTGTCACTGTGCGAGGGCTACCTCGGAGTTCGGCCCACCATTGGACTCTGGTGCCGGCTCTTCTACTTCCGCAGATTCCGAGTGGGCACTGGGGTGTTCGCTGTTAACCCCAAGACCAAGAAAAAGGAGGAGGTGAAGGTGATGGCCGAGTGCGGTGGCGCCACCATATACATCCGTAAGGTCGGACTCTACCCTCATCCCCAACTACCTCAGTCCATCAAGAACTGGCAGATGGGGTTCTTCTATGTTTCTTCACCGAAGGACCAGGACTTGCTGAATCTGCCTGAATTCTCTCTGCCGCCTCCGACTGCCAAGTACCACTGGGCTGACAAGCCAGGGGAAGGGGACACCGACCTGGATCGTCAAATGTCCCAGATCCAGAAGCTGATGGATGAAGGACTGCAACCCGCCGACTTGGTGGCGACATGGCTCTGCCGCCGAGTGCTCCCGCTACAGCGCCGCTGCCACCGTATCTGCGATATGAGTTGCCTCCTTGACCCCACCTGGATCTCTACATTCCGCATAAACGAAGCTGAGTTCCTCCGCCGAATCAACAGTATCACCGATCTCAAGGTTGTTGGGCCTTTCGAGTTCAGGAAAACGGCGCACAATCAAGCTCGGCTCTGCCCTGTGGTATGCCTTTATCTTGTCATTTACCCTTAGCTCTTATTTCTCTCTTGCTGATTCTGATCGGATCTTTCTCCCCGGGTGTTCCTTGGCTCTAGGGTCATGCAGGACGGACAGTCCGCCTCGGGCTACCACCCCGACCGTGCTGAGGAAGATGCCCAGGACTTGGAGCTTGAACAGGAGACCGATTCTGAGACTGACGCTCGGACTGCTTCTTTCGGGCTCGGCCTCAAAAGGCCGGGTGAGTATGATTCCTCCGTCAAACGCTTCATGGCCGAATGGAGCAGTGATGCTGACTCCCTTGGTGACTTCGGCGCAGAATCTGAACCGGCCGAGAAGACAGTGGCCGAGGGGAAACGCCCCCGAACTGATGATGCCGCCGGTCCCTCCAAGGCCCTCAAGAAAAAAGGCAAATATGGTGCACGCCGAGCCGACCCCAAACCAGGTGGCCCTCTGCTCTCTGCCACTCCTCTGAACATCGCTCGCCCTGGCTTCTCCATGGCCAAGTTTGCTGCCCAGCTACCCCCGAGCTTCTGGGTATGTATCTTTGTGCTTTTTGCTCCTTCTGATCTTTCTCTACTGTTTTTTCTCAATTTGCTCTTTGTTTTGCAGGGCTGCCCGATCTATTGATCCTGTGGCGCCTGGGGTAGCTCCGGTTGCTCCCCCTGCCACCTCTGATGCCCCTCCGAGTGCAATCCCTGCGGCCTCCGCTACCTCCAACATGCCGGCGCCTTCTCGTAAGAGAGCCACCATCGACACCAACAAGGCCGAGCGGGCCAAGAAACAACGAGCTGCCGCTGCCGCGAAACAGGCGCAGCCAGCTGCTCCTCTGTCGATCTCTACTGCTCCTCCGACTGCTGGCGCGCAGTCGGCCACTCCTGCCACGACCATCGCTGCTGCTTCTCCGATCCTGCTGGACCCCTCTGGTATCGCACATCTTAATGTGCCATTGCCAGATCGGCCTAATGCTGATGCTGCTCAGCCTGAGGCTTCTTCATCCCAGGACACTGCCGTAGATCCAACTCCTGCAGCCGGCTCGGAGGGTACTGCTGCTACCTCTGCCGAACTAACTGCTTCTCCACCCGCCGCTCCGCAGGTTAATTTTCCACTCGCTACTCACACCCTTGCCGGACCCGGTGCTTCCACAGCACCATCCTCTAGTGCACTTGTGCGCCAGCCGCCGACCAGCCGCCAGCTCTTGCTAGCTGATCGGTTTTGCGAGGCGTACATTGGCGTTTCTGACGTGTCCCCCGTCCGACCTGCTGCCGATTCGGCCACTCCTCCGCCTCCTGGATCCGAGGACCAACTCCCATCCCATCTCTTGGGCCGATTGGGTGGCCTTGCCACCCACATCAGACATTTTGCTGAAGGAGCTCTGGGCCAGATCCTTGCCTCCGAACACTCTACCACTTTAAGTTTGCTTCTCAGTGGGGGCGTGCCTAGCGCACCCACTCGGTGTAGTCCACGAGATTCGGGCCGATTGCTTGCAATCTGCTCGGATCTTACTTTCTTTTGATTACTGCACTTTGCTCGGATCTGACCGACCCATTTTTGAGGCCATCTGTGATAGACGTCAAGCTGTGTTTGACGAACTCTTGGCTGCTTATTCAGCGGGCCAAAACTCCATTGCTGCTCTGAAGAAGAATGCTGACGCCCAGGCCGCCAAGATCCAAGAACTAACATGTATGATTTTGCTTGCCCTTCTTTCTTTCTCCCGATTGTTACTGCGTTCTCACTTGATTTCAAACTTGCAGCTGCTGCCACTCGCTCCTCCGAGCTAGAGGCCTCTCAAAAGAAGATTGCCGAACTGGAGAGCCAGCTCGGTGAAAAGAATGGTCAGCTCGGCAATGCCAAGAAAGAGCGTCAGCGCCTAGCTACTGTTGAGACCGAGCTGCAGGCCAAACTTCAAAAAGCTACCAAGGATCTTGCCGCCGCCAAAACTGCCCATGAACAAGAACTACAGAGGCTTGTCGATGCTCGCCACGAGGTGGAGGGCCAACTGCTCAAAGAGAAGGATCTTGCCGTCAAACGCGCCGAGGACATGGATGTCCAACATCAGACGGAAATCCAACGCGCACAAGCTAATGTTGATATTGCCCTTTCCTGCCTCCACCGAGTGGATCTTGCCCTTGCATGTATTTTCTGTTTTGTTCACTCTTGTACTCCGATCTGATCTTGCTGCTCTCCGAGCTAACCTTATTCTCCGATTGCTCTTGCCGGATGTCTGGCCCCACTCTACTACTGCTGCTGATGAAGCTATTGCCGAAGCCCACCGAGTGCGAGGTGTAGTACTTGCTGCTGATGCCGGCTGGGACGCCGAGGACTTTGTTGTTGCTCTGGATGCCCGAATCCCTCATGTGAAATGTGCCCTATGCAATTACAAGACTGGTATCCAGAAGCTGAACGACAAGATATTCAAGGGCCAGCAGAAGCCGATTGCCTTTGAGAGAAATGAAGATGTTGCTCGGAATCTGAAGGCTATGCCTCGCCAGGTTGAGAATATGCTTGATTATGCCTTCCAATCTGGAGTGCAGGCTGCTCTCTCCATTGCAAAGAGTTGGTACCCCAACCTTGACCTGAAGCTGATGACTGCTCTGCGCGAAGGATCCGAAGAATACGTTGGCGAGCTCTGGACCCAGATCTGCCACATTGCCCAAGAGCTCATAGACGGCATGGATCTCCTGGAAGTTACTCCCTATCTTGATTTTGTTGGTCAGCCGACTGGAGTTTCCTCCTTCAGCGACCTTTTATATACCACCAGTGAAGATGCACCCCAGTCCCGACCTGCTCGGCGGACCGGCAGCGATGGCTCCCACTCCTCGGACTATGCTGATGACGACGCTGAGGAAGAAGGTGAAGGCTCCTCCGACGAGCACTCGGCGAGTGCTGCCCATGACCCCTCACATGATCAAACCAAGACTACTGCCTCTTCTGCTCCGGGGGGTGCCACCAGCACGGCCCCAACTTCTTCAGCTTCGACTGCTCCATCTGCGTCGGATGCGCCGACCTCTTGAGCTTGGCCTATCGTTTTAACTTCCTGCTTTTGCTTGAAAAACAGTTAAATTCTAAGTGCGCCCGTTGAGGGCCACTTTCATGTAATGAACACCATTCGGCCAACTGGCCCTACTTTCTTGCGAACTTGCTTTTTCTTAGATAACCATGGCACTCTGCCTTTGCGCTTTCCAACCGATTGCCTTTTTCCTTGCCTTTTTTCTCTCTTGGCCGATACTCTTGCCAACCTTACAGCCGACCTGCAGTCTGTGGTCGGATCGAAGAGTAGGCCTCGAAGGAACTTTCGACAAGTACTCCCAGGCTCTCAGTTTTTCTCGCAAAGGTAGGGCTTTACAGATGGGCCGATTGCAACCTGCTAACTGCTGGCCAGCCAGCCTGGTCAAAATTAGTGGGTCTGCTATCAGCTAACTCCGAACTAGATATACTTTAAGTATGAACTCTCCGATTGATGATTCTTCTCGGCCATGTCCACCCGACATTACAGCCGACCTGCGGTCTGCATTCGGTTCGGACCATCTTTCGCAAAACCCCTCACTCGTTTTGCTCTTTCTCCGAGTATACCCTTTTCGGGGCAACCGGCCAGTCCTCGGGTCTGATTTCGCTGACCTTAGGACTGGGAAACATACACATAATTTTTATAACTCCTGCCGAATGCAGTCTCATGGACGCACGACTATTCTCATTGATAACATTTCCATAAAAAAAGGGGAATACAACAGTACCGTTCAACTGTAAAATGGACATAACAGCTCGGCGTTCCAAGGACGCTCCGTTTCTTGCCCCGAAGTATCCACATATCGGGTCGGCTTCCTGAGATCAATGAGGTAGTATGCATTGTTTTGAGCGCTCGACTGACGACGAATGGGCCTTCCCAAGGAGAGGATAACTTGTGCTGGTCATCCAATTTCTGGATTCGGCGCAGCACCAAGTCACCCTCACGAAAAGCTAGGGGACGGATCTTCTTGTTGTGGTAGTGACGCAGCTTCTGCTGGTATATTGTCGATCTGGACAAGGCCAGGAGACATGCTTCTTCTTTGAGACGAACGTCGTCCTCACGAGCTTCCTTGGCTTCTGCCTCCGTGTACATGGCGTGACGAGGTGAATCGAACTCAATGTCACAAGGGAGCATTGCTTCAACGCCATATACTAGGAAGAAGGGAGTGAATCCAGTTGAACGGTTCGGTGTGGTGCGCAAACTCCAAATCACTGCTAGCAGCTCGTCAATCCATGCGCCAGGTGCTCTTTCTAATGGCTCCACCAATCTTGGTTTGATTCCGGACAGAATGAGACCATTCGCTCGCTCTGCTTGACCATTTGATTAGGGATGAGCTACAGATGCTACGTCCAGCCGGATGCCCTGCTAGGAGGCAAACCGAGCTAGCGCCCCTTTCCAAAGTTTGTTCCATTGTCAGTGATGATGTTGTGCGGCACTCCATATCTGACCATAATGTCTGCTATGAACCTGACCGCAGTCGGCCCATCTAGCTTCTTGATCGGCCTTGCCTCAATCTACTTGGTGAACTTGTCCACTGCTACCAGTAAGTGTGTCATGCCACCTCTTGATGTTTTGAACGGTCCCACCATGTCCAGAACCCAAACTGCAAATGGCCATGTGATCGAAATGGTTTTGAGTGCTGAGGCTGGTAGGTGGCTTTTTTCTTTGAATCTCTGACACCCATTGCAATGCTTGAACAGTTCTTCTGCCACTGCTTTCGCATTCGGCCAATAAAACCCATGGCGAAAAGCCTTGGCAACTATCTCTATTGCTGATGCGTGATGACCGCACTCGCCTTGATGGATGTCTCGGAGCAATTCCAGCCCCTTGTCCTCTTACACACACCGCTGAAGAACTCCTGTTGCACTGCGGTGCACCAACTCGTTGTTGATGATTGTGTATGCTCCAGATCGGCGTTGGATTTTCCGAGCTTCCACTTCATCTTCTAGGAGTGTGCCGTCCACCAGGAAGTTTCTGAATGGTTCTGCCCAGGATGGTGCTGCCACAATTACCTTCTGGCTCTGGCTGTTCGACTTCTTCTACTGGTAGCTCAGAAGCGGAGGGGCCGATTGCGTCTTGCACGATCCCCTCAGTCCCCGAGCCAATGACAGCAGCCCCTGGTGTGCAATCGGCAGCCCCTGGTGCGGCCGAATGCTCCTTTGCCTTTTGCTTCTTTGCCTCGAGCTCTGCCATCTTCAGGTCGGTCGGAATAAAGATTGACTCTGATTCTGGGGAAGGCTTGATGGATGTTCTCTAGTGATACTCCTGGTGGAATTTCCTTTCTGGTAGACCCCAGCTTGGATAGTGCATCTGTTGCTTCATTTTCAGCTCCGGGAATATGATGGAACTCGCACCCTTCTAAGAAACGTGATAACTGCTGCACAAGGAATCTGTATCTTGCCATATTTTCATCTTTTGCGTCCTAAGTTCTAGTGCATTGCTGCACCACCAGATCGGAGTCGCCATAACACAGAATCCGCCGAATGCCGATTTCCTTGGCCAATCGGACACCATGCACCAAAGCTTCATACTCGGCCACATTGTTTGATGCTGCAAAATGAATCTGCAACACATACTCGAGCTTGTCTCCTTTTGGAGAAGTAAGAACAACACCAGCCCCTAGTCCGGTCACCATCTTGGAGCCATCGAAGTGCATCTGCCAGAACTGAGAGTCCGGACAGGGGGGTATATATTGAGTTTCTTCCCAATCCACCAGAAAATCTGCCAGGACTTGAGATTTGGCTGCCGCCCGAGGCTCATACTTGATCCCATGTGTTGCAATTTCAATGGCCCACTTTGCCACCTTACCAGATGCGTCCCGACTGCCGATGATTTCTGCCAGCGGAGCCGAACTGGCCACCGTGACCGATGTGCCTGGAAATAAGGTTTCAACTTTCTTGCCGCCATGTACACACCATATCACATCTTCTGATAATGGGGGTAGTTTTGCTTGGAGGTTGAGAGCACTTCACTGACATAATATACTGGCCTCTAGATCGGCTGTGCCTTGTCCTTTTCAGGACGCTCGACCACCATAACAATACTGACCACCCGCGTGGTTGCAGAAATATAAAATATCATTGGCTCTTTTTCCTTCGGAGCTGCCAGCACTGGAGCGGTAGACATCATGCGCTTGAGCTGCTTGAATGCTTCGTCCGCTTGCGGGGTCCAAATGAACTTGTCTGTTTTCTTCATCAGCTGATATAGCTGAATTGCCTTCTCTCCCAGCCGACTGAGAAATCGGCTAAGCAAGGCCAAGCATCCGGTGAAATTCTACACATCTTTGAGACTTCTGGGCTTTCCCATCCTCTCGATTGATGCAATCTTCTCAGGGTTGCACTCGATTCCTCTCTCGGAGACCAAAAATCCGAGCAATTTGCCGGCTGGCACGCCGAACACACATTTCTCTGGGTTGAGCTTGATCTGGTATGCTCGCAAATTTGCGAATGTCTCCTTGAGATCATCCAGCAGGGTTGAGCCTAGTGATACGGTGAGGATCTCTCACTCCTCGTTGGTTACCCCAAGTGGAAGGTGAGATGTAGCGTAGCAGCAAATTTCCCTCGGTAAAGTTACCAAGGTTATCGAACCAGTAGCACTCCAAGAGATACAAGAAGGTGTCACGGCGCTTGACGTGGACCTGCACACAGCAACAAATAACTTTTCTCCCAACGAGTACAGAGGAGTTGTCAATTCCTCCGGCCTTGCTGTTTACAAAGGATCAACGCAAGAGATAACAATAGTGGAAACTGAAAAGCAAACTAAGGATGTAAACAGTAATGTGAAGATGGACCGAGGTCCCGTGATTTTCACTAGTGATGTCTCTCTCCCAAAAGACGATAAAAGTGCTAGCGAGGTAAACAAATCACAACTGGGCAATTGACAGGATTATGAAGGCACCGCAATGCTAACTATGCTGCAAAGAAAGGAAGGGCTCAAAAGCAATGGGCAGTACGCCAAGGTAAGTAGACCGAAATCCAACTGCATCTACTACGAATCATCCACCTTGAGATATCTATCCAGAACATCTCGCTGGTATTAAGTTGTGAATCCCACCCAAAGTGTAAACTCAAAGCAACATATAACTGCATTAAAAGAACTTTGCGTAAAGTAAACAATCCTTGCACCCGCGGATACAAGCACCGTTGTTTTATCCCTGGTGGCAACAGCACATCCCCTAGTCTCATGTTTCTGTCACTCAAGCTAGACATCAAGGGGCTGAACCCACAATCAAGCATAACGCTCCCTCTTGGAGTTGCAACAAATCACTTGGCCAAAGTAAAATACGGCAACGGAGAACATGCAAGAATTTACTCAAGAACAAAATATAAAACAGAAGAACCAAATATATTACTCATCACAATCTGAACATAGTCTCATAATCCATCATATCCCAGAAAACTCAGCATAGCAACAGCAGAAATTACAGAAGTGCCTCGATCATGTGAGGCAGCTCACGAGGTCTCGAAAGTGGAAGCACAAAGTGGGGAGAGAAGTACATCACATAGCTACTGGTAACGGACCCATGGTCCAAGGGGGACTACTGACGGTACATACGGGAGGCGTCCATGGCTATGGATGCTCTCCCGGAGGGGGTTCCTCCTCCCGGCAGGGTGCCGGGGCAGCTTCTCCAGGCAGACCCGATCTAGAAACGGCGGCGGCGGCGGTACGGAGGCGAGATCGCAAAAAAGAGATCGATCTTAGGGGTTTCCACCACGAGGGCTAAATATAGGCGGAGGGGGTGTCGAGGGGACCCACAGGGCAGCCAGGAGGCCCCCTGGCGCGGCCTAGGGTGGGGCCGCGCCAGGGACCCTTCTGGAGTCCCTGTGGTGGCCCCCCTCCGCTGCCTTGGTGATTCCAGAAGCTTTCGGGTCGCTGATTTTTTATCTGATTTTTCCGGATTTTTTGGAGCACTTTTAATGGCCGGAAACCCTGAAATACAAAAACAGCAGAAAACAGCAACTGGCAGCTGGGTGCACTGGGTTAATAGATTAGTCCAAATATGTTGAAAAGTGTATGAAAGTTCAAGCAAATCATGGCAAAGTCACACAAAACACGCATGGAGCAAGCAGAAATTATAGATACGTTTGGGACGTATCACCTAGCACCGACTTGACCACAAGGTCATCTACATATACATGAATGTTCCGACCTAACTGAGGCCGGACACATCGCTACATACTACACTGATAAGTCGCGCCGCCGTTTTTTAGGCCAAAGGGCATGGTGATGTAGCAATAAGCCCCGAATGGGGTGATAAAAGCTGTTTTAATCTGATTGTTGACATCAAGCTTAATCTGGTGATAGCCTGCTATGGCATCCAGAAAGCACAGGAGCTGACAGCCGGCCGTAGAATCAATCACTTGATCGATACGGGGCAATGCAAAAGGATCCTTGGGGCAGGCCTTATTCAGGCAAGTGTAATCTATACACATGCGCCAAGTTCCGTTCTTCTTCGAAATCAGAAATGGATTTGCTAACCAGTCTGGGTAGAACACTTCCTTGATAAATCCTGTTGCGAGCAATTTGTCTATCTCATCGCCGATTGCTCCTCTCTTCTCTTCTGAAAAACGCCGAAGTAGTTGCTTCATCGGCTTGGATCCAGGTCGGATATGAAGTTTGTGCTCAACAAGTTCCCTCGGTACACCAGGCATGTCATGTGGGGACCATGCGAAGATGTCACGGTTCTCACGGAGGAACTCGACGAGCTCGCCTTCCTATTTGCTGCTGAGATCGGCCCCGACGACGACGCACTTGCTCGGGTCGGAGGGGTCCAGGGCAATCCTCTTGCTGTCCTTTGCTGCTTGAAATATGGTCTCATCATCCGATCTCTTGGCCTTCGTGCTCGACATGGGGTCCTTCATCTGAGCTTGGGCCATTGCTACGACCTTGTCGAGCTGGCGCCGTTCTGCATTGATGACCAGCGAATCGGCTAGCTTGGAACCGGCAGACGAACACTCCAGTGACTTCCTGTAGTCACCACACACAGTGATTGGACCATTCGGCCCTGGGAGCTTCATCTTCAGGTAGGGCTGCATGATGTTGAATATGACCTTGGTTATCGCAGGCGATCCGAGCAAGACATGGTATGGTCTACTCAGATCGGCCACCTCGAACCAGATCGGCTCTTGGCGGAAATTATCCTTCGACCCAAACACTACCTCAAGCCGAATGCGGCCTAATGGGGTACATGACAGGCCGGGCACTATCCCATGAAATATGGTCCTGCTGGGCTCCAATTCACTCTCACTGATGCCGAGCTTGATCATTGTGTGTCTGTGTAGAATGTTGATGGCGCTGCCTCCATCAATGAGTTTCCTGGTAAACTTGCACGAATACAAATGTGCCGCCAAGATTGCATCCACCACGAGCATATAACTGCCCGGGTTGGGCATTACGCTCGGGTGGTCCTCTGGGGCCCATGCTATGGCATTGTCCGACCAGTTCATCCTCTGAACAATTGCTGGCATGGTGGCATTGACTGCCTGCTCACGGGCTCTCTGACTGCCCTTGTCGTCCGATTCACCGGTGAAGATCATATATGCTACATCCTAACATGGGAAATCTTGCCGATCATTTGCTGGTGGTGGACCTGGGGGTGGTGGTGGGAGTGGGGGGTTTCCTTCTCCTCCCTTTGCCAAACGCTCAACCCAGATGCACTGCCGAGTGGTGTGTGAGGCGGGCTTGCCCACTCCACTATGCATTTTGCAGAGCTGGTTCATCATGTCCTCAAAGGTGTATGGGGGCATGATCTGACCTTGCGGCCTTTCTGCAGGCTTCTGCTTCCGACTGCCTCCCGCAGCCCCTTGTTCCTCTTGATGTTGCACTGTTGCTACCTGCCGACTGCCATATTGGGCATCCGGATGCTTGTCCGTCCTCTTGTTAAAACATGTGTTGTTCTTGTTGCTGGGGGTGTTGTTGAAATTGGGGTTGTTGTTGTTGCCAAAGTTGTTCCTCTGGATCTCGCACCGATTGGGACCGTTGGGCCCGTTTGCTTCTGCCGACTGCTTCTGCTGTCTGGATGGTTGCCCTTGGATGAAACCACTGGGACTCAACGTGATCGGGCGCATTGCAGAATCAGATGCAGCGAATGAATTGGCTATTCTCATCAGATCGGCCAAAGAAGTTATCTCCTTGCGCAGGAGCTTGTGCTTCAACAAAGACCCGTCCAAGCAGTCGTCGGTGAAGTACTGGATGGCTTGGATTTCATGAACTCCCTCGCAAGTGTTTCTGAGCTTGATCCACCGCTGAAGGTAATCGCGAAGGGGCTCGTCCTTTCCTTGTACACAGAGTGCTTGCCGAGGCAGACCTGGGCGCTCGTAAGTACCCGTGAAGTTGCGAACAAATGCATCCTCAAAATCCTTCCAACAATTCATGTTGTTGCTGGGAAAACTATTTAATGAGGACCAAGCTGAACCTTGAAGCACGAGCGGTGCATAGCGTACAGCTACGCGCCGACCACCTCATGCGATGCCGACTATTGTCATATAATCGACCAACCAATCTTCTGGCTTGACTTCCATTGTACTTGGGGGTGTCCCTGGGCAATGTGAATCCTTTTGGGAACTGCTCTTGCCGAATGCGCGGGCCGAAGCACGCTGGACCTGCCGGCGCATCGTCTTCCGGTTGCTTACCCTGCTGCAGCTCCTCGATTCGGTGTCTTGCATCATTATCCGCGATTTCTCGGGGACCTAAACGCTGACTTATCGTCGGCCGGGCTGA
The DNA here is from genome assembly GCA_950022295.1 of Bromus sterilis. Lineage (NCBI taxonomy): Eukaryota > Viridiplantae > Streptophyta > Magnoliopsida > Poales > Poaceae > Bromus > Bromus sterilis. The sequence goes on along the minus strand of OX465597.1, from coordinate 314,180,251 downwards.
TGGCGCCGGTTGTTCGTTGCGCCTGCTATTGACTGATGGCTCATCCCTCCGACTGCCTCCTACAGCCCCTTGATTCTTCCGACTGCGATGCAAACTGCCATGCGGCAAAGATGCCTGCCTCTGCTGCCGAGGTGGCACATTCGGCTAATTTGCACCCGCAGTTGCCCGAACTGAATTTGATGCTACTGGCCCTTGCTGCTCGGTGGCCGCCTTCTGCTGCTGGTTTGCTGTGGTTATGAGGTCACGCATTTGGCGCGTCCTCTCCCGCAGATCTTCTCCTTCCAAGTGCTCCAGCTCGGTGGCGATCTGCTCGGCAACTGTCATGTTCTTCACAGGAGAACTATATGAGATCTGTGGAACAACGATGAGGGTTGTTACTGGCTGCTGGGCTCCTCCCATCTCTCTGTCGACCTCTCGGCCTGCTGCTCGGAGCTCCTCGATAACAGGGGGTGGGACAACACGCTGCCGGATACCATGCGTTGCGTCGTACTCCCGAACGGATGCCTCCATCCGGCTCTTTTCAGCGTCGATCCTATCTGATTTCTCCTTCATAGCCTAACGCACCTTTTCCAGCTCGGCGTGAGCCACAACTAGATCGGCATGAAGATCCACAGGAGTGTTGAGCACATCCGGTGGGTTTCTTGGACCTGCTGGTGCCGTGGTTGCCGCCCTCGCAGCTCGGGTTGCTGAAGTAGAGCTGTGGCAACTGGACGCCCCCGCCATCATAACCTTCGCACGGATGTGCGCAGTCGTGCCCTCTGTTCCCATGGCATCCGTCCCTCCTAGCAACGGATCCGTCAGCTCAGAAAACACCCGTACCTCTCTGGGAAACACATCAGGAAGTGCCGCGACGAAAACGCGATGTGCGCCGAAAGGAATGATGATGCCGCGCGGCAGAGGCATTCCAGCCCCAAACCGCGAGGCGTTGTCGATGACGAAGTCCCACGCTCCGCTCCTCATCACCAGGCCGAGGCAAAGCGCACGCGCGATGCAGATGATGGTCCTGTCCGGATCAGAACTCCAGTCGACGCCTCGGCCTGCCCCACGGTGGCGCCAATTGTCGTCGATATGTAACGGAAGATGCCATGGGGATGGCTAAAGAGGGGGACAGACCGAGGTTAGTGTCGCTGGTACCGGAATCGAGAGTGGGAACACACGTTGAGACACTGATACGGTGAGGATCTCTCACTCCTCGTTGGCTACCCCAAGTGGAAGGTGAGATGTAGCGTAGCAACAAATTTCCCCTATACAGAGGATAGGGTTTGTCTCCCGTAGGACTCGCAGAGATACAAGAAGGTGGTAAAGTGAACAACGGCGCCGAGGTTGCTAACTTCACTTGGACCTGCACACAAATACAGATAACTTTTCTCCCAACGAGTACAGAGGAGTTGTCAATTCCTCCAGCCTTGTTGTTTACAAAGGATAAAACGCACGGGATAATGATAGTGATAGCAACTGAAAAGTAACCTAAAGATGTAAACAGTGATATGAAGATGGACCGGGGTCCCGTGATTTTCACTAGTGACGTCTCTCTCCCAAAAGACGATAAAAGTGTTAGCGAGGTAAACAAATCACAGTTGGGCAATTGACAGGATTATGAAGGCACCGCAATGCTAACTATGCTGCAAAGAAAGGAAGGGCTCAAAAGCAATGGGAAGTACGCCAAGGTAAGTAGACCGAAATCTATCTGCATCTACTACGAATCATCCACCTTGAGATATCTATCCAGAACATCTCGCTGGTATTAAGTTGTGAATCGCACCCAAAATGTAAATCCAAAACAACAGACAACTGCATTAAAAGAACTTTGCATAAAGTAAACAATCCTTGCATCCGCGGATACAAGCACCGTTGTTTTATCCCTGGTGGCAACAACACATCCCCTAGTCTCATGTTTCTGTCACTCAAGCTAGACATCAAGGGGATGAACCCACAATCAAGCATAACGCTCCCTCTTGGAGTTGCAACAAATCACTTGGACAAAGTAAAATACGGCAACGGAGAACATGCAAGAATTTACTCAAGAACAAAATATAAAAGAGAAGAACCAAATATATTACTCATCAAAATCTGAACATAGTCTCATAATCCATCAGATCCCAACAAACTCAGCATAGCAACGGCAGAAAATTACAAAGGTGCCTCGATCATGTGAGGCAGCTCACGAGGTCTCGAAAGTGGAGGCACAAAGAGGGGAGAGATAGATCACATAACTACTGGTCACGGACCCATGGTCCAAGGAAAATTATGCACGGTACATACGGGAGGCGTCCATGGCTATGGATGGTCTCCCGGAGGGGGTAGCTTCTCCCGGCAGGGTGCCGGAGCAGCTTCTCCAGGCAGCCCCGATCTAGAAACGGCGGTGGCAGCGGTACAGAGGCGAGATCGCGAAAAAGGAGTTCCTCCCAAGGGTTTCCGTCACGGGGGGTAAATATAGGCGAAGGGGGGCACCGAGAGGGGCCACAGGGCAGCCAGGAGGCTTCCTGGCACGGCCTAGGGTGGGGCCACGCCAGGTGCCCTCCTGGTTGCCTGGTGGTGGCCCTCCTCCGCTTCTTTGGTGTTTCCGGAAGCTTCTGTGACGCTGATTTTTTATATGATTTTTCTGGATTTATTGGAGCACTTTTAATGGCCGGTAAACCTGAGATACAAAAACAGCAGAAAAAAGCAACTGGCAGCTGGGTGCACTAGGTTAATAGATTAGTCCAAATATGATCAAAAGTGTATGAAAGTTCAAGAAAATCATGGCAAAGTCACACAAAACATGCATGGAGCAAGCAGAAATTATAGATACGTTTGGGACGTATCAACATCCCCAAGCTTAATTCCTGCTCGTCCTCGAGTAGGTAAATGATAACAAGCATAATTTCTGTGGTGACATGCCACACAACCATAAAAGGACTTTTAAGTAAAGAAATCAAAGCATGCAATTCAATTCACGTCTTAACAAGCAAGAGTCTATATTAGCATTGACACAAGCAACAAAAGAACAAAAGGTGCAAGAGCTCTCGGTGTCCGTGACTCGAATGTCTCCAGATGGTGTTTGCGTGCAAGCAGGGGATTGGGAAATACGAGATAAAAAAGTAATTGCTGAGAACAACTATCTACTAAAGTTTCACACTTAGTCTCCTTTGTATTCTTATCTTGACTCGTCCCCAGACCGCTAGCCAGGTACAAGTCAAACTGATCCACTCCGTTTCGATATTTTGAGCACTCATGCAATGGATGAGTGTGAGCAAGAAAGTTGACACCTAAAAGCCGAAACAGAAAGAAGGTGGAGGAAGAAGACAAAAAGGTGTGAAAGGCTCACATCAATGAGGACAATCATAGGCGAGAGAAGGCCATATGATAGATATGATGTGAGGAGTAGGGATTGCCATGCAACGGATGCACATGTGACCTAAAAGCTCTCTAAGGAAACTAGTGGGGTGCATCTAACTTGCTTGCTCAAGAAGACCTAGAGCTCGTTTGAGGAGGCTCATCATTGGAATATACAAGCCAAGTTCTATAGTGTGAAGGTCCCCACATAGCTATATGCATGAATGATGATCTCTATGGAGTACAAGGGGTAGAGGATGAAGTACTAGTGTGGATCTCTCAAAAGAAATAGTAGTGTGCCCCCTTCTCTCTTTTTATTTTTCTTTTTCTCTTTTTTCTATTTTTTTGTATTTTTTGGTGGCCTCAATGGCTCTTTCTATTTAACTCTCATTTGTCCTCTTTGGGATCTTTTTATTTTGTCCTCTTTGGGATCTTTTCCTCACTTAGGGGCAACACTCTATATTTTACAAGAATATAGGAGATCTTTCACACTTTACAAAGGTACTCACATAAAGAAGATATAACTATCATGATGCAAAGGTATGACATGAGGATCAAGTCATGACAAGATGGATGTTGCATGGCAATGTATCTCGGAAAGGCTATGGAAATGCCTTGTAGGTAGGTATGGTGGTTGTTTTGAGGAAAGATATAAGGAGGCTTATGATGAAAGAGCGTATTGTGCCAAGGGTTTGGATGCACCGGCGAAGTATGCGCCAACTCTCGAGGCGAGAAAGGGCAATGCACGGTACCGAAGAGGCTAGAAAAAGTATAGGTGGGTGGAAGTTTCAACTTTAGAATACTCACATTAGTCCGAAGAACTCATGCACTTATTATCGGTAACTCTCAATCTAATCAGGAGGTTCAAAAAGAGACAAGTACCCCGAGGAGGAGAGTATGGGGGTTTGGTTATCCTTGCGCATCCTCGACTCGTGGTACGTGAGTGTACTCTAATATTCAAACCCTCCAGAGGTTAGTGATCCATCTAGTAGCTAGAGTTCTCAACAGGGGTTTTTGGTTTTCGAAAAACACACGGATTGCCCAAAATATGACATCTATCACTAATAGGATCGATCTCTTGACACCAAAAGTTCAAACATTACTCTAGTCAATACCTCAAAACTATTGCAAGTTACTACTAGAAAGAGAAAAGCATCTTCAACTACCTACTTCTAGTCAAGACACAAAACTCAGTGCAACAGGCAAACTCTCTAACAAGATAAAACATGCAACCTATAGAAATTTCAACCTAAAACAAAAGAAAAGCTCTAGAAAAATTAAAGCACTACAACTAAACAGAGCAGCAGCTAAGAAAAGAAAAAGAACAACTCACAGCTAAAAGAATAAGCATGCACATCCTATGAGGAGTTCTAATTCAAGCGAAGCGTGTATCTCTCCCAAACAAAATAAAGTAAGCTGGGATCTAACTTGTTACTACAGAAAACAAAGCAAAAGAAAACTAAAAACAAAACCTAAGAGCGAGACGCTCCAAGAATAGCACATAACGTATGAAGTGATAAAAATATAGTGCAGCGAGAGACGAATTGATAATTGTTGATGAAGAAGGGGATGCACGGGGGCATCCCCAAGCTTAGACGCTTGAGTCTCCTTGAATATTTCTTGGGGGTGCACATGGGCATCCCCAAGCTTGAGCGCTTGACACTCCAGGATCTTCTTTCATCATCTTCCATCGCACACTTGAAAACTCCCTTTATACATAACTCATTGTAGACTGATTAGAGAGGTTAGTACTCTATTAAAATAATTTTTCCTTTGCTGGAAATAAAGATTAACTTGAAGAGCTACTTTTTCCCTGATTGCCAAAAAGTTTTTGCAAATAAAAAGCAAGCTTAAGGTTTGCAAAAGTGAAGAGAGACAAAACGTGGCAGAATCTGTGAAAAACAGAACAGCAGGTAGAAACGAATTTTTTAGGGATACTTCTGCAACTCAAATAAAAAAACTCAGAACATACGCAAGTTTCGTAATTGTATAGAGCACGCTGTGTAAAACTTTCTGATCAAAAAGATGAACTGGGATTTTTATCTGATTTTTCTAGTCACGAGGACAGAATCTGTTTTCTGGACAGCATGTCACAACTTTTACTGCCCTTGCCATATGAGGCTATAAAAGGCACAAAGCTTAAAAAGTAAAGATACAATGATGTTGCTACAGTAGTAACAATCATCAAGACCACTAAGAACAGAAGAAAAGAAAAAAGAAAAACCTAAATTCGTTGCGGGTTGCCTCCCGAAAGCGCTTCTTTAGAGCCATTAGCTAGGCTTAAAGCAGAAGATCAAGTCTTTTCAAGAGAATAACTAGCCCGTATGACGGACTCAAAAGTTAAATTAATCTTTTTCCTAGGGAAATGTTCCATCCCTTTCTTGAGAGGGAATTGGAATTTGATATTCCCCTCTTTCATGTCAATAACAGCACCAACTGTGCGAAGAAAAGGACGTCCCAAAATAATTGGACAAGAAGGTTCACATTCAATGTCCATAATAGTGAAATCAACGGGAACATAATTGTCATTGACAATGATAAGAATATCGTCGATCTTCCCCAAAGGTTTCTTTGCGGAAGAATCAACAATACGAACACCAAAAGAACAAGAATCAAAAGGTTTCAATTTAAGCATATCATACATTCTTTTGGGCATAACTAAGGTACTTGCTCCAACATCACAAAGAGCATAACAAGAGAAGTTATTCAATTTGATTTTTATCATAGGATCCCAACCATCTTCTAGCTTCCTAGGTATGGAGGATTCTAGTCTAAGCTTCTCCTCCCTAACTTTGATTAGAGCATTGGTGATATGCTCTGTGAAGGCAAGATTAAGTGTGCTAGTGTGGGGGTCTCTAGACATCTTGTGTAGGAAACCAATAACTTCAGGTAAAGTGCAGTTGTCAAAGTCTAGGTCACTACTATCTATCAAGGAGGTAGTGATGTCATTTAAGCTCACTTGTTTGAAAGCATCTATGTTCATAGAGGTTTCTTCATCTATGGTTGAGGTGGTAGCATCACCATTGGTAGGTCTAGTGGGACTAGGGGTGTGATGGATGCTAACTGTTTGGACATCCTCAACTACTTGGATAGTGGCTACTGTGTGGTAGGTAGGAAGGCTCTTAATTCTATCCTCTTCCTCTTTTTCTCTATCCCATCTTTCTTTAAGTTTAGCAATCATCCTAATGTTTTCATTGATTTGTAACTAGATAGCATTAATAGGAGTGACCTTACTCTCCTCAAGGGGAGAGGTTCTAATTTTTAGCATCTCAACATCAAGGGCTAAGTTGTCTACCTTCAAACAAAGATTATCTAATTTAGCTAGTTTTTCTTCCACATTCTTGTTGAAGGCTTTTTGGGTAGTGATAAAGTCTCTAAGCATACTCTCTAGTTCAGAGGTGGGGTTCTTGTTGCTAGGGTAGGTGTTGTTGTTCCCATAAGTGGATGGAAACGGTCTAGGATTACGAGCAAAGTTGCCCCTATAAGCATTATTATTAAAGTTGTTTCTAGAGATAAAGTTCACATCTATTTGTTCTTGAGCAACCAAAGAATTTAAAGCAACATCATGAGCATCAATAGGAGCTTTCTTGGTAAGTAGAAACATGATAAGGTCAACCTTTTCATTTAGAGAGGAGATCTCCTTGACAGAATTTACCTTCTTACCAGTTGGAGATCTTTCGGTGTGCCACTGAGAGTAGTTCAGCATCATCTCGTCAAGTAGCTTTGTGGAAGCACCAAGTGTGGTCGACATAAAGGTTCCTCCCGCGGCCGAATCTAGGTAGTCAGTCCATGTGTGGGGCAGTTCTTGACAAGCGTCTTCATACGTTCTCATGCCTGGGCAACGTGTTCATTATCCAATTGCCTGAAATTCATAATGTTACTCCTCAATTGAATAATTTTAGCACGGGGATAGTACTTCCCGATAAAAGCATCCTTGCACTTATCCCAAGAATCTATGCTATTCTTAGGCAAGGATTGAAACCAAATTTTAGCTTCATCCCTCAAAGAGAAAGGAAAAAGCTTAAGCTTAACAATTTCACCATCTACTTCTTTTTACTTTTGCATATCACAAAGCTCAATAAAATTATTTAAATGCAAAGCAGCAGCATCTCTAGCACCAGAGAATTGATCTTTCATAACAAGGTTTAGCAAAGCACGTTTAATCTCATAAGAAGCTGCTGAAGTAGCAGGTGTAGCAATAGGAGTGCAGATAAAGTCACTGTTGTTGTGACTAGTGAAGTCACACAACTTGGTGTTTTCATTGGAACCCATAGTAGCAGCAGGTATCTTTGGTATTTTTGATAAGGGACACAAAAGTAAAAACTAAAAGGTAAACTAACAAGACTAAAAAGAAAAGATAAAAGATAGTGTGCAACTCCCCAATATTGTAGACTGGAGTCCCCGGCAACGACGCCAGAAATTGGCTTCATACGGTGAGGATCTCTCACTCCTCGTTGGTTACCCAAGTGGAAGGTGAGATGTAGCGTAGCAGCAAATTTCCCCTATATGGAGGATAGGGTTTGTCTCCCGTAGGACTCGCAGAGATACAAGAAGGTGGTAAAGTGAACAACGGCGCCGAGGTTGCTAACTTCACCTGGACCTGCACACAAATACAGATAACTTTGCTCCAAACGAGTACAGAGGAGTTGTCAATTCCTCTTGCCTTGCTATTTACAAAGGATAAAATGCACGGGATAATGATAGTGATAGCAACTGAAAAGTAAACTAAAGATGTAAACAGTGATATGAAGATGGACCGGGGTCCCGTGATTTTCACTAGTGATGTATCTCTCCCAAAAGACGATAAAAGTGCTAGCGAGGTAAACAAATCACAGTTGGGCAATTGACAGGATTATGAAGGCACCGCAATGCTAACTATGCTGCAAAGAAAGGAAGGGCTCAAAATCAATGGGCAGTACGCCAAGGTAAGTAGACCGAAATCCATCTGCATCTACTACGAATCATCCACCTTGAGATTTCTATCCAGAACATCTCGCTGGTATTAAGTTGCGAATCCCACCCAAAGTGTAAATCCAAAGCAACAGACAACTGCATTAAAAGAACTTTGCGTAAAGTAAACAATCCTTGCATCCGCGGATACAAGCACCGTTGTTTTATCCCTGGTGGCAACAGCACATCCCCTAGTCTCATGTTTTTGTCACTCAAGCTAGACATCAAGGGGCTGGACCCACAATCAAGCATAACGCTCCCTCTTGGAGTTGCAACAAATCACTTGGCCAAAATAAAATACGGCAACGGAAAACATGCAAGAATTTACTCAAGAACAAAATATAAAAGAGAAGAACCAAATATATTACTCATCACAATCTGAACATAGTCTCATAATCCATCAGATCCCAACAAACTCAACATAGCAACGGTGGAAAATTACAAAGGTGCCTCGATCATGTGAGGCAGCTCACGAGGTCTCGAAAGTGAGGCACAAAGAGGGGAGAGATAGATCACATAGCTACTGGTCACGGACCCATGGTCCAAGGGAAACTACTCACGGTACATACGGGTGGCGTCCATGGCTATGGATGGTCTCCCGGAGGGGGTAGCTTCTCCCGGCAGGGTGCCGGAGGAGCTTCTCCAGGCAGCCCCGATCTAGAAACAGTGGTGGCGACGGTACAGAGGCGAGATCGCAAAAAAGTAGTTCCTCCCAAGGGTTTCCGTCACGGGGGGTAAATATAGGCGAAGGGGGCACCGAGAGGGGCCATAGGGCAGCCAGGAGGCTCCCTGGCGCGGCCTAGGGTGGGGCCGCGCCAGGTGCCCTCCTGCCTGCCTGGTGGTGGCCCTCCTCCGCTTCTTTGATGTTTCCGGAAGCTTCCGTGACGCTGATTTTTTATATGATTTTTCCGGATTTTTGGAGCACTTTTAATGGCCGGAAAACCTGAGATACAAAAACAGTAGAAAACAGCAACTGGCAGCTGGGTGCACTGGGTTAATAGATTAGTCCAAATATGCACAAAAGTGTATGAAAGTTCAAGCAAATCATGGCAAAGTCACACAAAACATGCATGGAGCAAGCACAAATTATAGATACGTTTAGGACGTATCAGACACCACGATGTACCCAGGTTCGGGGCTCTCCATAGAGATAACACCCCTAGTCCTGCCGAGCTAGCTATATGCAATAACTCTGGCTACAATTAATGCTCCTCGAGCTGTTTGAGAGGAAGGAGAAGAGGGCCTCTGGTCACTACTCTCTCCTGGCTCTCTCTAAGGTGGGTGAAGTTGTAGTAAGTGCTCTCTCGTCCCCCACGCAGGAGGGGTACCCGGGGCTCTTATAGGCCGAGCCCAGGGTACAAAGGTAAATGTACACAGAGATGGGCCCAGCTGTCAGCCTCAGAGAAGCTAGGGACTTCACATTGTGTTCTTCCGGATGACCCGGTGTAGACTTGCGGCTCACCATACCGCTATCTTGTAGACCTCGGTAGTGAACAGTGGAGCTAGAGACTTAGGCCTGTCGGCCAGTCCGCGTGATCGGCGCTGCAGGAGACCGCACGCCTCTGACAGTCCCGATCTTCAGGGATTGCGCATTGAATGCCCTTGTACTAGGTGTCCGACCTGGGATTCTGCTCAGCTGTTCTTCTGTTTACTCTGGCTGAATGCTTCCTGGTGAGGCCGATTGCGCCCTCTCTGGGGCAATCGGCCCTCAACTTTGAACAGTTCGGCCCACTTCCTGCTTGCTCTTGACTAGCTCGACATTGATTAGATCAGTGACCATCAGGTCGGTGAATTTTGCCTTGATGACTTGTTTCCCCTGGGTGACCCTACCCGGGGGTCATTCCCCCGACAAGACCCCCTTTTATATGTCCCCACGAAATCTGACCGTTATGCACAGAAAAGCACAGACCAGTACAACCGGCCTGCACCCTCTGTACAACCGGTCCACCCAGAGAAAACCACACTCTTTCGAACCCTAGCTAGTGGCAGAGCAGGCAGGGCGGTACAACCGCTCCGGCAACCGGTATTACCGGATTTACCGGTACAACCGGTAAGCTACCGCTCTACCACCGGCCCAGGTCAGAAGGAAAATGGCTATCGCCCGGTGGTTGGTCCGGTAGGGGGCCGGTACAACCGTTCCCCTAAACCCTAGCCACTGGTGGGGGAGGGCGAGCGGTACAATCTCTCCTAGCACCGGTAGTACCGGTTTTACCGGTACAACCGTGCTGCCACCGCCCCGCCACCGGCCTAGATTAGAGGGGAAAGGCTCCAAGCACGGTGTTTGGACCGGTACCTAGCCCGGTGGTACCGTCCCCTGACAAGGGTGGTACAACCGTCCCAACCGATCGGTACAACCGCCCGGCAGGAACTGCCATCACCAGGAAAACCAGAACAGCCACAACTTCTGCATATGAACTCCGATTAAGGCAAACTCAAGCTTGATGGAAAGCTAACGAACAAAGCTGCCTAATCACGAATATTTCAAAGTGGCAAGGGAGAAATTCAAAACAAATAGAGGTGTGAAACCTCTAACCAAGAATAACCGGCAAATCTCCCGCATCGAAAATCATAAGAGAGGATGCATATGAAATCCGTTTTCGATGAACTCGAGCTTTTCATGAAGAAGACCACAAGATCCAAAACTCACAAAGAGAGAAGCCAAACAAGAACCAATAAAGATGATGCCAAGAATGCAAAGGTTTGAGCTCTCCACGAACGATGCAGCCTAGCCTATAACCCGGTCTCCTAACTACCACCATGAGACCGATAAACTAGAAACCTATAAAGGTCAAACCTTTGTCTTGCGCATAATCCACTTGAGCTTGACGATGACGATCATGTCCGCCTCAAATTGGAACATCTTTCTTGGTTGCGCCGGCTCGATGAAGACTAGTAAATTTCTCCCCCATACTCCATTATGGGAGAGCCTCTTTTAGGCATATCTTCACAAGAACATTATCACCAAATGGTCGGCAAGATCCAAGAATATGATATCTTCATGATGCTCCTCTTGACCTTGCACACATAAACTTGACCAATCTTTGGATAGGTCCATGAAGAACACCTTGGTCAATACGTAATCTTCATCTTATAACCTTGAAGCCACCATATGATCTTCAAACGTTGCCTATGGACAAACCTTAAAGTATAACTCAAGGAAACCATTAGTCCATAAAGATTGTCATCGATTACCAAAACCAAACATAAGGGCACATGCCATTTCACCGCTGCTCTCCTCCGCCTGGGCGCGCAGCCACTAACCGTCACCCAACCTTGCAGATGGGCTCAGCCCACTGGTGAGGCGCCCCTGCTCTTTTTTCCCCCTCTGATGCAAGATGGGCTAGGCACATTTGTTCTGTGCGGTGTGTAGCGCCTTGTGTGATAAATAGTTAGGCAGCGCCCCCTGTTAGGCCTAGTTCTTTGCTGTTTCGGCCTGTTAGATCTTTTCCTTTCGTGGGTTATTAAATATGGCAGATTGTATTAGTATTTTGCGACGGCGATATCTGTTTAACCGTTGCTCGGATGGGGACACTATCTACATGAAAGTTGCGCCATTTCTCGCGTAGATTAACAAAATGTTTCCCTTTTCTATGTTTGAACTTGTCTACATGTTGTTTTACTGCTAATTACAACCCTTGCCACTGTAATGTAATCTGCCTTAACTTTTTAACCGTTGCTCTGATAAAATGTTCTTTATATGTAACTTTACTAGAATTTCGTGTGGATCGTGAATATGCTGCTCTTGCTTTCTAATAACAAATATAAGATATGGTTAGGGTAAAACATTACCAAATATTATAATTATCGTGGGGTAATAGCGATATGCCATGTGTAGGAATTTGACCCGTTTAACTTGACTAGTATAGGTAGATTTCTTATGCTTCACCCCACTTGCCATGTTTGTGTGAGATGCCATGTTAACAACCTTTTCTCATGTTGTGTAGCTAAACAACTTGAACCCTTCTAAATGTGTGGTATCGTCGTGTGTGACGAGTACTCCACTTAACTTGCTAGTAACCGCCCTCGACGGTAGATCCGTATCGTAGTGCGTTGCCTCGTGTTTCCCTCTTCTTGTTGCTTGCTCGTGATTGCTTTGTAGTAATAGATGCTTGCTTGTCGATTGCTTTTCCAGTGTTCCCTTCTTGTGTGCTTCCACGGGTACTCTTGGAGACGTTGCGAGCTTGAGATCGACTACGCCTTCCACTTCGTCTTCTCATCTGGTAAGGGGAGTATATATCATGCTTATAACTTTCAGCTCACTTGTGCCTAGGTATAGGATAAAACGATTTCTTAATCCTACCACTTCATATTTATGCCTCTCAAATAAACGCAAACAACCATGTTCCCCACATCCTAGAAAACCTTTGTTTGGCCATGTACCTTGCTTGCTTAACCACTTCTTAGTATGCATGCTTAGGATGCTATCAACTGTTCCCCTGTTACTCCTTGGATTGGGCTATCACATTATTATATTGTTGTGGATGATATGATTATTATAATGTTGACTATACTCGACAAAGGATAGAAGGTCTAGGCTATCCTGCCCCGACGCTTTGTTCCATTCGAGTCACCTAGGATCCGAGTTCCAGGTATTGGTTCTAAGACTGAGCGTGCCTAACCGCGCGTGGGATGCTATGGGGTCCTCTTTTCTTACCTACCTAGATTCAAACATTTCTAGTGGTGGCCCAAGCTGATTTACTATTTGCAAACCATGCATATATGTCTGTCGGGTCGCTCCTAGCAGATATCCTTTAAAAAAATCCGGACCAGTGAGGACATGGTTTCCTTGTTGGTCCACCCTTGGCCAGCGAGGGCCCGGACCCATGTGAGGTGTCCGGGTAACCCAAACCCTGTTTAGACGGAAGAGTACGATCCGAGAGCGCGACCAGCTTTTGGATTGGGTGTCGACTCCCCGGGGGCCACCCGGATTTGTTCGTTGTTCGCTAGAGGGACATGTCATTCCGGATCTATCGAAACTAAATCATAAAATGGTTGCCTTTGATGGGTAGCAACTGAGAGAGATGGGCGTGCGTGCGAAGCCTTGTAATGAAGTTGGTACACCCCTGCAGGGTTAAATCTTTTCGAGAAGCCGTGTCCATGGTTATAGACGACTTGAGACCTACTCCTTTTTCATAGACAACTACAACTGAGATAATCTTAATAAATTGATCAACGTGGGTGTGCCTTGACTGCTTCTTCTTCATCGCGTGATGAAGGGGAGGACAAGGATAGGATAGGTGTTATCTTTGCGTAAGTAGCTGATAGCAAGACTTGTTGGAGGCGATTCCTCATCGAATGCTTGGTTCCCATCTTACTCTAGATAGAACGTTAGACACTCATATATTGCTAGTGCGGCTGCAACCTCAACCACTACCCCCATCTTACCGTGAGAATTTAGTTACAAGACTTGTTGATATAGCTCACCCCTTCTTTTCTCTTTTACGCACGTTATGCGAACGACCTTGGACTACAGAGGAGCTCGACGACACTTCTTCTGGACGCCTTCGCGGAGACTCGACGACGATTAGTTAGGTGGATCCCGGTGGAGAGCCTGGACCCGTGTGGTTACAGGAATGGTGTGTTTTACCTTTGCCACTAGGCATTTGATTGTAGTCTGTACTCAGACATGTATCTTCCATTGATGTAATGTATTAAGGCAATTGTATGCCGATTGTATGAGATGTTGTATCCATGTAGCTGTAATGTTGTGATATCATGTTGGAAATCTGGGGCATATGGCAGTGTCATATGTCGCAGTGGGACCGATATGTGCTTCGTCCCTGGATCTGGATGGAAACATGTCGGGCCTTACAACTTCGTATCAGAGCCTTACCGACCGTAGGATCCCTTTTCTGGTCGAAGTCGAGTCTAGACAAAAATTATTTTGTAGTTACTAAGGCAGTTATCGGAGAGAAGTGATCTTTTTACTCCTTACCCATGCTCTGGTCAGGACAAGTGTCGTAAGTGTTTTACTCTCGCCTTATCCCCTTTCAAACTTTAGGGTCTCGAGTAAGTGGAGTTTCAGAACCGTTACAATGCCTTGCTTGCAGCATATTATCTCGATTCCGATCTCGGGTTTGGGAATTCATGTAGTACCTTTAGTCTATCCGACTCTGGTTTACATCTTGGTCATACGTTGACTTCATTCCCCTTGCCTAGTATCCTCTCTATTTGAGTGAGAATGCTTCTCTTGATCGTCGCTTGGACTATTGTTCTTCCTCTTGATATCCCGATGGTTTCGTTCTCTGACGTTGCCGTCTCTCTATGGAAATTTCTCTCGACGAAAGTTCGTCGTCGGCATGGAGAAGAGTCCCTTGTTGGTGGCGTTGAAGATCGTCGACTCTCTTTTCTCTACCCTCCTCTTCCCCGGATCATCCAGAATCTCGGGACAAGATCCCTTGTTGGTGGTGTTGTATTGTAAGTTGTAACATCCCGGGATTTTAACCCAAATTTAAAATTTTGTTTGTTGCATTATTTTGTTGATTGCTAGAATTGTTTGCAGTATTTGCTTCGCCGATTTATTAATTTCTGAATATTCACCCCCTCCTTCTCGTATCGGTTGAGAGTCCGGACCTTTTCCCCAATGGCACACGACCTCGTTGTGGCACCGGGAAAGTCACCCGATCACCGTCGCAACCTCCAGCACAAGACCATCCATCACCAACGGTGCGGAAAACCCCTTTTATATTTAAATGGGTTATTTTATCGGGAGGTAATCGACGTCTCGGTTGGGCGCGAAATGTTGTAGACGACGTGGCTATTGTGTGGCGACGCTGTGTTTGTGCGATTCCGACTTCGTCAGGTAGGTGAACGATCAGATGTGCCAGGCATAGTAGCCGATTTAATTCCGGTGCCGTATTCATAAAATATCGCGTGCGCCGATAACTAGACCCCCGGATTCCCCTCTTATCTTTGGATTTCTAGCCACCCGAAAAACTGGACCCAAAACAGGCTATTTGTGGCCCAAAAACACCCCCTAACAACCACCTACTATGAATAGTAGGTGCTACCTACCAAAAACGGGCAAACCCTAACCAGCCTCCTCTCTTTCTGTGCCTAGCCACCCCAACTCCGCCACCTTGCAGCCAGCGCCACCGCCTGCAATCCTAGCGGGATCGTACATCGTCCCGATCCAGCTGAACGCCCACGTGGGCTGCCCCTAGAGGCTCGGCCTAGCGACCCAGCCCAGCGCGGCTTGGCCCGCTGCTCTCCTTCGCCAGGGCGCGCAGCCGCTTACCGTCACCCACCCCTGCAGATGGGCTCGGCCCACTGGTGAGGCGCCCTGCTCTTTTTTTTCCTCTGATGCAAGATGGGCTTGGCCCATTTGTTCTGTACGGTGTGTAGAGCCTTGTGCGATAAATAGTTAGGCATCGCCCCCTGTTAGGCCTAGTTATTTGCTGTTTCGGCCCGTTAGATTTTTTCCTTTCCTGGGTTATTAAATAAGACAGATTGTATTAGTATTTTGCGACTACGATATCTTTTTAACCGTTGCTCGGATGGGGACACTTTCTACATGAAAGTTGCTCCATTTCTCGCATAGATTAACAAAATGTTTCCCTTTTCCATGTTTGAACTTGTCTACATTCTGTTTTACTGCTAATTACAACCCTTGCCACTGTAATGTAATATGCCTTAACTTTTTAACCGTTGCTCTGATAAAAATGTTTTTTATATGTAACTTGACTAGAATTTCGTGTAGATCGTGAATATGCTGCTCTTGCTTGCTAATAAAAAATAAAAAATATGGTTAGGGTAAAACAGTACAAAATATTATAATGATCGTGGGGTAATAGCGATATGCCATGTGAAGGAATTTGACCCTCTTAACTTGACTAGTATATGTAGATTTCTTATCCTTCACCCCACTTGCCATGTTTGTCTGAGATGCCATGTTAACAACCTTTGCTCATGATGTGTAGCTAAACAACTTGGACCCTTCTAAATGTGTGATATTGTCGTGTGTGACGAGTACTTCACTTAACATGCTAGTAACCGCCCTCGACGGTAGATCTGTATCGTAGTGCGTTGCCTCGTGTTTCCTTCTTGTTGTTGCTTTCTCGTGATTGCTTCATAGTAATAGATGCTTGCTCGTTGGTTTCTTTTCCAGTGTTCCCTTCTTGTGTGCTTCCGCGGGTACTCTCGGAGACGTTGCGAGCTTGCGATCGACTACGCGTTCGACTCCGTCTTCTCATCAGGTAAGGGGAGCCTATATCATCCTTATAACTTTCAGCTCTTGATCCTACCACTTCATATTTATGCCTCTCAAATAAACCCAAACATCCATGTTCCCCACATCCTAGCAAACCTTTGTTTGGCCATGTACCTTGCTTGCTTAACCACTGCTTAGTATGCATGCTTAGGATGCTATCAACTGTTCCCCTGTTACTCCTTGGATTGGGCTATCACATTATTATATTGTTGTGGATGATATGATTATTATAATGTTGACTATACTCGACAAAGGATGGAAGGTCTAGGCTATCCCGCCCCGACGCTTTGTTCCATTCGAGTCACCTAGGATCCGAGTTCCAGGTATTGGTTCTAAGACTGAGCGTGCCTAACCGCGCGTGGGATGTTATGGGGTCCTCTTTTCTTACCTACCTAGATTCAAACATTTCTAGTGGTGGCCCAAGCTGATTTACTATTTGCAAACCATGCATATATGTCTGTCGGGTCGCTCCTAGCAGATATCCTTTAAAAAAATCCGGACCATTGAGGACATGGTTTCCTTGTTGGTCCACCCTTGGCCAGCGAGGGCCCGGACCCATGTGAGGTGTCCGGGTAACCCAAACCCTGTTGAGACGGAAGAGTCCGATCCGAGAGCGCGACCAGCTTTTGGATTGGGTGTCGACTCCCCGGGGGCCACCCGGATTTGTTCGTTGTTCACTAGAGGGACATGTCATTCCGGATCTATCGGAACTAAATCATAAAATGGTTGCCTTTGATGGGTAGCAACTGAGAGAGATGGGCGTGCGTGCGAAGCCTTGTAATGGGAAGTTGGCACACCCCTGCAGGGTTAAATCTTTTCGAGAAGCCGTGTCCATGGTTATATACGACTTGAGACCTACTCCTTTTTCATAGACAACTACAACTAAGATAATCTTAATAAATTCATCAACGTGGGTGTGCCTTGACTGCTTCTTCTTCATCGCGTGATGAAGGGGAGGACAAGGATAGGATAGGATAGGTGTTATCTTTGCGTAAGTAGCTGATAGCAAGACTTGTTGGAGGCGATTCCTCATCGAATGCTTGGTTCTCATCTTACTCTAGATAGAACGTTAGCCACTCATATATTGCTAGTGCGGCTGCAACCTCAACCACTACCCCCATCTTACCGTGAGAATTTAGTTACAAGACTTGTTGATATAGCTCACCCCTTCTTTTCTCTTTTACGCACGTTATGCGAACGACCTTGGACTACAGAGGAGCTCGACGACACTTCTTCTGGACGCCTTCGCGGAGACTCGACGACGATTAGTTAGGTGGATCCCGGTGGAGAGCCTGGACCCGTGTGGTTACGGGAATGGTGTGTTTTACCTTTGCCACTAGGCATTTGATTGTAGTCTGTACTCAGACATGTATCTTCCATTGATGTAATGTATTAAGGCAATTGTATGCCGATTGTATGAGATGTTGTATCCATGTAGCTGTAATGTTGTGATATCATGTTGGAAATCTGGGGCATATGGCAGTGTCATATGTCGCAGTGGGACCGATATGTGCGTCGTCCCTGGATCTGGATGGAAACATCTAGATCTGGAACAGTACCACATGTCGGGCCTTACAACTTCGTATCAGAGCCTTACCGACCGTAGGATCCCTTTTCTGGTCGAAGTCGAGTCTAGACAAAAATTATTTTGTAGTTACTAAGGCAGTTATCGGAGAGAAGTGATCTTTTTACTCCTTACCCATGCTCTGGTCAGGACAAGTGTCGTAAGTGTTTTACTCTCGCCTTATCCCCTTTCAAAATTTAGGGTCTCGAGTAAGTGGAGTTTCAGAACCGTTACAATGCCTTGCTTGCAGCATATTATCTCGATTCCGATCTCGGGTTTGGGAATTCATGTAGTACCTTTAGTCTATCCGACTCTGGTTTACATCTTGGTCATACGTTGACTTCATTCCCCTTGCCTAGTATCCTCTCTATTTGAGTGAGAATGCTTCTCTTGATCGTCGCTTGGACTATTGTTCTTCCTCTTGATATCCCGATGGTTTCGTTCTCTGACGTTGCCGTCTCTCTACGGAAATTTCTCTCGACGGAAGTTCGTCGTCGGCATGGAGAAGAGTCCCTTGTTGGTGGTGTTGAAGATCGTCGACTCTCTTTTCTCTACCCTCCTCTCCCCCGGATCATCCAGGATCTCGGGACAAGATCCCTTGTTGGTGGTGTTGTATTGTAAGTTGTAACATCCCGGGATTTTAACCCAAATTTAAAATTTTGTTTGTTGCATTATTTTGTTGATTGCTAGAATTGTTTGCAGTATTTGCTTCGCCGATTTATTAATTGCTGAATATTCACCCCCTCCTTCTCGTATCGGTTGAGAGTCCGGACCTTTTCCCCAATGGCACACGACCTCGTTGTGGCACCGGGAAAGTCACCCGATCACCGTCGCAACCTCCAGCACAAGACCAGCCATCACCAACGGTGTGGAAAACCCCTTATATTTTTAAATGGGTTATTTTATCGGGAGGTAATCGACGTCTCGGTTGGGCGCGAAATGTTGTAGACGACGTGGCTATTGTGTGGCGACGCTGTGTTTGTGCGATTCCGACTTCGTCGGGTAGGTGAACGATCAGATGTGCCAGGCATAGTAGCCGATTTAATTCCGGTGCCGTATTCATAAAATATCGCGTGCGCCGATAACTAGACCCCCGGATTCCCCTCTTATCTTTGGATTTCTAGCCACCCGAAAAACCGGACCCAAAACAGGCTATTTGCGCCCCAAAAACACCCCCTAACAACCACCTACTATGAATAGTAGGTGCTACCTACCAAAAATGGGCAAACCCTAACCAGCCTCCTCTCTTTCTGTGCCTAGCCACCCCAACTCCGCCACCTTGCAGCCCGCGCCACCGCCTGCAATCCCAGCGGGATCGGACATCGTCCCGATCCAGCTGAACGCCCACGTGGGCTGCCCCTAGAGGCTCGGCCCAGCGACCCAGCCCAGTGCGGCTTGGCCCGCTGCTCTCCTCCGCCTAGGCGCGCAGCCGCTAATCGTCGCCCACCCCTGCAGATGGGCTCGGCCCACTGGTGAGGCGCCCTGCTCTTTTTTTTCCTCTGATGCAAGATGGGCTTGCCCCATTTGTTCTGTACGGTGTGTAGCGCCTTGTGCGATAAATAGTTAGGCATCGCCCCCTGTTAGGCCTAGTTATTTGCTGTTTCGGCCCGTTAGATTTTTTCCTTTCCTGGGTTATTAAATAAGACAGATTGTATTAGTATTTTGCGACTACGATGTCTTTTTAACCGTTGCTCGGATGGGGACACTTTCTACATGAAAGTTGCTCCATTTCTCGCATAGATTAACAAAATGTTTCCCTTTTCCATGTTTGAACTTGTCTACATTATGTTTTACTGCTAATTACAACCCTTGCCACTGTAATGTAATCTGCCTTAACTTTTTAACCGTTGCTCTGATAAAAAAAAATTTATATGTAACTTGACTAGAATTTCGTGTAGATCGTGAATATGCTGCTCTTGCTTGCTAATAAAAATAAAAAATATGGTTAGGGTAAAACAGTACAAAATATTATAATGATCGTGGGGTAATAGCGATATGCCATGTGAAGGAATTTGACCCTCTTAACTTGACTAGTATATGTAGATTTCTTATGCTTCACCCCACTTGCCATGTTTGTCTGAGATGCCATGTTAACAACCTTTGCTCATGATGTGTAGCTAAACAACTTGGACCCTTCTAAATGTGTGATACCGTCGTGTGTGACGAGTACTCCACTTAACATGCTAGTAACCGCCCTCGACGGTAGATCCGTATCGTAGTGCGTTGCCTCGTGTTTCCTTCTTGTTGTTTCTTTCTCGTGATTGCTTCGTAGTAATAGATGCTTGCTCGTTGGTTGCTTTTCCAGTGTTCGCTTCTTGTGTGCTTCCGCGGGTACTCTCGGAGACGTTGCGAGCTTGCGATCGACTACGCCTTCGACTCCGTCTTCTCATCAGGTAAGGGGAGCCTATATCATCCTTATAACTTTCAGCTCTTGATCCTGCCACTTCATATTTATTCCTCTCAAATAAACCCAAACATCCATGTTCCCCACATCCTAGCAAACCTTTGTTTGGCCATGTACCTTGCTTGCTTAACCACTGCTTAGTATGCATGCTGAGGATGCTATCAATTGTTCCCCTGTTACTCCTTGGATTGGGTTGTCACATTATTATGTTGTTGTGGATGATATGATTATTATAATGTTGAGTATACTCGACGAAGGATGGAAGGTCTAGGCTATCCCGCCCCGACGCTTTGTTCCATTCGAGTCACCTAGGATCCGAGTTCCGGGTATTGGTTCTAAAACTGAGCGTGCCTAACCGCGTGTGGGATGCTATGGGGTCCCCTTTTATTACCTACCTAGCTTCAAACATTTCTAGTGGTGGCCCAAGCTATTTTCCATTTGCAAACCATGCATATATGTCTCTCGGTTCGTGATACGTCCAAAACGTATCTATAATTTCTGCTTGCTCCATGCATGTTTTGTGTGATATTGCTATGATCTAGATACACTTTCATACACTTTTGATCATATTTGGACTAACCTATTAACTCAGTGCACCACAGTGTCAGTTCCCATTTTCTGCTGTTTTTCTATTTCAGTTTTCCCCCATATAAAAAGTGCTCCAAAAATTCGGGAAAAATCAGATAAAAATCAGCGTGAAGGAACCTTCCGGAAGAACCTGGGTGGGGCCAGAGGGCCACCACCAGGGGCCCAGGCCCCGTGGTGGTGCGCCCTAGGGCCTGGCCGCGCCAGGGGGGCGCCTGGACCCCTGGTGGCCCCCCTGGCTGCCCCCCTTCGCCTATATATTCTCCATGACGAGAAACCCTCGAGGACAGAACCCTTTTTCGCGATCTCGCCTCTGTTCCGCCGCCGCGCTTCCGAGATCGGGAGCACCAGAAGACCTCTTCCTGGCACCCTGCC
Organism: Bromus sterilis; assembly: GCA_950022295.1. NCBI lineage: Eukaryota > Viridiplantae > Streptophyta > Magnoliopsida > Poales > Poaceae > Bromus > Bromus sterilis. The sequence continues at coordinate 314,158,849 of OX465597.1, read as the reverse complement.
GGAGGGAGGGCCGACCTCCGGGACTCTCCTCTCCACCATGGATGCTTCCCGAATGTCTCGTGAGTAGTTTCCTTTGGACCATGGGTCCGTGATCAGTAGCTATGTGATGTTCTCCTCCCCTCTTTGTTCTTCATGGTTTAGACCTCGTGAGCTGCCCTACATAATCGAGGCACTTTTGTAATCTTTCTGCTGTTGCTATGCTGAGTTTGATGGGATCTGATGGATTATGAGATTATGTTCAGATTGTGATTGAGTAATATATTTGGTTCTTATCTCTTATATTTTTGTTCTTAAGTAATTATTCCATGTTCTCCGTTGTTGTTTATTGCTTTGGCCAAGTAGTAGGTAGTAACTCCAAGAGGGAACGTTATGCTCGATTGTGGGTTCATGCCCCCTGATGACTAGCTTGAGTGACAGAAACATGAGTCTAGGGGATGTGTTGTTGCCACAAGGGGGAAAACAATGGTGCTTGTAACCGCGGTTACAAGGATTGTTTACTTTACGCAAAGTGCTTTTTAATGCAGTTGTCTGTTGCTTTGGGTTTACACTTTGGGTGGGGCTCGCAACTTAATACCAGCGAGATGTTCTGGATAGATATCTCAAGGTGGATGATTAGTAGTAGATGCAGTTGGATTTCGGTCTACTTATTTTGGTGTTCTGCCCATGCTTTTGAGCCTCTTCCTTTCTTTTGTAGCATAGTTAGCATTGCGGTGCGTTCATAATCCTGTCAATTGCCCTTCTGTAATTTGTTCACCTCGCATAGCAGTTTTGTCGTCTTTTGGGAGAGAGACATCACTAGTGAACATCACGTATCCCGGTCCATATCCTCATCACTGTCTACACGCTCATTTACTTTTCTGCTTTTACTTTCAATTGCTATCATTATCCCTTGCGTTTGATCCTTTGTGAACAACAAGACCGGAGAGATTGACAACCTCTCTGAACTTCGTTGGGAACAAAGTTATTTGTGTCTGTGTGCAGGTCCGCGTCAGTTGCGCCGCTGACACCTACTTATCATTGCCGGAGTCCTACGGGTTCGATACTCAACCTTGGTGTCTTCACCAAGGGAAATCTTGTTGTTGTCCTACATCTCACCTTCCACTTGGGGTTTACCAACGAAGGGCGAGAAATCACTATCATCACCTCGCACATCAAGAAAAATTTCTGGCGCCGTTGTCGGGGACTCCGAGTTCTAAGATAGGGGAGTTGCACACTACCCTTTACCTTTGTTTTTTAGTCTTGTTAGTTTACCTTTCAGTTTTTATCTTTGTGTCCTTTATCAAAAATCACAAAAAAAATATCTTGTTAGTAGTTGTCATTATGTCTGGCCCTTTTGCCTTTGTTGAGACAGAGGTTCTCACCTTTAGACAAAAAGGTGGTGAAAGTTTAAAAGATGCTTGGTATAGAAATAATGATTCTCAAAAAAGAGCCACCAAGAAGCAATCCACTACTATCCTGCTTAGAAATTTTTATGTCGGGATTACTCCTTGGAATAGGTTCATATTAGATACTTCTATCAATGGGAATTTCCTAGAAGCCCCGATTTGGGAGTCTCTTAATGTTATTGAAAATCTTGTTGGAAATCTCCCTATTGCTAGCATACAAGAAGATATAACTCTAGCTCACATTATGAAGAAACTTGAAACGATAGAGTTATAAATACCAAGTATAACTAGGATAAATGAGTTGGATCGCACGATTCAAGGGAATTTGAATAGGATTGATAGCTCCATGCTTAAAATTAATAAAACTTTGGAGGTCATCAAATCCCGTGATACGGATCTTTCTAGGATTGATAAGATTGAGGAAATCATTAATACTCTAGGAACTACATTTTCCTCAATCAAACCAAAAAAGGTAGAGACTTCAGCAAGAAGGGAACCTAAGTTCAATTATGTCCCTAGGGTTCCCCGACCTAAAAATAAACCACCCATTGCCAAAGAAGTTGAAACCGTGAAAAATTTGGAAGAAATACCTCTCTTTGATAATTTTATAAATGAATCTTCCATCGATTTTCCGCCTTTTGATTTTCTCCCTAGAAGTATCTTCATTAGGCCTTTATTTGAAAGACCTCATAAGACTAGTTGTATAATTGAAGAGCTTTTTGATGATCTTGATAATGATTCGATTGATACAACTTGATCTTTTGCATCATGCCTAGCTTAAAGGCATAAAAGAAAGCGCTTTCGGGAGGCAGCCCGCAACAAATTTAGGTTTTTATTTTTGCTTTTGTTGTGTCTTGATGTTTTTTAATACTGTAGAAACATCATTGTATCTTTATTTTTCAGCTTTGTGCCAAGTTATAGCCTCTTATGATAAGGGAAGCAAAAGTTGTGACGTGCTGTCCAGAAAACAGATTCTGTCCCTTGACAGAAAAATTCGAATCAAATCACCAGATCATCTTTTTGATCTGAATTTTTTTGAAAGAATGCTCTATACAATTTTGAAACTTTCGTATGTTCTGAGTTTTTTGATTTGATTTGCAGAAGTGCCCCTAAAAAATTCTTTACTACCTGCTGTTCTGTTTTTCACAGATTCTGCCACGGTTTGTCTCTCCTTACTTTTGCAAACCTTAAGCTTGCTTTTTCATTGAAAAAACTTTTTTTCACTCTTGAGAAACAGTAGCTCTTCAAGAATATATTTATATCCAGTGGGAAAAATTATTTTATTAAGGGTACTAACCTCTCTAATCAGCTTATGATGAGTTATGTATGAAGGGAGTTTTCAAGTGTGCGATGGAAGATGATGAAAGAAGATCCAGGAGAGTCAAGCGCTCAAGCTTGGGGATGCCCCCATGCATCCCCAATAAATATTCAAGGAGACTCAAGCGTCTAAGCTAGGGGGCCCCCGTGCATTCCCTTCTCCATCAACAGTCATCAGTTCGTCCTTCGTCTCACTATATTTTTATCACTTCATGCGTTATGTGCTATGCTTGGAGCGTCTCGCTCTTAGGTTTTATTTTTAGTTTTATTTAGTTTTTCTTGCTGGTCATACCAGTTTAGAACCCATCTTACTTTGTGTGGGAGAGAAACACGCTCCACCTTCAAAATCTAGAACACATCATAGGATTTTTCCTGCTTATCTTTTTGCTGTTGTGTGTTCTTTATCTTTTCGTAGCTGCTGTCATGTTTAGTTTTAGTCTTAGTTTGTCTTTAGCAAGAGCCTTGGCTTTTGTTTAGTTTGTTGCTGGAACTCTTTTTAGTTTTCATGTTTATCTTGTTAAAGAGAGTTGGTTGTTGCACTGAGTAGTGTCTTGTTTTGAAAGTAGGTAATTGAGGTTGCTATTTAATTCTAGTAGTAACTTGCAATAGTTTTGAGGTATTGATGTGAGTAATGTCTGAACTTTTGGTGTCAAGAGCTCTAGCCTATTAGTGATAGGTGTCGTATTTTGGGAAATCCGTGTGTATTTTCAAAACCTACAAAACTAGTTGAGAACCCTAGCTACTAGATGGATCGCTAATCTTTGGAGGGATCGAATATTAGAGTACACTCACGTACCATGAGTCGAGGATGTGCAAGGATAACCAAACCCCCATACACTCCTCCTCGGGGTACTTGTCTCTTTGTGAACCTCCTTACTAGATTGAGAGTTACCGATAATAAGTGCATGAGTTCTTCGGACTAATGTAAGTATTGAAAGTTGACACTTCCACCTTCCCATATTTTGCTAGCCTCTCCCGTGCCGTGCATTGCCTTCTTCTCACTCCGAGAGTTGGTGTCCACCTTCGCCGGTACATTCAAACCCTTGGCATGATACGCTCTGTCATCATAAACCTCCTTATATCTTTCCTCAAAACAGCCACCATACCTACCTATCAAGGCATTTCAATAGCCTTTCCGAGATATATTGCCATGCAACATCCACCTCTTCATGATTTGATCTTCATGTCATACATGTTCCTGCTACACTGGCAGCGACATACATTGCATACATCATGATAGTTACATCTTCTTTATGATTTTGAGTACTTTGTAAAGTGTGAAAGATCTCCTTTACCTTCTTGTAAAATAGAGTGTTGCCCTTAAGTGAGGAAAAGATCCCAAAGTGGACACAATAAAAGATCCCAAAGAGGACAAATCAGAGTTAAATAGAAAGAGCCATTGAGGCCACAAAAAATAGAAAAAAATAGAAAAAAGAGAAAAAGAAATAAAAAGAGAGAAAGGGGCAACACTACTATCCTTTTGAGAGATCCACACTAGTACTCCCTTTATATCCTTGTACTCCATAGAGATGATCCTTATGCATATAGCTATGTGGGGACCTTCACACTATAGAACTTGGCTTGCATATTCCAAGGATGAGCCTCCTCAAACGAGCTCTAGGTCTTCATGAGCGATCAAGTTAGATGCACCCCCACTAGTTCCATTAGAGAGCTTCCTAGCTCGTATGTGCATCCGTTGCATGGCAATCCCTACTCCTCACATCATATCTATCATTTGGCATCTCTTCCCTATGATTGTCCTCAATTATGTGAGCCTTTCTCATCCTTTTTGTCTTCCTCCTCCTCCTCCGTACTTCTCTCTTTACCATCCTAAGTGTCAACTCTCGTGCTTACGCTCATCCATTGCATGAGTGCTCAAAATATTGAAAAAGGAGTGGATCAAATTGACTTATACCTGGCTAGTGGTCTAGGGACGAGTCAAGATAAGATTCCAGAAAAAGACCGAGTGTGAAACTTTAGTAGATTGAGTTCTCAACAAATAAATATTTTTTCTCGTATTCCCTATCCCCCTACTTGCACGCAAACACCATTTGGAGACATTCGAGTAACGGACAGAGAGAGCTCTTGCACCTAATGTTCTTTTGTTACTTGTTTCAATGCTAATATAGACTCTTGCATGTTATGACTTGAATTGAATCTCTAACCTTGATTGCTTTACTTTTCAAAGTTCTTATATGGTTACTAGCATGTCACCACAGAAATTATGCCGTTATCATGTACCTACTCGAGGACGAGCAGGAATTAAGCTTGGGGATGTTGATACGTCCAAAACGTATCTATAATTTCTGCTTGCTCCATGCATGTTTTGTGTGATATTGCTATAATCTAGATACACTTTCATACACTTTTGATCATATTTGGACTAACCTATTAACTCAGTGCACCACAGTGCCAGTTCCTGTTTTCTGCTGTTTTTCTATTTCAGTTTTCCCCCATATAAAAAGTGCTCCAAAAATTCGGGAAAATCAGATAAAAAATCAGCGTGAAGGAACCTTCCGGAAGAACCTGGGTGGGGCCAGAGGGCCACCACCAGGGGCCCAGGCCCCCTGGTGGCGCGCCCTAGGGCCTGGCCGCACCAGGGGGGCGCCTGGACCCCTGGTGGCCCCCCTGGCTGCCCCCCTTCGCCTATATATTCTCCGTGACGAGAAACCCTCGAGGACAAAACCCTTTTTCGCGATCTCGCCTCTGTTCCGCCGCCGCCGCGCTTCCGAGATCGGGAGCACCAGAAGACCTCTTCCCGGCACCCTGCCGGAGGGAGGGCCGACCTCCGGGAGTCTCCTCTCCACCATGGATACTTCCCGGATGTCTCGTGAGTAGTTTCCTTTGGACCATGGGTTCGTGATCAGTAGCTATGTGATGTTCTCCTCCCCTCTTTGTTCTTCATGCTTTAGACCTCGTGAGCTGCCCTACATGATCGAGGCACTTTTGTAACCTTTCTGCTATTGCTATGCTGAGTTTGATGGGATCTGATGGATTATGAGATTATGTTCAGATTGTGATTGAGTAATATATTTGGTTCTTATCTCTTATTTTTGTTCTTAAATAATTCTTGCATTATCTCCGTTGATGTTTATTGCTTTGGCCAAGTAGTAGGTAGTAACTCCAAGAGGGAACGTTATGCTCGATTGTGGGTTCATGCCCCCTGATGACTAGCTTGAGTGACAGAAACATGAGTCTAGGGGATGTGTTGTTGCCACAAGGGGGAAAACAACGGTGCTTGTAACCGCGGTTACAAGGATTGTTTACTTTACGCAAAGTGCTTTTTAATGCAGTTGTCTGTTGCTTTGGGTTTACACTTTGGGTGGGGCTCGCAACTTAATACTAGCAAGATGTTCTGGATAGATATCTCATGGTGGATGATTAGTAGTAGATGCAGTTGGATTTCGTTCTACTTATTTTGGTGTTCTGCCCATGCTTTTGAGCCTCTTCCTTTCTTTTGTAGCATAGTTAGCATTGCGGTGCGTTCATAATCCTGTCAATTGCCCTTCTGTAATTTGTTCACCTAGCATAGCAGTTTTATCGTCTTTTGGGAGAGAGACATCACTAGTGAACATCACGTATCCCGGTCCATATCCTCATCACTGTTTACACGATCATTTACTTTTCTGCTTTTACTTTCAATTGCTATCATTATCCCTTGCGTTTGATCCTTTGTGAACAACAAGACCGGAGAGATTGACAACCTCTCTGAACTTCGTTGGGAACAAAGTTATTTGTGTCTGTGTGCAGGTCCGCGTCAGTTGCGCCGCTGACACCTACTTATCATTGTCGGAGTCATACGGGTTCGATACTCAACCTTGGTGTCTTCACCAAGGGAAATCTTGCTGCTGTCCTACATCTCACCTTCCACTTGGGGTTTACCAACGAAGGGCGAGAAATCACTATCATCACCTTGCACATCAGTTCGCTCCTAGCAGATATCCTTTAAAACAACCCGGACCAGTGAGGACATGGTTTCCTTGTTGGTCCACCCTTGACGGCGAGGGCCCGGCCCCATGTGAGGTGTCCCGGTACCCCAAACCACGTTGAGACGGAAGAGGCCGATCCGAGAGCGCGACCGGCTTTTGGATTGGGTGTGGACTCCCCGGGGGCCACCCGGATTTGTTCGTTGTTAGATAGAGGGACCCGTCATTTCGGATATATTGGAACTAAATCATAAAATGGTTGCCTGTGATGGGTAGCAACTGAGAGAGATGGGCGTGCATGGGAAGCCTTGTAATAGGCAGTTGGTACACCCCTGCGGGGTTAAATCTTTTCGAGAATCCATGTCCACGGTTATGGATGAATTGAGACCTACTCCTTGTTCATAGACAACTACAACTGAGATCATCTTAATAACTTGATCAACGTGTGTGTGCCTTGACTGCTTCTTCTTCATCGGGTGATGAAGGGGAGGATAAGGATATGATATGTGTTATGTTTGCGTAAGTAGCTTATAGCAAGACTTGTTGGAGGAGATTCCTCATCGAATGCTTGGTTCTCATCTTACTCTAAATAGAATGTTAGCCACTCATATATTGCTAGTGCGGCTGCAACCTCAACCACTACCCCCATCTTACCGTGAGAAGTTAGTTACAAGACTTGTTGATATAGCTCACCCCTTATTTTCTCTTTTACGCACGTTATGCGAACGATCTTGGACTACAGAGGAGCTCGACGACCCTTCTTCTGGACGCCTTCGCGGAGACTCGACGACTACTAGTTAGCTGGATCCTGGCGGAGAGCCTGGACCCGTGTGGTTACGGGAATGGTGTGTTTTACCTTTGCCACTAGGCATTTGATTGTAGTCTGTACTCAGACATGTATCTTCCTCTGATGTAATGTATTAAGGAAATTGTATGCCGATTGTATGAGATGTTGTATCCATGTAGTTGTAATGTTGTGATATCATGTTGGAAATCTGGGGCATATGGCAGTGTCATATGTCGCGGTGGGACCGATATGTGCTTCGTCCCTGGATCCTGATGGAAATATCTAGATCTAGAACAGTACCGCATATCGGGCCTTACATTCTCCCACTTATTTTCCCTTATTTTTCAGTTCCTCTTTGGCATGGTGAGTAATATATACGCCCCTACATCTTACTTTTCTTCATCATCCAACCCAATTGATTGAGGGAAGCTTGATCCATCATTTTTTCCATCTTCTTTGTGCCATTTGGATGACATTAAGAAGGGTTTAACACTTTGATTTCCCATCCAATAGCAACCAACAATGGGGAAAAGTAAATATATTCTTCTCGGTTTATTGGTACAAAGTCGCCGCCATAGTGGCATGGCTTTGGACATTGATGCCACTGTGGTTCCGGCCAATCACTTGTGTGTAGTAACCTAAAAACTTTCTCATGCCCTCTTGATTGCGATCATATTGTGATTGGTATTATTTGGGTGTGGGAGCGCTTAGTTTTTTTTGTGTATGATAGTGTTTGTGAATTTTCTTCCAATATTACATCCCCATTTACTCTTTCGCATATTGTATCCATGCTAGTGGACAACCAAGTCTCAATGAACCAACAAAGTATCTTCAAATTGTGTGAATGTAAAACTCTTGGCTTCATTGTCTTCTTTATTTAGTTTTGATGTTTTCCTAACATCAAACATAAATGAATTGGTATTTCTATGTCAAAATGCATAGGCTTTTGACCATCATTAATCATATTTTGCATAATTTTTTCTACAATATCCATCATAATTAAACTATCGTCCTACATAATTGATCGAACAACTAATACTAATACTTGCTCAATCCTAAAAAAATCGTAGATTTGTTTAGATACATCTATATGTAGATAAATTTCTGACATTTATTTCAAAATGAAGGAAGTATGTTTTACTGTACCCATGAAAAATACTTTATGAAATATTACTGAAATATGTCTTCGCGAACTATGGATTAAAGCACCTCTTATTAGAGCATCTCTAGCAAAGCTCATACACCATGTATATAGTTTGAGTTTTGCGAATTTTACGGGATGGATTCGGCCGCGGCCCAACATTATCTGCAACTCTCATTTGCAGGTATTGTTCGGCCGCGACCGAATCCAACCCATAAAAGAAGCAGTTTTTTTCAACATTTCAACAAATTTTCAGATGAAATCAACATTAATAAAAATACAAATTCTTTAAATTGTACAATACAAACATATATGAATTTTCCAATACAAATATAATTCAAAATAATAATAGAAATTAAATAAATATTCAATAATTCAATATAAGACTTGCGTCGAATACAAATAAAAAGTTTTTATTACACATGAAATAAATAAATAAATAAAAATGGAAAATTACTGCCCATGCCTCTGTCAGAGGTGCTCAATAAGGTCCTGGTGAATCTGGCTATGGGTGGTAGAATCCTCAATTTCCTGGTATGTTTTAAGGAATTCTTGAATCTGATTTGGGTTTCTAGTTAGATTCACACAGGTACCAACATTGACGTAGAAGAATTCCAAGTCCAAGTCCCTCTCATCCTCGATGATCATGTTGTAAAGAATAACACAACATGTCATAATGTTTCTGAGGCTTTTGTTGTCCCAAAAACGAGCAAGACCTCGAACAATGACAAACCTAGATTGCAAAAACACCAAAGGCTCTCTCAATATCCTTGAGCACCCCTCTTGTGCCTTGGCAAATTGAGCATCCTTTCTATTCCTAGGATTTGAGATGGTCTTAACAAATGTAGACCAAGTTGGATAATATCATCGTGAGATAGTACCCCTTTGTGTAGGCATGCCCATTAACCGTGTAGTTGCAAGCAGGAGCAACATTATTAGCACGCCTAGCAAACAAATGAAATCTCTACAATACATTAATGTCATTGAGGATGGCTAGCAAACCAAAAAAAGCAATGCCAAATCCACAAATCCTCGGATGCAGCAGCTTTAAGCACAATTGTTGCATCCCCACCCTTGCCACAATACTGCATGCGCCATGCCTTCGGGAAGTTTTTCCAAGTTCATTGCATACAATCAATACTTCCTAGCATGCCCGGAAAACTCCGCTTCAATGTCATCAACCTCTCCGCATCTTCTTCATTCAGTGCTCTAAGATAAACAGACGAAAGAGACGAATCATCACATTGGAAAACCTACGCACTGACTCGATTGTAGTATCCTCGCTAATGCGCAGATACTCGTCGGCTAGTCGACCAGAATGCCATAGGCAATCATCCTCATTTCCATAGATTTTTTTGATATGGAATAAAACCAATTAGACCCATGTGACGCCCCCAAAATCAATCCATGTACAGTAATCATACACGCAGGGTACACGGCTGAGATTAGGGTGCCACGGTGGGAATATCACAGCACAACACTAAACACAAAATGATAAACCAATATGATACAATACCAGGGATCACAAGGATCCGAATACATAAGTCATACGAGCCATAATATCTGAGTACAGACATAGTTAGTCAAGTTTTGCCTTAAGAAGGCTAGCACAAATGACATCAGAGATACAGATCGAAAAGGCGAGGCCTCCTGCCTCGGATCCACCGAACTACTCCTGGTCGACGGGGAACTCGACGTCGCAGTAGTCGCCTCCGGGGTACTCCTGCTCCTGGGCTCCAACGTCGACTGCAGCGACCGATCAGGCAAAAAGAAAAAGGGGAAATAAAGCAAAGGTGAGTATCTAGCATACCCGCGGGTCTTACGTCCGCTACTAACCATTTATGCATTATATCAAAAGGAAGGGGAGGCTATATATAGTGGACTGCAAAATAGAAGTCAGAATAAGGGTAAGAAGCTAGGCCTATCGAAGACTAGCATCTTCCGACGAGTCTTGCAGCATGAGGAGAGAATAGCCAACAGTTTATATAAAGCATAAAGTAACAATGCAGCAGAAGTTGCTGCAGCATTGTATAATAGTAAGTTGTAATAATTAGCAATGCCTCCGAGATCACCTCCTCGACTCCCCTGCAAGGAAGAAAACCCGGAACCATACATTTTAATAATAATAGTTTGTAGTGGTAAGATCCAGCTTCAGCATAAAGCGTCCTGTTACCATGGACACGGCTATTAGAATAGATTAATCTTCCCTGCAGGGGTGCACTTCTGTTACACTACAACGCACGGATCTCCAGGGTGGCGTACACCTTGTTAGGGAATGCCCCACCGAGGCTATCCGACACTCCACATCCCATCTTTCAAACTCAACAGAGAGGTCATCCGCCGGACTATATCCTATGTACGCGGGGCTTTGGACCCTAACCCTGACGTACTCCTGCACGGTGCGAGGCTGGCCGGTGAAGTTAAATCAAATAAAATACAAATCACACTGCCGCGGCAAATAAGACAACACCACTTCCCGGCGCGGGCCGCGGTACTGCTGACGTCTGAAGAGTCCTCAGACGAGACCATGAAGCAGAGGAGCCCATAACTCATTATCCCACGTGTAGGCAGCGCGTACAAGCCAAAAGGCTACTCAAGTCATCCGCCGAACCATTTAGTATTTTATTAATTTGCGGGACAACCGTTATCGTTGCCTCGACTTAACTGACCCGCGGTCAACGACAGCAGTCAGAACCACCAGTACATCGGTGCCTGCCCCTGTCGTCCCACCAAGTCTCTGCGGTTACCAACAAGGTGAACCGACTCCTTACCTTGTCTCGTGTGTGCTCTTGGTAGAGCTCGACCTTCGTGGTTTGGTAACTCTCGCGGCCAACGATCAGGGGCCAAGCACACCGGTACACTAGTTGTACCCTCCCTGTCGTCCCGTCACAGTACCACTCGCGGGCACCGTTGGGTCGCCCGACTTCTTACCTTAAGGACAACCGTGGATCAGGTACCTAGAGCGGCTATACAGAGTCAGAAACGAGTGGAGTACAAGGATTACTCCTTGGTAGCTCACACTTGATGGTGGCTCGGCAGAGCCGAGGTAGGGGCCTGAGGCGGTGTCTGCATTGTACCGTACCTGTGCAGTTGTAATATTTGTATCCGCGTTCACTTCCCTGAGTGATCACGACCCGCTATCTAATCCTAGCTAAGGATGCGCAGGGATCACTTTTGAATATAATATATATTTATAGGCAACCTAGGATAAAGGAAGGTACATCAAGGGGCGACAAAAACAGGCTATGCAATTGAATAGGATTGTAACGTAGCAGCAGCAGTAACAATTCCTAGTGCAAGAAAGTACGGAAAGGTAGGCGATATCTGGGGAAGAGAATGGCTCTGCTTGCCTAGAAGCTCGACGGTAGAAGTAGGGTCGTCGACGTAGTAGTCGTACCCAGCAGCGGTGTAGTCGACAGCAGCGGGGTCTATCGGAGTTTAAGAGGGGGGAAGAAACAATAAATATAAAGCAATCATAGCAAACATAAGCATGACATGACAAATGAATTGCTATCGGTTTACTAACGCAGTACGATGCATTATGCTTGGGGCGGGAATTCATCTGGGGATGAACTGCCAGCTCCGGGTATTTATCAGACAGGGTGCCCGGAGGGGGAAGGTATCATGCCGAAGGTGTCGTGGACATCCGACAAACGTAAGAGTGGTGTATCCGAGTTAGTTGATCCATTCTGAACAACTTTCGTGTTCAGAGTAAATTCATCCGGATAGTTTATCGGAATCAGGCAATCATCGGGCAGCCGGTCCGGAGGGGGCCGGTTCGATGTTCGTTGTGTTAGAGGGGTGTGGTAGACATACGGATAGCGCATTCGTATTCGTTATATTTTTATGTATAAAGTTTTTGAATCTGAATTACGGTTTAAAAGATATTGAATTTCTAAATTTAAATCATTTTAAACCCATTTCTGGATTTTTCTTTATTATTAAAATGCAACATTATCCATAACCAGTTGACTGGGTCCCACTGGTCAGTCTCACAGTGTTAATAAACCATTTAATTAAATCTAAACAATCACTGGGCCCACATATCATGCATAGAAACTTAACTAAATTCATTTAATTAATCTAATTAATAGGTGGGTCCCATATGTCATAGGCTCAGTACTAATTAAATAGCTCTTTTAAACTTAAGAGTTAATTAAGGGGGGCTGGCCCCACATGTAATAGACTAGGGGGTTATTTTCTTTTTCTTAAATTTTTCTTTCACCTCTATCCTTTCTTTTTTTTTCTTTTTTACAGGGGGTTGGCCACTCCACCCAGTCGGCACGACACGGGGGCGTCGGAGGCCAGCGAACGGCGGTGAGCGGCGGCCCGAGAACGGAGGCGGGAGGCGCGCGGGCGGGGGTGTGGCTAGGCGCGTGTGCGCGTGCACCTGGGCGCGGCGCCGGCCGACCCCCGGCCATGGTGGCACAGCGGCGGGCGAGGGGGCGTGTCCACGGTTCATGGTGGCCGCGGCCATGGGGGTTGCTGGCGTGGCCCGGGCGCGACCCGCGGGTGGTGAGCGCGTGCACGGGGCGCGGCCGAGCGCGAGCCAGGGCGCGGGGCGTGCGGTGCACCCATGGCGGCCACGGCGGCCGGGGTAAGGTTGTGCGGGGGCGACTTCTACGGGACTAAACGAGCGCAGCGAGGGGAATTCGGCGCGGAACCTTACAGCGGTTCCAATGGAGGCGACGTGGATGCCGGAGGTGGACCGGAGGCAACGAATTTGGGGCGGCGGGGCCGACGGCCGTGGTAGAGGATGGAGTCGCGGACGGCGGTTGTGGCGCGATTCCCGCCGATTCCTTGCGCAGGAGGAAGTGGACAACGACGACGAACCTCGCGGACAGCTTGGCGCGGTGAATGTTGTCCGATGGCCGCGAGGACGACGGCGGTGTGCCCACGGCGGACTCCCTGCGAGCGTGGCAGAGAGAGAGGCGGAGCGAGGGGTAACCGGGAGGGGTGCTAGGGTTTTGGGGAGAGTGGGGGCGCGCGGCTGCTCTTAACCTAGCTGGCAACCGGCGGATGAACGCCACGGGGGGCGTCACGGCCGTGGCAGCGGGGATGCTCGCCACGGCTTCCCTAGGTAGACGACAACGGGGGTTAGGGGAGGGGAGGTGGGCTGGGTGGGCTTGTGGCCCAGAGGGGAGGGAAATGGGATTCGCCCATGGGTTAGGTTAGCTAGCTTGTTTTTTGTTTTTATTTTTCCTTTTTGTTTTTCCGTATTTTATCTTTTGGATCTATTTTAATTACTTAGGTATTTTTTTTAAATGTGGAAGGTGTCCCTTAATTATTGGTACACCACAAGGCAGTGCCACAAAAAGTTTGGGTGACAATAAAAGTCATTTAATATTTTAATTAAATATTAAATGGGTTATATGAGGTTTTTAGCTACTGTTTAGAATTGTTTTAATTAATCTATAGCTCCAAATAATACCCAAGATGGTGTGACATGCTCCACTGAATATTTGTGATTTTATAAAAGTAGTTTCACAATTTTTGGAGAAAGTTTATTTTGCACCTTGGTTTTAATATTCATCCAAAGGCAATTTGATCATTTGATTTTGTTTTCAAAGAAAGGGGTTGCACTTGTTTTGGTTCTTGATGATCAAGGCCAATGGCCACATTGATTTCAATATCAACACATGGGCATTTGAAAATAGCTTGGAATTGTTTTGATTCATGATGACCCAGGTTCATGATCACATTGCATTCAACAACATCAAAGGCAATATGAATTTGAGTTGAACCAAATTGATCAAACGAAATTTTTTAACAGTAGTGATGAACAGTAATGGTGATTACTGTTCACTGACAGTGAGAGTGTTACAACCCGCACATTCCTCCGATGGGTAAAATAGTGACAATTGGCCTCAACGGCGTGCACTATCTTCACGAAAAAGGATCACCGCATTCGGTACCTTCTACGGAAGATGAGGGGCGGATATGTTGGAATATCCGCAAAGTAATCTTGCATCAACAACTCGTTCCCGAGATGTCGGCTGCAAGGAATGCAAAGTCAACCGGCGATGGATCCTCGCCGCTGCTTCTTCTTCCGATCCTCGAGCTCCTTCACGACGAGAACCGTGACGACCATCTGCCTCCGGTGATTGTGGAGCAACAACTCGATGTCGAAGTCATCGAACAAGGACGAATCCTCGAGCAAAAATTCCTCGCCCAAACTCAAATCCATCTAAAATAGAAATAAAAGGATGGCTAAGCTGCGTATCGACGAAATCATCGGGGAGGCGGAGCTTTAAACGATCGAAGAAGAACTCACCGATGGATCCGGTCGGCGGTGGTGATTAGACCGGTGGAAGCGACTCACGCGGAGGCGGCGGATCTAGGTCGTCGGCGTCTCGATGGCGGCTCTTAAAACGTCGTTGGGGCGACAGATCTGGGCCAGATTCACCGGCAATGGGCAGGCGATGGCGGCGGGTGCTGGATGCGAGGCGAGGGAAAATGCGCGCTGGAATGAAATGTCCGTCCCATCAATCGCTTCCACGCTATGCGGGGTCCTGATAAATCGGCTGTGAAAACGGCGAATTCATCGTTCGGTGGGATAAATTTTCGGCGGCTCTTAAACTTTTTTGGGATCGAGGGATTTTACGGGTTTCATTCGGGTACTTTTTCGATCGCGCGAACTGTATTCGACGGGCGAATCAACCTGTGGTTGAGTTGGTTTTATGGATGGTTGTATCTCCAGCCCACCAGAGTTCAAATCCCAGATTTGACAATGATGCTCGCATTTTTATAGATTTATTTCAGGTTTTCGGTGATGCACTTTTAGTGGGAGGAGACGTTCCCGTCGAAGACAAGGTAGTGACTTCGTTAATCTCAAGATGATATATCAGCTCAGTATTATAGGGATAGAGTGTGGGTATGTGCGTCATTGGGTGATTGTATACTCGTGTATGTGAGTCGTGTATTGTGTTCAAAAGAAAAAAAACTGTATTCGACGGTTTTGCTGGAGATATGCTCTTATTAGAGGAAATTGCACATATCATCATTTGTTGGGGCTTTTATTGCACCAAACCACAACCTCAACATTTTTTTGCACAAATCACCAACTATTGGAGTAATCTTTTGCATATAACACAAATTTAGTCATTAGTCGGTTTGATAAACACTTAACTGGGCGGTTAAACAAAACATGAGGGCCGTTAACTTATATGTGGGCACAAAATATATTTTTTTAGATAAAAAAATTTGTGGGAAAAATCAGAAAAAATTACTTTTCCAGGAAAAATATTTTATGCGGGAGAAAAATTTGGGGTGAATTTATATTTTTGAAGAAAAAAAGGTTTTTTGGCCGAAAATGATTTTTTTGGGTCGAAAATAATTTCGGTGGAAAATAGTTTTTCTTTAAAAAGGTTTTTTTTTTCAGGAAAACGATTTTCTACAGAAAGTTTGTTTTCAGGAAAATACGGTTTTTTGGGGTCCAAAATGAATTTTTATTTGGATGCTAACTAAATTGTACAGGTAGGAGAGAAAATACTACAGTAATTTTTAATATTGATAGACAGTTAGCGTCAATATACACAACAAAACTTCATAAATGCGGACTCAAGTTGTTAATTATCTGTCAAAGTAGCTAAAGACTTGATTTGTGTTTGTTGCAACCAATTACCCCAATAGTTGGTGTTTTGTGAAAGAAAAATCACAAGTTGTGGTTTTGTGAAAAAAATGCCACAACAATTGGTGTTAAATGCTAAAACCTCCTCTTATTACGTAGCCCGAGATAGATTGTTGCGTGCTATTGTCTCGCCGGTTCACCATCCGTCACGCTCCCGCCGTCTCCCAGCGGCCGCCGCCAATCTCCTCATGCGGCCAGCGCCGGTGCTCGCCGCTGGCGGCAGGACTCTCGGAAACATTCTCTCGGCCACGGAGTGGATGCTCCCCTCCCCGGCCACCCAAGTCCACACCATCTCCGTCCTCCCCTCCCACTCACCGTCCCCTGCTCCCCAGTTCGATTTCTCCAACCTCACCACCGCGTTGAAAGGGGGTGAGCAGGGGACCCAGAGATTCAACGTGGTGAGGGACGACCTCCTCCATCCCCTTGCTAACGGTAACAAGGCCCGGAAGCTCGACGCCCTCCTGCCGCTCCTCCGCCGCCGCGGTGCCACCGACGTGGTCGGCATCAACCCCCACATTCTTCTCCTCTCAACACCTAGTTTTCTGTTCTGACGATATCGTCACTGCTCCGGTTGCAGATAACATGCGGGGGTTGCCAGAGCGCCCATGCAGCAGCCGTCGGTGAGATATGAATCCATGTAAATTTGCTTATTTCCTTAAGATTCGTGTGAAACAAAAATGGCATAGATGCATTGTGCGCATGTAAATTCGTCTGTTTGATTTCTGTGTGGTGTATTGCTGCAAATTTAGTCTCTTGGCTCACTTTATATGCCTAAATGTAAATTTCGCACCATTCACAAGGTGTTCCCTTACTGTGTCAGCGGTCCATTGTGCGGAATGGGGAATCAGGCCACACCTACTGTTGAGAGGAGAGCAGCTAGATGTACCGACAGGCTACAATTTGATCTCTTTGATGTTTGGCAACGTGACCTATGCATCTCGGTCGGTCTATGCACATCGAGATGAGATGCTTTATGAGCATGCCAAGAAGGTTGCTGATAACAGCGGTACCGTGTTGTGGGCTGATGATATTGTCAGAGATAATTTAGCCGTGGATGAAGAGATTGTTCTCGACAATGATTCGAGAAGGGCGGTGATTATTAAGGAAGGGGCTGGTACTGTCCAAGCATTGCTAGGTAAATAATGGATTTGTGTTGTGCTCTCATAGGTTACTTTCATCATTACAGATACTTTTTCGACGACAGGGCAACTAAATACAGTCATCTTCTTATGCATTCTTTTCTTATATTTAGCTATCTGATTGGGACTGAACATTTGCACCCTGAACTTTAGGGTCATGTCATCATATTTTGGTCCTAGAATGTTGATTGTTAGTGTTGAAAGAAACTTTTATTGTATCCCTACAGAAACGAGATCATTCGAAATTTCACACGATTTCATTGCTTTTTCAGGTGTTATGCGACTAGTGGAGCACCTCTCTAGTTTGTCATCATTTCATAATGATGAGGAAGTCCATATTGTGGTGGATGCTGGGACAGGCACAACAGCTGTTGGGTTAGCTCTTGGAGCGGTATGTCTAGGGTGCGTTCAATAATTGGAAATAATACTTGAACATACTGGCTTGCATCATAAAAAATCACCCTGTCAAATTTTGTAGACGGTGGGAAAAGAAGATGTTTCAATTCTAGCCTACCCCAACTTGTTTGGGACTGAAAGGCTTTGTTGTTGTTGTTGTTGTTGGTGGTGGTGGTAAAAGAAGATGTTGTATCATCTTCATCCATGTTTGTTGGTGATACTTCTGCCATATAATTATCATCTCAAATGTCCAGAGCACAATAGTGAAAATAGGAATTTAATTTTATCCAGCAGGGAAACAGGGATACGGAAGATGCATTTGCAATGAGTGTTCTTCAATTTAACATGGTTAAGCCGGGCCAAGTTACCTGGCAGCAGAAATAAGAAAATCATGACAGCTTGTGATTTTTATCTTTATTCCCCGTGTTACATCAGGATTGCTCTTTCCTTGCATCCTAGCTAGTCTTAATAAGAAAATCATTGACGTCCTTGCAGACTTAATTGGAGGGTAACTGCTGTCATGCTTGCTGATACACTTGAAAAATACCAAGAACAGGAGAAGTCGCTGATATCTGATTTTAAGGGGCTTTGCCATGAAGACTGCCATCACTTGGCCGGAACAGATGGTCTGGTTCATTGGGTGGACCGGTTTTCGCCAAGAAGGTACTTGTGGCAAGTTTGATATCTTTTGCAATCTTAATTCCAACACCATTCACTATATGAGCATAAGTAACATTCAGAACCTGTTCATTGTTTTCTAATTGGAGGGCAATGCACTTACTTTTTCTCTGATTAGTATCTTGATGAACTTGATTGTGGAATCTGACTTTTTGGCTAACTTTAACTGATATATCATGTTCCATGATTTGTGTCGGCCAACATTTCAGTCCTTTCCATATCTTCAGAATCTTATTAAGACTTTCCACTCTTTAACTACTTTTGTGCTCATTTTTTCCTTCCTTTAGATTCGGCAAGGTGTTGACTGGCGAAATCGCGTCGTGCAGGCAGGTCGCTCAGCAAACGGGCATCCTCCTGGATCCCGTGTACACCTTGGCCGCCTGGGAGCAAGCCGTGGAGCTGTGCCGTGGAGAAGCCAAAGTGGCCATGATCCACACGGGCGGAACCCTCGGGCTGTTCGGACTGGCGCAAAGGTATCCCCAACACTTCGCAAACGAGCAAGCTTATTGAGCAGGGCCAACACGAGATGCGAGTGAGCTCTGCTCAGCATGTTTGAAAGCGGTTTCGCCGGTTGGCATAGCTTCCGTGCTGAAGTGATCGTGAGTAAACTACTGTATGTTGGAGTCAATCTTGAGACGTTCAGAAGTCAGAACTGCGCTACACTGAAAGCGAAACAGCTCTATGTCTTCGTCATTTCTTGTTTGATCTTTTTTTTTGCCTATCTATATCTCTTATAAAGCAAAACCCCACTACATGGTCATTTAAGTTGTCTATCTCAACATGCAAGCTATCCACATCATTCATTTTCTTAGCCAATCAATTATCCATGTCATTTCCACTAATATATTTATTAATTTCTATATGCAAAATCCATATCAACCATCTTTTAATCATTTTATTGTTCATGATAATAATTTTTGAACATATTTCGTGTCGAATAAATTTAGTATCTCAACAATGGCAAATTGAATTTTGCATGTTTACTTAGACAATTTAATGTACTCCCTCCGATCCAAATTAATTGACGCACACTTAGTACAATTTTGTACTAGAGTTATACTAAATGTGCGTCAATTAATATGAATCGGAGGGAGTATCATACTTTTTTATTTTTTTATGTTATATAATTATTAAAGAAATTTTTGCTGCAACGCGCTGGGTATATTTCTAGTTGTCTTAAAAGCGCAGCTGCACTCCGTTGTCATCTCGAGTGCACCCGCAAACCGACAAAACCAGCACAAATCGCTAGCAGTAATGACTGAGCTAGCTACGATTTTTTACACTTACCAATCTATATCTCTTATAAGACAAAACCCCACTAAGAAGCATTTAAGGTGTCTATCTCAACATGCAAGCTATCCACATCATTCATTATTGTATCCAATCATTTGTCCATGTCATCCACTAATAAAACTCAATTAACATGCATTTGTGGTATTTATTTCAACATACAAACTATCCACATCACTCACTATATATTGTAGTCAATAATTTATCCATGTCATCCACTTCATTTATATAAATATTATACCCTTCCAATTACATTGTAGAATTTTTATAAAAATTTCCGCCGCAACGCGCGGGGTACTCTTCTAGTTATAAGGACAATGATGGGACCACACTTGTGCATGCTAATGATAGTACGTACGCCTGTATGTGTTAGCGTCACCCATTTATTTCGTTTCAAATTTTTTTAAGCTACTCCCTCCGATCCATAATAAATGTCGTATATTTTGTACTAAGTTAGTATAAACTTTGTACTAGATGAGCGACACTTATTATAGATCGGAGGGAGTATAACTTTTGAATCGAACGTCAAAACGCGGATCTGTTTTCACCGTTAGTTTTCTCGCGATGACCTCTTTAAAACTAGATCCCATATGCACATGTTTTGATGATTTTTTTAAACAATGCAACTTTAGTGTTAAACAGAAGCAACTTTCATACACCATATGTACTATTAAATTTATCAAGCAAGTATATCGTAATTCACTTAGAAATCATGGCAAACAAATTTTCACCATAGATTGGCTACTAAATATCATCGGTAGACAACTTTGCTGTTGACAACATATTTTGATGGATTTGCCAGGACAGTTGCTTGATTTTGTTAGGATAGTTGCTTAGTTTTGTTAGGACAATTGCTTGATTTATTAGGTCAATCGATTGGTTTTGTTATGAAAGTTGCTTGGTTTACTAGGACAATTGCTTGGTTTACTAGGATAGTAGCTTGGTTTGTTAGTACAGTTGCTTGGTTTGTTAGTACAGTTGCTTGGTTTTGTTATTGAAGTTGTTTGTTTGTTGTTAAGATAGTTGCTTTTTTTTTATTGAAGTTGTTTGTTTGTTGTTAAGATAGTTGTTTGGTTTGCTAAGACATTATGCATTGTGTGTTTTGATAATATAGTTGCATGGATTTTTCAGGATAGTTGCTTGGTTTTGTTAGGACAGTTGCTTGATTTATTAGGACAATCGATTGGTTTTGTTATGACAGTTGCTTGGTTTACTAGAACAGTTGCTTGGTTTAATATGACAGTTGCTTGGTTTTGTTAGGAATTTTTCTTGCTTTTACACAAACCAAGATGATAGGAAGCCATATTAGACAAACAAGAAGAGTTGCTTACTGATAGCACTAAAGTTGCCTATGTACCACACAGAGTTGCTCAAAAACAAAGTTCATCGAAACCTATCCATATGGGATCTATTTTGAAGAACTCGTGGCAAGAAACCCAACGGTGAAAACGAATCTGAATTTCAATACTCAAATCAAAAGTTACTGCTTTTTAAATTTTTTGAAACTCAAATTAATGCATGCGAACTGACGTGGCAAAGCATCTTTCTAATCACGCGGGGGGACAACAGAGTGGATGGGGGCGATCCTTTCTATTTCTAGCGAAAGGACAACATGAGAGAGTTTAATTTCTTTATTAGGAAGGTCTGCTCGATCAGACTGTTGGGCGAGCGTGCGCTCCCTATCCACGTCCTTTTGTTATCAGGTGTTTTGACCCCCCCTGTTCGTACTGTGAACCGGTAATTTGTTGTAAAGGCCGAGAAAACAACTAACAAATGCGAAGGTACTGACGTCAAGTGATAGCAGAAGTTGAGTGAAAATCTTGCCCGCCGTTGGATCGGGCACACGAATCTTGGCGCGAGAGTGGCCACACTCACATTTTGGAGGAGAGTTCGCTCTAACCAGAAATCGTGCAAAACATTTCCCATAACCCCCTTCTCCTGCTTGGTTTGCACCCATTCGCGAAATCTCTTCTCCCTATACGCCCGCTTCGACCATTTCACTTGATTGCTCCATCATTTTCATTGATGATTCATGCCTGTTCGATGAACCTCACTTGTGTCGTCACAGGCTCCACCCCTCCCCCGCGACCGCTTCATCACTTCCTGCGGTTGCTTCCGTAGGTGGCGGGGTGGGCTCGGTGCGGCAGAGATAGGTGGTGTGTGGGAGAGGGGTGGCCAGGAATGTGCGCTAGATGGCCAGTGAGGCAAGATGGTGGTGAGAATCATGAGTTTATTGGACAGAGCTGAACGGACATGATTGAGTGGACGATGATGGTGGAGGCAAAAGGGGATCAAGCTGAGCGTGTGACACCAATGGAGGACGCAAAAGACGTGGTGGTGGTGGTAGTGCACCCCTGCACGATCCTCGACAATGTGCAAGGCCACTGTTCCATCGCCTTCGACATACGTGGAGTCGAATGCTCCATCGACCACGCCTCCCTCGCCGGCTCCAGCAAGGTCGAGGACATCGTCGCCGTCCACCGCACGATTGTCGACACCCTCAAGTCGCGACTCTTCTCGCCGGTTTCCCTATCGATAGGTAAGACTTCGAGAATGCCCTCTTTATTTCTCGATCCTCTTCGTACAAGTTCAATTTTCCTTTGATGCGATGATGAAACTGGTAATCAAATTGGAAAAATGACATATTTAACTTAGGGTCATAAGTTTGCCATGTTTTGTAGAACAATTTTGATGAAGTTTTCCATGTATATCCCTCATTTCTTATACAAGATTTGTCATGTTACCTACAAAACTTAGCAAATTAGTATTTTTTTAATATTGGTTCATGGTGAAATAAAGAGAAATATTCTAACGATACTCCCTCCGATCCATAATAAGTGTCGCTAATTTTGTACTAAGCTAGTACAAACTTTGTACTAAATGAGCGATACTTATTATGGATCAGAGGGAGTAGTAATTTACGTAAAGTGACATGGCAACTTTTTTGAAAAATCACATGGTAAGAACGAGAGTTTTTTGTTTATTCAAGCATGCCATTTTTAGAGAATAATGTATTGGTCACATGACAACTTTTGTAAAGTCACATGGCTAATTTTTTGAAAAATTACATGGAAAATTCAGAAATATTTTTACTCAAACATAGTATATTTAATAAATTACATTTTTTGTACACATGAAAAATCCAGTTTTTTTTCTTTATGCCCTCAAATTGTGAATTTTTTAAATATTTTTAAATGTTTACATGGCAAATTTCAGGAATTTTGGTATTTACAACATGGCATTTTCTTAAGAATTATGTTCTTATCACATACATCATGACATATGTACTTGCATGACAACTTACAAAACTTGTTTTATAATTTCATTGCAGTTACATTTTTTTGTCATTGATCACATGGCAACTTTACAATTTTTTTCTTTTATATCATTGTAAAATGTAGATAAAATCTTAGGCAAATTTCCTTTTTGTTTTGTTTTTCTAAACACGTGGAAATTTGTAGGACATCTTGTAGTGGTCACATGATTTTTTTACAGATTTATGTTCCCTTCTATCATGCCAAATTGTAGAAATATTCAAGATTTTTTGTACTTACCTGCATGGCAATCTTTCTACATTTTTTTCTGTAATATTTCACATGGTAATTTTTTATATAAATTCAGTGATAAGATAGCTACTTAATGATTCATGATATACATGGACAATTTTGTGTGTGTGGGGAGGGGGGGAGGGCGGGGGTCATAAAATCGGAGCCGGACCCTCTGACTTGCACAAGAAAAACCACAAAGCTACAACAAAATTTGTGTATAGAACAAAAATGCAATGTCAGGGGGTTAGCTTTGTCCACGAATCACTGTATACGATACCATTCACTAATTATGGTACTCCCTCCGACCCATATTAATGGGCATACACTTAGTACAACTCTAATACAGAGTTGTACTAAGTGTGTGCCCTATGAATCGGAGGTAGTAGATAATTACCGTTTGTGGATCTTGTGTTACACCATGATTTAGAAAAATTTAACCAAGGGATGTCAAGGTGTTGTAGCTTCCCTAACTTTTCTCTCAATGTCAGAGAATCAGAGAATCAGGTACTGGATTTTACTAGCATTTGCTAGTGGGTCTTTGCACCAAAGCACATTGTGATATCCAAAATTCTTATGGCCTATTCGTACATGAAAAATTGTAGGAAGTTTAATACAATCTTTGGTGAGCAGTAATACTGCTCAACGAAAATAAGTTCATTCGTTCTGGAGTAGATGATAAAAATTTATTCGAAAAGGTATTAAATTATTTCCTTTATTAGCTAAAAAAAAACAAGACGCGAGCCGCCACCTGCCGTGCCGCACGACGCGCGTCGCTCCTATGTCCGTCCAGGGCAACATCCCTAGCAGAAATCCTAGACTCACGGATTTAAAAAAAAAACCCCGGATAAATAAAGATCGGCACCGCCGCCACAAACGTCTCGCCGGCTTGGTCACGCCCACACCGCACCTATGGCCACGGCAGGGCAGGCCGAAGCGAGCACAGCCACGGGCACGACGACGTTCCGGCGGTTGTACGAGACCCTCAAGGCCGAGCTTCTCCGGGACGACTCCTTCGATTTCAACGAGGACGCCCTCCGATGGCTCGACGCCGTGAGTGCTACCCTGTTTAATCCTCCCTCCCTCTTTCTCTTTTCTTCTTGTAAGACACGTCTTCCAAAACTTGTACCAAATCGATGAAACGGGAATTTGCAAGGTATTCAAACAAAACAAGCACTGTGATCTTCAGCAATCCCCCCAAAAAAACTGGCACTGTGATGTCCGATCGCTCGATCAGTCTTTCGTCTCAAGGTTGCCGTGGAGCTTAGATGTGCTAGGGTGTAGTATGAGGCTATGTGTAGTTCTTGTAACTAGTGCGTGCGCTAATTATTTTAGGATCAGTTTTGTAAGAGATCTGCTTCACCATCTTTTATCGTTCGGCCGTGTACTTTGTTCGATTCCTTTGTGTATAAAGGTGGACAAAAGTCTATTTTTGGAAACTTAAAAATAGAATGTCGGACCAGCCAGCCTGAAACGCAACTCTGCAAGTCTGAATGTTTGAATCTATGAGTGAACAGTATATATCATCTGAATCCCTGAACCTAGCTATGTGGATTCCTCCCTACATATTCATTCACAACTTTGATGTGTTAATTTTATATGTGGATTCTGTTTCTATTCATAACAAATTTACTAGTCGTACATGTTTTGCTAAAAATTTCTGTCACCTTTTTCTCTGAGCAGATGTTGGACTACAACGTGCTTGGTGGTGCGCAAACTTTTGCATTTGCATTCTGGGACAAGGGAGTCGAGTCACACAGTGGTAACACCATTTTTGACTGATGATTTAGATTTTTCCCATGTACAGGAAAGCTGAACCGCGGCTTGGCTGTTGTCGAGAGCTATAAATTGTTGAAAGCAGGATCTGAACCGAGTGAAGAGGAAGAGTTCCTTGCTTGCATTCTCGGCTGGGGCATCGAATGGGTATTACCAGCGATGCTTCTGTGATTTTGTGATTTGAGCATTAAGGAACCATGGTACCAGGTGTAATTCTTATGATTCTTCTTTGGGATAATGCGCAGCTTCAGGCTTATTTCCTCATTCTTGATGATATTATGGACAATTCTCAAACTAGACGAGGAAAACCATGCTGGTATAGGCTTCCAAAGGTTTGTTAAGTATCGCGTTGCTTTTTTGGAGATCTCCACTTGCTCTTGTACATAATTAGATGCTCATTGGAGATCTTGTGTTGTACTTAAACTAATTCAAGACTTGAGTAAATAGTCATGACTCAACTTCAATATCATAGGAGGAAGTAGGTCAGTAGCTAGATAGAAGATAATATCGTGGCATCAGCTTCTTTACATAAATAGTGAGACTAGTATTAGTAGTCTTTGTTCAGCAGAAGACTTGAGTATTTGTAGTATTTGTTTATCATTATCTAGGTTTAGTCCTTTGGTGACTATCATGATTTTTAAAGAGTCTCTTTTTTCTTGCCTTGAGCAGGTTGGCCTCATTGCTATAAATGATGGACTTGTCCTTCGCAGCCAAATATCACGGATCTTTAAGCGTTATTTTTACGGAAAAACTTACTATGTTGATCTCTTAGACTTATTCAATGAGGTAATTCGTTATATCCAAAACAGTCCCACTCTATATTCTCTTTTGTTACAGGGCTTAATTTTGTTACTACTCATCTAGGTCGAGTATATGACGACTTCTGGCGAGTTATTAGACCAAATTACAACAAATGAAGGGCAGAAAGATCTGAGCAAATATACTGTAGATGTGTATGCCACCTGATTATGAACTTCTACGATGTTATATTGTGGTTTCTTAGTACCTTGAGAACAATGATTTCTCACTATTAAGTGTATCCTTTTTGTGCTAATAATGGGGCATGTTTTAAATTCTATGCAGTTACCGGCGCATTGTAGAATACAAAACAGCTTACTATTCATTCTATTTGCCGGTAAAAGAGAATGTTCATTTTACATGTTCTAACAGCACTAGTTCTTATTCACCAACAGTAAATATATGTTAATCTATTGTAAAGGTCGGTTGTGCACTGCTACTGTCTGGTGGGAATTTGGATGATTATGGTCAAGTGAAGCATATCCTAGTTGAAATGGGTGTTTACTTCCAAATTCAGGTATACTGCTCATAGTACATTTATCTTGTCACTTGAATACATATTTTCTTCTTGGTATTTATGTTTTCACAAGTGGTGTTAATCACTAGATTCTCCTTTCAGGACGATTATCTCGACTGTTTTGGTGATCCAGAAGTTATGGGCAAGGTAAATTGTTTTACTACTAGGGGTACGAAGGGGCGGCCTGTCAGAACCCCTTCGTGATCTCCAGCCTGTAGATTCTTGGTTTGGGGAGTTCGGCAAGTCTAGTTCATTTTGTACTAATTAATCATGTTTTTGTGGGCCGAGTGGGATCC
Source organism: Bromus sterilis (assembly GCA_950022295.1). Lineage (NCBI taxonomy): Eukaryota > Viridiplantae > Streptophyta > Magnoliopsida > Poales > Poaceae > Bromus > Bromus sterilis. Next base: position 314,132,228 of record OX465597.1, on the reverse strand, counting down.
GCTCCAAAGAAATATTTGCATTTGACTCCTGAAATCATATCGCAGATTGGAACCGATATTGAAGACTTCAAGTGCTCTTGGCCATTTGTTCAAGCACTAGTGCGCGTTGATGAGAGGCAAAAAGACATCTTATTTGTAAGGCACACGAACTGGATCATTCTATAATATTGTGAAGCACAAGTATCTTAATGTTTGTGTGTCATGGCAGGAAAATTACGGGAAACCAGATCCTGCTTGTGTCGCAAAAGTGAAGGCTTTGTATAAAGAGCTCAATCTCGAGGTTTCCCTCTTTGTTCAACATCAGTGTAGCATATTTAGTTCATTGAATGTTTTCTAGTATAAATTCAACATGCGTGACATGCCTCTTATCTTTGTTTCCAGAGGGTGTTCTCTGAGTATGAAAGGGATACTTACAAAAAGCTGATCTCGGACATCGAAGCACAACCGAATGAAGCTGTGCAAGCAGTGTTAAAATCCTTTTTGCATAAAATCTACATGAGGAAGAAGTAGGAATATTCTTGTGTACAAATAGATCATCCAGTATAATCATATTCTGCTGCTGTTGTGTTGGGTGAGTTCCTTCATGTTGGCATACCCAGATACCCTGGTTGTGGAAAGTTCACTTGCACGACTGTTGAAGCTTTGGGGAACATTCAATAAGACCATGTCTCGGGGTTCAGGCAAGATGAGTCCTGGGAGCTAGAGAATCAAATTGAATCATCATAGTTCTTGTTTTGTACTATTTGCGTCCAATATGGCTGGGACCTTGTACTTAACAAATAATCAAATATAAGAAATATACTTATTTTTTTGTAAAGAAGTCAAATATAAGAAATGTACTTCTGTTCTTCTATTTGTATAATAAGATCATTTATACAAAGTTACTCTTGCACCTTTCCTACTCTGATAGTAAGCCATTGCGACACGGGCTTCATTATTTGTCACGTATGGAGCTGTTGATACTGCCTCCCAGCTTGTCTTATCAGTTGGAGATTACATCCTGATGCTATTCCCGTACTTCAACAATGATGCTCTGTACCGTAACCTATGATCTATACACAATCTAAATCCTAGCAGTAAACTATGGCACCCATCACTGAGTAGCTTCAGCTGCAATAAGCTGGACCTGGCTATGAGCTGATCCTCCCACACAAAAAATTGTAACTCGTATACAAGAGAATTTGTTAAAAGTTAACCAGTAGTTGAGCAGATTTTAGCAGACCAAAAGCACCATCCTCCAACAGATGCATCGCGGCGCCGTATGAGAACTTTCTGGCAAACAGGAAACATGGGACAGATGTGCCGTTGCATTGACACCACTCAGTCCTGTGTTCCACCTCATAATTCACATGATCGATACTCTGCAAAATTATTTGGAACAAACTTAGCATTATGATATTAACTGAATGATAAACCGCTTGTAATGGAGGTTTTTTCCATTTCGTTGCTGCCATATAACATATTGTGTATCTGATGAAAAGTAAGGCATCAGCAAGATATAAATTGTCACAAAATTAAACTGTTCCTTGCCAGAAAGGCTTCATGTACATAATGGTCAACAAACTATACCATGCAGGCATGGATACTGAGATGATTGTTCCTTTGTTTTAAAGATACAGAAAGAGTAGATTGTTTCTCTGTTCTGAAGACATGGAAAATAGATTGTTGTTCTGAAGCCAAAATAAGAAGATATTACCTTTATAGCATTAATCTGCTCGGGACTTGCTGTGTCATATTCAAATGTCGTTGGATGCCAAGTCATTTTATCTTTAGGATCTAAAGATGACTGGTTCCATGATGTATATGTCAAAGTTCTTCTTTCAAGTTCATCTTCCAGTCCCTTGGTCTAGAATTTGAAAGAGTGAGCCTTCATAATGATTTGAAAGAATAATTACATCAATTCAAATTCAAATCTTTATTAACAATAACAAGCCTTACAGAAAATAATATCTGCACATAGTGTTCATCCGGAATACAATCATGCTCCTCTTGGGCAGCACCTTTCTGCAAAGTTGAACATGAAGATCAATTATCAAAAAGAAGAGAATAAGAGGTCTTTATGCTTGTAAGCAAGAATTAGAAGGAACCATTTTTCAGAAATCATATGCATTAGTCTGACAATCTATATAAACTTCCATGTGAAGCATGGGGTAATCTGGAGAACTGAACCTTACCAATATTTGCTTCCGCCGAAATACAAATCCTAGTTGTCTCTGAAAGAGAGGAAAATTGATGCCATAAAAACAACAGACAGATATAAAGGTAAAGAAAATTAAATTTCAGGGATCAGTATTATTGTTGGGTGAATGACTAATCAGTGTTGAGCAGGGGGTGCATATTGAAATGCGCATTTGATTGTAAATGGTCCAAGGAAACAACAATAATATTCACCACAGATAAAACTTAGACAATGCCAGATTATACTCAGAAATATTTACATCACTAAGATTGTAAAACTTGGACAGTAGTACAGAACCAAAGTATGGAATAGTTTATTTATTTCTGCCAACTATACAAAATTGGATGCAACTTTATCTAGGAAAGGCAATGATAATTATCTTCTCCCTTCATTTAAAACTTTAATAGAAGTCATATTGGAAAGGAAAATGAAGTCATGCATATTTTAGTTGTTACAATGTTACTTTCGAAACAATGATTTCCTAGGAAGCGCAAAACAACAGCTATTAAATGCAAACCTTTTGGCCTAAAACTAGCTTGTCTGAGTAAATTGTATAGCAACCTGACCTAAAATAAATACTTACAGCATTCTTCAGCTTTTGTCCAAGCAAAGCGTTGGTCACTACCATCTGCAATTATTAGGTGAAACCAAGCACAATCATTACTGTGATGTGCAGAAAAGCATGACGGATCAGTAGGCTATATCAAAACAAGATATACCTTACTTTAAATAACTGGCATAATTCAGTATAAGCTAGTTTAACTACTTTTATATAGTGTTTTCACAGCCTTGATTGATGGGAGTCAGATAATAATTTAACAGTTCCATAATCAATTTGCATAGGTCATGCATACAAGGAACCAAGGACAATGTTTTTAGGGGATATATTCTGATCATACTGAAATCATGTAATTATTAGAATAACGATTACTGTTAACTGGGTTGCACTATACGCTAAAGATAAACATTGTTGCTGGTAAAATGTAAATGTGGAACAAGACCTTTAGTTTGAAACTTTGGATAGATACAATATACTCCCTCCGTTCCAAATTATATGACTTCCATTTGTCCACATGTGTATCTCTAATTTGGAACGGAGGGAGTAGCACCTATCTGAATCAGTAAAGTAGTTACAACTGAAAAGCATGCTACATCTTGCCTCACACTTGTCCAAGGGTGTAAAGGATAAATTCTTATTGTTTAACAAAATCATGGGATAAATTTTCAGTCATAATCATTGCAGCCCACATAACCATATCTCTAAACTAGGGAATGTAAAGGCCAGGCTTTCATACATGTATTTAACAAAAGGATACACATTGTCTGTTGCGAGCATTATTTGTTACACGAATTGTAAGTGCGAGCATTCAAGGCTGTAGATGAAGAGAAACTCAAACAAACACATCCAAAAACAACGTAATATTTACTTCAGGTCAAAGATTAGAAAGGGCCAAAATAAGGTAAGCGGAAATTCCAATATCCACAATTCCACATCACCAGAACAACAACTACCTTACAATGCCTTCTGAATACTTGAAAGACATGCTTGTCGCCAACAACAACCTCTGCGTGTTTTCTGATTAACATTACCCACTGAAATGAGACGGCAGATGTATTCAGAGTTAAGCTCTTAAATAAGTACGAAACATTTACAGCAAAAAGAAAGCCATGAACCACAAGAACCTGGGATCCTTTCCTCCATTTATCCTTTCGAATGATGGGAGACATGTTTGGATTATAACGTTTCTCTGTCTTGTCAATGAAACTGAAGACAATAAAAAATCATTTTAGAAACTTCAGACTAAAACAGCTCATCTTCTTTGGAATTTTGGAAAGTTGCAAAGTAACATATTGTATTTTTTCATTACCTGTCCACTATACTTTTAGGTGACCCCATCAAGTAAGTATATGTGTAGCTGAAGTTGTACAAAGGAACACAACTGAAATAGAAATCGATGAAATGTTAAAGTTTAAATTAGAAACTGCAGACCTTCAAAATAATCAATTGACACTTGTACTGACAAAAGGGAGCAAACCCAAACTACAATACAAAGACATGCATACTAAGGAATAAAGAAAAAATCGCTACAAAGCTCTCTCTCAGGGCTACTCCAACGTGCATCACCAAATCGCCCCCTACACATCCAGACCGGGGTATCCGGACGTTTTTTGCCATCCAATGCCGTGCCTCAAACGTCCGTGGATGCGCCCGAGTGTCCAAAATCTCACAAACCGGTTACAAAGCTGAGGGAGATTTGCGGAGGTCCAGACCTCCACCACGTAGGCCTCCGACACCCCAGGCCCACCCAAAACTGTGTCGGAGCCCCCGCATTTCTCACTCCGTCCCTCCCCCTTTGTATGTATCCGCTCCCTCCACGTCGCCGATGTACCACCACCACCGACCGCATGCCGCCTTGTCGAACGTTCGCCACTCCACCAGGTGCCAGGCCGGCTTTGCCTACGCCACCGTTCCACCCCTAGTCCATCTGATGCACAGGTACCCTCCGCCCTTGCATGTCGTTCATGGCGGACAACACACCCGACAAGTGTTCGTCCGGATGCCATAGCCAAATTTTGATAATTTTTTCCTTACTTCGAAGCAAACACAATGGACCCGGACAACGAGTACTTCTATGCCAACTTTGTGGATTCGCATCGTCAGATGAGGACAAATATGAGGATGAAATGGCAAAGATGAGAGCGGTTCTCGCAAACGTGCAGCGTGTGAAGCAGCATGTTTTCAACTACAAAGGATCAATCAAGCGGTCTCCATTGTTTGCTAGGTTGACTAAACGACAAGCTCCTCTGTGCAAGGTGCAACTATACCATCAATGGCATGACTACAATATGGATTACTATCATTGTGATGGTATGGTATCTATCCTCCGTGGGCGACCTTCATCAAGACCATCTCTAAGACTCTAAGCCAAGGGATCAGAAAAGATCTCGCTTTACCCAAAGACAAAGAGCTAGAAGGGATGTGGAGAGGGCATTTGTACTGCTCCAAGCTAGTTTTGCAGTTGTTGACCTACAAAACTAGGGGATCCAAAGGCGTTGTGTGTGAGTGGGAGGGGGGGGGGGGGGGTGATGACAGCTTGTGTGATCATGCACAGCATGATAGTGGAGGATGAGGGTGAGGTGGTTCGCATCAGCCTGGATTTTGAGAACATGGGTGATCCCATCGAACTTCCACCATAGAATCCGACAACGTTTGAGGATATCATCCAAATGCATCAACAAATTCGGCATCGAGGAACTCATGAGCAGCTTCAGAATGATCTGGTTGAGCACATGGGGGCGCTTCAAGGGGAAAACTAGAACAAATGTCCGAATAAGTTGAATTCAAATTCAAATTATTTTATTTAAGAAATTCATGTTTGGATATTAATATTTATACTTGAATTATTGTTGCACTGGAATATTAGCATGCTTTTTATGAATGAATTGTGCTATTTATCTATAGTTATTTTGGATGCTCCGGGCATAAGAAAAAAAAACAGGGGTGGACGTTTTGTGCGGAGGGTTGGATGGCCGGCTTCCCTATCGATATCCGCGGACGCGTCCGGATGCGTCCATGGAAGTTTGGTGTGTCTGATTTGGTGATCCGTGTTGTAGTTTCCCTCGGACTTGGTCATGTATGCATGTTTCACACTTAATACAGCAAGTCAAGCAACGATTAGTCCCTTGTGGCAGCACACACAAGGGAAACCAAGAAACAAGGAATCACAGAATGGGTCCATTCCTTCCTCCAATAATTTTCCTATTCCCCTCTATCCATATTAATTGTCCTGAAATGGATGTATCTAGCACTATAATATGTCTAAATACATCCATTTCATGACAATTAATATGGATCCGAGGGAATACCATTATCTAACAATTCCTGAAAGGAATTTTTTCCACGGTGGTCCTCTGAATAAGCACCACAACAGAAAACCAGAATGCCAATGCATCACTTATAAGACTACCCATTTCAATTCTACAAAATGAAATCGAAAGTACGAATCTAAAGGAGGGCGTGATAAATGGATATCCAAATAGACTTCACAGGTAAATTACCATTATTAAATATCCAGTTATTTAATTGATCACCAGTGACAACTACAGTTAAAGCCCCTGTAAAATTGAATAGAAGTAGTACTAAAATAACGGAACAAGATAAGTAGCTACCTCCGAAGAAAATCAGTACATACGATACAAGTGTATGGGAAAATTATCGTTCCAATTTTATTTGACTGTCAAAAAAAAAGTGTATGGTAAAAAGCACGATACCTATCGGAGAGCAAAACAAATCGCTGGTTGGCGGGATCCTCAAGCGCGGCGGCGAACAACATCTTCTCCGCCTGGACCATGGTTGGTTCGCCCCACGCCACCTGCAGGACACAACCATATTTCCCCAACTCAAAATCTAACACTGGGCTCCGCGACGGCGATCACAGACATGAGGATGTCGCTAAGAAGGTCAACCTTGACGGGCCTCGCGAGTTGACGCCCGTAGAAGTAGGGCGATCCGGTGGTGGTGCGGTCTAGGACGAAGCCCGGCGCGGAGTGCACGTACACCGAGAACCTCCCCTCGTCCCCATTCTGCCGGAACACGCAACGATCAGAACAGTCGATGGAAATGGAACAGAGAACCCAAGCCAAACGTAACGAATTACGAAAGTCACGGAAGAGAGAGAGAGATGCCCGTTAGCTGGCCCTTACGCGGAAGAAGGCGTCCCACAGGAAGTCGAGCGGCAGGCCGGCGCGGGCGAGGAAGAGGAAGGCCACCTTCCCCGGCCCCGCGGAGGGCGGCAGCGCGTCGAGCGGCGCGGCCGGGGGCTGGGTGCGGAGGAACGCGGCGAGGAGGAGCAGGAGGGAGAGCGGCGCGGCGAGGCGGAGGCAGAGGCGGGCGCGCGCGCGGCGGCCGGGCGGGAGGGCCAGCGCCCACGGAGCCGCCTGCCTCTTGGCCGCCGGCATCAGCGGGCGCGGGATTGGCAGCGGGAGCTGGAGCTGCCCCGGCGCCGGCGTGGGCCTCGGCGGCATTTAAAATCGGAAGGGGGTTGCAAGGAAGGCAGCGTGGCGTTTCGGGCACGCGGGGCGGGGCGGGGCGGGGGGGTCGGCGGACGGTGTGATGCGTGGTGGTGGCGCCGTGTCGCTTTTCGCCTGGTTTGTTGCTGAGGTTCCGGTGCGATTTTCAGGTCCCGTGACGCGCGCGGTGACTCTGTCGGGCGCGCCGGGGATGGGGGGTGGGGCGAGCGAGAGCGAGGACCCAGTTGGTGGCGGGATCCGCGGCGTGGCGGTGGCCCAGCTGTAGGGGGCGTTGGGATCTGTGTGACCCGGCTGCTTCGGTGTTTACGTTTCGCTACTGAGAACCTGAGATAAACATTTTGTTTCCGTGCGAGTCCTTGGATTTGGAGATCCGACGATGACGCCTGGGTCTTCGGTCTTCCCCTTGGGATCTTCGTTTTGCTACTGAGATTGTTTTTTTTAGTTCAGAGATTGGGTGAACTCAAGGGTTAATTTCTGTTTGGCGGACGCTAGGCGCCCGTTGACTTGGGCCAGTCGGTCCGCAGCCGTTTAATAGTGTCAATTCGACGTGTCAAATCCCTTTGTACTCTTTCGCACTACCGTTGCACGTTTACAATTTTTACGATACATTGATGTAATATTTTCCAAAAATTACGCTTTTTGTAGATAAAAAAATGGTGGTAGCAAATTTTAATCACCGGTGGTAACTTTTTGTACTATCGGTTGCAACAAAACTCATAGCCCATCGTCGCCAATCACTTTATCATTTTTGGTTGTAGCAAAACTCTCAATAATAATAGCAAAAACACACAACAGTGAAAACAAAAGTTTAAATTGTTGCAACATTGCGCGTAACAAAAATATCCCCATATATTCCTCAGATATCCCCTTGCAGCAAAACCATCGCCACGGGTTGAAGCTTTTTAAAACTTCAGTTGAAGCTTTTTGCCATGTTGGTTGTAGCTTTTCTCTTTTGTGGTGGTCGATCCAGCATCTATAGATGTTAGTTGAAGCTTTTTTAACAGTCGGTTGTAGTTTTTTTTTGCATCGGTTGCAAGATTCGTGTTAACAGTTGCAACTTGTGGTCGTTGGAAAAACCGTGTGTTACACTCGCCGCAGTGATGGAGGAGGCGGCGGCCATGGTGACTCCCCGTCGAGGAGGGAGGGTGAGGGGGCAGGAGAAGGAGGTGCCATGGTGGCTCGCCGTCCGGTGGTCGAAGCCGTGGGGGAAGACCGGCGACACAGGAACGGAAGCCTGCGACGGAGGCCATGTCGACGACGGCGACGGCTGGGCCACCGGTGACGGGACCAGCGGCGGGGATCGGTAGCAGAGCGCGGGGGCCAACAGGGGGGCGGCGTCAGGGCACGGGGGCTATAGAACGAAGCGGAAAACGGTGGTCGGCGGCTGTCTTCCTTCGATCTGCGGCTGTTGACCAGCCGAAGCATTGGGCCGGTCGGCCGTTCGTGAACATTACCTTTTTGTTTTAGGTGGACCTAAAGGCTAATCTGGAGATGCGAGTTCAGTCCTAGGCTAGCGCTCTCGCTCTCCACCGCGCTCCGGCCACCAAACCACTGTTGTGCTCCATTTCGGACACGACGGCCATCCCGACGCACGCCTAGGCTTGCGCACTCGCTTTCCTCCGCGCCTCTGCCGTTGGCCACTCCAGCCACCAAACCACCGTCGTGCTTAATTTCGGATATTGCGGCCACCAAAAATCCTCTTATCATCCACACATCCACTCACTCATCATTGCTATGGCGTTCTCGGATCTCTCATTCGAGCGAGGTTTGGATTTTGAGAAAGGTATTAAGAAGGACTTCAACGTTCCAATCAACAATCAACAAGGTGACAACCACCGTGACTTCATTATTGTGGTTGCATTTAGGCAATCTCGCCTTAGACTCAATGACGAGTCTGTCAGACTCGTTCTTCAAGCATGCTTCGGCTATCGGGTTCAAAGTTTCCACACTCATGAATTTATCATTCAAGTTTTGTGTATCATGTCGATCGGTTGGTTTTTCTATTATCCGGGATGGAAGTATTGCAAATCAGCTCTTGAACGTTGAATTCTTCTTCTGGGGTAATGGTGGTCCTGATTCAGCTAGAGAATACCATAATTATTTACGAGAACTTGATCGTGAATGGACTACGGTTCATCATTCCAGCAACAAAATATCATATGCTAATGTGGTTCAAACGCCACAGATCATCAACACAAAATTTGAATTCGAACCATGGGGATCCATCTCAGGCAACCAGGTCAGCTGTCATTAATGGGGATCAGGATAACTCTGCTAACACAACATTAACCTCCCCTAATAATGTGGCTCTGGGGGAGCAGGAAGAGCGCATTCTCATAATCACCTGGGAAGGAATCGAGGGCAGAGGTCGGGCACATTTTGGTATCGATACCTCTCCACAGAGCATTCAAGGCCCAAGTGCACTAATCGTATTAGATGCCGGGAATGCAAGAGGTTGGGCCATATTCAAATTAATTTCCAATTCCGCGGGGACAAGGCCCACCAGATTTCCATTCATGGACCAGTAGTCTCGCCACCAGCTAGACCAAATTTGGCAACTGCCGCAGAGAATCGCGCAGTTGTCACCGTGACCCCACCCTCTAGTGACCCGAAGATTCAGCAACCTGACAGTACAAATGATCCCACTGAGCTGGCCCCTGCGGCACCTGGATTTTTCTACCTACCTGCATCCTTAAGGTTTTTCACCCCCTGCTCTAGAGAACTCTGCTCCAGTGAGCTCGACCATGGCAACCTTGCCCTTTGATCATGCTCCATTCCTTCCCACTAGATGCAATGTGATTGAGGTCCAAGGGCGCCCGACACGCCTCACGGCAACATCGACAACAACAACAACAACGACCTCGCCATTGCTACCATTATCCCCATGCCCCCAAGGTGAAGTGGATTTCCACAATGTTACAGGGGTGATTAATGAGTTCTTGATATCTAGGAGAGTGGCCTTTACAACCATTTCTAGATGTCCATTTGGCCAAGCATATGTTCGGTTTACCAGTGTTGTTGATCATGAACGACTGATTCGGAGAGGGCCATCCCTTTTGATGATATTCATTTGGTTTTTCAAAAGCATAATGAGGCCATGAACTGGAGAAGCTTCAATCTGAATAGGGAGGTGTGGTTGCTTTTAGTCGGTTTCCCTGCAGATCTTAGAAATTATCATGAAATTAGTAATGTGGTGGCTGGATTTGGGGAATTGTAGGTGTGGGACAGAATCAAGACAACTGAAGTTGTTGTTGCTGTCAAAGTCGGAATAGATTTTATCAGGGATGTTCTTGCTATCATTGTGGTATAAAATGCTAATCATCTCATGAGTCATTCATGGACATGCCCAATAGTTATATTTCAAGATCAAACATTAGGTGGCCCATTGGATGAGGAGGATCCCCTACCTTTTGATGGGAATCCACACCCCGGGCCCTAGGAAGATTTTCACCATCCTAATCAAGGCAATCTGGTAGTTGGTCCTGCTGCATATCCCCTTGTGCACACAGAACATCCCAGATATGAATGCAGAAGCTGAACAACAGAACAATGTAGATGCTATTGAGCCTGCTGGAGAGGATTTAGTTCACTGGGCACAACATGAGCCAGGAATTAAGCATCAAAGCAATTAAGAAATTGATCGGGAAAATAAGGCTGGAGAGTTCCTGGAACTTAAAGATCTCATGGGGCCATTTGATAATGAGGTTGCAGCTAATATGATGGACAGTGAGCTCACCTTGTCTCTGGGGATTCAAGGCCCTGCTAACACCTCTATTGCATCTGTGGAATATGGACAACCAAATCTCATGGACCTGGATCTTGTTCTTCCACTGAACCCACCAAGCATGTCCACTTTACCATTAGATATGATTGATCTCAATGTCCCCGCAATACAAGCCCCACAATATCAGGACAACATTCTGTCATTATCCAATCAACGGGACAACCAACCATTGCCTATCAGAAACTTGGGTCACACTAGTGTTATACTGGAGAATGAGATTTTCTGCAACCTGACATGAGTGTGCTTCAAGTTGATGAAGAAATGTTGCATGCTGCCATGAACCTCCAAGGTAACTCACCTTTCACAGATGCCATTCAGACTACATCATGTCTTTTTTCCTGAAACTACACAATATGCACCTTGTCAGCTATTATTAATATGTCTTCCACTCAAGACAACACTATCAAATCACCACCACCAGCAGAGCATCAGGCTAACACCAGGCAAAAACCTGTCACTGGAAGATGCAGGAGAATAATCACCACACTGTTCAAATGGATGAGAATCAAGAAACCCATGGGGTCACATCATTACTTCAATGGAAGGTAATTCAGATGCACCACCTGGATTTCCATTGCCACTTTTCAGAGATGCTATTTCACATGTGATTCCAATAGAAACAGGAATGCAACATGTCAAACCCGAGGACAATGTAGCACTCATTCAGCAAGGACTTGAGCTATGGAAATCACATTTTGCTCCACTCCAAGACAATCCCACTATTCATGTGCCATGTGAGTGGTTTAATTTCATTTTTCTTGCACTCACCTCACCTGCTAGTTTTGAGTGGTGTAAAGCATTGCTTAAGTCACAAATATGGAATATTATTGCTGATACAAAACTCCATCAGGACTTTATGATTTTCCACTTACCTAATACATGCCCACTCTCACAGGCCCTTGCATGTCTCAATATGCGTGAGCACATAGGAGAATCTGAATCCAACGCATCCAGCCAGAACCTGAAGATCTCACCATACACATCCTTGGTAGTGTTGGAAATATGCCCTAGAGGCAATAATAAAATGTTATTATATATATATTTCCACGTTCATAATTAATGTTTATATTTCTGTGCTATAATTGCAATGACCCTGAATGTGAGATTCAGAAGAAAACTCATTTGCATGTGTGGAAATGTAAACACCAAGAGTTCCTGGTTTAGCCTCTAAAACCAGCTCATGTGCTAACTGATGATTACGTTTTCTTAATCATGGACATTGTTCTTGTAACAAGGATGTCAGTAGCAATGGGAACATATTGTTAGCAGAACAATGATGTTGAACCGACCCCAGTATTGAATGATATACTTAGAGATCACATCGTAACTACGTTATAAGTCATATCATGAAATGTTTTCATATACGTAATTCCTTAGACCATGAGAGTATCGAGTTGCTTCACACAGGAAGACATGCTTTGGTTCTTAGATGAATCCTCCCGTAAATGGGAAGTAGTAAAATAAGTTCTGGGTATGTCAGATGGTGTGGCTAGTGACTGTGATAGTTCAAGAATGGGATTTGCTCCTTCACGATGAAGAAGATATTCACTTCGGGCCCACTCGGTATGACGGTATCCATTATAGTCTGGCCAGACGCATTGTGATTCAGTCACGGGGATACCGGAATACGATAACGAGAAAAGGGACAAACGAGCAAAGAGGATAACGAGTGGCTTGTGTTCAAAAGTTGTTACACATGGGTGCCAAACTTCTCTCCTCTAACTTTGTCATATATCGCGAAGCAAAGGGAATGGTACATGACTAAACATAATGGTTCACTCGAAGTTTCTTCGTGTATGTGCGGGAGTCAACATGGGTGTCCATGGCTCCGTTGTTGATTATTGGCTATTGACAAAAGGCTGTTGACCTATGTCCGGAAGATGTTCTGAGTCATGTCCGCATTATACCGAACCTATTGGGTCACACACTTAACGAGCAGTAGTCTGTTAGAATACTAGTATGGTAGAAGGTTTAGTGGAAGCAAAGCAGAATAGTTCATACGGGTACCGGAAGTAGTTCCGGAGATTTATGGAATTGTTCATAAGGGCACCAGAAGTAGTTCTGGGTATTTAAGGTTATGTCCGGATCACTCTGGAGTAGTCCCAGGTGGTTCCGGAACATATGAGAATGGTACTGGGGAAGTCCTGGATCAACCGGAATAGTTTCCGGATAATCGCTGGGCGTCCCGACAACCTTCGCGGTCATCGGGTGGCTTAAACTGTAACTCGGATGGTCTTGGAAACTATCCGGATGGCTCCGGAACGTCCGAGAACGGTCTCGGAAGGTCCTGGAAGTGCTACAGAAGTGTCCGGAATGTCCCGAAACGGTCCCGGTATGTCCCGGAAGGTCCTGGAAGCTTCTAGAAGGTCATGGAAGGTTCCAGAAGGTTCCGGGCAGTACCACCCACTCCCCTGCGCCCCTAGCCTTGGGGGGCAAGCCACCTAGGCTGCCCTGGCCGGCCAAGGAGGTGGGGGCGCACCAAGGGGAAGGAATCCCCTCCAGGTGGAAAGTCCAACTCTCCAATATGGCAGGTTTCCGGTGGGAAGGTTTGGGAGGTTTGGGAGTCCAAGTTGGACTCCCCACCCCCCTTATTGCGCCCCAAGGGCCTCTTGGCCACCTATATAATGTGGGGGAGGGGTGGGGGGGCGCAGCACAACTTGTCCCCAAGGCCTATGCGCCACCCTCCCTCCTCTAAACCCCGTTGCTCCACAATTAGACCCCGGTTTAGACGCTGTTCTAGATCGGAATCCGTTAGGGTTTTCTCTCTCTAGTTTTCTCGGTGGCGTTCATCTCTGGACGGCGGAGCGCTGCTGGATTGCTGCTACGGGATGTGTGGATACTAATGGAGGGGTTGTACCTTCGACCCTTCTTCGAGGAGCTTGTTCATGGGACTTGTCCGTGGGACTAGATCGTGGGACTTGTTCGTGGGATTGATCGAGGGACTGTTCGTGGGAGAACTTGCGAGATCTACTTCCACTACGTCCATGAGCTTCACCAACTCTACTTCCGCTACATAGGTTGGTGAGCCATGACCTAAAACCTTGTATGCAATCTTCTTGGATGATCTTGGGTTCTTGATTCGTAGGCTGAATTTTTTTGTTTTCTACTACGTTTCCCAACAGTGGTATCAGAGCGATCCTTGATTAGATGCATGTTTAGGTCTAGATCATATGTGTGATATGAGGCATTGATTTTCTTGTTGCTTCCCTGTCATGTGATTTTTTCTATGCTTGATGGCAAGTTGAGGTTTTGCTACAAGGATTGAGTTTTCCATTGATCCCTCTATGCTGCTTTCAGTATGCTGGTTGCCTTGATCATGGTCTACATCAAACTCCTTGGATCTCATCTTAATCTCGCAATAGAAGATTTAACATGGAGGGGCTTGTGGATTTTATGAACTCAAATCCACACGGGGGTCACGCGTTTAACGAAGTTTGGCTTGTGGCATTAGTTGCTGCACGCACCCCGTATGTTAAACTAGCAACAAAAGAAGTACCGTGTTTTGTTTTATCTAGGGTTTCTCGTTTTCCTTGTAAACCTGCTTAACAACCACGATAAAAGTTGCAACAACCCGTGTAGATGGCGATCTAACTCGTTTTTGCAGAGTATGCATGTGATGTGGTATAGCCTTCAAGATTTGCAATGTGTTTGTATGAGATGCTATATGATGTAATATTTATTCGCGACCTGCGTGTCGTGGTACGGCATGATGACTGGAGTCATATGATTGTCACTTAATTATGGCCTGCGTGCCAGAACTGTTTATTAGCTCGAGGCAAAGCAATAGATAGATGCAAGGTGATGATCCACGATGCGGAGGTGGACCCCGACGCACATGCCGGAAGCCGTGGTGATGTTCCCGGCGCCAAGGACAAAGTTGGTGGACACGGTGACTTCAACCACGACGACGTGAAGACAATGAAGACTTCACGAAGCAAAGGGCTATACTATATCACATAATTTTATGAACTGCCTGTGATGTTTATCCCTTTGATGCACCCTTGTTTGATGCGCGGTAGTCGTGTTTTATTAGGGTGATCTCTCGCAAAACAATATCAAGTTGATAGTGTTCTCCCAACTGTAGCACCGTCTATACTATGTTTCACACCGGAGCAGGTCATGTCACATGGGTGCACACGGTGTGACGCATAAAAGACGGGTGTGTTAAAAGAACACACAGCACATTACACTTGGTTATCTTGACGGTTTGGATAAAAGTTTGCTACCGGAACACGCCCATCGAAAGATGAACAAGAATCACCTTTGGCGTGATTGGCAAGTTGGCCTACCGGTCCAGTCTAAGTCATCAGTGATGTCACATCAATGGCGGACGATTGGGTTGGATCTTGAATCACTCCAGCATCAATTACGAGAGATATTGATCTGAGTGGGAGCGCACTAAGTAATTAAATTGATTAATCACAAGTGCAACTTAATTATGAACAAAGTCTTAGTATTTGCATTATCGTTGTAGAATAATGGCTCGCGTTACCACCTTCCCAATTGATTTTGATTAACTGTTTTATATGGTAAAAACTTTACGATTGGTACCGTATTGTGAGGACTATCCTCAATAGTGTCGAGAAGGAGCTTGTCCTATCGCAAATTTTTGATGCTCTGCCGCTGATGCTATGGATGATGTGACTTATGTCCATAATCCAAAATGCTAGAATTCCACGACAGCTAAGTGCATTGTCTTCACCATCATGAAACCCGAACTTCGAAAAGTTTGGGATAGTTATGTTATATTCATGGAACTGAAAAATAAGTTTTCAGTAGTAAGACAATTAATGTTGGATATAAGATATCTAGTACAATGTATGATTGTAAGCATTAGTGAAAATGTTCATTGTGCTCTAAAAAAAACTGATGTGTGGAATCCAGAAGAACAATGATCATATGATGATGAGGATTAAGGGAAAGGAAGTTCCATAGGGTGTTAGTAAGACTTACACGCCGGAAAGTCCATGGCCTGCGCCACCCTTGATCACGTGTGATCTTCTGTGAGTAGGAGTGACATTGGAAATAGAACTATGATACGTATAAAGGCAAAACGAAAGAAGACTGGAATAACCAGCTCAGAAATGAAAGTCATACGGAGTTATAGATGAATTCATTGCTGGTCAAGAGATCTAATTCTTGGGAATCATGGTTAAGCAGTTAATTGTGGATTCTGTATATTGTGATTAAACTGTTGATCACCGGAATATCACATCGATTGCATATTGTTGCAACTCGATGCAAGAAATACTATGGCCTTTATGACTAGCTAATGATGAGTTTTGACACGCTCGGGAACACGGTAAAAGGTTTACTATACCGTGTGTTGACTCTATGATTATCTTCATAATTCATTTTAGAGTTGAGTAAATTGTTACTACACTTTAGCCTTGTTGCAAAACATCATTTTGAATCATGTTTGTTGCAAGAGAGTTGTTCAAAGCTATGAATAACGTAAAGGCCATACTTCCATTATGAATAGGGTGTATGTTATGAATCTTGATAATAATACTAAACATTCATAACACTGACGCTAAACGTCGCAAGACTAACAGAAATACCACATAGATGTGGCACTGCCGTTTATCACAAGTGACATAACATGCATGAAGAATTTCCATAAGTGATGGACTTTCGAGTCATATGATTATGAATCACTTGACGCTTGCGATCTTTGTCTCGAATTAATGTGACTAAAACACCGTTAATAGGCCATACATGAACGGGCAACTAAACCATTGGTAATCATACATGATGATGTGTGTAGTCCAATAAGTGTAGTTGTGTGCAGTGGATTCCCTATCTTCACTCATGAGTTGAAGTAGATATGTGGATATCTGTTCAATAGAGACATACGTCTGAAATCTTTGAAATGTTCAAGGAATTTTAGAGTGAAATAGAAATTCATTGTAACAAGAAAATAAAGCTTCTGCAAATTAGATTGTAGAAAGTAATATTTGAGTTACAAGTTTAGCGAACGTCTGATGAGTTGTGAAGAACTGTCATAACTTGCGTCTCCCGGAACACCACTATGAGTAAAGTGTTCGAGAGATGTAATCAATCCATGTATGACACGGTAAGATCAAATATGACGTTTATCAATTTGCCATTATACTTATTAAAGTTATGCGTTAGTGACTACAGCTTTTACACTGAAAAGAGCACCATCAAATCTGTTGAAATGACACCATATTAGATGTGGTATGGACTGTTAAAACCATGTTGTCTTTTCTTAAAATTTGGGTATATGAGGCATATGTTTGACATACTCAAAACCCCAAATCAGATAAGTGCTACTTTGTTAAGGTTATGCCAAAAGTTTTGGTATTCCTCTATCACTACACAAAAGCAAAACTGTTTGCTGTTAAGAACAATGTATTTTGAAGAAAAACAGTTTCTTACAAAAGAGTGAGTGGGAGGACAGTGCAACTTGTCAAAGATTGTTGAATCTTCAGAGAAGTGCGCAGCTGAACCACACAGGTTAGACAAAAATCGTACAAACATTCATGATATGTAAAACGAGATATTGTTGTTCGACAATGATAAACCTGTGATATACAAAGAAGCGTTGATGGGCCCTGACTCCGGGATTTGGCTAAATGCCAAATAATCCGAGATAGTATCCATGGAAGTAAGTCAAGTTATGAACTTGGTAGACCCTCGGAAAGACTAAAAGTCTGAAGAATATATATATGGATCTATAATTGATTCGGATGAAATTGTTTTATCCATAAAGCTCAACTCGTTGGAAAATTGTTTTCTAGCAAGTTCAAAGGTTGACTACGGCGAAATAGTGTCGACCGTAGAAATGCTTTAGTCAGTTCGGGTTATATTAGCAATTACTACATATCTCATTTATAGGATATGGTAGAATGAACGTCAAAACAAAGTTCCTACACGGAAATATAACAAAGGACGTATATGTGATACGACCGGAATGTTTTGTCGATTCAAAGGATGCTAAAATAGATGCAAGCCTTGGATATCCAGTGATGGACTGAAGCTAGCATAATGGAGTTGGAATTTTCGCTGTGATGAAATTGCCAAAAGAGTTTGTTTTCATCAGGAATAACGAAGATGCTTGAATATTCAAGAAAGTAAGTGGGAGCTGAATAATATTTCTAAAACCTTATGTATATGACATATTGTTGATTAGAAATGATATAAATTTCTTGACACAAATAAGGACTTTATTGAAAATAGTTTTTAGCTGAAGTACTTGGGCTAATATAGCATTAGTATTGAGCGCAGTGATCTATGAAGATAGTAAGTGCCTGATCATGCTAAAGCCAACACTGCATATTGACATGATACTAAAGTAGTTTAGTATGAAAACGCCAGGAAGGATGTTCTTGCCGAGGTCACGGTGAAAAGTTGTTTGCGGAAATCGGTGTTCATGAACATTGATAAGCAAAACACATGAATTGAATTTCACTCACATGTGTGTTTGGATTAATCATGTACACCATAATATGTAAAACGATCAGATATGTCCAACGCTCCAAAAGGTTGTGAGCAAGATACCAAAGTGATCAATATGTTGATCATTGGACAAGCAGTGAAAAGTTAAACTTATGATAGATAAGATATGTTTCTCAGAAAATGGAGATAATGAAGAGCTCGTTGTAACAAGTTACACCAGCTGAATTTTGATGTAAACAGTTACACCAATTCAGCCTTCATACTTACTCCGATCGATTTTCGATTTTAATTGGGATTATGTGTTTCACACGTAAGGGTGGCACAGTATGGAGGAACTATGTCAAGTTCGATACTGTGGCGAATTCTATAACAGAGGCTAAGTATATTGTTGCTTAAAGAAGTAACAAGGAGGGTATTTTGAATCATAAATTCATTTATGAACATGGTATGGTTTCCTAGATGTTTGAAGCTCATGGAACATTGACGAATGATTTCATGACTTATTCTAAAGGAACCAAAGTCCTGCCAAATGATTCAAACATATACAAAGCTAAACTGATAAAATTAGTGAATTTTATGATAGCGTGAAAACGCGAAGATATGCAAGATACAAACGGGCCTGAAACGTCAGATCCGAAGATGAGGTCTATACCACAAATGAAGCATTTCTTACACCGGTATGCCATAGGTGTAAAGTGCTCAAGCACTGACAATATTATTGACTCTAGTGCAAGTGGGAGACTGTTGGAAATATGCCCTAGAGGCAATAATAAAATGTTATTATATATATATTTCCACGTTCATAATTAATGTTTATATTTCTGTGCTATAATTGCAATGACCCTGAATGTGAGATTCAGAAGAAAACTCATTTGCATGTGTGGAAATGTAAACACCAAGATTTCCTGGTTTAGCCTCTAAAACCAGCTCATGTGCTAACTGATGATTACGTTTTCTTAATCATGGACATTGTTGTAACAAGGATGTCAGTAGCAATGGGAACATATTGTTAGCAGAACAATGATGTTGAACCGACCCCAGTATTGAATGATATACTTAGAGATCACATCGTAACTACGTTATAAGTCATATCATGAAATGTTTTCATATACGTAATTCCTTAGACCATGAGAGTATCGAGTTGCTTCACACAGGAAGACATGCTTTGGTTCTTAGATGAATCCTCCCGTAAATGGGAAGTAGTAAAATAAGTTCTGGGTATGTCAGATGGTGTGGCTAGTGACTGTGATAGTTCAAGAATGGGATTTGCTCCTTCACGATGAAGAAGATATTCACTTCGGGCCCACTCGGTATGACGGTATCCATTATAGTCTGGCCAGACGCATTGTGATTCAGTCACGGGGATACCGGAATACGATAACGAGAAAAGGGACAAACGAGCAAAGAGGATAACGAGTGGCTTGTGTTCAAAAGTTGTTACACATGGGTGCCAAACTTCTCTCCTCTAACTTTGTCATATATCGCGAAGCAAAGGGAATGGTACATGACTAAACATAATGGTTCACTCGAAGTTTCTTCGTGTATGTGCGGGAGTCAACATGGGTGTCCATGGCTCCGCTGTTGATTATTGGCTATTGACAAAAGGCTGTTGACCTATGTCCGGAAGATGTTCTGAGTCATGTCCGCATTATACCGAACCTATTGGGTCACACACTTAACGAGCAGTAGTCTGTTAGAATACTAGTATGGTAGAAGGTTTAGTGGAAGCAAAGCAGAATAGTTCATACGGGTACCGGAAGTAGTTCCGGAGATTTATGGAATTGTTCATAAGGGCACCAGAAGTAGTTCTGGGTATTTAAGGTTATGTCCGGATCACTCTGGAGTAGTCCCAGGTGGTTCCGGAACATATGAGAATGGTACTGGGGAAGTCCTGGATCAACCGGAATAGTTTCCGGATAATCGCTGGGCGTCCCGACAACCTTCGCGGTCATCGGGTGGCTTAAACTGTAACTCGGATGGTCTTGGAAACTATCCGGATGGCTCCGGAACGTCCGAGAACGGTCTCGGAAGGTCCTGGAAGTGCTACAGAAGTGTCCGGAATGTCCCGAAACGGTCCCGGTATGTCCCGGAAGGTCCTGGAAGCTTCTAGAAGGTCATGGAAGGTTCCAGAAGGTTCCGGGCAGTACCACCCACTCCCCTGCGCCCCTAGCCTTGGGGGGCAAGCCACCTAGGCTGCCCTGGCCGGCCAAGGAGGTGGGGGCGCACCAAGGGGAAGGAATCCCCTCCAGGTGGAAAGTCCAACTCTCCAATATGGCAGGTTTCCGGTGGGAAGGTTTGGGAGGTTTGGGAGTCCAAGTTGGACTCCCCACCCCCCTTATTGCGCCCCAAGGGCCTCTTGGCCACCTATATAATGTGGGGGAGGGGTGGGGGGCGCAGCACAACTTGTCCCCAAGGCCTATGCGCCACCCTCCCTCCTCTAAACCCCGTTGCTCCACAATTAGACCCCGGTTTAGACGCTGTTCTAGATCGGAATCCGTTAGGGTTTTCTCCCTCTAGTTTTCTCGGTGGCGTTCATCTCTGGACGGCGGAGCGCTGATGGATTGCTGCTACGGGATGTGTGGATACTAATGGAGGGGTTGTACCTTCGACCCTTCTTCGAGGAGCTTGTTCATGGGACTTGTCCGTGGGACTAGATCGCGGGACTTGTTCGTGGGATTGATCGAGGGACTGTTCGTGGGAGAACTTGCGAGATCTACTTCCACTACGTCCACGAGCTTCACCAACTCTACTTCCGCTACATAGGTTGGTGAGCCATGACCTAAAACCTTGTATGCAATCTTCTTGGATGATCTTGGGTTCTTGATTCGTAGGCCGAATTTTTTTGTTTTCTACTACGTTTCCCAACAGGTAGCACCATCTCCTACCATTTGGCAATGCTTCACTACCTTTATGCGATCTTTCTAAGCCATTCAGCGTAATTTCAAATATAAACCAGTGCCACTATTCCAAGGCTCTCCTCTCTAGATATTGACCAAGTCATGTATATGAGAGCGTTAACATTGTTTTTTCCTGTAACAGCCCGGGAATTCCACCCAAATTAAAAAAATTGTTTGTTGCGTTGATGTGTTGATTGTCTGTATTGGTTGCAGTGTGTGCTTCGCCGAATTATTAATCGGTGCATATTCTCCCCCCTTATATCGTATCGGATGCATGACTGAACCCTTTTCCCAATGACACACGACTTGTTGTGACACCGGGTTTCACCCGAGCACCGTCGCAACATCCGGCACAAGACCAACCATCGCCGTTGAAACGAAAACCCCATTTAATAATTAAGTGGATTATTTTTATTGGGCACTGGAAAATGTTCTCGAAACGGTATCGAAGTGAGGTAGAACTGACGGGCTCGCAGCGCTGAGAGCATGGTTTGAGATTTCATCTGAATCGAAGGTCGTATAGACTCTCGGCGGTCAGAAACGTGGAG
This sequence comes from Bromus sterilis, assembly GCA_950022295.1. NCBI lineage: Eukaryota > Viridiplantae > Streptophyta > Magnoliopsida > Poales > Poaceae > Bromus > Bromus sterilis. The sequence goes on along the minus strand of OX465597.1, from coordinate 314,110,367 downwards.
TACCGGACGCGCGAGAGAGAAGACCCGAGGGCGTTTGCGTAAACCTGCCATCCATGCCAGCCTATAAGTAGACCGCCACTCTCCCCTAGCCATTGTAGAGTTTCCCTATGTAAAATTTGCAGCCACCCCCTCCAAATTCCCAAATCTGCCCCCAAATCCGCCCCCACCGAAACCCTAGATCCAGAGCCGCCACAACCGTCCGATCCGTAGAGCAACGACTCCAAAGCCTCCACGTTGCCTCTGGAGGGATCCAACCAACCTCTAGACGCCCCGGGCCCCGCGGGCTCGAGATCCACCGCCGTGGGCCGCTTCGGGCCCGATCTGGATCACGCCGGCGCCCTCCACGGTGGAGCTCCTCCGCGACTCCGGCGAGAAGCCGCCGACAGCCGAAGCCGCCGCGTCTCCCGCGCCCGGTGGGCCACCCGGCCGCCCCCTTCCTCCATCTCCTGTCCCTCACTGCCTTCCCTTCCCCTGTGCAGCCGCATCCGCCGCCATGGCTGCCTTGGAGCCGAGCTCGAGGAGCTCGAGCTCCTCCCCGTCCAGCCACCGCACCGGGCCTCCGTGTCCTGGACCCGCGCTGCGCGCCCTCCGCATGCCTCCCGGGCCCGCCTGCACCTCGCCGGAACGCAGCTCCTCATCGGTGTGGTCGCCACGGGCGCCACCAGCCACGGCCCGCCCGATCCAGTCGGGAGCGAGGAGACAACCGCTACCAGGTGGGCTGCGCCAGCGCCAGCAGCCCATTCGGGCGTCCCCGCGGCCCAACGCACTCCAACGAAACAGCGAAGCGGTGCTATCCAATGCCATCGCCGATCTGGGCCTTCGGCCTATGGTGAGCCCCTTGTTGTGTTTCCTTTTTTTCTTTTCCTGTGTGAGTTTGTTGGGCTTGGCCCATTAGTTCTGCTGATTAGCGCCCATGGAGGAATATAGTATCCAGCGCCCCCCTTTTAGGCCCCGTAGACTCAGATTTGGCCCAGGGGCACGTTTATATTTTTCTGGATAGATTTAATTGGCAGATTGTATTGCTATTTTCCGAGGCTTGTATCTTTTAGACCGTAGATCGAATTGCGACGATCTTAACATGTAATTTGCTTAGAATTTTGTCTAGTTTAATAAAATGTGCTCCTTTGCCATGTTTGCAATTTTCTACATGCTCTTTTCCTGCTAATTACAATGCATGCCACTATAAAATGTAATAGGCCATAACTTTTTAACTGTTGCTCCGATTAAAATTTTCTTTATATGTAACTTGACTAGAATTTCATTTACTTTGTTTTTATGCTATTTTTTTATGTTGTTAACCAACCTAAAACATGGTTTAGTGCAGAAAAGTACCAAATACTTAAATCGTTGTGGGGCCCATAGTGTTATGCCATGTTTAGGATTGTGCCTCACTTAAATTGATTAGCATGGATATCTTACTTTATGCTTCACCTCTTGCCATGATTGTGTAATATGCCATGCTTGAGTGAGATTCCATGTTAACAACCATTGCTCATGTTGTGGTAGCTAAACAACTTGAACCATTCTAAATGTGCGGTATCGTCGTGTGTGACGAATACTCCACTTAACTTGTTAGTAACCGCTCTCGACGATAGATGCGATGTCGTATTGCGTTGTCTCGTGTTGCCTTCTTGATGTTGTTCGCTGGTGATTGCTTCGTAGTAATAGATGCTTGCTCGTCGATTGCCTTTCCAGTGTTTCCTTCTTGTGTGCTTCCGCGGGTACTCTCAGAGACATTGCGAGCTTGCGATCGACTACACATTCAGTTTCGTATTCTCATCAGGTAAGGGGGAGCTTATTACTTTCATCTCACTTGTGCCTAGATATAGGATAGAACAATTGCTTGATCCTACCACTTTACATTTAAGCCTCCATATTAAAACCCAAACAACCATTTTCCTCCACATCCCAGCAAACCTTTGTTTGGCCATGTACCTTGCTTGCTTAACCACTGCTTAGTATGCATGATTAGGAAGCTATCAACTGTTTCCCCTGTTACTCCTTGGATTGGGATATCACATTATTATATTATTTTGGATGATATGATTATTATAATATTGAGTATACTCGACGAAGGATGGAAGGTCCAGGCTATCCCGCGCCGATGCTTTGTTCCATTCGAGTCACCTAGGATCCGAGTTCCAGGTATTGGTTCTAAGACTGAGCGTGCCTAACCGCGTGTGGGATTCTATGGGGTCCCCTCTTCTTACCTACCTAGCTCCAAACAGTTCTAGTGATGGCCCAAGCTGATTTACCATTTGCAAACATGTGTGTGCGAGTTGACCGACCTCGCAGTTTTCGAAACAACCCGGGCGAACAGAGACATGGTTTCTCTAGTTGGTCCAACCTGTCCGGCTGAGGACCCGAGCTCAGTTGAGCAGATACGAATAATCCAAACCCAAGGCATACGGTAGAGACCAGATCGAGAGCGCGGTCGGCTCCTGAACTGGATGTCGACTCACCGGGAGCCACCCGGAATTGTGCGTTGTTAGTTAGAGGGATTATGACGTCTGGACTCTCGGAACAACTCTTCAATGAGTGTCTTTAACGGGCCCGACTGAGAGAACCAACGTACATGAGGAACTTATAATGGGAAATTGATACACCCCTGCAGTGTTAAATCTTTTCGAGAAGCCGTGTCCACGGTTATGGACGACTTGGAACCTACGTCTTGTTCCTAGATAACATCAACTGAATCATAATTAAAAATTGATCAACGTGTGTGTGTCTTGATTGCTTCTTCTTCATCGGGATGCGAAGATGATGACAAGGATAGGATAGGTATTATGTTTGCATAAGTAGCTGATAGCAAGACTTGTTGGAGGCGATTCCTCATCGAATGCTTGGTTCTCATCTTACTCTATATAGATCGTTAGCCACCTCATATATTGCTAATGCGGCTGCAACCTCAACCACTACCCCCATCTTACCGTGATAAGTTAGTTACAAGACTTGTTGATATAGCTCACCCTTCTTTTCTCTTTTACGCACGTTATGCAAACGATCTTGGACTACAGAGGAGCTCGACGATCCTTCTTCTGGACGCCTTCGCGGAGACTCGACAACGACTAGTTAGGCGGATCCCGACGAAGAGCCTGGACCCGTGTGGTTACGGGAAGGGTGTGTTTTACCTTTGCCACTAGGCATTTGATTGTAATTTGTACTCATACATGTATCTTCCGCTGATGTATTGTAATTAAGGCAGTTGTATGCCGATTGTATGAGTTGTTGTATCCTGGTAGCTGTAATGTTGTGATATCATGTTGGAAATCTGGGGCATATGGCAATGTCATATGTCGCGGTGGGACCGATATGTGCTTCATCCCCGGATCTGGATGGAAACATCTAGATCTGGAACAGTACCGCATATCGGGCCTTACAACTTGGTATCAGAGCCTTACCGACCGTAGGATCCCTTTTCTGGCCGAAGTCGTGTCTAGACAAAAACTATTTTGTGGTTACTAAGTTAGTTATCGGAGAGTAGGAATCTTTTACTCCTTACCCTTGCTCTGGTCAGGACAAGTGACGTAAGTGTTTTATGCTCGCCTCATCCCCTTCAAACTCTAGGATCCATAGTGTGTGGAGTATCGGAACCGTTACAATGCCTTCCTTGCAGCGTATTGTATCAATTCTGATCTCGGGTTCGGGAAATCTTGTAGTACCTTTAGTTTCTCCGACTACGGATAACATCTTGGTCGTCCGTTGCCTTCAGTCCTCTTGCCTAGTATCCTCACGATTTGAGTGAGAATGCTTCCCTTGATCGTCACTTTGGATTATCATTCTTCCTCTTGATCACTCGATGGTTTCGTTCTCCGACGTTGCCATCTCTCTGTCAAAAGTTTCTTGATGGAGGTTCGTCGTTCGACATGGAGTAGAGTCCCTTGTCGGTGGTGTTGAAGGACGTCGACTCTCTTTTCTCTCCCCTCCTCTCCCCCGGATTGTCCAAGATCTCGGGACGAGATCCCTTGTTGGTGGTCTTGTATTGTAACAGCCCGGGAATTCCACCCAAATTAAAAAAATTGGTTGTTGCGTTGCTGTGTTGATTGTCTGTATTGGTTGCAGTGTGTGCTTCACCGAATTATTAATCGGTGAATATTATCCCCCTCTTTCTCGTATCGGATGCATGACCGAACCCTGTTCCCAACGGCACATGACCTGTTGCGACACCGGGTTTCACCCGAGCACCGTCGCAACATCCGACAAAAGACCAACCATCGCCATCGGAACAAAATCCCATTTAATAATGAAATGGATTATTTTTATTGGGCTCTGTAAAATGTTCAAGGAACGGTATCGAAGTGAGGTAGAACTGACGGGCTCTCCGCGCTAAGAGCATGGTTCGAGATTTCATCCAAAAGGGAGGTCGTATGGACTCCCGGCGGTCAGAAACGTGGAGTACCGGACGCACGAGAGAGAAGACCCGAGGGTGTTTGTGTAAACATGCCATCCAAGCCAGCCTATAAGTAGACCACCTGTGACACCGTGGTTTTTGGCCCTCTTTTGTTTGCAATTTTGTTTGCTGGCTTTCTGGATTTGGATTTTATTTTCCTGAGTTTTTCAGCTTTGTTGGCCTTGATCACTTGGGCCTAATTTTTCTTCCTAGGCCAAGTAACCTCTAAACCCCACCCGCTCATGGCTATGATCAAGCTTTGATCATCCATGCCCTTGCCATATTTTTATTCCTCAAGAAATTCCTTTTTCATTGAAGGAATTAGCTCCTTTCCCCCTCTTTATTGAAGATAGCCTCATCTCTGCTATTCCTATTCCCTTGAAACTTTTTGTGCTGAACAATGGAGTCATGCCTCATGATGTTATGCAAAAACATAAGCAAGTTCGGTACAAAATTATCCCTTTAGAAGTTCTTTTCCATTTCTGGTCAGAGAGGCACTTTGTGAAGCAAGTACCCTGTAGACTTAGCCATTTGCTTTGAAAATTTTACCACAAGGGGAACCTCCTAGATAAGCCCTGCACACCAAGTTTCAGCCCCAAAAGCCTAGCCAAACTCCCTAGAGAAATTCTCAAAGTTTCCTGCAGAAACCTTATTTTGGAGATGGCAAGCGCCTGAGCCCACCTGCAAGTCGTCCAAGGCCACACCTACACTACTGGACGTTGGATACACGCCAAGGACATCATTTGCACGCCCTGGGCGCCCTCAGTGCGCGCGTGCCCAGGGTGAGCACGCGCACTGCCGGCCACAAGCGTGCTCTGGCCATGTCTGTGCTGTCGCCATCACGGGCACGCCTCGCCCCGAGCGCCCGCGGCCGGATGCTTGTGTCCGCAACCCCCACTGTACACCCGTGCGCCACCTGGCCCCGCCGCCCGCCGTAGACCTCACCCTCGCCGCCATGATTTGACCAGGGGACACGCGTGGTGGCCACTGTGGACAGCACGCCTCCGCTCGGCCCGTGGCTGCGTTTGCGCGTCCATAGCGTAGCCGTACCACCTGTGCGCCACCTGCCCCTCAAAGCCGCGCCCCCCGCCACTCGTTTCGTCGACTCAGGCCGCCCCAGCGCCATGGCTGCTACCGCCCCGTGCTTCCCGTCGACGCAGGGCATTGGGGAGCGCACGCACGCGTACTGCGCCTCCACTAGAACCTCCCAGAGCCGCCGGGAACAACCCGATCTCATCCACACGAGCGCTGCTCCAACGTCTTCTGCTCGGCGGCAACCTCGACGGAATCCTAAGCTCCCCTATAAATTTTCCCTTGCCCTTCGCTTCTAGGAACCACAATCCACCCCGCACTACTCCTATAGGGCTCGAACACAGAGGAGACCGGCCGGGGAGGCCCCAGGCCGGAGATCACACCGGAGCACCGCCGCCACTGTAGCTGGAGAAGACGCTAGTGAAGCCGTCCGACCACCATTCGCGGAGTTCCGGGTACATGGCTGCTCGCCTTGGTCTCCTACGTCCCTTCCCCTAGCCCTAGGTCACCTCCGAGGCCTCCTCGCCGACGAACCACCGTCGCCGGAGCCGCGGCCTCTGTCCCTCTCTCTTTTTGATTTAACACGACACCCTGGCCCCACCCGTCAGCCGCACTAGCCCCTCCGAACCGGTATAAGTGGAGACGCCCGCGCAGGTTTATGCCTTCGACGTGGCTTATCCGGAGATTTTCCCAGAAATTGATTTAAACCTTTTTAAATAAGAATTTTGACCCAACTTTGACCATTCATAACTCCTAAACCACAAGGCCAATTGAGTTGATTCTTTTTTCTAAATTTTTCTCTTGAGCTCCTCTTCAAGTTGGCAAAGTTTGGAGACTTGACTCTCTGTCTAGGTCCACCGGACAGGAAGTTTATGCACTTGACTTATTTTGCTTTGCCAATTGTTTTTATTTTCAGAAGATGACCAAGTGCTTGTAGGAGACCAGGAGTTCAAGGACACTCCATTTGACCAAGGCAAGCCACAAAATTCTGGTCATGAGGAGCTTGAGGTGCCATTTGATAATTTGGTTCATTAAATTTGGATTTTTGCCTTTAATTTACTTGCTAATTAAGTTAATTAAACTATGATAAGTGGATTTTTATAAACATGCCATGTCCACTGATCATTTTCATGCCACCCTAGTGCATATTATCACCATGCTCATTTTGTCATGCTTATGCCGGAATTGTTCATGTGATGATCATGTTCATACTTGTATGCCATGTTCATTTAGTTCATATCATGCCATGCTAGTTGTTGCACATGCTTGATGGTAGTATTGTGTTCATGCCATGTTGCTATGTACCTTTCCTATCGCAAGAACTAATCGTTGGAATCTAATGAACATAATAACCGTTGACCAAGTGCCACCGAACCGACCTTTATCCGTGCAGCCACATTTGTCTGTATGGGCATGCCTTAGCTTGGGCTATCGTTGTGCCTTCTACGAGTATCACCAAAGAGGGGAGGTTATGCACGCACGCTACCCTGATCAGGTAGGTGGTGATAATCTCGACATCCAGAGTTATTTACCCGGGGGTCCCTGCGAGGGGGGGGGACAAAATTTATGGACCACGTGATGGTCAGGGCCATGTGATGGTCAGTGTCGAGAGGACACATGGATACCCAAGACAGTGTGTCGGTGATACCGTAGGGAGGTTACGTGGTAGGCAAGTTTCGTTGGAGAAGTCCTAGCTCACTCTTGCGGAACGAGTTCCAAGGATCCTGTGGGACAAGTTCCGGGGTGCTGGGTGGAGGAAGAACTCCATAGTGTGGGTAACGTGCACAAACTCTACAGAGTCACAATCTATTCGAATAGCCGAGTCCTCGGTCATGGGACACAGTTCGTACTAGGTCACACGATGGTCAACACAAACCTGTATAATAATAATGATGTTGAGTTGCTGGTCATGTGATGACCGGATTGGTTGGGTGGTAACAGAAGGACACCTAACCCGTTGAGTGGTCGTGCGACGACCCGTATGATGAGTGGTCATGTGATGACCGGATTGGTTGGGTGGTAACAGAAGGACACCTAACCCGTCGAGTGGTCGTGCGACGACCCGTATGATGATTGGTCATGAGATGACCCGGATGCCGAGTCAGTATGACTCGGAGGTAAGCGGCACGGTCATGTGGTGATCACGAGTTATGATTTATCCTTGTTCTAAGTATTAACTTGCCATGTTTGCCATGTGATACGTCCCAAACGTATCTATAATTTCTGCTTGCTCCATGCATGTTTTGTGTGATATTGCTATGATATTGATACATTTTCATACACTTTTGATCATATTTGGACTAACATATTAACTCAGTGCACCACATTGCCAGTTTCTGTTTTCTGCTATTTTTGTATTTCAGGTTTTCCCATTACTTAAAGTGCCAGAAAAATTCAAGAAAAAATATATAAAAAATCAGCGTTCCAGAAGCTTCCTTACGCCCGAAGGAGAGCCAGAGGGGGCCCACCAGTCGTCGAGGCGGCCTGTGGGCGCGGCCTAGGGGTAGGCCGCGCCGGGTACCCGCCTGGACCCCCTAGGCACCGCCTCGGACTCCCCCTTGGTCCTTATTTTTACTCGCGTCGCGAAAACCCCGATTCTAGAACCCTTTTCTCCAGAAGCAATTCCGATCTCCGCCGCCATCGCCACCAAGTTTCGGGGGACCATAATTCCTGTGCCGGCACCCTGCCGGGACGGGGAAGTGCCCCCGGATTCATCTCCATCGACGTTGCTTCCTCCTTCCATGATGCGGGAGTAGTTCCTCCTCGGGGCTGAGGTTTCTACCAGTAGCTATGTGGTCTTCTGTCTCTCCCATGATGCGATCTTGATTGTGATCATAGGCTATGTTAATCTAGGATGATCCCATGATGTTTCCCCTTCTTCTATGTATTGGATTGATGTACTCACTTGATCTTATCTAGTATAATCCCCGAGACCATGGTGACAGCGGTCTATTGGACATGGGTTAGAAGAATATTTCATGAGTGATTTCCTCTTTTGTGTGTGGATTGAAGATTGAGAGTCTCTTGGTGCTTGTCTTTGACTATACTTTAGATATGTTGTGGTGATTGTGGTACTCTCTTTGGATGGCCGCGGTGACATTGGGAAATCCATAGATGCGAAATACGAACTCTGAGGTGTGCTTTTGTAGCCCTACACAATTCTCGTCCTCTCTTGACCACAAAGGAATGACCTCCGAGTACGTCTCCATTGCATGTTTTATGGGAAATATCATGTGATTAGACTATGTTAATGTTGTTGAGAGTTGCCACTAATTAAAGTATGAAGCCTAGGCCTTGTTTCCACCATTGCAATACCGTTTGCGCTCACGTTTACTACTTGTTTGCTTGCTGCACTTTTTATTACAGATTTATATTACCTTGCTTTGCTACACCTATCACCCATATTTTACCATCTCTTCGCCGAACTAGTGCACCTATACAACTCCTAGTTGTATTAGGTGTGTTGGGGACACTGTTGACATACGAACACGTCACGTGTACCCTCGACGCCGGGGGTGATACACCACAACTCACGTCGAAGGAGACCCGACCGGAAGCGTGGTACGCAAGCAATCCAGCGGGCGCTTTTGTAGACCCGAAACCCCACACTCCCGGGAGGGACCCCGTCAGGGAGCACGACGGCTATGGGCTTCCCTAGGTCGACCTGATCGCCCCTAGGGCCTCGTGGATCGTTGCCCTGTAATAACAAGAACGAACGAAGAACGAGAAGAAAAATACAAGGGAGAGAGATAAAATTAGGGTTTGGAAGTGTAGATATGTTTGTTCGATTGTGTGTTGTTTCAATCGGCCGTCACATCATCTATTTATGATGGGGTTGGACTTTCCGTGCAAGAAAAGGGCTCAGATTCGCGTCAAAACTGCCAAAAACCCGATCAAATTCGGACCCGGATCAGGGGTTCGGACGTCCGGACTTTAACCCGGACGGTCCGGACCATAGGGTCGGACGGTTCGGCTTCTAGGTCGGACGGTCCAAGCTGAGGTAAAAATCTTTCTGTAATCGGGGTCCTCAAGTCGGACGGTCCGACTTCAAAGTCGGACGGTCCGACCTTTAGCTCGGATGGTCCGGTTTCCACCTCGGACGGTCCGACCTGGTTTTCTAGTGCTGCACTGTTTTGGCAATAACTTCTTCATACGAACTCGGATTTGGACGTTTCAAATATCAAAATCGACCGGTTCGACGAGACGAAGCCGGCCTATGTAGAACATTTTCCCATTTGAGGATATCTTGATGCCCTAATTGGCAGAATAGTACTCCGAATGCCATGGTATTATTGCTTCAAACATAGTTTCGGCCCTTGAGATGGAATCGGATGATCATGGCTCGAACTAAAAAGTTGTTCATATCGACAATACCCAACTTTTTCATGTATAGCACTTCTTCATTTGAGGTCATCTTATATAGGTTCATTGCCGTGCCAAAAACGGGTGTCAACACATGCCCCCCTGTTTTTCGGCAAAACTTGTGTGCCGAAAAATATCTTGCCCAGGCTTGTTCTAAGGAAGATGTCAACACTCCATCGGCCATGTGTTTTCTAAGGGCGATAATTGTATATCAGCCATGCTTATCCTTGAGACGATAATCATATATCGGCTATTTGTTAGCACGATTAATCATGTATCATCCATTGCTTGTTTGATCCCTTTTATGCAGACTTGGGTGCAACCTTCTGAACTTGAGAATAACACCATAAGAAATTCGTCAATAATTCCCATATATCTAGATCCATCTCAAAGATATCCACTAAATCATATTGTCCACCCTCTTGCAAGAATCTTGTAAATAAAAAATAGTGAACTTCTCGCAATCTTGCCTTCGCCTGCATATAAATTTCCATTAGTGGCCGAAAACGGTAAGCTCCGATTCGGCCTTCCCCTTGTTGGCAAACTCGGCATCGGCTCTTGAGAAATACACCATGATTAACATAATAGCCGGATGCTTGCTGTGCCAACTCATTTTTATCTTCAATGTCATGTCTAAATATATGAGAAACAATAAAGTAATCGGATAAAGAAATTATATCTAGACACTTATCAAGATAAATACGAAGTGATTCGTCAAAATATATGAAATCCATATATACTTGCTGGACAACTAATAACGAATCACCAAAAGCCTCAATATGTGTAGCACCTATATCAAGCAAAAGTTTTGAACCGAATAATAACATATTTAGCTTTCATTGTTCATGCAACAACATTTAAGCGACATGAGGCTTCAAAACAACACCATGAGGAGATATAAAAGCAATACCAAACCTTGGCCGTTGCTACAAACTAAACAACCAAAATATAATCTCCATGGAAATAATGAGACAAGGTTCATAACAATATTATACTCAATAATAAAAACAACAATGATTTGGCTTCTCATAGATTTTAGCTATATCATACCTAGCCAAAGCATAATACCACTCACCAATTCTGCAATTTATGAATTGGTCCATGCAACATATTTTTAGCGAATGTACACCTTGTCTCAATCTCCAACAGAACTAAGGACGATGTTTAGAAAACCACACCGGCCATGTTTAGATGTTTTCTTAGGACGATAGAAGAAATATCGGCCATTAGTATAAATGACATGTAGAATTCATCCACCAAAGCATATATAGCCGAAACAAACAAATGAAATAACAAAACAGATATTTTGGCTCCTTGAATTAGCAACAAGAATGGAACTAATCAAATTTATAGTGACTTGGTAATCCCCTATCATGATGTAAGAAATTGTATTGCATCAATGGATCAAAATAAGTCCATGGAGGGTAACCAATCATACCTGAGGATGAATTCCATGATAAAGGCATCAATGACATGTTTGAAGAATATGAATGATGTGCTAATCGAAGATTCTGGTTGGATGATGGAAACCTTCGGCTTAATCTTTTATGAGATGATTTCTCCTTCTGCACTTTGGTTATATTCTCTAAAATAGAAGCTTGCACATCATTTTTGGTTTGACTGTTCTTCTTGGGAACCCATGCCATATTCTTCTTTTCAAGTTCTCGTGCACTAAGTTTTTGCAATTTCTTCTTCTGCTAATATGATAAACCGAGTGGACATATCGATTGTGATTCTTTTTCAAGCAGTGGCAATTCATTTTTGATCTTGTGCACTCTCAGCTCCTTCTGTTCAGATTTGACATCTTGATTTTGAACATTTGCTTGCTCCACGTCTTTGCCTTCAGTAGCCAATTTCAATGCTTTAATTGGCTCTTCATTATTTGAAACTAGATCTGAAGTGGCACACTTCCGACCATCCTTTTTGACACGATATACTTGCTTGACCACCTCTTTCTTCTTCCTTGAGCTCCGGACCGATTCCTTTCGATTGAAACGGTCTTTGTTATGCAATTGTTCATCGAATGTGGACCTTCTTGGAGCTGCATAATCTTAATGAGATGGTTCAAAATAAGATGGATAATGTGCCCTAGAATTATACATGTCCCGTGATGGATATTGATTCATATAAGCATAGGGAGGTACCCATGACGCTGGTACTGGCGGCTCAAAATAAGGATATGAGTATGATGTATTGAAATTATCACTTTGCCAATACCAGTCAGATTTGCGCCTAGGGGGTGATCTTGATATTTTTGAATTACTTGGCCGATGAGCAATTTTCTCCTCACTTATCTTATGATATTTTTCCAATAGTTGCGCGAAAGTGACCTTTGATTTCTCACCCTTGTGCTTATCTCGGCCTTTGCTCTCTTTGGTTTTCCTTGCATCGATCTTTGGATTTGCTTGCTGCCCCCCAGTGCTTGGCGTCTTCATTGTAACTTTGACAGAATTCTCGCCTTCAAGAATATCATTGTTGCGCTCAGGAATAATTTGTGTCCTTGAAAGCATGATCCCATCACCTGAAGTTTTTACCTTCTTGACCTTAAATGAATCGGCTTGAAGCAACCGATGCAAGAACTTTTTGCCATCAGGACCAATAGGAATAGCATGATGATCCCTTGGTGTTTTAACAAGTTTCAATCGTCCACTATCAATGGCCGATTTAACTATTTGACGAAACATATTGCAATCCTCAAAATTATGCTTGAACGAATTATGTAACTTACAATATATTTGTCCTTGGATTGATGGCTTAACATGGTGATCAAGAATTATAATATAATCATTCTTCAGCAATAAATCAAAGATCCGATCACACATATTTGAATCGAAGGTAATCACTTTGATTTCTAGCCGATCTTGGTGCGAGAACGGCTTTGGAAGTAAGCACACGAACGGTTCAGATTTCGCATCACCCCATTCGGCTATGCATTGTGTTTCGCACCCCATCTCCGATGACTTTGAATAAGAAATTACACTACCATCGGTTTTCTCGGAAAATTCAAACCTTGGCTTTATATTTCTGAAATCAAAATTATTATAACATATATGTCTCAATTGAGACCAAATGCAAGCCAAGTATGAAATAAGAAAAGCTACCCATGTATATATAAACTTTAAATGAAACAATGGGAAAAGCTTTTGATGTAATAATAAGTCACTACCGGTCTTTCTAAGTGGCACAATGTGTTGACCGGTATGCTTTGTTCTAATTGTATTGCTAACAAGTAAATTATCCTTCTTCATTGGTCTCTCAAGATTTGTTATAAGAATTTTACTAATAGTTACATCAACAATAAAATTATGACCAAATATGAAAATAGTTAAATTACTTGCTAGACATACCATTTCATACGCGTTGGGAGAGCATGATGGTTGCGTGAATTGAATAATAGCTTGTTCCAATTTTGGATGACTCTCCAACGTCTTGTCCTCATCTTTTTCTTTGTTTCGTGCTTCATCACTCGAATGATTGTCACGTGAACTTTGCTCAGCTGCACGCTTGTGTTCTTGATGTTCGTCATTAACCAAACTTTGTTCGGCCATATCAGTTTGTTCTTGATGCTCATCAATTTCTGTTTCACGGAACTCAAAGGGCAGGAAATAGGTTCCCTTAGATTCAGAAAAATCAAGCACAGTTGTTATGTGCTGGCCATGCCCTTTCTCAATGGTTCTTGCCTCTTTGGATTTGATGGACTCGGAACACACACTAGTTGATTCGGATTTTCCAGCCGAAGAACTTTCAATCTTCGAATCATCACTCTTTTCATCAATTGGCAAGGCTTCTTTTATTTGAGCCAATTCTTTTTCTATTTGCTCCAAACGGCGAGCAGCTGATTTAGCTTTAAGCTTCTTCTCAAGCTCAGCCCACCCTGGACAAGATTGCTTGCTATTGCTTTTAGCTTTAAGCCTTTTCTCCATCTCAGCCCACGTTGGATAAGATTTCCCCCCGGTGATTTCAGACTCTTTCGGCATTGAATCTTGAATGTTGCCGAAACTTTGCAATTGTATAGGGGCTATATAGTATGCTGGAGCAATAGGAGAAGACATATGCATTGGTGTAGAACTATATTTTTCGTGGCATATCCTATCAATTGGCAATGATTCATCCTCTTGCAAAACTCTAGCTTTTATTGCATTATAATCAGGAGACAAACCATTTTTATATTGTTCAAGACAAATATCACTAATCCTGTCATCTTGGGCCATTCTCCTTTTTATCGCAGCCACATCAGCGTCTGAAAGAGATTGCTCAATAGTACTTTCATATTCTTTCGGCAATAAGGTGTTGCCGAAATTTTGCAGTTGTGTAGAGGATGCATTGTATGCTACATTAGATGAAGGCATGTATGCTCCTGTCAATTTGTCACTTATTCGGTCATGACCATGAAGGTGTGAAACCGAATTATGGATATCAGGAACTGCATATGGTGCTGACAGATTAGTAGCATGAGGTGTAGCATATGACGGTTGATGGTAATTGGCCGAATAACTAGTACTAGCATGGCCAATTCCCCTATCTATCGGCATATTTAGATTAACATATTGCAAGTTAGATGCCGATGAATAAAAAGGTGAAACACTTTGTTGCATGTTATTGAAAGTTCCTACATGGGGTGTTTCAACTCTATCAACCGAACTCATCATGTTGTTCATCGGCATATGGATTTCTCGGGTTGCCGATGCATGAGAGTTGGGATACATATGGCGCATGTTACTAGTATCATAAGAAGTTGAAGCATGTAAATTACTTTGAATCGGCCCTTGCACATAATTAGATGCATAATTGACAAAACTAGGGTTGGCCGATATAGTATACATATTGAACGATCTAGTAACACCATATGAGTTATTTGCATCTACATGAGGGGATTGAGTATTCATATTACCTTCGTAGATAGCAAATCCTTGATGACGATCTTTTCGTAGCAAGAACGGGCCGGAGACCGCTCAAAGATTCTTCCCCAGCGGAGTCTCCAAAAAGTGTGTTGACATACGAACACGTCACGTGTACCCTCGACGCCGGGGGTGATACACCGCAACTCACGTCGAAGGAGACCCGACCGGAAGCGCGGTACGCAAGCAATCCGGCGGGCTCTTTTGTAGACCCGAAACCCCACACTCCCGGGAGGGACCCCGTCAGGGAGCACGGCGGATATGGGCTTCCCTAGGTCGACCTGATCGCCCCTAGAGCCTCGTGGGTCGTTGCCCTGCAATAACAAGAACGAACGAAGAACGAGAAGAAAAATACAAGGGAGAGAGATAAAATTAGGGTTTGGAAGTGTAGATATGTTTGTTCGATTGTGTGTTGTTTAAATCGGCCATCACCTCATCTATTTATGAGGGGGTTGGACTATCCGTGCAAGAAAAGGGCTCAGATTCGCATCAAAACTGCCAAAAACCCGATCAAATTCGGACCCGGATCAGGGGTTCGGACGTCCGGACTTTAACCCGGACGGTCCGGACCATAGGGTCAGACGGTCTGAGTTGAGATCAAAATATTTCTGTAATTGGGGTCCTCAAGTCGGACGGTCCGACTTCAAAGTCGGACGGTCCGACCTTTAGCTCGGACGGTCCGGTTTCCACCTCGGACGGTCCGACCTGGTGTTCCAGTGCTGCACTGTTTTTGCAATAACTTCTTCATACGAACTCGTATTTGGACGTTTCAAATATTAAAATCGACCGGTTCGACGAGACGAAGCCGATCTATGTAGAACATTTTCCCATTTGAGGATGTCTTCATGCCCTAATTGGCAGAATAGTACTCCGAATGCTAGGGTCTTATTGCTTCAAACATAGTTTCGGCCCTTGAGATGGAATCGGATGATCATGGCTCGAACTACAAAGTTGTTCATATCGACAATACCCAACTTTTTCATGTAGAGCACTTCTTCATTTGAGGTCATCTTATATAGGTTCATTGCCGTGCCAAAAACGGGTGTCAACAGACACATGAGACTTCTTGTATGTTAATTGCAGGGTTGCTTGAGAGAGACCATCTTCAACCTCTACTTCCCTGAGTTCGATAAAACTTAGGTCATCCACTTGAGGGAAATTTCTGCTGTCCTACAAACCTCTGAGCTTGGAGGCCCAACATAGTCTACAAGAATAGAAGCGTGCGTAGACATCAAGCTATTTCTGGCGCCGTTGCCGGGGAAGTAAGTTTTTGAAGGTATATCTTTAGATCTTGCAATTAAATCTTTTCGTTTCTTGTTTTTAGTTTCACTAGTTAGGCTTATGGAAAACCACACTCTTAGTTTGTTGCTTGGGGAAGGCTTCTTTACCACACCCGTGGTAGAGAAGTCTCCTCCACCTACTGAATGTATCCCGTTCCAAATACCACTTGGGATAATTGAAATAATTAGGAATGATTGTTATGATGGAACAGTCAATCCTAGTATTCATTTGTTGAAACTTACAGAACTTTGTGAGTTATTTAAGATTCCAGGTTTGACAAGAGATGCAGTCCCGAGGAAATTATTTGGCTTGTCACTGAAAGGAAAAGCACTGGAATGGTATAGGCTACTAGATGATTCTCACCTGCTGGATTGGGAAGAGATCCAGACTCTCTTTTACTCCAAGTTTTATCCTCTTCATGAAGTCCATGAGAATAGGAATTATGTTTATAATTTCTATCCTCATGACGGAGAGAGCATAGCTCAAGCTTGGGGGAGATTGAAAACTTTAATGCTAAAATGTCCTAACCATGGGATCCCCAAAGATATCATTATTACTAATTTTTATGCAAGGCTCTCTCGACAGGATAAAGACTTGCTCGATGCTTCCTCTATGGGTTATTTCACAAACGAAAAGATTGATGCTCAATGGGAACTCCTTGAAAGAATTCAACGGAACACTGAAGATTGGGAGATCGACAAAGGTAAAGAGTCAGGTATAAATTATGAGTATGATTGCATTAAGTCCTTTGTTGAAACTGCAAGTTTTAATAAGTTTAGTGCTAAGTTTGGGCTTGATTCTCAACTCCTTGTTGATTTCCTCAAATCTTTTGCTTCACATCTTAATATGCCTAAGGAGGATTGGATCAAGCATCATGAACCTTTTAAAGAGATTTGCAAAGAAAATAAAATTGTTCATGATGATTGCAACATGCATGATCCAATTCCTGAAAATGAAGTTTTATATAAGCATGTTAATTTTTGTGGAGTGGATAGACCTTGTGAAAGGCCTATGGTTGAAGAAGAGAAGTATTGTAAGCAACATAAGCATGAAAGAACAATCACTTGGGTCAAAGATTTAAATGAAATTTCTAGAGAATTGTGTGACCTTTATCCTTTTACTTGTGAACTTTGTGGTATAGAGGGTCACTTTAATTTTCAATGCATGGACTTTCAAAACATAACTGTTAACCAGTTGTGTGATAACATGATCACCCCTGATCTTTATGATGAACTTATGTTATTTTTGTTGTGTGAAGATTTATCAGAAAAGACTTCTTGGCTAGATGTTAATGCCTTAGGAATAAACAACACTTTGCAAAATTGCCATCTCTATTGTGTTGTTAATTGCCATGAAAATGATTACATAAGTAAGATTAGAAAGGAGGGAACTTTACCAAAGTATAAAAATGTCTCTTATAATTCTACTAATAAAAAGGAGAGTTTCTCCCAAGTTTCCCTTATTGTTTCTAATGATAAACCAAGATATATGGAGAAACTTCATCTCCAACCACTCCCTCCTAAGGTGAAGAAGAAGAAAAAGAAGAGGAGGAGGAAGAGGAGCAAGAAGGAAGAAGAATGGGTATCAACCTGGCCCGAGCATATTCCTCGCATCAATTTTTATCCTAACGGACATAAATTTATGGAGGATGGTGAGCTTGATTGCATTCATTATTATCCTGATGTTAAGTCCGTAGGCACTATAGAAGATGATTTTGATTATGATATGCATGTTACTTATTGTGATTGGGAAGATAATGATAATGCCACTTATGATCTTGAAAATCTTTTTGGTGCCAACTCTGAAAATGATGATATGGAAAGCTCTAAGCTTGGGGATGATAGGATTGCAAATCCTTTACCCATTAGTGATGTGATAATTGATAATTCTTTTGCTAGTAAGAATAAAGACAACATGTTTACAAATACAGTTGCTAGCAATGATAATGCTCTTCTCTACTATGATGATGTTATAACTCCTATCTACAGTGATTGTAAAGGTACCTATGACATAAGGAGAAATTATCCTTATGAAACTTGTCATAATCATGGAGGGAATTACTCCCTTACTGAACACCATCTTCCTAATACACAATTAATCTATAGTATTCAAGTTGTTTATGATAGTCCTACTCCCACTATTACCAATGAGAAAGATTATGCTTATGTGGAGAGTAAGAGTACCTTTTTGCATGTGGATCGTGGTAACAATGCTTTATGTGATACTTATATTGTTGAGTTTATTCATGATCCCACTGGAAATTATTATGAGAAGGGAACACATGCTTATAGATATTTCAATAATATCAAGTTCCCTCTCTTTATGTTGAAGGTTTTGAAGCTGCACTTGTTTTGCCTTCCTATGCTTATTGCTTTGTGCTTCAATGAATTATTCTATTGCAATATTCCTATGCATAGGAAGCATGTTAGGCTTAAATGTGTTTCACATTTGCTTCTTTATGCTCTCTTTTGTTCTTCAACTCTTATTCCTGCGAGAGCATCATTAAAGTCTTAAGCCTATCTTTATGGCTATAAAGAAAGAGCTCTAGGGAGACAACCCTTGTTATCTTTAATTTCAGTTTGTTCTTTTAGTTTTTAGTGGTCTTGATGTTTTTTACTACTGTAGCAACATCATTGTATCTTTATTTTTCAGCTTTGTGCAAAGTCTAGCCTCTGATTGCAAGAAAGTTCAAAAGTTGTGACATGCTGTCCAGAAAACAGATTCTGTCCTTGGACAGAGAAATTCGAATAAAATCACCAGATCATCTTTTTGACCTGAATTTTTTTACAGCGTGCTCTATACAATTGGCTTTCGAGCGTCTGTTCTGAGTTTTTTGATTTGAGTTGAAGAAGTGCCCCAAAAAAATTATTTACTACCTGCTGGTCTGTTTTTCACAGATTCTGCCCTGTTTTGCCTTTTCTTCATTTTGCAAACCTTAAGCTTGCTTTTTCTTTGCAAAATCTTTTTGGCAATCTTGAGAAACAGTAGCCCTTCAATAATATCTTTGTTTCTAGTAGATAAAAATTATTTTATTGTGGGTACTAACCTCTCTAATCAGATTATGATGAGTTATGTATGAAGGGAGTTTTCAAGTGTGCGAGGGAAGATGATAAAAGAAGATTCAGGAGTGTCAAACGCTCAAGATTGGGGCTTCCCCCATGCACCCCCAATAAATATCCAAGGAGACTCAAGCATCTAAGCTTGGGGATGCCCCTGTGCATCCCCTTATCCATCAACAATTATCAGTCCGTCCTTCGTTCCACTATATTTTTATCACTTCATGCGTTATGTGCTATGCTTGGAGCGTCTTGCTCTTTTATTTTTAGTTTATTTAGTTTTGCTTTCTGTTCTTAACAAGTTGGATCCTAGCCTTCATTGTTTGGGAGAGAAACACGCTCCACTCCACTGTAGAACACAACATAGGCTTGCATGCTTATCTTCGTGTATGTGTTCTTTATCTTTTCTTAGCTGCTGTCATGCTTAGCTCTTAGTTTTCATGCTTATCTTTTTAAGAGCTTTTATTTAGGTTGTTGCTTCTGGAACTCTCTTGAGTTTTCATGCTTATCTTGTTAAGAGAGTTGGCTTCTGTGGCACTGGTTGATATATCTATGATAAAAATGCTATGTGCATAATGTTGCTTAATAGTTCATTTTTTCTTATGGTTAGTCTCAAATAGCTGGGGGTTCTTAATGTGTTATTGAAATACCAACATGATTTGTTTGCCTATGATGTGGTATGGTTTAGTGATATCTTCCTCCAAGAATTTATTTCGATTGACTTGGCATATGCTCATGCATATTTGAGACTGTAAAGAAAGTCTATCAAGCCTTGATGATCTTTAATATCTTAGTAGTGATATAACTTCCATGCTCGATTCAATGTTGCTTTGTCGCTCTGCATGATTATGGCCGTCATTGCTCTCTTAGTTGGTCGCTCCTAGTCTTTTTCTAGCCTTCACCTGTACTAAGCGGACTGACTGCTTGTGCATCCAAAATCCTCGAAACCAGTTATGCCATATGAGTCCACCATACCTTCCTATATATGGTATTTACTTGCCATTCCTAACGAAGACTTTCATGTGCCATCTCAAAATTATTCAAAAGCACTTCTATTTTGTGCCTCTGTTTTAGCTCATGAGGAAGTAGTAGGTAATTCATGATCTTCTTATGTTGGACAAGTTTTACCCCGGGATTGCATGTCTAATCTGCAAACCCCTAATACGAGGAGGGATTGGCATGAGTGCGCCGAGATCACTAAAGATAATAGCAAAAAACAAACCCTCCTTCATGCTTTGTTCATGAGAAATCTGAAAACTTTGGCAGTGATAAACAAAGGAGATTAAGGGGATGTGATCGTCCCCGCATGGGAGCCGTTCCTCGAAACTTGTCCAACATAAGAAGTAATTGGGTTATCTACTAGCATTCGTTGACGAATTATGCACCTCTCAAAAGCTTTTTCTCTCTGTTTTCAAAACTACGAGCTCTGGTACTTGTTTAGTCTTTGCTTCCATCCACGGTTTTTCAACCTTGCCATCAAAAGTCACGGTTTGAGAGTCTCCACCTTATGTCTTCAAAGCACCAACTATTGAGAGCATGATTGTCATTCTGAGTGTAATGTGCATTGTCCCAAAGTACCATTGTCTTCTGAATGATTGTGATATCGCTTATTCTGAAATCATTGTATCTAGTCGTCACTTAAACTTTGGAGGTGCTCCTGCATTTATGTTTTGCTTCACTAAAGGGGGCAAGCGAGGTATCACTTTGTCATTTTTGCACACCATGCTCACTACAAATCTATTGGGTGTTTCAGTATCATATTGTAAACTTTTAGTTCTTTGTGATATTCTCATGAGGCAACTTAATTACTAAAGATTCATTATCTCAATAAGCATTTGTCATGTGATTGTGAAAGACTCTTTGGTAGCATGTCACCACATAAATTATTCTTGTTATCATTTACCTACTCGAGGACGAGCAGGAATTAAGCTTGGGGATGTTGATACGTCCCAAACGTATCTATAATTTCTGCTTGCTCCATGCATGTTTTGTGTGATATTGCTATGATATTGATACACTTTCATACACTTTTGATCATATTTGGACTAACATATTAACTCAGTGCACCACAATGTCAGTTTCTGTTTTCTTCTGTTTTTGTATTTCAGGTTTTCCCATTACTTAAAGTGCCAGAAAAATTCCGAAAAAAATATATAAAAAATCAGCGTTCCAGAAGCTTCCTTACGCCCGAAGGAGAGCCAGAGGGGGCCCACCAGTCATCGAGGCAGCCTGTGGGCGCGTCCTAGGGGTAGGCCGCGCCGGGTACCCGCCTGGACCCCCTGGGCACCGCCTCGGACTTCCCCTTGGTCCTTATTTTTACTCGCGTCGCGAAAACCCTGATTCCAGAACCCTTTTCTCCAGAAGCAATTCCGATCTCTGCCACCATCGCCACCAAGTTTCGGGGGACCAGAATTCCTGTGCCGGCACCCTGCCGGGATGGGGAAGTGCCCCCGGATTCATCTCCATCGACGTTGCTTCCTCCTTCCATGATGCGGGAGTAGTTCCTCCTCGGGGCTGAGGTTTCTACCAGTAGCTATGTGGTCTTCTCTCTCTCCCATGATGTGATCTTGATTGTGATCATAGGCTATGTTAATCTAGGATGATCCCATGATGTTTCCCCTTCTTCTATGTATTGGATTGATGTACTCAATTGATCTTATCTAGTATAATCCCGGAGACCATGGTGACAGCGGTCTATTGGACATGGGTTAGAAGAATATTTTCATGAGTGATTTCCTCTTTTGTGTGTGGATTGAAGATTGAGAGTCTCTTGGTGCTTGTCTTTGACTATACTTTAGATATGTTGTGGTGATTGTGGTACTCTCTTTGGATGGCCGCGGTGACATTGGGAAATCCATAGATGCGAAATACGAACTCTGAGGTGTGCTTTTGTAGCCCTACACAATTCTCGTCCTCTCTTGACCACAAAGGAATGACCTCCGAGTACGTCTCCATTGCATGTTTTATGGGAAATATCATGTGATTAGACTATGTTAATGTTGTTGAGAGTTGCCACTAATTAAAGTATGAAGCCTAGGCCTTGTTTCCACCATTGCAATACCGTTTGCGCTCACGTTTACTACTTGTTTGCTTGCTGCACTTTTTATTACAGATTTATATTACCTTGCTTTGCTACACCTATCACCCATATTTTACCATCTCTTCGCCGAACTAGTGCACCTATACAACTCCTAGTTGTATTAGGTGTGTTGGGGACACTGTTGACATACGAACACGTCACGTGTACCCTCGACGCCGGGGGTGATACACCACAACTCACGTCGAAGGAGACCCGACCGGAAGCGTGGTACGCAAGCAATCCAGCGGGCGCTTTTGTAGACCCGAAACCCCACACTCCCGGGAGGGACCCCGTCAGGGAGCACGGCGGCTATGGGCTTCCCTAGGTCGACCTGATCGCCCCTATGGGGACACAAGAGACTTCCTGTATCTTAATTGCAGGGCTGCTTGAGAGAGACCATCTTCAACCTCTACTTTCCTGAGTTCGATAAACCTTAGGTCATCCACTTGAGGGAAATTGCTGATGTCCTAAAAACCTCTGCGCTTGGAGGCCCAACATAGTCTACAAGAATAGAAGCGTGCGTAGATGGTGGTACGAATTAACGCCCCCTCATTGGTTACCCAAAGTGGAAGGTTGAGATGTAGATAGCAGCAACTTCCCTTAGCGAAGATGCTAAGGTTGAGTATCGAACCAGTAGGACTCCAAGATCGACAAGTAGGTGGTGAAGTGAACAATGACGTCGTTCACAACCTAAGGTTTCTTACTTCACCTGGACCTGTACACACAGCAAATAACTTTGCTTCCCAACGAGTACAGAGGAGTTGTCAATTCCTCCGGCCTTGTTGTTTACAAAGGATAAAATACACGGGATAATAGTGATAGTGATAGCAACGGAAAAGAAAATAAAGCAGTAAATTGATAGCGGGTGTAAAAAAGTGTTGGAAATATGGACCGGGGTCCTATGATGTTCACTAGTGATGTCTCTCTCCCAAAAGACGATAAAATAGCCATGCAAGGTAAACAAATTACAGCTGGGAAATTGACAGGATTATGTGCGCAAACCAATGCTAACTATGCTATAAAGAAAGGAAGAGGCTCAAAAGCACGGGAGGTACGCCAAGACAAGTAGACCGAAATCCATCTGCATCTACCTACTAATCATCCACCTTGAGATATCTATCCAGAACATCTCGCTAGTATTAAGTTGCGAATCCCACCCAAAGTGTAAACTCAAAGCAACAGACAACTGCATTAAAGAACTTTGCGTAATGTAAACAATCCTTGCACCCGCAAGTACAAGCACCGCTGTTTTCTCCCTTGTAGCAACAGCACATCCCCTAGACTCATGTTTCTGTCACTCAAGCTAGTCATCAGGGGGCATGAACCCACAATCAAGCATAACTCTCCCTCTTGGAGTCACTACCTACTACTTGGCCAAAGCAATAAACAGCAACGGAGAACATGCAAGAATTATTCTAGAACATAAATATAAAAGAGGAGAATCAAATATATTACTCAAACACAATCTCAACATAGTCTCATAATCTATCGGATCCCAGCAAACTCAGCATAGCAACAACAGAAGGATTACATATGTGCCTCGATCATGTAGGGAAGCTCACGAGGTCTAATCCATGAAGAACAAGGAGGGGAGGAGAACATCACATAGCTACTGATCATAGACCCATGGTCTAAGGTGGACTACGCACGGTTCATCTGGGAAGCCTCCTTGGTGGGGGAGAAGCTCCCGGAGGTGATTCCTCCCTCCGGCAGGGTGCCAGGAAGAGGTCTTCTCGTGCTCCAGATCTTGGAAGCGGGGCGGCGACGAAACAGAGGAGAGATCGCGAAAAAGGGTTCCCGTCATGGGGGTTTCACGTCACGACGGATATATAGGCGAAGGGGGGCAGCCAGGGGGCCACTGATACGTCCCAAACGTATCTATAATTTCTGCTTGCTCCATGCATGTTTTTTGTGACTTTTCCATGTTTTGGTTGAACTTTCATACACTTTTGAGCATATTTGGACTAATCTATTAACCCAGTGCACCGAGCTTCCAGTTGCTATTTTCTGTTGTTTTTGTATTTCAGGTTTTCCGGCCATTAAAAGTGCTCCAAAAAATCTAGGAAAATCAGATAAAAAATCAGCGCAACGGAAGCTTCCGGAATCACCAAAGAAGCGGAGGAGGGCCACCACCAGGCAGCCAGGAGGGCAGGTGGCGCGGCCCCACCCTGGACCGCGCCAGGGACCCTCCTGACTGCCCTGTGGCCTTTCTCGGTGCCCCCTTCGCCTATATTTACCCCTTGGGGTGGAAACCCCTAATACGGAATCCTCTTTCGCGATCTCGCCTCTCTACCGCCGCCGTTTCAAGATAGGGGCTGCATGGAGAAGCTGCTCCAGCACCCTACCGGGAGAAGCTACCCCCTTCGGGAGACCATCCATAGCCATGGACGCCTCCCGTATGTACCGTGAGTAGTTTCCCTTGGACCATGGGTCCGTGACCAGTAGCTATGTGATCTATCTCTCCCTTCTTTGTGCTTCCACTTTCGAGACCTCGTGAGCTTCCTCACATGATCGAGGCACCTTTTGTAATTCTCTGCTGTTGCTATGCTGAGTTTGTTGGGATCTGATGGATTATGAGACTATGTTCAGATTGTGATGAGTAATATATTTGGTCCTTCTCTTTTATATTTTGTTCTTGAGTAAATTCTTGCATGTTCTCCGTTTCCGTATTTTACTTTGGCCAAGTGATTTGTTGCAACTCCAAGAGGGAGCGTTATGCTTGATTTTGGGTTCAGCCCCTTGATGTCTAGCTTGAGTGACAGAAACATGAGACTAGGGGATGTGATGTTGCCACCAGGGATAAAAAACGGTGTTTGTATCCACGGATGCAAGGATTGTTTACTTTACGCAAAGTTCTTTTAATGCAGTTGTCTGTTGCTTTGAGTTTAGACTTTGGGTGGGATTCACAACTTAATGCCAGCAAGATGTTCTGGATAGATATCTCAAGGTGGATGATTCGTAGTAGATGCGGTTGGATTTCGGTCTACTTACCTTGGCGTACTGCCCATTGCTTTTGAGCCCTTCCTTTCTTTGCAGCATAGTAAGCATTGCGGTGCCTTCATAGTCCTGTCAATTTCCCAACTGTGATTTGTTTACCTCGCTAGCACTTTTATCGTCTTTTGGGAGAGAGACATCACTAGTGAAAATCACGTGACCTTGGTCCATCTTCATATCATTGTTTACACCCTCAATTTACTTTCAGTTGCCACTATCATTATCTCTTGCGTTGATCCTTTGTAAACGGCAAGGCCGGAGGAATTGACAACTCCTCTGTACTCATTGGGAGCAAAGTTATCTGTATCTGTGTGCAGGTCCAGGTGAAGTTAGCAACCTCGGCGCCACTGTTCACTTTACCACCTTCTTGTATCCTTCGTAGTCCTACGGGAGACAAACCTTGGTATCTTTGCCAAGGGAAAACTTGCCGCTGCACTATATCTCTCACCCTGCACTTGGTGTAATCAACGAGGGCTTGAAGAGTTTTAACACTCTCTTGCCACCAGCAAGTTTTCCGGCGCCGTTGCCGGGGACTCCAGCCTACAAGATAGGGGAGTTGCACACTATCTTTTATCTTTGATTTTTAGTCTTGTTAGTTTACCTTTCAGTTTTTGCTTTAGTGTCCTTTATCAAAAATACCAAAAATACCTGTTACCTTGTCAGTAGTTACCACTATGGCTGGTCCTTTTGCGTTTGTGGAGGCAGAAGTACTTACCTTTACTCAAAGAGGTGGTGAAAGTTTGAAAGATGCTTGGTATAGAATTAATGATTCTCAAAAAAGAGCCACCAAGAAGCAATCCACCACTATCTTGCTTAATTTTTTTTATGTTGGGATCACTTCTCGGAATAGGTTTCTTTTAGACACTGCTATCAATGGGAACTTCGTAGAGGCCCCAGTTTGGGAAGCCCTTAATGTTATTGAAAATCTTGTTGGAAGTCTCCCAGTTGTTAGTATTAAGGAGGACATTACTTTAGCTCACAATATGAGAAAACTTGAAAAAATAGAGCTAGAGATGCCAAGTATCGATAGGGTGAATGAGTTGGATCGTAGATTCAAGGGAATTTGAATAGGTTAGATAAATCCATGCAGAAAATTATCAAAACTTTGGAGACTACCAAATCCCTTGATGATAAGTCTTCTAGGATAGAAAAAATTGAGGAAGTTATTGAAACTCTAGGAACTACCTTTTCCTCAATCAAAACCAAAAAGGATGAAACTCCGGCAAAGAAGGAACCTAAGTTCGTTTACGTCCCCAAGGTTCCTCGAGCTAAAGCACACACACCCATTGCCAAGAGAGTTGAAACGGTGAAAACTTTGGAGGAAACACCTATCTTTAACTTTAATGAAACTCCAATTGATTTCCCTTCTTTTGATTTTATTCCAAGAAGCATTTTCATTCGTCCTTTATTTGAGAAATCTATTAAGACTAGTTGTACTATTTAAGAGCTTTTTGATGATCGTGATGATGGTTCAATGGATACAACTTGATCTATTTGCATTAAGCCTAGCTAATGGCTTTAAAGAAGCGCTTTCGTGAGTCATCCCGCAACGAATTTAGGCTTTTCTTTTTTCTTTTCTTCTGTTTTTAGTGGTCTTGATGATTGTTACTACTGTAGCAACATCACTGTATTTTTACTTTTCAAGCTTTGTGCCTTTTATAGCCTCATACGGCAAGGGAAGTAAAAGTTGTGACATGCTGTCCAGAAAACAGATTCTGTCCTTGTGACTAGAAAAATCAGAGCAAAATCCCAGTTCATATTTTTGAGCTGAATTTTTTACACAACGTGCTCTATACAATTACGAAACTTCCGTATGTTCTGAGTTTTTTTATTTGAGTTGCAGAAGTATCCCTAAAAAATTCTTTTCTATCTGATGTTCTGTTTTTTACAGATTCTGCCACCTTTTGTCTCTCCTTACTTTTATAAACCTTAAGCTTGCTTTTTCTTTGAAAAAACTTTTTGGAAATCTTGAGAAACAGTATCTCTTCAAGATTATCTTTATTTCTAGTGGAGAAAAAATATTTTAATAGGGTACTAACCTCTCTAATCAGTTTACAATTAGTTATGTATGAAGGGAGTTTTCAAGTGCACGATGGAAGATGATGAAAGAAGATCTTGGAGTGTCAAACGCTCAAGCTTGGGGATGCCCATGTGCACCCACAATAAATATTCAAGGAGACTCAAGCGTCTAAGCTTGGGGATTGATGACCCACAACCGTAAGGGATCGAGATAGTCTTCGCGGGTAAGTTAACGCAATTTATTGATTCGACACACGGGGAGCCAAAGAGTATTTATAAGCTTTGACAGTTGAGTTGTCAATTCAACCACTCCTGAAATATACTTGGTTGCAACAAAATATAAGTGGTAATGGTAATATGATAGTGATGGTGACGACAACAAAAGTAAACAGAAAAAGTAACAACTAATGACCAGCAGGATTGAAAACACTGTAGGCTAGGGAGATGGATGGT
This sequence comes from Bromus sterilis, assembly GCA_950022295.1. Classification (NCBI taxonomy): domain Eukaryota; kingdom Viridiplantae; phylum Streptophyta; class Magnoliopsida; order Poales; family Poaceae; genus Bromus; species Bromus sterilis. The sequence continues at coordinate 314,082,803 of OX465597.1, read as the reverse complement.
TGGGCGCTGCATGGATGAGGGTGAACATGTAATAGATTCTAACACGGGGCAAGGAACATAGAAAAACAATGATCATCTAGGCAAATATCAAACAATAGGCATGTATCCCGTAGGTAGTTGTGTGTGCTTGCAATAAGAACTTGCACAACATCTTTTGTCCTACCATCCTGCTACAAACGGGGCCAAAGGGAACTTATGGAGATTAAGGTGCTCCTGTCAAAGAGCACCGGAACAAAGCAATAAACTCAATGGATACATAGAATCCTCAAATTATGGACCATCCCCTTTGGTGTCCCAAGCTGTCACCTTTGGGATCGCCGGTTCCGGACCATAATAGGTGCATACAACTCATAGATAGGATCAAGAACACAAATATATTCATGAAAACACATAGGGTTCAGATCTGAAAACATGGCACTCGGGCTCAAAGTGACAAGCATTAAGAGCAACAAGTTGAAGCAAAGAAGATAAACACCAATCTAGATGATAGGCAACATGCCCCCAACAATATGATAAACTATTACATGATCTAACTCATCCAATCCCTACCATCCCCTTTGCCTACAACAGGGAATTACTCACACATGTGACGAGAAGTCATGGAGGAGGGATGGATTGGTGATGGTGATGACGATGGCGACGATATCCCCTCTCCGGAGGCCAAATCATCCTCCAGATTAGCCCTCCCGAAGAAGAACAGAGGGTGGTGGCGGCTCCGTGACGGAAACTGGAAAAACGACTTCTGTTCTGGGGTTTTCCCGTCACGAGAATAAATAGGAGTCGAGGTAGGGCATGAGAGGAGGTGGAGGCCTCCCAGGCGCCCCCCCGACGCGGCCAGGGGTGGGGCCGCGCCAGCCAGGCGCCTGGGGCCCCTGTGGCCCCCCTATGGCCCCACTTCTGGCTGGTGGAAGCTTCTGGTGTGTGACAGCCCAGTTTTCACAAAAATAAAAAATTTGATTTCGGTGTGAATTGTTTGATTGTCTGATTTGTTTGCTGTTGTTAACAAACCTAAAATATGGTTTAGGGCAGAACAGTACCAAATCTTTTAATCATCGTGCGACACTTAGTGTTATGGCATGTTTAGGTTGTGCCTCACTTAAATTGACTAGCATAGATAGTTTACTTTGTGCTTCACCTCTTGACATGTTTGTGTGCTATGCCATGCTTGTTTGAGTTGCCATGTTAATAACCGTTGATTGATCACCTGTAGCTAAGCAACTTGAACCACCATAAACGTGCGGTATTCGTCGTGTGTGACCGATACCCCACTTAAACTGTTAGTAACCGTTCTCGACGATAGATCCATATCGCGTTGCCGTGCCTTGTGTTGTCTTCTTGATCTTGTCTTGCCTCGTAGTAATAGAGTGCTTGCTCGTTGATTGCTTTCCAGTGTTTACTTCTTGTGTGCTCCCGCGGGTACCTTCGGAGATGATGCGAGCTTGCGATCGACTACACTTTCGGAATCCGACTTATCAACAGGCAAGGACTATACATTACTTATGATCCATTCTATTTCAACCAGCGGTTTGCATGCTAGTCTAGGTTAGGTTCGATGTTTGATCCTACCACATGTTTACAACCTCTTTCAAACCGATACAGCCATGTCCTTTCCCAGCAAACCATGTACTGCTATGTTACTATTGCTCGTTGCTCAGCCCCTGCTTAGTATGCATGCTTAGGATGCTACGATGTTACCCTGCTACTTCTGGTGGGCTATCACATTATTATTATTGTTATGGATGATATGATTATTATAAATGTTGACTATATTCGACGAAGGATGGAAGGTCTAGGCTATCCCGCCCCGACGCTTTGTTCCATTCGAGTCACCTAGGATCCGAGTTCCGGGTATTGGTTTTAAGACTGAGCGTGCCTAACCGCGTGTGGGATTTTATGGGGTCCCCTCTTCTTACCTATCTAGCTTCAAACATTTCTAGTGGTGGCCCAAGCTGGTTTTACCTTTTGCAAACGTGTGTGTGCGAGTGTCGACCTCGCAGATTTTCAAACAACTAGGGCCAGCGGAGACAGAGTTCCTTTGTTGGTCCAAACCTGGAATCTCGAGGGCTATCCACAGTGTTGGTTTAGTTACCCCGACCTCGTCCAGACGATAGAGGCCGACTCGATAGCGCGGCCGGCTTTTGAGTTGGATGTCGACTCACCGGGGGCCACCCGGATTTGTGCGTTGTTAGTTAGAGGGACCTGTCATTCCGGATCTCTTGGGACTAAATCATAAAATGGTTGCCTATCATGGGTAGCAACTGAGAGAGATGGGCGTGCGTGCGGAGCCTCGTAATGGGCAGTTGGTACACCCCTGCAGGGTTAATTCTTTTCGAGAAGCCGTGTCCACGGTTATGGACGACTTGAGACCTACTCCTTGTTCATGGACAACAACAGCTGAGATAATCTTAAATATAATTTGATCACCGCGTGTGTGTGCCTTGACTGCTTCTTCTTCGTCGGGATGCGAAGAGGAGGACAAGGATAGGATAGGTGTTATGCTTGCGTAGTAGTTGATAGCAAGACTTGTTGGAGGCGATTCCTCATCGAATGCTTGGCTTCTTATCTTACTCTCTAGATCGTTAGCCACTTCATAAATGCTAGTGCGGAAGCAACCTCACCACTTACCCTTCCTTACCGTAAACTACTAGTTGTCCTAGAATGACGAGTGATGAAGTCCTTGCCGGGTCAGATGACCACTACAGTTGGATGCTGAGTACCTCTGTACTCATGATACTACCCCCAAACTCTTTTCAGGGTTCTTGATCGACAACAAGTATGGTGATCGACGTTTCACGTGGAGACTCGACGACGACTAGTTAGGCAGATCCCGGCGGAGGGCCTGGACCCGTGTGGTTATGGGGATCGATGCTTTTCTCTTTGCCAGTAGGCATTTGATTGTAGTCTGTACCCAGACATGTATCTTCCGCTGTTGTATTGTATTAAGGCAGTTGTATGCCGATTGTATGAGATGTTGTATCCTTGTATCTGTAATGTTGTGATATCATGTTGGAAATCCGGGGCATATGGCTATGTCATATGTCGCGGTGGGACTGATATGTGCTTCGTCCCCGGATCTGGATGGAAACATCTAGATCTAGAACAGTACCGCATATCGGGCCTTACAACTTGGTATCAGAGCCTTACCGACCGTAGGATCCCTTCTCTGGCCGAAGTCGAGTCTAGACAAAACTATTTTGTAGTTACTAAGTTAGTTATCGGAGAGTAGGAATCTTTTTACTCCTTACCTTTGCTCTGGTCAGGACAAGTGTCGTATGTGTTTTATTCTCGACTTATCCCCTTTCAAACTATAGGATCTCGATGAGTGTGTGGAGTTCGGAAACGTTACAATGCCTTGCTTGCAACGTATTGTCTCGATTCCGAGCTCAGGTGGGAATTCCTGTAGTACCTTTAGCTTCTCCGATTTTGGGTATCATCTGGGTCGTCCTTTGCCCTCCCTCCTTTTGCCCGGTGTTTTCACGACTTGCTTCGAAAACACTATCCTTTGATCCGGTTATCATTGTCGTTCCTCCTCTTGGCACCTGATGGTTTCGATCGTCGACGTCGCCATCTCCCTACGGAAATTTATCTCGACGGAAAGCTCGACATCGACATGGAGCAGAGTCCCTTGTTGGTGGTGTTGAAGATCGTCGACTCTCTTTTCTCCCCCCTCTCCCCCGGATCGTCCTGGATCTCGGGACGGGATCCCTTATTGGTGGTGTTGTATTGTGACAGCCCAGTTTTCACAAAAATTAAAAATTTGATTTCGGTGTGAATTGTTTGATTGTCTGATTTGTTTGCTGTTGTTAACCAACCTAAAATATGGTTCACGGCAGAACAGTACCAAATCTTTTAATCATCGTGCGACACTTAGTGTTATGCCATGTTTAGGTTGTGCCTCACTTAAATTGACTAGCATAGATAGTTTACTTTGTGCTTCACCTCTTGACATGTTTGTGTGCTATGCCATGCTTGTTTGATTTGCCATGTTAATAACCGTTGATTGATCACCTGTAGCTAAGCAACTTGAACCACCGTAAATGTGCGGTATTCGTCGTGTGTGACCGATACCCCACTTAAACTGTTAGTAACCGTTCTCGACGATAGATCTGTATCGCGTTGCCGTGCCTTGTGTTGTCTTCTTGATCTTGTGTTGCCTCGTAGTAATAGAGTGCTTGATCGTTGATTGCTTTCCAGTGTTTACTTCTTGTGTGCTCCCGCGGGTACCTTTGGAGACGATGCGAGCTTGCGATCGACTACACTTTCGGAATCCGACTTATCAACAGGCAAGGACTATACATTACTTATGATCCATTCTATTTCAACCAGCGGTTTGCATGCTAGTCTAGGTTAGGTTCGATGTTTGATCCTACCACATGTTTACAGCCTCTTTCAAACCGATACAGCCATGTCCCTTCCCAGCAAACCATGTACTGCTATGTTACTATTGCTCGTTGCTCAGCCCCTGCTTAGTATGCATGCTTAGGATGCTACGATGTTACCCTGCTACTTCTGGTGGGCTATCACATTATTATTATTGTTATGGATGATATGATTATTATAAATGTTGACTATATTCGACGAAGGATGGAAGGTCTAGGCTATCCCGCCCCGACGCTTTGTTCCATTCGAGTCACCTAGAATCCGAGTTCCGGGTATTGGTTTTAATACTGAGCGTGCCTAACCGCGTGTGCGATTTTATGGGGTCCCCTCTTCTTACCTATCTAGCTTCAAACATTTCTAGTGGTGGCCCAAGCTGGTTTTACCTTTTGCAAACGTGTGTGTGCGAGTGTCGACCTCGCAGATTTTCAAACAACTCGGGCCAGCGGAGACAGAGTTCCTTTGTTGGTCCAAACCTAGAAGCTCGAGGGCTATCCACAGTGTTGGTTTAGTTACCCCGACCTCGTTCAGACGGTAGAGGCCGACTCGATAGCGCGACCGGCTTTTGAGTTGGATGTCGACTCACCGGGGGCCACCCGGATTTGTGCGTTGTTAGTTAGAGGGACCTATCGTTCCGGATCTCTTGGGACTAAATCATAAAATGGTTGCCTATCATGGGTAGCAACTGAGAGAGATGGGCGTGCGTGCGGAGCCTCGTAATGGGCAGTTGGTACACCCCTGCAGGGTTAAATCTTTTTGAGAAGCCGTGTCCACGGTTATGGACGACTTGAGACCTACTCCTTGTTCATAGACAACAACAGCTGAGATAATCTTAAATATAATTTGATCACCGCGTGTGTGTGCCTTGACTGCTTCTTCTTCATCGGGATGCGAAGAGGAGGACAAGGATAGGATAGGTGTTATGCTTGCGTAGTAGTTGATAGCAAGACTTGTTGGAGGCGATTCCTCATCGAATGCTTGGCTTCTTATCTTACTCTCTAGATCGTTAGACACTTCATAAATGCTAGTGCGGCAGCAACCTCACCACTTACCCCTTCCTTACCGTAAACTACTAGTTGTCCTAGAATGACGAGTGATGAAGTCCTTGCCGGGTCAGATGACCACTACAGTTGGATGTTGAGTACCTCTGTACTCATGATACTACCCCCAAACTCTTTTCAGGGTTCTTGATCGACAACAGGTATGGTGATCGATGTTTCACGTGGAGACTCGACGACGACTAGTTAGGCGGATCCCGGCGGAGGGCCTGGACCCGTGTGGTTATGGGGATCGATGCTTTTCTCTTTGCCAGTAGGCATTTGATTGTTGTCTGTACCCAGACATGTATCTTCCGCTGTTGTATTGTATTAAGGCAGTTGTATGCCGATTGTATGAGATGTTGTATCCTTGTATCTATAATGTTGTGATATCATGTTGGAAATCCGGGGCATATGGCTATGTCATATGTCGCGGTGGGACTGATATGTGCTTCGTCCCGGATCTGGATGGAAACATCTAGATCTGGAACAGTACCGCATATCGGGCCTTACAACTTGGTATCAGAGCCTTACCGACCGTAGGATCCCTTCTCTGGACGAAGTCGAGTCTAGACAAAACTATTTTGTAGTTACTAAGTTAGTTATCGGAGAGTAGGAATCTTTTTACTCCTTACCTTTGCTCTGGTCAGGACAAGTGTCGTATGTGTTTTATTCTCGACTTATCCCCTTTCAAACTTTAGGATCTCGATGAGTGTGTGGAGTTCGGAAACGTTACAATGCCTTGCTTGCAGCGTATTGTCTCGATTCCGAGCTCAGGTGGGAATTCCTGTAGTACCTTTAGCTTCTCCGATTTTGGGTATCATCTGGGTCGTCCTTTGCCCTCCCTCCTTTTGCCCGGTGTTTTCACGACTTGCTTCGAAAACACTATCCTTTGATCCGGTTATCATTGTCGTTCCTCCTCTTGGCACCTGATGGTTTCGATCGTCGACGTCGCCATCTCCCTACGGAAATTTATCTCGACGGAAAGCTCGACATCGACATGGAGCAGAGTCCCTTGTTGGTGGTGTTGAAGATCGTCGACTCTCTTTTCTCCCCCCTCTCCCCCGGATCGTCCTGGATCTCGGGACGGGATCCCTTATTGGTGGTGTTGTATTGTGACAGCCCAGTTTTCACAAAAATTAAAAATTTGATTTTGGTGTGAATTGTTTGATTGTCTGATTTGTTTGCTGTTGTTAACCAACCTAAAATATGGTTCAGGGCAGAACAGTACCAAATCTTTTAATCATCGTGCGACACTTAGTGTTATGCCATGTTTAGGTTGTGCCTCACTTAAATTGACTAGCATAGATAGTTTACTTTGTGCTTCACCTCTTGACATGTTTGTGTGCTATGCCATGCTTGTTTGATTTGCCATGTTAATAACCGTTGATTGATCACCTGTAGCTAAGCAACTTGAACCACCGTAAATGTGCGGTATTCGTCGTGTGTGACCGATACCCCACTTAAACTGTTAGTAACCGTTCTCGACGATAGATCTGTATCGCGTTGCCGTGCCTTGTGTTGTCTTCTTGATCTTGTGTTGCCTCGTAGTAATAGAGTGCTTGATCGTTGATTGCTTTCCAGTGTTTACTTCTTGTGTGCTCCCGCGGGTACCTTTGGAGACGATGCGAGCTTGCGATCGACTACACTTTCGGAATCCGACTTATCAACAGGCAAGGACTATACATTACTTATGATCCATTCTATTTCAACCAGCGGTTTGCATGCTAGTCTAGGTTAGGTTCGATGTTTGATCCTACCACATGTTTACAGCCTCTTTCAAACCGATACAGCCATGTCCCTTCCCAGCAAACCATGTACTGCTATGTTACTATTGCTCGTTGCTCAGCCCCTTCTTAGTATGCATGCTTAGGATGCTACGATGTTACCCTGCTACTTCTGGTGGGCTATCACATTATTATTATTGTTATGGATGATATGATTATTATAAATGTTGACTATATTCGACGAAGGATGGAAGGTCTAGGCTATCCCGCCCCGACGCTTTGTTCCATTCGAGTCACCTAGAATCCGAGTTCCGGGTATTGGTTTTAAGACTGAGCGTGCCTAACCGCGTGTGGGATTTTATGGGGTCCCCTCTTCTTACCTATCTAGCTTCAAACATTTCTATTGGTGGCCCAAGCTGGTTTTACCTTTTGCAAACGTGTGTGTGCGAGTGTCGACCTCGCAGATTTTCAAACAACTCGGGCCAGCGGAGACAGAGTTCCTTTGTTGGTCCAAACCTGGAAGCTCGAGGGCTATCCACAGTGTTGGTTTAGTTACCCCGACCTCGTTCAGACGGTAGAGGCCGACTCGATAGCGCAGCCGGCTTTTGAGTTGGATGTCGACTCACCGGGGGCCACCCGGATTTGTGCGTTGTTAGTTAGAGGGACCTGTCGTTCCGGATCTCTTGGGACTAAATCATAAAATGGTTGCCTATCATGGGTAGAAACTGAGAGAGATGGGCGTGCGTGCGGAGCCTCGTAATGGGCAGTTGGTACACCCCTGCAGGGTTAAATCTTTTCGAGAAGCCGTGTCCACGGTTATGGACGACTTGAGACCTACTCCTTGTTCATAGACAACAACAGCTAAGATAATCTTAAATATAATTTGATCACCGCTTGTGTGTGCCTTGACTGCTTCTTCTTCGTCGGGATGCGAAGAGGAGGACAAGGATAGGATAGGTGTTATGCTTGCATAGTAGTTGATAGCAAGACTTGTTGGAGGCGATTCCTCATCGAATGCTTGGCTTCTTATCTTTCTCTCTAGATCGTTAGCCACTTCATAAATGCTAGTGCGGCAGCAACCTCACCACTTACCCCTTCCTTACCGTAAACTACTAGTTGTCCTAGAATGACGAGTGATGAAGTCCTTGCCGGGTCAGATGACCACTACATTTGGATGTTGAGTACCTCTGTACTCATGATACTACCCCCAAACTCTTTTCAGGGTTCTTGATCGACAATAGGTATGGTGATCGACGTTTCACGTGGAGACTCGACGACGACTAGTTAGGCGGATCCCGGCGGAGGGCCTGGACCCGTGTGGTTATGGGGATCGATGCTTTTCTCTTTGCCAGTAGGCATTTGATTGTAGTCTGTACCCAGACATGTATCTTCCGCTGTTGTATTGTATTAAGGCAGTTGTATGCCGATTATATGAGATGTTGTATCCTTGTATCTGTAATGTTGTGATATCATGTTGGAAATCCGGGGCATATGGCTATGTCATATCTCGCGGTGGGACTGATATGTGCTTCGTCCCCGGATCTAGATGGAAACATCTAGATCTGGAACAGTACCGCATATCGGGCCTTACATGGTGCGTGGATTTTCTGTGAATTTTCCCGGAATTTTCCGAGATACCTAAAAATCCATTTTCCTGCGCACAATAAAACCACACAGGCAACTCTGCTGAAAACAGTGTTAGTCCGGGTAGGTTCATCCAAATCATGCAAGAATGAGGGCAAAACAATAGCAAAAGTGATTGGAAAAGTAGATACGTTTGAGTCGTATCAACTCCCCCAAGCTTAGCATATTGCTTGTCCTCAAGCAATTCAGTTCAACGAACTAGACGCGACAAAGAAAACTTTGACAAACTCTTTTGCTTAATTAGATGTATATAAGCATGTACTACGAAAAGAGTTTAGCAAGTATTGAAACAATGCTATAAGGACAATGCACGAAGCAATTCTTCTTTCATGTGATCAATCACAAACAACTAAAAGTAAATAATATGCTACTGAAAATCAAGACAGGATCACAATGCACATAGCTTGAACATACTTGAGTGGCATTTCGCTAGCCTCCATGAGTGAAGCAAAACATAAATGCCAAAACTCCTCCGGAGTTTTAAAGGTGACTAGAACTCAGTATTTCAGACTAGAAATAACACAAGCATGCAGAAGACAATGTAATACTTTGGGACAATGCATGTTACACTAAGAATGACAATTATGCTCTCATAATTGGTGCTTTGAAGAAGGAAGGGGAGACTCTCGAACCGTGGCTTTTGATGGCAAGGTTGAAAACCCGTGAAAGGAAGCAAAGACTAAACATGTTCCAGAGCTCTTGGTTTTGAAAACAGAGATAAAACATTTTTGAGAAGTGCAACTTTCCAGTCAACAGTGAACGGTAAAGGTCTCTCAATATCTCCCATGCCAACCACATTAATGCCTTTTGCTTACACATATTCCCTTATCCATAAATCCTTTGATGGTCTACGGAACCTTTTATTTTGCCTCAAGGATGGAAGGAGGGTATCGTTCCATCTATCATAAGCAGCATTTGGTCCGTTTCACTCCATCATCAAGTATGGGGGAGGTGTAACTCTCATATATATATTTTTTCTTTTTCTTGACTAGTTAAAACTTCCGTCAAAATATTTTTGGCATGCAAGATACTGATTTCCCCTCATCGCACCATGAGCTTGTACGGTTACAAAAGGGAAGCTTTTGAATAAATTTCGAGATGGCACATGAAAGTCTAAGTTAGGAGTGGCCGGTAAATACCACATATAGGTACGTATGGTGGACTCAAATGGAATAACTGGTTTCAAGGATTTTGGATGCACAAGAAGAATTCTGCTTTGTGCGAGCGAAGGCTAGAAAAAGACTGGGAAGCGACCAACTAGAGAGCAATAACTGTCATAATCATGCAGAGCGACAAAGCAACATTGAATCGGGCATGAAAGTGACATAACTATTCTGAAACAAAAAGATCATCAAGGCATAATAGACTTTTTAGTCATAAAAATGTGTTAACATGTGCCAAGTCAATCCAAAAATTCTCCGAAGGGAAATACCACTCCAGTATGCCAAACCATGAACAATGCAATGCATGTAAATCATTTCAACAACACATTATGTACTCTAGCTATTTGAGACTAGCCACAAGGAAAGCATGAACACTAGGAAAGCATTGTAAACATAGCACTATGTCGCTACAAGCTGGTCTCTAGATCATAAGTACAGGCATATGTACAAAAGTAGAAACAAGAAGAGTTCATACCGGTTTTCCTTGTTGCTTCCCTTCCGTCGATCTTCGTCATTACTGCCTGGTCACTTGCACGATCGAACGTGGGAAATATTATCAAATGTCATCACGGACTCGAGCTGAACTCTGAAAACAAAGCAAACTAAAGAGAGAAAGGAAATCTTTTGGGTTTTTTTTAAGGTTTGAACGAGAGTAAAAGAAAAGATAAAATCTTTTTGTTGTTTTTGCAAAGAAAGAAAGAAAGAAGGACGGGTAAAAACTTCGAAAAGATCAAAGCGAACAAAAATAAAATGGATAATACAATGGAAAAGTGAGAAGGGCACGTACTCTCCCAAGCTTAGGCTTTTGGCCCAAGTTGGTAGTAGCTAATGTCCCCAGGAGCCTCCTGCTCTAGGGTGGTACTAGTGAGTCCAAGGGTCGTATGAGGCTTCCGGTGCGTACACCGAAGTCCTCGGATCTTCCCACGAAGAAGGATCCGCGCTCCAAGCAGAGGAAGAACCTTCACCAAACTGGGTGAAGGTCTCCCCCTGGAAAGGTGGTAACTCACCATGTTCCTCCTCGTCGGGCACAACCACCTCCATGGGGTTATGAAACTGATGCTGGACCACGAACTCATCGAACTGGATAGCATCAAAGGACCATCCGCTCCTGCGAGAAAAATTGAAAAAAAGAGGTGCAAGTAGACGGATCTTGCGTTCCGTGGTGGCTCCGAAACGCAAGATATAATCAAGGTTACCAAACTCAGAAGTCATGGTAATAAACTTATGCCTTTTCATAGCAGCAAGATCAAAACTTAAGTAAGTAAAAGGCTTATCATCAGGGTGTGGGGTGCCATTAAGAAACTCTAGGATAAGTGTGGCGTAAACACCACCAAATAAATCTCCCTTGTTACCGTTCATAGCAAGGCGTCGAGCAATTAAGGCACCCACATTATAATCAAACCTCCCTGAGAGGGCGGTTGCCAGGATAGCAATATCCGGCGCAGATATGTTGCTCGTGTTGTCACGAGCTAACACCCCTCTAGCAATATAATACGCAAAATACCTGAGGTGTGGGAATAAGATGCTGGAGATTTTGACCGATGAATATCCCCCGTATCCATGCTACAGAGAGAGTTGAAGACGGTTCTCAGCTCGGAGGGCTGATAGTTCATCTTCGCCGCCCGTCCAACGTTCGGCACACCTATTATTTCACAAAACTTTTCCAAAGGCATGGTCAAAAGATTATTGTAAATTTTAAACTCAACAGAACCAGTATCAAGGTTATATCTAAAACTGTTAATGAAACAGGAGGTGAGTTTTTGATAATGAGCAACACGGCACGTTGCGAGCCGCGTCAGACCTACATTAGCACAAATATTATAGAACTCCTCCTTAATTCCTGCAGCTTCAAGGAATTCATTACACGGGAAAGTCATTGCACGTGCTGGATTTGTGTCCTCCAACAACTCTAAGGGCACATGATCTTCGCTGTAGCTCACCCTAGCAGTCGAGGGTGAAGCTGCAGCTCTTGTAACTCAATCGGAGCGCTCAGACCTTTTCTTCCCGATCCACCCCTTTGCTCTTCCTAGCAAACTCATTTCTGAAATTTTTGAGAAATTACAAAAACAAGGATTTAAACAAAGTGAGTTAAGGCAAACTACTCAACCCACTTATCTAAGGCAAAAACTTGCATCAAAACTTGGAAAATAAACTTCCACATGCAAGCAAGCTCATCTAAACAGCACCAAGAACTACTAAATACTCACAAATGAAGCCACCAACCAAAAATATATTTGGAGGAGTGGAGGAGTTACATACCAGGGAGTATTTGCTCAAAATCTCAGCTCAAATGATGGGTTGTGGAGAGAGATCGGAAATCACCTCCAAGAACAGCAAGAACGCAAGTTCCAGGGCCAGAACTCGTGTTTTTGGAGAGAAAGAGAGAGAGAGAGAGGAAGAAGACTCACCTGGAGGTGGGACCTGTGGGCCCCAGGCGCCCAGTGGGCGCGGCTAGGGGGCAGGCCGCGCCAGCTGGCGCCCCCCTGGTCAGCCCCACGTACCTCTGGGTCACTCCCTGCATGGAAATTTTTATTTTTATTTTTCTGGAATTTTACTGAAAACTTCACTGTTGAAAATTTCTTGGAGTTCAAAAAGCTGCAAAACTTTCTGAAAACTTAAAGCAATGATTAGTATTGTGAAGCTTCAAAAACACAAAAACTTGGTACAGCAAAGAGAATAAAAGCTGAAGCAAATGAAAACATAACAAGCTTAAAATTTTACCTATATAAAACAAGCTCACTAGTAAGGTTGATCAAGTCTTACCAACAAACCGGCGATATATAGAACAAGAAGTCTCACCTCTTATGAAGTGATCATTGCACCTTTACTTTAATGGACATTGTCCCCACCATAATGGTTTTGTATTTGTGGTGCACATGTAGTGGACAGTCCCATTCTCCAATCTTCACGGTCTCAACATTCTCTATAGAGTTAAGGCCATGCCTCTTGTCGATCTTCTTTGGAAAATACACCGTGTGTTCTTTATCATCAACGTTGAAACTGACCTTTCCTTTATTACAATCAATAATAGCACCTGCGGTGTTAAGAAAAGGTCTACCAAGAATAATGGACATGCTCCCATCCTCGGACATGTCAAGCACAACAAAATCTGTAAGGATCAAACAGTTAGCAACTTCAACGGGAACATCCTCACAAATACCAATGGGGACAACTGTTGATTTGTCAGCCATCTGAAGGGAGATATCTGTAGGGATTAGTTTCTCTAAAAAAAGCCTCTTGTAAAGAGATAAAGCCATAACACTCACTCCTGCACCAAGATCACATAAATCAGTTCTGACGTAATTATTCTTTATGGAGCAAGGAATGGTGGGTATACCTGGATCACCAAGCTTCTCAAGAATCTTTCCACTAAAAGAGTAGTTAGCAAGCACAGTAGTTATTGCCTCATTAGGAACTTTTCTTTTATTTGTGACAATATCTTTCATATATTTCGAATAGGGAGGTAACTTAATAGCATTAGTCAAAGGGATTTGAAGAAAAAGAGGTTTCATCCATTCACAAAATTTATTATAGTGCTCTTCTTCTTTAGATTTGAGGGACTTACCTGGAAAGGGCATGGGTTTCTGTATCCATGGTTCTCTTTCCTTCCCATGTCTTCTTGCGATGAAGTCTTCTCTAGAGTACTTCTTGCGTTTATCGGGTGTTTATTCTTCTCTTACCTCGGGAGAATCATCCTTCTCCGTGTCCTTTTCTTCAGGCTCGGCACCGTCTTCTGTTTCAGCATCGGAGGTACCTATGCTGTTAGGATCAACAACTGGCTTTTCACTTGTGATAGGATCATCGGGATTGTCAGCCTCCTTGTGTTTCTTCTTCTTCTTTTTCTTCGGAGAGCTAACAGTCTCGTATTCTTCTTGTACTTGAGAATCTTGCTCGATCCTCTTTGGATGCCCCTCAGGATAGAGTGGGTCCTGGGTGTGTGTTCCACCCCTAGTTTTGATGCCATAAGCTTGTATGTCCTGTTTGGAATTATTAGCAAGCAAATCTTTTTACACATTAGAAATTTGTTCAAGCTGAGTTTGAACCATATGAAAATGCTTAACAAGAAATTTAACATCATTAACTGTTCTTTCTAGAACACCACATAAACTTTTGATAGCAAGAGAGTTATCATGCAACTGACTTTGTATCCTCCTATTAAAATGGTCTTGCTTAATAATAAAATTATCAAGCTCATCTAAGCATTGGTCGGGAGGCTTACCTTTAGGGATGTCACTTTCAGTAAAGTCTAATAGAGAGTGTACCTCTACCAAGGGAGGGCGAGTAGTAGGCTCACACAACTTCTCAATAGGCGGTAAATTCTTCACGTCTTCGGCTTTAATACCTTTCTCCTTTATAGACTTCTTTGCTTCTTGCATATCTTCGGGGCTCAGAACAAGCATGCCCCTCTTTTTCGGTGGTAGAAGTGGTTCAGGAACGGACCAATCTTCATAGTTCTTGGCAATTTTGCACATTAATTCTTCTGCATGGTCCGGTGTTCTTTCCCTGAAAACACAACTAGCACAACTATCCAGGTAGGATCTGGATTCATCGGTTAGCCCAGCGGAAAATATATCAAGCAGTTCATTCTTGGGGACTCCATGTCCCGGCATAACCTTAAGTAAATCACAAAACCTCCCCCAAGCTTTAGGGAGGTGCTCATCCTACAATTGTTTAAAGTTATAGATTCTTTGCAAAGCAGCATGTTGCATATGAGCTGGGAAATATGTATCAACAAAGAATTAGACTAAGTCCTGAGGACTCTTAATGGAACCATAGGGTAGTGCATCGTACCATGATTTAGCGTCTTCCTTCAAAGAAAAAGGAAAAAGCTTGGCCACATAGAAGTTTCGTATCTTCTCATCAGTAGTGAATAGGTTACCTAGCTCAGCGAGTTTGGTCAAGTGTGCTATAGCATCATCATTTTCTCTGCCATAAAAGGGGTCAGCCTCGACTGTAGATATAAGTGAAAGATCAACAGAGAAATCATAATCAGGATCAATGATGCATATAGGGGATGTGGCAAATTTAGGATCAGGAATAACTTTGTTCTTCATGGAGTGCTTTTTGAGCAACTCCTTAACAGCACCAGGGTCAGAGTCGACACACTCTCTGAGTTCCCTGCAAAAATCATCATCAAGAGTAACATAATCATCATCAAGGATTCTCTCCTTGAGTTCATCTAAGCACGGGTAACCAAAGGTTTTGCAGGTAGTAATATAGGTAGCAGGGGTCTCGGTCTTGGGTTCTGCTGCAGCCTTAGCAGTCTGAGTTTCAATATAGTAGCCAAGAAAAGTAGTATCATCAAGAGTAGTGGAAGCATCATCAAAAGCATCGGACATAGTGATAGACTCAGTAGAAGCATCATGTGGTGGTGGTGAAGTAAACTTACTCATAACAGAAGGTGAATCAAGTGTAGCACTAGTGTTCAGAACAATACCTTTTCTTGTACGGGATGGCAAGATCGGAACCTTGGGGTCTCCTTTATTACCCATAGCGGATGATGTGCAACAGGCAGGATACTTCAAGTGGACTTGTAAATATTGCTATGCTCCCCGGCAACGGCGCCAAAAAAGTTACTTGATGACCCACAACCATAAGGGATCGAGATAGTCTTCGCGGGTAAGTTAACCCAATTTATTGATTCGACACACGGGGAGCCAAAGAGTATTTATAAGCTTTGACAGTTGAGTTGTCAATTCAACCGCACCTGAAATATACTTGCTTGCAACAAAAGATAAGTGGTAATGGTAATATGATAGTGATGGTGATGACAGCAAAATTAAACAGCAAAAGTAACAACTAATGACCAGCAGGATTGAAAACACTGTAGGCTAGGGAGATGGATGGTTGGGCGCTGCATGGATGAGGGTGATTATGTAATAGATTCTAACATGGGGCAAGGCACACAGAAAAACAATGATCATCTAGGCAAATA
The DNA here is from genome assembly GCA_950022295.1 of Bromus sterilis. Classification (NCBI taxonomy): domain Eukaryota; kingdom Viridiplantae; phylum Streptophyta; class Magnoliopsida; order Poales; family Poaceae; genus Bromus; species Bromus sterilis. The sequence continues at coordinate 314,066,920 of OX465597.1, read as the reverse complement.
TCAAACAATAGGCATGTATCCCGTAGGTAGTTGTGCGTGCTTGCAATAAGAACTTGCACAACATTTTTTGTCCTACCATCCCGCTACGAACGGGGCCAAAGGGAACTTATGGAGATTAAGGTGCTCCTGTCAAAGAGCACCGGAACAAAGCAATAAACTCAATGGATACATGGAATCCTCAAATTATGGACCATACCCTTTGGTGTCCCAAGCTGTCACCTTTGGGATCGCCGGTTCCGGACCATAATAGGTGCATACAACTCATAGATAGGATCAAGAACACAAATATATTCATGAAAACACATAGGGTTCAGATCTGAAAACATGGCACTCGGGCCCAAAGTGAAAAGCATTAAGAGCAACAAGTTGAAGCAAAGAAGAGAAACACCAATCTAGATGATAGGCAACATGCCCCCGACAATCTGATAAACTATTACATGATCTAACTCATCCAATCCCTACCATCCCCTTTTCCTACAACAGGGAATTACTCACACATGTGAAGAGAAGTCATGGAGGAGGGATGGATTGGTGATGGTGATGACGATGGCGACGATATCCCCTCTCCGGAGGCCAAATCAGCCTCCAGATTAGCCCTCCCGAAGAAGAACAGAGGGTGGTGGCGGCTCCGCGACGGAAAATGGAAAAACGACTTCTGTTCTGGGGTTTTCCCGTCACGAGAATAAATAGGAGTCGAGGTAGGGCACGAGAGGAGGTGGAGGCCTCCCAGGCGACCCCCCGGCGCGGCCAGGGGTGGGGCCGCGCCAGCCAGGCGCCTGGGGCCCCTGTGGCCCCCCTCTGGCCCCACTTCTGGCTGGTGGAAGCTTCTGGTGCGTGGATTTTCTGTGAATTTTCCCGGAATTTTCTGAGATACCTAAAAATCCATTTTCATGCGCACAATAAAACCATACAGGCAGCTTTGCTAAAAACAGTGTTAGTCCGGGTTAGTTTCGTCCAAATCATGCAAGAATGAGGGCAAAACAATAGCAAAAGTGTTTGGAAAAGTAGATACGTTTGAGACATATAAGGTATGCCCCCGTGCAGCCCCTTCTTCATCAACAATTATCAGTTCGTCTCTCGTTGCACTATATTTTTATCGCTTCATGCGTTATGTGCTATAACTTGGAGCGTCTCGCTCTTTACTTTTCTAGGTTTGTTTTTGCTTTGTTTGCTGTAGTAACAAGTTAGACCCCAACTTACTTTTTTGTGTGGGAGAGATACACGCTCCGCTTGAAGTAGAACTCCTCATAGGATTTGCATGCTTATTCTTTTAGCTGTGAGTTGTTCTTTTTCTTTTCTTAGCTGCTGCTCTGTTTAGTTGTAGTGCTTTAGTTTTTCTAGAGCTTTACTTTTTTTTAGGTTGAACTTTCTATAGGTTGCATGTTTTATATTGTTAGAGAGTTTGCAAGTTGCACTGAGTTCTGTGGCTTGACTAGAATTAGGTAGTTAAAGTTGCTATTCTCTTTGTAGTAGTAACTTGCAAAGTTTTGAGGTATTGACTAGAGTAATGTTTGAACTTTTGGTGTCAAGAGCTCGAGCCTATTAGTGATAGATGTCGTATTTTGGGCAATCCGTGTGTTTTTCGAAAACCAAAACCCCCTATTGAGGACTCTAGCTACTAGATGGATCACTAACCTCTGGAGGGTTCGAATATTAGAGAACACTCACGTACCATGACTCGAGGATGCGCAAGGATAACAAAACCCCCATACACTCCTCCTCGGGGTACTTATCTCTCTGTGAACCTCCCTATTAGATTGAGAGTTACGTGTATTAAGTGCATGAGTTCTTCAGACTAATGTGAGTATTCGAAAGTTGACACTTTTACCCACCTATACTTTTTCTAGCCTCTTCGGTACCGTGCATTGCCCTTTCTCATCTTGAGAGTTGGCGCATACTTCGCCGGTGCATCCAAACCCTTGGCACGATACGCTCTGTCATCATAAACCTCCTTATATCTTTCCTCAAAACAACCACCATACCTACCTACAAGGCATTTCCATAGCCTTTCCGAGTTACATTGCCATGCAACATCCATCTTCCCATGACTTGATCTTCATGTCATACATTTGCATCATGATAGCTATATCTTCTTTATGTGAGTACTTTTGTAAAGTGTGAAAGATCTCCTATATTCTTGTAAAATATAGAGTGTTGCCCCTAAAATGAGGAAAAGATCACAAAGAGGAAAAAAATCAAAAGGTCCCAAAGAGGACAAATGAGAGTTAAATAGAAAGAGCCATTGAGGCCACCAAAAAATAAAAAAAATAGAAAAAGGAGAAAAAGAAAAATAAAAAGATAGAAGGGGGCACACTACTATTCCTTTTGAGAGATCCACACTAGTACTTCATCCTCTATCCCTTGTACTCCATAGAGATCATCATCATTCATATAGCTATGTGGGGACCTTCACACTATAGAACTTGGCTTGTATATTCCAATGATGAGCCTCCTCAAACGAGCTCTAGGTCTTCTTGAGAAAGCAAGTTAGATGCACCCCACTAGTTCCATTCGAGAGCTTTTAGCTCACATGTGCATCCGTTGCATGGCAATCCCTACTCCTCACATCATATCTATCATATGGCCTTCTCTCGCCTATGATTTTCCTCATTGATGTGAGCCTTTCACACCTTTTTGTCTTCCTCCTCCACCTTCTTTCTGTTTCGCCTTTTTAGGTGTCAACTTTCTTGCTCACGCTCATCCATTGCATGAGTGCTCAAAATATCGAAAGGGAGTGGATCAGTTTGACTTGTACCTGACTAGTGGTCTGGGGACGAGTCAAGATAAGAATCCAAAGGAGACTAAGTGTGAAACTTTAGTAGATAGTTGTTCTCAACAACCATACTTTTTTCTCTTGTATTTCCCTATCCCCTGCTTGCACGCAAACACCATCCGGAGACATTCGAGTCACGGACAGCGAGAGCTCTTGCACCTTTTGTTCTTTTGTTGCTTGTGTCAATGCTAATATATACTCTTGCTTGTTAAGACTTGAATTGAATTGCATGCTTTGATTGCTTTACTTAAAAGTCCTTTTATGGTTGTGTGGCATGTCACCATAGAAATCATGCTTGTTATCATTTACCTACTCGAGGACGAGCATGAATTAAGCTTGGGGATGTTGATATGTCCCAAACGTATCTATAATTTCTGCTTGCTCCATGCATGTTTTGTGTGACTTTGCCATGTTTTGCTTGAACTTTCATACACTTTTGAGCATATTTGGACTAATCTATTAACCCAGTGCACCCAACGGCGAGTTGTTGTTTTCTGCTGTTTTTGTATTTCAGGTTTTCCGGCCATTAAAAGTGCTCCAAAAAATCCGGGAAAATCAAATAAAAAATCAGCGCAACGGAAGATTCCGGAATCACCAAAGAAGCGGAGGAGGGCCACCACCAGGCAGCCAGGAGGGCAGGTGGCGCGGCCCCACCCTGGGCCGCGCCAGGAACTCTCCTGACTGCCTTGTGGCCCCTCTCGGTGCCCCCCTTCGCCTATATTTACCTCTCGGGGTGGACCTAATACAGACTCCTCTTTCACGATCTCGCCTCTGTACCGTCGCCGCCGCCGTCTCAAGATCGGGGCTGCCTGGAGAAGCTGCTCCGGCACCCTGCTGTGAGAAGCTACCCCCTCCGGGAGACCATCCATAGCCATGGACGCCTCCCGTATGTACCATGAGTAGTTTACCTTGGACCATGGGTCCGTGACCAGTAGCTATGTGATCTATCTCTCCCTTCTTTGTGCTTCCACTTTCGAGACCTCGTGAGCTGCCTCACATGATCGAGGCACCTTTTGTAATTCTCTGCTGTTGCTATGCTGAGTTTTTTGGGATCTGATGGATTATGAGACTATGTTCAGATTGTGATGAGTAATATATTTGGTTCTTCTTTTTTATATTTTGTTTTTGAGTAAATTCTTTCATGTTCTCCGTTGCCTTATTTTACTTTGGCCAAGTGATTTGTTGCAAATCCAAGAGGGAGCGTTATGCTTGATTGTGGGTGCAGCCCCTTGATGTCTAGCTTGAGTGACAGAAACATGAGACTAGGGGATGTGCTGTTGCCACCAGGGATAAAACAACGGTGCTTGTATCCGCGGATGCAAGGATTGTTTACTTTACGCAAAGTTATTTTAATGCAGTTGTCTGTTGCTTTGAGTTTACACTTTGGGTGGGATTAGCAACTTAATACCAGCGAGATGTTCTGGATAGATATCTCAAGGTGGATGATTCGTAGTAGATGCTGTTGGATTTCGGTCTACTTACCTTGGCGTACTGCCCATTGCTTTTGATCCCTTCCTTTCTTTGCAACATAGTTAGCATTGCGGTGCCTTCATAATCCTGTCAATCGCCCAACTGTGATTTGTTTACCTCGCTAGCACTTTTATCGTTTTTTGGGAGAGAGACATCACTAGTGAAAATCACGTCACCTTGGTCCATCTTCATATCATTGTTTACACCCTCAATTTACTTTCAGTATTTACTTTCAAGTGCCACTATCATTATCTCTTGCGTTGATTCTTTGTAAGCGGCAAGGCCGGAGGAATTGACAACTCCTCTGTACTCGTTGAGAGCAAAGTTATATGTATCCTTGTGCAGGTCCAGGTGAAGTTAGCAACCTCGGCGCCACGGTTCACTTTAGCACCTTCTTGTATCCTTCGGAGTCCTACGGGAGACAAACCTTGGTATCTTTGCCAAGGGAAAACTTGCGGCTGCACTATATCTCTCACCCTGCACTTGGGGTAATCAACGAGGGCTTGAAGAGTTTTAACACTCTCTTGCCACCAGCCACCAGGGGTCCAGGCGGCCCCCTGGCGCGGCCCCACCCTGGGGCGCGCCGGGAGGGCGCCAGGGGCCCTGGTGGGTCCTCTCTGCCCCCCCCCCCCCTCGGTGATTCCTGAAGCTTCTTCTGCGCTGATTTTTATTGTATTTTTCCCGAATTTTTGGAGCACTTTTAATATGGGGGAAACCTGAAATAGAAAAATAGCAAAAAACAGGAACTGGCACTGGGGTGCACCGAGTTAATAGATTAGTCCAAATATGATCAAAAGTGTATGGAAGTTCATCAATATTATAGCAATATCACACAAAAGAGGCATGTAGCAAGCAGAAATTATAGATACGTTTTGGACGTATCAGTAGACATCACCATGTTATTGTTTGCATTCTTGCCATGCTATTGTTTGTCCCGATGACTTGGCTATTGTGAGCTTGCAAGTACATTCAATGTACTGACCTGGCGTGTCATGACAGATGCAGGAGAAGCCGTACCTGAAGAGTTGGTTGTGACGTACTTCACGAACTAGGCCGTGTCCCAACAGTGTCCTTGTGGAGTGGAGCCCCATGACCCCGTTATTCCGCTGCCGTAGAGTTCTTCGTCGATCGTATCGAGGCCTTGAGTTGTGACATAAATAATGTTGACAGTGTTGCCGCACGAGATGTGCCGCCATGCCTCGTAGCAGTTTGTATCCCCGAACCTTTGTACCTGTATAATTATTAATGAAGCGGTTGTATCTTTACTAATATGTTGTGCATTGCCAGAAGACCTGATCTCTGGGCTGGCAATGTAAGGTGAACCGGTTGCTCTGAGCCGGGGTGCCACAATGATTGGTATCAGAGCCGCGTTGACTGCAGGACACGCTAGTTAGCCCGTGCGCTAGAGTAACGTTAGTCTAGAGTCTTGCTTGATCTGTGCACCTTGATTGATGCATTGGTTGATGCATGGCATGTAGATGCATTGGTTTTATTACTAATGGCTAACCCTGTGAGTGTAGATGACACCCGTTCCATACCATTTTGAGTATGAGTCGTCCTCGACAGGCTTTCCGTCGCTGCTCCGTCAAGTTTGGATCCGACTGTATCCACAGGGAGAAGACCCGGTGTTCCAGGTGTACCGCGAGAAGCTGGCTGACTTCGTGCACGAGTACCACGCTGAGGTGTTCCTTCTCACGAGCTCCATGATCGGCAGCCTTTCGCGTTCCGCGAAGGGAGGACCCGCTTCTACCCCAGAGCAGGCCATCCTCTATGCTTCACTTCATGCTCTCATCGACTTGCGTCAGCAGGAAGTCGGGATGCAGGCTCACCCAGGTCTTTCTCACTACCCCACCCTGGCCCCCTCGGGGCAGGTTCTTTTTTCACCAGACTCAGAGTGCGACACGACCGCCGTCCATATCTCTCGCTACATGGTCGCTCAGTACGATTTGATCATTAGTCTTGCAGAGGAGTTGGCTCGTTCCCGGGAGGCACTCGCTTCTATCAGCATTGCTTAGTCACCACCTCCCCCGTCTTCCACCTTTTCCCCGGTGCCAGCTCCGCCTATTCCACCTTCACTCACACCGCAGACTCCAGTTGTTCCGGTAGTCGCTCGGCGCGAGACCCCAGAGGAGTGGGCCGCGTTGACTGCCACCCCTGATGCTCCTATGCTTAGACATCGTACTCCTCCTCCTCCTGAGGGAGAGTCTTCTCGTCAGCGTTGCCGCCTTGACGTCACCACCCACAACACGATCCACATCACTAGTTCCGATTTCGAGGACAGCTCCGACAGTTCCGCTGACTGCCAGTGCCCGCTTCCCCACGACTAGAGCGAGGTCGAGTAGCAGTATGATCGCTCCTATCGTTATTCCATGCATGTTGTCAACTGCCGTGTGAGCAGTACTCATTATGCTATCCTTTACTAGTTGCTATGTATGTTGTTGTAATGTTATGTATAATTATGAGGTTGCTTCGCTTTTCGTTCGGATTTCTGTTGATGATGTTTCCATATTTCCCATTTTGGTGTAGGTGACTCAAACGGACCCTTGCTCGCTTTTCTCGATAAATGGCACCACGCCTGGTTCTGTGCTGATTCCTGGTCGGCCGTCCGGGGTGGATGCCTCCTTTCCATTTTCTCTTTCAACAACCGGCCCGTGTTCTGAGCTGCTTTTCGGCCGTCTCGGGCAGTTGATGAGTTTCTTTTCGCAGTGGAGACCCTATGTTCTGAGCTGTTTTCTCGGTCGTCTTAGGGGACCTCTGCTTTCTTCTTATCACCCTTGCTCCAAGTTCTGAGTTGTGCTACAGCCGTCTTGAGCAAGAGGATGAGTTACCCCAGCAATGTCCCAGATCCTTGTTGTCAAGACCGTTCTGGTGGCCGCTGGTTTATTCGCCAATTTGTACAAGGGTTCGGATAGTCACCAACCACTGTCCTTCGGTGTCTCAAGTTTTGTTTTCGACTTGCCGTCACTTTGCTTATTTCCCCTTTGTGGTTTCTCATGATGTTGGTGCTCTATATTGGGAACGGATATAGGATGAGGCGAGGTGAAGGCAGCCACTCTGGTGATGACGACACCCCTTGTCGTTGATCCGCCAGGCAAGCTGGACTATCACCCGAGCATCCACCACCTCATCCACCGCAGGCACCGACCCCAGATCAGATCATGAGGATGTTTGAAGAAAGGAGGAATCAGGATCTCATGGAACTACTGAGAGGTATGCAGAACATTGTGGGACATAATCAGAATCAAGGGTCACGCTCCAAGCTATCCAACTTTCAGCGCACCCGACCGCCAAGCTTTGACCAAGAAACTGATCCCATTGAGGCTGATGACTGGCTGAGGACCATGGAAAAGAAACTAGAGATCGCTCACTGTGATGAGGCAGAAAAGGTCCCATTCGCCACCCATTACCTTGAGGGCTACGCCGCAATTTGGTGGGACAATACCAAGGCAGTATGTCCTGCAGGAGAAGACATCACTTAGGAAAAGTTCAAGGAAAATTTTCGCACTTACCATATTCCCACCGGGGTGCTGAAGACCAAACAGAGAGAGTTTCTCGCTCTTGTCCAAGGCAGCATGACGGTGACTGAATATCTGAACCAGTTCAACAATCTGGCCAGATACTCTCTTCACGATGTGGCCACTCAAGAAAGAAAGGTGGACTGCTTCCATAGTGGGCTCAGCCCCACTCTCTGTTGGCAGCTCAGCATGCTGGACTTCCCAGACTTCCAGACTCTGGTCAACAAGGCACTCATAGCAGAACGCGAGTATAAGTCTGTCGTCGAGCACAAGGGGGCGTATGAAGACCGCAAGCGCAAGCATGAAGCCTAGAAGGTCCCTTATGAGCCATATGCCCAGAAGCCATGTGTGGTGCAGCCCGCTCCCAGCCGGCTCAAGGCAACTTCAAGCCCTCCTGGAACAATGGCAACACCGCAACCAACAAGACGGCAACCCAGGGAAAGCCTTACATCAGCAACCAATTGAGGGAAGACTGCCTTCGCAACGTCACCTGCTTTATTTGCGGAAAATAAAGGCACTTTGCCAGACAATGCACAAACAAGATGGGAAAACCAGCGCCTCAAGTCAACAACATCGGGGGGCGAAACAACTATCGCCAGGCTCGAGTCAACCACGTCTCGGCCAAAGAAGCCCGCGAGTCCCCTCGACGTGTTTATCGGTATGTTCCCGATTAATAACATACCCTCAGCTATATTATTTGACTCCGGGGCAACCGACTCGTTTATATCGCGAAGTTTTGCCACCCAAAACAATTTTCCCATCTTCTTTTGGACAAAATCGTGGTGGTCAAAACCCCCGGAGGTGTGCTCAAAGCAGACAACATATGCAAGGAACTGACCATTGAGATATATGGAGTGAAGTTCCCAACCTCTCTCATGCTGTTGGAATCCAAGGGGCTAGATGCAATCCTTGGAGTTGATTGGCTCACCACACATGATGTTCGCCTCGTTTTCAAGACCCGAATAGTGGAACTGGTTGTCACAACCCCAAGTTAGGTATGTGCTAGGATTAGCAAGTCACCTTGCATCATGTTAAAAGTTTCAAAGAAATCAATTGGAATTCAAATTCAAACTCAAATGGGAGAAGGAACACCCCCCAGATGAATTAATTCAAATGGCCAGAAATAAAGTTGCTCCAAAAATTCCTTTTGCATTTTTTAAAAGTCTTATTAATGAGTGTGATCACATATCAAGTGATGTGGGACCAACCCCATGCTCATGGATTTTTCAAATATTCAAATAGGACCTTGGATTAATTCAAAAACCACTATTTTCTTTAAAAGTCAAATGTTTTGAATTTTAAAAAGTGCCAAACTTTACAAGTGGCTAGCCTATGATATTATGAGGCCATGTAAAAAGTTTTAGCATTTAATAAAATGCCTAGCTAATTATTTAGCACAGAAAAACAAAATTACAGAAAATAAAACAGAAAGAAATAGAAAAAGGGCCTACCTGGGATTCGGCCCAACTCATCCCCCCCAGCCAGCCCAGCCCACCCAGCCTTGTCGTCTACCCCCGGGGCACGAGCACACAGCTGCGTGCCCGGCATGCCGACGCCGGCGGGCAGCAGCTAGCCTGACTGGCCCCTCCCCGACCCGCCTAGAAGCGCCACGACGACGCCCTGGAGACGCCGTGTCCATTCCCCCCTGGGAGCCGTCTCCCCTTTCTCTCCCGCTCTATTCCATCGTCGTCCGTGAGAAACCGTGGAACACGTCGCCGTCTTCACGCGGCCACCGTCGACGAGAGGATGCACCACCAAGTCCAACCACTCCGCCGTCGTCTACAACCCCACCGTGCAGAAGGAATCGAAGCCATGCGCCCCCACGAGCTTGCTAGCTTCATCGTCTTCGTCTCCGGCCGCCGCGGATCCACCTCGAAATCCGGCAGCTCCAGAGCCTCCCCGACTCCATCGAATGCACAGCTGCACTCCGTGCGTCTGGGTGAGCGTTTCCCCTAACCTAGCACGGCTTCTCTTGCCCTCTGTCACCGATTGCCATGAGAGCCGAAGCTTCTCGCCGCCGAAGTCCATGTCGGTGAGCCCCCGCTACGGAATGGAGCTCACATCCATGTCCATGGTGTTCGCCTTGCTCCGCTGCTCCGTTTGCACCTACGGCCGCTTCAAATGACGCACCACAGCAAGTTCCACCCCGAGCCAGTAGCTCCGCCGCCGCTAGAGCTCGTCGCTGTCGACGATGCCGTACCCCCCAGGCCCTGTTCGTGGTCCCATTCGATGCGCATCACCAAGGGTTGCGTCCCAGTGGCTGCGGCGCTCGATTTGGACCACGGAATCAGCATCCCGAGCAGCGCCGCCGCGGGATTTGGTCACCGGCGACTAGCCGCCGGCGAGATGACGTGGACGTCATTATCTTAGCTCTAATCCCCCTCCTAATGACCCCTAACACTCACTGACACTGGGCCCAGTGGCTTAATTAAGCCACCGTTAGTTTAAATAAACCGGGTTTTAACCCAGAGCCACTGACAGTGAGGCCCCACATGTCAGCACCCCCCACGTCACTGTGACGTCATGCCTATGCAGTAAATATTTATTTGAATTAAAACAATTCCATAAATTCTAGAAAAAGGCTTAAACTTTGGAAATTCATAGAAAATTCATATTAACTCCAAATTTAACATATAATATATGAAAAATGATCAGGAGAAAATAATCTATCCAAATATACAACTTTCAACTATGTTTGAGTTGAATTTAAAATGGGACCAGTAGCATTTGCTATTTGGTTTAATTGGAATTTAATCAAATTAAATTCAAATGCTTTTGCAATTTGAACCTTAGCAACATGCCACATTTCACTGGAACATCAGAGGCATATCATACACATTTCAAGATGAGTTACATTGATCAAACAATAGCATTTTTAACTTGGCTAAATTGAATTCAAATTGGAGTTTGAATTTGCAATTCATTTGCAATATGCTCCATTTAAATGGAATTGCCTCACTGATGGCTTCTCGCCCTTCGTTGGTTACTGATGGCTTCTCGCCCTTCATTGGTAGGCCCCAAGTGGAAGGCGTGATGCAGTACCGCAGCGAGTTTCCCTCGGTGAAGATACCTTTGTTCCCAACGAAGTTCAGAGAGGTTGTCAATCTCTTCGGTCTTGTTGTTCACAAAGGGTAAAAATACAAGGGATAATGATAGCAACTTGAAAGTAAAAAGCAAGAAAGTAAATATAGCGTGGAAGCAATAATAAGGATATGGACCGGGATACGTGATGTTCACTAGTGATGTCTCTCTCCCAAAAGACGATAAAACTGCTATCCAAGGTAAACAAATTACAGAAATACAATTGACAGGATTATGAACGCACCGCAATGCTAACTATGCTACAAAAGAAAGGAATAGGTTCAAAAGCACGGGCAGTACGCCAAAGTAAGTAGACCGTAATCCAACTTCATCTACTACTAATCATCCACCTTGAGATATCTATCTAGAACATCTCACTGGTATTAAGTTGCGAGCCCCACCCAAAGTGTAAACCCAAAGCAACAGACAACTGCATTAAAAAGAACTTTGCGTAAAGTAAACAATCCTTGCAACCGCGGTTACAAGCACCATTGTTTTCCCCCTTGTGGCAACAGCACATCCCCTAGACTCATGTTTCTGTCACTCAAGCGTGTCATCGGGGGGGGGGGGCATGAACCCACAATCTAGCACAACGTTCCCTCTTGGAGTCACTACCTACTACTTGGCCAAAGCAATAAACAGCAACGGAGAACATGCAAGAATTACTTAGGAACAAAAATATAAAAGATAGAAACCAAATATATTACTCTATCACAATCTGAACATAATCTCATAATCCATTAGATCCGATCAAACTCAACATAGCAATTGCAGAAATATTACAAAAGTGCCTCGATCATGTAGGGCAGCTCACGAGGTCTAAACAATGAAGATCAAAGAGGGGAGGAGAACATCACATAGCTACTGATCACGGACCCATGGTTCAAGGAAAACTACTCACGAGACATCCGGGGAGCATCCATGGTGGAGAGGAGACTCCTGGAGGTCAATCCTCCGTCCGGCAGGGTGCCGGGAAGAGGTCTTCTGGTGCTCCCGATCTTCGGAAGCGCGGCGGAGGAGGAACAGAGGAGAGTTTGTGGAATAGGGTTCTTCTTTTGGAGTTTTCCCGTGACGGAGAATAAATAGGCGAAGGGGGCAGCCAGAGGTGGAGAGGGGCCCCAGGTGCCCCCCTGGCGCGGCCAGGGGTGGGGCCGCGCCGGGTGGCCGCCTGGGCCCCCTGGCTCTCCTCTGGCCCCTCTCGAGATCTTCGCGAAGCTTCCATCACGCTGATTTTTATCTGAATTTTCCCAAATTTTTCTGGCACTTTTTATATGGGGGAAAACTGAAATAGAAAAACAGCAGAAAACAGGAACTGGCACTGGGGTGCACTGAGTTAATAGGTTAGTCCAAATATGATCAAAAGTGTATGAAAGTGTATCTAGATCATAGCAATATCACACAAAAAATGCATGGAGCAAGCAAAAATTATAGATACGTTTTGGATGTATCACTCACACATCAGAAGCATGCAAACCAAGTTTCAACCTTCAACCATGTGCTTGTGCATTGTATTATTTTGCTACCATGTTTGTTGTTTGTCGAGTAGAAGTTGAACCGGAACAGGAGGCTGCCCCCTTCGTCGAAGATCCCGAGACTGAACTTCGTCAGCAAGGCAAGCAAAGCCCCATTGATCATGTCTATAAAATCCCACTTCCCTCTCATGTCTCGCTTATGCATTGTATAGGATGATTACCATGCTACGTTTCTACCGCATAGATGAACCCATTCCTTTGCATGACCTATCATTTGTCACAGTAGTAAGCAAACCACAATCCTAGCAAATGTAGGAGTTGAAGGATATCATGTGGCCCCTGCAAATGTTACTGCTTATTGCATGCTTAGAGTGATACAATGTTGATACTGTTATGTGAGTCGGGATGGTAGTGATCATGATGATGATGGTGGAGATGTGTTGGTGAATCTACCCTAATACAAGGTGAACGATGAGAGGCTGTGTAGGAGTACACAGTGAGTTGTCTCGTTGAACACCGTTCTAAGTCCGAGTTCTTGTGTGGTGATCTAAGATGAAGAGTACAACCACACATTGGGCTCACTGACCCCTCTCAACCTATTAACTCATCCCTTTCGATGTCCAGATGTCGCAGTAGTTCGGAGTTCTGGTAGGTTTGTGGCCTGGCTGCTAAGTGAGAGAACGGCTCAACCGAGACCGGCTTATGCACCACACACACATCATCTGGGTCCACTTCGGTAAACCGACCGGGTTCACGATAGTGGTAGCCAGCCCAGGTAGGCGGCTTTCTTGGACTAGATCGGCTATGAGGTAACAGTTGCGGTGAGCATCCTCGCTGACACCCCTTGAATGGTGTCGAGATCAAAGGCGGTAACTGATGATCATGTGTGTGTAGCGGTACACCCCTACAGGGTTAACAAAACTATTCGAATAGCCGCGTCCGCGGTAAGGGACTGCTTGGAAAGCTTAGCTTGATTATTAGACAACTTGAACTTGCCAAGATAAGCGTGAGTGCTATGGCGTTCTTTCTCGTGGGGAAGTCGAGGAAGGCACCATAGCGGTGTAATTCGTTGGAGACATGTAGTGGATTCGTGTACGCTTCTTACCTCAAGTCTGGTACTCGTAGTTCAGGACTAGCCATGTCAAAGATGGCACTTCTGCAATTGAACCCCACCTCCCTTTACCTGGATGCATGTGCATGAGTAGTATAGCTCCTACGCAAGTCTTGCTGAGTACGACTTTGTACTCACGTTTGCTTATTCTATGTTTTAGATGAACCCACTGACCCCGAAGGTGGATTCTTCCTCGAGCTCGATGACTGAAGACCAAGCTAGTGCAGTCCCAGTCAGACGACTGGTTCCCTCGTGGAGGGCTTGTGTTTAAATAAGGATTCTTAAGCCATTTGTTAAACATTTCTGTACTCAGACCTACTTTGCTTCCGCTTGTTTGTTGTAATGTTGGATCACATGCTTGTGATCTCTGTGTGCACTCTGTGAGAGTTATCAATAAAATGTATACTTTGTAGAGAATTGCAATGATACCTGCTGTTCATACAAGGCATGTGTGATGCGTGTATGTTTATAACATGCATGTCTTTGTATGGGTTTTCGAGACCTTAGTTGTGATCTGGCTGGCGGTCTTTTATACACCAAGTGGCCCTTAGATGTGCGCAGCTTGGGGCATCGCGATGCGATTGCTCGAGACTCTGTCTCGTGCATACTTTGTGGTATGATCGAGCCCGCCCTAGACCCCGACTAAGTGATCGGGCTGGAGTAAGTCTATGTAAGATTTATGAGGTAGTCGATAGTATGGTTGAGGCGACTTGTCTGTGAATATGGGAGTTAATCACCCATATCATTAGACTTGTGTGCGGACGATGAGGACCCAACTCAGTTGATCATCCATCCTGGATGGGATGCCCCTCACGTACGATGCGTTCCGAGAACGTTCTGTGCTTGGCCTTGTCTGCTTAGACAAGTGGGTACGGTTCTCGGCTCTCCATATGACTATGTCATAGCGGGACTTGCATACGCTAACCCCGGGTCCCGACAGACTTGGTATCAGAGCCAGGTTTGACTGTAGGATTATCAGCCTTGGCCGAAGTCGAGTCTAGCTTGCTATAGTTATATAGTTACTCTGGGTATATAAGGGAACAACATAAGGCTTCTTTTTCTCCTTACCTTCATCATTCTGAGTTCTGAGTCACCCTCATCTTGTTCTACGGGAAGATAGGACCAGGCTCATCTATGTCTTACTAGAACATCTCGTTGATTGCTTCCTTGTAGCCGTAGGAAAGTTGTGTTCGGTTTACTAGCGTTGTTGTGCTTCCTGATTTCTTACATCGTATGTAAGTGCTATTTTCATGTTGTAAGAAATTGTCTTTTCTTGCAATTACAACCGTTATGTTGCCCGAGTCATTCCAAGTTTCTTCCTAATCTGATGCATTTGCAAACTCCTTCTTTCTGTTTCAGATGGCGGATCTTCCCCCTCGGCAGATTGTTTGTCTGACTAGGTGCCTCGATGTGCGTGGGCATCCAGCCATGCTCACCGAGATGATGTCCTTCATTGGCTATCGATGGTATCCTGAGTACACCGTTGAGGAGCAGTTCCTTGAATTCAACCAGACTCAGTTCCACTGCACTGTAAGGATTTACCCGCACCACGTTGGAGTCTCTCAGCCTGTCCTTTTTGGACATGGAATTGGTGTCACCAAGAACATGGCTGTGCAGGATGCTGCATACTCATGTATTACCCTGCTGAGAGAGGATCTTGCACTGCTTGCAGGATCACCTTTCCGCTATATCCCTGCTGCACTTCCAGGAGAAGAGGTATATTACACCGAATTGTACACAGATCACTCCCTGGAGGATACTTTTCTTCAGATCACTGCTCGACACGCTTGTGATAGAGATCGTGATGCACGTGCCCTTCGTTTTGAGCTTCACGCTACCCGTGTCCGTCTGTATCAAGAACTTACACTCCTGGCTCCTTTTGTGAGTGTTGGATCAGTGGAGTTCGATGCTATCTACCTAGCCGGGACACAGATGCCTTCTCGAGTTTCTTGGCCCGAGATTGGAGGCATTTTTCCACCCCGTGGTCCTCTGCTTCGACCCTACGCTAGACCTAGGCCCCATCCTTGCCCAAATGGATATCAGGGTCCACAGGCCTCCGTGTTTTCCGATGGTCACCTTCAGCTACCGGGTTACGCGGGTAACTTTTACGAGGACTACTATGGAGATGGAGATGAGTGAGACCGCCTGTAGTCTTACTTTAGTGAGGATGTAGTAGTATCTTAGTATATTGTACGCAAGGTGTTCTAAGTTCCAGAGGCTTAGATAAATAATGTATAGGAAGTCAGAGTGCCTCTGAAGGATGTATCATCTTCATCATGTTTGTATTAGCTTGGAGCTTGTACTAAAGCGATGTATGGTTTGTATGACAGCTTGTGAATATATGGCTTGTATGCTTTTATCACCATGTTGTCAAGATGATTACTTCCTTTGCTCTGTGATTCTTCCAGTACCTTCAATACCTTATTTAGGCACTTCCAATCAACTCTGTTTGACTTTGGTTTTCACCTTCAGGATGTCTCAAGGAAACCTTGGCCAGGTTGGTCCTGCCCATGGTCGTGGGAATGATCCGGAGGAAGGCAAACTTCCACCCCCACCCATGATGGCTCAGGTTTTGATGGAGGTTGAGAGGAACCACCGAGACTCTCACCATTTGCTGGAGGTCATTGCCCGCAACACCACTCAGCAGCGCAACGAGTTGGTGTCTTTGAATGACTTCATCCGACTTCATCCCCCTGTTTTCAGCTACTCCACCGAGCCCCTTGACGCCGATGACTGGCTTCGCAGCATGGAGAGGAAGCTCCAGGAAGGCCATGTTGCAGATGGTGACAGGGTCAGCTATGCCACCTACCACCTCGAGGGTGCAGCTAGCTCTTGGTGGGAGAATTTCCCGAACATGCGTCCCGTTGGACCGCCCACCACTTGGAATGAGTTTTGCACTTCATTCCGTGAGCACCACATTCCAAAGGGTCTTATAGACCGTAAGCGTGAGGAGTTCTGCAACCTCACCCAAGGCAGAATGACTGTTGACGAGTTTAGTCGTGAGTTCAACCGACTGGCTCTTTATGCTACTGAAGAGGTCTCCACTGACGCTAAGAAGCAAGAGAGGTTCCGTCAAGGACTCAATTCTGGACTCCGTCGTGAGCTCAACCTGCATGACTTTGCCACCTTCCAGGTCCTTGTCAACAAGGCCATCAAGGCGGAGGACATGAACACCCCCAATGACTTCCGCAAGCACCCTAGAGATGATGGTTCATCCAGTTCAGGCTCTCAGAAGCGCAAGATCTGGATCCCCAGCAGCATGTTTTGCCAGAACAACCCACCGAGGCCATCCTATGTGGCGCCTCGTCCACACGCTTCGTTCCACCCAGCCCCACCGAACAACCCAGCTCCCCGCACTGTCTTTGGAGCCTGCTACAAGTGTGTTCAGGTTGGACACTACTCCCGCGAGTGTCCCCAGAACCAGCTCCAGAATCAGAATGCTCCACCCCGTGCTGGAGGGAACAACAATGGTCATGGCAAGCCACCCCCGAAGGTCTACACCACCAAAACCGCTCCTCCCGCCACTCGTGGATGGGTGAATCAGATTGCCGCCGAAGAGACTGACGACACCACTGACGTCATACTTGGTACGCTCCCAGTCAATTATGTTCCTACTTCCGTTCTTTTCGATCCAGGAGCATCTCATTCATTCATGTCGGAAAGTTATGCACTTCGTCATGAGTTATCCTTTGTTGAATTGTCCACCCCAATGATTATTCAAACTCCAAGGTCAAGATGGCAAACTAATAGAGTAAGCCATGGTAATCAAATTGCAATTGAGGGTTTAGAATTCCTTGCTTCACTCATAGCCCTCAAGTCTTCAGACATCGATGTAATCCTTGGCATGGATTGGCTGTCAAGGCAGAATGCCTACCTTGATTGCAAAGGAAAGTCAGTGAAACTAACCCACCCTTCAGGAAAGACAGTCAACTACACCTCACCCGGAACAAGAACCCAGGTGCATTCTTTGAATGTACTTCCCCTTCCCGACCTTGAAGATTTTCCGGTGGTTCATGACTTCCCGGATGTCTTTCCTGAAGAGCTGCCGGGCATGCCTCCCGACAGATGTGTAGAGTTCATAGTGGATCTTATGCCAGGAACCGCACCAATTTCCAGACGCCCATACAAAATGGCCCCACGTGAGTTAGCTGAGCTTAAAACCCAACTTGAATATTTGTTGGAAAAAGCCTTCATCCGCCCTAGCTCATCGCCATGGGGTTGCCCCATTCTGTTCGTAACGAAGAAAGATGGAACAGAAAGGATGTGCGTAGACTATCGCCCGCTAAATCTAGCAACGGTAAAGAACAAGTACCCACTGCCCAGGATCAATGATCTTTATGATCAACTTTCTGGATCCTCTGTCTTCTCCAAGATGGATTTGAGATTGGGTTATCATCAAATCAAAATCCGAAACGAGGACATTCCCAAAACGGCTTTCACTACTCATTATGGTCTTTATGAGTACACCGTCATGTCCTTTGGTTTAACCAATGCCCCCGCCACTTTCTCGCGCATGATGAATTCGATCTTCATGGAGTACTTAGATAAATTTATTGTAGTTTATCTTGATAACATTATCATCTACTCGAAGAACGAAGAAGAACATGCCGAACATCTAAGGCTGGTATTGATGAAACTTAGAGAGCACCGCCTGTATGCTAAATTCTCCAAGTGTGAATTTTGGCTACCAGAAGTGACCTACTTAGGGTAAGTGATTTCTGCAAAAGGCATTGCTGTGAATCCCGAGAGAGTTCAGGCCGTCCTTGACTGGACTCCACCTGAATCGGTTAAGCAAGTTAGGAGTTTTCTTAGCCTAGCCAGCTATTGTCGTCGCTTCGTCGAGAACTTTTCTAAAGTTGCAAAGCCTCTAACTGAACTCCTCAAGAAATATAAGAAATTCCTATGGACTCCCAAGTGCGAGGAAAGCTTTCAAGAGCTAAAAAGGAGATTGACTTCTGCACCCGTACTTGCACCTCCAGACACCAAAAAGGATTTCGAGATCTTTTGTGACGCCTCATGGCAAGGGTTAGGATGCATACTTATGCAAGATAGACATGTGGTAGCTTATGCTTCACGCCAGTTGCGTCCACATGAAGAGAACTATCCTACCCATGATCTTGAACTCGCTGCCGTAGTTCATGCCCTAACAACTTGGCGACATTACCTCCTTGGTAATCGTTGTGAGATCTATTCCGACCACCAAAGCCTCAAATACATTTTCACCCAGCCAGATCTTAATCTCAGGCAAAGACGCTGGATTGAGTTGACAAAAGATTACGACGTAGGAATTTCTTACACCCCAGGCAAAGCCAATGTCATGGCTGATGCACTAAGTCGTAAGTCGTATTGTAACAACCTCATGTTACAACAGTATCAACCACTTCTTCATGAGGAATTTAGCAAGCTCAATCTTGAGATTGTTCCTCATGGATATCTTTCTATCTTGGTGGCGAAACCAACCCTTGAGGATCAAATCATAGTTGCCCAAAGGCGTGCACGAGGTGTTCGCCGGATCAAGGAGAACATTGCTAGCGGAGTTGCTAAATGTTTCTCCACATATAGTAAAGGAACGGTATTCTTTGGAAATCGTTTGGTAGTACCTAAGAATAGGGAACTAAGGCAACTCATCCTCAAAGAAGACCATGACACACCCCTCTCGATTCATCCCGGTAGCACAAAAATGTACCGAGATCTACGCCAGAGATTTTGGTGGACTAGGATGAAGAGAGACATTGCTCGATTTGTTGCCGAATGTGATGTTTGTCGTCGCATTAAGGCAGAACATCAAAGACCTGCTGGTACACTTCAACCTTTGCCTATTCCAGAGTGGAAATGGGACAAAGTCGGTATGGACTTCATCACCGGCTTTCCAAAAACCCAGAAAGGAAATGATGCCATCTTCGTTGTCATAGATAGGCTTTCCAAAGTTGCTCATTTCCTTCTCGTTCGCGAGTCTATAACTGCTAGCCAGTTAGCGGACTTGTACGTCTCTAGAATTGTGTCCCTTCACGGTGTTCCTTTGGAAATCAATTCTGATCGTGGTAGCCTTTTCACCTCTAGATTTTGGGGAAGCTTCCAAAATTCTATGGGAACTCATCTCTCCTTTAGTACAGCTTTCCATCCTCAGTCTAGTGGTCAAGTCGAAAGGGTTAACCAAATTCTTGAAGACATGCTCAGAGCTTGTGTTATCTCATTCGGAAAGAATTGGGAGAAGTCTCTTCCATTCGCCGAATTTGCTTATAAAAATAGTTTCCAATCTAGTCTGAACATGGCTCCTTTTGAACTCTTATATGGACGACGATGTCGAACACCCCTAAACTAGTCAGAAACCGGTGAAAGACAATTCTTTGGACCGGATATGATCAACGAAGCAGAAGAGAAAGTTCGCATTGTTCGTGATCAATTGAAAGCAGCCCAGTCTCGTCAGAAAAGCTACTATGATCGTCATCATAGGCAAGAGAGCTACAATCTGGATGAGAAGGCTTACCTTCGGGTTACTCCTCTGAAGGGAACCCAACGATTCGGTATCAAAGGAAAGTTGGCCCCACATTACATTGGACCTTTCCGCATTCTTGCTAAATGTGGAGAAGTAGCCTACCAACTTGAACTACCCCCGCACCTTTCCCGAGTACATGATGTATTCCATGTGTCACAACTCAGGCGTTGCTTCAAGGACCCCATCCGCGAAGTCGACCATGAAACGCTTGATCTCCAAGATGACCTTTCTTATCGATAATACCCCGTTCGTATTCTTGATTCCGCAAAGCGTGTCACTCGTCGTGAGAAGATTAAGTTTCTGAAAGTGCAATGGTCACACCACTCTGAGAGAGAAGCCACGTGGGAAAGAGAAGACCGTCTCCGTGCCGAGTACCCCACCTTCCTCCCGCAGACTTCTAAATCTCGGGACGAGATTCTTTTGAGTGGGGGCGAGTTGTCACAACCCCAAGTTAGGTATGTGCTAGGATTAGCAAGTCACCTTGCATCATGTTAAAAATTTCAAAGAAATCAATTGGAATTCAAATTCAAACTCAAATGGGAGAAGGAACACCCCCAGATGAATTAATTCAAATGGCCAGAAATAAAGTTGCTCCAAAAATTCCTTTGCATTTTTTAAAAGTCTTATAAATGAGTGTGATCACATATCAAGTGATGTGGGACCAACCCCATGCTCATGGATTTTTTAAATATTCAAATAGGACCTTGGATTAATTCAAAAACCCCTATTTTCTTTAAAATTCAAATGTTTTGAATTTTAAAAAGTGCCAAGCTTTACAAGTGGCTAGCCTATGATATTATGAGGCCATGTAAAAAGTTTTTGCATTTAATAAAATGCCTAGCTAATTATTTAGCATAGCAAAACAAAATTACAGAAAAGAAAACAGAAAGAAAATAGAAAAAAGGGCCTACCTAGGATTCGGCCCAACTCATCCCCCCATCCAGCCCAGCCCACCCAGCCTTGTCGTCTACCCCCGGGGCACGAGCACACAGCTCCGTGCCCGGCATGCCAACGCCGGCGGGCAGAAGCTAGCCTGCCTGGCCCCTCCCCGACCCGCCTAGAAGCGCCACGACGACGCCCTGGAGACGTCGTGTCCATTCCCCCCTGGGAGCCGTCTCCCCTTTCTCTCCCGCTCGATTCCATCGCCGTCCGTGAGAACCGTGGAACACGCCGCCGTCTTCACGCGGCCACCGTCAACGAGAGGACGCACTGCCAAGTCCATCCGCTCCGCCGTCGTCTACAACCCCACCGTGCAGAAGGAATCGAAGCCAGGCGCCCCCACGAGCTTGCTAACTTCATCGTCTTCGTCTCCGGCCGCCGCGGATCCACCTCGAAATCCGGCAGCTCCAGAGCCTCCCCGCCTCCATCGACTGCACATCTGCACTCCCTGCGTCTGGGTGAGTGTTTCCCCTAACCTAGTAGGGCCTCTCGTGCCCTCTGTCACCGATTGCCATGAGAGTCGAAGCTTCTCGCCGCCGAGGTCCATGTCGGCGAGCCCCCTCTACGGAATCGAGCTCGCAGCCATGTCCATGGTGTTCGACTTGCTCCGCTGCTCCGTTTGCACCTACGGCCGCTTCAAATGACGCACCACAGCAAGTTCCACCCCGAGCCAGTAGCTCCGCCGCAGCTAGAGCTCGTCGCCGTCGACGATGCCGTACCCCCCAGGCCATGTTCTTGGTCCCATTCGATGCGCATCACCAAGGGCTGCGTCCCAGTGGCTGCGGCGCTCGATTTGGACCATGGAATCAGCATCCCGAGCAGCACCGCCGCGGGATTTGATCACCAGCGACTAGCCGCCGGCGAGATGATGTGGACGTCATTATCTTAGCTCTAATCCCCCTCCTAATGACCCCTAACACTCACTGACACTGGGCCCAGTGGCTTAATTAAGCCACTGTTAGTTTAAATGAACTGGGTTTTAACCCAGAGCCACTGACAGTGAGGCCCCACATGTCAGCATCCCCCACGTCACTGTGACGTCATGCCTACGCAGTAAATATTTATTTGAATTAAAAAATTTCTAGAAATTCCAGAAAAAGGCTTAAACTTTGGATATTCATAGAAAATTCATATTAACTCCAAATTTAACATATAATATATGAAAAATGATCAGGAGAAAATAATCTATCCAAATATACAACTTTCAACTATGTTTGAGTTGAATTTAAAATGGGACCAGTATCATTTGATATTTGGTTTAATTGGAATTTAATCAAATTAAATTCAAATGCTTTTGCAATTTGAACCTTAGCAACATGCCACATTTCACTTGAACATCAGAGGCATATCATACAAATTTCAAAATGAGTTACATTGATCAAACAATAGCATTTGTAACTTGGCTAAATTGAATTCAAATTGGAGTTTGAATTTGCAATTCATTTGCAATATGCTCCATTTAAATGGAATTGCCTCACACATCAGAAGCATGCAAACCAAGTTTCAACCTTCAACCATGTGCTTGTGGATTGTATTTACTTTGCTACCTTGTTTGTTGTTTGTCGAGTAGAAGTTGAACCGGAACAAGAGGCTGCCCCCTTCGTTGAAGATGCCGAGACTGAACCTCGTCAGCAAGGCAAGCAAACCCCCATTGATCATGTCGATAAAATCCCACTTCCCTCTCATGTCTCGCTTATGCATTGTATAGGATGATTTCCATGCTACGTTTCTACCGCATATATGAACCCATTCCTTTGCATGACCTATCATTTGTCACAGTAGTAAGCAAACCACAATCCTAGAAAATGTGGGAGTTGAATGATATCATGTGGCCCCTGCAAATGTTACTTCTTATTGCATGCTTTGAGTGATACAATGTTGATACTGTTATGTGAGTCGGGATGGTAGTGATCATGATGATGATGGTGGAGATGTGTTGGTGAATCTACCCTAATACAAGGTGAACGATGAGAGGATGTGTAGGAGTACACAGTGGGTTGTCTCGTTGAACACCGCCATAAGTCCGAGTTCTTGTGTGGTGATCCAAGATGAAGAGTACAACCACACATTGGGCTCACTGACCCCTCTCAACCTATTAACTCATCCCTTTCGATGTCCAGATGTCACAGTAGTTCGGAGTTCTGGTAGGTTTGTGGCCTGGCTGCTAAGTGAGAGAACGGCTCAACCGAGACCGGCTTATGCACCATGCACACATCATCTGGGTCCACTTCGGTAAACCGGCCGGGTTCACGATAGTGGTAGCCAACCCAGGTAGGCGGCTTTCTTGGACTAGATCGGCTATGAGGTAACAGTTGTGGTGAGCATCCTCGCTGACACCCCTTCAATGGTGTCGAGATCAAAGGCGGTAACTGATGATCATGTGTGTGTAGCGGTACACCCCTGCAGGGTTAACAAAACTATTCGAATAGCCGCGTCCGTGGTAAGGGACTGCTTGGAAAGCTTAGATTGATTATTAGACAACTTGAACTGGATAGTTATAAAACTTGCCAAGATAAGCGTGAGTGATATGGCGGCCTTTCTCGTGGGGAAGTCGAGGAAGGACCATAGTGGTGTAATTTGTTGGAGACATGTAGTGGACTCGTGTACGCTTCTTACCTCAAGTCTGGTACTCGTAGTTCAGGACTAGCCAAGTCAAAGCTGGCACTTCTGCAATTGAACCCCACATCCCTTTACATGGATGCATGTGCATGAGTAGTATAGCTCCTACGTAAGTCTTGCTGAGTACGACTTTGTACTCACGTTTGCTTATTCTATGTTTTAGATGAACCCACTGACCCCGAAGGTGGATTCTTCCTCAAGCTCGACGACTGAAGACCAAGCTAGTGTAGTCCCAGTCAGACGACTGGTTCCCCCGTGGAGGGCTTGTGTTTAAATAAGGCTTCTTAAGCCATTTTTTAAACTTGTCTGTACTCAGACCTACTTTGCTTCCGCTTGTTTGTTGTAATGTTGGATCACATGCTTGTGATCTCTGTGTGCACTCTGTGAGAGTTATCAATAAAATGTATACTTTGTAGAGAATTGCAATGATACTTGCTGTTCATACAAGGCATGTGTGCTGCGTGTATGTTTATAACATGCATGTCTTTGTATGGGTTTTCGAGACCTTACTTGTGATCTGGCTGGCGGTCTTTTATACACCAAGTGGCCCTTAGATGTGCGCAGCTTGGGGCATCGCGATGCGATTGCTCGAGACTCTATCTCGTGCACACTTTGTGGTATGATCGAGCCCGCCCTAGACCCCGACTAAGTGATCGGGCTGGAGTAAGTATATGTAAGAGTTATGAGGTAGTCGATAGTATGGTTGAGGCGACTTGTCTGTGAATATGGGAGTTCATCACCCATATCATTAGACTTGTGTGCAGACGATGAGGACCCATCTCAGTTGATTATCCGGCCTGGATGGGATGCCCCTCACGTACGATGCTTTCCGAGAACGTTCTGTGCTTGGCCTTGTCTGCTTAGACAAGTGGGTACGGTTCTCGGCTCTCCATATGACTATGTCGTAGCGGGACTTGCATACGCTAACCCCTGGTCCCGACAGTGGTCAACCCAGACGGGAAGGCAACCCGATTCACGGCTGTTGGAATGCCGCGCAAGAAGGAGATAACAGTATGCTAGATCACCACCACATAAATGGACAAGATTCCAGTGGCCAGAGAATTCCCAGACGAATTTCCAGGTATGCCGCCAGACAGGGAGCTAGAGTTCGCCATCGAGATTGTTCCCGGGACCTCCCAAATATACAAGAAGTATTACCGAATGCCTTCCCCCGAACTGATGGAGCTGAAAAATCAATTGGGTGAATTATTGCAGAAAGGGTACATTCGTCCGAGCACCTCACCTTGGGGATCACCGGTATTGTTTGTCAAGAAGAAAGATGGCACCTTGTGGATGTGTGTGGACTACCGCCCCCTGAATGAAGTCACCATCAAGAATAAGTACTCACTGCCCCGCATTGATGACCTGTTCGACCAACTGAAGGGTGCCCGGGTATTCTCCAAGATAGATCTTCATACGGGCTATTACCAACTGAAGATCAGGAAGGAAGACATTCCCAAGACAGCCTTCACCACCAGATATGGCCTATATGAATTCACGGTCATGTCATTCGGCTTGACAAATGCTCCAGCATATTTCATGGGCATGATGAAAAAGGTCTTCATGGACTTTCTGTACAAATTCATGGTGGTATTCATTGATGACATACTCATATACTCCAGAAGTGAAGAAGAACATAAGCAACATCTCCGCACAGTGTTGGAACGACTGCGAGCTCACCGCCTTTACGCCAAGTTCAGCAAGTACCAGTTTTGGTTAAAGGAGGTGGGAGTTTTAGGGCATATCCTGACAGCCCAAGGAGTGGCCGTAGACCCCAGCAAGGTGGCCGATGTGTTGAATTGGAAGCCACCAACCATAGTGAATAAAGTCCGGAGTTTCTTGGGATTGGCGGGTTATTATCGCCGATTCATTGAAGGATTCTCCAAGATAGCCAAGCCTTTGACCGATCTGTTGAAGAAGAACCAGAAATTTGTCTAGACAGGGGAATGTGATGACAGTTTCAAGCAGCTAAAGGCGAAGCTGACCTTAGCCCCCGTCCTGACCTTGCCAGACATCCACAAGGGATTTGATATATATTGAGATGCCTCCAAACGCGGCCTCGGCTGTGTACTAATGCAAGAAGGAGAGGTTGTAGCATATGCCTCCCGGCAGCTACGCCAACATGAAGTCAACTACCCCACACATGACCTGGAACTAGCTGTTGTGATACACGCATTGAAGATGTGGAGGCATTATCTCATCGGACAACGGTGTGAAGTATATACAGATCATAAGAGTCTGAAGTACATCTTCACGCAGCCGGACCTCAACCTCAGGCAAAGAAGATGGCTCGAGTTGGTCAAGGACTATGACCTCGGAATTAATTATCACCCCGGGAAGGCTAATGTGGTCGCCGATGCTCTTAGCCGGAAGCCAAGCTCGGTGAATGCACTCTGGGAGAGGCTCCACCCAAAGTTACGGGAAGAAGTCACTCAACTCAACCTAGTGTTATGTGACTCGATGACCAGGAAGACACTGGAAATCACTCCAACCCTGGTAGAGGAAATTAAGGAAGCACAAGCTCAAGATTCAGAAATCAGAGATATCAAGGAACTGATCCCGCATGGCAAGGCCGAATCCTTTCACCTGGATGCTCAAGGAGTGCTATGGTTCAAAAACCGAATATGCGTACCGAACCAGAACAACCTGAGGCAGCAGATACTGCGAGAAGCACATGAGTCAGCATATTCTATCCACCCCGGAGGTACCAAGATGTACCAGGATTTGAGGGCCACGTTCTGGTGGACCGGAATGCGCAATGATATTGCGTATTATGTGGCATGCTGTGACATATGCAACAGAGTCAAAGCGGAACATCAGAAGCCAGCCGGATTACTGCAACCCCTGCAAGTTCCGCAATGGAAGTGGGATGACATATGTATGGATTTTATTGTGGGACTCCCAAAGACCGCCCGGGGCCACGACTCCATCTGGGTAATCGTGGACATGCTCACCAAAGTGGCTCACTTTATTCCGGTCAGGACCACTTACCGAGCTGATCAACTAGCAGAGTTATACATGTCCTGGATTGTCAGTCTCCATGGGATACCAAAGACAATCACCTCAGACAGAGGATCAGTATTCACGTCTGCATTCTGGCTACGTCTTCACCAAGCCTTGGGGACCGCACTAAATCATGCACTGCCTACCATCCTCAGACCGATGGCCAAACAGAACGAGTGAACCAGATACTGGAAGATATGCTCAGGGCATGTGTGCTAGCTTACAGCTCCAAGTGGGAGGACTGTTTGCCCTATGCGGAATTCTCATACAATAACAGCTATTAAGCCAGTCTCAAGATCTCACCTTTTGAAGCATTATATGGGCGGATATGCCGTACCCCCTTGAACTAGTCGCAGACAGGGGACGGTCGTCTCTTTGGCACCGACTTAATGCTCGAAGCGGAAAAGCAAGTCAAATAGATTCAAGACCGCCTGAGAGCCGCCAAGTCTCGACAGAAGAGTTACTATGACCCAAAGCATCGGGAAGTGAGCTTTGAGCCTGGAGAATATGTTTATCTCCGAGTGACACCAATGAAAGGGGTAAGGAGATTCCATACCCGAGGGAAGCTTGCCCCAAGGTACATCGGGCCATTCCCAATAATGGCTAAGCAGGGAAGAGTAGCATACCAACTGGAACTACCCCCAGAACTATCCGATGTCCATGACGTATTCCACATATCGCAACTACGCAAGTGCATTGCACCACCAGTCAAGCGAGTGGATATGAAAGAGTTAGAGTTGACCTAGGAATTGACATACGAAGAGAAACCAGTCAGGATTTTGGAAGAAATGGAAAGGACCACTCGCAGTAAAGTGATACGGTTTTACAAGGTACTGTGGGAACACCATACCGAGGAAGAGGCTACATGGGAAAGGGAAGAATTTCTGAAATCTGCATATCTGTATCTGTTCCCTGAGCAACCAAATCTCGAGGACGAGATTTACCCTAAGGGGGGTAGGTTTGTGACACCGTGGTTTTTGGCCCTCTTTTGTTTGCAATTTTGTTTGCTGGCTTTCTGGATTTGGATTTTATTTGCCTGAGTTTTTCAGCTCTGTTGGCCTTGATCGCTTGGGCCTAATTTTTCTTCCTAGGCCAAGTAACCTCTAAACCCCTCCCCCTCATGGCTATGATCAAGCTTTGATCATCCATGCCCTTGCCATATTTTTATTCCTCAAGAAATTCCTTTTTCATTGAGGGAATTAGCTCCTTTCCCCCTCTTTATTGAAGCTAGCCTCACCTCTGCTATTCCTATTGCCTTGAAACTTTTTGTGCTGAACAATGGGGTCATGCCTCATGATTCTATGCAAAAACATAAGCAAGTTCAGTACAAAATTATCCCTTTAGAAATTCTTTTCCATTTCTGGTCAGAGAGGCACTTTGTGAAGCAAGTACCCTGTAGACTTAGCCATTTGCTTTGAAATTTTTACCACAATGGCACCCTCCTAGATAACCACTGCACACCAAGTTTCGGCCCCAAAAGCCTAGCCAAACTCCCTGGAGAAATTCTCAAAGTTTCCAACATAAACCTTATTTTGGAGATGGCAAGCGCCTGAGCACACCTGCAAGTCGTCCAAGGGCCACACGTACACTACTGGACGTTGGATACACGCCAAGGACATCATTTGGACGCCCTCAGTGCACGCGTGCCCAGGGTGAGCACGTGCACTGCCGGCCACAGGCGTGCTCTAGCCGTGGCCTCGCCATCACGGGCACGCCTCACCCCGAGCGCCCGCGGCCGGATGCTCGTGTCCGCAACCCCCACCGTACACCCGTGCGCCACCTAGCCCCGCCGAAAGCCTCGCCGCCCGCCGTAGACCTCGCCGTCGCTGCCATGATTTCACCAGGGGACACGTGTGGTGTACACTATGGTCAGCACGCCTCCGCTCGGCCCGTGGCCGCGTCTGCGTGTCCATAGCTTAGTCGTACCACCTGTGAGCCACCTGCCCCTCAAAGCCGCGTCGCCCGCCACTCGTTTCGTCGACTCAGGCCGCCGCAGCGCCATGGCTGTTGCCGCCCCGTGCTTCCCATCGACGCAGGGCATTGGGGAGCGCACGCACACGTACTGCGCCTCCACTAGAACCTCCCAAAGCCGCCGGGAACAGCCCGGGCTCATCCACACGAGCGCTGCTCCAACGTCTTCTGCTCGGCGGCAACCTCGATGGAATCCCGAGCTCCCCCTATAAATCGGCCCTTGCCCTTCGCTTTTAGGCGCCACAATCCACCCTGCACTACTCCTATAGAGCTCGAACACAGAGGAGACCGACCGGGGAAGCCCCAGGCCGGAGATCACACCGGAGCGCCGCCGCCACCGTAGCTGGAGAAGACGCTAGCGAAGCTGTCCGTCCACCATTCGCGGAGTTCCGGGTACGTGGATAATCGCCTTGGTCTCCTACGTCCCTTCCCCTAGCCCTAGGTCACCTCTGAGGCTTCCTCACCGGCGAACCACCGTCGCCGGAGCCGCGACCCTTGTCCCTCTCTCTTTTTGTTTTAACCGACACCATGGCCCCACCCGTCAGCCGCACTAGCCCCTCCGAACCGGTATAAGTGGAGACGCCCGCGCAGGTTTATGCCTTCGACGTGGCTTATCCAGAGATTTTCCCAGAAATTGATTTAAACCTTTTTAAATAAGAATTTTGACCCAACTTTGACCACTCATGACTCCTAAACCACAAGGCCAATTGAGTTGATTCTTTTTGCTAAATTTTTGTCTTGAGCTCCTCTTCAAGTTGGCAAAGTTTGGAGACTTGACTCTCTGTCTAGGTCCAATGGACAGTAAGTTTATGCACTTGACTTATTTTTCTCTGCCAATTGTTTTTATTTTTAGAAGGTGACCAAGTGCTTGCAGGAGACCAGGAGTTCAAGGACACTCCATTTGAACAAGGCAAGCCACAACATTCTGGTCATGAGGATCTTGAGTTGCCATTTGATAATTTGGTTCATTAAACTTGGATTTTTTTCCTTTAATTTACTTGCTAATTAAGTTAATCAAACTATGCTAAGTGGATTGTTATAAACATGCCATGTCCACTGATCATTTTCATGCCACTCTAGTGCATATTATCACCATGCTCATTTTGTCATGCTTATGCCGGAATTGTTCATGTGATGATCATGTTCATACTTGGATGCCATGTTCATTTAGTTCATATCATGCCATGCTAGTTGTTGCACATGCTTGATGGTAGTATTGTGTTCATGCCATGTTGCTATGTACCTTTCCTGTCGCAGGAACTAATCGTTGGAATCTAATGAACATAATAACCGTTGACCAAGTGCCACCTAACCGAGCTTTATCCGTGCAGCCACATTTGTCTGTATGGGAAGGCCTTAGCTTGGGCTATCATTGTGCCTTCTACGGGTATCACCAAAGAGGGGAGGTTATGCACGCACGCTACCCTGATCAGGTAGGTGGTGATAATCTTGACATCCAGAGTTATTTACCCGGGGGTCCTTGTGGGGGGGGACAAAGTTTATGGACCACGTGATGGTCAGGTCCATGTGATGGTTAGTGTCGGGAGGACACAGGGATACCCGAGACAGTGTGTCAGTGATACCGTAGGGAGGTTACGCGGTAGGCAAGTTTCGTTGGAGAAGTCCTAGCTCACTCTTGCGGAACGAGTTCCAGGGATCCTGTGGGACAAGTTCCGGGGTGCTGGGTGGAGGAAGAACTCCATAGTGTGGGTAACGTGCACAAACTCTGCAGAGTCACAATCTATTCGAATAGCCGAGTCCTCGGTCATGGGACACAGTTCGTACTAGGTCACACGATGGTCAACACAAACCTGTATAATAATAATGATGCTGAGTTGCTGGTCATGTGATGACCGGATTGGTTGGGTGGTAACAGAAGGACACCTAACCCGTTGAGTGGTCGTGCGACGACCCGTATGATGAGTGGTCATGTGATGACCGGATTGGTTCGGTGGTAACAGAAGGACACCTAACCCGCCGAGTGGTCGTGCGACGACCCGTATGATGATTGGTCATGAGATGACTCGAATGCCGAGTCGAGATGACTCGGAGGTAAGTGATACACGAGATACTTCTCGCTCCTCGTTGGTTACCCCAAGTGGAAGGTGAGATGTAGCATAGCAGCAAGTTTCCCTTAGCAAAGATGCTAAGGTTGAATATCGAACCAGTAGGACTCCAACAGATACAAGTAGGTGGTGAAGTGAACAATTGGCGCCGTTGACAATCTAAGGATTTCTAACTTCACTTGGACCTACACACACAACAGATAGCTTTGCTCCCAACGAGTACAGAGGAGTTGTCAATTCCTCCGGCCTTGTTGTTTACAAAGGATAAAACGCACGGGATAATAATGATAGTGATAGCTGCTGAAAAGAAAATACTGAAAGTAAATTGAAGGTGTAAACAGTAGTAGAAATATGGACCGGGGTGCTATGATGTTCACTAGTGATGTCTCTCTCCCAAAAGACGATAAAATATCCATGCGAGGTAAACAAATTACAGCTGGGCAATTGACAGGATTATGTGCGCAAGCCAATGCTAATTATGCTATGAAGAAAGGAAGAGGCTCAAAAGCACGGGTGGTACGCCAAGACAAGTAGACCGAAATCCATCTGCATCTACCCACTAATCATCGACCTTGAGATATCTATCCAGAACATCTCGCTGGTATTAAGTTGCGAATCCCACCCAAAGTGTAAACTCAAAGCAACGGACAACTGCATTAAAGAACTTTGCGTAAAGTAAACAATCCTTGCACCCGCAAGTACAAGCACCGTTGTTTTCCCCCTTGTGGCAACATCACATTTCCTAGACTCATGTTTCTGTCACTCAAGCTAGTCATCGGGGGGCATGAACCCACAATCATGCATAACGCTCCCTCTTGGAGTCACTACCTACTACTTGGCCAAAGAAATAAACAGCAACGGAGAACATGCAAGAATTACTCAAGAACATAAATATAAAAGAAGAGAATCAAATATATAACTCAATCACAATCTGAACATAATCTCATAATCCATCGGATCCCAGCAAACTCAACATAGCAACAGCAGAAAGATTACATAAGTGCCTCGATCATGTAGGGCAGCTCACGAGGTCTAATCCATGAAGAACAAAGAGGGGAGGAGAACATCACATAGCTACTGATCATAGACCCATGGTCCAAGGTGGACTACTCACAATTCATCCGGGAAGCATCCATGGTGGTGGAGAAGCTCCCGGAGGTGGTCCCTCCCTCCGGCAGGGTGCCGGGAAGAGGTCTTCTGGTGCTCCCGATCTTGGAAGCGCGACGATGGCGGAACAGAGGAGAGATCGCGAAAAAGGGTTCCGTCCCCCAGGGTTTCTCGTCACGGGGAATAAATAGGCGAAAGGGGGCAGCCAGAGGTGGGCCAGGGGCTCCAGGCGCCCCCTGGCGCGGCCAGGGGTGGGGCCGCGCCCTCTGGTCGCTTGGGGCCCCCCTGGCTCCCCTTTGGCCCCTCTCGGGCTTTTCTCGAAGCTTCCAGTACGCTGATTTTTTCTATATTTTTCCTGGAATTTTTCTGGTACTTTTAATAAGGGGGAAACCTGAAATAGAAAAACGGCAGAAAACAGGAACTGGCACTGGGGTGCACTGAGTTAATAGGTTAGTCCAACTATGATCAAAAGTGTATGGAAGTTCACCAATATCATAGCAATATCACACAAAAAAGGCATGGAGCAAGCAAAAATTATAGATACGTTTTGGACGTATCAACATCCCCAAGCTTAATTCCTGCTCGTCCTCGAGTAGGTAAATGATAACAAGTATAATTTCTGTGGTGACATCCTAACAACCATATAAGAACTTTTAAGTAAAGCTATCAAGGCATGTAATTCAATTCAAGTCATAACAGGCAAGAGTCTATATTTAGTATTGAAACAAGCAACATAAGAACATAAAGGTGTAAGAGATCTCGCTGTCCGTGACTCGAATGTCTCCAAATGGTGTTTATGTGCAAGAAAGGGGATAGGGTTATACGAGAAAAAGTATTTTTATTGTTGAGAACTCAATCTACTAAAGTGTCACACTTGGTCTTCTTTGGAATCTTATCTTGACTCATCCCCAGACCACTAGCCAGGTACAAGTCAAAATGATCCACTCCTTTTTGACATTTTGAGCAATCATGCAATGGATGAGCATAATCAAGAAAGTTGACACTTAGGATGGCAAAGATAGAATATGGTGGAGGAGGAAGACAAAAAGGTGTGAAAGGCTCACATCAATGAGGACAATCATAGGCGAGAGAAAGCCAAATGATAGATATGATGTGAGGAGTAAGGATTGCCATGCAACAGATGCACATATGAGATAAGGTAAGCTCTCCAATGGAACTAGTGGGAGTGCATCCAACTTGCTTGCTCAAGAAGACCTACAGCTCATTTGAGGAGGCTCATCATTGGAATATACAAGCCAAGTTCTATATTGTGAAGGTCCCCACATAGCTATATGCATGAATGATAATCTCTATGGAGTACAAGATATAAGAGGGAGTACGAGTGTGGATCTCTCAAAAGGAATAGTAGTGTGCCCCCTTCTCTCTTTTTATTTCTTTTTTTCTCTTTTTTCTCCTTTTTTTTATTTTTGGTGGCCTCAATGGCTCTTTCTATTTCTCTCTCATTTGTCCTCTTTGGGATCTTTTAATTTTGTCCTCTTTGGGATCCTTTGATTTTGTCCTCTTTGGGATCTTTTGATTTTGTCCTCTTTGGGATATTTTCCTCACTTTAGGGGCAACACTCTATATACTACAAGAAGTATAGAAGATCTTTCACACTTTACAAAGTACTCAAATCATAAAGAAGATGTAACTATCATGATGTATGCAAATGTATGCCTCTGCCAGTGTAGCAGGATATGCAATGATACTAGCGCGTCATGTAGCAATGATTAGGGAAAGTCCCAACTAGCATGCGGCTCATCGATCAAGCAAGTAGCATGTATGACATGAAGATCAAATCATGAGAAAATGGATGTTGCATGGCAATGTATCTCGGAAAGGCTATGGAAATGCCTTCATAGGTAGGTATGGTGGCTATTTTGAGGAAGGATATAAGGAGGCTTATGATGATAGAGCGTATCGTGCCAAGGGTTTGGATGCACCGGCGAAGGTGGATGCTAACTCTCGGAGTGAGAAGAAAGCAATGCACGGCACAGAAAGGCTATCAAAATATGGGAAGGTGGAAGTGTCAACTTTCGAATACTCACATTAGTCCGAAGAACTCATGCACTTATTATCGGTAACTCTCAATCTAATAAGGAGGTTCACAAAGAGACAAGTACCCCGAGGAGGAGTGTATGGGGGTTTGGTTATCCTTGCGCATCCTCGACTCATGGTACGTGAGTGTACTCTAATATTCGACCCCTCAGAAGAGTAGTGATCCATCTAGTAGCTAGAGTTCTCAACTAAGTTGTAGGTTTTTGAAAATAAACACGGATTGCCCAAAATACCACATCTATCACTAACAGACTAAAGCTCTTGACACCAAAATTCCAAACATTACTCAAAACAACACCTCAAAACTATTGCAAGTTACTACTACAAAAGAATAGCAACCTCAATTACCTACTTCAAGTCAAGACACAAAACTCAGTGCAACAGGCAAACTCTCTAAACAAGATAAACATGAAAACTCAAGAGAGTTCCAGAAAAAAACTAAAAAAAAGCTCTTTGAAAAGATAAGCATGAAAGCTAAGAGCAAAACATGACAGCAGCTACGAAAAAGATAAAGAACGAACACAGCAAAGATAAGCATGAAAAGTCCTATGTTGTGTTCTAAATTTTGGAAGTGGAGCGTGTTTCTCTCCCACACAAAGAAATCTGGGTTCTAACTTGTTATGAACAGCAAGCAAAGCTAAATAAAACTAAAAACAAAACCTAAGAGCGAGACGCTCCAAGCATAGCACATAACGCATGAAGTGATAAAAATATAGTGAAACGAGAGACGAACTGATAATTCTCGATGGAGAAGGGGATGCGCGGGGGCATCCCCAAGCTTAGACGCTTGAGTCTCCTTGAATATTTCTTGGGGATGCATGGGGGCATCCCCAAGCTTCAACGCTTGACACTTCTTAATCTTCTTTCATCATCTTCCCTCGCACACTTGAAAACTCCCTTCATACATAACTCATCATAATCTGATTTGCGAGGTTAGTACCCATAATAAATTAATTTTTCTCTACTGTAAATAAAGATAATCTTGAATAGCTAATGTTTCTCAAGAGTTCCAAAAGGTTTTTTCAAAGAAAAAGCAAGCTTAAGGTTTGCAAAACGAAGAAAAGGCAAAACATGACAGAATCTACGAAAAACAGACCAGCAGGTAGTAAAGAATTTTTTAGGGATACTTCTGCAACTAAAATAAAAAAACTCAAAACATATGAAAGTTTCGTACTTGTATAGAGCACGCTGTGTAAAAAATTCAGCTCAAAAATATGAACTGGGATTTTTCTCTGATTTTTCTAGTCACGAGGACAGAATCTGTTTTCTGGACAGCATGTCACAACTTTCACTTCCCTTGTCGTATGAGGCTATAAAAGGCACAAAGCTTGAAAAGTAAAGATACAATGATGTTGCTACAGTAGTAACAATCATCAAGACCACTAAAAACAGAAGAAAAACAAAAAGGGAAACCTAAATTCGTTGCGGGCTGCCTCCCGAAAGCGCTTCTTTAAGGCCATTAGCTAGGCTTAATGCAAAAAGAAGGAATCAAAGATCATCATAATAATCGTAGTTGTAATATGATTCAAATGGTTCCTCAACAAGTTCATTCTTGTTTCTTTTAGGAAAAGGGTGTGTACCTTTTGCCTTCCCGCGTAGGCGTATTTGTCCCTTACCTATATCAATGAAGCCTTTAGCGGCTCGGAGGAAATCCCTCCCAAGCACTATGTTTCCTTGGTTTGGCTTCATGACAAAGAAATCAACCATTGCAATCCCTTTAAGGAATGTCACTGGTACATCTTTTATCCTTCCCTGGATCTCAGAAATATCTCCATTATCATGTTCATGATAGGATGATAATTTTTCCATGTTAAATTTTAAAGAATCATAAACAACTTTTGGCATAGTAGAAATCATAGATCCAATGTCACAAAAGGCAAGGAAGTCTTGGTTAGAGATGCTAATTCTAACAAAGGGTTCCCAGTCACCATCTATCTCATAAACATCTTTCTTGTTTGGCTGGGGTTTCTTTGCTTTTTTCAAGTTTAGAGCATCTAATCTCTTTTCAATAGTAGCAAGTCTATCTATAACAGTATCAAAACTATGATCATAAACAAAGTAACTAGATAGACCATGTATAATTTCAAGAGCTCTAGCTTCATCACAAGCCTAGAAATCCCCTTCATCTATAATATCAAGAGAGTGCTTGCACCATCTAAAAAGACCATGGTAAAAATGTCTAAGCACAATTTTTATAGGTACCCAAGGCATAACTCTCCTATGTGCATCAGAAATTCTATCCCAAGCCTTCTTCATATTTTCTCCATCCATTTGATGGAAGTCTAATACCTCAGACTCCCTCAAGGCACCAAATCCTAACATGCTTGACTAAACAGAAAGGATAACTAAAGACAAGATAACTATTTTTTTGATTTTCGATAAAAGACACTAAAGCAAAAACTGAAAGGTAAACTAACAAGACTAAAAAGAAAAGATAAAAGATAGTGTGCAACTACCCTATCTTGAAGAGTGGAGTCCCCGGCAACGGCGCCAGAAATTTTCTTGATACACGAGATACTTCTCGCTCCTCGTTGGTTACCCCAAGTGGAAGGTGAGATGTAGCGTAGCAGCAAGTTTCCCTTAGCAAAGATGCTAAGGTTTAATATCGAACCAGTAGGACTCCAACAGATACAAGTAGGTGGTGAAGTGAACAATTGGCGCCGTTGACAATCTAAGGATTGCTAACTTCACCTGGACCTGCACACACAACAGATAGCTTTGCTCCCAACGAGTACAGAGGAGTTGTCAATTCCTCCGGCCTTGTTGTTTAAAAAGGATAAAACGCACGGGATCATAATGATAGTGATAGTTGCGGAAAAGTAAATACTGAAAGTAAATTGAAGGTGTAAACCGTAGTAGAAATATGGACGGGGGTGCTATGATGTTCACTAGTGATGTCTCTCTCCCAAAAGACGATAAAATAGCCATGCGAGGTAAACAAATTACAGCTGGGCAATTGACAGGATTATGTGCGCACACCAATGCTAATTATGCTATGAAGAAAGGAAGAGGCTCAAAAGCACGGGCGGTACGCCAAGACAATTACACCGAAATCCATCTGCATCTACCCACTAACCATCCACCTTGAGATATCTATCCAGAACATCTCGCTGGTATTAAGTTGCGAATCCCACCCAAAGTGTAAACTCAAAGCAACGGACAACTGCATTAAAGAACTTTGCGTAAAGTAAACAATCCTTGCACCCGCAAATACAAGCACCGTTGTTTTCCCCCTTGTGGCAACAACACATCCCCTAGACTCATGTTTTTGTCACTCAAGCTAGTCATCGGGGGGCATGAACCCACAATTATGCATAACGCTCCCTCTTGGAGTCACTACCTACTACTTGGCCAAAGAAATAAACAGCAACGGAGAATATGCAAGAATTACTCAAGAAATAAATATAAAAGAAGAGAATCAAATATATAACTCAATCACAATCTGAACATAATCTCATAATCCATCGAATCCCAGCAAACTCAACATAGCAACAGCAGAAAGATTACATAAGTGCCTCGATCATGTAGGGCAGCTCACGAGGTCTAATCCATGAAGAACACAGAGGGGAGGAGAACATCACATAGCTATTGATCATAGACCCATGGTCCAAGGTGGACTACTCACGGTTCATCCGGGAAGCATCCATGGTGGAGGAGAAGCTCCCGGAGGTGGTTCCTCCCTCCGGCAGGGTGCCGGGAAGAGGTCTTCTGGTGCTCCCGATCTTGAAAGCGCGACAGCAGAGGAACAGAGGAGAGATCGCGAAAAAGGATTTCGTCCCCGAGGGTTTCTCGTCACGGGGAATAAATAGGCGAAAGGGAGCAGCCAGATGTGGGCCAGGGGCTCCGGGCGCCCCCCCTTGGCGCGGCCAGGGGTGGGGCCGCGCCCTCTGGCCGCCTGGGCCCCCCTGGCTCCCCTCTGGCCCCTCTTGGGCTTTTCTCGAAGCTTCCGATACGCTCATTTTTCCTATATTTTTCCCGGAATTTTTCTGGTACTTTTAATAAGGGGGAAACGTGAAATAGAAAAACAGCAGAGAACAGGAACTGGCACTGGGGTTCATTGTTTACACCCTCAATTTACTTTCAGTTGCCACTATCATTATCTCTTGCGTTGATCCTTTGTAAACGGCAAGGCCGGAGGAATTGACAACTCCTCTGTACTCGTTGGGAGCAAAGTTATCTGTATCTGTGTGCAGGTCCAGGTGAAGTTAGCAACCTCGGTGCCACTGTTCACTTTACCACCTTCTTGTATCCTTCGGAGTCCTACAGGAGACAAACCTTGGTATCTTTGCCAAGGGAAAACTTGCGGCTGCACTATATCTCTCAGCCTGCACTTGGGGTAATCAACGAGGGCTTGAAGAGTTTTAACACTCTCTTGCCATCAGTCACGAGGGGTCCAGGCGGCCCCCTGGCGCGGCCGCACCCTGGGGCGCGCCGGGAGGGCGCCAGGGGCCCTGGTGGGTCCCCTCTGCCCCCCCCCCCCCTCGGTGATTCCTGAAGCTTCTTCTGCGCTGATTGTTTATTGTATTTTTCCCGAATTTTTGGAGCACTTTTAATATGGGGGAAACCTGAAATAGAAAAACAGCAGAAAACAGGAACTGGCACTGGGGTGCACCGAGTTAATAGATGAGTCCAAATATGATCAAAAGTGTATAGAAGTTCATCAATATCATAGCAATATCACACAAAAGAGGCATGGAGCAAGCAGAAATTATAGATACGTTTTGGACGTATCAGTAAGCTGCACGGTCATGTGGTGATCGTGAGTTATGATTTATCCTTGTTCTAAGTATTAACTTGCCATGTTTGCCATGTTATTGTTTGCATTCTTGACATGCTATTGTTTTTCCTGATGACTTGGCTGTTGTGAGCTTGCAAGTACATTCAATGTACTGACCTGGCGTGTCATGCCAGATGCAGGAGAAGCTGTACCTGAAGAGTTGGATGTGACGTACTTCGCGAACTAGGTCGTGTCCCAGCAGTGTCCTTGTGGAGTGGAGCCCCATCACCCCGTTATTCCGCTGCCGTAGAGTTCTTCGTCGATCGTATCGAGGCCTTGGGTGTTGACAGTGTTGCCGCACGAGATGTGCCGCCATGCCTCGTAGCAGTTTGTATCCCCGAACCTTTGTACCTGTATAATTATTAATGAAGCGGTTGTATCTGTACCAATATGTTGTGCATTGCCAGAAGACTTGATCTCTGGGCTGGCAATGTAAGGTGAACTGGTTGCTCTTAGCCGGGGTGCCACACCACCACTCTTCCCTAGCCCTTGTAGAGTTTCCCCATGTAAAATTTGCAGCCATCCCCCTCCAATTGCCCAAATCTGCCCCCAAATCCGTCCCCCACCGAAACCCTAGATCCAGAGCCGCCACAACCGTCCGATTCGTAGATCTGATGCGCAAGAGATGATAATGGCTTCTCGCCCTTCGTTGGTTACCCCAAGTGGAAGGTGAGATGTAGGATAGCAGCAAATTTCCCCTATGTAGAGGATAGGGTTTGTCTCCCGTAGGACTCCGAAAGCTACAAGTAGGTGTCAACGGCGCAATTGACGCGAACCTGCACACAATAAAAATAACTTTGCTCCCAAAGAAGTTCAGATAGGTTGTCAATATCTCCGGTCTTGTTGTTTACAAAGGATCAAACGCAAGGAATAATGATAATGGTTATAGCAGCTGAAAGTAAAAGAAGGGAATAAATTGAGCGTGTAAACAGTGATGAGAATATGGATCGGGGTCCCATGATGTTCACTAGTGATATCTCTATCCCAAAAGGCGATAAGAGTGCTATGCGAGGTAAAAAAATCATAGCTGGGCAATTGACAGGATTAAAAATGCACCGCAATGCTAACTATGCTACAAGGAAATGAAGAGGCTCAAAAGCATGGGTGGTACGCCAAAATAATTAGACCGAAATCAACCTGCATCTACTACTAATCATCCACCTTGAGATATCTATCCAGAACATCTCACTAGTATTAAGTTGCGAGCCCCACCCAAAGTGTAAACCGAAAGCAACAGACAACTGCATTAAAAATCCCTTTGCGTAAAGTAAACAATCCTTGCAACCGCGGTCACAAGCACCATTGTTTTCCCCCTTGTGGCAACAACACATCCCCTAGACTCATGTTTCCGTCACTCAAGCGTGTCATCAGGGGGCATGAACCCACAATCGAGCATAACGTTCCCTCTTGGATTCACTACCTACTACTTGGCCAAAGCAATAAACATCAACGGAGAACATGCAAGAATTACTTAGGAACAAAAATATAAAAGATAAGAACCAAATATATTACTGTATCACAAACTGAACATAGTCTCATAATCCATCAGATCCCAGCAAACTCAGCATAGCAACAACAGAAAGAATTACATATGTGCCTTGATGATGTAGGGCAACTCACAAGGTCTAATCCATGAAGAACAAAGAGGGGAGGAGAACATCACATAGCTACTGATCATGGACCCATGGTCCAAGGTAGACTACTCACGGATCATCCGGGAAGCATCCATGGTGGAGGGGAAGCTCCCGGAGGTCAGTCCTCCCTCCGGCAGGGTGCCGGGAAGAGGTTTGCTGGTGCTCCCGATCTTGGAAGCGCGGCGTTGGCAGAACAGAGGCGAGATCGCGAAAAAGGGTTGTCTTCTGAAGAATCCCATCACGGAGAATATATAGGCAAAAGGGGGGAGACAGGGGGCACCAGGTGTCCAGGCGGCCTCCCAGCGCGGCCGCACCCTAGGCCGCGCCACCTGGCCGCCTGGGCACCAGGTGGGGCCCCTCTGGCCTTTCTTTGATGAATCTAGAAGCTTCCAAAACGCTGATTTTTATTGGAGTTTTCCCGGATTTTTGGAGCACTTTTAATATGGGGAAACCTGAAATAGAAAAACAGCAGAAAACAAGAACTGGCACTAGGGTGCACTGAGTTAATAGGTTAGTCCAAATATGATAAAAAGTGTATGAAAGTGTATCTAGACATAGCAATATCACACAAAACATGCATGGAGCAAGCAGAAATTATAGATACGTTTGGGACGTATCAACATCCCCAAGCTTAATTCTTGATCGTCCTCGAGTAGGTAAATGATAACAAGCATAATTTCTGTGGTGACATGGTAACAACCATATAAGAACTTTGAAAGTAAAGCAATCAAGGTATGTAATTCAATTCAAGTCATAACAGGCAAGAGTCTATATTAGCATTGAAACAAGCAACATAAGAACATAAAGGTGCAAGAGCTCTTGTTGTCCGTGACTCGAATGTCTCCAGATGGTGTTTGCGTGCAAGAAGGGGGAGATGGGAATACAAGAGAAAAAATATGTATTTGTTGATAACTCAATCTACTTAAGTTTCACACTTGGTCTTCTTTGGAATCTTGACTCGTCCTCAGACCACTAGCCAGGTACAAGTCAACTTGATCCACTCCTTTTTGATATTTTGAGCACTCATGCAATGGATGAGCGTAAGCACGAGAGTTAACACTTAGGATGGCAAAGAGAGAGATATGGTGGAGGAGGAAGACAAAAAGGGTGTGAAAGGCTCACATCAATGAGGACAATCATTGGCAAGAAGGCCAAATGATAGATATGATGTGAGGAGTACGGATTGCCATGCAATGGATGCACATATGAGCTAAGAAAAGCTCTTCAATGGAACTAGTGGTGGTGCATCTAACTTGCTCACTCATGAAGACCTAGAGCTCATTTGAGGAGGCTCATCCTTGGAATATGATAGCCAAGTTCTATAGTGTGAAGGTCCCCACATAGCTATATGCATAAATGATCATCTCTATGGAGTACAAGGATGAGAGGGAATACGAGTGTGGATCTTTCAAAAGGAATAGTAGTGTTGCCCCTTTCTCTCTTTATATTTTATTTTTTCTCTTTTTTCTATTTTTTGTATTTTTTTGGTGGCCTCAATGGATCTTTCTATTTAACTCTCCTTTGTCCTCTTTGGGATCTTTTAAATTTGTCCTCTTTGGGATCTGATACGTCCCAAACGTATCGATAATTTCTGTTTGCTCCATGCATGTTTTGTGTGATATTGCTATGATCTAGATACACTTTTGATCATATTTGGACTAAACTATTAACTCAGTGCACCCCAGTGCCAGTTTCTGTTTTCTGCTGTTTTTCTATTTCAGTTTTCCCCCATATTAAAAGTGCTCCAAAAATTCGGGAAAATCAGATAAAAAATCAACGCAATAGAAGCTTCCAGAGTCCCGAAGTGGTGCCGGGGGGCCACCACCATGTTCCCAGGCGGCCACCTGGCGCGGCCTAGGTCTTGGCCGCGCCAGGGGGACACCTGGACTCCTGGTGGCCCCCTTGGCTACCCCTTCGCCTATATATTCCCCGTGACGCGAAACCCCCGAAGAGAGAACCCTTTTTCGCGATCTTGCCTCTGCTCCGCCGCCGCCGCGCTTCCAAGATCGGGAGCGTCAGCAGACCTCCTCCCGGCACCCTTCCGGAGAGAGGATCGACCTTCGGGAGCTTCCCCTCCACCATGGACGCTTCCCGGATGTGTCGTGAGTAGTTTCCTTTGGACCATGGGTCCGTGATCAGTAGCTATGTGATGTTCTCCTCCCCTCTTTGTTCTTCATGGTTTAGACCTCGTGAGCTGCCCTACATGATCGAGGCACATATGTAATTTTTCTGTTGTTGTTATGCTGAGTTTGATGGGATCTGATGGATTATGAGATTATGTTCAGATTGTGATAGAGTAATATATTTGGTTCTTATATTTTATATTTTTGTTCCTAAGTAAATCTTCCATGTTCTTCGTTGCTGTTTATTGCTTCGGCCAAGTAGTAGGTAGTAACTCCAAGAGGGAACGTTATGCTCGATTGTGGGTTCATGCCCCCTGATGACACGCTTGAGTGACAGAAACATGAGTCTAGGGGATGTGTTGTTGCCACAAGGGGGAAACAACAGTGCGTGTATCCGTGGTTGCAAGGATAGTTTACTTTACGCAAAGTGTTTTTTAATGCAGTTGTCTGTTGCTTTGGGTTTACACTTTGGGTGGGGCTCGCAACTTAATACCAGCGAGATGTTCTGGATAGATATCTCAAGGTGGATGATTAGTAGTAGATGTAGTTTGATTTTGGTCTAATTATTTTGGCGTACTGCCCATGCTTTTGAGCCTCTTCCTTTCTTTTGTAGCATAGTTAGCATTGCAGAGCCCATCTTTAATTTGTTTACCTCGCATAGCAGTTTTATCGTCCTTTGGGAGAGAGACATCACTAGTGAACATCACGCGACCCCGGTCCATATTCTCATCACTGTTCACACACTTATTTACTTTTCTTCTTTTACTTTTAGTTGCTATCATTATCATTATCCCTTGCGTTTGATCCTTTGTAAACAACAAGACCGGAGAGATTTACAACCTCTCTGAACTTCGTTGGGAGAAAAGTTATTTGCGTCTATGTGCAGGTCCACCTCAGTTGCTCCGCTGACACCTAATTATCATCTCCGGAGTCCTACTGGAGACAAACCTCAGTATCTTCACCGAGGGAAACTTGCCGCTACGCTGCATCTCACCTTCCACTTGGGGTAACCAACAAAGGGCGAGAAGAAATTATCATCTCTCGCGTATCAAGATCTTTCCCTCAAGGTACTCATCATAAACAAGATGTATCTATCATGATGTATGCAAATGTATGCCTCTGCGAGTGTAGCAGGAACATGTATGACATGAAGATCAAGTCATGAGAAGGTGGATGTTGCATGGCAATATATCTCGGAAAGGCTATGGAAATGCCTTGATAGGTAGGTATGGTGGCTGTTTTGAGGAAAGATATAAGGAGGTTTATGATGACAGAGCCTATCATGCCAAGGGTTTGGATGCACCGGCGAGGTGGATGCCAACTCTCGGAGTGAGAAGAGGGCAATGCGTGGTACCGAAGAGGCTAGAAAATATGAGGAGGTGGAAGTGTCAACTTTCAATACTTACATTAGTCTGAAGAACTCATGCACTTATTATCGGTAACTCTCAATCTAATAAGGAGGTGCACAAAGAGACAAGTACCCTGAGGAGGAGTGTAAGGGGGTTTCGTTATCCTTGCGCATCCTCGACTCATGGTACGTGAGTGTACTCTAATATCCGATCCCTCCAAGGATTAGTGATCCATCTACTAGCTAGAGTTCTCAACTAGTTTTTTGTAGGTTTTGAAAATAAGCACAGATTGCCCAAAATATGACACCTATCACTAATAGGCTAGAGCTCTTGACACCAAAAGTTCAAATATTACTCACAACAATACCAAACTACTGCAAGTAAGTACTACAATTGAATAGCAACCTCAATTACCTAATTCAAGACAAGAAACAACTCAGTGCAACAACCAACTCTCTTAACAAGATAAACATGAAAACTAAAGAGAGTTACAGCAACAAACTAAACAAAATATAAAGCTCTTGCTAAAGACAAACACTAAAACTAAAACTAAACATGGCAGCAGCTATGAAAAGATAAATAACACACAACAAAGAAAGATAAGCATGAAAAATCATATGATGTGTTCTAGATTGAAGTGGAGCGTGTTTCTCTCCCACACAAAGTAAGATGGGTTCTAACTTGTTATGAACAGCTAGCAAAGCTAAAGAAAGAAAAAAAGGAAACCTAAGAGCGAGACGCTCAAAGCATAGCACATAACGCATGCAGTGATAAAAATATAGTGAAACG
The DNA here is from genome assembly GCA_950022295.1 of Bromus sterilis. Classification (NCBI taxonomy): domain Eukaryota; kingdom Viridiplantae; phylum Streptophyta; class Magnoliopsida; order Poales; family Poaceae; genus Bromus; species Bromus sterilis. The sequence continues at coordinate 314,022,567 of OX465597.1, read as the reverse complement.
AGAGACGAACTGATAATTGTCGATGGAGAAGGGGATGCACGGGGGCATCCCCAAGCTTAGACGCTTGAGTCTCCTTGAATATTTCTTGGGGATGCATGGGGGCATCCCCAAGCTTGAACGCTTGACACTTCTTAATCTTCTTTCATCATCTTCCCTCGCACACTTGAAAACTCCCTTCATACATAACTCATCATAAGCTGATTAGAGAGGTTAGTACCCTTAATAAAATAAATTTTATCCACTGGAAATAAAGATATTCTTGAAGATCTACTGTTTCTCAAGATTGCTAAAAAAAATACAAAGAAAAAGCAAGCTTAAGGTTTGCAAAAGTGAGGAAAGGCAAAAAGTGGCAGAATCTGTGAAAAACAGAACAACAAGTAGTAAATAATTTTTTTGGTGTACTTCTGCAACTCAAATCAAAAAACTTAGAACAGACGCTCGAAAAAAATTTGTATGGAGCACGCTGTCAAAAAAATTCAGATCAAAAAGATGATCTGGTAGTTTTAGGCTAATTTATCCACCAAGGAAAGAATCTGTTTTGTGGACAACATGTCACAACTTTTGAATTTTATTGCAATCAGAGGCTAAACTTGGCACAAAGCTTGAAAATAAAGATAAAATGATGTTGCTACAGTAGTAACAATAATCAAGACCACTAAGAACAAAAATAAAACATCTTGGGTTGCCTCCCAAAAAGCACTTTCTTTTACACCTTGAAGCTAGGCATAAAGCAAAAAGAAGAGTCATGTTGTATCAATCGAACCATCATCAAGATCATCAAAAAGCTCTTCAATTGTACAACTAGATTCAGAGGTCTTTCAAATAAAGGCCTAATAAAGATACTTCTAGGGATAAAACCAAAATGCAGAAAATCAATGGGAGTTTCATTTATAAATTTGTCTAAGAGGGGTATCTCTTCCAAAGTTTTCACGGTTTCGACTCCTTTGGCAATGGGTGGATTATTTTTAGGTAGGGGAACCTTAGGGACATAATTGAACTTAGGTTTCTTCCTTGACGGAGTTTCTACCTTTTTTTGGTTTGATTGAGGAGAAAGTATTTCCCAAGGTGTCAATAATTTCCTCAATCTTATCTATCCTAGAAGGATCCAAATCATGGAATTTGATGGTCTCCAAAGTTTTAATAAATTTATGCATGGAGCTATCAAGTCTATTCAAATTCCCTTGAATCTTGCGATCCAACTCATTTATCCTACTTATGCTTGGTGTTTCTAGTTATATTTTTTCAAGTTTTTTCATAATGTGAATTAGAGTGATATCCTCTTGAATGCTAGCAACAGGGAGATTTCCAACAAGATTTTCAATAACATTAAGAGACTCTCATATTGGGGCTTCTAGGAAATTCCCATTGATAGCAGTATCTAAAACAAACCTATTCCAAGGAGTAATCCCAACATAAAAATTTCTAAGAAGGATAGTGGTGGATTGCTTCTTGGTGCCTCTTTTCTGAGAATCATTAAATCTATACCAAGCATCTTTAAAACTTTCCCCACCTTTTTGTTTGAAGGTGAGAACCTCTGTTTCAACAAAGGCAAAGGGACCAGACATGATGACAAGTACTAGCATGGTAAATAATTTTTTTTGTGACTTTTGATATAGGACACTAAGATAAAAAACTGAAAGGTAAACTAACAAGACAAAAAAGCAAAGGTAAAATGTAGTGTGAAACTCCCCTATCTTGTAGATTGGAGTCCCCGGCAACGACGCTAGAAATTTGCTTGATGCGCGAGAGATGATAATGACTTCTCGCCCTTCGTTGGTTACCCCAAGTGGAAGGTGAGATGTAGGATAGCAAAAAATTTCCCCTATGTAGAGGATAGGGTTTGTCTCCCGTAGGACTCCGAAAGCTACAAGTAGGTGTCAACGGAGCAATTGACATGAACCTGCACACAATACAAATAACTTTGCTCCCAACGAAGTTCAGAGAGGTTGTCAATCTCTCCGGTCTTGTTGTTTACAAAGGATCAAACGCAAGGGATAACGATAATGGTGATAGCAGCTGAAAGTAAAAGCAGGAAATAAATTGAGCGTGTAAACAGTGATGAGAATATGGACCCGGGTCCCGTGATGTTCACTAGTTATGTCTCTCTCCCAAAAGACGATAAGGCTGCTATGCAAGGTAAACAAATCACAGCTTGGCAATTGACAGGATTAAAAACGCACCGCAATGCTAACTATGCTACAAAGAAAGGAAGAGGCTCAAAAGCATGGGCGGTACGGCAAAATAATTAGACTGAAATCCAACTGTATCTACTACTAATCGTCCACCTTGAGATATCCATCCAAAACATCTCGCTGGTATTAAGTTGCGAGCCCCACCCAAAGTGTAAACCCTAAGCAACAGACAACTGCATTAAAAGAACTTTGCGTAAAGTAAAAAATCCTTGCAACGGCGGTCACAAGCACCGTTGTTTTCCCCCTTGTGGAAACATAACATCCCCTAGACTCATGTTTCTGTCACTCAAGCGTTTCATCAAGGGGCATGAACCCACAATCGAGCATAATGTTCCCTCTTGGAGTCACTACCTACTACTTGGCCAAAGCAATAAACAGCAACGGAGAACATGCAAGAATTACTTAGGAACAAAAATATAAAATATAATAACCAAATATATTACTCTATCAAAAACTTAACATAGTCTCATAATCCATAGGATCCCAGCAAACTCAGCATAGCAACAGCAGAAAGAATTACATATGTGCCTTGATCATGTAGGGCATCTCACAAGGTCTAATCCATGAAGAACAAAGAGGGGAGGAGAACATCACATAGCTACTGACCACGGACCAATGGTCCAAGGTAGACTACTCACGGATCATCCGGGAAGCATCCATGGTGGAGGGGAAGCTCCCGGAGGTCAATCCTCCCTCCGACAGGGTGCCGGGAAGAAGTCTGCTGGCGCTCTCGATCTTGGAAGCGCGGCGGCGGCGAAACAGAGGCGAGATCGCAAAAAAGGGTTTTGTCTTTGGAAGAATCCCGTCACGGAGAATAAATAGGCGAAGAGGGGCCACCATGGGTCTAGCCCCCCCTTGGAGCGGCCAGGCCCTAGGGCGCGCCACCAGGGCGCCTAGGCCCCTGGTGGTAGCCCTTTGGGCCCACCTAGGTGATTCCGGAAGATTATTCTACGCTGATTTTTTTTATCTGATTTTTCCCGAATTTTTGGAGCACTTTTAATATGGGGGAAACCTGAAATAGAAAAACAGTAGAAAACTGGGGTGCACTGAGTTAATAAGTTAGTCCAAATATGATCAAAAGTGTATGAAAGTGTATCTAGATCACAGCAATATCACAGAAAACATGCATGGAGCAAGCAGAAATTATAGATACGTTTGGGACGTATCAAGATCGACGGCTCCCAAGCCTCCACGCCGCCTCTGGAGGGATCCAGCCAGCCTCCATCCGCACCGGGACCCACAGGCCCGAGATCTGCCGCCGTGGGCCGTTCCGGGCCCAATCTGGATCATGCCGGCGCCCTCCACGGTGGAGCTCCTCCACGGCCGCCCGCGACTCCGGCGAGCAGCCGCCGAAAGCAGAAGCGGCCGCGTCGCCCGCGCCCGGTGAGCCACCCGGCCGCCCCTTCCTCCATTCCTCTCCCTCACCGCCTTCCCTTCCCCTGTGCAGCCGCAGCCGCCGCCATGGCTGACATGGAGCCGAGCTCGAGGATCTCGAGATCCTCCCCGTCCAGCCACCGCACCGGGCCGCCGCGTCCTGGACCCAGGTCGTCGCGCCCTCCGCACGCCTGATACGTCTCAAACGTATCTACAATTTCTGCTTGCTCCATGCATGTTTTGTGTGATATTTCTATGATATTGATACACTTTCATACACTTTTGATCATATTCGGAATAACCTATTAACTCAGTGCACCATAGAGCCAGTTTCTGTTTTCTGCTGTTTTTGTATTTCAGGTTTTCCCATTACTTAAAGTGCCAGAAAAATTCCGGAAAAAAATATAAAAAAATCAGTGTTCCAGAAGCTTCCTTACGCCCGAAGGAGAGCCAGAGGGGCCCCACCAGTCGTCGAGGCGGCCTGTGGGCGCGGACTAGGGGTAGGCCGCGCCGGGTACCCGCTTGCACCCCCTGGGCACCGCCTCGGACTCCCCCTTGGCCCTTATTTTTACTCGCGTCGCGAAAACCCTGATTCCAGAACCCTTTTCTCCAGAAGCAATTCCGATCTCCGCCGCCATCGCCACCAAGTTTAGGGGGACCAGAATTCATGTGCCGGCACCCTGCCCGGACGGATCTCCATCGACGGTGCTTCCTCCCTCCATGATGCGGGAGTAGTTCCTCCTCGGGGTTGAGGTTTGTACCAGTAGCTATGTGGTCTTCTCTCTCTCCCATGATGTGATCTTCATTGTGATCATAGGCTATGTTAATCTAGGATGATCCCATGATGTTTCCCCTTCTTCTATGTATTGGATTGGTGTACTCACTTGCAGGGCCGGACCTGGTGTATGGCCAAAGGGGCGACGGCCCAGGGCCCATGCCGGAGGGGGGCCCATGATGCAGTATATACCGAACAAAAAATAGGCTAGATTTTTTTAATCAAGAAGGGCTAGGCCCCCATCAGATAGCGGTAGCGGTGGATGATACGAGCAAATCGTCGTCACGCAAGACGCAATTCACGTGAGATGCCTTCCTTTCGCTAATTCGCGTGTGTGTTCGTGGCTTCCTCGGTTCGTCTTCGACCGCCGCCCGTTGATCGGCGCATCGCTTGGCGCATCGATCGGCCGGCCCAGCAGCCGCGTCTGCTTGTAGCCGCTGCGCGCGTTAGTCCGACAGCGGCAAACCGGCCATCCGGCAGCCGGCAAGGCGGCAAAGTGCACCATAGTTCACAGTACGTATCCAATCTGGCAAGCGAGAAGTGGCCGGCCCTGTTCCTGATCCACCCCCTCCCCTCAACTTCAATAGTATTCAACTATTTATTTACCATCTTCCAATTTCTGTGTTATAGTTTTAAAATTTAATGTATACTTTTTTAATTCAATTTTTCAAAGTATGTATTCAACCATTCTATTTTTTTGTCATTCTGTGTACACATCTAGGGTTCTGACCATTCAATGTATAGATTTCTAAATCTTTGTATCCTCTTATCTTAATAGTTTTAGGACGTTGGCATGCCATGTTGCCTAAGAAGTATTTGCCGGATGCTAAAAACAGAGAGAAAAGGATAAAAAGTGATCCAAAAATTGAACCTTGGAAGGGTTCTTTGAATAAGTACTTGCAATGTTGAAGTCCTTGAAGAACAAGGACAAGAAACTAATCCTGAGCATAAAAATTCAGATGTTGAGGCCAATGAAGATTGGGCAAGTGGAGTTGTTGTTGATAGAGACAATCAAATTTGGTTCTTGTTTGAGATAATCATGTCATGTTAGTTTTATTTTTCTATCTTTTTAGTATTTCTATCTTAATATTGGTATTGTCCAATTATTATAGTCAAGTATCTAACTAAAAATGTGTCACGCACACACATCGATATATATGGTCTTAGGATAGAAGGGCCCATGTCGTCGACTTCGCCTAGGGCCTCTCGAAACATAGGACCGGCCCTGCTCACTTGATCTTATCTAGTATAATCCCCGAGACCATGGTGACAGCGGTCTATCAGACATGGATTAGAAGAATATTTTCATGAGTGATTTCCTCTTTTGTGTGTGGATTGAAGATTGAGAGTCTCTTGGTGCTTGTCTTTGACTATCATTTAGATATGTTGTGGTGATTGTGGTACTCTCTTTGGATGGCCGCAGTGACATTGGGAAATCCATAGATGAGAACTACGAACTCTGAGGTGTGCTTTTGTAGCCCTACATCATTCTCGTCCTCTCTTGACCACAAAGGAATGACCTCCGAGTACGTCTCCATTGCATGTTTTATGGGAAATATCATGTGATTAGACTATGTTAATGTTGTTGGGAGTTGCCACTAGTGAAAGTATGAAGCCTAGGCCTTGTTTCCACCATTGCAATACCGTTTGTGCTCACGTCTGCCACTTGTTTGCTTGCTGCACTTTTTATTACAGATTTATATTAATTCGTTTTGCCACACCTATCGCCCATATTTTACCATCTCTTCGCCGAACTAGTGCACCTATACAACTCCTAGTTGTATTAGGTATGTTGGGGACACAGGAGACTTCTTGTATCTTAATTGCAGGGTTGCTTGAGAGAGACCATCTTCAACCTCTACTTCCCTGAGTTCGATAAACCTTAGGTCATCCACTTGAGGGATATTGCTACTGTCCTACAAACCTCTGCGCTTGGAGGCCCAACATAGTTTACAGGAGTAGAAGCGTGCGTAGACATCAACGCTTCCCGGGCCCGCCTGCACCTCGACGGAGCGCAGCTCCTCATCGACCTGGTCGCCGCCGGAGCCACCAGCCATGGCCTGCCCGACCCAGTCGGGAGCGAGGAGCCAACCGCTGCCAGGTGGGCTGCACCAGCGCCAGCGGCCCATCCGGGCGTCCCCGCAGCCCAGCGCACTCCAACGCCAAGGTGAAGCGGTGCTATCCAACGCCACCGCCGATCCGGGCCTTCGGCCCATGGTGAGCCCCTTGTTGTTTTTCCTTTTTTTCTTTTCATGTGTGAGTTTGTTGGGCTAGGCCCATTTGTTGCTGCTGATTAGCGCCCATGGCAGGATATAGTATCCAGCGCCCCCTTTTAGGCCCAGTAGACTCAGATTTGGCCCATGGGAAAATTTATATTTTTCTAGATAGATTTAATTGGCACATTGTATTGCTTTTTTCCGAGGCTTGTATCTTTTAGACCGTAGATCAGATTGCGACGATCTTAACATATAAATTGCTTAGAATTTTGTCAAGTTTAATAAAATGTGATCCTTTTCCATGTTTGCACTTGTCTACATGCTATTTTCCTACTAATTACAATGCATGCCACTGTAAAATGTAATAGGCCATAACTTTTTAACCGTTGCTCCGATTAAAATGTTCTTTATATGTAACTTGACTAGAATTTCATAAACATTGTGTTTATGCTATTGTCGGCTGTTCATAACCAACCTAAGTCATGGTTTAGTGCAGAAAAGTACCAAATACTTAAATCGTCGTGGGGTCCATAGTGTTATGCCATGTTTAGGATTGTGCCTCACTTAAATTGACTAGCATGGATAGCTTAATTTATGCTTCACCTCTTGCCATGATTGTGTGATATGTCATACTTTAGTGAGGTGCCATGTTAACAACATTTTCTCATGTTGTTGTAGCTAAACAATTTAAACCATTCTAAATGTGCGGTATCGTCGTGTGTGACGAATACTCTACTTAACCTGTTAGTAACCGCTCTCGACGATAGATGTGATGTCGTATTGCGTTGTCTCATGTTGCCTTCTTGATGTTGTTCGCTGGTGATTGCTTCGTAGTAATAGATGCTTGCTCGACGCTTGCCTTTCCAGTGTTTCCTTCTTGTGTGCTTCCGCAGGTACTCTCGGAGACGTTGCGAGCTTGCGATCGACTACACCTTTGGTTTCGTCTTCTCATTAGGTAAGGGGGAGCATATATCATGGTTATAACTTTTAGCTCACTTGTGCCTAGATATAGGATAGAACGATTGCTTGATCCTACGACCTTACATTTAATCCTCCATATTAAAACCCAAACAACCCTGTTCCTCCACATCCCAGCAAACCTTTGTTTGGCCATATACCTTGCTTGCTTGACCACTGCTTAGTATGCATGCTTAGGATGCTATCAACTGTTCCCCTGTTACTCCTTGGATTGGGATATCACATTATTATATTGTTTTGGATGATATGATTATTATAATGTTGACTATACTCGATGAAGGATGGAAGGTCCAGACCATCACGGCCCGATGCTTTGTTCCATTTGAGTCACCTAGGATCTGAGATCCGGGTATTGGTTCTAAGACTAAGCATGCCTAACCGCGTGTGGGGTTCTATGGGGTCCGCTCTTATTGCCTACCTAGCTCCAAACAGTTCTTGTGGTGGCCCAAGCCGATTTACCATTTGCAAACATGTGTGTGCGAGTTGACCGGCCTCGCAGTTTTCAAAACAACCCGGGTCAGCGGAGACATGGTTTCTCTAGTTGGTCCAACCTGTCCGGCTGAGGACACGAGCTCAGTTGAGCAGATACGGATAATCCAAACCCGAGGCAGACGGTAGACACCAGATCGAGAGCGTGGTCGGCTCCTGAACTAGATGTCGACTCACCAGGGGCCACCCGGAATTGTGCGTTGTTAGTTAGAGGGATTATGACGTCTGAACTCTCGGAACAACTCTTCCATGAGTGTCTTTAACGGCCCCGACTGAGAGAACCGGCGTACATGCAGAGCTTATAATGGGCAGTTGGTACACCCCTGCAGGGTTAAATCTTTTCGAGAAGCCGTGACCATGGTTATGGACGACTTGGAACCTACGTCTTGTTCATTGATAACATCAACTGAATCATAATTAAAACTTGATCATCGTGTGTGTGCCTTGACTGCTTCTTGTTCGTCGGGATGCGAAGATGAGGACAAGGATAGGATAGGTGTTATGTTTGCGTAAGTAGCTGATAGTAAGACTTGTTGGAGGCGATTCCTCATTGAATGCTTGGTTCTCATCTTACTCTATATAGATCGTTAGCCACCTCATATATTGCTAGTGTGGCTGCAACCTCAACCACTACCCCCTTCTTACCGTGAGAAGTTAGTTACAAGACTTGTTGATATAGCTCACCCCTTCTTTTCTCTTTTACGCACGTTATGCAAACGATCTTGTACTACAGAGGAGCTCGACAACCCTTCTTCTGGACGCCTTCGCGGAGACTCGACGATGACTAGTTAGGCGGATCCCGGCGGAGAGCCTGGACCCGTGTGGTTACGGGAAGGGTGTGTTTTACCTTTGCCACTAGGCATTTGATTGTAGTCTGTACTCAGACATGTATCTTCCGCTGATGTATTTTAATTAAGGCAGTTGTATGCCGATTGTATGAGATGTTGTATCCTGGTAGTTGTAATGTTGTGATATCATGTTGGAAATCCGGGGCATATGACATTGTCATATGTCGCGGTGGGACCGATATGTGCTTCGTCCTCGGGTCTGGATGGAAACATCTAGATCTGGAAACGTAACCGCATATCGGGTCTTACATTTCCCGTGGTGTTTGCCTTAACTTGTTTGAATCACTTGCATTAAGCTCCTGATGAAAATATTATTTCGGTTGCTTCTGGGAACAAGTAAATCTACATTGCGTGGGTCTTAATCTTGCGCAACTGGTGTTCCTGGCATTCCTTTTTTTGACATGCTGAACCAACATGTGTTCTTTTCAATTTGGTACAAGTAGTTATAAATTATGTGATGTCAACTTCTCTTCATCTATGAGTAGGTTGGTCTTCATGTCGCTGGTGCTTCTCCCATCTTCCTGTCTCTACTTCCCCTTGTTACGCATCTCCGATGCTTTTTCTTGCTAGGTAATACTACATTGTATGCCTTCTAATGTCACACTGAAGTTACTCCAAGTTACACTGAAGTTAAATGTGTCCTTCTGGTGTCACACTGCTTGCTTGTGCCCTTCTAGTGCCACACTGTAATTACTTTCAACAATAGCAAATTTAACATTTAAATTCTAAAGTACAACAATGGAAACAGTAAATTTTGACGAACACTTAAATTATGGAGTACAACAGTAGCAATAACATGTCTTTTTTTCTCTTTGTTGCAGTCAGCGTGAGCGAGATGGTGGCTCTCTACAAGCTCTTCAAGAGCATCAACGATACCCAGCTAGGGGTGAAATCTTAGGCGTGGCGAGGTGTGCCTAGAGTTATGGGCGTGGCGAGGTGGAGGGGGAATCCCACTTGAAGTTGTATTGTATTTGCTGAGAGTAGTTAGTATCAAAGATGTGATTGTTAAATTAATTGTGGTGTTTATCTGGGTGTGGAATATTGTATTAAACTGATGTTGGTTATTATTTGAAGATTTTTCATCTCTTTTCTCTCAATATTCATATTGGTATATTTGTTTTTAATTAGCTGTGAAAAATAAAATCTGCTAATGAGATCCTCTAGAATCTGAAAATTTGGACCCACTTGCTGGATAAAAGGTGGCTGAAATCAAAAAAAGGAAAATCCAAATTTGTTGAGCCAAAAAGCCCATGGTCCAAGATAAATAGGTTGGTATGTTGGGCTTGGCCCATGTTGCTGAACAAAATTGATAGAAAAATATATAAATAAGTTGAATTATTAGGATTGACCCATGTAAACCACCGAACCGGATTGGGCCGATCTCAATTTATGACGATTTGGTTTCATCACAATTTTTCCATGTTGGGCTCGCCACGTAGGATTGGGCTAGAGTGCCAGTGACGATTTAGGATCGTCATAAATGTTGCGACGATTCGGAAATCGTCGTAAAATTTATGACGATTTCGGCCAAAATGTCATTATTTTCAATTTCTCATGGCTCCTTTTTTACACTCTGTTTTTCGTCATAAGATCGTTGTAAATTAAAAATCATGGCGATATAGTGATGAAAATGGAGCATCGTGTATCAACATATTTCTTGTAGTGAAGGTAGACGGAGGCCATGACTTTGATGGAACAATTGGAGTAGTTTCACCGGTTTGCAGGGACAACTCGGGCTCCTTCCTGGGCTCTTCAGCACTGGTTATACAGGGCATGTATAATCCAAGAATACTAGAAACCATAGCTTGTAGGGAGGGACAAGCGTTGGCTGAAGATCTGGAGTTGCATGCACATTGTAATCTCGAGTGGATACAAGAAAATTGTCAATGACATCAAGAATGAATGTGGAGATCAACATCGCGCAACGTCAAGGAGATTCGCCTTTGAATTAGAAATTTTGACACTTGTGATTTCATGTATGAAAGAAGAGGGGCAAATGTTGATACTCACAATCTTGCTAAATTTTCTTTGTCTCCCTAGAGGGCGCCACCTGTGGCTAATCAACCCTCATGATCCTCTATGTATCATTCCTAAGATTCCGGTTGATCAATAAAGGGAAGACTAGTATTGCTAAAAAACCTAAATAACTAGCATTCTCTTTTTCCTTGTCAACATATCCTCTGGTATATACATCGAGCGATGTATACAGAGTTCAACAAAAAAAACAGCGTGCTATAGCGACGCTATAACGATATTATAGCATATTAGGAAAGAAAATGCTATATTTTACCAAATTTAGTCGCTACGGTGATATTTGCGCTATTAGCACGCTATATGTGCTATAACGTTGTAACTTGTAGCGTTATATCATACCCATGACGATTTTTTTTTAAAAAGGGAAGCCAGACCACAACCCAACAAGGCCAAAACAACTGTCGGCCACACCCCTCTCACTCCCCTTTTTACACGACAATGACCATAATTTTATGTTTAAAAAGAAACATGAACTTTCTTGGGTTGTTGCTTGATTGAAATAGTGGCATCTCGTCCATGTTGTACTTGGTCACCATGCATAATAATTAATGAAAATGGTCCCCTTGGACTGCTTTTTGCTCCCCGTAGCTTCTGCTTTCTTCAATGTTGATGTTGGGATGTCGTACTGTGTTTGACCAGTTTAAAATTTGTTCTTCCACTTAGATATAGAGTATTTTTTTCTGAATATAAATCTTAATTTGCGCTTGGATTTGGCTAAGAACAGGGACAAACTGCCTTGGATTTGATCCTCATGCATGTGTTGCTCTCGGGGAAAATTTAATTGCTGAAATACTTATTTTTGGATATATTTATAATCTTTTAGAAACGATATTTTGAAATATAGCACGCTATTAACGCGCTATAACTTGTGTAGCGTTTGGAGAAGAGGCTCGTTCTATTTTGTAGCGCGCTATTTTTTTCATTGATACAGACTGCAAAATTCAGCAGTTGAACAACATCAATCCCAAAAATTAAAATAATCTGAGATCGCATGCTTTGCCTCACATAATTGGACCTAGGCTGGAATCATCACACGTGCATCGATGATGACGAGTCCAACCCAAGGTTAAACTTCAAATTCTTATCCACAAAACCAAGATTTGATCCACCACCTTAAAAAGATATGATGTTGGCGCGCATCAACATAGCCTGATCAAAGTGTTTACGGGGTCTGAACTTTTTTGCTTTCTGTACTTTTAAGGAGTTGGAGATGCTCTTAGAGCATCTCCAGCCGTTTGGCCCCCAAGCCGTTTTTCGGCGCTATTTTAGCGCCCCTTGGGGGGTGATACGTCCAAAACGTATCTATAATTTATGCTTGCTCCATGCATGTTTTGTGTGATATTGCTATGATCTAGATACACTTTCATACACTTTTGATCATATTTGGACTAACCTATTAACTCAGTGCACCCCAGTGCCAGTTCCTGTTTTCTGCTGTTTTTCTATTTCAGTTTTCCCCCATATAAAAAGTGCCAGAAAAATTCCGGGAAAAATACAGGAAAAATCAGCGTACAGGAAGCCTCGAGAAGAGCCCGGGAGGGGCAAGAGGGGGGGCCAGGGGGGTCCATGCGGCCACCCGGCGCGGCCCCACCCCTGGCCGCGCCAGGGGGGCGCCTGGGGCCCCTGGTTCACCTCTGGCTGCCCCAATTCGCCTATTTATCCCCCGTCACGGGAAAACTCCAAAACGAGAACCCTATTCCGCGAACTCGCCTCTGTTCCGTCGCCGCCGCGCTTCCAAGATCGGGAGCACCAGAAGACCTCTTCCCGGCACCCTGCCGGAGGGAGGATTGACCTCCGGGAGTCTCCTCTCCACCATGGATGCTCCCCGGATGTCTCGTGAGTAATTTTCCTTGGACCATGGGTCCGTGATCAGTAGCTATGTGATGTTCTCCTCCCCTCTTTGATCTTCATTGTTTAGACCTCGTGAGATGCACTACATGATCGAGGCACCTTTGTAATATTTCTGCTATTGCTATGTTGAGTTTGATCGGATCTGATGGATTATGAGATTATGTTCAGATTGTGATAGAGTAATATATTTGGTTTTTATCTCTTGTATTTTTGTTCCTAAGTAATTCTTGCATGTTCTCCGTTGTTGTTTATTGCTTTGGCCAAGTAGTATGTAGTGACTTCAAGAGGGAACGTTGTGCTAGATTGTGGGTTCATGCCCCCCCCCCCCCCGATGCCATGCTTGAGTGACTGAAACATGAGTCTAGGGGATGTGTTGTTGCCACAAGGGGGAAAACAACGGTGCTTGTAACCGCGGTTACAAGGATTGTTTACCTTACGCATAGTTCTTTTTAATGCAGTTGTCTATTGCTTTGGGTTTACACTTTGGGTGGGGCTCGCAACTTAATACCAGCGAGATGTTCTGGATAGATATCTCAAGGTGGATGATTAGTAGTAGATGCAGTTGGATTACGGTCTACTTACTTTGGCGTACTGCCCGTGCTTTTGAGCCTCTTCCTTTATTTTGTAGCATAGTTAGCATTGCGGGGCGTTCATAATCCTGTCAATTGCCTTTCTGTAATTTGTTTACCTCGCATAGCAATTTTATCGTCTTTTGGGAGAGAGACATCACTAGCGAACATCACGTATCCCGGTCCATATCCTTATCACTGTTTCCACGCTACATTTACTTTACTGCTTTTATTTGCTATCATTATCCCTTGCGTTTATCCTTTGTAAACAACAAGACCGGAGAGACTGACAACCTCTCTGAACTTCGTTGGGAACAAAGTTATCTGTGTCTTTGTGCAGGTCCGCATCAGTTGCGCCGCTGGCACCTACTTATCATCTCTGGAGTCCTGCTGGAGACAAACCTTGGTATCTTCACCGAGGGAAAACTGTTGTTGCACTACATCTTAACCTTCCACTTGGGGTAACCAACGAAGAGGCGAGAAGCCATCAAGCAAGTTTTCTGGCGCCGTTGTCGGGGACTCCAAGTGCTAAGATAGGGGAGTTGCACACTACCCTTTACCTTATTTTTTTAGTCTTGTTAGTTTATCTTTCAGTTTTTATCTTTGTGTCTTTTATCAAAATTTACAAAAAAAAATATTTATCTTGCTAGCTGTCATTATGTCTGGTCCTTCTGCCTTTGTTGAGACAGAGGTTCTCACCTTTAAACAAAGAGGTGGAGAAAGTTTAAAAGATGCTTGGTATAGAATTAATGATTCTCATAGAAAAGCCACCAAGAAGCAATCCACTACTATCCTGCTTAGAAATTTTTATGTTGGGATTACTCCTTGGAATAGGTTCATATTAGATACTGCTATCAATGGGAATTTTCTAGAAGCCCCGACTTGGGAGTCTCTTAATGTTATTGAAAATCTTGTTGGAAATCTCCCTATTGCTAGAGTACAAGAAGATATAACTCTATCTCACATTATGAAGAAACTTGAAAAGATAGAGTTAGAAATACCAAGTATAACTAGGATAAATGAGTTGGATCGCAAGATTCAAGGGAATTTGAATAGGCTTGATAGCTCCATGCTTAAAATTATTAAAACTTTGGAGGTCATCAAATCCCGTGATACGGATCTTTCTAGGATAGATAAGATTGAGGAAATCATTAATACTTTAGGAACTACTTTCTCCTCAATCAAACCAAAAAAGGTTGAGACTTCGGCAAGAATGGAACCTAAGTTCAATTATGTCCCTAAGGTTCCCCGACCTAAAAATAAGCCACCTATTGCCAAAGAAGTTGAAACCGTGAAAACTTTGGAAGAAATACCTCTCTTTGATAATTTTATAAATGAATCTTCCATTGATTTTCCGCCTTTTGGTTTTCTCCCTAGAAGTATCTTCATTAGGCCTTTATTTGAAAGAACTCCTAAGACTAGTTGTACAATTGAAGAGCTTTTTGATGATCTTGATAATGATTCGATTGATACAACTTGATCTTTTGCATCATGCCTAGCTAATGGCTTTAAAGAAGCGCTTTCGGGAGGCAGCCCGCAACGAATTTAGGTGTTTCTTTTTGCTTTTGTTGTGTCTTGGTGATTGTTACTACTGTAGCAACATCATTGTATCTTTATTTTTCAGCTTTGTGCCAAGTTATAGCCTCTTACGGCAAGGGAAGTAAAAGTTGTGACATGTTGTCCAGAAAACAGATTATGTCCTCGTGACCAGAAAAATTCCAGACAAATCCCAATTCATCTTTTTGAGCTGAAATTTTTACACCGTGTGCTCCATACAATTACGAAACTTCTGTATGTTCTGAGTTTTTTTATTTGAGTTGCAGAAGTGCCCCTAAAAAATCCTTTACTATCTGTTGTTCTGTTTTTCACAGATTCTGCCACGTTTTGTCTCTCTTAACTTTTGCAAACCTTAAGCTTGCTTTTTCTTTGCAAAAACTTTTTTGCAATCTTGATAAACAGTCGCTCTTCAAGAATATATTTATATCCAGTGGAGAAAAATTATTTATTAAGGGTACTAACCTCTCTAATCAGCTTATGATGAGTTATGTATGAAGGGAGTTTTCAAGTGTGCGATGGAAGATGATGAAAGAAGATCCAGGAGTGTCAAGCGCTCAAGCTTGGGGATGCCCCCATGCATCCCCATTAAATATTCAAGGAGACTCAAGCGTCTAAGCTTGGGGATGCCCCCGTGCATCCCATTCTCCATCAACAATCATCGGTTCGTCCTTCGTCTCACTATATTTTTATCACTTCATGTGTTATGTGCTATGCTTGGAGCGTCTCGCTCTTAGGTTTTGTTTTTAGTTTTCTTTAGCTTTTCTTGCTGTTCATAACAAGTTAGATCCTGTCTTACTTTGTGTGAGAGAGAAACATGCTCCACTTTCAAAATTTAGAACACATCATAGGATTTTTCCTGCTTATCTTTTTGCTGTTGTGTGTTCTTTATCTTTTCATAGCTACTGCCATGCTTAGTTTTAGTCTTAGTTTTGTCTTTAGCAAGAGCCTTGGCTTTTGTTTAGTTTGTTGCTGGAACTCTTTTTAGTTTTCATGCTTATCTTGTTAAAGAGAGTTGGTTGTTGCACTGAGTTGTGTCTTGTCTTGAAAGTAGGTAGTTGAGGTTTCTATTTAATTCTAGTAGTAGCTTGCAATAGTTTTGAGGTATTGTTGTGAGTAATGTTTGAACTTTTGATGTCAAGAGCTCTAGCCTATTAGTGATACGTGTCGTATTTTGGGCAATCCGTGTTTATTTTCGAAATGTACAAAATTAGTTGAGAACTCTAGCTACTAGATGGATCACTATTCTTCTGAGGAGTCGAATATCAGAGAACACTCATGTACCATGAGTCGAGGATGCGCAAGGATAACCAAACCCCCATACACTCCTCCTCGGGGTACTTGTCTCTTTGTGAACCTCCTTATTAGATTGAGAGTTACCGATAATACGTGCATGAGTTCTTCGGACTAATGTAAGTATTGAAAGTTGACACTTCCACCTTCCCATATTTTTCTAGCCTTTCCTGTGTCGTGCATTGCCTTCTTCTCACTCCGAGAGTTGGTGTCCACCTTCGCCGGTACATGCAAACCCTTGGCATGATACGCTCTGTCATCATAAGCCTCCTTATATCTTTCCTCAAAACAGCCATCATACCTACCTATCAAGGCATTTCCATATCCTTTCCGAGTTATATTGCCATGCAACATCCACATCTTCATGAATTGATCTTCATGTCATACATGTTCCTGCTACACTGGCAGCGGCATACATTGCATACATCATGATAGTTACATCTTCTTTATGTTTTGAGTACCTTGTAAAGTGTGAAAGATCTCCTTTACCTTCTTGTAAAATAAAGTGTTGCCCTTAAGTGAGGAAAAGATCCCAAAGTGGACACATTAAAAGATCCCGAAGAGGACAAATGAGAGTTAAATAGAAAGAGCCATTGAGGCCACAAAAAATACAAAAAAATAGAAAAAGAGAAAAATAAAGAAAAAGAGAGAAAGGGGCAACACTACTATCCTTTTGAGAGATCCACACTAGTACTCCCTTTATATCTTTGTACTCCATAGAGATGATCTTTTTGCATATAGTTCCATTGGAGAGCTTCCTAGCTCGTATGTGCATCCGTTGCATGGCAATCCCTACTCCTCACATCATATCTATCATTTGACATCTCCTGCCTATGATTGTCCTCATTGATGTGAGCCTTTCTCATCCTTTTTGTCTTCCTCCTCCACCATATTTCTCTCTTTGCCATCCTAAGTGTCAACTTTCGTACTTACGCTCATCCATTGCATGAGTGCTCAAAATATCGAAAAGGAGTGGATCAAATTGACTTGTACCTGGCTAGTGGTCTGGGGACGAGTCAAGATAAGATTCCAAAGAAGACCAAGTGTGAAACTTTAGTAGATTGAGTTCTCAACACAAAAATACTTTTTCTCGTATTCCCTATCACCCTTCTTGCACGCAAACACCATTTGGAGACATTCGAGTCACGGACAGCGAGAGCTCTTGCACCTAATGTTCTTTTGTTACTTGTTTCAATGCTAATATAAACTCTTGCATGTTATGACTTGATTTTAATCTCTAACCTTGATTACTTTACTTTTCAAAGTTCTTTTATGGTTGCTAGCATGTCACCACAGACATTATGTTGTTATCATTTACCTACTCGAGGACGAACAGGAATTAAGCTTGGGGATGTTGATACGTCCAAAACGTATCTATAATTTCTGCTTGCTCCATGCATGTTTTGTGTGATATTGCTATGATCTAGATACACTTTCATACACTTTTGATCATATTTGGACTAACCTATTAACTCAGTGCACCCCAGTGCCAGTTCCTGTTTTCTGCTGTTTTTCTATTTCAGTTTTCCCCCATATAAAAAGTGCCAGAAAAATTCCGGGAAAATACAGGAAAAAACAACGTACAGGAAGCTTCGAGAAGAGCCCGGGAGGGGTCAGAGGGGGGGGCAGGGGGGCCCAGGCGGCCACCCGGCGCGGCCCCACCCCTGGCCGCGCCAGGGGGGCGCCTGGGGCCCCTGGTCCACTTCTGGCTGCCCCCCTTCGCCTATTTATCCCCTGTCACGGGAAAACTCCAAAATGAGAACCCTATTCCGCGAACTCGCCTCTGTTCCGCCGCCGCCGCGCTTCCAAGATCGGGAGCACCAGAAGACCTCTTCCCGGCACCCTGCCGGAGGGAGGATTGACCTCCGGGAGTCTCCTCTCCACCATGGATGCTCCCCGGATGTCTCGTGAGTAATTTTCCTTGGACCATGGGTCCGTGATCAGTAGCTATGTGATGTTCTCCTCCCCTCTTTGATCTTCATTGTTTAGACCTCGTGAGCTGCACTACATGATCGAGGCACCTTTGTAATATTTCTGCTATTGCTATGTTGAGTTTGATCGGATCTGATGGATTATGAGATTATGTTCAGATTGTGATAGAGTAATATATTTGGTTTTTATCTCTAGTATTTTTGTTCCTAAGTAATTCTTGCATGTTCTCCGTTGCTGTTTATTGCTTTGGCCAAGTAGTAGGTAGTGACTTCAAGAGGGAACGTTGTGCTAGATTGTGGGTTCATGCCCCCCCGATGACATGCTTGAGTGATAGAAACATGAGTCTAGGGGATGTGTTGTTGCCACAAGGGGGAAAACAACGGTGCTTGTAACCGCGGTTACAAGGATTGTTTACTTTACGCAGATTTCTTTTTAATGCAGTTGTCTGTTGCTTTGGGTTTACACTTTGGGTGGGGCTCGCAACTTAATACCAGCGAGATGTTCTGGATAGATATCTCAAGGTGGATGGTTAGTAGTAGATGCAGTTGGATTACGGTCTACTTACTTTGGCGTACTGCCCGTGCTTTTGAGCCTCTTCCTTTCTTTTGTAGCATAGTTAGCATTGCGGTGCGTTCATAATCCTGTCAATTGCCTTTCTGTAATTTGTTTACCTCGCATAGCAATTTTATCGTCTTTTGGAAGAGAGACATCACTAGCGAACATCACGTATCCCGGTCCATATCCTTATCACTGTTTCCACGCTACATTTACTTTACTGCTTTTATTTGCTATCATTATCCCTTGCGTTTATCCTTTGTAAACAACAAGACCGGAGAGATTGACAACCTCTCTGAACTTCGTTGGGAACAAAGTTATCTGTGTCTTTGTGCAGGTCCGCGTTAGTTGCGCCGCTGGCACCTACTTATCATCTCTGGAGTCCTGCTGGAGACAAACCTTGGTATCTTCACCGAGGGAAAACTTCTGCTGCACTACATCTCAACCTTCCACTTGGGGTAACAAACGAAGGGGCGAGAAGCCATCAGGGGGCGCTCAGGCGGCGAAAGGATTTGGGGCGACCGGACCCCTAGTCGCGGCCCCAAGGTCGCCCCCCGGGCGCCTGGATTCAGCGCAGATTCGTCCAGATTTAGCCCCAATTCGCAAATTCAACACAAACATGAAATTTTGGCGCAGCTCGGCGCACAACATGCAGTACAAATACATAGTTCGACACAAAATACTAAAAACTGTACGAATCAAACTAGGCATTGCCTTTGCGTATCCATAGATGATCCACTAGATCTTCTTGCAGTTGACGATGCACTTGCGGGTCTCGGATCTCCTGACGCATGTTGAGGTAGGTTGTCCAATCTGGCGGTATCTCGTGATCAACAACTACAAGAGGCCCCTGGTTGAGATATGGTTTAGATTCATACAGTGGATCCTCTTTCTCGCTCTCAATGATCATGTTGTGCAAGATGACACAACAATTCATCACCTCCCACATTTGATCTTTCGACCAAGTCTGAGCGGGGTACCGGACAACGGAAAATCGAGATTGGAGCACCTCAAATGCCCGCTCGACATACTTTTTGCAAGACTCCTGGCACTTGGCAAAGTGGGGTACTTACCTCATGGCACAGGGTTTGAGATAGTCTTCACAAATACTGGCCATCTTGGATAGATGCCATCAGCTAGGTAGTATCCCTTGTTGTACTGGTGCCCATTGACCTCGAAGCTCACCGGAGGAGCATGACCTTCCACAAGACTGGCAAAGACATTTGAGCACTGCAGGATGTTGATGTCATTGTGTGTTCCTGGCATGCCAAAGAAGGAGTGCCAAATCCAGAGATCATGTGTAGCAACTTCCTCAAGTATCACACTGCAGTGACCTTTTGCACCCTTATACATCCCCTGTCAAGAAAATGGAAAGTTCTTCCATTCTCAATGCATGCAGTCGATGCTTAAAAGCATCCCAGAAAATCCTCTTGCTTCATTCTCTGCTAGGATCTGTGCGGTGTCTTGAGCATTGGGTTGTCGCAAATACTGTCCTCCAAAGCATCCCACCACTGCTCTGCAGAACTTGTACAAACAATCAAGGGCGGTGGACTCGGCCATGCGCGCATAGTCTCCCTGTTGATCACCAGGAGCTCCGTATGCAAGCATCCTCATGGTTGTTGTGCACTCTTCAAGTGAGGAGAACCTAACTGTGCTGGTGCAATCTTTCTTGCAAACGAAATAGTTGTCGTACTCTCAGAGTGAATTGACAATGCGAAGAAAGCGCTTTCGGCCCATACGATACCGACGCCGGAATACCTTCACGCAGTGCAGGGGAACATCGGCAAAGTAGTCGGAGTAGAGAAAGCAGTAGCCCTCGGAACGTCGCCTCTCTTTTGCCTTCCGGCGGCCCATCTTGGAGTCGCCTCGCTGCGGCGCCGTTGTGGCGGCGAGCATCAGGAGGTGCTCCTCGTCCTAGGCGCTGGCGGCGGTCTCTTCCTCCATCAGCACGGCGAACAGCGCCTCGTTGTCGGAGTCCATCACGGCGTGTGGTTCAGGCAATTCGCCTAACAATTGGGGCGCGGGGCGGGCGCGACCAGGCACCGCCGGTGTGCTGGGTCGGGAATGGACAGCGGGGCGAGCAACGATCCTTTTGCGGCGTGTTTGGCGGCGGGGCAGCGGCTGCCTCGCGATGGCGCGGCGCCGGCGGCGGCAAGGATGGTGGGGAGAGAGGTGGCCGATTTTGGACGGTTTGCCCTGACAGTGGGTCACTCGGCGCTTTTCGCTTCATCCGGCGCGCCCCAAGCGACCCCCAGTGTGTCGGGTTGGCTTGGGATCGCCGGACTCAATTTTGGACCAATCCGACGCTATTTGGGCCCTTGGGGGCGTGGCTGGGCGGAATTCGTCCATCCGGCGCCGGCTTGCGGGAGCGGCTGGAGATGCTCATCTCCAGCCGCGACCCCAAGAGGCCCCCAAGCCGACGCTATTTGCTCCGGACAGACAAAATTTGCCCTGCCACGCCCCCAAGAGTCCAATTAGCGCCGGATTGGGCCGAAAGTAGATCCGGCGATCCCAAGCCGACCCCAGCGCGCTGGGGGGCTCTTGGGAACGCCGGAAGAAACAAAACGTCGCGTGGGGCCGCTCTGTCAGCGAGATACAACTCATCTCCCGCCGTTTTCCACACCCCACCCCCCCCCCCCCGCTCGCCCCCAGCTCCCGACATTTCCCCCAGATCTGCCCCCATGCCGCCGAAGAAGAAATATGTGCCCCCTCGCTGCGCCGATGAGCCAGCTCTGCACCCCAAGCAGAGGAAGCCGAGGGCGCCACTACCAAGGCCGGAGGGATGGACGGACGCCCGGTGGAAGGCCGACGAGTTGCGCCGCGAGGTGATGTCCACTGCTCGGCGCAACAGGCTCGAAGCCCAGCTCCTCCGGGAGAGCATGGAGGTTGCCAAGCAGAAGGCGGCGAAGGATCTGGAGGCCATCCAAGAGGCGGCGGTTGTGGCCAAGCGCGACCTGCAGGAGGCCCTTGCGGCGGCGGCGACCGTCCGCTCTGGCGCGGCCCAGGTTGTCCCCACTCAGCAGAGCGTCGCCTCCCCTGCCGGTATCTTCTCACCTTCGACGCCGTCGGCATGGGGAGGCACACAGTCGCCTGACCCCAGTGGCTTCGACCCCAACCTCTCCTTCCCCCACGCTCCCCTGCGCCCGGCGTCGGCTTCCGGCTCGCCTGCCTACTCGCTGGCCTACGTGTCCACCCCGTCCCTGCTGCGCAGGGAAGCCATCCCCTTCACCGCCGGATTCGAGGATTTCGCCGCGAAGATGGAGCACATCATCACCGTCGGCTCCGAGTCTTTCGCCGGCTCCGAGGCTTTCGCCACCCAGGACGACGAATTCACCCATGACGCCGGCGCCGAAGAAGAGATACAAGGCGACGAGGTCGACGTCGAGGAGACACAGGAGGCGCCCAAGGAGCAGGCCGTCAAAGGAAGGAAGAAGAGGAAGAACGGCGAGGTTGCGCTGAATCGCGTCAAGTGGTCGGCCAAGGAAGACGAATGCCTCGCCGAAGCATGGAAGACAGTGAGTTTGGACCCCATCACCGGCGCCAACCAGAACGGCGACACGTACTGAAACCGCGTCAAGGCCGCATTCGACGAGCGGAAGAAAGTCTACCCCGCCTTCGTCGGCATCTTCATGGACCGCGGCGCGAAAGCCATGGCGTCCCACTGGTCGGCCATCCAGGCGGCGTGCCACAAGTGGCACGACATCCAGGAGGAGGTGCATGCCAGGCCCGAAAGCGGCGCAAGCAATGACCAAAAGGTACGTTCTCGTCGTGAACTCGTCTGTCCTAACCTCGCCGTGCAGATTGCGCGCATGTTCGCCATGTTCCGTGAGGACAATGGCGTTGAGTTCAAGCTCATCACCGTCTTTAGCCGACTCGAGTCGTGCGAAAAATGGAAGGAGCTCCGCCTCCAGCTCTCGAAGACCAAGAACGGTGTCTACGACCCAGACGCGCCGGCACCGGCGGCGTCCGCAGGGCGCCCGACCGAGGGCAACAAGAAGGCCGCGGCGCCGGCTGCCGAGAGGCTGCAGTCGGCCATTGAGAAATGCACCGCCGACGCCGCAAGCAACGCCATGATCAGGGAGGAGAAGGCCCAGGCGAGGTGGTCGGAGCTGCTGAGAAAGCAAGACGCCAAACTCGACCTCCTCAGGACAAACGCCGTCGCAAAGAAGAAGAACACTGACCTCACCTTCCTGGCGACAATGGCGACGATGAATTTGGCCGAGATGGACGCGTCGGTCAGGGAGTGGTTCATCGCCGAGCGTCAAGATCTTGACCCAATTGGCGCCGCCATTGGTCGCGCCACCCGCGCCGCCCGCCTCCTTCACTCCGCCGGCTGCTACACCCACCTCGCCCAGGAGCACGCCGTCGACCCTGGGCACGCCGTCCACACCTTCCGATGGATTCCACGAGGACATTGGTTCTGTCGTCGACCTGAACATGCCCTTTTGCTGAGCCATCGCCAGCCTACTTTTTTTGTTCCCCACAGATCACGCCGTCTGTGGCATGTTTGATCGCCGAGCCATGACGTGTTGATCGCCGAACTTTGCAGTTTTTAAGCGGGAAAACGATCATTCAAACTTTATGTGCAAATCGCCATTCTGTTAAGGTCGCCTTTGGGACCGCGACTGGGGAGCCTTTCCATCCCAGTGTTTTCGCCGCCCGGACGCCCCCCAAACGGCGCTAAAATAGCGCCGAAAAACGGCTTGAGGGGCCGAACGGCTGGAGATTCTCTTAGTCCGAGCGGAACAACGAGTCCTGTGAGACGGGAACGAGGAGTGTCCAGAGTTGTGTAGACCTGCTTGTGGTGTTGCTTACGTGTACGGAGCGCGGGTTTCCCGGGAGTAAGATCTCATCATACGTTCGTTCCCATGGAGCCAGCGATGATGCCCGGGTGCATGATTTTCTCAAGAAATATTCAATAATTCAGTACAAGAAAAGAGCGCACGCACAACACTCTCAGCGCATCACAGATATGTCAGTCCCATACGGGATAGGAAGGCCACGGAGTGGCTTAATGCTTCAAAAAGATAGTAAGTGGTATATGCATAATTGAATAAGTAGCAGTACAGACTGTGCATACCAGTTTTTTCGAATCACACAGAAATAGGATAGGTACTAAAACAAGCTCACTCAACTCAAAATATCAATTGCAAAACCAAATTAAGAAAAAGGCCACATGGAATGAAGCCATTTTATTTGCAAACCCCCGGAACTGGGTATCATCACTTGGTTCCGATGAACAACCCCCACCTCTGCTCGCCAGCAGAGCTCCTCTGAAGTTTCGCGTTCCATCCATTCACAATATCGTCGTAGTCCCCCTGAAAAGAA
This sequence comes from Bromus sterilis, assembly GCA_950022295.1. NCBI lineage: Eukaryota > Viridiplantae > Streptophyta > Magnoliopsida > Poales > Poaceae > Bromus > Bromus sterilis. Next base: position 313,998,579 of record OX465597.1, on the reverse strand, counting down.
ATCAAACCAAGAATTAGACATGCTTGCTAGGAGCATGGAAAGAATGGAGGCTTCTAAACCCCCAATGTCCCTTGAGGACTGTTAAGGGCTCACCTGACCGAAGTCAGCCAGAAAATCATCCTTGTTCTTCTCAACTTCGGCTAGCTCCCTCTGTAAAACTTTCAGGAACTGAAATGGAGAATTGAGCATTAATTAGTATCCGGGAAACTGCTCTCTACATCTTTATGGAAGAAAACATAAGCACTAAAAGTTGCAAATCAATGAGCTGGTGAGGGAATAACCTGATCAGTGCGGTCTTCAGCAATGACATCATGGAAACCAGCATTCTGTAGCATCTGAATAGTTTTGATGAATAAAAGTCAGTGGAGATCAACATTTTCTTACATAAACAGTATTACCAGTATATCATTGCAATTAACTGGCACCTGTCCATAAGCCTCTACATCATGAAGGTCATAACCCCTCTGCTCGATGTATGCCGCAAATTCTTCAGATGGTTTTCCTGGACTCCTACAGTAATCACTGATTAGGACCTTACCACCAGGTTTCAGCCATTTGAAGAAACTTCTAAACAAAGAGGGTTTATCCTGCAAAAGCAAAAGCAACAAGTCATAAAACTGCTATTCTGGCACCAAATAAAGAATGACACGTGGAGTGGTGAAAATATTTTTTCTGTCTTAAAAATTAGTTTTAGATGTAAACAATACATTCCCAATTGTCAATGCAAAACTTGGCATGATCTTATTACATTTAGACTGCAATTAATTCATCTAGGAAGCAATAAAACCTCGGAATGGGCAGTTGATAATATGTTAAAAGAACATACTTGTATGTGAAGGATAGTGTCACGGCTGTAGATTACGTCAAATGTATTGTCTGGGTATGTCTTCGTGGTGCAATCAGCAACTTCAAACTCGACTGCGCACTTGCGTCCAATAGCATGCTCGAGTGCAAATGAAACCATGTTTATGGAAAGATCAATACCAACAACATGAACATCATAGTTTTCAGCCATGTAAAAATCACCACCCCCGATTCCACATCCAACATCAAGCACCTTCTGCCCAGGTTTAAGATCCAGCAAGTCCACAAATTCTTTTGTAGTCTCTGTGAATGACGTTAAATAAGCAGTTGTAAGGGTACATTACAAAGTAGAATATCACATGTTTCATGATGAAAGAAGGTTATATATATATATATGCACTCACCAATTCCACCAGTGCTCACAAAACCTTCCCCAAACACACGCTCATAACGTAATATTCCACTGGTTTTGTACTGGACATTATCCAGGAATCTTTGAAAGTCCCGATCTTCCGTTGAATTGACTTTTTGCCATAGCCAGCATATCTAAAAGGCATGGAGTCATATCCATCACTAATTTCACTTGATCATGGAAATTGCATGCATAAAGTGTACACCGGACAGAAAAATACCTGGTTTTGATTCTTCTTATTTTTCACATATGCTCCAACACACTTGCAAGTAAGTAGAGAAAGTTCAGTGGAGCTACCACTGTGATCAATGGCATGACCCTCTTTAAATACCTATTTGTAAATCAAATGTTAGCTATTTAAAAGAAAACGCTACGGATCAATTTGTTGGCAGAAGTGCAGCTAAGCAATGAATATGATTGGGGCATTCAATACTACATAAAATTGACACAAAATAGTGCAAATAACACTGATTTGTAGTACGGTGTGCATTCTATAGACTGTATGCAATAAAGTGACTAACAATTAATTTCAAATATAGCAGAAAACTGAAACTGGAATGGGAGAAGAGGCATTATCACCTTAGTATAAAACCTTGGTTCACGATAATGTGTCGGATTCACTTTCCTTTTTGAGTCTCCAGATTGATGGAAACATGATTCTCTAAAGAAGATATGGCCACCAACTTTTAACCATTTAACCATTCTTTCTACAAGCTTCTCGACCTACAGTGAGAGATAAAGGTTAGAAACAGTCACAAGAAATAAAATAAAATAGCAGTAGCTCATGCCAATAACAACTTTAGCTTGTATAAGAGAGGTTAACAGGGTTAACAATTGATCTGGACAATAAAGGATTACTACAGACCTAAAAAATGTTTATTACATCGACGATTGTGAGACAAATAACCAGGATCACAAGTGCATTCTCTTACCTCCACATCTGAAAGATACATCAGCAACCAGTTTGAAAATATGAGATCGATGGAGTTATCCTCAATCACCAAGTCCGGAGATGTAACATCAGCACACATGAAGGATGCATTTTCATAGTGGCCATTTATGCTTTCATTCTACAGTGAAAAAATATATATAAAAAAGAGCTCAGTGAACCAGGCATGACATGCATGTGGAGATTAAAGAATGTCATGGCATTTCAGGCACCCAATATATATTTTTTCTTAAAACTAGAGTAATTATTATTTTATACCTTTTTAATTACACTGTCGATGAAATCCATTGCAAGAACATGCCCAGCTTTCTTAGCCAGTTCTCCAGTAAAACGACCTATTCCAGCACCAAGCTCCAGCACAGATTTTCCTTCATATTCAGGAAGTAAAGACAGTATCTGAACAGGAAGAGTAGAAGTATATGAGAATATTGACACTACAAGTACAGGGAAATATGTGATAAACTTGTAATCTGAAAGAAATCATGTCTACAGCGCGTGGGAACTACAGCTTGCGGTATTTTCTTGAACCAAAACAGTACTCGGGTAACACCATAAAGTAAGCGTCAACATCAGGAATGAGCACAGCCGTGTTGAAGGCCACACAATACCGATCAGTTTGCTCCCCAAATAATGCAGCACCTCCAAAAACATCAACGATTACAACATGCATGCCTATAGGGACCACCAATATTATGGTTGATTAAATTTGGAGCAGGATACCAACACACATGCTCCCCAGATCCAGGCAGATGGACAGTACAAGAAACGAAAATATGACTAATCAGCGGGAACGGAAATGAGGCAATTGCACGGCGTTTTATCACCTCGGGGCGCTCCTCCTTGTCGAGATCGGCGGCGCGGGAGTCGAGCATCATGGCCTCGACGGTGAGGTCCCTGGAGTGCTCCTCCCAGTACCTCTTCTGCGCCTCCCTCTCCTCCTCCAGCTTCTCCAGCACACCTGCAACACACAGGCCGAAGCCCCACGCGTCATTCACTCCACCCCATCAAACAGAGAGCCATGCACACCATGTGCTCGGCCATTGTCCCCAGCCAAAGGAGAACAGAGATCCGGTCCGATCCGGTTGACGATGAGAGGGAACGGAGCGCGGCGATTCCCTCCAGCTTACTTACCGTTGACGGCGATCGCGGCGGCGGCGTCCATCTTCGTCGGCGTGGTGGTCGTTAACGACGGGGTGTTCGGCGTGGTTTTAGAGGGGACGGCTTGTTACGGGAGGTGTTTGCGAGATTAGGAGCCCTCGACGGCGAGGCGGGCGCGGGAGAAGCTGCGGGAGCGGCGGTTGAAGGATCGCCCGCGCGGCTGCATCCACGACGGGATCGCGTCGGGGTTGAGGGGGAGTGAGAAGGGCAGGGGAGGAGTGGAGGGCTGTGAACGAACGAACTGTGATGGATGGGTGTAGTAGGTGGGGAAGATGGCGAGGTTAGAAAGGGTTTTATAGGTAGTAGGAGGGAGGTGTCAGCTGGGGGGTGGGGCGACCGATCCAGCTTGAGATCTGCGCGCGCCTCACGCCGCGTGGATCGTAGAGTAGATCGGAGATTTAATCAGTATTTTATTTGTATTGATTTTCATTCTTGTCGTTTTGGGTGATGATCTGATCTGCGGCCTGATTGGACGATGCGCGCACGGCGTGTCCGTCTCACTGGTGGGCTCGCGTTGGATTCGGTTCATGCCAGATGCTGCAATCTGATGATGAATAATGACATATTGTGGTACCCTCAACAAGAAAAAAAACTGATAATGATGAATGTGGAGGACGTGGTGGTCCGTGCTGGCTGTCAAATTTCCTTCTCGATTCCTCTCCACACCAGTCACCACCAAGCCACCCAGATAGTCAAGTTGATATTCGCATCCTATCCATTGTTCCTCGTTGTCGACAATTTTTTTTTAATACAGTTCGATCACAGGGAAAATATCAGGTGTTTCTTAGCACAACATCATAGGAGCAATAAAAGTTTAAGATACAACCATCACAATGCATTGTTTTTTAGTGGTTGTATCTTATTTAATGATTTTGCTCTCATGCATACATGTGATTGGTTTAGCAATGCTTTTTGCATATGGCCACGTGCAAGGGTTGTATCTTAGCTAAGATACAACCTCCCTCTCTTTCTTCATTAAGTACTATGCCACATAAGCAAAATGCCTATGATTACGTGCTAAGATACAAGCATTGAGAGTGCCCTTACATGCTCTCATGATACAAGCGTCGAATGGTTGTTGGACAAAATCCTAAAGTTTTACAAAAAAAACCTCAAGGATCTGATATTTACGTGTTGATCCACAACGTCGTCTCACAACCGTTCAATCTAAACTCCAGTCAGATCCAACGTCCCATGATGATTCATATCATGGGAGCATGTAAGAATCGATATCACCTGATACTCACTCGCACAGTCACACTCAAACAAAAACGCTAGCAAACACATACTTCCTCTGTAGATTTTTATAAGATGTTTTCGATTGTTGATTAGAATTCTAAAACGTCTTATAATTATGAACGGAGGAAGTACATATACTCATTATTATAAACATACACATGTACATCTTATTTCTGTAAGACGTCTTTAGAATATTGGATCGATACAACATCTTAAGATTAACGAAGTCACCACAAATTTTGTGGTCGATGAAAACGTTTCATCCCACTACAAACATTGCCCGAAATCCAAAATCCAAAAAAAATCTAACCATCTAAGATAGGTTCATTTAGCAGAGACAACTTTTTGACAATGACAATTATTCATACTAGCACTGATTGTTTGTGCATTTTAATGAGCGCGTAAATATTCAGTTAGTTTAAGTTAGTCATGTCAAACAAATATAAGAAATGCATTGCACTGCTACTTTACATCAAAACGTTTAAGAGCCCATCAGCAACACAAGAGTCAAGCAGGCCAACCAAAAAATCGTTCACTCGTGCCCAAACCTCTTCAAACATGTGAGGCGGAAGAATAGAATGGTAGTCGCAGCTTTAGCAAACAATTAGTGGGAGCTTGATCTGCCACATGGCAACACCATCGTAATTGCATATGACTTCCTTCTCCTTTGGCGTCTTGTAACACCCTCAGTGTCAAGCTACAGTGATCACTTTTATTAATGACTAATCTTAGTGATTAACCATTACTTGATCTTCCTTGAATCAAATCTTTTTCAAATCCCCTTGGTTGAAATTTTAAAAAAATAAGTGAAAATTAAACTTTAGTTAAAAATTGTGCTAACAATTTTATAAAATGCCTAATAATCAGTATGTCATATTAAAAATGAAATGAGATTTTATTAAAATGTTTTACTGATATAAATAAATAAAAATATTAACAATATAGTAGCTTTTATAATTTGCTAAATAAAACAAAAGTCAAAATGAATTTAATTCTCCACCAAACTTTTTGTAGCACTGTTATAACTTGTAACAATAATATTAGAGTTTGTTTCATGTTTTACAAAATTCTATAGATGGTCAAACAAAAATGTAAACATAATTGGGAAAGAAAACATAAAAGCAAATTTTGGAAAAACACTAAAAGTTGCCCAGGGCGAAGCCCACCCAGGGGCCCATCCCACCCCAACCACCTCTTCTTCCCCACTGTTCCTCCGACCGCGTCGGCATGGCGACCGAGCCGACTCGTCGTCGTCGATCCCCGTCGCTCGTGCCGCTACAGTACCACCCCGTGGATAAGGCCGAGCCCCAAACCCCCTCCATGGAACCCTAGATCGGGCACACCCATTTTCCCCCTCGTCCTCACCGTTCCCCATCTCGACTGTGCGGCCGTCGTGGGCGCCACCGTGCACCGTCGTGGCCGGCGGCCACCCCGTGTCGCTCCACCTTGTCCAATAGACCCGCCGGAGTCTTCTTCGTCTTCAAGTGAGAGGAATCGTGCCAGCACCGACCACAACGAGCACATCGACGACTGCATCTTCGCCGGCTCCGACGTGATCGACGAGAAATTCCGCCGCCACAGCCCGCCGTCGAACACGCTGCCCTCCTCTACGCTTCTCTAGTGAGCAGGACCGCCACCTCAAACCTTCCCCTGCCGTAGGATGTCGTCCCCGCATCTGTCGTGGCCAGGCCGCCGCCGTTGAGCTCCTCGCCGTGGTCCGGGGCACGCTTTTGGTGTGTCGCTCGCGTCAAAACACTCCACACGCCCCCTCGTTCGAATGCGGTAGCTCACGCTCTCCCCCTCACCCTGTAGCCTCGCCGTCGTCTCCGCTGGGTTTCGGGCCGCCGCCCCTTTGGTCGCCGACGACGCTCCAGCCATCTTTCGGCGAGGCCGTCACCTCTAGTGGACGCACGGTCGCCCCCCAGTTCGATTGCGCCAATTCCCCGCCCCTCCCGTAGCCCCAGTCGACGGCACGGTTGGCCTCGTCGTCGGCGTGCTCGCCGGGTTAGCCCACGGCTAACCCCTCCTGTTAATAAGCCCCCATGTTAATCCCCCTTTGTGAGCCACTTACAGGTGGGGCCTTGCCCCTAATAAAATAAATTAGATAAATTAAAACCTATGTGATAATGACATGTGGACCCATTGAATAAAATGTTTTAGTTAAAGAACTAGTGTCTTTGACATGTGGGCCCTGACTCTATTTTAATTTAATAAACTGAATAATTAATCATGTGAGGCTGACCAGTGGGACCCACTGGTTAGGTTTGACCAGTCAAAGATCACTGTTGTGGATAATATTAGGATTTAAGTAATAAAAGAAATCCAGAAATTGTTTTAAAAAGATTAAAACTTTAAAATTCAATATTTTTAAACCGTAAATCAGATGGAAAAACTTTACACATGAAAATTGATCAGAAAAATATAACAAATATGAATACACTATCCGTGTACCAACCACCCCCTCTAGCACAACGAACATCGACCTTCCCCCCCTCCGGGCCGTTTGTCGATAATCACCCGGAGCCGGTATTTCGTCCCCGGATGAATTCCCGCTCCGAGCATAACACATTGTACTGCGTTAGAACACCGTTAACATTACGTTTTTCATTTCTTGTATTTGTATTGCTATTATTGTTGTGTATTTATTGTTTATCCCCCCCTCTCTTATTGTCCGGTAGTCCCGACGACCGCTGCCGATGCCCCTGTGAACGACTACGTCGTCGACGACCGTACCGCTACCGTCGAGCTTCCAGGCAAGCAGAGCCATTTTCCTTCCCCGGATATCACCTATATTTTCCGTACATTTCTTGAACTAGGCATTGTTACTGTTGCTGCTACGTTATAATCTTATTCAATTGCATAGCATGTCATTGTCGCCCCTTGATGTACCTTCCTTTATCCTATGCTGCCTATTATTATTTATGCAATATTCAGCAGTGAGCCCTACGCATTGTTAGTCAATTAGGATTAGGTAGCGGGTCGTGATCGCTTAGAGGAGTGAACGCGGATACAAAATATATATAACTGCATAGGTACGGTACAATGCAGACACCGCGTAAGGCCCCTACCTCGGCTCTACCGAGCCACATCAAGTGGAGCTACCGAGGAGTAATCCTCGTACTCCACTCGTTGCTGACTATGTATAGCCGCTCTTGGTACCTGAGCAACGGTTGTCCTTAAAGGTAAGAGTCGGGCGACCCAACGGTGCCCGCGAGCGGTATTGCGTCGGGAACGACAGGGAGGGTACGACCGACGCTACTGGCGTGCTTGGCCCCTGCTCGTATCTCGCGAGAGTTACCAAACCATGAAAAGTTGAGCTCTACCAAGAGCACACGCAAGACAAGGTAAGGAGACGGTTCACCTTTGTTGGTAACTGCGTGCTTTGACGAGACGACAGGGCAGGCCCCGACGTTAGTGGTGGTCCTTGTTGCTGTTTGTTGTCTGTTGTGTTGTTAGTCAGACAGCGATAACGGTTGTCTACGAGATAATATTAAAATGCTAAATGGTTCGGTGGATGACTTGTGAGGCCCGTTGGTCTGTATGCACTATCTTCATGTGGGATAAGGAGTTATGGGCTCCCCTGCGTTGTAGTTTGTCTGAAAGCTCTTCAGACGTCAGCAGTACCACGAGCTGATTGCCGGGAAGCGGTGTTGTCTTATTTGCTGCAGCAGGTGTATTTGGATTTTCTTTTGCTTCACCGGCCAGTCTCGTACCGTGTAGGAGTGTGGAAGGGTGAGGGACCTAGGCCTCTGAGCGCATAGGATATAGTCCGGCGAATGGCCTCTTTGCTGAGCCTAGGATGGGATGCGCCGTGTCGGATAGCTTTGGTGGAGCGTTCCCTAACAAGGTGCCCGCCACCCTGGAGATCCGAGCGTGCAGGCTGAACAATAGAGCACCCCTGCAGGGAGTTTAATCTATTCGAATAGCCGTGTCCACGATAACAGGACACTTTATGCTGAAGCCGGATCTTACCACTACCAACTACTACTATTAAACTGTATGGTTCCTGGTTTTCTTCCTCGCCAGGAAGTCGAGGAGGGGAACTCGGAGGCATTTATTATTGTTAATTATTACAACTTACTATTATACAATGCTGCAACAACTTCTGCTACATTGTTACTTTATGCTTTATATGAATTGTTGGTTGTTCTCTTCTTGTGCTGCAAGACATCGTTGGAAGATGCTAGTCTTCGATAGGCCTAGCTTCTCATCCTTATTCTGACTTCTACCTTGCAGTCCACTATATACAGCCTCCCATTTCCATTTGATACAAATGCATAAATGCTTAATAGCGAACGTAAGACTCGCGGGTATGCTAGATACTCACCCTTGCTTTATTCCCCCCTTTTGGTTTGCCTGATCGGCCGATTCAGTCGACGTTGGAGCCGTGGAGTCCAGGAGTAGGATATCCCCGATGCCGACCACCGCAACATGAAGATCCCCGATGCCTTATACGACGTCGAGTTCCCCCTTGACCAGGAGGCCTTGCCTTTTCGGTCTGTTATTATTTGTGCTAGCCTTCTTAAGGCAGATCATGTGTACCTTGTGTCTGTACTCAGATAATATTGCTTCCGCTAACTTTGTGCTCTCGAGCTATTGTATTCGAGACCTCGTGGCCCCTGGCTTGTATTAAACAGTTTGTATTATTTAATTTGTAGTGTTGTGCTGTGATATTCTCACCGTGGCACCCTAATCTCAGTCGTGTACCTTGCGTGTATGATTACTGTACACGACTTGATTTTAGGGGCGTCACAAGTTGGTATCAGAGCCGACTGCCTATAGGACACCCCTTTCAACTCCTTGATCGAAGCGAGTCTAGTCATTGCAAAACTACTTTACTAACAGTTTCATGTGGTTTATCGGCCCACGTCGCAAAATGGGTGGTATTAGGATCCTTTTTCTCCGTACCGTTACTCTAGGATTCTACTCTCTTATCCTTTCGGGTTAAAATTTTTGCTAACTCTAACTTTAGGTTCTTGTGACTGCTTCCTCCCAGAGAGCGCTCATCACAGATGATGACCTGATTCACCAGAAGGTGCCGAAGATACTCTCCGATGAATTGTCGAGACCCTTTGTGCCCATCGCCCTTGCAATCCCCTTCCACCGATAAGTGCGTATGGATAATTACCTATACTTTCGATCATCCATTCAATCCCAGTTGCTCTATGTTCACAAGATGCATCGAAATACGTTCCGTTGTTTCGGGAATTCTTTGAGCCTACTTCCTTGCAGCTTCTTTTCACCCTACGGATAATTCCTCACATTTATCGAGGATCTGTTCATCCTAAGTGGTTCCTGTGATTCCCAAAATAGTTTGAAATACTATTCGGTCTCGTGACAATCCTCGGCAGCCTACTGCTTTGGAGATTCTTCTTACCTGCTTGCACTATGATTAATCCCGTTTTTCTTGTAGTCTTTGATGACCTCCCTTGGCATTGCCATTCTGATTTGTCGAATCATTCTTCCGGCTCAGGCATCATTCCGGACATGAGATGGATCTTGGTGAGTCAAACCTTCCTTGATTGTCCGTCTTTTGGACATCGTAATTCCTTGGTACTCCAGCGTCGAACTATTCAGATGCTTCTATCTCCGATGCTTATGCATTTTGCTTCTTAGGGTTGAGTATCGATACTCACGCCAGACTCTCTGTATGCCATTTGACCTTTTGGTGGATTAATACCTACCGTTCCCTTGTGTCCTAAGTCCTTGATGAATTTTCCCGGATATCAAATGCCTCTGGCGAATGATATCATCTACTCGGTGTCGTCAGCCTTCTGCTTTCGAGATGGTATCCCTCGTTTATGATGTTTGTTGTATGGGTTTCAAAATGCCCCGGTGGGTTAACCCTATGCTTTCCCTAATTCGTATGAACCCAAACTTTATGCGGGTTATACTCTACTGGCCTCCCGTCACATGAGCTTGCAATCCTACCACCTCCCCAAAAGCAAGAAGTGAATGAGGGGTTATGCATTGAAGAAGTGGGAGTCGACCCTGAACCTTCGTGTTCATGCCCATGGATACTATGTAGAACTTATCATGGAAGCTTCTCGTAAGGATAATTAACCCCCTTGGTATAAATTCTTCTACACCTATGATCCACCATTCTACCTTCGAGTATTGCCCCTCTAGTATCTCAACGATATTGTGTCATTACACCACCTCTTATGAATTCTTGATGGTGCGATACTTCTCATCGTTTTTTTCCATTCCACAGGTTCTGGGTTGTCGCCAACCAATAACACCGAATACCTTTTGCTCCACCACCCCTTTTTTGTAATATTACTATTCAATTTCATTCTCTTGAAACCTCTCAACATAATGTGTCGTGTTCATCATCAACATTTTGACTTCTCCCATGTGTCTATTGAATCCATGACGGGAAATACCATCCTTGCCCCTCGATGACTTGCGTTATCATCTACAACCTCCTTTGACTCCCTGCCAATAAAAACTTGGTCATATATATCTTGCTCTGCTTTCCCTTGGGAAAGATATACACCGGATACTTGTGTATCATCACAATTTACTTTCCATTGGTCTGTTTAACCTTTCTTTTAATATAAATTATCTGAGCAGTGCTAATTCCCTGCTTATGTAAACCCTTCGGTGTACTACTCTGTCCGTACCACCTGTTACTTTTGTTGATAACCTTTCGATAACCACCGATGGATGAAAACTTTGCCTACTGGTAGATACGTCCAAAATGCATCACTATTTTATATTGTAATTCATCCTTATTCATTGATATATTTCACATTATGATGATGTTCTTATGTTGTTTTGGCTTATTTTACACAGTTTGCAATTTTCCGGTGCCGAAGCAGCAGACGTGGGATTCAACGGTAAAAAGTGGACGCTGAGTTGCTGAAGAAGAATACCTCTAAATTACCTGAAAATCGACGGGGGCTATTTTCCAGAAGATTAACGAAGACTCGCCGAAGAGGGGCCAGAGGGGGGCCACAGGAGCCCCAGGCGGCCACCTGGCGCGGCCCCACCCCTGGCCGCGCCGGGAGGGCTCCTGGAGCCCTGGGGCCACTCCCGGCTCCCCCCTCTGGCCTATATACTCTTCGTTATGCGAAAACCCTAAAAAGAGAAGCTTTCATAGAGTTCCGCCGCCGCTCCGTGGAGGAAACCTACAGAGAAGAAAAGGGCTCTCCGGCGGGCAGATTCCGCCGAGGAGATCACCTCCCGGAAGGGGAGATCATCGCCACCGTCATCACCATCGTCACGGGCATCATCGAGATCATCATCAACATCATCCCCAACATCAGCACCATCTCCACCACCATCCAATCTCACCTCACAAGTTTATATTGTGTTGTAATCTGTACTATCTATCCTCTCTACTCTACCGATGTTGATTACTACTTTGTGGTGAATGCTATTGAGTTTTGTTGGAGAAATATCATTATGTCCAGATTGTTTATCATATATTTATCACCTCTGATCATGATCTCTTTTATGTCTTGTGAGTAGTTACTTTAGTTCTTGAGGACATGGGAGAAGTCTAGTTGTTAGTAGTCATATGATGTTGAAGTAATTTGTGTTGTTTGATATTTAAGTTGTGTTGTTATTTTCCTAGTGGTGTTGTGTGAGTCGAACACTCAAAACTTCGCCTTCTTAAGGACCTAGGGGATTACATTGTGTATTAATAATGCTCACGGTGGGTTGCCAGGTGACAGAAACCTGAACCCCAGTTTGCACACTTTTGCACAAGGGAGTACCGGATCCTTGATCTTATTGCTGTGGTTAGGCTTTGCCTTAATTTCCATCTTGTATTTGCGGATGCTTGCAAGATGTTTAATCATAAGAGTGCACTTATCTTAGTCTAGAAGGTGTGCAAGCATAGATCCACCCACTCAACACTTATCAGCACAACACTTGTTATCGATACGGAGTATGGCGAAAGCACGTGACTACCTCTCCATGTGTCCTCAAGAACGCTTTAGTCTTTATAAGTTCAGTTGTCAGGCTTATCCTTTGCTCAAAAGGATTGGGCCACTTGCTACTCCTCAGTGCTATTTACTTTGCTTGCTTTTATCTTATTGTTGCTTATATCGAAAACCCCTAAAAATTTATCTTTCAGTGCTTGCAGTTATTCCTTGTCCAAAATCACCTACCAATACCTTTCGCTCCTCGTTGGGTTCAACACTCTTATTTATCGAAAACACTACAATAGATCCCTTTACATTGAGGGTCATCAAGTAACGTTTTCGGGCACCGTTGCCGGGGAGCATAGCGCTATTGGTAAGTGAAGCTGGTAAGGAATTTTTATATTGTTGTTTTTATTTTTCTGTTGCTGTTCTTTGTCCGTATGGACAACCTAGCTATTGGATCGTTGCTTATGGGGAAACACCCCACATTTGTGGTGGTTGGTCCTCCCCTACTGAAATTGTGCCTTATAAAATACCAGGTGGTATTATCGATTGTGTTTTGGCTAATCGTTATGCAGGAGACAGACATCCCAGTGGACACTTTCTATATTTATCACAACTATGTTCACTATTTAAGCTTGCAGGTGTATCAAAGGAGTTTTTCATGAAGAAATTGTTCTCCGTATCACTTATAGATAAAGCTTCAGATTGGTATAAGCTTCTCGATAACTCTCATTTGCTTGGTTGGCATGAACTTATGTCTCTCTTTTATACCAAGTTTTATCCTCTTCATGAAATTCATCGAGAAAGGAATTATATCTATAACTTTAGGTCTCGTGACGGAGAAAGCATCGCTCAAGCTTGGGGGAGATTGAAATTGTTGGAAATATGCCCTAGAGGCAATAATAAAATGTTATTATATATATATTTCCACGTTCGTAATTAATGTTTATATTTCTGTGCTATAATTGCAATGACCCTGACTATGAGATTCAGAAGAAAACTCACTTGCATGTGTGGAAATGTAAACACCAAGAGTTCCTGGTTTAGCCTCTAAGACCAGCTCATGTGCTAACTGATGATTACGTTTTCTTAATCATGGACATTGTTCTTGTAACAAGGATGTCAGTAGCAATGGGAACATATTGTTAGCAGAACAATGATGTTGAACCGACGTATTGAATGATATACTTAGAGATCACATCGTAACTACGTTATAAGTCATATCATGAAATGTTATCATATACGTAATTCCTTAGACCATGAGAGTATCGAGTTGCTTCACACAGGAAGACATGCTTTGGTTCTTAGATGAATCCTCCCGTAAATGGGAAGTAGTAAAATAAGTTCTGGGTATGTCAGATGGTGTGGCTAGTGACTGTGATAGTTCAAGAATGGGATTTGCTCCTTCACGATGAAGAAGATATTCACTTCGGGCCCACTCGGTATGACGGTATCCATTATAGTCTGGCCAGACGCATTGTGATTCAGTCACGGGGATACCGGAATACGATAACGAGAAAATGGACAAACGAGCAAAGAGGATAACGAGTGGCTTGTGTTCAAGAAGTTGTTACACATGGGTGCCAAACATCTCTCCTCTAACTTTGTCATATGTCACGAAGCAAAGGGAATGGTACATGAATAAACATAATGGTTCACTCGAAGTTTCTTCGTGTATGTGCGGGAGTCAACATGGGTGTCCATGGCTCCGCTGTTGATTATTGGCTATTGACGAAAGGCTGTTGGCCTATGTCCGGAAGATGTTCTGAGTCATGTCCGCATTATACCGAACCTATTGGGTCACATACTTAACGAGCAGTAGTCTGTTAGAATACTAGAATGGTAGAAGGTTTAGTGGAAGAAAAGCAGAATAGTTCATACGGGTACCGGAAGTAGTTCCGGGGATTTATGAAATAGTTCATAAGGGCACCAAAAGTGGTTTTGGGTCTTTAAGGATATGTCCGGATCACTCTGGAGTAGTCCCAGGTGGTTCCGGAACATATGAAAATGGTAATGGGAAAGTTTACGATCAACCGGAATAGTTTCGGTGATCGGTGGACAGCTTAAACAATATGTTGTGTTCACCGGACATAATAACCTTTGCCCGGATGGCTCCGAAACCCATTTAGATGGCTCCGGAACATTCGTTAGAGGTTCCGGAAGGTTTTGGAAGTGCTCCAAAAGTGTCTGGAATGTCCCGAAACAGTCCCGGTAGGTCCCGGAAGGTCCTGGAAGCTTCTAGAAGGTTCCGGAAGGTTCCGGGCAGTACCACCCACTGCCCTGCGCCCCTGGCCTTGGGGGCAAGCCACCTAGGCTGCCCTGGCCGGCCAGGTGGTGGGGGCGCACCAAAAAGGGGTGGGAGATCCTCCAGGTGGGATTTCCAAATACCATTATGGAAGGTTTCCGGTGGGAAGGTATGTGTAGGTTTGGAAGGCTTGGGAGTCCAAGTTGGACTCCCAAACCTCCTTGAGCTGCGCCCTAGGCCCCTTGGCCACCTATATAAGGTGAGCCAAGGGTGGGGGGGAAGACACACAATCAATCCCTAAGGCCTATGCGCCACCCTCCCTCCTCTAAACCCCGTTGCTCCACTTTTAGACCCCGGTTTAGACGCTGTTCTAGATCGGAATCCGTTAGGGTTTTCTCCCTCTAGTTTTCTCGGTGGCGTTCATCTCCTGATGGCGGAGCGATGCTGGATTGCTGCTACGGGATGTGTGGATACTAATGGAGGGGTCGTACCTTCGACCCTTCTTCGAGGAGCTTGTTCATGGGACTTGTCCGTGGGACTAGATCGCGGGACTTGTTCGTGGGATTGATCGAGGGACTGTTCGTGGGAGAACTTGCGAGATCTACTTCCACTACGTCCACGAGCTTCACCAACTCTACTTACGCTACATCGGTTGGTGAGCCATGACCTAAAACCTTGTATGCAATCTTCTTGGATGATCTTGGGTTCTTGATTCGTAGGCCGAAAATTTTGTTTTCTACTACGTTTCCCAACAGTGGTATCAGAGCGATCCTTGATTAGATGCATGTTTAGGTCTAGATCATATGTGTGATATGAGGCATTGATTTTCTTGTTGCTTCCCTGTCATGTGATTTTTTCTATGCTTGATGGCAAGTTGAGGTTTTGCTACAAGGATTGAGTTTTCCATCGATCCCTCTATGCTGCTTTCAGTATGCTGGTTGCCTTGATCATGGTCTACATCAAACTCCTTGGATCTCATCTTAATCTCGCAATAGAAGATTTAACATGGAGGGGCTTGTGGATTTTATGAACTCAAATCCACACGGGGGTCACGCGTTTAACGAAGTTTGGCTTGTGGCATTAGTTGCTGCACGCACCCCGTATGTTAAACTAGCAACAAAAGAAGTATCGTGTTTTGTTTTATCTAGGGTTTCTCGTTTGCCTTGTAAACCTGCTTAACAACCATGATAAAAGTTGCAACAACCCGTGTAGATGGCGATCTAACTCGTTTTTGCAGAGTATGCATGTGATGTGGTATAGCCTTCAAGATTTGCAATGTGTTTGTATGAGATGCTATATGTTATGTAATATTTATTCGCGACCTGCGTGTCGTGGTACGGCATGATGACTGGAGTCATATGATTGTCACTTAATTATGGCCTGCGTGCCAGAACTGTTTATTAGCTCGAGGCAAAGCAATAGATAGATGCAAGGTAATGACCTACGATGCGGAGGTGGACCCCGACGCACATGCCGGAAGCCGTGGTGATGTTCCCGGTGCCAAGGAGAAAGTTGGTGGACGCGGTGACTTCTACCACGACGGCGTGAAGACTACGAAGACTTCACGAAGCAAAGGGCTATATCATATCACATAATTTTATGAACTGTCTGTGATGTTTATCCCTTTGATGCACCCTTGTTTGATGCGCGGTAGTCGTGTTTTATTAGGGTGATCTCTCGCAAAACAATATCAAGTTGATAGTGTTCTTCCAACTGTAGCACCGTCTATACTATGTTTCACATCGGAGCAGGTCATGTCACATGGGTGCACACGTGTGTGACGCATAAAAGGCGGGTGTGTTAAAAGAACACACAGCGCATTACACTTGGTTGTCTTGACGGTTTGGATAAAAGTTTGCTACCGGAACACGCCCATCGAAAGATGAACAAGAATCACATGTGTTGTGATTGGCAAGTTGGCCTACCGGTCCAATCTAAGTCATCAGTGATGTCACATCAATGGCGGACGATTGGGTCGGATCTTGAATCACTCCAGCATCAATTACGAGAGATATTGATCTGAGTGGGAGCGCACTTAGTAATTAAATTGATTAATCACAAGTGCAACTTAATTATGAACAAAGTCTTAGTATTTGCATTATCGTTGTAGAATAATGGCTCGCGTTACCACCTTCCCAATTGATTTTGATTAACTGTATTATCTGGTAAAAACTTTACGATTGGTACCGTATTGTGAGGACTATCCTCAATAGTGCCGAGAAGGACCATGTCCTATCGCAAATTTTTGATGCTCTCCCGCTGATGCTATGGATGATGTGACTTATGTCCATAATCCAAAATGCTAGAATTCCACCACAGCTAAGTGCATTGTCTTCACCACCATGAAACCCGAACTTAAAAAAGTTTGGGATAGTTATGTTATATTCATGGAACTGAAAAATAGTTTTCAGTAGTAAGACAATTAATGTTGGATATAAGATATCTAGTACAATGTATGATTGTAAGCATTAGTGAAAATATTCACTGTGCTCTTAACGAAACGGATAAGTGTGGGATCCAGAAGAACACTGGTCATATGATGATGAGGATTAAGGGAAAGGAAGTTCCATAGTGTGTTAGTAAGACTTACATACCGGAAAGTCCATGGCATGCGCCACCCTTGATCATGTGTGATCTTCTGTGAGTAGGAGTGACATTGGAAATAGAACTATGATACGTATAAAGGCAAAACGAAAGAAGACTGGAATAACCAGCTCAGAAATGAAAGTCATACGGAGTTATAGATGAATTCATTGCTGGTCAAGAGATGTAATTCTTGGGAATCATGATTAAGCAGTTAATTGTGGATTCTGTATATTGTGATTAAACTGTTGATCACCGGAATATCACATCGATTGCATATTGTTGCAACTCGATGCAAGAAATACTATGGCCTTTATGACTAGCTAATGATGAGTTTTGACACGCTCGGGAACACGGTAAAAGGTTTACTATACCGTGTGTTGACTCTATGATTATCTTCATAATTCATTTTAGAGTTGAGTAAATTGTTACTACACTTTAGCCTTGTTGCAAAACATCATTTTGAATCATGTTTGTTGCAAGAGAGTTGTTCAAAGCTATGAATAACGTAAAGGCCATACTTCCATTATGAATAGGGTGTATGTTATGAATCTTGATAATAATACTAAACATCCATAACACTGACGCTAAACGTCGCAAGACTGACAGAAATACCACATAGATGTGGCACTGCCCTTTATCACAAGTGACATAACATGCATGAAGAATTTCCATAAGTGATGGATTTTCGAGTCATATGATTATGAATCACTTGACGCTTGCGATCTTTGTCTCGAAGTAATGTGACTAAAACACCGTTAATAGGCCATACATGAACGGGCAACTAAACCATTGGTAATCATACATGATGATGTGTGCAGTCCAATAAGTGTAGTTGTGTGCAGTGGATTCCCTATCTTCACTCATGAGTTGAAGTAGATATGTGGATATCTGTTCAATAGAGACATACGTCTGAAATCTTTGAAATGTTCAAGGAATTTTAGAGTGAAATAGAAATTCGTTGTAACAAGAAAATAAAGCTTCTGCAAATTAGATTGTAGAAAGTAATATTTTAGTTACAAGTTTAGTGAACGTCTGATGAGTTGTGAAGAACTGTCATAACTTGCGTCTCCCGGAACATCACTATGAGTAAAGTGTTCGAGAGATGTAATCAAGCCATGTATGACACGGTAAAGATCAAATATGACGTTTATCAATTTTCCATTATACTTATTAAAGTTATGCGTTAGTGACTACGGCTTTTACACTGAAAAGAGCATCATCAAATCTGTTGAAATGACACCATATTAGATGTGGTATGGACTGTTAAAACCATGTTGTCTTTTCTTAAAATTTGGGTATATGAGGCATATGTTTGACATACTCAAAACCCCAAATCAGATAAGTGCTACTTTGTTAAGGTTATGCCAAAAGTTTTGGTATTCCTCTATCACTACACAAAAGCAAAACTGTTTGCTGTTAAGAACAATGTGTTTTGAAGAAAAATAGTTTCTTACAAAAGAGTGAGTGGGAGGAGAGTGCAACTTGTCAAAGATTGTTGAATCTTCAGAGAAGTGCGCAGCTGAACCACACAGGTTAGACAAAACTCGTACAAACATTCATGATATGTAAAACGAGATATTGTTGTTCGACAATGATAAACCTGTGATATACAAAGAAGCGTTGATGGGCCCTGACTCCGGGATTTGACTAAAGGCCAAATAATCCGAGATAGTATCCATGGAAGTAAGTCAAGTTTTGAACTTGGTAGACCCTCCGAAAGACTAAAAGTCTGAAGAATATATATATGGATCTATAATTGATTCGGATGAAATTGTTTTATCCATAAAGCTCAACTCATTGGAAAATTGCTTTCTAGCGAGTTCAAAGGTTGACTACGGCGAAATAGTGTCGACCGTAGAAATGCTTTAGTCAGTTCGGGTTATACTAGCAATTACTACATATCTCATTTATAGGATATGGTAGAATGAACGTCAAAAACAAAGTTCCTACACGGAAATATAACAAAGGACGTATACGTGATACGACCGGAATGTTTTGTCGATTCAAAGGATGCTAAAATAGATGCAAGCCTTGGATATCCAGTGATGGATTGAAGCTAGCATAATGGAGTTGGAATTTTCGTTGTGATGAAATTGCGAAAAGAGTTTGTTTTCATCAGGAATAACGAAGATGCTTGAATATTCAAGAAAGTAAGTGGGAGCTGAATAATATTTCTAAAACCTTATGTAGATGACATATTGTTGATTGGAAATGATATAAATTTCTTGACACGAATAAGGACTTCGTTGGAAATAGTTTTCAGTTGAAGAATTTGGGGTGATATAGCATTAGGATTGAGCACAATGATCTATGTAGATAGTAAGTGCCTGATCATGCTAAGACCAACATTACATGTTGACATGATACTAAAGTAGTTTAGTATGAAAACGCCAAGAAGAATGTTCTTGCCGAGGTCACGGTGAAAAATTATTTGCAGATATCAGTGTTCATGAACACAGATAAGCAAAAACACGTGAATTGAATTCCACTCACCTGTGTGTTTGGATTAATCATGTACACCATAATATGTAAAACGACCAGATATGTCCAACGCTCCAAAAGGTTGTGAGCAAGATACCAAAGTGATCAATATGTTGATCATTGGACAAACAATGAAAAGTTAAACTTATGATAGATAAGATTTGTTTCTCGGAAAATGGAGAGAATGAAGAGCTCGTTGTAATGGGTTACACCAGCTGAATTTTTGATGTAAATAGTTACACCAATTCAGTCTTCATACTTACTCCGACCGATTTTCGATTTTAATTGGGATTATATGTTTCACACATAAGGGTGGCGCAGTATGAAGGAACTTTGTCAAGTTCGATACTGTGGCGAATTCTATAACACTGGCTAAGTATATTGTTGCTTAAAGAAGTAACAAGGGAGGGTATTTTGAATCATCAGTTCATTTATGAACATGGTATGGTTTCCAAGATGCTTAAAGCTCATGGAACATTTATGAATGATTTCATGACTTATTCTAAAGGAACCAAGGTCCTGCCAAATGATTCAAACATATACAAAGCTAAACTGATAAAATTAGTGAATTTTATGATAGCGTGAAAACGCGAAGATATGCAAGATACAAACGGGCCTGAAACATCAGATCCGATGATGAAGTCTATACCACAAATGAAGCATGTATTACACCGGTATGCCATAGGTGTAAAATGCTCAAGCACTGATAATATTATTGACTCTAGTGCAAGTGGGAGACTGTTGGAAATATGCCCTAGAGGCAATAATAAAATTTTATTATATATATATTTCCACGTTCGTAATTAATGTTTATATTTCTGTGCTATAATTGCAATGACCCTGACTATGAGATTCAGAAGAAAACTCACTTGCATGTGTGGAAATGTAAACACCAAGAGTTCCTGGTTTAGCCTCTAAGACCAGCTCATGTGCTAACTGATGATTACGTTTTCTTAATCATGGACATTGTTCTTGTAACAAGGATGTCAGTAGCAATGGGAACATATTGTTAGCAGAACAATGATGTTGAACCGACCCCAGTATTGAATGATATACTTAGAGATCACATCGTAACTACGTTATAAGTCATATCATGAAATGTTATCATATACGTAATTCCTTAGACCATGAGAGTATCGAGTTGCTTCACACAGGAAGACATGCTTTGGTTCTTAGATGAATCCTCCCGTAAATGGGAAGTAGTAAAATAAGTTCTGGGTATGTCAGATGGTGTGGCTAGTGACTGTGATAGTTCAAGAATGGGATTTGCTCCTTCACGATGAAGAAGATATTCACTTCGGGCCCACTCGGTATGACGGTATCCATTATAGTCTGGCCAGACGCATTGTGATTCAGTCACGGGGATACCGGAATACGATAACGAGAAAATGGACAAACGAGCAAAGAGGATAACGAGTGGCTTGTGTTCAAGAAGTTGTTACACATGGGTGCCAAACATCTCTCCTCTAACTTTGTCATATATCACGAAGCAAAGGGAATGGTACATGAATAAACATAATGGTTCACTCGAAGTTTCTTCGTGTATGTGCGGGAGTCAACATGGGTGTCCATGGCTCCGCTGTTGATTATTGGCTATTGACGAAAGGCTGTTGGCCTATGTCCGGAAGATGTTCTGATTCATGTCCGCATTATACCGAACCTATTG
The DNA here is from genome assembly GCA_950022295.1 of Bromus sterilis. NCBI lineage: Eukaryota > Viridiplantae > Streptophyta > Magnoliopsida > Poales > Poaceae > Bromus > Bromus sterilis. The sequence continues at coordinate 313,977,162 of OX465597.1, read as the reverse complement.
GGTCACACACTTAACGAGCAGTAGTCTGTTAGAATACTAGAATGGTAGAAGGTTTAGTGGAAGCAAAGCAGAATAGTTCATACGGGTACCGGAAGTAGTTCCGGGGATTTATGAAATAGTTCATAAGGGCACCAAAAGTGGTTTTGGGTATTTAAGGATATGTCCGGATCACTCTGGAGTAGTCCCAGGTGGTTCCGGAACATATGAAAATGGTAATGGGAAAGTTTACGATCAACCGGAATAGTTTCGGTGATCGGTGGACAGCTTAAACAATATGTTGTGTTCACCGGACATAATAACCTTTGCCCAGATGGCTCCGAAACCCATTTAGATGGCTCCGGAACATTCGTTAGAGGTTCCGGAAGGTATTGGAAGTGCTCCAAAAGTGTCCGGAATGTCCCGAAACAGTCCCGGTAGGTCCCGGAAGGTCCTGGAAGCTTCTAGAAGGTTCCGGAAGGTTCCGGGCAGTACCACCCACTGCCCTGCGCCCCTGGCCTTGGGGGCAAGCCACCTAGGCTGCCCTGGCCGGCCAGGTGGTGGGGGCGCACCAAAAAGGGGTGGGAGATCCTCCAGGTGGGATTTCCAAATACCATTATGGAAGGTTTCCGGTGGGAAGGTATGTGTAGGTTTGGAAGGCTTGGGAGTCCAAGTTGGACTCCCAAACCTCCTTGAGCTGCGCCCTAGGCCCCTTGGCCACCTATATAAGGTGAGCCAAGGGTGGGGGGGGAAGACACACAATCAATCCCCAAGGCCTATGCGCCACCCTCCCTCCTCTAAACCCCGTTGCTCCACTTTTAGACCCCGGTTTAGACGCTGTTCTAGATCGGAATCCGTTAGGGTTTTCTCCCTCTAGTTTTCTCGGTGGCGTTCATCTCTGGACGGCGGAGCGCTGCTGGATTGCTGCTACGGGATGTGTGGATACTAATGGAGGGGTCGTACCTTCGACCCTTCTTCGAGGAGCTTGTTCATGGGACTTGTCCGTGGGACTAGATCGCGGGACTTGTTCGTGGGATTGATCGAGGGACTGTTCGTGGGAGAACTTGCGAGATCTACTTCCACTACGTCCACGAGCTTCACCAACTCTACTTCCGCTACATCGGTTGGTGAGCCATGACCTAAAACCTTGTATGCAATCTTCTTGGATGATCTTGGGTTCTTGATTCGTAGGCCGAAAATTTTGTTTTCTACTACGTTTCCCAACAGAAATCTCTAATTCTCAAATGTCCTGTTCATGAGCTCCCCAAGAAAACTATACTTACAAATTTCTATGCTAGACTTTCTCGTCAGGATAGAGAGATGTTGGATGCCTCCTCTAGTGGGGTATTTCAGACGAAAAGCGTTGAAGAAAGGTGGGATCTCCTTGAAAGGATTCAGAAGAATACCAAAGATTTGGAAATAGATAAAGGTATTGAACCCGCTATAAATTATGAGCATGATTATATAGAGAGCTATGTGAAAACTAATTCCTTTAATGCCTTTTGCTCTAAGATTGGTCTTGATTCCCATCTAATGATTGATTTTTGTAAGGACTTTGCCTCTCATATTGACTCTTCCAAGAAGAAGAAGAGTCAGCATCATAAACCCTTTAAAGAATTAGCTATAGATATTCATGTTGCTAACCCTATTGTGCTTGCAATTATATATGAAAAGCCCCCTTTTCCCGTAAGAATAAGGGAGCACGCTTTCGTGACAGGCATAATGAATAAGAGTGAGAGAAGAATTGATGAGACTGAGGACAAGATCAAGGTCGATCCTCGACTTGCATTGGTTAAGGATCTTATCACTAATGATGCTTTAGATTCCAATATAAATTTTTGTGCTGTTTCCACTAACCTTGTCACAGCCAAGAATAAAGGCCCAATTTTAGGTACTCCAGTAGTATCTGTTAAAAAAGGAGATCAAAATTATTATGGGCTATGTGATTTGGGATCGAGTGCTAGTGTTATCTCGTACTCACTTTATCAAGAGATCATGGGTGAAATTTCACCTTGTGAACTTGAAGAAGTTGATGTTACTATTCATCTTGCAAACAGAGCAACTATCTCTCCTATCGGAATTATGAGAGACGTTGAAGTTTTATGCAGAAAGGTAAAATATCCTACCGACTTTCTAGTACTTGGTTCAGTAAGGGATAATTTTTGTCCCATTATTTTCGGTAGACCTTTTCTCGGAACCCGTGGAGCTATAATAGATTGCAAGAAAGGTAAAGTTTCTGTTGAATTCAATGGTGAGCCCTATGAATTTAATTTTTCTAAGTTCTCTAAGCAGCCTCGTGGTACTGATTTGCCTAGTAATGATAAGATTATTGAAGATATTGCTTCCATTGCTATTCCTCCTAATGATCCTTTGCAGCAATATATGGAGGACCACGAGAATGATTTGCATATGCAGGAGAGGAATGAGCTGGACGAAATATTCTTAAGACAACCTGCTATCCTAAAGCACAACCTTCCAGTTGAGCCTTTGGGAATTTTATCACAACCAAAATAAGATCCAGTGTTTGATCTTAAACCTCTTCCGATTCGCTCAAATATAATTATTTAGATGAAAATAAAGTATATCCTGTTATTATCAATTCTAACCTTTCAGGATATGAAGAAGAGCGACTATTGGAAGTACTTCGCAAACATCGAGGTGCAATTGGCTATACCCTTGATGACCTTAAGGGGATTAGTCCATCTATTTGTCAACATACCATCAACCTTGAGCCTGATGCTAAACCAGTTGTTGATCATCAACGACGGCCGAATCCGAAAATGATGGATGTTGTAAGGACTGAGATTCTCAAGCTTCTAGCCGCATGTATTATCTACCCTATAGCTGATAGTAAGTGGGTAAGCCCGGTTCATTGTGTTCCAAAGAAAGGAGGAACAATTGTGGTTCCTAATGATAAGAATGAACTAATACCTCAGAGAATTATTATTGGATATAGAATGTGTATTGATTACAGGAAGCTGAACAAGGCAACCAGGAAGGACCACTACCCGTTGCCGTTCATCGACCAAATGCTTGAAAGGTTATCCAAAAATACTCACTTTTGTTATCTTGATGGTTATTCTGGCTTCTCTCAAATTCATGTTAACACTGCTGATCAAGAGAAGACCACTTTTACTTGCCCCTATGGTACTTATGCTTACAGACGTATGCCTTTTGGTTTATGTAATGCCCCTGCTACTTTTCAAAGTTGTATGTCTGCTATATTTCATGGTTTTTGTGAAGAAATTGTGGAGGTATTCATGGACGATTTCTCCGTCTATGGAACCTCTTTTGACCATTGTCTCCACAACCTTAATAAAGTTTTGCAGAGATGTGAGGAGACAAATTTGGTGCTTAACTGGGAGAAGTTCCACTTTATGGTCAACGAGGGAATTGTTCTTGGCCACAAGATTTACGAGAGGGGAATTGAGGGGGACAGGGCCAAGATCGAAGCAATTGAAAGGATGCCCTATCCAAGGGACATCAAAGGTATTCGTAGTTTTCTCGGTCATGCTGGTTTCTATAGAAGATTTAGTAAAGACTTTTCTAAGACTTCGAGACCCCTCACTAATCTTCTCCAGAAGGACGTTCCTTTTGTTTTTGATGAAGATTGTAAGGAAGCCTTCGAAGTTCTTAAGAGAGCTTTAATAACCGCTCCTATAGTACAACCACCTGATTGGAATTTACCTTTTGAAATTATGTGTGATGCTAGTGATTTTGGTGTTGGAGCTGTTTTAGGACAAAGGGTTGATAAGAAGTTGAATGTTATATCCTATGCTAGCAAAACCCTTGATAGTGCTCAAAAGAATTATGCTACTACTGAGAAGGAATTCTTAGCAGTAGTGTTTGCTTGTGATAAGTTTAGGTAGTATATTGTTGATTCTAAGATTATTGTTCATACTGATCATGCTGCCATTAAGTATCTTTCAAGGATGGAAGATATACCACATGATCCCATTCCAGTCAATGCATTTTTTCAGATGAACAACTAGCTGTTGTAAAAGTACAATCTCTCTCCGATCCTTGGTTTGCAGATTATGCTAACTTTATCGTTGCAAATTTTTTGCCTCCAGGTTTAACATTTCAGCAAAGAAAGAAGTTCTTTCATTATTTGAGGCATTACTTTTGGGATGACCCACATCTTTTCAAACAAAGGTCCAGATGGGATCGTGAGAACATGCATACCTGAACACGAGCAGAAGGACATTCTCAAACAATGTCACGACAGTCCATATGGAGGACATCATGCTGGTGAGAGGACCACACATAAGGTTCTTCAATCAGGTTTTTATTGGCCTACTCTCTTTAAAGATGCTAGAAATTATGTTTTATCCTGTGATAAGTGTCAAAGAGTTGGTAATATTAGTAGAAGGAATGAGATTCCTATGAATTACTCTCTAGTTATTCAGCCTTTTGATTGCTGTGGTTTTGATTTTATGGGTCCTTTTCCTTCCTCACACAAGTACACTCACATTTTAGTTGCTGAGGATTATGTAACCAAGTGGGTAGAAGCAATCCCCATCGAAAGTGTTGATCACAAGACATCTTTGAAAATGCTCAAGGACGTAATTTTTCCTAGGTTTGGAGTACCCAGGTACCTCATGACCGATGGGGGTTCGCACTTTACACATGGAGCTTTTAGAAAAGCTTTAGCCAAGTACGATGTCAATCATAGAATTGCTTCACCGTACCACCCCCAAACTAGTGGGCAAGTTGAGCTCACCAATAGAGAGATCAAGTTGATCTTACAGAAGACAGTCAATAGGAATAGAAAAGATTGGTCAAATAAGTTAGGAGATGCTTTGTGGGCGTATAGAACTTCTTACAAAAACCCCATGGGCATGTCTCCCTATAACATGGTCTATGGAAAGGCTTGCCATCTGCCATTATAATTAGAACACAAAGCTTTCTGGGCTATTAGAGAGCTTAATGCTGACCCGAAGTTGGATGGTGAAAAGCGTCTCATGAACTTAACTTCTCTAGATGAGTGGAGAAGTGAAGCTTACAAGAGCGCTAAAATGTTCAAGGAAAAGGTAAAGAAGTGGCACGATAGGAGGATTCTGAAATGTGAATTTAATGTTGGTGATAAAGTTTTGTTGTTTAGATCATGTTTCAGGTTTTCTCCAGGTAAACTACTTTCCAGGTGGGAAGGGCCATTTCATATTGAGGAAGTCTACCGCTCGGGTGCGATCAAGATTAACAATTTCGAAGGCACCAAACCTCAAGTGGTGAATGGGCAAAGACTTAAGCATTACATAGCAGGAGATCCTGTCAATGTTGATGTGGATTTGGTATACACAAAAACTCATGAAGAACATGTTGCAGCCCTGTTTCAGACACCAGCAGAAGCAGAATAAGGAAAGGTATGTATTACAGTAAGGAAACATCGCGAAACCTCCATAAAAGTTCAAGTTTACGAGTTTTTGCAAAATATACAAAATTTGAGGCCGAAGTGGAGCTGGAGACCAGCTCCAGGGGGCCCAGGCGCCCCCCTGGCGCGGCCCCACCCCTGGCCGCGCCGGGAGGCCGCCTGGGCACCCCGGAGTCCGTCTCCAACCCCGCTTTGGCTCGTTACCTTCCTTTCTATGCAGAAAATTTTGCTATATATTTGCCCGGGTCGTTCTGGCAGCGTATCTCGCGATTTCGTGTGTTTTCTTTTCGAAGCTGTTTCTGCAAGGAAAGCTTTCAGCTAGACCTAGGTGCCATGGCTTCCTCAAGCTCCCCCATGGACAAGTTCGTCGTCAACGTCATCAACCCTTACCTCGCTGAGGTGAAGAAGCACTCCCAGGTCCTTCGTGTGGAGGATGGTGACCTCCACAAGGAGGATCTGAAGGGACCAGTCAAGGAGAGGAGCACCGAGGATCGGCTGAAGGAGGTGGAACATGAGGTCTTCAAGTTCAAGAAGATGGTGGAGCTTGGTGTAGAAGCTAACTTCGACATCATGAACGAGATAGAGGCTTCCCACAAGAAGGAGATCAAGGAGATGTGGTTAAGTTTGGCCGCACTAGAAGAAAAAGTGTATGGGCTCCAAGCACAGATCTACGATTTGCAGAACCAGAACTGTGTAAGGCCCGATATGTGGTACTGTTCCAGATCTAGGTGTTTCCACCCAGATCCGGGAATGAAGCACATATCGGTCCCACCGCGACATATGACAAAGCCATATGCCCCGGATTTCCAACATGATATCACAACATTACAGATACAAGGATACAACATCTCATACAATCGGCATACAACTGCCTTACATACAATACAACAACGGAAGATACATGTCTGAGTACAGACTACAAACAAATGCCTACTGGCAAAGAGAAAAACATCGATCCCATAACCACACGGGTCCAGGCCCTCCGCCGGGATCCGCCTAACTAGTCGTCGTAGAGTCTCCACATGAAACGTCGATCACCGTACCTGTTGTCGATCAAGAACCCTGAAAAGAGTTTGGGGGTAGTATCATGAGTACAGAGGTACTCAGCATCCAACTGTAGTGGTCATCTGACCCAGCAAGGACTTCATCACTCGTCATTCTAGGACAACTAGTAGTTTACGGTAAGGATGGGGTAAGTGGTGAGGTTGCTGCCGCACTAGCATTTATGAAGTGGCTAACGATCTAGAGAGTAAGGTAAGAAGCCAAGCATTCGATGAGGAATCGCCTCCAACAAGTCTGCTATCCACCTACATACGCAAACATAACACCTATCCTATCCTTGTCCTCCTCTTCGCTTCCCTACGAAGAAGAAGCAGTCAAGGCACACACACACGTTGATCAATTTATATTAAGATTATCTCAGTTGTTGTTGTCTATGAACAAGGAGTAGGTCTCAAGTCGTCCATAACCGTGGACACGGCTTCTCGAAAAGATTTAACCCTGCAGGGGTGTACCAACTGCCCATTACGAGGCTCCGCAAGCACGTCCATCTCTCTCAGTTGCTACCCATCACAGGCAACCATTTTATGATTTAGTTCCAAGAGATCCGAAACGACAGTTCCTCTAGCTAACAACGAACATATCCGGGTGGCCCCCGGTGAGTCGACATCCATCTCAGGAGCCGGCCGCGCTCTCGATCTGGTCTCAACCGTCTATCGCAGGTTTGGATAGCCGGTTAATCACACATGGGACACCGGTTCCTCAGCCGGACAAGGTGGGCCAGCAAGGGAACTAAGTCCTCACTGGTCCAGGTTGGTTTGTAAACAACTGGCGGCCGACCAGCACACACACGGTTTCAAATGGTAAATTAGCTTGGGCCACCACTAGAAATGTTTGAAGCTAGGTAGGCAAGAAAAGGGGACCCCATAAAATCCCACACGCGGTTAGGCACGCTCAGTCTTAAAACCAATACCCGGAACTCGGATCCTAGGTGACTCGAATGGAACAAAGCGCCGGGGCGGGATAGACTAGACCTTCCATCCTTCGTCGAATATAGTCAACATTTATAATAATCATATCATCAACAACAATATAATAGTAATGTGATATCCCAACCCAAGGAGTAACAGGGTAACATTGTAGCATCCTAAGCATGCATACTAAGCAGGGGATGAGCAACGAGCAATAGTAACATAGCAGTACATGGTTTGCTGGGAGGGGACATGGCTGTATCGGTTTGAAAGAGGCTGTAAACATGTGGTAGGATCAAACATCGAACCTAACCTAGACTAGCATGCAAACCGCTAGTTGAAATAGAATGGATCATAACTAATGTATAGTCCTTGCCTGTTGATAAGTCGGGCTCCGAAGGTGTAGTTGATCGCAAGCTCGCAACGTCTCCGAGAGGTACCCACGGAAGCACACAAGACGGTAAACACTGGAAAGAAATCAACGAGCAAGCATCTATTACTACAAAGCAATCACGAGCAAGCATCTATTACTACGAAGTAAACACGAGAAAGCATCAGCAAGAAGCAACACGAGACATCACACCTACCGTCGAGAGCGGTTACTAACAGGTTAAGTGGAGTACTCGTCACACACGACGATACCGCACATTTACGGTGGTTCAAGTTGTTTAGCTACAGGTGATCAACAAAGGTTGTTAACATGGAAAAGCACAGAAGCATGGCATAGCACACAAACATTACAAGAGGTGAAGCATAAATAAACTACCTAAGCTAGTCAATTTAAGTGGGGTGAAATCCTAGACATGCAAACTATTGCGGACCCCACGTTAAAATGGAATTTGGTACTGTTTTGCCCTAAACAATATTTTATTATTTTATTAGCAAGCAAGAGCAGCATAAACACAATCTACATGCAATTCTAGTCAAGTTACATATAAGAAACATTTTAAACAGAGCAACGGTTAAAAAGTTATAGCAGTTACAGTTTACAGTGGCAAGCAGTGTAAATAGCAGTCAAACAGCATGTAAACAAAGTCAAACATGGCAACAAGCAACATTTTAATAATCTACGCGTAAAACGGAGCAAATTTCATGTAGAAAGCGTCTCCATCGGAGCTACCGGTGAAAAGTTATAGCTACCGCAAAAACAACACAATCTGCCTAAATTAATAAATTAAACCTAGCAAAAAAAACTATACGGGCTGAAACTAGTGCTATTGGGCCCAACAGAAAAAAAACAGAACTAATAAATAAAATAAAAAAGGGGGCAGCCTCACCTCTGGGCCGTGGCCCAAGTGGCCTGGAGAGGTGGCTGCGGCCTGGCTACCGGCTTGGTGGGCGCTGGGCGAGCTGGGGGCCGTGGGCCGCAGTGGGCGCGCCGGCCCACCACGGGCGGCTGGATCGGACGGGCAGCTCGTCCTCGTCCCGTCGACTGGACGCAGCGGCGGCGGCTGCCCCGGCGAAGAGCAGCAGGCGAGGCGGGCCGGGACCGCAGGGGGCGGTGCGGTTGGAGGGGAACGGGCGCGGACAGGCGGAGGGAGGCGGATCCGGTGGCCGGCGGCGTGGTCCAGGGCGCGGGCAAGGCAGCCGGCGGCGAGCTCTGGCCCGAGCTCGTGCATGGCGCGGCGGCTGGTGTCCTGGAGAGAAGAAAGGGAGGGGTGAGGGAAGAGGAGAGATGGGAGGAGAGGGAGAAGAGGCGACCTGCAGGGGAGGAGGAAGGAAGGGGTGGCCGGGGCGGCCTGCCTTGCCGGCGGCGGCGTGCTGCCCGCGGGCGCACGGCTAGCCATGGGCGGCTGCGGGAGGAGAGAGGAGAGGAGTGGTAGGTGGAGGCTGAGCGCTGACGTGGCATCCCCAGAGCCGTCCGATCGCGAAATCCGGCGGCCGAAAACGGATCTGGGAGCTAGGGTTGCGAAAATGGCTATTTTGGGGGAAAATCTGGATCTGAGGGCTGGCTAGGTGGTTAGGGAAAACCCTAAGTGGTGGGTGGTCTTTATATAGCCCTGGTGGCTGGAAGTTTGCAAAAACATCCCCGTTTTTTCTCTCGCGCGCGCGGTGCTCACGTTTCTGACCGCCGGGGGTCCGTAGTACCTCCGTTTCGGGTAAAACTTCGAACTGCGCGATCAGCGCGTCCGCGGCGTTCACCTTGCGCTGGAACCGTTCTGAGAACACTTTTCGGCGCACTATAAAAATATCCCGTTTACTTATTAAACGGGGTTTTTCGTTCCGTTGGCTACGGCTGGTCTCGTGCGGTTTTCGCGACGGTGCTCGGGTGAAACCCGGTGTCGCAAAGGTCGAGTGTTAGGGTGGCAAGGGTCGGTCTCCGTCCGATACGAGATAAGAGGGGGAAAATAATCGCCGATCGATAAATCGGGGATGCAAACACCGCAAACAAATCAGACAATCAAACAATTCACACCGAAAACAAAAATTTTAATTTTTGTGAAAACTGGGCTGTTACAATACAACACCACCAACAAGGGATCTCGTCCCAAGATCCTGGACGACCCGGGGGAGAGGGGAGAGAGAAAAAGAGAGTCGATAATCTTCAACACCACCAACAAGGGACTCTGCTCCATGTAGACGTCGAACTTCTGTCGAGAAACTTTCCGCAGAGAGACGACATCGTCGAAAATACGAAATCGTCGGTGTCAAGAAGAGGAACGACAATTGAAAGCGAAGATCAAGGGAAGCATTCTCACACCAATCGCGAGAATACCGGACAAGAGGTCTGAAGTCAACAGACGACCAAGATGTTTACCCAGAGTCGGAAGAACTAAAGGTACTACAGGAATTCCCAAACCTGAGATCGGAATCGAGACAATACTTCCCAAGCAAAGCATTGTAACTATTCCGACACTCCACACACTCGAGATCCTAGATTTTGAAGGGGATAAGGCGAGAGTAAACTGTCAGAACCCCAACTTAGGTATGTGCTAGGGTAAGCTTAGGCCTTTGCATCATGATAAAATTTTCAAAAGAAATCAAAATGGGAGAGAGAACAACCCCCAGATAAATTAATTCAAAAGGCCAGATAAAAAGTTTCTCCAAAAATTCCTTTTGCATTTTTGAAAAGTCTTATAAATGAGTGTGATCACATATCAAGTGATGTGGGACCCACCCCATGCTCATAGATTTTTCAAATATTCAAACAGGAGCATGGAATTAAATTTAAACCCCCATTTGAATTAAAGTTCAAATGATTTGATTTTTAAAAAGTGCCAAACTTTATAAGTGGTTACTCTATTATAATATGAGGCCATATAAAAAGTTTCATCATTTTTAAAAATGCCTGGCTATTTATTTTAGCATGGCCAACATATTACAGAAAAGAAAACAGAAAAGAAAAGAACAGAAAACTTACCTGGCGCCTAGGCGAGGCCCACCTCTTCTGGCCCAGTCCAGCCCACCTGGACCCCTCCCCTGTCGTCTTCCTCCCCGCGCCTCCAAGATGCTCGGTGGAATGCCACCGAGACAGCCGGGCACGGCGTCGTCTCCCCAGCCTCCACCTGCCCTCCCCGGCCCTTCTACGTGCCCCTGGAGACGCACCCGAGTGCCATGCCTCCATTCCTCCCCTCCAGAGCCTCTCCCTCTCGCTCCTGCGACGAACCCGACGACGACCCGAGCGCCGCCGTCGCCATGCCGTGAAGAACGCGTGGCCATCGTCACCTCCAAGCCGCACCAAGCTGTCCTTCCTCCTCGCCGCCTTCGTCTTCATCACCGTGCGGAAGATCGCGAGCCAATTTGACCCCAAGCCGCCGGATTCTTCCTCGAGTTCTCGCCGGACGCCGAGAAGATCACCGCCAAATTCGTCGCCATTGTTGCCTCTCCGGCCGCGCCATCTTCACCAATCACCTCGGGGTGAGCCCCTCTTCGAAACCCCCCAAACCCCGTGTTTAATTTGGGCCCCCTCCATCGATCGCCATGAGAGCCGAGCAGGTCACCGCCATGGATGAACTAGAGCTCACTCCCGTGCTCCAGCGCCTCCTCCTTCTAGCCTACAACGCTCCAGGTGCTCGCATAAATCCAACGCACCAAGACCCGGTCAAAACGGCGCTCCAGAGCGCGATGCCGTTGTCGTCGTGGTTCTGTCGCCGCCAAGCTCGTCGCCGCCGTCGCTCCAGACCCTCCCCCGAGCCCCTGATGCCACCACTCGACGCGGACGACCTCCAGGAGCACGCCCATGGCCTCCGTTCCCCTTCCCGTGGCCCGTAGCCAATTCCGGCGAGGCGCCGCCGTGGCCAGAGCCACTGGCGTCAAGCCGGCGCCATTAGGGCCCTTAACCACGTGCTAATCCCCCCTGGAGTCCATGACAAGTGGGCCCAGAGCCCCCTAATCCCTGGTTAGTTTAGAACTAACCGGGTTAGTTAACCCAGTGAGGCTGACCAGTGGGACCCCCCCTGTCAGGCCAGCCCATGACGTCAGCCTGGTGTCACACTGACGCAGTAAAGCATTTAAATCATTTTATATAATTCCAGAAATTACAGAAAATGGCCAAAACTTCAATAAATCATAGAAAATTCATACTAACTCCAAATTTGACAAATAATATGTCTAAAATTATCAGAAAAATACAAGGATTATGAATATGCAATTTGTTTTCATGTTTGACCATTTTCAAATGGGTGAACAGTAGCAAACATGCATATGGATCCTTTTCAAATTCAAATTTGGAGTGATTTTGCAATTGACTTTGCAACACACTTATTTTTTAGATGGATTCATCCACACATCAGAGACATTGTTCCAACTTTACCACGTCACTTCATGATCAACATTTTCAAATGAACTTTCATGCATTCAAATGCTTTTGAAATTCATCGATAAATCAAATGGAGTTTGAATTTGCATTTCAAATGCAATATACTCCTTTTAAATGGAATGCTCAACACATCAGTACCTTGAACATCACCATTACAATCTTATTCATGTGATTGTGCATTGTACATTATGTTGATCCTATGATTGTCATGTTGCTGATAGAAGTGGAGCCGGAATCCGAAGTCACCCCCTTCGTTGAAGACCCCGTGACTGAACCCCGTCAGCAAGGCAAGCAAACCCCCATTGATCATGTCGATAAAATCCCACTTGCCTCTCATGTCTCGCTTATGCATTGTTTAGGATGATCACCATGATAACGTTTCTACCGCATAGTTGAACCCATATCCGATGCATGACCTATCATCTTGTCACAGTAGTAAGCAAACCACAATCCTAGCAGATGTAGGAGTTGGTTGATATCATGTGGCCCCTACAACTGTTACTGCTTATTGCATGCTTAGTGATACAATGAGGTTGCTTTTGATGTGAGTCGGGATGATAGTGAACATGGTGTTGATGAAAGTGAAATGTGTTGGTGAATCTACCCTAATACAAGGTGAACGATGAGAGGCTGTGTAGGAGTACACAGTGGGTTGTCTCGTTGAACACCGCCTTAAGTCCGAGTTCTTGTGTGGTGATCCAAGAAGAAGAGTACAACCACACATTGGGCTCACTGACCCCTCTCATCCTAGTACCTCACCCCGTTCGAACCCCAAGAGTCGCAATAGTTCGGAGTTCTGGTAGGGCTGTGGCACGGTCTGCGAAGTGGATGAACGGCTTTTCAAGACCGGATTGGGACCCTGCACACATCGTTTGAGGCTGTACTGGAATCTCGGCCGGACTTCCATACGGATCCCCCTCAGATAGGCGACTCTCTGGACTAGAACGGAGCTGTGGGTGAAGTGTTGTGGTGGCATCCTCGCTGTCACCTCTTGAACGGTGACATGCAAAAGGCGGTAAATGATGACACGTGTGTGTAGCGGTACACCCCTGCAGGGTTAACAAAACTATTCGAATAGCCACGTGCGCGGTTAAGGACTGCTTGGAGAGCTGTGCTCGATTATTAGACAACTTGAACTGGATACTTCTAAAATACACCAAGATAAGTGTGAGTGCTATGGCGTGCTTTCTCGTGGGGAAGTCGAGGAAGGCACCATAGTGGTGTAATTGGTTGAAGAGATGTAGTGGACTCGTGTATGCTTCTTACCTCAAGTCTGGTACTCGTAGTTCAGGACTAGCCAAGTCAAAGCTGGCACTTCTGCAAGTGAAATCCCACCTCCCTTTACCTTGATACATGTGCATGAGTAGTATAGTTCCTACGTAAGTCTTGCTGAGTACGATTTTGTACTCACGTTTGCTTAATCTATGTTTTAGATGAACCCACCGACCCCGATGGTGACTTCTAACCGAAGCTCGAAGAATGAAGACTCAGACCAAGACCAAGCTAGTGTAATCCCAGTCAGACGACTGGTTCCCTCGTGGAGGGCTTGTTTTTAGATAAGGCTTCTCTAAGCCATTTGTTAAACTTGTCTGTACTCAGACCTACTTTGCTTCCGCATGTTTGTTGTAATGTTGGATCACATGCTTGTGATCTCTATGTGCACTCTGTAAGAGTTATTAATAAAGATGTATACATTGTAGAGAATTGCAATGATACCTGCTGTTCATACTAGACATGTGTGCTGCGTGTATGTTTATAACATGCATGTCTTTGTATGGGTTTTCGAGACCTTAGTTGTGATCTGGTTGGCGGTCTTTTATACACCAAGTGGCCCTTAGATGTGCGCAGCTTGGGGCATCGCGATGCGATTGATCGAGACTTCGTCTCGTGCACACTTTGATGTATGATCGAGCCCGCCCTAGACCCCGACTAAGTGATCGAGCTGGAGTAAGTCTATGTAAGGGTTATAATACAATCGATAGTATGGTTGAGGCGACTTGTCTATGAGTATGGGAGATCACCACCCATATCATTTACACTTGTGTGCGGACGATGAGGACCCATTTCAGTTGATCATCCGGCCTGGATGGGATGCCCCTCACGTTCGATGCTTTCCGAGAACGTTCTGTGCTTGGCCTTGTCTGCTTAGACAAGTGGGTACGGTTCTCGGCTCTCCATATGATTGTGTTGTAGCGAGGCTTGCATACGCTAACCCCGGGTCCCGACATAAACCAATTACGACACTTGTCCTGACCAGAGCAAAGGTAAGGAGTAAAAAGATCCTACTCTCCGATAACTAATTTAGTAACTACAAAATAATTTTTGTCTAGACTCGACTTCGGCCAGAAAAGGGATCCTACGGTCGGTAAGGCTCTGATACCAAGTTGTAAGGCCCGATATGTGGTACTGTTCCAGATCTAGGTGTTTCCACCCAGATCCGGGGACGAAGCACATATCGGTCCCACCGCGACATACGAAAAAGCCATATGCCCCGAATTTCCAACATGATATCACAACATTACAGATACAAGGATACAACATCTCATACAATCGGCATACAACTACCTTACATACAATACAACAACGGAAGATACATGCCTGAGTACAGACTACAAACAAATGCCTACTGGCAAAGAGAAAAACATCGATCCCATAACCACACGGGTCCAGGCCCTCCGCCGGGATCCGCCTAACTAGTTGTCGTCGAGTCTCCACATGAAACGTCGATCACCTTACCTGTTGTCGATCAAGAACCCTGAAAAGAGTTTGGGGGTAGTATCATGAGTACAGAGGTACTCAGCATCCAACTGTAGTGGTCATCTGACCCAGCAAGGACTTCATCACTCGTCATTCTAGGACAACTAGTAGTTTACGGTAAGGATGGGGTAAGTGGTGAGGTTGATGCCGCACTAGCATTTATGAATTGGCTAACGATCTAGAGAGTAAGGTAAGAAACCAAGCATTCGATGAGGAATCGCCTCCAACAAGTCTGCTATCCACCTACATACGCAAACATAACACCTATCCTATCCTTGTCCTCCTCTTCGCTTCCCTACGAAGAAGAAGCAGTCAAGGCACACACACACGTTGATCAAGTTATATTAAGATTATCTCAGTTGTTGTTGTCTATGAACAAGGAGTAGGTCTCAAGTCGTCCATAACCGTGGACACGGCTTCTCGAAAAGATTTAACCCTACAGGGGTGTACCAACTGCCCATTACGAGGCTCCGCACGCACGTCCATCTCTCTCAGTTGCTACCCATCACAGGCAACCATTTTATGATTTAGTTCCAATAGATCCGAAACGACAGGTCCCTCTAGCTAACAACGAACAAATCCGGGTGGCCCCCGGTGAGTCGACATCCATCTCAGGAGCCGGCCGCGCTCTCGATCTGGTCTCAACCGTCTGTCGCAGGTTTGGATAGCCGGTTAATCACACATGGGACACCGGGTCCTCAGCCGGACAAGGTGGGCCAGCAAGGGAACTAAGTCCTCACTGGTCCAGGTTGGTTTGTAAACAACTGGCGGCCGACCAGCACACACACGGTTTCAAATGGTAAATCAGCTTGGGCCACCACTAGAAATGTTTGAAGCTAGGTAGGTAAGAAAAGGGGACCCCATAAAATCCCACACGCGGTTAGGCATGCTCAGTCTTAAAACCAATACCCGGAACTCGGATCCTAGGTGACTCGAATGGAACAAAGCGTCGGGGCGGGATAGCCTAGACCTTCCATCCTTCGTCGAATATAGTCAACATTTATAATAATCATATCATCAACAACAATATAATAGTAATGTGATATCCCAACCCAAGGAGTAACAGGGTAACATCGTAGCATCCTAAGCATGCATACTAAGCAGAGGCTGAGCAACGAGCAGTAGTAACATAGCAGTACATGGTTTGCTGGGACGGGACATGGCTGTATCGGTTTGAAAGAGGCTGTAAACATGTGGTAGGATCAAACATCGAACCTAACCTAGACTAGCATGCAAACCGCTAGTTGAAATAGAATGGATCATAAGTAATGTATAGTCCTTGCCTGTTGATAAGTCGGGCTCCGAAGGTGTAGTTGATCGCAAGCTCGCAACGTCTCCGAGATGTACCCGCGGAAGCACACAAGACGGTAAACACTGGAAAGCAATCAACGAGCAAGAATCTATTACTACGAAGCAATCACGAGCAAGCATCTATTACTACGAAGTAAACACGAGCAAGCATCAGCAAGAAGCAACACGAGACACCGCACCTACCGTCGAGAGCGGTTACTAACAGGTTAAGTGGAGTACTCGTCACACACGATGATACCGCACATTTACGGTGGTTCAAGTTGTTTAGCTACAGGTGATCAACAAAGGTTGTTAACATGGAAAAGCACAGAAGCATGGCATAGCACACAAACATTACAAGAGGTGAAGCATAAATAAACTACCTAAGCTAGTCAATTTAAGTGGGGTGAAATCCTAGACATGCAAACTATTGCGGATCCCACGTTAAAATGGAATTTGGTACTGTTTTGCCCTAAACAATATTTTATTATTTTATTAGCAAGAAAGAGCAGCATAAACACAATCTACATGCAATTCTAGTCAAGTTACATATAAGAAACATTTTAAACAGAGCAACGGTTAAAAAGTTATAGCAGTTACAGTTAAAGTGGCAAGCAGTGTAAATAGCAGTCAAACAGCATGTAAAAAAGTCAAACATGGCAACAAGCAACATTTTAATAATCTACGCGCAAAACGGAGCAACTTTCATGTAGAAAGCGTCTCCATCGGAGCTAACGGTGAAAAGTTATAGCTGCCGCAAAAACAACACAATCTGCCTAAATTAATAAATTAAACCTAGCAAAAAAACAATACGGGCCGAAGTTAGTGCTATTGGGCCCAACAGAAAAGAAAACAGAACTAATAAAAAAATAAAAAAGGGGGCAGCCTCACCTCTGGGCCGTGGCCCAAGTGGCCTGGAGAGGGGGCTGCGGCCTGGCTGCCGGCTTGGTGGGCGCTGGGCGAGCTGGGGGCCGTGGGCCGCAGTGGGCGCGCCGGCCCACCACGGGCGGCTGTGGCGGCTGGATCGGACGGGCAGCTCGTCCTCGTCCCGTCGGCTGGACGCAGCGGCGGCGGCTGCCCCGACGAAGAGCAGCAGGCGAGGCGGGCCGGGACCGCAGGGGGCGGCGCGGTTGGAGGGGAACAGGTGCGGACAGGCGGAGGGAAGCGGATCCGGTGGCCGGCGGCGTGGTCCAGGGCGCGGGCAAGGCAGCCGGCGGCGAGCTCTGGCCCGAGCTCGTCCATGGCGCGGCGCTGGTGTCCTGGAGAGAAGAGAGGGAGGGGGTGAGGGAAGAGGAGAGATGGGAGGAGAGGGAGAAGAGGCGACCTGCAGGGGAGGAGGAAGGAAGGGGTGGCCGGGGCGGCCTGCCTCGCCGGCGGCGGCGTGCTACCCGCGGGCGCGCGGCTAGCCATGGGAGGCTGCGGGAGGAGAGAGGAGAGGAGTGGTAGGTGGGGGCTGAGCGCTGACGTGGCATCCCCAGAGCCGTCCGATCGCGAAATCCGGCGGCCGAAAACGGATCTGGGAGCTAGGGTTGCGAAAATGGATATTTTGGGGGCAAATCTGGATCTGAGGGCTGGCTAGGTGGTTAGGGAAAACCCTGAGTGGGGGGTGGTCTTTATATAGCCCAATGGCTGGAAGTTTGCATAAACATCCCCGGTTTTTCTCTCGCGCGCGCGGTGCTCACGTTTCTGACCGCCGGGGGTCCGCAGTACCTCCGATTCGGGTAAAACTTCGAACTGCGCGATCAGCGCGTCGAGCCGGAGGCGTTCACCTCGCGCTGGAACCGTTCCGAGAACACTTTCCGGCGCGCTATAAAAATATCCCTTTTACTTATTAAACGGGGTTTTTCGTTCCGTTGGCTACGGCTGGTCTCGTGCAGTTTTCGCGACGGTGCTCGGGTGAAACCCGGTGTCGCAAAGGTCGAGTGTCAGGGTGGCAAGGGTCGGTCTCCGTCCGATACGAGATAAGAGGGGGAAAAATAATCGCCGATCGATAAATCGGGGATGCAAACACCGCAAACAAATCAGACAATCAAACAATTCACACCGAAAACAAATTTTTTATTTTTTGTGAAAACTGGGCCGTTACAAACTGTGAGTATGAACTAAAGTTTCTGCGCATGGGTTTGGGTGCTGAGTGCAGGATCCTGGAGACGGGACTGTCCTTTGATACTGGATAACAACTACCATGGAAGCGCTTCGCCAAGGAGTACGTGACCGACAAGAACAAGGATGAGGAGTAAATCTCCTCGGGTAATGGCATCCCCTTAGCTTGTTCCAAGCTTGGGGGAGTGCCCGGTATTTTTATCTTTATCTAAGTCGTTTAGATTCAAGTAGAGTCGTATCATGTCTAGGGAAGTTATCTTATAAAATAGGTGTTTGATTTAAGGTCTATACTCCTTCTTGGAGAGTTATGTATCCGTAAGTGTGGATTCGTCTATGATGGAATATTAATGAGAAGTCTATTGATCCCTTCGCTGCACTCGGTATTCTCTTCACGCAATCGACCTCATGATGATTCTTATGGGGAGTATTGACCTTATATCAGGTATGGCTTTGAAAACTTTATTTAATCTTGGCAAACATAGCTTTGGTCATAACAACAAGCATGTTTTTCTCAAAGTAGCGACATAACCAAACCCTCTTAGTTATTATGCTTGTAGTGTTATGTTGACAAGGAAGACAACTTGATGTGCTATGCTTATTTTAATGTTTATGCTTTATATTGCTTTGCATCCAAGTATTCATCAAATGTCTGTTCTCTCAAAGCCTTTGCTAGCCAAACCTCTGTACTAAGCGGAATTCTGCTTGTGCATCCATACCCTGAAACCAGTATCTTCCATATGAGTCCACCATACCTTCCTATTCGTGGTATTCCACTACCACTCCTCAAGCATAGAATTTTTGTGTTATCCTTAGATGTTCAAAATCTTCTATTCTGTGCCCCTGTTTTAGCTCATGAGGAAGTAGTGGTTAATTCTTGATCTTCTTAAGTTGGACAAGTTTTACCCCGGGATTGCATGTCTAATCTACAAACCCCTAATACGAGGAGGAACTGGCATGAGTGCGCCCAGCTCACAAAAGATAATACAACAAACAAACCCTCCTTCACGCTTTGTTCATGAGAAATCAGAAAATTTTGGTAGGGATAAACAAAGGAGATTGCGGGGATGTGATCGTCCCCGTTTGGGAGCCGTTCCTCGAAACTTGTCCAATCTGAGAAGCAATTGAGTTATCTATTAGCATTCATTGACAAATCATGCACCTCTCAAAACTTGTTTTCATTTTTTTTGATTTAAGTATAGCACTTGAGTTTTCCCTGCTTGCCTTTAACAAGGCTTTTTTACTTTACTTTTATGTTGAGCCAGTTGTCCCTACTTCCTCCTTTCCCAAAGAGAACAGACACTTGATGCTGATGAGGATTCGTCCATATAATGCTGCATTAAAGTTTTGCCATGCCATATCATTGTTGACATTATCTCTTGATAAGTACGTTGTTTGCAAAAGCACATGCCAAGCAAACATCTTCCTTTGTGTTAGCATTTGCACTTCATGACTAATAGCTTGTTCCTTCAAAGAGTTTCAAGTTGTCTCTTCAAAATATAAAGAGAAAGAGCAAAGGTAAAAGTTATTAGTTGTCCCTTGACCAAAGGACATGTTTGCCATGATTTGACGAGTTTCCTTAGCCCTAATTTTGATTATAATTGTTATTACTCTTTCATAAGGGCTTTATGAGTTGGAGGTTGCTGTTGAGGATGTTTGAGTTTGGTGAAAAGATCATGATGCTTCTTGTCCGTATTTTATTTATCGACACTTCACTTTCTAAACTTGTGGACAGGTTTACCGAGCTCAGTTTTCGCTTGGGGACAAGCGAGGTATAAGCTTGGGGGAGTTGATATGTCCAAAATGCATCACTATTTTATATTGTAATTCATCCTTATTCATTGATATATTTCACATTATGATGATGTTCTTATGTTGTTTTGGCTTATTTTACACAGTTTGCAATTTTCCGGTGCCGAAGCAGCAGACGCAGGATTCAATGGAAAAAGTGGACGCTGAGTTGCTGAAGAAGAATACCTCCAAATTACCTGAAAATCAACGGGGGGTATTTTCCAGAATATTAACGAAGACTCGCCAAAGAGGGGCCAGAGGGGGGCCACAGGAGCCCCAGGCGGCCACCTGGCGCGGACCCACCCCTGGCCGCGCTGGGAGGGCGCCTGGAGCCCTGGGGCCACTCCCGGCTCCCCCCTCTGGCGTATATACTCCTCGTTACGCGAAAACCCTAAAAAGAGAAGCTTTCACGGAGTTCCGCCGCCGCTCCGTGGAGGAAACCTACGAAGAAGAAAAGGGATCTCCGGCGGGCAGATTCCGCCGAGGAGATCACCTTCCGGAAGGGGAGATCATCGCCACCGTCATCACCATCGTCACGGGCATCATCGAGATCATCATCAACATCATCCCCAACATCAGCACCATCTCCACCACCATCCAATCTCACCTCACAAGTTTATCTTGTGTTTTAATCCTTACTATCTATCCTCTCTACTCTACCGGTGTTGATTACTACTTTGTGGTGAATGCTATTGAGTTTTGTTGGAGAAATATCATTATGTCCAGATTGTTTATCATATATTTATCACCTCTGATCATGATCTCTTTTATGTCTTGTGAGTAGTTACTTTAGTTCTTGAGGACATGGGAGAAGTCTAGTTGTTAGTAGTCATATGATGTTGAAGTAATTTGTGTTGTTTGATATTTAAGTTGTGTTGTTATTTTCCTAGTGGTGTTGTGTGAGTCGAACACTCAACACTTCGCCTTCTTAAGGACCTAGGGGAATACATTGTGTATTAAGAATTCTTACGGTGGGTTGCCGGAGTGACAGAAACCTGAACCCCAGTTTGCACACTTTTGCACAAGGGAGTACTGGATCCTTGATCTTATTGCTGTGGTTAGGCTTTGCCTTAATTTCCATCTTGTATTTGCGGATGCTTTCAAGATGTTTAATCATAAGAGTGCACTTATATTAGTCTAGAAGGTGTGCTATCATAGATCCACCCACTCAACACTTATTAGCACAACACTTGTTATCGATACGGAGTATGGCGAAAGCACGTGACTACCTCTCCATGTGTCCTCAAGAACGCTTTAGTCTTTATAAGTTCAGTTGTCAGGCTTGTCCTTTGCTCAAAAGGGTTGGGCCACTTGTTACTCCTCAGTGCTATTTACGTTGCTTGATTTTATCTTATTGTTGTTTTTATCGAAAACCCCTAAAAATTTATCTTTCAGTGCTTGCAGTTATTCCTTGTCCAAAATCACCTACCAATACCTTTCGCTCCTCGTTGGGTTCGACACTCTTATTTATCGAAAACACTACAATAGATCCCTTTACGTTGAGGGTCATCACTGGTCCGCGTCGTCTTAACGAGAAGGAAGATGGTTCTCTTCGTCCCTCGCCCTTGGTACCGACATTGTTGCTGACATAGCTAACAAAATGTTATCTGACTTACCTTGCAACTTGATCGCATTGTTTGTCACCACCCTCCTTATTCAATGTGGGCCCATAACCCACAGTTCCACAGGATCGAAACCTGACTCGCTTGTACCTTTCTGTTCTCAAGGTTATTCCTCTTGCTTGACCTCGTATGAAACTCACGAGTCCTCTACCTTGAGATATTCAGTTCGATATCAGACTTAGTGCATATGCCTGATGCTCTGGACCCCCCCTTTTTCATCCTCCGTCATCGGCATCGAATGCCTGCCTATCCGCTTGAAACTTCTTATATCTTCTTTTGTTTCCCTCGATGTGTTTCCCTGAGTTTAAACTCGAGGGATACTGTGTACCTCATTCCCTCAGAATTCCCCGGTTGATTAACCTTGTGTCGATTCGACCCTCTATGTGTCCCCTCCTAGCCTATCCGTAGGTACGATGAAGACCCTGAAGGAAGGATGACAACTCGTCGAGATGCACCAATGCAGTGAAATGAAGACATCAACGAGAAGGGTTAACTTCTTTGATAAGGACAACAAGAACCAGAAGATTCGTTAGAATACGAAACCAAAACTTTAACCCTTACACTACATTTTAATTCTCAGGAGGAGAATTCTTTGCAGTGGGGGAGATTTGTAACACCCTCAGTGTCAAGCTACAGTGATCACTTTTATTAATGACAAATCTTAGTGATTAACCATGACTTGATCCTCCTTGAATCAAATCTTTTTCAAATCCCATTGGTTGAAATTTAAGAACAAAAGTGGAAATTAAACTTTAGTTAAAAATTGTGCTAACAATTTTATAAAATGCCTAATAATCAGTATGTCATATTAAAAATGAATTGGGATTTTATTAAAATGTTTTAGTGATATAAATAAATAAAAATAGTAGCAATATAGTAGCTTTTATAATTTTCTAAATAAAACAAAATTCAAAATGAATTTAATTCTCCACCAAACTTTTGTAGCACTGTTATAACTTGTAAGAATAATATTAGAGTTTGTTTCATGTTTTACAAAATTCTATAGATGGTCAAACAAAAATGTAAACATAATTGGGAAAGAAAACATAAAAGCAAAATTTGTAAAAACACTAAAGTTTCCCAGGGCGAAGCCCACCCAAGGCCCATCCCACCCCAACCACCTCTTCTTCCCCATTGTTCCTCCGACCGCGTCGGCATGGCGACCGAGCCGACTCATCATCGTCGATCCCCATCGCTCGTGCCGCTACAGTCCCACCCCGTGGATAAGGCCGAGCCCCAAACCCCCTCCATGGAACCCTAGATCGGGCACACCCATTTCCCCCCTCGTCCTCACCGTTCCCCATCTCGCCCGTGCGGCCGCCGTGGGCGCCACCGTGCACCGCCGTGGCCGGCGGCCACCCCGTGCCGCTCCACCTTGTCCAATAGACCCGTCGGAGTATTCTTCATCTTCAAGTAAGAGGAATCGCGCCAACACCGACCACAATGTGCACATCGACGATTGCATCGTCACCGGCTCCGACGTGATGGACGAGCAATTCCGCCGCCACAGCCCTCCGTCGAACACGCTGCCCTCCTCTACGCTTCTCTAGTGAGCAGGGCCACCACCGCAAACCTTCCCCTGTGCCTTCCCCCGCCGTAGAACGTCGTCCCCGCATCTGCCGTGGCCAGGCCGCTGCCGTTGAGCTCCTCGCCGTGGTCCGGGGCATGCTTTTGGCATGTCACTCGCGTCAAAACGCTCCCCACGTCCCCTCGTTCGAATGCGGTAGCTCACGCTCTTCCCCGCACCCTGTAGCCTCGCCATCGTCTCCGCTGGGTTTTGGGCCGGCCGACGCTCCAGCCAGCTTCCGGCGAGGCCGTCACCTCTAGTGGACGCACGATCGCCCCCGGTTCGTTTGCGCCAATTCCCCGCCCCTCCTGTGGCCCTAGTCGACGGCACGGCTGGTCTCGCCGTCGGCCCTCGTCGCCCGCGTGCGCGCTGGGTTATCCGACCCCCTGTTAATTCCCCCTGTGAGCGACTTACAGGTGGGGCCTTGCCCCTAATAAAATAAATTAGATAAATTAAAAGCCTATGTGATAATGACATGTGGACCCATTTTCTATTAGATTTAATAAAAGGTTTTAGTTAAAGAACTAGTGTCTTTGACATGTGGGCCCTGGCTCTATTTTAATTTAATAAACTAAATTATTAATCATGTGAGGCTGACCAGTGGGACCCACTGGTCAGGTTTGACCAGTCAAAGATCACTGTTGTGGATAATGTTAGGATTTAAATAATAAAATAAATCCAGAAATTGTTTTAAAAATATTAAAACTTTAAAATTCAATATCTTCTAAACCGTAAATTACATGGAAAAACTTTATACATGAAAATTGATCAGAAAAATATAACAAATACAAATACTCTATCCGTGTACCAACCACCCCCTCTAGCACAACGAACATCGACCTTCCCCTCCCCCCTCCGGGCCGTCTGTCGATAATCACCCGGAGCCGGTATTTCATCCCCGGATGAATTCCCGCTCCGAGCATAACACATTGTACTGCGTTAGAACACCCTTAACATTGCGTTTGCCATTTATTGTATTTGTATTTCTATTATTGTTGTGTATTTATTGTTTCTCCCCCCTCTCTTATTGTCCGGTAGTCCCGACGACCGCTGCCGATGCCCCTCTGATCGACTACGTCATCCACAACCGTATCGCTACCGTCGACCTTCCAGGCAAGCAGAGCCTTTTTCCTTCCCCAGATATCACCTATCTTTTTCGTACATTTCTTCCACTAGGCATTTTTACTACTGGTGCTACGTTACAATCCTATTCAATTGCATAGCCTATCATTGTCGCCCCTTGATGCACCTTCCTTTATCCTATGCTGCCTATTATTATTTATGAAATATTCAGCAGTGAGCCCTGCGCATTGTTAGTAAATTAGGATTACATAGCAGTCGTGATCACTCAGGGGAGTGAACACGGATATAAAATATATATAACTGCACAGGTACGGTACAATGCAGACACCGCCTAAGGCCCCTACCTTGGATCTACCGAGCCACATCAAGTGGAGCTACCGCGGAGTAATCCTCGTACTCCACTCTTTGCTGACTCTGTATAGTCGCTCTAGATACCTGAGCAACGGTTGTCCTTAAAGGTAAGAGTCGGGCGAACCAACAGTACCCGCGAGCGGTATTGCGTCGGGAACGACGGGGAGGGTACGACCGACATTACTGGCGTGCTTGGCGCCTGCTCGTATCTCGCGAGAGTTACCAAACCATGAAAATTTGAGCTCTACCAAGAGCACACGCGAGACAAGGTAAGGAGACCATTCACCATGTTGGTAACTGCGTGCTTTGACGGGACGACATGGCAGGCCCCGACGTTAGTGGTGGTCCTTGTTGTTGTTCGTTGTCCGTTGTGTTGTTAGTCAGACAGCGATAACGGTTGTCTGCGAGATAATATTAAAATGCTAAATGGTTCGGTGGATGACTTGAGAGGCCCGTTGGTCTGTACGCACTAACTTCATGTGGGATAAGGAGTTATGGGCTCCACTGCGCCGTAGTTTGTCCGAAAGCTCTTCAGACGTCAGCAGTACCACGAGCTGATTGCCGGGAAGCGGTGTTGTCTTCTTTGCTGCAGCAGGTGTATTTGGATTTGCTTTTGCTTCCCGGCCAGTCTCGTACCGTGCAGGAACGTGGAAGGGTGAGGGACCTAGACCCCTAAGCGCATAGGATATTTTCCGGCGGATGGCCTCTCTGTTGAGCCTAGGATGGGCTGTGCCGTGTCGGATAGCTTTGGTGGAGCGTTCCCTAACAAGGTGCCCGCCACCCTGGAGATCCGAGCGTGCAGGATGAATAGTAGTGCACCCCTGCAGGGAGTTTAATCTATTCGAATAGCCGTGTCCACGATAACAGGACGCTTTATGCTGAAGCCGGATCTTACCACTACCAACTACTACTATTAAACTGTATGGTTCCGGGTTTTCTTCCTTGCCGGGAAGTCGAGGAGGGAACTCGGAGGCATTTATTATTGTTAATTATTACAACTTACTATTATACAATGCTGCAGCAACTTCTGCTACATTGTTACTTTATGCTTTATATGAACTGTTGGTTGTTCTCTTCTTGTGCTGCAAGACATCGTTGGAAGATGCTAGTCTTCGATAGGCCTAGCTTCTCATCCTTATTCTTACTTCTACCTTGTAGTCCACTATATATAGCCTCCCCTTTCCATTTGATAAAAATTCATAAATGCTTAGTAGTGGACGTAAGACTCGCGGGTATGCTAGATACTGATACGTCCCAAACGTATCTATAATTTTTGCTTGTTCCATGCATGTTTTGTGTGACTTTGCCATGTTTTGCTTGAACTTTCATACACTTTTGAACCTATTTGGACTAACCTATTAACTCAGTGCACCCAGTTGCCAGTTTTTGTTTTCTGCTGTTTTTGTATTTCAGGTTTTCCGGCCATTAAAAGTGCTCCAAAAATTCCGGGAAAAATATATAAAAAATCAGCGCAGCAGAAGCTTCCGGAATCACCATGAGAGGGAAGGGGGGCCACCACCAGGAAGCCAGGAGGGCAGGTGGCGTGGCCCCACCCTGGGCCGCGCCAGGGACCCTCCTGACTTCCTCGTGGGTCCCCTCGACGCCCCCTTCGCCTATATTTACCCCTCGGGGTGGAAACCCCTAATACGGACTCCTATTTTGTGATCTCGCCTCAGTTCCGCCGCCGCCGCCGTTTCTTGATCGGTGCTTCCTGGAGAAGCTGCTCCGGCACCCTGCCGGGAGAAGCTACCCCCTCCGGGAGACCCTCCATAGCCATGGACGCCTCCCGTATGTACCGTGAGTAGTTTCCCTTGGACCATGGGTCCGTGACCAGTAGCTATGTGATCTATCTCTCCCCCTTTTGTGCTTCCACTTTCGAGTCCTCGTGAGCTGCCTCACATGATCGAGGCATCTATGTAATTTCGGCTGTTGCTATGCTCATTTTGTTGGGATCTGATGGATTATGAGACTATGTTCAGATTGTGATGAGTAATATATTTGGTTCTTCTCTTTTATATTTTGTTCTTGAGTAAATTCTTGCATGTTCTCCGTTGCGGTATTTGCTTTGGCCAAGTATTTTATTTGCAACTCCAAGAGAGAGCGTTATGCTCGATTGTGGGTTCAGCCCCTTGATGTCTAGCTTGAGTGACAGAAACATGAGACTAGGGATGTGATGTTTCCACCAGGGATAAAACAACGGTGCTTGTACCTGTGGGTGCAAGGATTGTTTACTTTACGCAAAGTTCTTTTAATGCAGTTGTATGTTGCTTTGAGTTTACACTTTGGGTGGGATTCGCAACTTAATACCAGCGAGATGTTCTGGATAGATATCTCAAGGTGGATGATTCGTAGTAGATGCAGATGGATTTCGGTCTACTTACCTTGGCGTACTTCCCATTGCTTTTGAGCCCTTCCTTTCTTTGGAGCATAGTTAGCATTGCGGTCCCTTCATAATCCTGTCAATTGCCCAACTGTGATTTGTTTACCTCGCTAGCACTTTTATCGTCTTTTTGGAGAGAGACATCACTAGTGAAAATCATGGGACCCTGGTCCATCTTCACATTATTGTTCACACCCTCAATTTACTTCCAGCTTATACTTTCCTTTGCACCTTTTATCTCTTGCGTTGATCCTTTGTAAACGACAAGGCCGGAGGAATTGACAACTCATCTGTACTCGTTGGGAGCAAAGTTATTTGTTGCTGTGTGCAGGTCCACGACAACACCCTAGTCAGGAAGCAATTTCTGGCGACGTTGCCACCTACTTGTATCTCCTGAGTCCTAATGGTTCGATAACCTTGGTATCTTCACCGAGGGAAACTTGCTGCTGCACTGCATCTCAAACCTTCCACTTGGGGTAACCAACGAGGGGCGAGAAGCCATCAAGCAAATTTCTGGCGCCGTTGCTGGGGACTCAAGTCTACAAGATAGGGGAGTTGCACACTATCTTTTACCTTTGCTTTTTAGTCTTGTTAGTTTACCTTTCAGTTTTTACTTTTGTGTCCTTAATCAAAAATACCAAAAACACCTGTTACCTTGTCAGTAGTTACCACTATGGCTGGTCCTTTTGCCTTTGGTGAGGCAGAAGTGCTTACCTTTACTCAAAGAGGTGGTGAAAGTTTGAAAGATGCTTGGTATAGAATTAATGATTCTCAAAAAAGAGCCACCAAGAAGCAATCCACTACTATCCTTCTTAGAAAATTTTATGTTGGGATTACTTCTTGGAATAGGTTTCTTTTAGACACTGCTATCAATGGGAACTTCATAAAGGCCCCAGTTTGGGAAGCCCTTAATGTTATTGAAAATCTTGTTGGAAGTCTCCCCATTGTTAGTATTAAGGAGGACATTACTTTAGCTCACATTATGAGAAAACTTGAAAAGATAGAGCTAGAGATGCCAAGTATCGATAGGGTGAATGAGTTGGATCGTAAGATTCAAGGGAATTTGAATAGGCTAGATAATTCCATGCAGAAAATTGTCAAAACTTTGGAGACTATCAAATCCCTTGATGAAAAGTCTTCTAGGATAGAAAAGATTGAGGAAGTTATTGAAACTTTAGGAACTACCTTTTCCTCAATCAAAACCAATAAGGATGAAACTCTGGCAAAGAAGGAACCTAAGTCTGTTTACGTACCCAAGGTTCCCCGAGCTAAAGCTAGCACACCCGGTGCCAAGAGAGTTGAAACGGTGAAAACTTTGGAGGATACACCTATCTTTAACTTTAATGAAACTCCAATTGATTTCCCTCCTTTTGATTTTATTCCAAGAAGCATTTTCATTCGTCCTTTATTTGAGAAACCCATTAAGACTAGTTGTACTATTGAAGAGCTTTTTGATGATCATGATGATGGTTCAATAGATGCACCTTGATCTTCTGCTTTAAGCCTAGCTAATGGCTCTAAAGAAGCGCTTTCGGGAGGCAGCCCGCAACGAATTTAGGTTTTTCTTTTTTGCTTTTGTTCTGTTCTTAGTGGTCTTGATGATTGTTACTACTGTAGCAACATCATTGTATCTTTACTTTTCAAGCTTTGTGCCAAGTTTAGCCTCATACGACAAGGGAAGTAAAAGTTGTGACATGCTGTCCAGAAAACAGATTCTGTCCTCGTGACTAGAAAAATCAGAGAAAAATCCCAGTTCATCTTTTTGAGCTGAATTTTTTACACAGCATGCTCTATACAATTACAAAACTTCCGTATGTTCTGAGTTTTTTTGATTTGAGTTGCAGAAGTACCCCTAAAAAATTCGTTTCTATCTGCTGTTCTGTTTTTCACAGATTCTACCTCGTTTTGTCACTCTTCACTTTTGCAAACCTTAAGCTTGCTTTTTCTTTGCAAAAACCTTTTGGCAATCTTGGGAAACAGTAGCTCTTCCTGGAAATCTTTATTTTCAGTAGAGGAAAATTATTTTATTAGGGTACTAACCTCTCTAATCAGCCTACAATGAGTTATGTATGAAGGGAGTTTTCAAGTGCACGATGAAGGATGATGAAAGAAGATTCAGGAGGGTCAAATGCTCAAGCTTGGGGATGCCCATGTGCACCCCCAATAAATATTCAAGGAGACTCAAGCGTCTAAGCTTGGGGATGCCCCCGTGCATCCCCTTCTTCATCAACAATTATCAGTTCGTCTCTCGTTGCACTATATTTTTATCACTTCATGCATTATGTGCTATTCTTGGAGCGTCTCGCTCTTAGTTTTCGTTTTTAGTTTTCTTTTGCTTTGTTTGCTGTAGTAACAAGTTATACCCCAACTTACTCTTTTGTGTGGGAGAGATTCACGCTCCGCTTGAACTAGAACTCCTCATAGGATTTGCATGCTTATTCTTTTAGCTGTGAGCTGTTCTTTTTCTTTTCTTAGCTGCTGTTTTGTTTAGTGGTAGTGCTTTAGTTTTTCTAGAGCTTTTCTTTTGTCTTAGGTTGAACTTTCTATAGGTTGCATGTTTTTTCTTGTTAGAGAGTTTGCCTGTTGCACTGAGTTCTGTGTCTTGGCTGAAAGTAGGTAGTTAAGGTTGTTGTTCTCTTTGTAGTAGTAACTTGCAATAGTTTTGAGGTATTGACTAGAGTAATGTTTGAACTTATGGTGTCAAGAGCTCTTGACTATTAGTGATAGATGTCGTATTTTGGGCAATCCGTGTGTTTTTCGAAAACCAAAAATTCCTGTTGAGAACTCTAGCTACTAGATGGATCACTAACCTCTGGAGGGTTCAAATATTAGAGTACACTGATGTACCATGAGTCGAGGATGCGCAAGGATAACCAAACCCCCATACACTCCTCCTTGGGGTACCTGTCTCTTTGTGAACCTCCTGATTAGATTGAGAGTTATAGATAATAAGTGCATGAGTTCTTCGGACTAATGTGAGTATTCGAAAGTTGACACTTCCACCCACCTATAATTTTTGTAGCCTCTTCGGTACCGTGCATTGCCCTTTCTCACCTCGAGAGTTGGCGCATACTTCGCCGGTGCATCCAAACCCTTGGCACGATACGCTCTGTCATCATAAGCCTCCTTATATCTTTCGTCACAACATCCACCATACCTACCTACAAGGCATTTCCATAGCCTTTCCGAGATACATTGCCATGCAACATCCACCTTCTCATGACTTGATCTTCATGTCATACATGCTACTTGCTTGATCGATGAGCCGCATGATAGTTGGGCCTTGCCCTAATCATTGCTACATGACGCGCTAGTATCATTGCATATCCTGCTACCCTAGCAGAGGCATACATTTGCATCATAATAGTTACATTTTCTTTATGTGAGTACCTTTGTAAAGTGTGAAAGATCTCCTATATTCTTGTAAAATATAGAGTATTGCCCCTAAAGTGAGGAAAAGATCCCAAATAGGACAAAATCAAAAGATCCCAAAGAGGACAAATGAGATTTAAATAGAAAGAGCCATTGAGGCCACCAAAAAAAAAGAGAGAAGGGGGCATACTACTATTCCTTTTGAGAGATCCACACTAGTACTTCAACTTCTATCCCTTGTACTCCATAGAGATCATCATCATGCATATAGCTATGTGGGGACCCTTCACATTATAGAACTTGGCTTGTATATTCCAATGATGAGCCTCCTCAAACGAGCTCTAGGTCTTCTTGAGCAAGCAAGTTAGATGCACCCCCACTAGTTCCCTTGGAGAGCTTTTAGCTCACATGTGCATCCGTTGTATGGAAATCCCTACTCCTCACATCATATCTATCATATGGCCTTCTCTCGCCTATGATTGTCCTCATTGATGTGAGCCTTTCACACCTTTTTTTCTTCCTCCTCCACCTTCTTTCTGTTTCGCCTTTTAGGTGTCAACTTTCTTGCTCACGCTCATCCATTGCATGAGTGCTCAAAATATCGAAAGGGAGTGGATCAGTTTGACTTGTACCTGGCTAGTGGTCTGGGGACGAGTCCAGATAAGAATCCAAAGGAGACCAAGTGTGAAACTTTAGTAGATAGTTGTTCTCAACAACCTTATTTTTTCTCTCTCGTATTTCCCTATCCCTTGCTTGCACGCAAACACCATCTGGAGACATTCGAGTCACGGACAGCGAGAGCTCTTGCACCTTTTGTTCTTTTGTTGCTTGTGTCAATGCTAATATAGACTCTTGCTTGTTAAGACTTGAATTGAATTGCATGCTTTGATTGCTTTACTTAAAAGTCCTTTTATGGTTGTGTGGCATGTCACCACAGAAATTATGCTTGTTATCATTTACCTAATCGAGGACGAGCAGGAATTAAGCTTGGGGATGTTGATACGTCCCAAACGTATCTATAATTTCTGCTTGCTCCATGCATGTTTTGTGTGACTTTGCCATGTTTTGCTTGAACTTTCATACACTTTTGAACCTATTTGGACTAACCTATTAACTCAGTGCACCCAGTTGCCAGTTTCTGTTTTCTGCTGTTTTTGTATTTCAGGTTTTTCGGCCATTAAAAGTGCTCCAAAAATTCCGGGGAAAATATAAAAAAAATCAGCGCAACAGAAGCTTCCGGAATCACCAAGAGAGGGAAGGGGGCCACCACCAGGCAGCCAGGAGGGAAGGTGGCGCGACCCCACCCTGGGCCGTACCAGGGACCCTCCTGACTGCCTCTTGGGTCCCCTCGACGCCCCCTTCGCCTATATTTACCCCTCGGGGTGGAAACCCCTAATACGGACTCCTCTTTCGCGATCTCGCCCCTGTTCCGCCGCCGCCGCCGTTTCTAGATCAGGGCTGCCTGGAGAAGCTGCTCCGGCGCCCTGCCGGGAGAAGCTACCCCCTCCGGGAGACCCTCCATAGCCATGGACGCCTCCCGTATGTACCGTGAGTAGTTTCCCTTGGACCATGGGTCCGTGACCAGTAGCTATGTGATCTATCTCTCCCCCTTTTGTGCTTCCACTTTTGAGTCCTCGTGAGCTGCCTCACATGATCGAGGCATCTATGTAATTTATGTTGTTGCTATGCTGAGTTTGTTGGGATCTGATGGATTATGAGACTATGTTAAGATTGTGATGAGTAATATATTTGGTTCTTCTATTTTATATTTTGTTCTTGAGTAAATTCTTGCATGTTCTCCGTTGCGGTATTTGCTTTGGCCAAGTATTTTGTTTGCAACTCCAAGAGAGAGCGTTATGCTCGATTGTGGGTTCAGCCCCTTGATGTCTAGCTTGAGTGACGGAAACATAATACTAGGGGATGTGTTGTTGCCCTTCCTTTCTTTGCCGCATAGTTAGCATTGCGGTGCCTTCATAATCCTGTCAATTGCCCAACTGTGATTTGTTTACCTCGCTAGAACTTTTATCGTCTTTTGGGAGAGAGACATCACTAGTGAAAATCACGGGGCCTCGGTCCATCTTCACATCACTGTTTACATCCTTAGTTTACTTTCAGTCTTTACTTTTAGTTGCCACTATTATTATCTCTTGCGTTGATCCTTTGTAAACAGCAAGGCCGGAGGAATTGACAACTCCTCTGTACTCGTTGGGAGCAAAGTTATTTGTTGCTGTGTGCAGGTCCACGTCAACCGCCTAATTTCTGGCGCCGTTGTCACCTTCTTGTAGCTCCTGAGTCCTACTGGTTCGATAACCTTGTTATCTTCACCGAGGGAAACTTGCTATTGCATTGCATCTCAAACCTTCCACTTGGGGTAACCAACGAGGGGCGAGAAGCCATCAAGTTCTCAACAAATACATATTTTTTCTCGTATTCCCATCTCCCACTTCTTGCACGCAAATACCATCTGGAGACATACGAGTCACGGACAGCAAGAGCTCTTGCACCTTTATGTTCTTATGTTGCTTGTTTCAATGCTAATATAGACTCTTGCCTGTTATGACTTGAATTGAATTACATACCTTGATTTCTTTACATACAAAGTTCTTATATGGTTGCTAGCATGTCACCACAGAAATTATGCTTGTTATCATCTACCTACTCGAGGACGAGCAGGAATTAAGCTTGAGGATGTTGATACATCCCAAATGTATCTATAACTTCTGCTTGCTCCATGCATGTTTTGTGCGATATTGCTATGTTTTATATACACTTTCATACACTTTTGATCATATTTGGACTAACCTATTAACTCAGTGGACCCCAATGCCAGTTCCTGTTTTCTGCTGTTTTTTTATTTCATTTTCCCCCATATTAAAAATGCTCCAAAAATTCCGGGAAAATACAATAAAAAATCAGCGCATCGGAAGCTTCCGGAAGAACCAAAGTGGGGCCAGAGGGCCACCACCAGGGGCCCAGGCGCCCTGGTGGCGCGCCCTAGGGGAGGCCGCGCCCGGTGGCCGCCTTGACCCCTGGTTGCTCCCTTTCGCCTATATATTCTCCGTCACTGTAAACTTCTAAGGAGAGAACCCTTTTTCGCGATGTCACCTCTGTTCTGCTGCCATCGCGCTTCCAAGATCGGGAGCGCCAACAGACCTCTTCCCGGAACCCTGCCGGAGGGAGGGTTGACCTCCGAGAGCTTCTCCTTAACCATGGAAACTTTCCAGATGATCCGTGAGTAGTCCACCTTGGACCATGGGTCCATAATCAGTAGCTATGTGATGTTCTCCTCCGCCTTTGTTCTTCATGGATTAGACCTTGTGAGCTGCCCTACATGATCAAGGCACATATGTAATTCTTTCTGCTGTTGCTATGCTGAGTTTGCTGGGATCTGATGGATTATGAGACTATGTTCATATTGTGATTGAGTAATATATTTGGTTCTTATCTTTTATATTTTTGTTCTTGAGTAATTCTTGCATGTTCTCCATTGTTGTTTATTGCTTTGGCCAAGTAGTAGGTAGTGACTCCAAGAGAAGCGTTATGCTTGATTGTGGGTTCATGCCCCCCTGATGACTAGCTTGAGTGACAAAAACATGAGTCTAGGGGATGTGTTGTTTCCACAAGGAGAAAAACAACGGTGCTTGTAACCGCGGTTGCAAGGATTGTTTACTTTACGCAAAGTTCTTTTAATGCAGTTGTATGTTGCTTTGGGTTTACACTTTGGGTGGGGCTAGCAACTTAATACCAGCGAGATGTTCTGGATAGATATCTCAAGGTGGATGATTAGTAGTATATGTAGTTGGAATTCAGTCTACTTATTTTGGCGTACCGCCCATGCTTTTGAGTCTCTTCTTTCTTTGTAGCATAGTTAGCATTGGTTTGCGCCCGTAATCCTGTCAATTGCCCAGCTATGATTTGTTTACCTCGCATAACAGTATTATCGTCTTTTGGGAGAGAGACATCACTAGTGAACATCATGGGACCCCGGTCCATATTCTCATCACTGTTTACACGCTCAATTTACTTCCTACTTTTACTTTCTAGTTATGCTATCACTGCCTATTATCTGTTGCGTTGATCCTTTGTAAACAGCAAGGCCGGAGAGATTGACAACCTGTCTGTACTCGTTGGGAGCTAAGTTATTTGTTGTGTGTGCAGGTCCAGGCAAAGCAAGTGATTCTTTTCAGACGACGCATTACTTGCCGAACCACCTACTTGAAGTTATCGGAGTCCTACGGGGAGTCACTCTAAACCTTGGCATCTTTGCCAAGGGAAATTTGCCGCTATCCTACATCTAACCTTCCACTTGGGGTAACCAACAAGGAGTTAGTATCAGTGCACTGAGTTAGTAGGTTAGTCCAAATATGTGTAAAAAGGTATGAAAGTGTAGAAAAACACATAGCAATGTCACCTAAAAGAGCATGGAACAAGCAACAATTATAGATACGTTTGGGACATATCACCCCCTTCGGCCTATATTTACACCCCCTTTCTAGAAACCCTCAAGAGGAGCCCCGCATCGCGATTTTCACCTCTGTCCCGCCGCCGCCGCGCTTCCAAGATCGGGAGCACGAGAAGACCTCTTCCCTGCACCCTGCCGGAGGGAGGATTGACCTCCGGGAGCTTCTTCACCACCATGAGCGCTTCCCGGATGTGTCGTGAGTAGTTGTAAGGCCCGATATGCGGTACTGTTCCAGATCTAGATGTTTCCATCCAGATCCGGGGACGAAGCACATATCGGTCCCACCACGACATATGACAAAGCCATATGCCCCGGATTTCCAACATGATATCACAACATTACAAATACAGGATACAACATCTCATACAATCGGCATACAACTGCCTCAAATACAATACCACAGCGGAAGGTACATGTCTGAGTACAGACTACAATCAAATGCCTACTGGCAAAGAGAAAACATCGATCCCATAACCACACGGGTCCAGGACCCCCGCCGGGATCCGCCTAACTAGTCGTCGTCGAGTCTCCACGTGAAACGTCGATCACCATACCTGTTGTCGATCAAAACCCTGAAAAGAGTTTGGGGTAGTATCATGAGTACAGAGGTACTCAACATCCAACTGTAGTGGTCATCTGACCCAGCAAGGACTTCATCAATCGTCATTCTAGGACAACTAGTAGTCTACGGTAAGGAAAGGGTAAGTGGTGAGGTTGCTGCCGCACTAGCATTTATGAAGTGGCTAACGATCTAGAGAGTAAGGTAAGAAGCCAAGCATTCGATGAGGAATCGCCTCCAACAAGTCTTGCTATCAGCTACTTAGGCAAACATAACACCTATCCTATCCTTTTCCTCCTCTTCGCATCCCGACAAAGAAGAAGCAGTCAAGGCACACACACACGTTGATCAAGTTATATTAAGATTATCTCAGCTGTTGTTGTCTATGAACAAGGAGTAGGTCTCAAGTCGTCCATAACCGTGGACACGGCTTCTCGAAAATATTTAATCCTGCAGGGGTGTACCAACTGCCCATTACGAGGCTCCGCACGCACGCCCATCACTCTCAGTTGCTACCCATCACAGGCAACCATTTTATGATTTAGTCCCAAGAGATCCAGAACGACAGGTCCCTCTAACTAACAACACACAAATCCGGGTGGCCCCCGGTGAGTCGACATCCAACTTCTTCATCAACAATTATCAGTTCGTCTCTCGCTACACTATATTTTTATCACTTCATGCATTATGTGCTATTCTTGGAGCGTCTCGCTCTTAGGTTTTGTTTTTAGTTTTCTTTTGCTTTGTTTTTTGTAGTAACAAGTTAGACCCCAACTTACTCTTTTGTGTGGGAGAGATTCACGCTCCGCTTGAACTAGAACTCCTCATAGGATTTGCATGCTTATTCTTTTAGCTGTGAGCTGTTCTTTTTATTTTCTTAGCTGCTGTTCTATTTAGTTGTAGTGCTTTAGTTTTTCTAGAGCTTTTCTTTTTGTCTTAGGTTGAACTTTCTATAGGTTGCATGTTTTATCTTGTTAGAGAGTTTGCCTGTTGCACTGAGTTCTGTGTCTTGACTGAAAGTAGGTAGTTAAAGTTGCTGTTCTCTTTGTATTAGTAACTTGCAATAGTTTTGAGGTATTGACTAGAGTAATGTTTGAACTTATGGTGTCAAGAGCTCTTGCCTATTAGTGATAGATGTCGTACTTTGGGAAATCCGTGTGTTTTTCGAAAACCAAAAACCCCTGTTGAGAACTCTAGCTACTAGATGGATCCCTAACCTCTGGAGGGTTCGAATATTAGAGAACACTCACGTACCATGAGTCGAGGATGCGCAAGGATAACCAAACCCCCATACACTCCTCCTCGGGGTACCTGTCTCTTTGTGAACCTCCTGATTAGATTGAGAGTTACCGATAATAAGTGCATGAGTTCTTCGGACTAATGTGAGTATTCAAAAGTTGACACTTCCACCCACCTATACTTTTTCTAGCCTCTTCGGTACCGTGCATTGCCCTTTCTCACCTCGAGAGTTGGCGCATACTTCGCCGGTGCATCCAAACCCTTGGCACGATACGCTCTTTCATCATAAGCATCCTTATATCTTTCCTCAAAACAGCCACCATACCTACCTACAAGGCATTTCCATAGCCTTTCCGAGATACATTGCCATGCAACATCCACCTTCTCATGACTTGATCTTCATGTCATACATGCTACTTGCTTGATCGATGAGCCGCATGCTAGTTGGGCCTTGCCCTAATCATTGCTACATGACGCGCTAGTATCATTGCATATCCTGCTATCCTGGCAGAAGCATACATTTGCATCATAATAGTTACATTTTCTTTATGTGAGTACCTTTGTAAAGTGCGAAAGATCTCCTATATTCTTGTAAAATATAGAGTATTGCCCCTAAAGTGAGGAAAAGATCCCAAAGAGGACAAAATCAAAAGATCCCAAAGAGGACAAATGAGAGTTAAATATAAAGAGCCATTGAGGCCACCAAAAAAATAAAACAAAGAGAAAAAGAGAAAAAAATATAAAGAGAGAAGGGGGCATACTACTATTCCTTTTGAGAGATCCACACTAGTACTTCATCTTCTATCCCTTGTACTCCATAGAGATCATCATCATGCATATAGCTATGTGGGGACCCTTCACACTATAGAACTTGGCTTGTATATTCCAATGATGAGCCTCCTCAAACGAGCTCTAGGTATTCTTGAACAAGCAAGTTAGATGCACCCCCACTAGTTCCCTTGGAGAGCTTTTAGCTCACATGTGAATCCGTTGTATGACAATCCCTACTCCTCACATCATATCTATCATATGGCCTTCTCTCGCCTATGATTGTCCTCATCGATTTGAGCCTTTCACACCTTTTTTGTCTTCCTCCTCCACCTTCTTTCTGTTTCGCCTTTTAGGTGTCAACTTTCTTGCTCACGCTCATCCATTGCATGAGTGCTCAAAATATCGAAAGGGAGTGGATCAGTTTGACTTGTACCTGGCTAGTGGTCTGGGGACGAGTCCAGATAAGAATCCAAAGGAGACCACGTGTGAAACTTTAGTAGATAGTTGTTCTCAACAACCTTATTTTTTATCTCGTATTTCCCTATCCCTTGCTTGCACACAAACACCATCTGGAAACATTCGAGTCACGGACAGCGAGAGCTCTTGCTCCTTTTGTTCTTTTGTTGCTTGTGTCAATGCTAATATAGACTCTTGCTTGTTAAGACTTGAATTGAATTGCATGCTTTGATTGCTTTACTTAAAAGTCCTTTTATGGTTGTGTGGCATGTCACCACTAAAATTATGCTTGTTATCATTTACCTACTCGAGGACGAACAGGAATTAAGCTTGGGGATGTTGATACGTCCAAATGTATCTATAATTTCTGCTTGTTCCATGCATGTTTTGTGTGACTTTGCCATGTTTTTCTTGAACTTTCATACACTTGTGAACCTATTTGGACTAACCTATTAACTCAGTGCACCCAGTTGCCAGTTTCTGTTTTCTGCTGTTTTTGTATTTCAGGTTTTTCGGCCATTAAAAGTGCTCCAAAAATTCCGGGAAAAATATATAAAAAATCAGCGCAACAGAAGCTTCCGGAATCACCAAGAGAGGGAAGGGAGGCCACCACCAGGAAGCCAGGAGGGAAGGTGGCGCGGCCCCACCCTGGGCCGCGCTAGGGACCCTCCTGACTGCCTCGTGGGTCCCCTCGACGCCCCCCTTCGCCTATATTTACCCCTCGGGGTGGAAACCCCTAATACGAACTCCTCTTTCGTGATCTCGCCTCTGTTCCGCCGCCGCCGCCATTTCTAGATCGGGGCTGCCTGGAGAAGCTGCTTCGGCACCCTGCCGGGAGAAGCTACCCCCTCCGGGAGACCCTCCATAGCCATGGACGCTTCCCGTATGTACCGTGAGTAGTTTCCCTTGGACCATGGGTCCGTGACCAGTAGCTATGTGATCTATCTCTCCCCCTTTTGTGCTTCCACTTTCGAGTCCTCGTGTGCTGCCTCACATGATCGAGGCATCTATGTAATTTCTGTTGTTGCTATGCTGAGTTTGTTGGGATCTGATGGATTATGAGACTATGTTCAGATTGTGATGAGTAATATATTTGGTTCTTCTCTTTTATATTTTGTTCTTGAGTAAATTCTTGCATGTTCTCCGTTGCGGTATTTTCTTTGGCCAAGTATTTTATTTGCAACTCCAAGAGAGAGCGTTATGCTCGATTGTGGGTTCAACCCCTTGATGTCTAGCTTGAGTGAGAGAAACATGAGACTAGGGGATGTGCTGTTGCCACCAGGGATAAAACAACGGTGCTTGTACTTGCAGGGTGCAAGTATTGTTTACTTTACGCAAAGTTCTTTTAATGCAGTTGTCTATTGCTTTGAGTTTACACTTTGGGTGGGATTCGCAACTTAATACCAGCGAGATGTTCTGGATAGATATCTCAAGGTGGATGATTCGTAGTAGATGCAGATGGATTTTGGTCTACTTACCTTGGCGTACTGCCCATTGCTTTTGAGCCCTTCCTTTCTCTGCAGCATAGTTAGCATTGTGGTGCCTTCATAATCATGTCAATTGCCCAACTGTGATTTGTTTACCTCGCTAGCACTTTTATCGTCTTTTGGGAGAGAGACATCACTAGTGAAAATCACGGGACCCTGGTCCATCTTCACATTATTGTTCACACCCTCAATTTACTTTCAGCTTATACTTTCCTTTGCACCTTTTATCTCTTGCGTTCATCCTTTGTAAACAACAAGGCCAGAGGAATTGACAACTCCTCTGTACTCGTTGGGAGCAAAGTTATTTGTTGCTGTGTGCAGGTCCACGACAACACCCTAGTCAGGAAGCAATTTCTGGCGACGTTGCCACCTACTTGTATCTCCTGAGTCCTACTCGTTCGATAACCTTGGTATCTTCACCGAGGGAAACTTGATGCTGCACTGCATCTCAAACCTTCCACTTGGGGTAACCAACGAGGGCCGAGAAGCCATCAGATACTCACCCTTGATTTATTCCCCCATTTTTGTTTTGCATAATCGGCCGCTGCAGTCAACGTTGGAGCCGTGGAGTCCAGGAGCAGGAGATCCCCGATGCCGACCACCGCAACATGAAGATCCCCGATGCCTTCTACGACGTCGAGTTCCCCCTTGACCAGGAGTAGTTTGGAGGTTCCCAGGCAGGAGGCCTCGCCTTTTCGATCTGTTGTTATTTGTGCTAGGCTTCTTATGGCAGATCATGTGTACCTTGGGTCTGTACTCAGATACTATTGCTTCCGCTAACTTTGTGCTCTCGAGCTATTGTATTCGAGCCCTCGTGGCCCCTGGCTTGTAATAAACATATTGTATTATTTTATTTGTAGTGATGTGCTGTGATATTCTCACTGTGGCACTCTAATCTCAGTCGTCTACCCTGCGTGTATGATTACTGTACACGACTTGATTTTGGGGGTGTCACACGTCTGCCATAGGGCGTTGATGGGTGTAGATAACACCTTCTCGTTGGTTACCCCAAGTGGAAGGTTATGATGTACATAACATAAAAATTTCCTTGGTGAAGATACCAAGGTTATTGAACCGACGGACTACGAATTCAGCAAGTAGGTGTCAACGACACCAGATATTAAGTTGCCGGATGGAGATGAGGTTGACGTGGACCTGCACACACAACAAATAACTTTGCTCCCAACGAGTTCAGGGAGGTTGTCAATCTCTCCGGCCTTGTCGTTTACAAACGATCAAACACACGGTGGAAATAGTGATGGTGATTGCAACTAAAAGTAAATGAAGCAGTAAATAATTGAGGTGTAAACAATGGTGGAAATATGGATCGGGGTCCCATGATGTTCACTAGTGATGTCTCTCTCCCAAAAGACGATAAAACAACTAAGCTGGGTGAACAAATTACAGTTGGGCAATTGGCAGAATTATAAACGCACTGCAATGCTAATTATGCTGCAAAAACATTTAGAGGCTCAAAAGTATGGGTAGTACGCCAAGACAAGTAGACCATAATCCAACTGCATCTACACACTAATCATCCACCTTGAGATATCTATCCATAACATCTCATTGGTATTAAGTTGCGAGCCCCACCCAAAGTGTAAATCCAAAGCAACAGACAACTGAATTAAAAAACTTTGCGTAAGGAAAACAATCCTTGCAACCGCGGTTACAAGCATCGTTATTTTCTCCCTGGTGGCATGATACGTCCAAAACGTATCGATAATTTCTGCTTGCTCCATCCATGTTTTGTGTGATATTTCTATGATCTAGATACACTTTCATACATTTTTTATCATATTTGGACTAACCTATTAACTCAGTGCACCCCAGTGCCAGTTCCTGTTTTCTGTTGTTTTTCTATTTCAGTTTTCCCCCATATAAAAAGTGCCAGAAAAATTCAGGAAAATTCATATAAAAAATCAGCGTGACGGAAGCTTCGAGAAAAGCCCGGGAGGGGCCAGAGGGGGGCCAGGGGGTGCCCAGGCGGCCACCCGGCGCGGTCCCACCCCTGACCGCGCCAGGGGGGCGCCTGGGGCCCCTGGTCCACCTCTGGCTGCCCCCCTTCACCTATTTATCCCCCGTCACGGGAAAACTCCAGAAGAGGAACCCTATTCCGCGAACTCACCTCTGTTCCGCCGCCGCCGCGCTTCCAAGATTGGGAGCACCAGAAGACCTCTTCCCGGCACCCTTCCGGAGGGAGGATTGACCTCCGGGAGTCTCCTCTCAACCATGGATGCTCCCAGGATGTCTCGTGAGTAGTTTTCCTTGGACCATGGGTCCGTGATCAGTAGCTATGTGATGTTCTCTTCCCCTCTTTGATCTTCATTGTTTAGACCTCGTGAGCTGCCCTACATGACCGAGGCACCTTTGTAATACTTCTGCTATTGCTATGTTGATTTTGATCGGATCTGATGGATTATGAGATTATGTTCAGATTGTGATAGAGTAATATATTTGGTTTTTTATCTCTTGTATTTTTGTTCCTAAGTAATTCTTGCATGCTCTCCGTTGTTGTTTATTGCTTTGGCCAAGTAGTAGGTAGTGACTCCAAGAGGGAGTGTTGTGCTAGATTGTGGGTTCATGCCTCCCCGATGACATGCTTGAGTGACAGAAACATGAGTCTAGGGGATGTGTTGTTGCCACAAGGGGGAAAACAACGGTGCTTGTAACCGCGGTTGCAAGGATTGTTTACTTTACGAAAAGTTCTTTTTAATGCAGTTGTCTGTTGCTTTGGGTTTACACTTTGGGTGGGGCTCGCAACTTAATACCAGCGAGATGTTCTGGATAGATATCTCAAGGTGGATGATTAGTAGTAGATGCAGATGGATTTCGGTCTACTTACTTTGGCGTACTGCCCGTGCTTTTGAACCTCTTCCTTTCTTTTGTAGCATAGTTAGCATTGCGGTGCATTCATAATCCTTTCAATTGCCTTTCTGTAATTTGCTTACCTCGCATAGCATTTTTATCGTCTTTTGGGAGAGAGACATCACTAGCGAACATCACGTATCTCGGTCCATATCCTCATTATGGTTTCCAAGCTTTATTTACTTTTCTGCATTTACTTTAGGGTTGCTATCTGTTAGATTCGGCCGCGGGAGGAACCTTTATGTCAACTACACTTGGTGTTGCCACGAAGCTTCTCGATGAAATGATGACCAATTATTCCCAATGGCACACCGAGCGAGCTCCAACAGGTAGGAAGGTAAACTCTGTCGAGGAAATTACCTCCCTCAATGAAAAAGTTGACTTAATTATGTCTCTACTTACCAAGCAACCTTCTATTGATCCTCATGATGTTCCTTTAAATTCTTTAGTTGCTCAAGAACAAGTGGATGTGAAATTTATTGATAGAAACAACTTCAACAACAGTGCTTATAGGGGAAATTTTGCTAGCAATCCTAGACCGTTCCCATCTAACTATGGGAACAACAACACTTACCCTAGCAACAAGAACCCCTCTTCTGAATTAGAAAGCATTCTTAGAGACTTTATCACTACCCAAAAAGCCTTCAACAAAAATGTAGAAGAGAAATTATCCAAAATAGATAATCTCTCTTTGAAGGTAGAAAGCTTAGCCCTTGATATTGAGATGCTCAAAATTAGAACCTCTCCCCTTGAGGAGAATAAATCCACTCCTATTAATGCTATCCAGTTGCAAATCAATGAAAACATTAGGATGATGGCTAAACTTAAAGAAAGATGGGCTTGAGAAAAAGAGGAATAGGATAGAATTAAGAGCCTTCCTACACACCACATAGTTGCCACTATCCAAATTGTTGAGGACACCCAAACTGTTAGCACCCAATGCACTCCTAGTCCCGTTGGACCTATTAATGGTGATGCTAATACCTCAACTGTAGAAAAATAAACTCCTATGAACATAGAGGGTTTCAAACAAGTGAGCCTAGATGACACTACTACCACCTTCGATAGTAGTGATATTGATTTTGATAGTTGTACCCTCTCAGAAGTTATTAGCTTGTTACACAAAATGTCTAGAGACCCCCACA
This sequence comes from Bromus sterilis, assembly GCA_950022295.1. Classification (NCBI taxonomy): domain Eukaryota; kingdom Viridiplantae; phylum Streptophyta; class Magnoliopsida; order Poales; family Poaceae; genus Bromus; species Bromus sterilis. The sequence continues at coordinate 313,933,786 of OX465597.1, read as the reverse complement.
CTAGCACACTTAATCTTGCCTTCACGGAGCATATCACAAATGCTCTTATCAAAGCTAGGGAGGAGAAGCTTAGAGTAGAAGCCTCCATACCTAGGAAGCTAGAGGATGCTTGGGACTCTATGATCAAAATTAAATTGAATAACTTCTCTTGCTATGCTTTATGTGATGTTGGAGCTAGTACCTCTGTTATGCCCAAAAGAATATTTGATATGTTTGAATTGAAGCCTCTTGAGCCTTGTTATTTTGGTGTTCGTCTTGTTGATTCGTCCATAAACAAACCTTTGGGGAAGATCAACGATGTTCTTATCATTGTCAATGACAACTATGTTCCCGTTGATTTTATTGTTATGGATATAGAGTGTGAACCTTCATGTCCAATTATTTTAGGACGTCCTTTTCTTCGCACCGTTGGTGCGGTTATTGACATTAAAGAGGGGAATATAAAATTCCAATTGCCATTCAAAAAGGGGATGGAACACTTCCCTAGAAAGAAAATCAAGTTACCTTTTGAGTCCGTTACATGGGCTAGTTATTCTCTTTCTCTTGATAAAACTTGATTCTTCTTTTTGCATCATGCCTAGCTAATGGCTTTAAAGAAGCGCTTTCGGGAGGCAGCCCGCAAAGAATTTAGGTTTTTATTTTTGCTTTTGTTGTGTCTTGATGCTTTTTACTACTGTAGCAACATCATTGTATCTTTATTTTTCAGCTTTGTGCCAAGCTATAGCCTCTTACGGCAAGTGAAGTAAAAGTTGTGACATGCTGTCCAGAAAACAGATTCTGTCCTCGTGACCAGAAAAATTCCAGAAAAATCCCAGTTCATCTTTTTGAGCTTTAATTTTTACACAGTATGCTCTATACAATTACGAAACTTCCGTATGTTCTGAGTTTTTTTATTTGAGTTGCATAAGTGCCCCTAAAATAATCTTTACTATCTGCTGTTCTGTTTTTCACAGATTCTGCCACGTTTTGTCTCTCCTTACTTTTGCAAACCTTAAGCTTGCTTTTTCTTTGCAAAAACTTTTTGGCACTCTTGAGAAACAGTAGCTCTTCAAGTTTATCTTTATATCCAGTGGAGAAAAATTATTTATTAAGGGTACTAAACTCTCTAATCAGCTTATGATGAGTTATGTATGAAGGGAGTTTTCAAGTGTGCGTTGGAAGATGATGAAAGAAGATCCAGGAGTGTCAAGCGCTCAAGCTTGGGGATGCACCCATGCATCCCCAATAAATATTCAAGGAGACTCAAGCGTCTAAGCTTGGGGATGCCCCCGTGCATCCCCTTCTCCATCAACAATCATCAGTTCGTCCTTCGTCTCACTATATTTTTATCACTTCATGTGTTATGTGTTATGCTTGGAGCGTCTCGCTCTTAGGTTTTGTTTTTAGTTTTTTTAGCTTTGCTTGCTGTTCATGACAAGTTAGATCCTTTATTACTTTGTGTGGGAGATAAACACGCTCCACTTTCAAAATCTAGAACACATCATAGGATTTTTTCCTGCCTATCTTTTTGCTGTTGTGTGTTCTTTATCTTTTCATAGCTACTGCCATGTTTAGTTTTAGTCTTAGTTTGTCTTTAGCAAGAGCCTTGGCTTTTTTTTAGTTTTTTGCTGGAACTCTTTTTAGTTTTCATGTTTATCTTGTTAAAGAGAGTTGGTTGTTGCACTGAGTTGTGTTTTGTCTTGAAAGTAGGTAATTGAGGTTGCTATTTAATTTTAGTAGTAGCTTGCAATAGTTTTGAGGCATAGTTGTGAGTAATGTTTGGACTTTTGGTGTCAAGAGCTCTTGCCTATTAGTGATAGGTGTCGTATTTTGGGCAATCCGTGTTTATTTTCAAAACGTACAAAAACTAGTTGAGAACTCTAGCTACTAGATAGATCACTACTCTTCTGAAAGGTCGAATATTAGAGTACACTCACGTACCATGAGTCGAGGATGCGCAAGGATAACCAAACCTCCTCGGGGTACTTGTCTCTTTGTGAACCTCCTCATTAGATTGAGAGTTACCGATAATAAGTGCATGAGTTCTTCAGACTAATGTAAGTATTGAGAGTTGACACTTCCACCTTCCCATATTTTGCTAGCCTTTCCCGTGCCGTGCATTGCCTTCTTCTCACTCCGAGAGTTGGTGTCCACCTTCGCCGGTAAATCTAAAACCTTGGCACGATACGCTCTTTCATATAAAGGCTCCCTTTATCCTTCCTCAAAACATCCACCATACCTACCTATCAAGGCATTTCCATAGCCTTTCCGAGTTATATTGCCATGCAACATCCACATCTTCATGACTTGATCTTCATGTCATACATGTTCCTGCTACACTGGCAGCGGCATACATTGCATACATCATGATAGTTACATCTTCTTTATGTTTTGAGTACCTTGTAAAGTGTGAAAGATCTCCTTTACCTTCTTGTAAAATAAAGTGTTGCCCTTAAGTGAAGAAAAGATCCCAAAGTGGACACATTAAAAGATCCCGAAGAGGACAAATGAGAGTTAAATAGAAAGAGCCATTGAGGCCACAAAAAATAGAAAAAAGAGAAAAAGAAATAAAAAGAGCGAAAGGGGCAACACTACTATCCTTTTGAGAGATCCACACTAGTACTCCCTCTATATCCTTGTACTCCATAGAGATGATCTTTTTGCATATAGTTTGGAGAGCTTCCTAGCTCGTATGTGCACCCGTTGCATGGCAATCCCTACTCCTCACATCATATCTATCATTTGGCATCTCTTGCCTATGATTGTCCTCATTGATGTGAGCCTTTCTCATCCTTTTTGTCTTCCTCCTCCACCATATTTCTCTCTTTGCCATCCTAAGTGTCAACTTTCGTGCTTACGCTCATCCATTGCATGAGTGCTCAAAATATCGAAAAGGAGTGGATCAAATTGACTTGTACCTGGCTAGTGGTCTGGGGACGAGTCAAGATAAGATTCCAAAGAGGACCAAGTGTGCAACTTTAGTAGATTGAGTTCTCAACAAAAATACTTTTTTCTCGTATTCCCTATCCTCCTTTCTTGCACGCAAACATCATTTGGAGACATTCGAGTCACGGAAAGCAAGAGCTCTTGCACCTTTTGTTCTTTTGTACATGTTTCAATGCTAATATAGACTCTTTCCTGTTATGACTTAAATTGAATCTCTGACCTTAATTGATTTACTTTTCAAAGTTCTTTTATGGTTGCTAGCATGTCACCACAGAAATTATGCTTGTTATCATTTACCTACTCGAGGACGAGCAGGAATTAAGCTTGGGGATGTTGATACGTCCAAATCGTATCGATAATTTCTGCTTGCTCCATGCATGTTTTGTGTGATATTTCTATGATCTTGATACACTTTCATACATTTTTGATCATATTTGGACTAACCTATTAACTCAGTGCACCCCAGTGCCAGTTCCTCTTTTCTGCTGTTTTTCTATTTCAGTTTTCCCCCATATAAAAAGTGCCAGAAAAATTCGGGAAAATTCATATAAAAATCAGCGTGACGGAAGCTTCGAGAAAAGCCCGGGAGGGGCCAGAGGGGGGGCAGGGGGTTCCCAGGCGGCCACCCGGTGCGGCTCCACCCCTGGCTGCGCCAGGGGGGCGCCTGGGGCCCCTGGTCCACCTCTGGCTGCCCCCTTCGCCTATTTATCCCCCGTCACGGGAAAACTCCAGAAGAGGAACCCTATTCCGCGAACTCGCCTCTGTTCCGCCGCCGTCGCGCTTCCAAGATCGGGAGCACCAGAAGACCTCTTCCCGGCACCCTGCCGGACGGAGGATTGACCTCCGGGAGTCTCCTCTCCACCATGGATGCTCCCCGGATGTCTCGTGAGTAGTTTTCCTTGGACCATGGGTCCGTGATCAGTAGCTATGTGATGTTCTCGTGCCCTCTTTGATCTTCATTGTTTAGACCTCGTGAGCTGCCCTACATGATCGAGGCACCTTTGTAATACTTCTGCTATTGCTATATTGAGTTTGATCGGATCTGATGGATTATGAGATTATGTTCAGATTGTGATAGAGTAATATATTTGGTTTTTTATCTCTTGTATTTTTGTTCCTAAGTAATTCTTGCATGCTCTCCGTTGCTGTTTATTGCTTTGGCCAAGTAGTAGGTAGTGACTCCAAGAGGGAGCGTTGTGCTAGATTGTGGGTTCATCCCTCCCCGATGACATGCTTGAGTGACAGAAACATGAGTCTAGGGGATGTGCGGTTGCCACAAGGGGGAAAACAACGGTGCTTGTAACCTCGGTTGCAAGGATTGTTTACTTTACGCAAAGTTCTTTTTAATGCAGTTGTCTGTTGCTTTGGGTTTACACTTTGGGTGGGGCTCGCAACTTAATACCTGCGAGATGTTCAGGATAGATATCTCAAGGTGGATGATTAGTAGTAGATGCAGATGGATTTCGGTCTACTTACTTTGGCGTACTGCCCGTGCTTTTGAACCTCTTCCTTTCTTTTGTAGCATAGTTAGCATTGCGGTGCATTCATAATCCTGTCAATTTCCTTTCTGTAATTTGTTTACCTCGCATAGCATTTTTATCGTCTTTTGGGAGAGAGACATCACTAGCGAACATCACGTATCCCAGTCCATATCCTCATTATGGTTTCCAAGCTTTATTTACTTTTCTGCATTTACTTTCAAGTTGCTATCATTATCCCCTTGTTTTTTATCATTTGTGAACAAAAAGACCGGAGAGATTGACAACCTCTCTGAACTTCGTTGGGAGCAAAGTTATCTGTGTCTATGTGCAGGTCCGCGTCAGGTGCGCCGCTGACACCTACTTATCATCTCTGGAGTCCTAGTGGAGACAAACCTAGGTATCTTTACTGAGGGAAAACTCGCTGCTGTACCGCATCACGCCTTCCACTTGGGGCCTACCAACGAAGGGCGAGAAGTTGTCATCATGGCAACAACACATCCCCTAGTCTCATGTTTCTGTCACACAAGCTAGACATCGGAAGGCATGAACCCACAATCAAGCATAAACGCTCCCTCTTGGAGTTACTGTCTACTACTTGGCCAAAGCAATAAAAACCAACGGAGAACATGCAAGAATTACTCAAGAACAAAATATAAAAGGAGAACAAAATATATAACTCATCACAATCTGAACATAATCTCATAATCCATCGGATCCCAGCAAACACAGCATAGCAACAACAGGAAAATTACATAAATGCCTTGATCATGTAGGGCAGCTCACAAGGGCTAAGAATTGAAGCACAAGATTGGAGAGAAGACATCATGTAGCTACTTCTCATGGACCCATGGTCCAAGGGGGACTACTTTAACAGCCCAGTTTTCACAAAAATTAAAAAAAATTTGTTTTTGGTGTGAATTGTTCGATTGTCTGATTTGTTTGCGGTGTTTGCATCCCCGATTTATCGATCGGCGATTATTTTCCCCTCTCTTATCTCGTATCGGACGGAGACCGACCCTTGCCACCCTGACACTCGACCTTTGCGACAACGGGTTTCGCCCGATCACCGTCGCGAAAACCGCACGAGACCAGCCGCAGCCAACGGAACGAAAAACCCCGTTTAATAATTAAACGGGTTATTTTTATAGAGCGCCGGAAAGTGTTTTCGGAACGGTTCCAGCGCGAGGTGAATGCCTCCGGCTCGACGCGCTGATCGCGCAGTTCGAAGTTTTACCAGAATCGGAGGTACTGCGAACCCCGACAGTCAGAAACGTGAGCACCGGACGCGCGAGAGAAAAACCGGGGATGTTTTTGCAACCTGCCAGCCACCGGGGCTATATAAAGACCACCACACTTCCACCCATTTCTAGGGTTTCCCTAGCCACAAAATTGCAGCCACCCCCCTGAGTTTGCTCAGATCTGCCCAATTGATCCAAAAATCCCGAATTTGTGATCCCCTGCGATCTGGACCATCAGATCTCGCGATCCGACAGCCCAAATCCACCCAACTGGCCTCCTCTCTCCTCTGTCTCTCTCCATGCCCCGAGCTGCCTCTAGCCATGGAGCCCGAGAAGCCGCCGCCGCCGGCCGCGCTCCGGCAGCAAGCCCGGCTGCCGCACCTCTCCTCCATCTCCTCTCTTCCCTTCTTCCTCCTCCTCTCTCATCTCTCACCTCTCCCTCTCTCTGTCCTGCAGGAGGTGCCGACCGCCATGGCTTCGGCCTCGAAGCTCCGCGTCGCCGAGCTCGGAGCCGCTGCCCAAGGACCTCGCCGCGCCACCCCTTTGCCGGATCCGGCGACCTCCCTCAGCGTCGCGCCTGTTCCCGCATGCCCCGCCGTCCCTCGTCGCCGGTGGCCGGTGCGCCACCGGGACAGCCACCGCCGCCGTCCTGGTCATGCTCGGGAGGAGCCCCGAGCTAGCTGCCTCCTGCTCGGCCCCGTAGACCGCCGTGGCTGGGCCAGCCTTCCCACACCGCGCGGCCTGCCAGGCCGCCAGCCCAGCGCAGCCCCCCCTCCTCTTGGGCCGAGCCCAAGATGGGTGAGCCCCTTTTTTATTTTTTTTCTCTCAGATTGAATTCCGCGTTGACGATAGCAAGCAAACCGTAGCTCCGATGAACGTGCCCCCAAAACGAAAGTTGCTCAGTTTTGCGTTCTCTAGCATTCGTATGTAGAAAGTTTTTGCATTTCAGGTCATCTTGATTGTGTAATTGTGTGCTGAAGTGGGCATCAGGCCGTTAAACTGCTAGTTTTTCCTGTTAAGTGCTGCCGTTTATATTTTGTTGCAACTTTGCATGATGATTGTGACTAATCCATGAGGCCTATTGCATTGATTATTTTTCCATTGTGTTAAGCATTATGTGTTCTTCATTTCCATGCTTTAACTTGCCATGTTTGACTGCTCTATCTATATTAAATCTTGCACCAAAGTGGTGATCCTGATGTTATTGTGGTGTTGTTGCTGAAACTGTTATTTTGTTGCAACTTCGGCCGACGAGTGTGTCGCGACCGTTTATCGGAATTGAGTGATTCCAATTGCATATTGTTAAGCATGATGTCTAATTTCATCCCATGTATTGCATTGCCATGATATGCTTGCTGGTCATATAGATATTCTGCTCCAAAGTTGCTATGCTGCTGTTTTTGACAGCCACCTCTGTTTTTCTCTAAGTCTGTTACTTTGCAATGCCATGTTGTTTGCTTAATATCTTTTGATCTATGATGCGTATTTGCATGATTCTTTTTGCCATGCCTTACCTGTCATGTCTACTTTAGTTTCATATCATTTGTGAGCATGTTTGCATTGATTATCCTGTTTATGCATTGCTCTAAAGTGTGCTTCGTGATGTTGGCAGATTGTGCCCGTAACTTGTTTTGCTTATATCTTTTTAACCGTAACTCCGTTTGGAGTGTTCTTTATATGTAACTTGATTAGTTTTTCATGTACTTTGTGTTTATGCTATTGTTTGCTGTTGTTAACCAACCTAAAATATGGTTTAGGGCAGAACAGTACCAAATGTTTTAATCATCGTGCGACACTTAGTGTTATGCCATGTTTAGGATTGTGCCTCACTTAAATTGTCTAGATCAGATAGTTTATCTATGCTTCACCTCTTGCCATGTTTGTGTGCTATGACATGCTTGCTTGAGTTGCCATGTTAATAACCGTTGGTTGATCACCTGTAGCTAAGCAACTTGAACCACCCTAAACGTGCGGTATTCGTCGTGTGTGACCGATACCCCACTTAACCTGTTAGTAACCGCTCTCGACGGTAGGTGCGATGTCTCGTGTTGCCTTTTTGTTGATGCCTGCTCGTGTTTGCCCCGTAGTAATGGAGTGCTTGCTCGTTGATTGCTTTCCAGTGTTTATCGTCTTGTGTGCTTCCGCGGGTACCCTTCGGAGACGATGCGAGCTTGCGATCAACTACACCTTCGGAACCTGACTTATCAACAGGCAAGGATTATACATTACTTATGATCCATTCTATTTCAACCAGCGGTTTGCATTCTAGTCTAGGTTAGGTTTGATGTTTGATCCTACCACATGTTTACAGCCTCTTTCAAACCGATACAGCCATGTCCCCTCCCAGCAAACCTTGTATTGCTATGTTACTATTGCTCGTTGCTCAACCCCTGCTTAGTATGCATGCTTAGGATGCTACGATGTTACTCCCTGTTACTCCTGGGTTTGGGATATCACATTATTATATTGTTATGGATGATATGATTATTATAAATGTTGACTATATTCGACGAAGGATGGAAGGTCTAGGCTATCCCGCCCCGACGCTTTGTTCCATTCGAGTCACCTAGGATCCGAGTTCCGGGTATTGGTTTTAAGACTGAGCGTGCCTAACCGCGTGTGGGATTTTATGGGGTCCCCTCTTCTTACCTATCTATCTTCAAACATTTCTAGTGGTGGCCCAAGCTGGTTTTACCTTTTGCAAAACGTGTGTGTGCGAGTGTCGACCTCGCAGATTTTCAAACAACTCGGGCCAGCGGAGACAGAGTTCCTTTGTTGGTCCAAACCTGGAAGCTCGAGGGCTATCCACAGTGTTGGTTTAGTTACCCCGACCTCGTCCAGACGGTAGAGGCCGACTCGAGAGCGCGGCCGGCTTTTGAGTTGGATGTCGACTCACCGGGGGCCACCCGGATTTGTGCGTTGTTAGTTAGAGGGACCTGTCGTGTCGGATCTCTTGGGACTAAATCATAAAATGGTTGCCTGTGATGGGTAGAAACTGAGAGTGATGGGCGTGCGTGCGGAGCCTCGTAATGGGCAGTTGGTACACCCCTGCAGGGTTAAATCTTTTTGAGAAGCCGTGATCACGGTTATGGACGACTTGAGACCTACGCCTTGTTCATAGACAACAACAGCTGAGATAATCTTAATATAACTTGATCAACGTGTGTGTGTGCCTTGACTGCTTCTTCTTCGTCGGGATGCGAAGAGGAGGACAAGGATAGGATAGGTGTTATGTTTGCGTAAGTAGATGATAGAAAGACTTGTTGGAGGCGATTCCTCATCGAATGCTTGGCTTCTTACCTTACTCTCTAGATCGTTAGCCACTTCATAAATGCTAGTGCGGCAGCAACCTCACCACTTACCCTTTCCTTACCGTAAACTACTAGTTGTCCTAGAATGACGAGTGATGAAGTCCTTGCTGGGTCAGATGACCACTACAGTTGGATGCTGAGTACCTCTGTACTCATGATACTACCCCAAACTCTTTTCAGGGTTTTGATCGACAACATGTATGGTGATCGACGTTTCACGTGGAGACTCGACGACGACTAGTTAGGCGGATCCCGGCGGAGGTCCTGGACCCGTGTGGTTATGGGATCGATGTTTTCTCTTTGCCAGTAGGCATTTGATTGTAGTCTGTACTCAGACATGTACCTTCCGCTGTGGTATTGTATTTGAGGCAGTTGTATGCCGATTGTATGAGATGTTGTATCCTGTATTTGTAATGTTGTGATATCATGTTGGAAATCCGGGGCATATGGCTTTGTCATATGTCGCGGTGGGACCGATATGTGATTCATCCCCGGATCTGGATGGAAACATCTAGATCTGGAACAGTACCGCATATCGGGCCTTACAACTTGGTATCAGAGCCTTACCGACCGTAGGATCCCCTCTCTGGCCGAAGTCGAGTCTAGATAAAAACTATTTTGTAGCTACTAAGTTAGTTATCGTAGAGTAGGATTCTTTTTCCTCCTTACCCTTGCTCTGGTCAGGACAAGTGTCGTAAGTGTTTTACTCTCGCCTTATCCCCTTCAAACTTTAGGATCTAGAGTGTGTGGAGTTCGGAATAGTTACAATGCCTTGCTTGCAGCGTATTGTCTTGATTCCGAGCTCAGGTGGGAATTCATGTAGTACCTTTAGCTTCTCCGGTTTCGGATAACATCTGGGTCATCCATTGCCATCTATCCTTTTGCCCAGTGTTTTCACGACTTGCGTCGAAATGCACTGTCCTTTGATCCAGCTTTCATTGTCGTTCTCCCTCTTGAGACTGACGATTTCGTTTTTCCGACGATGCTGTCTCTCTGCGGAAATTTATCTCGACCGAAGTTCGACGTCGACGTGGAGCAGAGTCCCTTGTTGGTGGTGTTGAAGATCGTCGACTCTTTTCTCTCCCCCGGATCGTCCTGGATATCGGGACGATATCCCTTGTTGGTGGTGTTGTATTGTAACAGCCGAGTTTTCACAAAAATAAAAAAAATTGTTTTCGGTGTGAATTGTTTGATTGTCTGATTTGTTTGCGGTGTTTGCATCCCCGATTTATCGATCGGCGATTATTTTCCCCTCTCTTATCTCGTATCGGACGGAGACCGACCCTTGCCACCCTGACACTCGACCTTTGCGACACCGGGTTTCGCCCGATCACCGTCGCGAAAACCGCACGAGACCAGCCGCAGCCAACGGAACGAAAAACCCCGTTTAATAATTAAACGTGTTATTTTTATAGCGCGCTGGAAAGTGTTTTCGGAACGGTTCCAGTGCGAGGTGAACGCCTCCGGCTCGACGCGCTGATCGCGCAGTTCAAAGTTTTACCCGAATCGGAGGTACTGCGGACCCCCGGCAGTCAGAAACGTGCGCACCGGACGCGCGAGAGAAAAACCGGGGATGTTCTTGCAAACTGCCAGCCACCGGGGCTATATAAAGACCACCACACTCCCACCCATTTCTAGGGTTTCCCTAGCCACAAAATTGCAGCCACCCCCTGAGTTTGCTCGGATCTGCCCAATTGATCCAAAAATCTCGAATTTGTGATCCCCTGCGATCTGGACCGTCAGATCTCGCGATCCGACGGCCCAGATCCACCCAACTAGCCTCCTCTCTCCTCTGTCTCTCTCCATGCCCCGAGCTGCCACTAGCCGTGGAGCCCGAGAAGCCGCCGCCGCCGGCCGCGCTCTGGCAGCCAGCCCGGCCGCCGCACCTCTCCTCCATCTCCTCTCTTCCCTTCTTCCTCCTCCTCTCTCATCTCTCACCTCTCCCTCTCTCTGTCCTGCAGGAGGTGACGGCCGCCATGGCTTCGGCCTCGAAGCTCCGCGTCGCCGAGCTCGGAGCCGCTGCCCAAGGACCTCGCCGCGCCGCCCCTTTGCCGGATCCGGCGACCTCCCTCAGCGCCTCACCCGTTCCCTCACGCCCCGCTGTCCCTCGTCGCCGGTGGCTGGCGCGCCACCGGGACAGCCGCCGCCGCCGTCCTGGTCGTGCTCGGGAGGAGCCCCAAGCTGGCTGCCTCCTGCTCGGCCCCGTAGACCGTCGTGGCTGGGCCGGCCTGCCCACCCCGCGCGGCCTGCCAGGCCGCCAGCCCAGCGCAGTCCCCCCTCCTCTTGGGCCGAGCCCAAGATGGGTGAGCCCCTTTTTATTTTTTATTTTTTTTCTCTCAGATTGAATCCTGCTGTAATTTTTTCTAAGTCTGATGTTATTGTGCTGCTGATTCGATTCCGCGTTGACGATAGCAAGCAAACCGTAGCTCCGATGAACGTGCCCCCAAAACGAAAGTTGCTCAGTTTTGCGTGTTCTAGCATTCGTATGTAGAAAGTTTTTGCATTTGAGGTCATCTTGATTGTGTAATTGTGTGCTGAAGTGGGCATCAGGCCGTTAAACTGCTAGTTTTTCCTGTTAAGTGCTGCTGTTTATATTTTGTTGCAACTTTGCATGATGATTGTGACTAATCCATGAGGCCTATTGCATTGATTATTTTGCCATTGTGTTAAGCATCATGTGTACTTCATTTCCATGCTTTAACTTGCCATGTTTGACTGCTCTAGCTATATTAAATCTTGCTCCAAAGTGGTGATCCTGATGTTATTGTGGTGCTGTTGCTGAAACTGTTATTTTGTTGCAACTTCGGCCGACGAGTGTGTCGCGACCGTTTATCGGAATTGAGTGATTCCAACTGCATATTGTTAATAATGATGTCTAATTTAATCCCATGTATTGCATTGCCATGATATGCTTGCTGGTCATATAGATATTCTGCTCCAAAGTTGCTATGCTGCTGTTTTTGACAGCCACCTCTGTTTTTCTCTAAGTCTGTTACTTTGCAATGCCATGTTGTTTGCTTAATATCTTTTGATCTATGATGCCTATTTGCATGATTCTTTTTGCCATGCCTTACCTGTCATGTCTACTTTAGTTTCATATCATTTGTGAGCATGTTTGCATTGACTATCTTGTTTATGCATTGCTCTAAAGTGTGCTTCGTGATGTTGGCAGATTGTGCCCGTAACTTGTTTTGCTTATATATTTTTAACCGTAACTCCGTTTGGAGTGTTCTTTATATGTAACTTGATTAGTTTTTCGTGTACTTTGTGTTTATGCTATTGTTTTATGTTGTTAACCAACCTAAAATATGGTTTAGGGCAGAACAGTACCAAATGTTTTAATCATCGTGCGGCACTTAGTGTTATGCCATGTTTAGGATTGTGCCTCACTTAAATTGTCTAGATCAGATAGTTTATCTATGCTTCACCTCTTGCCATGTTTGTGTGCTATGACATGCTTTCTTGAGTTGCCATGTTAATAACCGTTGGTTGATCACCTGTAGCTAAGCAACTTGAACCACCGTAAACGTGCGGTATTCGTCTTGTGTGACCGATACCCCACTTAACCTGTTAGTAACCGCTCTCGATGGTAGGTGCGATGTCTCGTGTTGCCTTTTTGTTGATGCCTGCTCGTGTTTTTCCCGTAGTAATGGAGTGCTTGCTCGTTGATTGCTTTCCAGTGTTTATCGTCTTGTGTGCTTCCGCGGGTACCCTTCGGAGACGATGCGAGCTTGCGATCAACTACACCTTCGGAACTTGACTTATCAACAGGCAAGGACTATACATTACTTATGATCCATTCTATTTCAACCCGCGGTTTGCATGCTAGTCTAGGTTAGGTTCGATGTTTGATCCTACCACATGTTTACAGCCTCTTTCAAACCGATACAGCCATGTCCCCTCCCAGCAAACCTTGTATTTCTATGTTACTATTCCTCGTTGCTCAGCCCCTGCTTAGTATGCATGCTTAGGATGCTACGATGTTACCCCCTGTTACTCCTGGGTTTGGGATATCAAATTATTATATTGTTATGGATGATATGATTATTATAAATGTTGACTATATTCGATGAAGGATGGAAGGTCTAGGCTATCCCGCCCCGACGCTTTGTTCCATTCGAGTCACCTAGGATCCGAGTTCCGGGTATTGGTTTTATGACTGAGCGTGCCTAACCGCGTGTGGGATTTTAAGGGGTCCCCTCTTCTTACCTATCTAGCTTCAAACATTTCTAGTGGTGGCCCAAGCTGGTTTTACCTTTTGCAAAACGTGTGTGTGCGAGTGTCGACCTCGCAGATTTTCAAACAACTCGGGCCAGCGGAGACAGAGTTCCTTTGTTGGTCCAAACCTGGAAGATCGAGGGCTATCCAAAGTGTTGGTTTAGTTACCCCGACCTCGTCCAGACGGTAGAGGCCGACTCGAGAGCGCGGCCGGCTTTTGAGTTGGATGTCGACTCACCGGGGGCCACCCGGATTTGTGCGTTGTTAGTTAGAGGGACCTGTCGTTCTGGATCTCTTGGGACTAAATCATAAAATGGTTGCCTGTGATGGGTAGCAACTGAGAGTGATGGGCGTGCGTGCGGAGCCTCGTAATGGGCAGTTGGTACACCCCTGCAGGATTAAATATTTTCGAGAAGCCGTGTCCACGGTTATGGACGACTTGAGACCTACTCCTTGTTCATAGACAACAACAGCTGAGATAATCTTAATATAACTTGATCAACGTGTGTGTGTGCCTTGACTGCTTCTTCTTTGTCGGGATGCGAAGAGGAGGAAAAGGATAGGATAGGTGTTATGTTTGCCTAAGTAGCTGATAGCAAGACTTGTTGGAGGCGATTCCTCATCGAATGCTTGGCTTCTTACCTTACTCTCTAGATCGTTAGCCACTTCATAAATGCTAGTGCGGCAGCAACCTCACCACTTACCCTTTCCTTACCGTAGACTACTAGTTGTCCTAGAATGACGATTGATGAAGTCCTTGCTGGGTCAGATGACCACTACAGTTGGATGTTGAGTACCTCTGTACTCATGATACTACCCCAAACTCTTTTCAGGGTTTTGATCGACAACAGGTATGGTGATCGACGTTTCACGTGGAGACTCGACGACGACTAGTTAGGCGGATCCCGGCGGGGGTCCTGGACCCGTGTGGTTATGGGATCGATGTTTTCTCTTTGCCAGTAGGCATTTGATTGTAGTCTGTACTCAGACATGTACCTTCCGCTGTGGTATTGTATTTGAGGCAGTTGTATGCCGATTGTATGAGATGTTGTATCCTGTATTTGTAATGTTGTGATATCATGTTGGAAATCCGGGGCATATGGCTTTGTCATATGTCGTGGTGGGACCGATATGTGCTTCGTCCCCGGATCTGGATGGAAACATCTAGATCTGGAACAGTACCGCATATCGGGCCTTACAACTACTCACGACACATCCGGGAAGCGCTCATGGTGGTGAAGAAGCTCCCGGAGGTCAATCCTCCCTCCGGCAGGGTGCAGGGAAGAGGTCTTCTCGTGCTCCCGATCTTGGAAGCGCGGCGGCGGCGGGACAGAGGTGAAAATCGCGATGCGGGGCTCCTCTTGAGGGTTTCTAGAAAGGGGGTGTAAATATAGGCCGAAGGGGGTGATATGTCCCAAACGTATCTATAATTGTTGCTTGTTCCATGCTCTTTTAGGTGACATTGCTATGTGTTTTTCTACACTTTCATACCTTTTTACACATATTTGGACTAACCTACTAACTCAGTGCACTGATACTAACTCCTTGTTGGTTACCCCAAGTGGAAGGTTAGATGTAGGATAGCGGCAAATTTCCCTTGGCAAAGATGCCAAGGTTTAGAGTGACTCCCCGTAGGACTCCGATAACTTCAAGTAGGTGGTTCGGCAAGTAATGCGTCGTCTGAAAAGAATCACTTGCTTTGCCTGGACCTGCACACACAACAAATAACTTAGCTCCCAACGAGTACAGACAGGTTGTCAATCTCTCCGGCCTTGCTGTTTACAAAGGATCAACGCAACAGATAATAGGCAGTGATAGCATAACTAGAAAGTAAAAGTAGGAAGTAAATTGAGCGTGTAAACAGTGATGAGAATATGGACCGGGGTCCCATGATGTTCACTAGTGATGTCTCTCTCCCAAAAGACGATAATACTGTTATGCGAGGTAAACAAATCATAGCTGGGCAATTGACAGGATTACGGGCGCAAACCAATGCTAACTATGCTACAAAGAAAGAAGAGACTCAAAAGCATGGGCGGTACGCCAAAATAAGTAGACTGAAATCCAACTACATATACTACTAATCATCCACCTTGAGATATCTATCCAGAACATCTCGCTGGTATTAAGTTGCTAGCCCCACCCAAAGTGTAAACCCAAAGCAACATACAACTGCATTAAAAGAACTTTGCGTAAAGTAAACAATCCTTGCAACCGCGGTTACAAGCACCGTTGTTTTTCTCCTTGTGGAAACAACACATCCCCTAGACTCATGTTTTTGTCACTCAAGCTAGTCATCAGGGGGGCATGAACCCACAATCAAGCATAACGCTTCTCTTGGAGTCACTACCTACTACTTGGCCAAAGCAATAAACAACAATGGAGAACATGCAAGAATTACTCAAGAACAAAAATATAAAAGATAAGAACCAAATATATTACTCAATCACAATCTGAACATAGTCTCATAATCCATCAGATCCCAGCAAACTCAGCATAGCAACAGCAGAAAGAATTACATATGTGCCTTGATCATGTAGGGCAGCTCACAAGGTCTAATCCATGAAGAACAAAGGCGGAGGAGAACATCACATAGCTACTGATTATGGACCCATGGTCCAAGGTGGACTACTCACGGATCATCTGGGAAGTTTCCATGGTTAAGGAGAAGCTCTCGGAGGTCAACCCTCCCTCCGGCAGGGTTCCGGGAAGAGGTCTGTTGGCGCTCCCGATCTTGGAAGCGCGATGGCAGCAGAACAGAGGTGACATCGCGAAAAAGGGTTCTCTCCTTAGAAGTTTACAGTGACGGAGAATATATAGGCGAAAGGGAGCAACCAGGGGTCAAGGCGGCCACCGGGCGCGGCCTCCCCTAGGGCGCGCCACCAGGGCGCCTGGGCCCCTGGTGGTGGCCCTCTGGCCCCACTTTGGTTCTTCCGGAAGCTTCCGATGCGCTGATTTTTTATTGTATTTTCCCGGAATTTTTGGAGCATTTTTAATATGGGGGAAAATGAAATAAAAAAACAGCAGAAAACAGGAACTGGCATTGGGGTCCACTGAGTTAATAGGTTAGTCCAAATATGATCAAAAGTGTATGAAAGTGTATATAAAACATAGCAATATCGCACAAAACATGCATGGAGCAAGCAGAAGTTATAGATACATTTGGGATGTATCAACATCCTCAAGCTTAATTCCTGCTCGTCCTCGAGTAGGTAGATGATAACAAGCATAATTTCTGTGGTGACATGCTAGCAACCATATAAGAACTTTGTATGTAAAGAAATCAAGGTATGTAATTCAATTCAAGTCATAACAGGCAAGAGTCTATATTAGCATTGAAACAAGCAACATAAGAACATAAAGGTGCAAGAGCTCTTGCTGTCCGTGACTCGTATGTCTCCAGATGGTATTTGCGTGCAAGAAGTGGGAGATGGGAATACGAGAAAAAATATGTATTTGTTGAGAACTTGATGGCTTCTCGCCCCTCGTTGGTTACCCCAAGTGGAAGGTTTGAGATGCAATGCAATAGCAAGTTTCCCTCGGTGAAGATAACAAGGTTATCGAACCAGTAGGACTCAGGAGCTACAAGAAGGTGACAACGGCGCCAGAAATTAGGCGGTTGACGTGGACCTGCACACAGCAACAAATAACTTTGCTCCCAACGAGTACAGAGGAGTTGTCAATTCCTCCGGCCTTGCTGTTTACAAAGGATCAACGCAAGAGATAATAATAGTGGCAACTAAAAGTAAAGACTGAAAGTAAACTAAGGATGTAAACAGTGATGTGAAGATGGACCGAGGCCCCGTGATTTTCACTAGTGATGTCTCTCTCCCAAAAGACGATAAAAGTTCTAGCGAGGTAAACAAATCACAGTTGGGCAATTGACAGGATTATGAAGGCACCGCAATGCTAACTATGCGGCAAAGAAAGGAAGGGCAACAACACATCCCCTAGTATTATGTTTCCGTCACTCAAGCTAGACATCAAGGGGCTGAACCCACAATCGAGCATAACGCTCTCTCTTGGAGTTGCAAACAAAATACTTGGCCAAAGCAAATACCGCAACGGAGAACATGCAAGAATTTACTCAAGAACAAAATATAAAATAGAAGAACCAAATATATTACTCATCACAATCTTAACATAGTCTCATAATCCATCAGATCCCAACAAACTCAGCATAGCAACAACATAAATTACATAGATGCCTCGATCATGTGAGGCAGCTCACGAGGACTCAAAAGTGGAAGCACAAAAGGGGGAGAGATAGATCACATAGCTACTGGTCACGGACCCATGGTCCAAGGGAAACTACTCACGGTACATACGGGAGGCGTCCATGGCTATGGAGGGTCTCCCGGAGGGGGTAGCTTCTCCCGGCAGGGCGCCGGAGCAGCTTCTCCAGGCAGCCCTGATCTAGAAACGGCGGCGGCGGCGGAACAGGGGCGAGATCGCGAAAGAGGAGTCCGTATTAGGGGTTTCCACCCCGAGGGGTAAATATAGGCGAAGGGGGCGTCGAGGGGACCCAAGAGGCAGTCAGGAGGGTCCCTGGTACGGCCCAGGGTGGGGTCGCGCCACCTTCCCTCCTGGCTGCCTGGTGGTGGCCCCCTTCCCTCTCTTGGTGATTCCGGAAGCTTCTGTTGCGCTGATTTTTTTTATATTTTCCCCGGAATTTTTGGAGCACTTTTAATGGCCGAAAAACCTGAAATACAAAAACAGCAGAAAACAGAAACTGGCAACTGGGTGCACTGAGTTAATAGGTTAGTCCAAATAGGTTCAAAAGTGTATGAAAGTTCAAGCAAAACATGGCAAAGTCACACAAAACATGCATGGAGCAAGCAGAAATTATAGATACGTTTGGGACGTATCAACATCCCCAAGCTTAATTCCTGCTCGTCCTCGATTAGGTAAATGATAACAAGCATAATTTCTGTGGTGACATGCCACACAACCATAAAAGGACTTTTAAGTAAAGCAATCAAAGCATGCAATTCAATTCAAGTCTTAACAAGCAAGATTCTATATTAGCATTGACACAAGCAACAAAAGAACAAAAGGTGCAAGAGCTCTCGCTGTCCGTGACTCGAATGTCTCCAGATGGTGTTTGCGTGCAAGCAAGGGATAGGGAAATACGAGAGAGAAAAAATAAGGTTGTTGAGAACAACTATCTACTAAAGTTTCACACTTGGTCTCCTTTGGATTCTTATCTGGACTCGTCCCCAGACCACTAGCCAGGTACAAGTCAAACTGATCCACTCCCTTTCGATATTTTGAGCACTCATGCAATGGATGAGCGTGAGCAAGAAAGTTGACACCTAAAAGGCGAAACAGAAAGAAGGTGGAGGAGGAAGAAAAAAAGGTGTGAAAGGCTCACATCAATGAGGACAATCATAGGCGAGAGAAGGCCATATGATAGATATGATGTGAGGAGTAGGGATTTCCATACAACGGATGCACATGTGAGCTAAAAGCTCTCCAAGGGAACTAGTGGGGGTGCATCTAACTTGCTTGCTCAAGAAGACCTAGAGCTCGTTTGAGGAGGCTCATCATTGGAATATACAAGCCAAGTTCTATAATGTGAAGGGTCCCCACATAGCTATATGCATGATGATGATCTCTATGGAGTACAAGGGATAGAAGTTGAAGTACTAGTGTGGATCTCTCAAAAGGAATAGTAGTATGCCCCCTTCTCTCTTTTTTTTTGGTGGCCTCAATGGCTCTTTCTATTTAACTCTCATTTGTCCTCTTTGGGATCTTTTGATTTTGTCCTATTTGGGATCTTTTCCTCACTTTAGGGGCAATACTCTATATTTTACAAGAATATAGGAGATCTTTCACACTTTACAAAGGTACTCACATAAAGAAAATGTAACTATTATGATGCAAATGTATGCCTCTGCTAGGGTAGCAGGATATGCAATGATACTAGCGCGTCATGTAGCAATGATTAGGGCAAGGCCCAACTATCATGCGGCTCATCGATCAAGCAAGTAGCATGTATGACATGAAGATCAAGTCATGAGAAGGTGGATGTTGCATGGCAATGTATCTCGGAAAGGCTATGGAAATGCCTTGTAGGTAGGTATGGTGGATGTTGTGACGAAAGATATAAGGAGGCTTATGATGACAGAGCGTATCGTGCCAAGGGTTTGGATGCACCGGCGAAGTATGCGCCAACTCTCGAGGTGAGAAAGGGCAATGCACGGTACCGAAGAGGCTACAAAAATTATAGGTGGGTGGAAGTGTCAACTTTCGAATACTCACATTAGTCCGAAGAACTCATGCACTTATTATCTATAACTCTCAATCTAATCAGGAGGTTCACAAAGAGACAGGTACCCCAAGGAGGAGTGTATGGGGGTTTGGTTATCCTTGCGCATCCTCGACTCATGGTACATCAGTGTACTCTAATATTTGAACCCTCCAGAGGTTAGTGATCCATCTAGTAGCTAGAGTTCTCAACAGGAATTTTTGGTTTTCGAAAAACACACGGATTGCCCAAAATACGACATCTATCACTAATAGTCAAGAGCTCTTGACACCATAAGTTCAAACATTACTCTAGTCAATACCTCAAAACTATTGCAAGTTACTACTACAAAGAGAACAACAACCTTAACTACCTACTTTCAGTCAAGACACAGAACTCAGTGCAACAGGCAAACTCTCTAACAAGAAAAAACATGCAACCTATAGAAAGTTCAACCTAAGACAAAAGAAAAGCTCTAGAAAAACTAAAGCACTACCACTAAACAAAACAGCAGCTAAGAAAAGAAAAAGAACAGCTCACAGCTAAAAGAATAAGCATGCAAATCCTATGAGGAGTTCTAGTTCAAGCGGAGCGTGAATCTCTCCCACACAAAAGAGTAAGTTGGGGTATAACTTGTTACTACAGCAAACAAAGCAAAAGAAAACTAAAAACGAAAACTAAGAGCGAGACGCTCCAAGAATAGCACATAATGCATGAAGTGATAAAAATATAGTGCAACGAGAGACGAACTGATAATTGTTGATGAAGAAGGGGATGCACGGGGGCATCCCCAAGCTTAGACGCTTGAGTCTCCTTGAATATTTATTGGGGGTGCACATGGGCATCCCCAATCTTGAGCATTTGACCCTCCTGAGTCTTCTTTCATCATCCTCCATCGCGCACTTGAAAACTCCCTTCATACATAACTCATTGTAGGTTGCTTAGAGAGGTTAGTACCCTAATAAAATAATTTTCCTCTACTGCAAATAAATATTTCCAGGAAGATCTACTGTTTCCCAAGATTGCTAAAAGGTTTTTGCAAAGAAAAAGCAAGCTTAAGGTTTGCAAAAGTGAAGAGAGACAAAACGTGGCAGAATCTGTGAAAAATAGAACAGCAGATAGAAACTAATTTTTTAGGGGTACTTCTGCAACTCAAATCAAAAAACTCAGAACATACGGAAGTTTCTTAATTGTATAGAGCACGCTGTGTAAAACATTGAGCTCAAAAAGATGAACTGGGATTTTTCTCTGATTTTTCTAGTCACGAGGACAGAATCTGTTTTCTGCACAGCATGTCACAACTTTCACTTCCCTTTCCGTATGAGGCTAAACTTGGCACAAAGCTTGAAAAGTAAAGACACAATGATGTTGCTACAGTAGTAACAATCATCAAGACCACTAAGAACAGAACAAAAGCAAAAAGAAAAACCTAAATTCGTCGCGGGCTGCCTCCCGGAAGCGCTTCTTTAGAGCCATTAGCTAGGCTTAAAGCAGAAGATCAAGTCTTTTCAAGAGAATAACTAGCCCGTGTGACGGACTCAAAAGGTAACTTAATCTTTTTCCTAGGGAAATGTTCCATCCCTTTCTTGAGAGGGAATTGTAATTTGATAGTTCCCTCTTTCATGTCAATGATAGCACCAACTGTGCGAAGCAAAGGACATCCCAAAATAATTGGACAAGAGGGCTCACACTCAATGTCCATATTAGTGAAATCAAGGGGAACATAATTGTCATTGACAATGATAAGAACATCGTCGATCTTCCCTAAAGGTTTCTTTACGGAAGAATCAACAAGACGAACACCAAAAGAACAATGATCAAAAGGTTTCAATGCAAGCATATCATACATTCTTTTGGGCATAACAGAGGTACTTGCTCCAACATCACAAAGAGCATAACAAGAGAAGTTATTCAATTTAATTTTTATCATAGGATCCCAACCATCTTCTAGATTCCTAGGTATGTAGGCTTCTAGTCTAAGCTTCTCCTCCCTAACTTTGATTAGAGCATTGGTGATATGCTCTGTGAAGGCAAGATTGAGTGTGCTAGTGTGGGGGTTTCTAGACATCTTGTGTAGGAAACCAATAACTTCAGGTAAAGTGCAGTTGTCAAAGTCTAGGTCACTACTATCTATCAAGGAGGTAGTGATATCATTTAGGTTCACTTGTTTGAAAGCCTCTATGTTCATAGAGGTTTCTTCATCTATGGTTGAGGTGGTAGCATCACCATTGATAGGTCCAGTGGGACTAGGGGTGTGATGGGTGCTAACAGTTTGGACATCCTCAACTACTTGGATAGTAGCTACTGTGTGGTAGGTAGGAAGGCTCTTAATTCTCTCTTCTTCCTTGGGTACAACTTCGGGTTTAGCTTCCATTTGGTTTATCAAGGTAGATTGGGTATGAGACATGTTTGAAACATAAGTCTCGATGGCAGTGAGTCTAGTTTGGAGACTGGAAATGTCACCGTTCAGGCTCTCAAGTTGTTTGCTAATGTTTTGCAGGATAGAGGAGTGCTCATATAATTGTCTAGAAAAGGCCTTGTTTTGTTCAAACTGAGTGTGCATATAGTTTTTGGTGGCCTTTTCTATTTCGACAAGTTTCTCATAGCTGGGCAGGTCTTTTTCCCTATAGTTTCTGGTAGGATAAGTGTTGTTCCCATAGTTGTTGGATGGGAAAGGCCTAGGATTGTTGCTACCAAAGTTACTCCTATAAGCATTATGGTTGAAGTTGTTTTTAGAGACAAAATTAACATCTACTTGCTCTTGAGCAACCAAAGAACTTAAAGGAACATCTTGAGGATCAATAGAGGGTTGCTTGGTAAGTAGAGACATGATAAGGTCAACCTTTTCATTTAAAGAGGAGATCTCCTCGACAGAGTTTACCTTCTTACCGGTTGGAGATCTCTCGGTGTGCCATTGCGAGTAGTTCAGCATCATCTCATCAAGTAGCTTTGTGGCAGCACCAAGCGTGGTTGACATAAAAGTTCCTCCCGCGGCCGAATCTAACAGGTTCCGCGAGATGAAGTTCAAGCCTGCATAAAAAGTCTGGATAACCATCCAGGTAGTCAGTCCATGTGTGGGGCAGTTCTTGACAAGCGTATTCATACGTTCCCAAGCCTGGGCAACGTGTTCATTATCCAATTGCTTGAAATTCATAATGTTACTCCGCAATTGAATAATTTTAGTAGGGGGATAGTACTTCCCTATAAAAGCATCTTTGCATTTACTCCAAGAATCGATGTTGTTCTTGGGCAAAGATTGTAGCCACTCCTTGGCTCTTCCTCTCAAAGAGAAAGGAAAAAAGCTTCAGCTTGACGATGTCTCCATACACTTCCTTGTACTTCTGCATGTCGCAGAGCTCGATAAAGTTGTTTAGGTGCAAGGCAGCATCTTCTCCTGCTCCTGAGAATTGATCTTTCATAACAAGGTTAAGCAGAGCAGGTTTAATCTCATAAGAAGGTGCTGAAGTGGCATATGGAGCAATAGGAGTGCAGATAAAGTCACTGTTGTTGTGACTAGTGAAGTCACACAACTTAGTGTTTTCATTGGAACCCATAGTAGCAGCAGGTATTTTTGGTATTTTTGATTAAGGACACAAAAGTAAAAACTGAAAGGTAAACTAACAAGACTAAAAATAAAAGGTAAAAGATAGTGTTCAACCCCCTATCTTGTAGACTTGAGTCCCCGGCAACGGTGCAAGAAATTTTCTTGATGGCTTCTCGCCCCTCGTTGGTTACCCCAAGTGGAAGGTTTGAGATGCAGTGCAGCAGCAACTTTCCCTCGGTGAAGATACCAAGGTTATCGAACCAGTAGGAATCAGGAGATACAAGTAGTTGGCAACGTCGCCAGAAATGGCTTCCTGACTAGGGTGTTGTCGTGGACCTGCACACAGCAACAAATAACTTTGCTCCCAACGAGTACAGAGGAGTTGTCAATTCCTCTGGCCTTGTCGTTTACAAAGGATCAACGCAAGAGATAAAAGGTGCAAAGGAAAGTAAAAGCTGAAAGTAAATTGAGGGTGTGAACAATAATGTGAAGATGGACCAGGGTCCCATGATTTTCACTAATGATGTCTCTCTCCCAAAAGACGATAAAAGTGCTAGCGAGGTAAACAAATCAAAGTTGGGCAATTGACAGGATTATGAAGGCACCGCAATGCTAACTATGCTGAAAAGAAAGGAAGGGCTCAAAAGCAATGGGCAGTACGCCAAGGTAAGTAGACCGAAATCAATCTGCATCTACTACGAATCATCCACCTTGAGATATCTATCCAGAACATCCCGCTGGTATTAAGTTGCGAATCCTGCCCAAAGTGTAAACTCAAAGCAACAGACAACTGCATTAAAACAAATTTGCGTAAAGTAAACAATCCTTGCACCCGCAGGTACAAGGACCGTTGTTTTATCCCTGGTGGCAACAGCTCATCCCCTAGTATCATGTTTCCGTCACTCAAGCTAGACATCAAGGGGCTGAACCCACAATCGAGCATAACGCTCTCTCTTGGAGTTGCAAATAAAATACTTGGCCAAAGCAAATACCGCAACGGAGAACATGCAAGAATTTACTCAAGAACAAAATATAAAAGAGAAGAACCAAATATATTACTCATCACAATCTGAACATAGTCTCATAATCCATCAGATCCCAACAAACTCAGCATAGCAACAACAGAAATTACATAGATGCCTCGATCATGTGAGGCAGCTCACGAGGACTCGAAAGTGGAAGCACAAAAGGGGGAGAGATAGATCACATAGCTACTGGTCACGGACCCATGGTCCAAGGGAAACTACTCACGGTACATACGGGATGTGTCCATGGCTATGGAGGGTCTCCCGGAGGGGGTAGCTTCTCCCGGCAGGGTGCCGGAGCAGCTTCTCCAGGCAGCCCCGATCTAGAAACGGCGGCGGCGGCGGAAAAGAGGCAAGATCGCGAAAGAGGAGTCCGTATTAGGGGTTTCCACCCAGAGGGGTAAATATAGGCGAAGGGGGCGTCGAGGGGACCCACGAGGTAGTCAGGAGGGTCCCTGGCGCGGCCCAGGGTGGGGTCGCGCCACCTGCCCTCCTGGATGCCTGGTGGTGGCCCCCCTTCCCTCTCTTGGTGATTCCGGAAGCTTCTGTTGCGCTGATTTTTTTCCCCGGAATTTTTGGAGCACTTTTAATGGCCGGAAAAACTGAAATACAAAAACAGCAGAAAACAGAAACTGCCAACTGGGTGCACTGAGTTAATAGGTTAGTCCAAATAGGTTCAAAAGTGTATGAAAGTTCAAGCAAAACATGGCAAAGTCACACAAAACATGCATGGAGCAAGCAGAAATTATAGATACGTTTGGGACGTATCAGAACTCAATCTACTAAAGTTTCACACTTAGTGTTCTTTGGAATCTTATCTTGACTCGTCCCCAGACCACTATCCAGGTACAAGTCAATTTGATCCACTCCCTTTTGATATTTTGAGCACTCATGCAATGGATGAGCGTAAGCACGAGAGTTGACACTTAGGATGGCAAAGAAAGAGATATAGTGGAGGAGGAAGACAAAAAGGGTGTGAAAGGCTCACATCAATGAGGACAATCATAGGCGAGAGAAGGCCAAATGATATATATGATGTGATAAGTAAGGATTTCCATGCAACGGATGCACATATAAGCTAAGAAAAGATCTCAATGGAACTAGTGGGGGTGCATCAAAGTTGCTCGCTCAAGAATACCTAGAGCTCGTTTGAGGAAGCTCATCCTTGGAATATGCAAGACAAGTTCTATAGTGTGAAGGTCCCCACGTAGCTATATGCATATATGATCATCTCTATGGAGTACAAGATATAGAGGGAGTACGAGTGTGGATCTTTCAAAAGATATAATAGTGTTGCCCCCTTTTCTCTTTTTATTTTCTTTTTCTCTTTTTTCTATTTTTTGTATTTTTCGGTGGCCTCAATTGCTCTTTCTATTTAACTCTCATTTGGCCTCTTTGCGATCTTTTAAATTTGTCCTCTTTGGGATCTTTTCCTCACATAAGGGCAACACTCTATTTTACAAGAAGTATAGAAGATGTTTCACACTTTACAAGGTACTAAACATAAAGAAGATGTAGCTATCATGATGTATGCAAATGTATGCCTTTGCCAGTGTGGCAGGAACATGTATGACATGAAGATCAAGTCATGAGAAGGTGGATGTTACATGGCAATATATCTCGGAAAGGCTATGGAAATGCCTTGATAGGTAGGTATGGTGGTTGTTTTTAGGAAAGATATAAGGAGGTTTATGATGACAGAGCGTATCATGCCAAGGGTTTGGATGCACCGGCGAGGTGGACGCCAACTCTCGGAGTGAGAAGAGGGCAATGCACGGCACCTAAGAGTCTAGAAAATATGAGGAGGTGGAAGTGTCAACTATCAATACTTACATTAGTCTGAAGAACTCATGCACTTATTATCGGTAACTCTCAATCTAATAAGGAGGTTCACAAAGAGACAAGTACCCCGAGGAGGAGTGTATGGGGGTTTGGTTATCCTTGTGCGTCCTCGACTTATGGTACGTGAGTGTACTCTAATATTCGATCCCTCCAAATATTAGTGATCCATCTAGTAGCTAGAGTTCTCAACGATTTTTTGTAGTTTTTGAAAATAAACACAAATTGCCCAAAATACGACACCTATCACTAATAGGTTAGAGCTCTTGACACCAAAAGTTCAAACATTACTCACAACAATACCTCAAAACTATTGCAAATTACTACTACAATTGAATAGCAACCTCAATTACCTACTTAAAGACAAGACACAACTCAGTGCAACAACCAACTCTCTTAACAAGATAAACATGAAAACTAAAGAGTGGTCCAGCAACAAACTAAACTAAAGCTCTTGAAAAAGATAAACATGAAAACTAAGAGCTAAACATGGCAGCAGCTACGAAAAGATAAAGAACACACAACAAAGAAAGATAAGCATGAAATCCTACGATGTGTTCTAGTTTGAAGTGGAGCGTGTTTCTCTCCCACACAAAGGATGCTGAGTTCTAACTTGTTATGAACAGCAAAAAAATCTAAAGAAAACCAAAAAGTGATAAAATATAGTGAGACGGAGGACGAACTGATGATTGTTGATGGAGAAGGGGATGCACGGGGGCATCCCCAAGCTTAAACGCTTGAGTCTCCTTGAATATTTATTGGGGATTCATGGGGGCATCCCCAAGCTTGAGTGTTTGACACTCCCGGATCTTCATTCATCATCTTCCCTCGCACACTTGAAAACTCCCTTCATACATAACTCATCATAAGCTGATTAGGGAGGTTAGTACCCTTAATAAAATAATTTGCCTCTACTGTAAATAAATATCTTCTTGAAGGGCTACTATTTCTCAAGATTGCCAAAAAGTTTTTGCAAAGAAAAAGCTAGCGCAAGTCTTGCAAAAGTAAGGAAGGCAGAACGTGGCAGAATCTGTGAAAAATAGAACAACAGGTAGTAAATAATTTTTTCGGGGTACTTCTGCAACTCAAATAAAAAAACTCGGAACAGACGCTCGAAATACAATTGTGTGGAGCACGCTGTCAAAAAAATTCAGATCAAAAAGATTATTTGGTGATATTAGGCTAATTTTTCCGTCCAAGGACAGAATCTGTTTTCTGGACAGCACGTCACAACTTTTGATTTTTCTTGCAATCGGAGGCTAAACTTGGCACAAAGCTTGAAAATAAAGATACAATGATGTTACTAAAGTAGTAAAAATCACCAAGACCACTAAAAACAGAAGTAAAAATATCTTGGGTTGCCTCCCAACAAGCGCTTTCTTTTACGCCTTTAAGGTAGGCAAGAAGATTATAAAAGATGCTCTCATAAAAATAAGGATTTGAAGCAAAAGAGACCATCAAGAAGCAAATATGAAACATGTTTAAGCCTAACCCACTTCCTATGCCTAGGAATCTTGTAAGAAAATAAACCAAATAAGCACAAAGAGACAAGCATAGGAAAGTGGAACAAGAACAACTTCAAAACTTTCAACATGAAGAGAGGTGTTTTTGTAACATGGAAGTTTCGACAACTAAACTTTCCTCTCTCAAAATAATTTTCAGTAGCATCATGAACAACATCAAGAATATAACTATCACATAAATCATGTTGTTAATGACCTACAAGAACACGTGTATAGTTTTCAACACGGTCTTTAGGATCATAAGATAAATGCAACTCGTCACATTGAGCCTTGATAAGAACAAAATTCTCCGGAGTAGTTGGATAATTCAAAAGGATAATACGGCAATCAAGTGTGGGTGCAATAGCAACAATTTCATGCTTCACATAAGGAGCTATAGCAAGTTTATCTTCGTAAGCATCATCCATAGTGACATCTTGTCCGTAAACAAAATAAGTATCAAATTCTTCAGAAAGGGATATTTCAAGTGAGTCCTCGGAATCATGGGATTCCTCATCAAAGCAATCATTTGCCTCTTCTTGGGCAGCAAACATTTTGTTTTTAAAATCCTCAATATAAGCATTGGAAGTATAATTCTCGAAGCAATAAGCAATAACTACAAAGTTTTTCAATCAAAGAAGCAATCTCATAAGCACCCTTAAAAGCAACAAACTCTTCAATCTTTTCAACATCAAAGTAATCATAAACACCTTTAGCATAAGAAGATAAGATCTCATTTTCATAAAATCACATTGGAAAGCAAGGTGTTTACGATCTATATTAGAGGAGCAAGTAAAATCATAAATGTGGCACAAACACTCAGCATAGCAATAAGAAGTTTGTATTTGGTCCCATAAGTGCTTCCCTTTCTGACATAGGCGGCGTCGCGTATAATGAGCATGCTCATCCAGTGATTTTCCCTCAACCAAGTCAGTTGGTTTTTTAGCGCGAGAGCAAATTGATCGAAAACGATGCAAGTGAAACATGTCCATCCTACCATATTTGGGTGGTTCCACACCCATGGTAAAGATAGCATCATTAGGCAAAGAAAGACAAAGGCAAAAGGTAGCAACTATTTTTTTTGGTTTTTCATATAAGACACAAAAAGCAAAATCAAAAACTGAAAGGTAAACTAACAAGACTAAAAAGCAAATATAAAAGATAGTGTGCAACTCCCCTATCTTGAAGATTGGAGTCTCCGGCAACGGCGCCAGAAATTTGTTTGATACTAACTCCTTGTTGGTTACCCCAGTGGAAGGTTAGATGTAGGATATCGGCAAATTTCCCTTGGCAAAGATGCCAAGGTTTAGAGTGTCTCCCCCATAGGACTCCTATAACTTCAATTAGGTGGTTCGGCAAGTAATGCGACGTCTGGACAGAATCACTTGCTTTGCTCTATACCTGCACACACAACAAATAACTTTGCTCCCAACGAGTACAGAGAGGTTGTCAATCTCTCCGGCCTTGTTGTTTACAAAGGATCAACGCAACAGATAATAGGTAGTGATAGCTATAACTAGAAAGTAAAAGCAGGAAGTAAATTAAGTGTGTAAACAGTGATGAGAATATGGACCAGGGTCCCATGATGTTCACTAGTGATGTCTCTCTCCCAAAAGATGATAATACTGCTATGTGATATGTCCCAAACGTAACAATAATTTCTGCTTGCTCCATGCATGTCTTGTGTGATATTGCTATGATCTAGATACACTTTCATACACTTTTGATCATATTTGGACTAACCTATTAACTCAGTGCACCCCAGTGCCCGTTTCTGTTTTCTGTTGTTTTTCTATTTCAGTTTTCCGCCATATTAAAAGTGCTCCAAAATTTTGGGGAAAATCAGATAAAAAATCAGCGTGAAGGAACCTTCCGGAGTCCCGAAGGGCGACCAGGCGGGACCCACCAGGGCCCCAGGCGGCCACCTGGCGAGGCCTAGGGCTTGGCCGTGCCAGGGGGCGCCTGGAACCCTGGTGGCCCCCTGGCTGCCCCCTTCGCCTATATATCTCCCGTGACGTGAAACTTCTGAAGACAGAACCCTTTTTCGCGATCTCGCCCCTGTTCTGCCGCCGCCGCGCTTCCAAGATCGGCAGCGCCAGCAGACCTCTTCCCGACACCCTGCCGGAGGGAGGGTCAACCTCCGGGAGCTTCCCCTGCACCATGGACGCTTCCCGGATGTGTCGTGGGTAGTTTCCTTTGGACCATGGGTCCGTGATCAGTAGCTATGTGATGTTCTCCTCCCCTCTATATTCTTCATTGTTTAGACCTCGTGAGCTGCCCTACATGACTGAGGCACATATGTAATCTTTCTGCTTTTGCTATGCTGAGTTTGATGGGATGTGATGGATTATGAGATTATGTTCAGATTGTGATAGAGTAATATATTTGGTTCTTATCTTTTATATTTTTGTTCCTAAGTAATTCTTGAATGTTCTCCGTTGCCGTTTATTGATTTGTCCAAGTAGTAGGTAGTAACTCCAAGAGGAAAGGTTATGCTCGATTGTGGGTTCATGCCCCCTGATGACACGCTTGAGTGACAGAAACATGAGTCTAGGGGATGTGCTGTTGCCACAAGGGGGAAAACAACGGTGCTTGTAACCGCGGTTGCAAGGATCATTTACTATACGCAAAGTGTTTTAATGAAGTTGTCTATTACTTTGGGTTTACACTTTGGGTGGGGCTTGCAACTTAATACTAGCGAGATGTTCTAGATAGATATCTCAAGGTGGCTGATTAGTAGTAGATGCATTTGGATTTCGGTCTACTTATTTTGGCGTACTGCCCATGCTTTCAAGCCTCTTCCTTTATTTTGTAGCATAGTTAGCATTATGGTGCGTTTATAATCCTGTCAATTGCCCATCTGTAATTTGTTTACCTCGCATAGCAGTTTTATTGTCTGTTGTGAGAGAGACATCACGGGACCCCGATCCATATTCTCATCATTGTTTACACGCTTATTTACTTTCTAGCTTTTACTTTCAGTTGCTATCAGTATCATTATCCCTTGTGTTTTGATCCTTTGTAAACAACAAGACCGGAGAGATTGACAACCTATCTGAGCTTCTTTGGGAGCAAAGTTATTTTTGTCTATGTGCAGGTCCAGGAGAAGCAAGTGATTATCTTCAAACGGTGCATCACTTGCCAAACAACCTACTTATCATTGTCGGAGTCCTACGGGAGACAATCTCAAAACCTAGGTATCTTCACCGAGGGAAACTTGCCGCTACGCTGCATCTCACCTTCTACTTGGGGTAACCAACGAAGGGCGAGAAGCAATTATCCTCTCTCGCGTATCAAGCAAATTTCTGGCGTCGTTGTCGGGGACTCCGAGTGCTAAGATAAGGGAGTTGCCCACTACCTTTTACCTTTGCTTCTTAGTCTTATTAGTTTACCTTCCAGCTTTTATCTTAGTTTCCTTTATCAAAAATCAGAAAAAGTATGTCTAGTTACTTGCTTGCCACCAATGCCTAACTTCCTTGAAACCAGATCCTATTGGCATGGAGGATTCACTAAGGATCAACAAGAATGGTACAAGGAACACCGCTTGTCTCAAAAGGGGATACACTTATGGAAACAAATACATCAGTTGTATGAGTATGCTAGAAACTTGTGCTCAATATATAATATATCTTTCTGCAGGGATGAATCTTGTTGCTTTATGAGGCATAAACACCTCGCTTTCCAATGTGAGTACAATGATGATGAAACCTTAGCTTCTTATGCTAAGATAAATTATGATTTTTATGATCCAGAGCAAATAGAAGAATTTGTTGCTTATAAAGGTGCCTATGAAATTACTTCTCTTTTTAAAAATATTGATGATGCCCCTTACAAATCTGAGAGTCTTGCTATACTTAACTATTGTTTGGGAAATTACGATGCAAATTATTATATTACTGGTCATCTTGAGAGAATCTCTCCCCCAAAGGAAGAGACTAATGTTTTGCAGGACTCTATGAAAGAAGAAATTGCTGAACCTGAAAGCTCCTTGGATGAAAAAGAGGAGGAGAGTGACGAACAAAAGGAGGAAGAGTGGAGCCATCCATGTCTACCTTCTAATGAGAGTAACTCTTTGACTCTTACCTTATATGAGTGTTATGATCCTATGGATTCTTTTGAAATATCCCTTTTTGATGAAGTTGATGCCTTCTATACTTTTGGCCAAGATGCCATTATGAATGATGCTTATGGAGATGAACTTGCTATAGTTCTTCATGTTAAGAATGAAATTGTTGCTATTTCACCCACACTTGATTTCCCTATTATCCTTTTGAAATCTCCAACTCCAGAGAATTTTTCCCTTATCAAGACTCAATGTGATGGGTTGCATTTATCTTATGATCCTAAGGACCATGTTGAAAACTATACACGTGTTCTTGTAGGTCATGAACAACATGCTTTATGTGATAGTTATATTCTTGATGTTTTTCATGATACTACTGAAAATTATTTTGAGAGAGGAAAGTTTGATTGTAGAAACTTCCATGTTACAAAAACACCTCTCTTTATGACGAAAGTTTTCAAGTTGTTCTTCTTCCACATTCCTATGCTTTTCACTTTGTGCTTCTTTGATTTATTTTCTTACGATATGCCTATGCATAGGAAGTTGGTTAGGCTTAAATGTGTTTCATATTTTCTTCTTGATGCTCTCTTTTGTTTCAAATCCTTATTCTTATAAGAAGCATCTTTTATAATCTTCATGCCTAGCTTAAAGGCCTAAAAAAGCGCTTGTTGGCAGGCAACCCAATATTTTTTTACTTCTATTTTTAGTGGTCTTGATGATTGTTACTACTGTATCAACATCATTGTATCTTTATTTTCAAGCTTTGTGCCAAGTTATAGCCTCTTATGGTAAGGGAAGCAAAAGTTGTGACAGACTGTCCAGAAAACAGATTCTGTCTTCTTGACGGAAAAAATCGGATCAAATCACCAGTTCATATTTTCGAGCTGAATTTTTTACACAGCATGCTCTATACATTGCGGAACTTTCGTATGTTCTGAGGTTTTTTATTTGAGTTGCAGAAGTACCCCGAAACAATTCTCTACTACCTGTTGTTCTGTTTTTCACAGATTCTGCCACGTTTTGTCTCTCCTTACTTTTGCACACCTTAAGCTTCTTTTTCTTTGCAAAAACCTTTTGGCATTCTTGATAAACAGTAGCTCTTCAAGAATATCTTTATATCCAGTTGAGAAAAAATATTTTTTAAGGCTACTTACCTCTCTAATCAGCTTATGATGAGTTATGTATGAAGGGAGTTTTCAAGTATGCGATGGAAGATGATGAAAGAAGATCCAGGAGTGTCAAGCGCTCAAGCTTGGGGATGACCTGTAACGACCCGGTTCACTAAGAATCCAAGTCTCTGTGCATTCTGTGTTAGTCCCTGGATCAATAGCTAGCACACACAGTACATGATGTAATATCAAGAATAAACCACATGTCATATATATTACATCAAAGATCCAGTATTACAATAAAGCATACCTGCATAGCTCAAGGATAGCTTACGAATAGAATACAACGGAAAACAATAAAGCTTCGTGGCGTCCATCAACCCCACCGGCATAGTTGAGTATAGACATTGTAACCCTACATCGCATCACTTACTCGTCGTATACAATCCTGCAACACCGAAGGTTACAGCCCGACAACGGGTCAGTACATTGATTGTACGACAAGTCACACGAAAAAGGATATAACAGACCTATCGCTACATGCAAGGATAAGTCAAAGGAAGGCTTATGGTTTTATTTTGCACAAATCTGATTTTTCCCAATCTACCTAAGTCAAAATTTTAGTTTATCTTACTACTTAAGGTTGAACTGAGCTACACCAGTTCCAACCCACACCCTTTATTAAATCTTGCCCACTCAAGTTTTATTAAGGTGATTCATCTGTCAAGATCCTCCAGTAACAGTAATGTCTAGTAGCTCAAGGTTGTCCATAACTGGGGACATGGCTAATCATGATTAGTTTGTACGCTCTGCAGAGGATTGTACACTTTACCCACTCGACTCAACCCGAAGATTGAGACGAAGTCTTTCAGAAGAGGTCACCAACACCCAACGGCAAGCCGGTACACCTATCAAAATCTACATCTGTTAGCTTCGCACGGGAGAGGCTTCCTACAACACACTCAACTAAGCCAGAGCCCATATGGCAAGCGGTTGTACATGGAAGCTCCTAGTCACCAAGTATGTCTGATCTTTTTGAGCCTGGACGGCGCCCACTTACGTTCAGAGGGTAGATACCATGACGTTCTTTATACCACCAATACCAACCATTAGGGGTACAACCTGGTCTCGCCTTAGATAAGGTACGACCACCCAGGAAGTACTTCCTGCCCGTCCAGAGGTGTATTCTAATTAAGGTTTGCTAGTCAAGTAATTAAATCCTCACACAACTCAATGTATTCTCAAGCCAATCCCCGTCTACAAGCATAGCAATTTTTAACAAACACGAACTAGGGAGACAAGGAATACAGGATCAGATCATATGGCTATCCTACCAGGTTTGCAGCATAAGTATATATACTAGTCCTACACATGCATAGGGTGATAAATTGCTAAATGCATAATGAAAAATATAGGATGAGGTATGGTCAAAGTGTAACTTGCCTTATACATTTGATGAAGTTCTTCGCTCTCACGATCCGGATAACTCTACTCGTCACACTCCGAGCAATCTATCATAAACAAAAGAACTCAAATAAGCAGTCATGCCAAAATAAAGATTCAAAGATCAACAAATCAAACACAAAAAGGTTTAGCAACAAAAACAACTAGGCTCGATACGGTAAAGGTGGCGATGTGCTCGAAGGTGATAGGTGAAACGTGAACTCGAGAGAGTCAACCGATAAAGAAATATTTCTATAAAAGATTATGAACAAAGGCATTATTAATTCAAGGTGAACATGATGTCAATATGAAAGGTGTGTGGATATCACCGGTAGGATGTTTCAAATGATCCGATATGCAAAAAGAATCACGTCAAACGGAATACTACAACACAAGTTATAGTAAATTGATGTTTGAATTAAATTTAAATTCAACAGATCAGAAAGTATTTGAATATGGTGGACAAATGATATAGACAACAAGTATATGATACTAGTGATCATACGCAAAAAGAATCAATTGAACTGGATCAACGGTATATAAGATACGGCCTCCGGAAGGTTGAATTTGAATCTAAATAAATTCAAATTCAAATAGTTTCAAAAGTTGATTTGATATGTTTACTGGATAGAGAATCTCAAAAGATAAATTTAGGCTTTTAAAACACTTAAATCGGACTAACGGTGTAAAAGATATGGCAAATACAAAACTGGGGACTAATTTGTGAAAGACAATACTGAATCGTAAATAAGAAAATAAACTTCATCGCGAACAGGTCCTTTTCGCTACAGGACGAAACTGCAGCTCGCCGATGATGACGTGGCGACGGCACGGAAACCGAGGCGGCGGCGCCACGGAGTTCAAGGTTCACCGGCGGCACGAATTTCAAGGTTAACCGACGGCACGGAAATCGAGGTTCACCAGTGCAGAAATCAAGACGGTGGCAGCACGGAAACCGAGGCTCGTCTGCGACGCGGATCCCGAGGTTCGCCGACGTCGGGTACGGAAAACGAGGCGCGGCCGATTTAGGGTGTCTGAAAAAAAAATCGAAATCTATTTATAGGCAGCGAAACAAAAAAAAATTAATCCGAATCCGGCCCGTTAGTAGATTCTCGCCGCGGTCGAAAAAAACCCAGAAAAAGGCTCCGGAGGCCCAAACGAACTCCGTTTTAAATAAAATTCGAAACGGAGATCCGACTACGCCAATATTTTTGAAATAGTTTCTTATTAATTTTAAAATAGTCACAAAAATAAAATAAAAATATAAAAATAGTTAATATTGTCAAAATTACTATTTTGGCTATAATGCAATTTTCATTAAAAAAATTGCAATAATCTCCGTATAAATTATTTAAAAAAAATCCCAAAAATAATTTTGAGTCATTTATAATTCCTATGACACAGTTTATAAACACCCAAAAATATTTTCAACATTTCTCAACTTTATTTAAAATGGGGATAAGTCATGTTATATCCTCTCCAATAAATTGCCTTAAGTTAAAAAATGTCAAAAATATTCAAAAAATCTAAATAATTATTTAAAATATTTTCCAACACTTTTAGTATGTCGAAGGAGTCACATTTCCTTCTTTCCTTTTGTTGGAATTATTTTTAATATAAATTTCCAAAACTCCAGCAATGAATATTAGGGAAAGTCCTTTTATTCCCTCTCATTTTAATATTCAATTAAACTCCAAAGTTTTAAGTCTAGTGAAAATCAATCATATCAAGCAAACAATCATTATTATAATTTATTTATTAACATTCCAAAATTTGGAAGATTTTGGGATGTTAAATGCCCCAATGCATCCCCAATAAATATTCAAGGAGACTCAAGCATTTAAGCTTGGGGATGCCCCCGTGCAGCCCCTTCTCCATCAACAATCATCAGTTCGTCCTTCGTCTCACTATAATTTTATCACTTCATGCGTTATGTGCTATACTTGGAGCATCTCGCTCTTAGGTTTTATTTTTAGTTTTCTTTAGCTTTGCTTGTTGTTCATAACAAGTTAGACCCCGTCTTACTTTGTGTGGAGAGAAACACGCTCCACTCCAATCTAGAACACATCATAGGATTTTTCATGCTTATCTTCTTGTTGTTGTGTGTTCTTTATCTTTTCGTAGCTACTGACACGTTTAGTTTTAGTTTTAGTTTGTCTTTAGCAAGAGCCTTGGCTTTTGTTTAGTCTGTTGCTGGAACTCTCTTTAGTTTTCATGTTTATCTTGTTAAGAGAGTTGGTTGTTGCACTGAGTTGTGTCTTGTCTTGAAAGTAGGTAATTGAGGTTGCTATTTAATTTTAGTAGTTACTTGCAATAGATTTGAGGTATTGATGTGAGTAATATTTGAACTTTTGGTGTCAAGAGATCTAGCCTATTAGTGATAGGTGTCGTATTTTGGGCAATCCGTGTTTATTTTCAAAAACCTACAAAACTAGTTGAGAACTCTAGCTACTAGATGGATCGTTAATCGTTGGAGGGATCGGATATTAGAGTACACTCACGTATCATGAGTCGAGGATGCGCAAGGATAACCAAACCCACTTACACTCCTCCTCGGGGTACTTGTATCTTTGTGAACCTCCTTATTAGATTGAGAGTTACCGATAATAAGTGCATGAGTTCTTCGGACTAATGTAAGTATTGAAAGTTGACACTTCCACCTCCTCATATTTGCTAGCCTCTCTTATGCCGTGCATTGCCTTCTTCTCACTCCGAGAGTTGGCGTCCACCTTCGCCGGTACATCCAAACCCTCGGTATGATACGCTCTGTCATCATAAACCTCCTTAAATATTTCCTTAAAACAGCCGCCATACCTACCTATCAAGGCATTTCCATAGCCTTTCCAAGATATATTTCCATGCAACATCCACCTCTTCATGACTTGATCTTCATGTCATACATGTTCCTGCTACACTGGCAGCGGCATACATTGCATACATCATTTTAGCTACATCTTCTTTATGTTTTGATTACCTTGTAAAGTGTGAAAGATCTTCTATACCTCTTGTAAATTAGAGTTTTGCCCTTAAGTGAGGAAAAGATACCAAAGTGGACAAAATAAAATATCCCAAAGAGGACAAATGAGAGTTAAATAGAAAGAGCCATTGAGGCCACCAAAAAATAGAAAAAATGGAAAAAAGAGAAAAAGAAATAAAAAGAGAGAAAGGGACAACACTACTATCCTTTTGAAAGATCCACACTAGTACTCCCTATTATCCTTGTACTCCATAGAGATGATCATTCATGCATATAGCTAGGTGGGGACCTTCACACTATAGAACTTGGCTTACATATTCCAAGGATGAGCCTCCTCAAAAGAGCTCTGGGTCTTCATGAGCGAGCAAGTTAGATGCACCCCCACTAGTTCCATTGGAGAGCTTTTTAGCGCATATGTGCATCCGTTGCATGGAAATCCCTTCTCCTCACATGATATCTATCATTTGGCCTTCTCGCCTATTATTGTCCTCATTGATGTGAGCCTTTCTCATCCTTTTTGTCTTCCTCCTCCACCATATTTCTCTCTTTGCCACCCTAAGTGTCAACTCTCGTTCTTACGCTCATCCATTGCATGAGTGCTCAGAATATCGAAAAGGAGTGGATCAAATTGACTTGTACCTGGCTAGTGGTCTGGGGACGAGTCAAGATAAGATCCCAAAGAATACCAAGTGTGAAACTTTAGTAGATTGAGTTCTCAAAAAAAATATTTTTTCTCGTATTCCCTATCCCTCTTCTTGCACGCAAACAACATTTGGAGACATTCGAGTCACGGACAGCGATAGCTCTTGCACCTAATGTTCTTTTGTTACTTGTTTCAATGCTAATATAGACTCTTGCATGTTATGACTTTAATTGAATCACATACCTTGATTGCTTTACTTTTCAAAGTTCTTCTATGGTTGCTAGCATGTCACCACCGAAATTATGCTTGTTATCATTTACCTACTCGAGGACGAGTAGGAATTGAGCTTGGGGATGTTGATACGTCCCAAACGTATTGATAATTTCTGCTTGCTCCATGCATGTTTTGTGTGATATTGCTATGATCTAGATACACTTTCATACACTTTTGATCATATTTGGACTAACCTATTAACTCAGTGGACCCCAGTGCCAGTTTCTGTTTTCTGCTGTTTTTCTATTTCATTTTTCCGCCATATTAAAAGTGCTCCATAAATTCGGGAAAAAAAGATAAAAAACCAGCATAAAGGAACCTTCTGGAGTCCCGTAGAGGGACCAGGTGGGACCCACCAGGGCCCCAGGCGGCCACCTGGCGCGTCCTAGGGCTCGGCCGCTCCAGGGAGGCGCTTGGACCCCTGGTGCCCCCCTGGCTGCCCCCCTTCGCCTATATATATCCCGTGACGTGAAAGTTCCGAAGACAGAACCCTTTCTCGCGATCTCGCCTCTGTTCCGCCGCCGCCGCTCTTCCAAGATCGGGAGCGCCAACAGACCTCTTCCCGGCACCCTGTCGGAGGGAGGATTGACCTTCGGGTGCTTCCCCTCCATCATGGACGCTTCCCGGATGTGCCGTGAATACTTTCCTTTGGACCACGGGTCCGTGATCATTAGCTATGTGATGTTCTCCTCCCCTCTTTGTTCTTCATGGTTTAGACCTCGTGAGCTGCCCTACATGATCGAGGCACATATGTAATCTTTCTGCTGTTGCTATGCTGAGTTTGATGGGATCTGATGGATTATGAGATTATGTTCAGATTGTGATAGAGTAATATGTTTTGTTCTTATCTTTATATTTTTGTTCCTAAGTAATTGCATGTTCTCCGTTGCTCTTTATTGCTTTGGCCAAGTAATAGGTAGTAACTCCAAGAGGGAACGTTATGCTCGATTGTGGGTTCATGCCCCCTGATGACACGCTTGAGTGATAGAAACATGAGTCTAGGGGATGTTTTGTTGCCACAAGGGGGAAAACAACGGTGCTTGTAACCGTGATTGCAAGGATTGTTTACTTTACGCAAAGTGCTCTTTAATGCACTTGTCTGTTGCTTCGGGTTTACACTTTGGGTGGGGCTCGCAACTTAATACTAGCGAGATGTTTTGGATAGATATCTCAAGGTGGATGATTAGTAGTAGATGCAGTTGGATTTCGGTCTACTTATTTTGGCGTACTGCCCATGATTTTGAGCCTCTTCCTTTCTTTTGTAGCATAGTTAGCATTGCGGTGCGTTTATAATCCTGTCAATTTCCCATCTGTAATTTGTTTACCTCGCATATCAGTTTTATCGCCTTTTGGGAGAGAGACATCACTAGTGAACATCACGGGACCCCGGTCCATATTCCCATCATTGTTTACACGCTTATTTACTTTCTAGATTTTACTTTCAGTTGCTATCATTATCATTATCCCTTGTGTTTTGATCCTTTTTAAACAACAAGACCGGAGAGATTGACAACCTCTCTGAACTTCGTTGGGAGCAAAGTTATTTGTGGCCGTGTGCAGGTCCAGGAGAAGCAAGTGGTTATCTTCAAACAACACACCACTTGCCGAACCACCTACTTATCATTGCCGGAGTCCTACGGGAGACAATCTTAAAACCTCGGTATCTTCACCGAGGGAAACTTGCCGCTACGCTGCATCTCACCTTCCACTTGGGGTAACCAATGAAGGGCGAGAAGCAATTATCCTCTCTCGCGTATCACTATGCGAGGTAAACAAATCACAGCTGGGCTATTGACAGGATTACGGGCGCAAACCAATGCTAACTATGCTACAAAGAAAGGAAGAGGCTCAAAAGCATGGGAGGTACGCCAAAATAAGTAGACCGAAATCCAACTACATCTACTACTAATCATCCACCTTGAGATATCTATCCAGAACATCTCGCTGGTATTAAGTTGTGAGCCCCAACCAAAGTGTAAACCCAAAGCAACAGACAACCGCATTAAAAGAACTTTGCATAAATTAAACAATCCTTGCAACCGCGGTTACAAGTACCGTTGTTTTCCCCCCTTGTGGCAACAACACATCCCCTAGACTCATGTTTTTGTCACTCAAGCTAGTCATCAGGGGGCATGAACCCACAATCAAGCATAACGCTCCCGCTTGGATTCACTACCTACTACTTGGCCAAAGCAATAAACAGCAATGGATAACATGCAAGAATTACTCAAGACCAAAAATATAAAAGATAAGAACCAAATGTATTACTGAATCACAATCTGAACATAGTCCCATAATCCATCAGATCCCAGCAAACTCAGCATAGCAACAACAGAAAGAATTACATATGTGCCTTGATCATGTAGGGCAGCTCACAAGGTCTAATCCATGAAGAACAAAGGGGGGAGGAGAACATCACATAGATATTGATCATGGACCCATGGTCCAAGGTGGAGTACTCACGGATCATTCGGGAAGCGTCCATGGTGAAGGAGAAGTTCCCAGAGGTCAACCCTCCCTCCGGTAGGGTGCCGGGAAGAGGTCTGCTAGTGCTCCCGATCCTGGAAGCGCGGCGGCGGCGGAACAGAGGTGAGATCGCAAAAAAGGATTCTCTCCTTGGAAGTTTCCCGTGGCGGAGAATATATAGGCGAAAGGGGGCAGCCAGGGGTCCAGACGACCACCTGGCACGGCCTCCCCCCTTGGGCGCGCCACCAGGGCGCCTGGGCCCCTGGTGGTGGCCCTCTGGCCCCACTTGGGTTCTTCCGGAAGCTTCCGATGCGCTGATTTTTTTGTTGTATTTTCCCGGAATTTTTGGAGCATTTTTAATATGGGGGAAAACTGAAATAGAAAAATAGCAGAAAACAGGAACTGGCACTGGGGTGCACTGAGTTAATAGGTTAGTCCAAATATGATCAAAAGTGTATGAAAGTGTATATAAAACATAGCAATATCACACAAAACATGCATGGAGCAAGAAGAAATTATAGATACGTTTGGGACGTATCATGCACCAAGTGCCAGTTTCTGCCTACTGATGTCTGTGAATTGCAGGTTTTTACCCATATTTACAGAGCTCCAAAAATTCCAAAAAATATATATAAAAAATCAGCGCAACAGAAGCTCCACGAAGCCCGAAGTGGGGCCATAGGGGGACCAGGCCCCACCCAGACAGCCAGGTGGCGCGACCCCCTCCCTGGTCGCGCCACTAGGGCGCCTGGAGGGAGGGGCCACCCCCTAGTTCCCTCCTTCGGCCTATATTTACACCCCATCATGGAAACCCTCGGGAGGAACCCCGCATCACAATTTTCACCTCTGTTCCTCCGCTGCCTCGCTTCCAAGATCGGGAGCACCAGAAGACCTCTTCCCGGCACCCTGTCGGAGGGAGGATTGACCTCCGGGAGCTTCTCCACCACCATGAGCGCTTCTCGGATGTGACATGAGTAGTCCCCCTTGGACCATGGGTCCATGACCAGTAGCTATGTGATGTCTTATCTCCAATCTCGAGCTTAAATTCTTAGCCCTTGTGAGCTTCCCTACATGATCAAGGCATCTATATAATTTTCCTGGTGTTGCTATGTTGTTTTTGCTGGGATCCGATGGATTATGAGATTATGTTCAGATTGTGATGAGTTGTATATTTGGTTCTCCTTTTATATTTTGTTCTTGAGTAATTCTTGCGTATTCTCTGTTGCTTTTTATTGATTTGGCCAAGTAGTAGATAGTAACTCCAAGAGGGAGCGTTTATGCTTGATTGTGGGTTCATGCCCCCTTCTCTCTAACTTGAGTGACAGAAACATGAGGCTAGGGGATGTGTTGTTGCCACCAGGGAGAAAACAAGGTGCTTGTAACCGCGGGTGTAAGGATTGTTTACCTTACGCAAATTTTGTTAATGCAGTTGTCTGTTGCCTTGGGTTTACACTTTGGGTGGGGCTCACAACTTAATACCAACAAGATGTTCCGGATAGATATCTCAAGGTGGATGATTAGTGAGTAGATGCATTTGGATTACGGTCTACTTGTCTTGGTGTACTGCCCATACTTTCGAGCCTCTAACTTTTTTTGCAGCATAATTAGCATTGCGGTGCATGTATAATTCTACCAATTTCCTAGCTGTAATTTGTTCACCCAGCTTAGCTATTTTATCGTCTTTTGGGAGAGAGACGTCACTAGTGAACATCATGGGACCTCAGTCCATATTTCCATCACTGTTTACACCTCAACTTATTTATTGCTTTTATTTCCTTTCTAGTTTCAATCTCCACTACTATTTTCCCTGATTGTTTTGATCCTTTGTAAACAACAAGGCCGGAGAGAATGACAACCTCTCTGAACTCGTTGGGAGCAATGTTACTTGTGTCGTGTGTAGGTCCAGGTTAAGCAAGTGATTTCTATTCAGACGATGCGTCACTTGCTTAACCACCTACTTGTCGTCCTTGGAGTCCTACGGGAGACATAAACCATATCCTCTAAGTTAGGGGAAATTTGCTGCTAGGCTACATCTCAAACTTCCACATGGGGTAACCAACGAGGAGCACTACTACAGTGCCAACAGGGGGCACCAAGGGGTGGCGCCGCCCCCCAGGCGCCCTGCTGGCATGGCCTAGGGTGGGGTCGCGCCAGCTAGCCGCCTGGGAGGGGGGTGGCCCCCCTTCGGCTCTCCTTCGGTGATTCCAGAAGCTTTTGTCGCGCTGATTTTTTATATATTTTTGTTGGAATTTTCGGAGCTCTGTAAATATGGTTAAAAACCTGCAATTCACAGACATCAGCAAACATAAACTGGCATCGGGTGCACTGAGTTAGTAGGTTAGTCGAAATATGTGTAAAAAGGAATGAAAGTGTAGAAAAACACATGGCAATGTCACCCCAAATGAGCATGGAACAAGGAGAAATTATAGATACGTTTGGGACGTATCAGGCGTCAGGATCACTATCAGCGAGCATATGCTTGACTCAATTAGATGGATAGGGGCACGGGTGATAGCTACTCTGCTCGATCAGCTCACATGATGCAGTTTACAGGGGGCACTCAAAATGGTTTCAAATCATTAATTTAGAAGAGATGGGCGCCAGGAAAGGTAAAAATGTTGGGTTGCTTGTTGCACCATGAACGTCTATGGTGTAACGATCGCCTTCAGTAGATAGGTTGGGTTAATAGGTACCTTTGACCTTTATGCATTGAAAACCTGGGGACCTCCATGCAGGGACGGAGCAAAGGGTGCGGGCAAGGGACATGCCCCACACCCCACACCTATGCTGGATTTCTTTAGGAAACCCCCTACGTAATATGTGGTTTGGCCCCTAAATTTTGCTAGAAATTGACTATATGGACCCCTCCAATTAGTTTAGTGTTCAACTGTCCCCCTACTTCTACTAATCCTGACTACATCACTGCCTCCATCCACATTTTTTGTTGATGCCCTTTCTCCTTGGGGATTTGGAGAGATGCTACCAAGTGGAAGGTATGTTCTTCCATGCACGCTGACAGTAAGGTGCACTTCAGTTCGACAAAGGCTTCGCAATACATAATTTTGGAGGGCATCTCCCTTTGATCCATGATCATGCTGGTCTCAAGGGAAATCTAGAAGGAGACGAATGATTTTCTAGAGAAAGATCCCAAGCACACCTGATG
Source organism: Bromus sterilis (assembly GCA_950022295.1). NCBI lineage: Eukaryota > Viridiplantae > Streptophyta > Magnoliopsida > Poales > Poaceae > Bromus > Bromus sterilis. Next base: position 313,890,316 of record OX465597.1, on the reverse strand, counting down.
TCATTGCTGCTGTGCGAAGAGACATGGAGCAATAGAGAATGGCGGGGGTAAAAGTCATTGAGACCCCTTTTGGGGATTTAACTACGATATAGAGAAAATAACCATTGTATTTTTTTCGTTTCTTCTTCTTCTAATCACATATAACATCCTAATCGCTTGGTCACCCATTGTTTTCGCTTGCTTTCTTCTCAATCATTGCAGCTGGTACAAACTATATCTTTTAAAAAGTTCATTTATTTTCGGGCGAAATCATTGTTTTTGACCCTTTTGATGAACTTTAGCATGATCTAGCCTTTTCTAATTTTTTTGGCACGATCTAACCCATTTTAGCAACATCAATCATCGTGGCATTTCTGGACCATAATGACATACCAAAGTGTCTGGAATTTCTACCCTGGCCCATGTCCTGCCCTATCTAGCGCTGGATGATGACATGGCAGTGTGGAAACGCTAGTGTCTATGGAATTCAACCTTGAACATGTATAACACCACGTGATGCCCATCCACCCAACACTCACCCCACTCTCTTCCTCCTCTCCCCATATCGAACTTGTCTCACTCTCCCTTGTCTCTCCTTCACACAAAGCTCCTTCAAATACTTTCAAATTGGTGGCATTGCTTCTTGGAGTTGGTGTTCTTTGAATTCATTGAGGTAATTTCCTTCATCCCCCAAAATTAATTGGATGAGGTAGTCTATTTTATTGCCATTGTTGATTTCTTTCCTAACCCTAGATCTCTCCCAAATTCACTAATGAGTTGATGCAATATTGGTTAAGCGATGTGGATGAGCTAGGTTTAAGTTAATATGTTAGTTTTATTTGATTTAGTGAAGTGGATGAATTAGGGTAAAGTTATATGCTATATTTGTTTGATTTAGTGAAGTGGGTGAACTAGGGTTATGTGCTATATATTAGATTTGTTTGATTTTGATATACAATAATCATTAGATGATGAATTATTCGAGAAGCATTGCAGTCCAAGGGGTTGTTAGGAATAGTTTAGCGTGTGTTGATCTGTTCATTAATATATGTTTAATTAGCAAACCAACATTGTCAATTAGTAACTGCTAATGGCAGTTAGTTTTTGTCTCACACATTCGTAACTGCCTCAGTTGAGGGCTTTTACAAATATCTAATCCATCAATGAAATCAAACGGTAGTTAATTCATTATATATTTCAATTCTACTCTTCACAGTTTTGAGCGCGCGAGTGGCACTGTGATGGGGCTCTGCCTTTAAGTACGCTAAACATGGGAGCTACTCCCCAAAGAACATCATTATCCTTCGAGAAATTGATCAACGACATGAAGCTCTGCTCGGGCCCGACGCTTGTGATAGCCATAGTGGTGGATGTGGCCAGCCGCACCGAGCCTCCGCCGATCTTCCTAGAGTGCCCTTCACCTATAGAGTGCCCTTCGGCCAGCAGCAAAGGCGTGGTCGCCCTGGGGCAAGAGGTGGCACGGTCGGCCATATACCATGGTAAAAGGTGTGATGGGCTAGATCTCATCTCAAATAAGGGTCCATTTGTAAAACATAACGTGCAGGGGGCATTGCCCCCCCCCCTTAAATTTTATCATGTTATATTTGTTACATCATTGTTTATGATTGAATACATATTTCTTATAATTATTATTTGTATCATATAATCACATATAGATGATGTATTAAGACTTTATTATTAATTAAGATTGTTTTTGGTATGTGTGCCTTTATTTATATATCGCTAAAAATATAAATATTACAATGTTATATTTGTTAGGTCCATTTTACCTCGTTTGCACTAAGGTCTCCATAGTAACAGGGTTGGCCCTAGAGGTGGCCAACCAGCCTGCGCCGACATGTGTGGAGTGCCCTCCACCTGCAGAGTACCCGTCGATCGGGAGAAGAGGCATGGTCGCCCTGGAAGAGGAGGTGGCTAGTCAGTCATCGCTGGCATGCATGGAGTGTCCATCGGCCGGGATCAACGACGGGGTCATCGTGGTAGAGGTCTCCATCCAGCCTCCAACGGGATCGCGGTGTGCCCGGCGCCCGCAAAATGCCCAAACACCAGCAGTCGTGGGATGTACTCCCTCTATTACGAAATATATGTCGACACCAGTTGTCATGTTAGAAATTTGCGCAAAAGTGATATTTTTGCTCTTTCTCGTTTTACCCCCGCTCATTGTCCCGTACAATGCTCACTTGCTCGCTTTCACCTTCTCTCTCTCTCTCTCACTCACTCACTCACTCACTCACTCACTTTCCCCTCCTTGCTCGCTTTCTCACCTCCTCTCCCCAATGCATCGCTTTCCCCGATGCTTGTGTCATCGCTGCCTCGACCGCATAACCACTGTCGTTGCCACATTGGCTAGGTGCATCAGCGCGTAGCCATCCACCTCTTAGTCTCCATGGCCCTCATCGTCGTCTCCCTCTTCCTCTACGTGCTTTGTCCAGTGAGGAATGACACATTCCAAGTGAAAGGATCGATATGGTCAACTAAAGAGGGGGCGAATAGGTGACTACCAAATTTAAACTTAAATACCAAATTTTAGGGTGAAGAAAATAAATAAGATTATCTAGTTATGCAACTAGATGAAAAACCCTAGGTGGCAAGTAAGCTTAAACTCAAATGTTAGGCAACAATATAGTTAGCAAGCCAATGAGCATATGAAAGTTGCAGAACTAAAGTGCGGGAAGGGATTAACCACAAGTGACAAGGGAGACACGATGATTTTTCTTCCAAAGTTCACACTCCATTGAGGGAGTGCTAATCTCCGTTTGAGCGGTGCTCAAGACAAGGCTTTGAGGGTGCTACCACGTAATTCGCTGGTTGTATTCTCCCTTTTTGAGTCACCCCCAACGGATGAGCCTCCATTCACTCAGGGTTGGTCTTAAAGGCGATCACCACGCCTTTACAAACTTCTCCAGAGCACACCACATGTATGGAAGCTTCCGGATCCGGACACCTAGCCGCCTAGGAGCCAAAGCTTTAAGAGTAACAAGTCAAAGGTGAAGAAATCTTGCAGTAAACACAAATCGTTTGATGGAAATGTAGATCGAGCCTTGATCTCTCAAATCCAAAAGATGAACAAGTTTGGGCGGAGGAGTTTAGAGGAATGAGAAATATAAGGTATCATAATGGTGGCTCAAAGCAAGGAGGAAGAAGGGTTAGGATTGAGAGGAAGAAGAAGGCTTTATATAGGGGCAAGGGGGGAAAGAGAAAATCCAGCTGTTGGAGCCCCTGCACAGGGGCTAAAGGGGCCCCGTGCGCATAGGGTACTATGGAAGGAAATGACTTAATCCGTGCGCATGGGGTACTCTGGGACGAAACGCATGACCCCGTGCGCACGGGCCACTCAGGAAATTCCTGGGTACCCCGTGGGCACGGGGGTCACAGACCCCATGTGCATAGGGTACTCAGGTACTTGGCCTCAACCTCATCCATGAGTACCCCCAATGCCTCCAACAGTATCACAACTACAACGGTGGATATGTGGGTGTCTTGGCAATATGAAAGTTGTGTTCCCACACATACTTTAACCTCATTGATACCTCTTGATAGTGCGGTTTTCCTACGACTCAAAGCAATCCTGTTGGGGTTCGCAGCAGAAAACACAAATTTTTCTAACTAGCGTTCCCATAACCCAAGATCTAGCTAGCCGTATTACCGTAACGGAAAGTAGTGCGGAAATAACATACCTCGGGGTGTAGTCCGTTGCGCGGGAAACATTCCTGCAAACGTGGTTGATGTAGCCGATCAAGTTTCACAGCCCCCTGGCTGTGTTGAGCACCCGGATGGGTGTAGTGCCACACGTGTAGCACCTCGTAGTACTCGCACACATACGAGACTCGATGACAACCTCCGTTCTCCGATCCAGCGGAGGTGGCGGAAGCAGACCTCCGGACGGAGCTTCGGCAGCACGACGGCCTCCGATTCTAGCAGAGAAGCCTCAATTCCACTATAGGCTCACACTCGGGATCCCACCGTGAAAGACACAAGGGAGGGGAGAAGACCGGAGAAAACCGATCTCAATTCGGAGTAATATTTATTTTCTCACGAATTTCTGTGTATTAAATATGTGCACCCTGCCCATCTATATATAGGCAGAGGGGAGGGAGTCAACCCCTCTCCCTTAGAAATGTGGGACTAAAGTCCCTTTGCTAAGGGGAGGTAGCCGGCCAAGGGGGGGAGGGGGCGCACCCCTCATGGGCCCTAGGGCCCATGGCGCCTCCCCCCCCCCCTTTTTTTCTTTTCCTTTTTCCTTTTTTCCCCTAATGGGCCTTTTTCTCCACTAAGGCCATTGCACATATTAATTAGAAATAAAATGATTTTAATTATTAATTCAATTAATTAATAACTAAAACATAATATTCCATCTCCCGGTGCTCCGGAACACCTTCCGGTTCACTCCGAACTTGTTTCGGTTCAACACGGTACTTCTCCGATATTGTTTCCTTTATTCTCTGGTTACTCCGATGGTTCCGAAAAGGTCTCCGATTTCATCGAGCCCTTAAGTGTGTTACCCTACGGTCCGAGAACACTCAAGTCATGACCGAGATGAGGCTACGGTCAATGATCATTAGCGGGACCTGGATGCCCATAATGACCCATGTGCATTCCGGATATCAAACACCGATTGGACCTTACGTCGTATAGCATTCCCTTTGTCAGCGATACTGGATTGTTCTGAGATTCGATCAATGACATCCGATGTCTGGTTCAACCTCGTTCCGAACTAATCCTCATTCACTCGTTCCCGTGATATTCATCCCCGTGACCTAGTCACATGCTGCAGCTTTGTGGATGGAATCTCACCGAGTGGGCCCCGAGTATCTATCCATTATATGGATTGACAAATCCCGCTCTTGTAACAATACTCCTCAACATATCTCCAGGGAATACCTAAGATACAACCGTTATGACCCGCATATTTCAGTCAGGTGGTGGGATGTAAGTCAAAGCATCCGGGAAGATAGTAATTATGCACGTACTCACGGTCAAAAGGAACGGTCTACCACGTTCTGTAATTACAACACTGAACCTTCATAAGATTTGATCATGCTGTAATGCTTACTTCGGGTAATGTTGATCACGTCACTTAACCAGTGAGGTGACCTCATAGTCAAGAGACTTAATTGTCCATGATCGCGAAACCACGACCATCATGTTGACCATGAACTAGTTATCGATGTAGAGGCTAACTAGGAACTCTGGGGGTTTCTATACCACACCTGCATCATTGTTTCACTGACACAGTTTAGCACGGTATGAAACTGGTTATGAACTTGCTTAGATATGTTGGAATAATCATATATTATTTGCCTCTAGAGCATATATCCAACAGTCTCCCACTTGCACTAGAGTGCTAATAATCTAGCCGCATTTTTTCGATCATAATCATCTTATCACATAAGTGTTCATTGATCATGCATGCCCATGGAAGAGGGTTCGTCAACGAACTGCACCAATTCAGATTCGTATGTTTCCTTTGCAACTGGTACAGGTCAAAAACTCTTTTGACATACCACTCATTATCATATAATGGTTGGATATAAGTTTCGCGGGAGAGTGAGACTATTATTTCACAGTATCCTCCAATGATCTCTTGGTTCAGTCTTTAGAAGACTCATCCTTAGTCATATATACTGGGAAATACACTCAACCAGAAGTCCAATACTTCTAACGCTAAACTTTTATCCATACGTCTACTTTCTTAAGTAGTATTATGTTTGTAGTGCCGTGAATTTTGCTCACATTTCTTTCATGTCTTTGGTGATGTCTCTAATTCCATATAGACCCATAATATGGCTTGCAATTGTAATCTTGCATTACATTCAAGTCTATTATCCTCTCTATATTTTAGAGTACAGTCCTCAGTATTCCTCATACACTGAAATCATGGACTTTATTCAGATTCTGTGTTTTACTCCTAAAGCACATCGGAATCTATTCTTCTTCCAAGAACTTTTGACTCATTTTGTTGTTGGATTCACAATGCATGTTATATGGTAGAATCATATGTCAAGAACATATAAGATCACATGTCCAGTACATGGTGCATCTCTATTCTTCCATCAAGACATTGCTTGTGATATTTGGATTTCATCCATTATATAATTTCTAGCCACAAGAACCTGTTTCTTGTCTAGAAGATTATTCCAACCTTCACTTCGTTTCATTATCCGTATCTTAATCTACTCATATAGATTTCAACGTGTAATGTGTTGGTATTTCACATAAAAGAAGATTCTTGCAATCTTGTATTTTATTTGCCTTATGCTCTATATATATATATCATAATGCACATATGTATATAAGACGATTCTCTATATACACAATCCATGCATATCCGTATATATACATATGAGATCATTCTTCACACATATCAATGCATACATGTTTGAGACAATGATCATGCTCCCACTCAAATATATCCATCATATACTCATATATTTCAGCTTTCATCAAGTCATTTTATTGTTTCACTATGTCTCACATAATGACAAAGCTTCCAAAGCTCCCACTCAGAAAATGCCCTCTTCATTCCAAGTTTCCGGGAAGTCTTCAAAGCTCCCACTCAGTTTCATCAAACTACAGGCCCACTCAATATTTTGGTCATCACAAAATCACTTGATCAGATCAAGGTTGAGGGTTCCTGTCTTGAGGTACTATAGTCCATCCTTTTAACGAAATAACCTTCATCATGCCTATTGCAATTCTCTTTCAAATCTCAAATTTGACTGAGATGCAATTTCAGGCTATGGTCCATCGTAGTGTAAATGAAATATTTTATTGATTAAAGCATTCCTACGTTTCCATAGTCAATCACCATTGAACTTTGGTCATAACCAAATAATGCCTTATGCTCATTACATTATTCTCAATAACTCTCCAGTTTGTCGAGAATATGAAATAACCGATTTATTTCACGGGACGTGAGCCATCCTATATGTAACTCAATATTATTTCATTTCTCCTCGTGTTCTAGGCTACCATCCTTCCTTTGTGTCTTCAAGCAATGTTATTCCCTATTGTTTTATTAAGAAGACTCATGATTATTGTTCTGTACAGAACGTATTCATGACAACCTTCTAATTTCAACAATGGCTTCAACTCATATACCAAGATCTATCATCTTTGGCATATCCTTCCTTATATAGCGTCATTACAGCGGAACACGCTTCCGTTGCAATACTCTGATATTCTGAAGGCAAGGTCCAATACCCCGGTCAAAGTTTCCATTATCTCCCATTGGATCCGTGTCGAGAGATTTTTCTCGTATTACCAATTAAGCAACACAAATTTCGCTATTCGGGGAGAATATGTAATTTCAATTGCTCGTAGTTTTATTACAAAGAAATTCTTTCTTTTAAGAAACCTTATAACACCATCAGTTATGGAGCTATCATGTCTCGTTAGAATTCAGGATGGTTTCCTATTCATGAAGTGGGTGTTTTAACTTAATGAATTAAACAACCTTATTCGACAATAACTATAGTGCTAGGGGAAAGAACGTTTAGACCATACTATGGTTTAGTATGACTACGAATGGTTTAAGTAGTCTAGCACTTTCAACTTCCATCATAGTTTGTGGTACAACTTCCACAAGTCTCCCATTATGTCAATATCAATACTTATCACTTCGGATCATAGCGTAGTGATATGTATCCTTGTATTCTCACTTCTCACTGTGATTCCTGAATCTCAGTTTTATGATCTCAATTGAATACAACTTTCAATTAATCATATGAAGTCTTTAATGATAGCTCACGTGCCCATTTAGTACATCATTTATGTATAATGATTGGCACAAGTTCTACTTGCTAGAACCTTGTCATGGTTATATTTATTGCAGAGGTTCATAGATCGTGTATCTAATCTATCTCATGCAATCAAGTTATGATTTTCATTCGATAATGAACTCACAAGTTAATAGATCATACATTTAATGAATTCATCAGTTATGAAGTCACCTCATGCAATCAAATCTTTGACTTGTTATAATCAAGACAACTTTATCATTAAACATTGAATATTTCTTGACAATAATAGTAGTATTATAAATGCTTTCTATCATATCATAAATCAAGACGTAATCAAAGTATAATCACTCTTTTATTCATAAAGATGGAACAACTGACTTGTCTCATTACATGAATAACTTTGTCTCGCGAGATGCAAGACACACAACTAAGTGTTCATACTATAGTGATTACATAAGATTTATCTAATACTCTAAGTATCTCCTATGATAGATGTCTCGGCGGAATCCATGCTTGCCATCAACTGACTTGATATCCATCAATCCTCGATTTCACCTCTTCCCGTCCATGCAACGGCAGGTCCTGTTTTCATAAAACAGAATAAGTATCAGATACTCATTTACTGCAAATGTTGTATAAGGGAATAAACATTTATAAAGTATATCAAGTATATACCTTCTCCATCCACGACTTCTGCATCAATGGGTTCAACCTCTAGGTACTGAAGTCTATCCATGAAGTCAGAGAACTCGAGGCTTTCACCTCTGCCGACATAGCCATGGACATGGTCTGTATAGCTCGGTGGAAGCGAGTGTAACACCGTGTATATCGCAGACTCATGTGTGGTCTCATAGTCAAAATCATCTATGAGGCTCAGATGTATCGCATGCATCTTGGCCAAGTGTGCCTTCAGGCAAGAGCCTTCTTCCATCTTTGTAGAGAGAAACTCACTTTCTAACTCAAATCTGGCAACTCTAAACTGATGCAAGTTTGATGACTTCAGCTCATCGATCATATCATATGTATCCAAATCAGCATACTCCTCACGCAAAGGTTGCGGAATGTTGGTTTCTATGATACCCTTAGCTATGGCATATGTCCTTCGACGATACTGATAATCAATCGCCGCTTGTGCATCCATGTCATTTGCTGGAGGGTTTCCCACATGCTTTTTAGTTAAGAATGAAAGGTTGATTCTCTTGAGCACGGCTCTAAGGCGTAAGTACCAACTAACGAAGTTTGACCCATTTTCTTTAAGTCTTTCACCATGTAAGAAGGAAACCATTTCAAGGTATTGGGTATTATCCATTTTCTACAAACATAATTGCAAGGAACACAATTAAGACTAGTTCACAACAATGAGTTCATATAATCACATTATAAATGAGCTCTCACTAAAACAATTCATCCCTAGGAAGTTTTAGTGATTACATGATCCAGATTCACTGCCCGACCTCGAATATCACACGGCCGACGGGTCAGTTTCAAAGGTAGACAACAACTTGTGCGATCACATTATCTTATATGTACTGTGACTCATTCTCGATCTTTCGATCTCTAGTATTCTGAGGCCATATCTGCATATGCTAGGCTCGCCAAATTAACCTCCATGTTATATGCTGCTCAGCAAGGCCATATCTGCATATGCCAGGCTTGCCGAACCCAACCTCATGCGAACTCCATTTAATATGTAGGACAACTCCGGTATGTACGGAGCATCAAGCCATATGGGAGAACCTTCCAGGCGGTGCACACTTCGGTAGAATACTTGTGTTTGGCTTTGTTAAGGGATCATCTTATCACATGCTACCGTCGTGTATCCTATACTAGCAAGTTTTAATATGTCTGAGCTATGGCAACACTAAGTCTACAGTGTCTCCATTTTAGTTTGTTTTATGATGACGATTAATACTTACTAGTAACACATAGCAAAGCTATCACTACATCACAAACAAAACAAACGATAGCCCCCACTTAGCAATACAAGGTTTAGACGGTCTAGTTGTATATTGCAAGTTTTACGTGGCTGCTAGGGCTTTCATAGTTAAACAGGTTTTAACCTACGATTCAACCACAACGTCAACCATACGATTGTCTCTATTACACCCCGCACGGGGCCCTCCGTTGCAAATGCCACATCTGCTAAAGTACAGAGACAGACACCCCCCCCAGCCACTTTATACGGTACAAGCCGTATGTCAAGCGTGGAACCAGTCTCGCGTAAGTGTACGCGTAAAGTCGGTCGGGGCCGCTTCATCAAACAATGCCGCAGATGTGAGCAAGTACACGTGGGAGGGTAACAATCATACAATCAACGCCCACATCCCCGATGTGTTCTATCCGTACAGTAATACTAAGCATAGACCTAGCTCACGATACCACTGTTGGGGTTCGCAGCAGAAAACACAAATTTTTCTAACTAGCGTTCCCATAACTCAAGATATAGCTAGCCGTATTACCTTAACGGAAAGTAGTGCGGAAATAACATACCTCGGGGTGTAGTCCGTTGCGCGGGAAACGTTCCCGCAAACGTGGTTGATGTAGCCGATCAAGTTTCACAGCCCCCTGGCTGTGTTGAGCACCCGGATGGGTGTAGTGCCACACGTGTAGCACCTCGTAGTACTCGCACACATACGAGACTCGATGACGACCTCCGTTCTCCGATCCAGCGGAGGTGGCGGAAGCAGACCTCCGGACGGAGCTTCGGCAGCACGACGACCTCCGATTCTAGCAGAGAAGCCTCAATTCCACTATAGGCTCACACTAGGGAGCCCACCATGAAAGATACAAGGGAGGGGAGAAGACTGGAGAAAACCGATCTCAATTCGGAGTAATATTTATTTTCTCACGAATTTCTGTGTATTAAATATGTGCACCCTGCCCATCTATATATAGGCAGAGAGGAGGGAGTCAACCCCTTTCCCTTAGCAATGTGGGACTAAAGTCCCTTTGCTAAGGGGAGGTGGCCGGCCAAGGAGGGGAGGGGGCGCACCCCTCATGGGCCCTAGGGCCCATGGCGCCTCCCCCCCTTTTTTTCTTTTTTTTCCTTTTTTTCCCCTAATGGCCCTTTTTCTCCACTAAGGCCCATTGCACATATTAATTAGAAATAAAATGATTTTAATTATTAATTCAATTAATTAATAACTAAAACATAATATTCCATCTTCCGGTGCTCCGGAACACCTTCCGGTTCGCTCCGAACTTGTTTCGGTTCAACACGGTACTTCTCCGATATTGTTTCCTTTATTCTCTGGTTACTCCGATGGTTCCGAAAAGGTCTCCGATTTCATCGAGCCCTTAAGTGTGTTACCCTACGGTCCGAGAACACTCCAGTCATGACCGAGATGAGGCTACGGTCAATGATCATTAGCGGGACCTGGATGCCCATAATGACCCCTGTGCATTCCGGATATCAAACACCGATTGGACCTTACGCCGTATAGCATTCCCTTTGTCAGCGATACTGGATTGTTCCGAGATTCGATCAATGACATCCTATGTCTGGTTCAACCTCGTTCCGAACTAATCCTCATTCACTCGTTCCCGTGATATTCATCCCCGTGACCTAGTCACACGCTGCAGCTTTATGGATGGAATCTCACCGAGTGGGCCCCGAGTATCTATCCATTATATGGATTGACAAATCCCGCTCTTGTAACAATACTCAACATATCTCCACGGAATACCTAAGATACAACCGTTATGACCCGCATATTTTAGTCAGGTGGTGGGATGTAAGTCAAAGCATCCGGGAAGATAGTAATTATGCACGTATTCACGGTCAAAAGGAACGGTCTACCACGTTCTGTAATTACAACACTGGACCTTCATAAGATTTGATCATGTTGTAATGCTTACTTTGGGTAATGTTCATCACGTCACTTAACCAGTGAGGTGACCTCATAGTCAAGAGACTTAATTGTCCATGATCGCGAAACCACGACCATCATGTTGACCATGAACTAGTTATCGATGTAGAGGCTAACTAGGAACTCTGGGGGTTTCTATACCACACCTGCATCATTGTTTCACTGACACAGTTCTAGCACGGTATGAAACTGGTTATGAACTTGCTTAGATATATTGGAATAACCATATATTATTTGCCTCTAGAGCATATATCCAACATCATCCACCTTCGGGGCCTTGATACGTCACAAATATTCCTTCTAGCGGTTGTTGATGACCCACAAGTATAGGGGATCGCAACAGTCTTCGAGGGTAGTGTAACCCAATATATAGATTCGACACAAGGGGAGCCAAAGGATATTTATAGGCTTTGACAATTGAGTTGTCAATTTGACCGCACCTAGAAAGATACTTGCTTGGCGGTAATTTATTAGTAATAACAATATGATGCCAGTGGTGATAGTGGAAACAGCAGTAGCAAACTAGTAATACGCATGATTAAAACATTTCAGGCTAAGGGATGGATGATTGGGATATGCATGGATAAGATAAATCATGTAGTAGACATAACAGGGGCATGACACACAGAAAGTAAATAATCATCTACGCATATATCAAACATTAGGCATGTATCCCAAAGGTAGTTGTACGTGTTTTCCATAAGAACCTGGACAACATATTTTGTCCTACCATCCCGTTGCTGCGGGGCCAAAAGGAACTAATGGAGATTAAGGTGATCCCGTCAAAGAGCACTGAAACAAAGCATTAACGTGCCTTGGATACATGCAATCCTCAAGTTATAATCCATATCGTTTGGTGTCCCAAGCTGTCACCATTGAGATCATCGGTTCCAGACTATAACAAGTGCATACAACTTATACATAGGATCGAGAACATGAATATACTCATGAAAATATAACAAGTTCAGATCTGAAATCATGGCACTCGGTCCCTAGTGTCAAGCATTAAGATCAATAAGATGCAACAAATATGATAAACACAATAGTAGATGATAGGCAACATGCCCCCAACAATCTGACGAACTATTACATGATGAATCTCATCCAATCCCTACCATCCCCTTTGTCTACATCAGGGGATTACTGATGGGTGCCAATAACATCTCCTCGTTCGTTACCCAAGTGAAAGGTTATGATGTAGATATAATCAAATTTCCCTTAAATGGGAACTGTAAGGTTTATTGCACCAAGAGGATTGCTAAGACGATAAGTAGGTGGCTAGTAACTTCCTTGGCGCTAGAAATTACTTCACTTGGACCTGCACACAGACACAACTAACTTTGCTCCCAACGAGTACAGAGAGGTTTTCAATCTCTCCGGCCTTGCTGTTTACAAAAGATTAAAACACAAGAGGTAATAGAAGTGAAAATGAAAAATAAATAAAAGCAGTAAATGGTAGAGGTGTAAATTATGATGAGAATATGGACCGGGGCACCAAGGCACTCACTAGTGATGTCTCTCTCCCAAAATACGGTAAAAAGCTATGTTGGGTGAATAAATTACAACTAGACAATTGACAGGATTATAAACGCATCACAATGTTAATTATTCTAGCAGAGAGTTCAACATTCAATTGTACGAGCATTACACCAAGACTAGTAGACCATTTATTCATCAGCATCTACTTACTAATCATCCACCATGAGATATCTATCCAAAACATCTCGCTGGTATTAAGTGTGAGGCACAACCAATGTTGCAAGCTCAAAGCAACAAACGACTTCCTTAACACTTTGTGCGTAATGTAAGCAATCCTTATGACACACATTCATAAGCACCATTGTTTTACCTTAGTAGCCACAACACATTCCTTAGTCCCATGTTTCTGTCACTCAAACTGGACATCAAGAGGCATGAACCCGCTATCTAGCATAACACTCCCTCTTAGAGTCACAACCTACTACTTGGCCAAAGCAACAAACTATAACAAAGAACATGCAAGAGAACTCAAGAACACAATATAAAAGAGATCAAAATATATTACTTCCACAATCTGAACATAATCTCATAATCCATCGGATCCTAAGAAACACAACATAACAACATGAAAACTAATATAAATATGCATTGATCATGATAGGCAGCTCACAAGGTCTAATCAATGAAGCACAAGATTGGAGAGAAGACGTCATCTAGCTTGCTGCCAAGGGCCCATGGTCCAATGTGGGACTACTCACGAAGCATCTCGGAGGTAATAATGGTGATGGAAGGGCCTCCGGAGATCAATCCTCGCTCCGGCAGGGTGCCGAGACAGGAACTTCTACTGATCCCTATCTCGGGATCGCGGCGGCGGCGGAACAATGGCGTAGATCGCGAAAAAGAGTCATCTCTGAGGGTTTTCGCAAGGGGGTGTAAATATATGTGTGAAGGTTGAGCGAAAGCATCAGAGGCAGCATCAGAGTGGCAGCATCACCATCAGCAGCAACATCATCATCAACAACATTAGAAGCAACATCAGGTACAACACCAAGCTCTACGTCATCACCTTCTACAAATGCACCACCGGTGGTCTTAATAAGTTTTTGTAGGTTCTGTCTTCTCCGACACATGATCTCAAGCCTGCTCAACTCTCAAAATTCATTGTTGCGAGCATCCATGGTTTCCGAATTTAGCATCAAGAACATATCCTCTGAAGTTTTTATCTCATCCTGCATATTTTTGCTCCTCGAGAGCAAGCCTTAGGGCCTGTTCGGCAACCCTCCACGGCCTCAAACTCCTCAACTCCTCTGCCAACAACTAGCAGCCAGCATCTCAAAAAAATCCTGGAGCCAGCTGATCATTCGGGTGCACAACTTCCAGCTTCTGTTGATTTCCTTTCAGGCTGAAAGCTCATTAGTCTGTCTCAGGCCCAATCTACTATCGTATATGAGCTATTAGCTATGGTATGAAAAATCGTTCGTCAATCTCTTCCCGTTGCACGCGTACAGAGGATGAGGGTGGTGGCGCAGCGCCCACCCAGGCAAGGAAAAGTCATGATAACACTCAAACTGGTACGAGGTGGCTTCACTTGGCAGTGGCAGAGTGGGTAATTTCAACCAACTATTGCTTCTCTGTTTTGGTGGAGCTCGATTTAGCCACCTTCTCAACAGCAAAAAAAATACACTGCAATCTCAGCGAGCTTCTATCCATCAACTCCTGGAGTTGTACCGTTCGGCTCAGCTCTGGACATGGAGTTGAAGGAGCGGGGAGTTGGAAGACTACCGAACAGGCCCTTAGCTCCTCGAATGCCCATTTCTTCGCCAACTTCTCCTCTTTGTACTTCTCTCTCCTCTCGAGAATCTCAATCTTGGTGGCCAAATGTTTGGCCAAAGTTGCTTCTTTGGCCTTGGCCATTTCATTAATTTGATCTCAAATTGTGATTGCCTCGGTCGACCTCCTGATTCTGTCTTTCTCCTTCTTATTTCCTGGAGGTTTGCCCTTGTTTCTTCCCCCCTTTGGAGCTTCGTCAGTTTTTTCATCATCCTCCAAGTTTACAAGGGACCCATTCTTTGGAGGGGATTCATTTTCCCTCAAACTCCATTTCTCACTATCCATGAGCAATAGCCAGCAATGCCCAAGTGGGAATGACTTTCCCTTGAAACCAGGGCTTTGCTTGAACAACTTGTTGGCAATCCGGTCCTACAATGTGCATCAAAGTTGTGCAATTATGTTGACATAGGTTACAACTACGGGGTGCCCCTCATTATATGAGAGCCCAAGGATACAACGTGTTTGACTCCAACACTACACGTATCCTATCCACACTACAACTCCAAGTCTAATGTAACCCAACTCTAGTACACAATATTAGACACAAACTCAACACATACATCATCAGGCTGCTAGCCCTCATCGTCAATTTTTACTTGCAGATGCTTGTGGGTTGAATGTTAAGAATAAAAGGTGGTATAACATGTGAAGTAGCCAGCAGAAATTATAATATAAATGTGGACAAGCACTTTGTCAGCACAGATCTTTAACACCAAAATATGCCTTGATAAAGGAGATCGCCAGTAATCAACTCAGATGCAATGATTCCTCAGAATCAAAATCGACGTAGCGACTTTGGGGGCGGAAACATCGAGTCTGCCCTTGAACTTTGAGATTAGGACATTTTAAATTTCTACAATTTCCAGAGATTGGGAGGAGTCCGTGAAGAAAGATTTGAAGGACTGGGCGATCAACAAAGATCTAGCTCTGGTCAGTGGTTCGTGGAAGTTAGCTATCCATGTTCCAGAACCGTGATTTGGTTTCGATATCTTGTGGGTTTCAACTCTAGCCTACCCCAACTTGTTTGGGACTGACAGGCTTTGTTGTTGTTTTTGTTGTTGTTGTTGTTGTTGTAGAGGTGCATTTGGACCCTTTGATTTCTGTGGTGGATGCAAATTAAGGCCTTTGCTAGTTCGAGAAGTCTCGAGGCTTCTGAGAAGTAGCTTCAGCCGGCCTGAAAATTTGAGGCGGCAATCTATACCTCCAAAAGGTTCAGGTGCCGAAAAACTCGCATGCCTAAAGTTTTGAACCTGAACACCATTATGACGAGGCAATGAATGATTGCAGGTATTGAATGAGTTAGACCAGCTTTCTACCACCAGGCATGACTGGCACTCCATGAGAGCCATTAGGTAATTATGAAGGAATATCTAAGAGTTGTAATTTCAACTATTCCTTCATATATCCTCCAACAAAAGATTCCTTCGTATAAATGCTTTTTTTTCAGGTGAATGCATTTTGGTACAAATAAGTACGAGGTGTCACTGCTCCAGGTATTCGACAACAATCAACCAGGCACTGTTGATTTTCAGCCAATCATGAACTTACTTTTAGGCTATGGCCAAAATCCTGCCCAACCCAAAGCTGGGAAAAGCTTGCTGGACACCAGCAACCGCTATGGTTACAATTTACAGCCCTACCCAGACCAAAATTGCAACAATCTTGTAGGAAATCAATAGCGGTGGCATAAAAGTCTAGCAGGTTCTAGATCAAAAACTGAACTAGAGGCAACCAACAGAAAGGTAAGCATACTCAGAGAAAGGGTAAAGACACAAACAAAATTACTATCTACAGCCAGTGAATTGGTGTTGCTACTCGAGGTTGTGACAAGAGCAAGTTCCCATCCTGTTGGAGCAAATCCTATATCTTGCAATGTGGTTGTGCTAGTTGTTGAAGTATTTACACCTGTTGCATTTATGCAGATAATCTTCAGAATTACTACTTAATATCAGATTCATGTCAGACATCACTATGAATTGAATGCTGACTAATTACCTGTCAGAGTAATAGCCAAGGCCAAAGCATTGCTTTCCTCTATAGTCGGTACACTAGGATTTGGATCACTTAATCCCTAGGAGCAGACATGACCTTAGATTGTGAAAAATGCACAGGTGTACAATTCAGTAAATGATTACTTACCAGTAAATCACCGGTATCTGCAACCCTGGTGTTGGGAGGAGATGGAGCTACTTCAGTTGAAGATGGTACTGGAGCAGGTTCTTCCAATTGCAGAACTTCGTCCTGAACAGGAACAGGCTCGGCAACTTCTTCTGATTCTTCCGGTTTGTATGTCAGAAGAAGCCTCTCAGGGAATTCCTGATGAAATGACAATTATGCAAATTTAAGAAAACATTCTATTCATCAATAGATTGTTTAAGTGGAAAAAGTCAACAAGTTATTGATTCATAGTGGTGACACAATGGCCAGTAAAGAACCTATTAAAATTGCTAACAGTGTCACTTTGATGGTGACAAATACATGTTTCTATTACAATAGCAATGAAAGCAGAATGAACAAGTTAACAAGATTGTAGTGAAGACTGAAATAGCTAGATCTTAACTAACCAAGGGGTCCTTAATTGGAACCATACGTGGAGCCTCCTTGACATATTCTTCCATGGTTAAAAGGCATGTCTGTGGTGGCTGAGAACAAACAAAATCAAAGTGAGTGCAGTGATATATCGGATAATACACAATGGGAACTTAGACCATAAACACATAAACTCACCTCCCTCAAAGTGGGAAACTGGAAATTTCTTGCGAGTTCTAATCCCCGGCAATTTTTGTAGCAATCAGATAGGTTTCCAGCCTGAAGCATTGTAACACCCTCAGATCCAGTACAGTAATCACTACAGTGATTCCATTGTTTGTGATCATTACTGTTGATGATCAAGCCATGATCACCTTTGATCATAGCTTTGTCAGATTCTCACCCTGATAAAATTTTCAAATTATAAATTCTCTCCAAGAATTGTGGAGGCCAGTCAATCAACATGATCATGGTTAAACCAAGTCACCCTTGGCCATTTGAATAATCACAAGTCAATGATAATTATGAACCCAATGTTGTGGGGTTATCAAATTGTTTTATAAATTAAAATAAAGTGGAAGTCTTAGATAAACCACAATGATGAAACCTATTGATGGGATGCCTAGAAATCATTAAGCCATGTTACTATGGTACTGGTTATTTTAATTAAAATGATTTATTAATATTAAGGAATAAAACCAGAAGCTTAGGGTTTATTAAATTACCATGGAATTATAATAAACAAGTGCTCAAATAAAGTTGTTCCAAAAATCATGGAACTATTTTTGTAAATTGCCTAAAATCATTATAATCATGTTGGACCAACTTTGGTAATTTTTGGAGTTACAGAAAATTCCAAACCATTCAAACAGTAGGTTAAAACCCTTACTTGGGGCATTTAATATTTAAAATAAATATCTAATGATTTTATTTTGCTGCAAAAACGTTTGTGGCACTGACATATAATGTTATACTAATATTGGGACACCTAACCCATTTTACAAAATGCAAAAGGCACTAAATTGAAATACAAACAAAAGGACAGTAAACAAAAAAAATCAGAAAATGGAAAAACACTATAACTCGCCTGGGGCGAGGCCCACCCGGGCCCAGCCCCCCCTCTCTTCTCTCTACCCTACCCCCAACCACCCCTCACCTGCCCCCTCGCCGTGGCACTACATGGCCATGGCCAGGGCGTCGGCCCCCCTCCTCCACCTGCTCCCCCACGCCCTCTGTGGATAAGAACCCGCAGCCCCCTCTGGAAACCCTAGTCCCACCCCTCGCACAGCTGCTCCCTCTCCTCCCGATTCCGCACACCCGACGCCGTCGTCACCATGGGCACGTGCGCCGCCGTGGCCACCATGGCCCCCATCGCCTGAGGTCGTGTCCTGGAGAATCGCCATGGACCTCCACGTCGAGCCCCCACCTTGGATCGAGCTGGGACGCGCTACATCACCGGAATCGCGCACTTCTTCGCCGCCACAGCCGGAACTTCTCGCCGGCGATTCGCGTCGATACCAGGTCCACCGAGCCCATTGCCTCCCCCTACTGGCTCAATGTGAGCATACGAACGATTCCCCCATCTCGCGCTCTATTTCTGGCCTCTATCGCCGTTCGCCGTGGAGCCGGGCTCCGGTCGCCGCTGGCCTCGCCGTAGTCCTCAAGCCGGCCGTCCCCAGCACCTGTATCGTGTACCAGTAGGCGCGGGACACAACGCTAGTCCGAACGGACCCCTCCGTTGCCGATTTTCTCGCCGGAGCACGCCTCCCGCGGACCTCGCTGTCGCCCCTGAGCTCACCGCCGGCGTGCCCCGCGTGGCACAGTGGGTTGACCCCCCTGACACGTGGGCCCGGGCGCTAAGTAACAGATTAGGGGCTAATCTATATGCTAACCAAAAATAACCCCCCCTGATTAATAAACCTGAGGAAATGACAGGTGGGCCCTAGGCCAGCTTTAATTATTAGTTAACTGTTAGAGTCACTGACTTGTGGGCCCTAAGACTTAAGTTAATCACTGGATTAAATAAATAGCTTAATTAACACTGGAGTGTATGACACATGGGTCCAGCCTGTTAAGTTAATTACATAAGATTATTTAAAAAGCTTCTCTATGACAGATGGGTCCCACCCCTGACAAATCCCAATTTAATTAAATTAAACTCTGTTTAAATAATAAGTGTGTATGACATGTGGGCCACCCTACTGATTTATTAAATAAAATTGTTTTATTATAGAGGTGAGGCTGACCAGTGGGACCCACTGGTCAGGTTTGACCAGTCAAACTGCATTGTTCTGGATAATGTTGATTTTAATAATAAAAGAAATTCCAGAAATTCCAAAATCATTTAAATATTAGAAATTCAATATCTTTTAAACCGTAACTCGGATCGAAAAACTTTATACATAAAAATTGATCAGAAAAATATAACGAATACGGATACGCTATCCCTATGTCTACCACCCCCCTCTAACGTACCGAACATCGACATTCCCCCCTTCGGGCTGTCTGTCGATAATTCCCGGTACCGATAAAAAAGTGCCCGGATCAAAATACTTTATATACGAAAGTTACTCAGAACGGATCAACGATTACAGATATGATACCCATATCCTCACCACACCCCTCTAACATACCGATCATCGAACTGTTCCCCCCTCCGGTGGCACTGTCCGATAGATTGCCCGATGCCGATAAACTTTCCGGATGAATTTGTTCTGAACATGAAAGTTGTTCGGAATAGATCAACGAACCCGGATACACCACCCACACATGTGTCGGATGTCCACGACACCTCCGGCATGATATCTCCCCCCTCCGGACACCTTGTCCGATAATCACCCGGAGCCGGTATTTCATCCCCGGATGAATCCCCGCTCCGAGTATCGTGCATCATACTGCGTTAGAACCTCGTTTACAATTCATTTGTTATGTCTTGCATTTGTATTGCTATTATTGTTGTGTATTTATTGTTTCTTCCCCCCCTTAATCTCCGGTAGACCCCGCTGCTGCCGTCGACTACACCGTTGCCGAGTACGACTACTTCGTCGACGACCCTACTACTACCGTCGAGCTTGCAGGCAAGCAGAGCCATTTTTCTTCCCCAGATATCGCCTATCTTTCCGTACATTTCTTGCACTAGGCATTGTTACTGCTGCTGCTACGATTACAATCCTATTCAACTGCATAGCCTGATTTTGTCGCCCCTTGATGTGCCTTCCTTTATCCTATGCTGCCTATTATTATTATTATGCATTATTCAGCAGTGAACCCTGCGCATTGTTAGCTAGGATTAGATAGAGGGCCGTGATCACTCAGGGGAGTGAACGCGGATACAAATATTATAACTGCACAGGTACGGTACAATGCAGACACCGTCTAAGGCCCCTATCTGGGTTATGCCTAGTCACCTCAAGTGTGAGCTATCAAGGAGTAATCCTTGTACTCCACTCGAGGCTGACTTTGTCTTGCCACCATTGGGTCCTGTAAACGGTTGTCCTTTAGGTAAGAAGTCGGGCGACCCAACGGTGCCCGCGAGAGGTATTGCGACGGGACGACAGGGAGGGCACGACCAGTGTACCGGTGTGCTTGGCCCCTGGTCGTTGGCCGCGAGAGTTACCAACCCACGAAAGTCGAGCTCCTCCAGGAGCACACGCGAGACAAGGTAAGGAGACGGTTCACCTTGTTGGTAACCGCAGTGACTTGGTGGGACGACAGGGCAGGCACCGATGTACTGGTGGTCCTGGCTGCTGTCGTTGTCCGCGGGTCAGTTAAGTCGAGGCAACGATAACGGTTGTCACGCAGGTTAATTAAAATGCTAAATGGTTCAGTGAATGTCTTGAGTTGGCTATATGCCATGTACGCACTACCTACCCGTGGGAATTACGAGTTATGGGCTCCTCTGCTTTCGTAGTGTCGTCCGAAGACTCTTCAGACGTCAGCAGTACCGCGGGCTGATTGCCGGGAAGTGGTGTTGTCTTATTTTCCGCGGCAGTGTGATTTGTATTTGATTGATTTAACTTCACCGTCCAGTCACACACCGTGCAGGAGTACGTCGGGGTTAGGGTCCAAAGCCCCGCGTACATAGGATATAGTCCGGCGGATGACCTCTCTGTTGAGTTTGAAAGATGGGCTAGGAAGTGTCAGATAGCCTCGGTGGAGCGTTCCCTAATAAGGTTCCCTCCACCCTGGAGATCCGTGCGTGTAGCGTAACACAAGTGCACCCCTGCAGGGAAGATTGATCTATCGATAGCCGTGTCCACGGTAACAGGACGCTTTATGCTGAAGCTGGATCTTACCACTAGAAACTATTATTATTAAACTGTATGGTTCCGGGTTTTCTTCCTCGCGGGGATGTCGAGGAGGTGAACTCGGAGGCATAGTTAATTATTACAACTTATTATTATTATACAATGCTGCAGCAACTTCTGCTGCATTGTTACTTTATGCTTTATATAAACTGTTGGCTGATTCTTATCTCATGCTGCAAGACATCGTCGGAAGATGCTAGTCTTCGTTAGGCCTAGCCTCTTACCCTTGCTCTGAGTTTCTGTCTTACAGTCCACTATATACAGCCTCTTCTTTCCGTTGATACAATGCATAATGCTTAGTAGCGGACGTAAGACTCGCGGGTATACTAGATACTCACCTGCTTTATTTCCTTTACTGTTTTGCCTGATCGGCCGCTGCAGCCGACGTTGGAGTCCAGGAGCAGGAGATCCTCGATGCCGACCACCGCAACATGAAGACCCCCGATGCCTTCTACGAAGTCGAGTTCCCCGTTGACCAGGAGTAGCTTGGAGGTTCCCAGGCAGGAGGCCTCGCCTTTTCGATCGAGTGTTGATTTTGTGCTAGCCTTCTTAAGGCAACCTTGTATCCTTCTGTCTGTACTCAGATACTATTGCTTCCGCTGACTTTGTGCTCTCGAGTTGTTGTATTAGAGCCCTCGTGGCCCCTGGCTTGTATTAAACAGCTTGTATTATTTTATTTGTAGAGTTGTGTTGTGATATCCCATCGTGAGTCCCTGATATCGATCGTGTACCTTGCGTGTATGATTACTGTACACGGCTTGATTTTGGGGGCGTCACAAGCATCCAAGAAAAGTTGCTCGATAAAAATAGCAAAATAACCACAGATAATTGCTATCATCTTGATCCTCTATGATTTAAGATAAATTTTACGCTGCCACCCTACAAATTTACCTGCTGGCCAGCCCTCCTGTATATTTCAAGGGCTTTAAGTGCTTCATGCCTTGGCATCTCGAAAAACTACACAGTTGTTCAGCAAAAATGATGAAAAATGGACAATAAATTTACCTCATCAACAAGAAAAAATAATTTAACTTATCAACAAGGTTCATAATTCCATCATATATCGCGCAATAAATTTTGAAGCTTTCCTTAAAGATCTGTGTGAATATAAAGGCATCCACTCAAATACCAAGTTAACAACTAATGAGGCATGATTTTCGAGAAAATACAGGAGTCATTTGCCCATTCATGTTGCCTATTTGAACATAATGCTTTCCCTCATTTGATAAGGTGTGCAGAGTCAAAGTACTCAAAGTACAGATGTGAAATTGTGATTACTTTTTGTAAAAGGAAAAAAATGTTTTACAGAAGATGGCGTGTAATTAAATGAACAACTTTTTTTTTGCGATAAATTAAATGAACAACTTGGCCAGTAGAAATTTCTATGAATGTGCTAAGGAATTACTTGCTAACTGTAATGTTACTAGAAATATTAACCATAAGTTGTTAGAAAATAAATAGAGCATGTTATGTTATTGCATAAATTGTGCCCTTATACAGAAAATAAAGTGGTATAGTATATAGGAGAAAAGGAACTACTCAATCATTTTTTTTTGAAAGATCCAGGGTGGCTGGCTTTCCATTAATTGAGCAGGTAGAGAGTTGTGAAAAGATCAAGGATCAAGTGATCGCTTGATCGGTTACATCGGCGGCGAACAGAGGAAAACAGAGAAAAAACAGAGGAAAAAGTTTTCCGCATGCTAATCTCTCACGTTACAGCCCCGAAGGGTAGCTCTATGCACTTTGCGCCCGCTAGGCGCCATTGCTCCATGTCTCTCTTGCATGCGCTGATGATGTCTTCTGTGTTGGGTGCTTTTCCTTTGAAGGTGCAAGCATTCCGCTCCATCTAGATCTGCCATATGACGAGGGCAACCATGCACCGGGTTCCCTTGAGGAGTCCTTGCCGCGCCTTGCTGATAATGGCCGCGAGGGTATCCAAGGTGCTAGCCTGGTGACACCAAACACTAGGCGCGAGGGCGTCACATCCTCCTCACCGGGCTACCTCGGACCAGACCGCGATCGCCATTGGGCATTGCCAAAAGAGGTGCATGGAGGTTTCAAGGTTCCGCATGCAGAGGGCGCAGAAGTATCCATTCGCCCATCCTCGGCGCTGGAGCCGGTCGTTGCACCATAACCTATCGAGGCTGAGGAGCCAAAGGTGCATTTTGATTTTTCCGGGCGCCCATATCTTCCAGATGAGCCGCTTGAAGTCTCCCGTCGGCGAATCACTAAACTGCTCGCGATATGCGGACGCCGCGGTGTAGGTGCCCGAAGGGTTGAGCCGCCAGACAATGTAATCCCTTTCCCCGTTTTGCAGGGCTACTCCAGCGTCCCGGATGAGGCGGGCAAGCTGGACGACCTGCGGCACAAGGGAGAGTAGGCTGCCGCGCTGGATGTCCAATATCCAGCGATCGCCATGGAGCGCACCCGCGACCGTTCTGTTCTTCCGAATGGAGGCCAGGAATAGGCCGGGGAAGCTGGCCCTAAGAGGCTGCCCTCCTATCCAGTTGCAGTGCCAGAAAGATGCGGTCTGCCCATCTCCGATGGTGACCTCAGTGGCACGGGCGAATAGCAGACGATCGCCATCGTCGCAGGGGGCGCCCGTGCCCACCTAGGCCTTCTCCGGACTTGTCCAGGACTGCCAGAGCCACCGAAGCCGCAGGGCCCTGGCAAAACGGGGCAGGTCCGGGATACCCAACCCACCGCAGTCTTCGGGTAGCGTCGCCACTTGCCAGCTAACCTTACACTTGCCGCCCGAGAGCTCCTTGTCTTGCGCCCAAAGAAAGCGGCGTCGCACCTTATCTAGCTCTTTGAAGAATTTTGCCGTCACACGAAGGGCGATGAGTGCGAAAGTAGGCATGGACGAGAGCACACAACGCACTAGCACCCGCCTCCCCGCCATTGGCATGAGGAGGCCTTTCCATCCAGCTAGCCTAGCCTTTGCCTTGTCGAGTATGTACTGTGTATGCGCTACCCGGATCCTTCCAATGGTCACCGGAAGGCCAAGATATCGCACGGGAAAGGTCCCGATGGATCCACCGAACTCCTGAAGCACAGAGTGAAGATCGATGCCTTCGCACCGGATTGGGGTGGCTGATGACTTGGACGGGTTTACTTGGAGGCCAGAGGCTTCACCAAAGCTATGCAGGATCCGCAGGAGGTCATCGATCTCCTAGCGAGCGGGGTTTGCGAAGATGACGACATCATCCGCAAAGAGACTCACACGCAACCGCGCTGCCGAGCCCGGGAGGGGGGGAGGAGGCCATCCCTGGTTGCCGCTGCTAGCAGCCTATGGAGGGGGTCAATCGCGATGATGAAGAGCAGAGGGGAGAGAGGATCTCCCTGGCGGAGGCCCCGTCGGTGATCGATATGCGGTCAGTCCACCCCGTTGAGCATGCATGAGGAGGATGCAGCGGAGAGCAAGAGGGAGATCCAATCTCTCCACCTGGAGCTAAACCCCAGCTGCTGCAGAAGTTACAAGATGTACTCCCACGAGAAGCTATCGAAAGCGCGCGCGACGTCGATCTTAAGGAGCAGGGCGGGCGTTCTACTGCGGTGAAGTGCTCGCACGGTGTTTTGAACGTACAGGTAGCTATCTTGGATACACTTGTCCCTTTGGAAAGCGGTCTGGGCCGGCGAGATTATCTTGTCTATCACTGAGGCTAGTCGGATGGAGAGCACTTTGGCGAACAGCTTCGCTATGGAGTGAATCAGACTGATGGGCCTATAGTCTGCCATAGCGCATGCCCCATCCTTTTTTGGCAGGAGGATGATCATGGCCCTGTTCAGAGCCCGGAAGTCTCCTCCGGCGAGTCTGTGCAGGTGGTGGAATACAGCCATGATGTCGCCTTTGATGGTGCTCCAGCAAGCGCGGTAAAAGACGCCCGAAAAGCCGTCCGGGCCCGGCGCCTTTTCCGCCGGTGACGCCTTGATGGCCTCCCAGACCTCGGTCTCCGAGAAGGGGTTGTCGAGTCCCTCATTTTGCAGGACCGGGAGGTCGAGGGCCTCCCAGTTCAGAGTGCACGATCTATCCAGCTTGGAGCCTAGGAGACTACTGAAGTGGCGATGGGCAACGCTGGCTTTCTCATCGTGCGAGGTAACCGTTGAAGACCCGTCGGTGAGCGAGATGATGAAGTTTTTCCTGCTACGGTTATTGATCTTAGCCTGGAAGAATGTCGTCTTAGCATCGCCTGCACGGAGCCAGGTGATGCGGGATGCCTGGCGTTTCCGAGCCCTCTCTAGCGTCGCCAGGCCAATAATGCGCTGCTTGAGCAACCTACGGAGCTGGCATTCTGCCGCGGTGAGGGTGTGTTTCTCCTGGGCTACGTCAAGGAGGAGCACTACCTCACATGCCATGTGGAACTGAAGTCTGGCGTCGCTGAACAAGCTCTTGCTCCAGATCCTGAGGTCAGTCGCCACTCACGCTAGCTTAATCTTGATCGTGGCCAAGGGACGGGAGGTGCCGGTCGGCCTGTCCCAAGCTCTAGCGACTGTCTTCTGGAAGCGCGGGAAGCGCGTCCAAAAGGCCTCGAAGCGAAACCGGGCGCGCCGAAAGGGGGCGGAGGCGCTGGCTAGCAGCAAGAGACAGTGGTCGGAGCATGCGGTTGAGGCCGCCATCAGCATATGGGCCGGAAAAAGCATGTCCCATTCCGTGTTGCAGAACATCTTGTCTATGCTAGCCATAGTAGGATTTTGCCGTTCGTTGCTCCAGGTGAACCGCCTATTCTTACACCTAAACTCCTTGAGGCCAGCTCTGTCAATGGTCGCTCGGAACCGGCCCATGATCCTCCTCTTCAAGTTCAGGTTGTTTTTGTCGCGAGCCTCGAGGATGATGTTGAAATCGCCGTTCAGCAGCCAAGGCTGGCCTGCCGTCGGCATGACGCGCGAAAGTTCTGCGAGGAAGTCGTCCTTTCGGGCGTCGTCTGCCGTGCCATACACCGTCGTGAGCCAAAACCGGGTGTCGCTGTCCAGCAGGTGCACATTGGGGGTGATCGAGAAGGCGCCCACCGTGTGGGTTGTTACGGTGGCCGCGCTAGGGTCCCATAGGAGCATCACCAGCACACATTATTCCCTGTTCAGATAAACTATGAAGTGTCCAAGGCAACCAAACAGGTTCGAAAAAATCCAGTTTCAAGGTAAAATGAAATATGATTTTCAGCTCGAATAAAAAAGGTGAAAAGTGATCACTAAACAATAAATCTTACAAGGGCTAGAGCATATTGCACCAAATAATTGCTAATCGCAGCTCCTTCTGGCTGCATGAGAGAAGGAAAAGGCATGTCATCTTCTGTCCATAAGAATACTGAGGGGGAAGCGGATTATCCAAAATATTCATTTCTTCAACTAATCCAGAGTAGTGGATGGTAGGTATTAGAGAGAATCACCCGGCATCCAATAAGTCGATATAGTAACTGCTGCAGTGCTGGCATCTGCTCCAGCAAGGCCTGAGAATCTAATTCTCGGGTTCGACTGTGCGCCTGAAAATAAGTAATCTAATAATGTTAAGCTAAAGCAGTACCAGCAAGGTACTCAACAGATAATAACACAATTTTTTACATAAGTTCACCACTTTGATCATAACCCTTAAACCTGATTTTATTACATTATGAAATGAGAGTGCAAATGCTCAAACCTTTTCAGGCCCTTGACCTTGCTTGGGCAAACGCTCAGCTTCAATATCATACTTCAAGATCCTGAAGCATTGCAGTCTTTAGTTTTGATCAGAGTTATATTGTAAATTAGTTTCGCCACAAGGTTAATTTTGTGCATTTTGCCGATGCCGGAATCTCTAAGGCTACTGGTCATGCGGTTGCAGGTCTATTCTCCGTGGGCCCAATGGTGATTTTATTGCCTCAACCTGTCATGCTTTTTTCATGTGTCGTCGGTCCAGAAATGGCTGAACTCCTTAGCCTGCAAACGTGCTATCCAACTTGCCAAGGAAACCAATGTGCAGCGGCTTCCCCTGGAAACGGACAGCCAGGCGGTAGCCGCGATGCTCAACGACAACAGCAAGAACCTCTCGGCCAATGGCCCAATTGTGGAAGAACTAAAGCTGGAATTGCAATCATTTGCTGCTACTAAATTGACATGGTTTCCTCGCATGTCTAATTCTGCTGCTCATAAGTTAGCACTGGTAGAAACTGGTGATGTTCTTTGTAAGGTTTGGTTTAGGATGCCACCTGATTTTCTGTTAGATGTGTTAGATAAAACGAGATCAAAGTTAAGACAAGAGACACCGATTTAACGTGGAAACCCTTGCGGGGAAAAACAACGGATGCAGACGCAACTTCACTATGATGGAGAAGTATTACAAGCACGAGACGACAAACCGTCTTTAGGTGTGACTACATGGGGTATATATAGGAGGCAACACATAAGAATCCTAGTAGGACAAGTAAACGAGTTGTACTCATACGCGCCGGTACCAACGCAAAGCCCCACACCGCTCATGACATGGTACCCGTGTATAGCACGGTAGACGAATTTGGATCATATTTTAACAATCTCCACCTTGAACCAAATTCCCTCCAGTAGTCGAAGAAAGAAATAACTCCATCCAAATCAGCATAAACACCTTGTGCGTCAAAGTCCATAGGACTCGTGAGAAATACCAACTAAGTCTAAGCAAAGCTCAAACTTATTGGTCGGAACTGGCTTTGTCATCATATCAGCAGGATTATCATGCGTACTTATCTTGCTCACCTTCAAATCACCTCTAGCAAAAACATCTTGAATGAAGTGATATTTGACATCAATGTGCTTCGTTCTCTCATGATACATTTGATGCTTAGTAAGACATATAGCACTTTGACTGTCACAAAATATGGCAGGGCAAGACTCATCTCCACAAAGCTTAGTGTATAAACCTCTCAAGCAGACAACTTCTTTGCATGCCTCACAAACAACCATATACTCGGCATCAGTAGTGGAACAAGCCACAATAAACTGCAAAGTTGCTCTCAACCTCACATCACAACCACCAATGGCGAAAACATAACCTGTGAGTGATCTTCTCTTATCCAAATCACCAACAAAATCAGAATCGACATAACCAACAAGCCCATCTTTAGATTTCCCAAACTGTAAATAAGCATTAGAAGTACCTCGTAGGTATCTGAAAATCCACTGAACAGCTTTCCAATGCTCTTTTCCAGGATTAGCCATGTATCTACTAGCAATGCTCAATGCGTGTGATAAATCCGGACGAGAACAAACCATGACATACATAAGTGAACCAACTGCACTTGAATAGGGAACTCTAGACATGTGCTCAATATCAACATCTGACTTAGGACATAAGTGAAAGTGCAATCTTGCCCTTAATTATATTTTGATGTTGATGACAATGTACATATAGAGGACTAATAATGTTTGCCAAGTATATCTCAGGTTTTAGTCCTCGGCTCGTTGTGGTGGTGGATCAAGGACCATTTGATCTTATCAAATTTCTCAAGATACCGAACCAATGAAGTTGAAGCGTAAGCTTTTCGGTTAATCTTGAGTATAGGGATCCCCGCACTATTAAGAGGGGATCAGTGGGTTTGTGTTTAAGATTTGCTCAAAGCTAATTAAAACAAAAACATTCCGACACAAAATTGGAGCTAAAATGTAAAAAACTGATCACTGCTTTCGGGCGTCCGACAATTCAAAGTTTCGGACGTCCAACAGCCATCGGACGTCCGACATCTCATATGCTGGTTTTCGGTAGGAAAGTTCAGTGGGCATGCAAATTCACCGAAAGTCCGACATGTTTCGGACGTCCGACCCCTCGGACATCCGAACCCTGTCGGACGTCCGATATGCTACTGATCTTTTCTTCGGGTGATGCTTGCCCCTCACTCCCACTTGTGAGGGTTGAACACTTCATTTGCAAACACCCAAGATCACAAGTTCTCCCTCTCACTCTCTCCCTCACCAAATCTCAGATCCCGGAGAGTTCCTTGAGAGTTCTTGACGGATCTTTCACCGAGTGATAGATCCGCCCCTTCCCCATCTTCCAACCAAAGCAAACCGCGTTCTGAGAAACTCTTGAGCATTTCCCATTGATCTTGTTACTCTTGGAGGTTGGAGACTCCTAGGCGGGTAGGAGTTCTTCGGAGAGGAATCGACCATTGTGATTACCCCCGTTGAGTTTGTGAGGGTTTGGTGACCACCTTTAAGGTCAATCGGTAGTGGTTGGGAATCGCCTTCGTGGTGATATCTCAAGGGGAATAGAGTGAGCCTTCGTGGCGTTGGTGTGCTTTCGTGGTTTCACCCACTCTCTCCGAACGGTGAGTAGCTTCCCTCCAAGGAAGTGAACATCGGGATACAACGTTGTCTTCGCG
This sequence comes from Bromus sterilis, assembly GCA_950022295.1. NCBI lineage: Eukaryota > Viridiplantae > Streptophyta > Magnoliopsida > Poales > Poaceae > Bromus > Bromus sterilis. The sequence goes on along the minus strand of OX465597.1, from coordinate 313,860,236 downwards.
TCATTCGGTTATCCCTACTCTTTCCCCTTATTACTTGTGCTACCGTATTATTTGCCCCTCACTTGCTTTAGTATTTTGTGCTTATTGTTTATCTTGTACTAGCTAGGTCAACCTTGCAATTGTTAGGCACACCTTTATCTTCCGCATTACTGCCTAAAATTTCTAAGTAGTGTTAAAATTTGTAATAAGACCTATTCACCCCCCCCCCCTCTAGGTCTATCTCGATCCTTTCAATAAGGCTGATGATAATTTGAAATGTGCAGCTAATGGAGTACTCACTGGCTTGGCATCATGCATATTAAAACAACGAAGAACTTTATCAATATATCCCTTCTGACTGAGATATAATTTTCCAGATGGCCTATCTCTGGATATTTCCATGCCAAGAATTTTCTTTGCTGCACCCAAATCCTTCATCTCAAATTCATTACTCAATTGCTTCTTTAGTTCATTAACATCTGACATACTCTTTGCAGCAATTAGCAAATCATCAACATAAAGGAGCAAATAAATAGCTGCATCATTAACATATTTCAAATAAACACAGCTATCATAATCAGACCTATTGAAACCTTGAGAGGGCATAAAAGTATCAAATCTCTTGTACCACTGTTGAGGGGATTGCTTCAATCCATAAAGAGATTTATTTAACTTGCAGACAAGATTCTCTTTTCCAGGAATAATAAAACCTTCCGGTTGTTCCATATAAATATCCTCTTCTAACTCCCCATGTAAGAATGCAGTTTTAACATCCAATTGTTCAAGCTCATAATCATGCATGGCAACAATACTAAGTAAAGTGCGAATAGAGCTATGTTTCACAACGGGAGAAAAGACTTCATTAAAGTCAATACATGGAATCTGGCTATAACCTTTAGCAACCAACCTTGCTTTATATCTTGTCTCATCATTCGAAGAAATACCCTCCTTTCTTTTGAAAACCCACTTGCAACGAATAAGTTTCTTCTCTCTAGGTAAGTTTACTAAATCCCAAGTTCCATTCTTTTCAAGTGATTCCATCTCATCATGCATAGCAATTTTCCACTTATTACTATCACCAGAAATAATAGCCTCGAAATATGAAGAAGGCTCAGCATTACCTTCAATTTCTTCTGCAACAGATAATGCATAAGAAACAATATTGCACTCATCAATTAATCTTGACGGTGCCTTAGAAACACCACGCCTAACTCTGTCACGCGCAAGATTCCAACTTGGTGAAACAATAGGCTGATTTGGAGTGGCATTATCATCATTAACGGCAGGTTCATCATGTGCATCAAAATTTTCCTTATCTGATGTGGAATCAATTACCTGCTCCACCTGAACAATAGGATGTTGAATAGCAGACTGTTTTTCACTCTCAACAGGAACATTAGTAGATGGAACATCATGTAACATAGCAGTTTCATTAAAGATAACATTTCTGCTAATAATAATCTTTTGAGTTTCAGGATTGCACAATTTAAAACCTTTAACGCCAGATTTATAACCAAGAAAGATGCACTTAATAGCCATAGGCTCCAACTTTCCATTATCAACATGAGCATAAGCAGTGCAACCAAAAACTCTCAATTGTGAATAATCAGCAGGTGATCCAGACCATACCTCAGTTGGAGTTTTCTTATTAAGAGCAATAGATGGTGAACGGTTAATAAGATGACATGCAGGGGAAGCAGCCTCAGCCCAAAAACACCTACTCAAACCGGCATTTGACAACATGCATCGGGCCTTGGAAATAATGGTTTTGTTCATATGCTCAGCAACACCGTTTTTTTGAGGAGTATAAGGAACGGTGTAATGTCTGACAATGCCTTCAGACTTGCAATAATACTTAAATTGTTTAGAATAGAATTCCATACCATTATCAGTGCGAAGTATCTTTATCTTCCTTTCAGTTTGCCTTTCAATCATAATATTCCACTCTTTAAATTAAGAGAATGGCTCATATTTATGCTTCAAGAAATAAGGTCAAACTTTCCTCGAGTAATCATCTATAATAGTCAACATGTAACTAGCACCACCTAGTGACTTTCTGCGAGAAGGCCCCCATAAATCGAAATGCACATAATCAAGAATTCCATCAGTAGTATGAGTTGAAGTGTTGAACTTCACCCTCTTGTGCTTCCTGAAAATACAATGCTCACAAAATTTTAATTTTCCAGTTTGATAACCAGCAAGAAGACCTTTCTTATTTAACTCTGCCAAACCAAGTTCACTCATATGTCCAGGACGCATATGCCAAAGGTTAGCAGCATCACAATCAGAATTATTTGAAACAGGTGGAGTAGCGTTAACTGAGATGGTAGAACCTCGAAGGTAATAAACACCATTGGTCAAACTCAAGTCACCCTTCATAACAATGAAAGAACCTTTAGTGACTTTCAAAACGTTATCTCCACCTGAATACTTGTACCCCTTTGCATCAAGGGCACTCAAAGAAATAAGATTTCTCTTCATCTTCGGAATATACCGAGCATCTGTTAAACTTCTGATTGTGCCATCAGACATCTTGATTCGAATACAACCTATACCTTCAATCTTGCATGGTGAATTATCAAAATCCAAAACAGAACCAACAGCAGTAGTAGAATCCAAAGTATTAAACCAACCTTTATTTGGGCACATATGAAAAGAACATGCAGTGTCAAGTACCCATTTATCATTAGCCTCAGCACATCCAGCAATAATGACAAGAGCATCATCAGACCTATCATCAGGAGCAACATTAGCAGAATTTTCACCTTTGTTACCTTTCGGTTTGTATGCGCCATTCCTCTTTTCCTTGTTCTGCAACTTAAAACACTCAGAGATTTCATGTCCTTCTGTCTTGCAATATCTGCAATACTTTTTCTTGCCTCTGGATTGCGAGCGGCCTCTGGAGCCTTTCTTACTTTTGCCTCTGTTTCCATTACTTGAGCCCTTCTCATGTGTCCTGCCACGAATAGATAATCCCTCGGCTTGAGAGGAACTAGAACCATCACCAGACACCATTTGCTTCATCTTCTCCTTAGAGTGCAAAGCTTCATAAACCTCATTAAGGGTGAGAGTATCACGACTGTATAATATGGTATCTCTAAAATTGGTATAAGAACTTGGAAGTGAACATAATAACATTAAGCCCATATCTTCCTCCTCATATTTAGCCTCCATTGCAGCTAAATCAGCAATAATCTCCTTCAATTCTGAGATGTGATTTAAAACACTACCTCCCTTAGGTAACTTGTGCAGGAATAATTTTTGTTTCAGATGCATCTTGCTAGTAAGATCTTTGGTCATGCAAATCTCTTCCAGCTTTAACCATAGAGCGGCATCGGTTTTCTCGCTCAAAACATCCTGCAAAATATCATTATGCAAATGGAGTTGAATTTGTCACAAAGCCTTTCGATCCTTTCTTTTCTCCTCAGCAGTCCAATCCTGAATTATGTTCTTCCCAAAACTATCCAGTGCATCATCATAATCGGCTTGCGCCAATAACACCCGCATCTTGACTTTCCGTAGAGAAAACCTTGTGTCACGGTTCAACAGCTGAAGATCATACTTCATAGAAGCCATGAGTAGATCAAATATGTGCACAAAGTAATACAAGCCAGAATATAAAATTCTTGATATAATTTAAATAACGCGGAGCAATGAACTAAGAACAATAGCACCTGATAGCTTCGAACAGTACAAGTGGATGGATCGGCCTTCACGCAGGGGTGGAGGCAGTGGGGGGGCGAGCGGGGGCCAGACCCCCCTCATGGCTCGGCTCCCCCCAACGATTTCCAGCGGGGGCTGTGTATTAGTCTGACGTTAATTATCCGGCCATTGGGCTAAATAATTGGTATTAACTCAATCACTCTAAGCCCAAAGCGAGAATTTGTCACAAGGCAACAGACCAAGCCCGTCCAAGGCCTGCATAGTACGTAGGGGGGTATAGATAGGTAGCTAATCCATCAATGCGTCAAATACTCCACACGCAGAACGCAGAGATCGTAGATCAGGGTCTCGCCGTTTTCTTTCGCGAGTCGGGACGCCTGCACTAGGGTTTCGTAGCCGACTTGTGCCGGCCGCCGTCCCATCAGCGCTTTGGATCCTTGACGCTTGAAGATTGATCAACGAAGCTGTTGGTCTACCGCGCATCTGTGGATTACCACAAGAAGCCAGACGACACCGCGACACCTAATTCTTTACTTGATTTTATTTATGAATCAGGGATAGAAACGAAGGTATCATTGATTTATACATAAATTTAATTATTGTAGGTATCACATATCAGTTAGTTTGGTTACATAAACTAATCAATCAGTTGTTAGTGTTTGTATATTTTTTCTGTTGTTAGAATAATTATAAATTATATTTTGCTTTGTATTAATATCAAATTGTGTAGGTCAGGAAAAGGAAGACACCATTAATAATCATTTTTTGCAAATCAATTGCTACGAACTCTAATCCTATAATTAGAAATTCAAATCCAATCGAGGAGGAGGTAAAGTTCAATGCAAATAGCTTGAAAATGCAAAAAGTTGAAAGTTCAGTGTCGACGAATTATTAATTTGTTCGATCGATCGGGTGGTGGGCGTTGATCTTCGTTCAAACTAGTAGAAATATAGTTTTTAAAAGCTTATACTGGTCATGTTTGGTATTGATATATCATTACAACATTTAAGATTTAAAATATTTTTGTGTTATGTCTATTGTGTGTTTCAATGTGTTCTTCGCCCCCCTATGATCAAATCCTGGCTCCGCCCCTGCCTTCACGTAAAAACTGAGAAGTAGTATTGTTGCTTGATTGGATTGATGCGACAGCAAGGCGACAACTTTTGCAACCCGGCTGCAGCGTACGGCGACTTGATTCTGTACGTTGAGTAGCAGGAGTGAAACGTGCAGCAGCAGTGACGCGGCGATTCGTCGGAACAGTGCAGCGTACGGCTCGGCAGAAACTCGGCGGAATCAACAGCAACTCGGCGGCTTTGGATCGATCTGACAGCTTGCTCGGCGAACAGTGCTCGGCGGAAACGGCCACAGATTTTACAGCAGTGCACCGGCAGATAGAAGTGGATTAATCAGATGACCCGGCGGTGCAAAATGATCTGTCTGAAAGATGGGAAGCGTCGTACTCTCAAAAGAGCCGTGCATGTGTATTTATATACGGGAGTTTGGCCAATCAACTTGGCATACAAGAATCTAACTATCGCTAGGATACGTTGGTTAGAGAGAATACAATAGGAAGAAGTTAGACTAGTTGAGATTACCCTGGACTCTAACTAGAATTCTAACACCCTCCCTTAATCTCAACTATCCTAGATTAATATTTCTCTTGAATTCTTCAAATGCTTTGAGTGGCAATGCTTTTGTGAGACCATCTGCAACCTGATCTTTAGAAGGAATGAACATGATATCCAATTTTTTTTCTGCAACCCTTTCTTGAACAAAGTGGAAGTCTATCTCAATCTGCTTTGTCCTAGCATGAAAGACTAGATTAGCAGAAAGATAAGTGGCGCCCAAGTTATCACACCACAAACATGAAACTCGTTGTTATTGAACTCCTAGTTCTTCAAGCAAGGACTCCAACCAAATAATCTCAGCAGTAGAATTTGCTGGTGATTTGTATTCTGCTTCTGTACTTGATCTTGATACTGTCGCTTGCTTTCTGGCACTCCATGAGATGAGGTTAGAACCAAAGAAAACAAAAAATCCTCCTGTTGATTTTCTGTCATCACTGCAGCCTGCCCAGTCAGCATCAGAGAAAGCACTAATAAGTGTAGAGCTGGAATGGAGAAACTGAAGCCCTAGACTTAAAGTGTGCTTTATATACCGAGCTATTCTCTTTACTGCCGTCCAATGAACTGTGGTGGGTGCATGCAAGTACTGACAGACTTTATTAACAGCAAAAGAGATATCTGGACGTGTCAAGGTCAAGTACTGTAAGGATCCAACTACACTTCTGTATTTTGTACCTTCCTCTTCTGTGAGTGGATCGCCATCATATGCTGAAAGTCTCTCTGATGAAGACAACGGTGTAGGTGAAGGTTTGCAGTCTTTCAAGCCCATACGAATCAGAAGTTCAGTAGCATATTTTTCCTGTTTCAATACTATGCCATCCTGAATCTTCTTGACTTCAATGCCCAAGAAGAAGTGCAGATCACCAAGATCTTTCACGGCAAACTCTGAACTCAAATCACGCAGAAGAGCATTAGTAGCACTTTGTGATGAGCTGGCAACTGTGATATCATCAACATAAATAAGCTCAAATATACTAACATTCCCTTTATTATAAATGAACAAGGAAGTGTCAGCTTTAGATGCAATAAAACCGAGTTGCTTCAACTGGGAGCTCAGCCTGGAATACCAGGCCCTGGGTGCCTGCTTCAACCCATAAATAGCCTTTTCAAGTCTGCACACAAAGTTAGGTTCTTTGTCATCCTTATATCCTGGTGGCTGCCTCATATAAACCTCCTCTTCCAGAACACCATGCAAAAACGCATTCTGAACATCTAGTTGCCTCAAACTCCATCCTCTAGACACCGAGATAGCCAATACAAGCCTTATAGTTGCGGCCTTTACAACAGGACTGAATGTATCCTCATAATCAATGCCATAGCGTTGTTTAAACCCTTTTGCAACCAACCGAGCCTTATACCTATCAATGGAGCCATCTGCTTTCTTTTTAACTATGTAAACCCACTTGCAATCAATTATATTTTTGCCTTTCTGCTCAGGCACAAGATGCCATGTTTTATTTTTCAGGAGAGCAAAGTATTCATCATCCATTGCCTTTTTCCACTTTGGATCACTAAGTGATTCATTCAGTCCTGTAGGTTCTTCTGAAATACACAAAATTCCATACCGTATAGTACCATCAGTGCGGACTTTGGGATTTTTGATGCCTTGTTGTAGTCGAGTCATGACTCGTGAAGGATTAACCACAGATTGTTGCACGGAGGGAACCACGTAGATTCCGCTCTCAGCTGATCCGGAGATTCCCACCGAGGATTGCCCCACAGATGATCCTGGAGATGACACAGGGGATCCTGTAGCCTGTGATGTGGTCGTTCTTTCGGTGGAGGGGGAAGAATATTCAGTCGTACAAGATCCCGCGGGCGCAGCACCTGACGCGGTGCATCCCGTCCGCGTCTTCTCGGTCGTTTGGCGCCCGATTGGCGTCTGATCCAAGGTTGATTATTTTCTTCTCCATTTTCTTCTTCTACAATTTATCTAAGGCCTTGCACATGTACAGATGGAATACTGGACACAACATTATTATCATGAGAGTTAGTACAATTGTCGCCCCCGTAATCAAAACCATGGAGATGTGGTGGAAGAAGGATAATTTCTTTGCGGAGAAGGGCTCCGGCATTTGGGTGAAGGGTTTGAAAGAGAAACACAGATTCGTCAAAAACAACATCTCGCGAGATATAGACCTTGCCAGTAGATACGTCTAGATATTTGACTCCCTTGTGAAGTGGACTATACCCTAGAAACTTACATCGTTTGGTTTGGAACGCAAGTTTTCGTGTGTTGTATGGTCTAAGATTAGGCTAGAAATCACATCCGAAAACACGAAGAGCATGATACTCAGGACTGGTTCCAAAGAGGTGTGTGACTGGAGTATCATATTTAATGACTTTGCTAGGTAGTATGTTAATGAGATAAGTGGCACTCAAAAAGGCTTCGTCCCAAAATTTGAGTGGCATAGATGCATTGGCTAATAGAGTGAGTCCTACATCGACAATGTGATGATGTTTCCTCTCAGTTGACCCATTTTGTTGATGTGCATGTTGGATATGTGCCCTAGAGGCAAATTAATAAAGATATTTGTCACATATCTGTTTGTTCATAATACGTTATATATTGTGCTAGAACTGTATTAAGCGGAAACATTAATACACGTGTGATATATAACAACCTGGTCCCTAGTTAAACTCAGTCATACTAGCTCATTGGGCAATTGATGATCAAGGTTTCCTGATCATGAGAACATAATAGTCTATTGACAATGAGGTCATATCATTAGGAGAATGATATGATGGACACACACCCACCTTAAGCATTGCAGTGTGATCAAGTCACATAAGTTCAGCATTGCGATGACTTAATAACATAGTGATTGAATCCTTAGACTGTGATGATCATACATAATTGCTATCTATTAGGATGCTTTGAGTGCATTAACCGTTACACTGAAACATGGTGACTGAAAAGGTGTATCTTGGGTATTCCTAAGTAGATATGTTGAGGAGTATGAAATAGATCAGAGCGGGATTTGTCAATCCGAGTGACGGATAGGTACTCTGGGCCCACTCGGTGGTGTTGCATCAATAGCTTGCAAGCAAGTGACTAGGTCACAAGAGATGTAATATTCACAGACGAGTAAACATGCTATGTCGTAGACGAGGAAGAACTAGGTATTGGATACCGATGATCATACCTCGAACAAACATAGTACCAAAGCACAAAGGGATCAAGTCATATTGTTAACGGTTCAACAACGATGAAGTTTATTCGATGGAAGCGTAGGGGCACATCAAGGATTGTAACCAGATCCCACATGATGGTCATTGGTCAAAGAGTGTCTCGATCATGTCTACTGTTTCCCGGACCGTAGGGTGTCACACTTAAGGGCAATCGATGCATTAAGGATTGATTCGGGATCATCGGTGAAAAGAGAGAAAACACCGGAAATGTACCGGGAGGTGCCGGAAGCTGTTTCGGATATTTTGAAAGGTTCAAAATAATATATATTAATGTTTAAATATGTTTTATTATTTAATTGACAGAATTAAATATTAAAAATGATTTCAATAATTAATTAAAAAGGTGAAAAGGTATTTGGGCCTTAAAAGGCCCATGAGGGGAAGGGGGAGCCTCCCCCCTTGGGCTTGGCGCCAAGGGAGGGGCCCATCCCCCCTCCTAGCCGCACCACTCCCCCCCTTGGGGGTTTAGTCCCACATGGGGGAAGGGGAGGGGGTGGAGCCCCTCCTTGGCCTATATAAGGAGGGGTGGGGTGCCTTTTTCAACACAACATTGAGTTTCTCTCTCTCTCTCTCTTTCTCCGACCTAGAGCGGACTCCCCTGGTTTGGAGTTTGCACCTGGTTGGGGGTTTCACCATCATCCGGACGCCGTCGCTCTGCCGGAATCAGGATCCGGATCAATCTTCTTTCCGCTGCTCTTCTGGTTCGGAGCCCGGAGGGACGTCGGTTGCACCGTACGTGTGTAATCCCGCGAGGCACTACACGTGTGGTGCTACTTCATCGTCGGAGGTTCTTCAACACGACAGGGAGGTCGTAGGTTCAGAGTCTACACCAACCACGTTCGAGGAACGTTTCCCTCTTTCGGTCTTCAAAGGTATGAACACTGATTCCTTCCGTTACATACATCAGCATAGCATAGATCTTGGGTTCGGGACTCGTAGGTAGGAATTTTTTTGTTTTCTGCGCCGATCCCCAACAGTGCATGAGGGCATGAGACATGATGTTCTATGCCAATGGTCTGAAAGAAAGAATTGAGCCTCTCATATTCACCTCCCCAATCGGTTTGCATGGCAATGATTTAGCGTTGAGTTTTCTTTCGACAAGACTTTGGAAATTCAGAAAAACTTGAAACACTTCGGAGCATTTTTTAGAAGATAGATTCAAGTAAACTTACTATAATCATCAATAAAGCTTACATAATATGAGTACCTTCCTACTGATGTGGGGGCTAGACCCCATACATCTGAGAATACAAGTTGTAGTGGGGATGTAGAGACACTAGTAGAAATCGGGTAAGGTAATTGAAGACTCTTTGCTTGTTGACAAGGATCACATACTGACTCAACAATCGACTCATGACAAAAGGGGAGTTTATTTTTACTAAGGACATGCTTGACAATAACAGACGATGGATGACCTAGACGACTATGCCACTTTGTTGACGAAGGCTTGATAGCTGCATTTTTTATTGGATGAAAACGATGATGACGAAATAAGCGGGCAGAGCCCTTCTACACATCTCCCTTTAAGAAGTGTTCTCCTCGTGTCCATGTCCTTGATAAAAAAGAATAAGGATGAAATTCAATGAAGACGTGATTATCACGAGTGAATTTATGAACTAAAAGAAGATTTTTTGAGGTTTGTGGTACATGAAGAATTTTGTTGAGATGAAAGTTCTTATTTGGGGTATTAACAATTGAACTACCAACATGAGTAATAGTCATACCAGCACCACTAGCAGTGTGGATCTGATCGTGGCCGTTGTACTTCTCCTTCATGGTGAGCTTGTCAAGTTCACCAGTGATATGATTTGTTGCCCCGGTATCTGCATACCAATTGGTGTCGATGCCGTAGGAGTGTGTTGCAGCATTGGCACCTTTTTCAGCGGGTTCATCATCTTCATAGCGCCACCAGTAGAGACGTGCTCCTCCTGCGTGATACCTAAGACAAATTTGGCACTCAGGGTTGTCACGAGGCTGCTGCTGCTGTGGCTGAGAAGATCGCCCGGGATTGCCGCCACCTCCACCATTGTTGCGGCCAGGGGAGGAGTTTTGGCTTCCACGTCCACGCCCCCTAGAGCGCTCACGTCCTCTGCCTCGGCTTTGACCACGGCCGCGATAAGCTGCGTTAGCAGAGGCGTGATATCCGCTCCTGGGTCCATCGCCCAGCATCTCTAGGCGTTGATCGAACGCCGCAATCTGGGCACATAGATCATCGACGGTGATGGTACTCTTGATGGCGCCGATGACAACAACAACCGTATCGTACTCCCGATCCAGTCCCTCAAGGATATAGTCGACCATCTCTGCTTCTGGAACAGGCCTACCAGCGGCGGTGAGTTCATCCCCGAGACTCTTGATCTTGGCCATGAAGGTGGAGCTCGACATGTTTCCCTTCTTTGTGTTGGCGATTGCAATCCGTAGATTGGTAATCCGGGACTGCGACTGAGATGCAAAGATTGTGGTGGTTGCAGTCCAAAGTTCAAAGGTACTCTCCTTACCAATGACTTGAGCGAGGATCTCTTTTGACAGAGAGTTGAGAAGAAAGCTGAGGACTTGTTGATCCCTTGCCAGCCATGGCTCGTAGGCCGGGTTTGGCGCCATTACAGCAGTCTTGTCCTGCTGTTGCTGCTCCACCGTCTTGGGGGGCGCGGCGTCCGTACCATCCAGGAGGCCGGTGACTTGTGCTCCTCGAAGCGCCGGCATGACCTGGACCTTCCAGAGAAGATAGTTCCCTCTGGTAAGTTTCTCGGCTGGTGGTGCTCCCAGATTGAGAGTTGCCGAGGTTGAAGAAGACATGATGACGACGGTGATGATAGATGGGATCAAGGTAGATGATGGGGAAGAGGTTGGCTCTGTATACCATGAAAGATGGGAAGCATCGTACTCTCAAAAGAGTCGTGCGTGTGTATTTATATATGGGAGTTTGGCCAATCAACTTGGCGTACAAGAATCCAACTATCGCTAGGATACGTTGGTTAGAGAGAATACAATACGGGAAGAAGTTAGACTAGTTGAGATTATCCTGGACTCTACCTAGAATTCTAACACTGTCTTCGGATTCGACGGATCGCACGAGGCGGCGAACAGACGCAGCCTTAATCTGCTCGTCTCAGAACGATCTCGTATTAACTTGGCTCTAATACCACTTGTTAGATAAAACGAGATCAAAATAGAGACAAGAGACACCGATTTAATGTGGAAACCCTTGTGGGAAAAAATCACAGACGTACGAAGGTGCAACTTCACTATGATGGAAGAGTATTACAAGCATAGACCGTCTTTATGTGTGACTAGATAAGGTATATATAGGAGGCAACACATAAAAGTCTTAATAGAACAAGTAAACGAGTTATACTGTACCCGTCGGTACCAACGCAAAGCCTCACACCGCTCATGACATGGTGCCTGTGTATAGCACAGTAGACGAATTTGAATCATATTTTAATAAGATGTGGTCTTTGATGAGATCCCAGACTATGTGTGATCAATAAAGTGGCATGTTTATGCTCTCCCTCTCATATTTCAAGTATGGTTGCAGCAACACGTCCGCCCATGTGTGGCGGTTAGAGTCTGCTTCGACGAATGCGGGGCGATCAAGTTAGGGTTAAGACGATCCAGTCTCCCCTAGCCGCCGCCATAGATCGTTCGCGTTCCTTGTGTTCCAGTCCTTAGTTCCCATCCACCTCAAAGCCTTCCGTGCGTTATAGAGCCGCACGGTTGTAAAACACCCAAAACCCTAGACAGGAGAGTTGACGAAGCGGGGGTGGAGGAAGCATGGAGGCGGTTGCAGGATTGTTGAAGGGGCTGAAGTTGTCGGAGGAAGAGAGGAGGGGTGTCAGAATCAGGATGTCGGCGAAGGAAAAGGGGAAGGCCACGGATGTGCAGGCGGTGGGGAAGGTCCTATCGGAGCGGCTGGCACACCCAGAGGCAATCCGTCTGTCGCTGGGAAGGGTGTGGTGCCCGATCAAAGGTATTGAGTGCAAAGAGGTGGGAGAGAATTTGTTCGTGATCACCTTTAATCAGGGGTCAGGGAAGAGACGGGCCCTGGAGGATGGTCCATGGATGTTTGAGAAGGATCTGATGGTAGTGGAGGATTATGACCCGGGGAAGAGGCCGGAGGACTATGAATTCAATGAGATTCCGATCTGGGTGAGGATCTACGGCCTTCCCCTGGGGATGATGAATGTGGACTCAGCGGAGGAGATAGGAAATATAATCGGAAGGTTTGTGGAAGTGGATGTTGGAATGGATGGAAGGGCCATAGGAAAATTTATGCGGGTGAAGATCAGGATGAGAATTGACAAACCTATCATGAGGGGATTTACACTGGATGAGGAGGAAAGCGAGTCTCGACAGAAGCAAAAGAAGCATATGAGTGTTGATGGTGCTGGGGAGGAGGAGGAAGGAGCTTGGTGCCGATTTGAATATGAGTTCCTACCCGATTTCTGTTACACCTGTGGAGTCATTGGGCATGGAGAGAAGGTTTGCACCACCAAGCAGCAGAAAGGAGTGAGGGTGCAGTTTGGTAGTTGGCTTACAGCGGACTTGGGTCGTAGGAAGATGCAAGGTGAGGAAGAAGGAAGCTGGAGAAATAGGGGAAGCGGAGCAGGGGGTGCTAGATTTTTTGGAGCAAACCGGTCATATGAAAGATCCGGTAGCGGGAGTGATAGCCTTTCGTGGCGCAAGGAGGGATCCAAACATAGCGGAGGGAAGAACTCGGAGTCGGAGAAAGGCGAGGAGGGGAATATCCCGTCCAAGAATGGAGTGGCCGTTATGGAGGAGAAGGGTCGACCAAGGAAACTTCTACTGGGAGGCAATGAGCGAGAAAAGGGAGAAGCAAAGGAGATGGTAGATAAAGGAAATATAAAGGAACAAGATAAGAACACAGAGATGGGAACAAACAATAGCAGAGAGAAGACCCCGGAGGTGAATGAACAGACTACTAGAGACGGAAAGGATGTTCTTGCAGTCGCAGATTCAAAGGAGGATAAGTCTAGCTCAGCCAAGGAAGTAAAGACACAAAATGTGGAGAGGAGGAAGTTTAAAAGGCAGGAGAGGAAGGCGAAACCAGGAGGGCAAAGTGACCTGGGAAATGCTAAGATGGTAGGGACCAAAAGGCCGAAGGAGGGGGATCTGGAGAAGGAGGACGCTAAGAAGGGTAGAATGGAGGAAGGGGAAGGGGGAGTGGTCGTGGAGGAGGCGGTGAAAGAGACACTAACATACATGAATATATCGGCCGGGCTACTGGAGCAGCCCCGCCGGGAGCAATGAAAATCGTCGGTTGGAACTGCCGGGGTCTCGGGAATGGCCCGGCAGTTCATGGTCTCCTCGACATGGGGAGAACGGAGGATCCCGATATATTGTTCCTGTCAGAAACAAAGCTCACAGAAAAGGAATTGGACAAGTTTAGATGGATGCTGGGGCTGGGAAACATGATAGCTTGGAGCTCGGAGGGAAGAAGTAGGGGCATTGCGTTGTTTTGGAGGAAAGGTGTGAATGTGAGCCTCAGGTCATATGGACGTAGACATGTTGATGTGGATGTTACGGAAGATAATGGTGTGGTGTGGAGGTTGACAGGGGTTTATGGGGAGTCAGAGGCAAAGAGGAAGACGGAAACCTGGCATACCATCAAATTGCTCGGGCAACAACACCAAGATGGGAGACCATGGATGTGCTTTGGTGACTTTAATGAAATTCTTTTGTCGGAAGAGAAGGTAGGAGGGATAAGTAGACCACAAGTCTGTATGGATAGGTTTCGAGAGGCCCTAGCCTACGAGGGCCTGTGTGATATCGGCTTTAAAGGAGACAAGTTCACTTGGAGGAACCACATCACAAACTTACAATCATATATATGTGAACGGCTTGATCGGGTCATAGCGAATGCAAATTGGTGTGAGTTATTCCCAGAATTCCAAGTAAGTCACGAGCGACCACGACATTCTGATCATAGGCCGCTAGTTATTTGTACTGGAGGTGAACACAAAAAGGAGGGAGGTGGGGATAGTGGATTCAGGTTCGAAGCTTGGTGGCTGCAAGAGGAGGGGTGTGCTGAAGTTATACGAGAAGCATGGGAGGAAGGAAGGGCGGAAAGGTGTAACATCATTCAGTCGATGAAGAGGGTGGCCGGCAAGATGCGCACTTGGCATAAGGAGGTGGCAGGCGAGTTAGAGGGAAGGTTGAAGAAGGCTCGAGGAGACCTAGAGAGATGCATGCGAGCACCTATTTCAGAGGCAAAAATCACGGAGGAAGGGAGGCTGCGAGGTATTGTGCATGATCTAGAGGAGAAGAAGAACACGAAGGCGAAACAGCGATCACATGTCTCTTGGCTGAAAGATGGGAATAGAAACACGAGCTACTTTATGGCGGTTGCTTCGGCAAGAAGGAAGAAGAATAGAGTGAAGGGGTTGAGAAGGGAGGATGGTACTGAAGTGAAGGAAGGAGAAGAATTAACTAACTATGTTTGTTCCTTTTTTCAGGATTTATTCACCTCAAATATGGGTGACCGCTTGGCTGAGCTCTTACCCACATTAACTCCTCGGATCACAGCAGCCATGAACATGTTGCTGAATGCCGAGTTCATAAGGGAGGAGATTAAAGCTGCCCTCGATCATATAGGGGACCTAAAGGCCCCAGGGCCGGATGGAATGCCTTCCATCGTATACAAAAAAAATTGGCATCTGATGGGAGATCAAGTAGTGGAGGAGGTACTGGCAGTCCTTAATGGGGGAGCTATACCAGAAGGTTGGAATGATACATTGGTTGTCCTGATCCCCAAAGTGAAGAACCCGAGCAGAATAAAGGATCTGAGGCCAATAAGTCTGTGTAATGTGATCTATAAGTTGGTGTCCAAGGTGATTGCTAATAGGATGAAGTTGATTCTGCCAGACATCATATCTGACAATCAAAGTGCATTCGTCCCGGGGAGGCTAATTACGGATAATGTGTTGATAGCTTATGAACTATCGAACTATCTGTTACACAAGACGAGGGGTAAGGAGGGGTTTGCTGCTGTTAAAGCGGATATGAGTAAAGCATACGATAGAGTGGAATGGAACTTTCTAGAAGCAATGCTTACAAGGCTGGGGTTCAGGTCCCGGTGGGTCGAGCTTATCATGCGGTGTGTTACCACGGTAAGATACCAAATCAAGATCAATGGAGCACTCACACAGCAGTTTTCTCCTAGTAGAGGATTACGCCAAGGTGACCCTCTGTCACCATATTTGTTTGTAATCTGCGCGGAAGGGCTCTCGACACTCCTACACCATGCAGAAAGTTCGGGAAGGATCAGTGGTCTCAAAATCTGCAGTAACGCACCGGTGGTGTCACACCTGTTTTTTCCAGACGACTCAGTCTTATTGATGAAGGCGAACCAAGAAGAGGCTGCAGCGCTACGGGAGGTCCTAAGCCTGTATGAGAACTGCTCAGGACAGAGTATCAACATTGAAAAATCTGCCATCATGTTTAGCCCGAACACACGTACTGAGATACGGACAGCAGTGAAGAACACCTTGATGATCCAAAGCGAAGACTGGAAGGAAAAATACTTAGGACTCCCAATTCATGTGGGACAATCCAGGAGGAAAGCGTTCACATACATCAAGGGTGCAGTTGCGGGCAAAGTCTATGGATGGAAGGAAAAGCTCATCGCGAAGTCGGGTAAGGAGATCTTGGTGAAAGTCATTGCACAAGCCATCCCTACTTATGCCATGTCTTGATTCTACTTGACCAAGACCTTTTGTGAGGAACTTAGCAGATTGTTGGGGAAGTACTGGTGGAGCCAACAGGACAAGGAGGACACCATCCACTAGATTAGTTGGAGAAGCTATCGTTGCCGAAAAATCAAGGCGGACTGGGGTTTAGGGACATAGACTGTTTTAACACGGCTATGCTTTCAAGGCAGGTTTGGAGACTGATCAAACACCCATACACGTTGTGTGCAAGAATTCTCAAGGCTCGATATTTCCCTAACACACATGTACTGGAGGCTATACCAAAACCTGGGATATCTTACTCATGGCGCAGTTTATTGTATGGGCTGGAGCTTATAAAAGAAGGTTATATTTGGCGCATTGGGGATGGAGTGGGCGTCTGCATATGGTCAGACCCTTGGATCCCTAGGCCCTGGTCGAGAAGAGTAATCACTCCAAGAAGGGGAAATTTACTGGAGTATGTGAGTGACCTTATTGACCCGTCGTCTGGGAGTTGGGACGAGAGGCTGGTCAGGGAAACTTTCTGGCCAGAAGATGCCCGCCACATTCTGCAAATTCCTCTCAGGGAAGGAGTCCCGGATTTTATCGCTTGGCAATATGACAGTAAAGGAACTCATTCTGTCAAGAGTGCATACAAGCTGCAGGTCAAGCTGGGCAAACCAATGCAGCAGGGAGAGGTCGGCTCTAGTTCCATAGCGGCTAGTCTGTATCCAAGCAAAGATGACTCTTGGTCCAGGGTGTGGAAGCTTCCAGGGCCGAGAAACATACAGATGTTCACATGGAGGATCAAGCATGAATCTCTGGCTCTGCGTACTAATCTCAAGAAGAGAGGTGTGCCGGTGGAGGACACAAAGTGCCTCTTCTGCGGGCGGGCTGATGAGGATGGTGGTCACTTATTTATCAAATGCAAATCGGTCAAAGGGGCCTGGAGATCACTTGGACTAGAGAAGGAAAGGGTGGACCTGGAAGAAATCCATTCGGTGCACCATGCACTAGATTACATCTAGGAGCTCACTGAACTCAAACGCATGCACATCCTCACGCTTTGGTGGCTTTGGTGGAGCAATAGGAACAAGCTTAGAGAAGGGCAGCTGCCAGAGACCGGGGAAGTGGTGGCCAGAAGAACGAAAGCAAATGTTCTGGAGTATATGCACATATATAATCAACCGAAGCCTACCAAAAACAACACACAGTGGAGGCCACCATTAGGGGAGATGATCAAGATTAATGTTGATGGATCATTCGTCCCAGGACAGAACTGCTCCGGATGGGGCGTAGTTGCTCGGAACGCCAACGGAGAGGTAATCGCTGCAAGGGCGGGATGCCAGGGGAATGTGCAGGATGCTTTTGCTGCTGAAGTTCATGCACTATCACATGCGATTTCATTCGCTGCGGACTTGGGCATGGTTCGGGTTGCCTTCGAAACCGAATGCAGTTTGCTTCTGGAAGCTATGGACCTGACTCGTGTGGATGCTTCTGCATATGCAGCGGTGATCGAAGACTTGAAGTTCCAGCGGAAGATGTGGTTCTCGAAGCACGAAATACTTCTGTGTCGTCGAGAGGCCAATTCTGTAGCGCATCAGCTAGCTATTTTGGGTCGCTTGTATGATGTCAACCACTACATGCAGTGGGAGTCCGTTGTTCCTGCCCAGGTGGCAGTTTGTGTTGCGGGTGATTTACCCCGACACCGTTAAGTTATAAAGCTATGTTTTACCTTAAAAAAAATAAAGTGGCATGTTACACTAAAGAAAAATCATGGGAAAAAGTCCAAACCATTGTGGAGCAACGCCTAATGTGCTAGTGCGACACCTCGCGTGGCAGTTTGAAAATTTGACCCAAATTGAATAGGTTAACGGCATGTACGTCGTCACGGCGAATGATCTCGCCTGGCTCTGTTGACTCTAGTGCTTCGTCATGGCTCGGATACATCATGTCCCGTTTCCCTCAAGGAAAAGTCGCAGCCACGATATTGCCCGACAAGTGTCATCTTCCGTTGGCAAATCAAAGATGCAACAGAGATTCAAATGTTTGATTAAATAAGTACAATTTTGACTAAGGATTGACTTGCTACTCTAGTGATATGCACACCCAGCGACCCCGACGGAGCAAGAGCATTCGCCCAGCTATCTCCTCATCATGCATCCATCCATGGCTGCCAAGCATTTGCATCTGCTCTTCTACTTAACACTAGCCATGCTTGTTTCCCTCAAACTCAAAGTGTCATGTGCGCAAACGAACATCACATCAAGGTCCCCCCTACTGGCTGCCGCCGGCGCCGGCTGGTCGTCCCCGTCGGGCCGCTTCTCCTTCGGCTTCTACGCCACGGACGGCGGCCTCGCGGTCGGCGTCTGGCTCGCCACCGCGCCCAACGTAACCGTCACGTGGACCGCCAACCGCAACGACACGCCGGACACGGGCGGCTCGCTGAGGCTCACCTACGACGGCCGCCTGATCTGGATCGGCGCCAGCATCCAGGAAAGGCCCGTGGCAGTCCCGTCCCGGCCGGCCGTCTCCGGCGCCATGCTCGACGACGGCAACTTCGTGCTGTACGGCGCGGACGGGTCGGTGGTGTGGTCGACGTTCGCGTCCGCGACCGACACCCTGCTCGCCGGCCAGGACCTGGTGCCAGGGGCGCAGCTCTTCTCCAGCGTCTCCGACACCAACCGGGCCACCGGCAAGTACCGGCTCACCAACCAGGGAAACGACGGCAACCTGGTGCTGTACCCGGTGGGCACGACCAACGAGGCCGCCGCGGCGTACTGGAGCACGGTGACGTTCCAGATAGGCTTCCTCCTCACCCTGCGCCTGGATGCCAGTGGCGTGCTCTACCAGGTGAACAGCAACGGCAGCTACACCAACAACCTGACGCGATCCGGAGCCGCAAAAGCTGGGGAGCAAGCCATCTACCGTCTCACCCTCGACCCCGACGGAGTTCTGCGTCTGTACCGCCACGCCTTCGTGTCCGGCGGTTCGTCTTCGTCAAAGGCCGACGTCCAATGGAGCACACCCAACGATCGGTGCCTTGTCAAGGGAGTTTGTGGGTTCAACAGCTACTGCCTCCTCGGCCGCGACGGGCAGCCTAGCTGTCTGTGCCCGCCTGGGTTCGGTCCCGTCGACGCCGGCAACGCCGCGCTCGGTTGCACGGTGAACTCCAGCGCCGGCGAATGCAAGGGGGACGCCGCAGGCTTCTCCATGGCGCCCACGCCCAACATGTCATGGGCGGGCACGCCGTACGAGGTGGTGGGCGCGGGCACGAGCGCCGCCGACTGCCAAGCGGCGTGCCTCAGCGACTGCTTCTGCGCCGCCGTGCTGAGGGACGCCAACGACGGCACGTGCACGAAGCAGCAGCTCCCACTGCGGTACGGCCGCGTGGGCGGCGGATACACGCTGTCCGTCAAGACCGGGGGAGCTGCGAACCCGGCGTCGTCGGGCGGCAAACCCGTCGGCGTCGGACGGGCGACCACCATCGCGCTGGTTTGCAGCATCGGCATCCTGGCATGCGTCGCGCTGTCCGCCTTCATCGCGTCCGTGCTGCTGCTTCGGGCGAATCGGAGGATGGTGGGCCGGCGCGTGGCGCTCGCCGACGCCGGCGAGGGGTTGGAGGAGGAGACGGCGCCCCTGAGCCTGAGATCGTACACCTACCAGGAGCTGGAGCGCGCGACGCACTGCTTCCGAGACCCGCTGGGGCGCGGCGCGTTCGGCACGGTGTTCAGAGGGGCGCTGCGCAACGGCGACGGCGAGAAGGCCATCGCCGTGAAGCGGCTGGAGAAGCTGGTGGAAGACGGCGAGCGGGAGTTCCAGAGAGAGGTGCGCGCCATCGGGCGGACGAGCCACCGCAACCTGGTCCGCCTACTGGGCTTCTGCCACGAGGGCGCGAACCGCCTCCTCGTCTACGAGTTCATGAGCAACGGCTCCGTGGCGGACCTGCTCTTCAAGGGCGGCGCGCCGGCGTGGCCCGACCGGCTAGGCATCGCGCTGGACGTGGCGCGGGGCCTGCACTACCTCCACGACGAGCTCGACAGCCGCGTGATCCACTGCGACGTGAAGCCGCAGAACATCCTCATGGACGCGGCCGGCACGGCCAAGATCGCCGACTTCGGGCTGGCGAAGCTGCTGCAGCCCGACCAGACGCGCACCTTCACCGGCGTCCGCGGCACGCGCGGGTACCTGGCCCCCGAGTGGTACAGGGGCGCCGGCCCGGTCACGGTGAAGGCGGACGTGTACAGCTACGGCGTGGTGCTGCTGGAGATCGTGACGTGCAGGAGGAGCATGGAGATGGAGGAGGCCGGCGAGGAACGCACGCTCATGGAGCTCGTGTACGAGTTGCTGCTTAGAGGTGAGGTGAAGAGGGCCATGAACGGCGACGAGGTGGTCGACGCGGCGGCTGCGGAGCGGGCGGTGAAGGTTGGGATGTGGTGCGTGCAAGGAGAGCCTGAGTCGAGGCCGTCCATCAAGAACGTCATCTTGATGCTGGAAGGACATTTGGAGGTGCCATTTCCGCCGCCTCCGGCTTCTTATTGACGTGTGTATATATATGATGATAGATAAATGCAGCTAGATTTAGTGCCATGTTGTGACGCCCCAAAATCAGACCGTGTACAGTAATCATACACGCAAGGTACACGATCGAGATCAGGGACTCACGGTGAGATATCACAACACAACTCTACAAATAAAATAATACAAACTGTTTAATACAAGCCAGGGGTCACGAGTGCTCGAATACAACAGCTCGAGAGCACAAAGTTAGTGGAAGCAATAGTATCTGGGTACAGACACAAGGATACAAGGTTGCCTTAAGAAGGCTAGCACAAAAACAACAACGATCAAAAAGGCGAGGCCTCCTGCCTGAGAACCTCCAAACTACTCCTGGTCAAAGGAGAACTCGACGTCGTAGAAGAGATCGGGGATCTTCACGTTGCGGTGGTAGGCATCGGGGAACTTCTGCTCCTGGACTCCAAGGCTTCAACGTCGACTGCAGCGGCCGATCAGGCAAAACGAAAAGGGGAAATAAAGTAAGGGTGAGTATCTAGCATACCCGCGAGTTTTACGTCCGCTACTAAGCATTTATGCATTTGTATCAAATGGAAAGGGGGGCTGTATATAGTGGACTGCAAGGTAGAAAATCAGAATAAGGATAAGAAGCTAGGCCTATCGAAGACTAGCATCTTCCAACAAGTCTTGAAGCATGAGGTAAGGATCAGCCAACAGTTTAATACAACAGTAATGAAAGTAACAATGCAGCAGAAGTTGCTGCCGCATTGTATAATAATAAGTTGTAATTATTAATAATATCAATGCCTCCGAGATCCCCTCCCTCGACATCCCCGCGAGGGAGAAAACCCGGAACTAACAGTTTAATAGTAGTAGTTTGTAGTGGTAGGATCTGGCTTCAGCATAAAGCGTCTTGTTACCGTGGACACGGCTATCCGAATAGATTATCATCCCTGCAGGGGTGCACTAGTGTGACACTACACGCTCGGATCTCCAGGGTGGCGTACACCTGGTTAGGGAGCACCCCACCGAGGCTATCCGACACAACGCAGTCCATCCTAGGGCTCATCAGAGAGGTCCCCGCCGGTCTACAGCCCTAAGGGCAAGGGGGTCATGGGCCTATCACCCCTCACTCTCCGGGTCGTTGCGAGGAGGGTGAATTCCAACGCCGCAGCGCGATCCGTCCCTTTCGCAATGCTGAACTGGATGTCTTTCAGAGCTTTCGAACGAGGCTACATTGCGGAGGCGCCCAAACACGTAATCCCACGTATAGGTAGTACGTACAAGCCAAAAGGCTACTCAAGTCATCCGCCGAACCCGTTAATCATTTTATTAGTTTTCTGACGAGACAACCGTTATCGTTGCCCCTTATTGAATGAGTCGCGGACAACGACAGCAGTCAGGACCACCAGTAACGTCGGTGCCTGCCCTGTCGTCCCACCAACTCGTGCGGTTACCAACAAGGTGAACCATCTCCTTACCTTGTCTCGCGTTTGCTCTTTGAAGAGCTCGACTTTCGTACAACAGGATACCTGTCGGTCACGAACAGTACCAGGCCCGCCGCACACCGGTGGAATACACCTGACCTGTCGTTCCGCTAAGATACCCTGCGTGGGCACCGTTGGGTCACCCGACTCCTTACCTGTAAGGACACCAATTGATTCGAGTGCCTACCTTCAAGTAAAACCAGGAGGAATCACCCTCGATGGTACACTTGAAGAGGTTCGACAGAGACATCAGCGGAATGAACTAAAGAGGAATATTCTCGTATCACCCCGATGGTGCCGAGACACCAGCGGAATGAACTAAAGAGGAATACCCTCGTATCATCCCAGTGATGCTACGCTACTGAGTCGACGAGAGTGAAATACGAGTCCGTCCACTCGTAAGTCAAACTCGAAGCGACTCGGCAGAGTCTCGCCGTTGTAGGTTCCCTAGGGCGTCTGCATTGATCCGTACCTGTTGCAGTTATAATAATTGTAATATATCGTTTCCGCGATCACTCCCAGAGTGATCACGACCCGCTATTCTAAACCTAGCTAACAATGCGCAGGGTTTACTGCTGAATAATGCATAAGTAATAATAGGCAGCATAGGATTAAAGGAAGGTACATCAAGGGGCTACAATGACAGGCTATGCAATGAATAGGATTGTGATCGTAGCAGCAGCAGTAACAGTGCCTAGTGCAAGAAAGTACGGAAAAGATAGGCGATATCTAGGGAAGGAAATGGCTCTGCTTGCCTGGAAGCTCGACGGTAGGGGTACGGTCGTCGACGAAGTAGTCGTACTCAGCAGCGGTGTAGTCGGCGACAGCGTCGGGGTCTATCGGAGAATAAAGGGGGGAGAAACAATAAATACACAACAATAATAGCAATACAAATGCAAGACATATCAGATACAAAGCAACGGGGCTCTAACGCAGTGTTAAGTATTTTTAGGCGGAGCGGGAATTTATCCGGGGATGACTCATCAGTACCGGTTGATTACCAGAAAGATGATCCGGAGGGGGAAGGTTCCATGTCTGCAATGTTAGAGACTTCTGACAGACATGTGGATATCGTATCTGTGTTAGTTGATTCCTTCTGAGCAACTTTCATGTTCAGAATATTTTCATCCGGCAAAGTTTTACCGTCACTGGGAATTATCGGATAGTGCAATCGGAGGAGGAATGGCTCGTGTTTGGTATGATAGACGGGTGTGGTGGGCATACTGGTACTGTATTCGTATTCATTGTATTTTTCTGGTCAAGTTTGATATATAAATTATTTTCATCGGAGTTACAATTTAAAAGATATTCAATTTCAAAGTTTAAATCTTTTTAATCATTTCTGGAATTTCTTTTAATATTTAAATCAACATTATCTATAAGTCTATCCAAAACAGTGCACTGACATGCGGGTCCCACATGTCATAGACAATGCTAAAAAAATGATTTAACTTAATCAAAATATCCTCGGGGGAGGGGCACTTGTCATTGCCACATCTCCAGTTTTCCCTGAATTTGGCTAAGTCTGGAATTGCTCAGTTTTAACATCCATTATACAACTTCGGGAGGCTATGGTTTGGTGTTCTGCTTATCTGCCGAGTTAGTGCCTTATATCAAGTCGAAACAATTTTTTATGACCTCGAATCTGGTACGGAAGCCAAATTTAATAGGGTTCATTTACTTAATTAAAACCTTGCCAGAAAAGTGCTACATAATGATATTTTCAGAATCTGATAAAATTGGCGTTTTGTGATTTTTATAGCATTTAATCCGTGCATTTTTTAAGTTGGTCCAATGAAGCAAATCAAATTTAGTTACGTCTACTTTATGTTCATACAATTTTTATCTACATTAAAATTTGTTTGCCAATTGTTTTACTACTGTCAAATTGGGTACTTAGTGTAGCATTGTAACACAACATTTTCCAGTCCTTTTACAGTTAACAGAAATCTGCAGTTTGTAAGATTCGTAGCACCCAAACCTGGAACTAACTGAAATTGTTCCAACGGAACAAAGGAAGCTGGTTACATCAAGTTGTTGTTCAAGCCATTTGTAGCCATGTTAAAAATCTGTTCTGCTCTAATCTTGCTGTTGTTTTGTTGCAAAAAAATGAGGGTTTAGTGCATCAGTGTAACAGCAGCAAGCAAAGCAGCACAGCGAGGGGAGACATCCATCAGCAACAGCAAGACGCGAGGCTGGCCACGGGCGTGTGGCATGCGCAGGGCGCGGCCAGGGCGTGGGCTCCAACCATGGTGACCACGGCGAGTACGGGGACGGCGGCCCACGACTACCGGTCGACGGAGGCACAAGGGGAGGCGGAGGGGGAGCTCACTGTGGGCCAGTGAGGAGCTCAGGGGAGCTGGGGCGACGGCCGGAGCCGTGGACGCGGCGGCGCGTCACGGTGGCCGGGACACTAGGCGCGGCCGAGGTCGGTGAACGCTCAGGGTAGCGCTGATGCAGGAGGTGAGCACCGAAGGCTATGGAGGTGCTTGGGGGCGTGGCCACACATACGAGCATGAGCGGCGCGAGGAAGACCTTCCGGAGGCGGCCGAGGCCACGACGGCGTCGTGCACCAACAAGCCATGGCGGCTGGGCAGCTAGGGTTGGCCGGGGGGAGAGCGAGGAGGAGCGGCGTCGGGGACTCCGTGGGGTGGAGGGAGGCGGCGTCCCGAGGGGGGCGGGGCAGTGCAACGCGGAGGCCAGGCCTGCCGGCGGCGGCCGGAACCAGGCCGGCGTAGCCGCCGCCGCGGGTCCAGTGGAAGGAGGGGATCGGGGTGGGGAGAAGGGAGATCGAGAGAGATGGGGAGGAGCCGGCTCGGGCTAGGTCTAGGGGGCAGGGGGCAAGGTGGGCTGGGCCCTTTGCCCAGTTAGGTGGGCTTGTGCCCTAGGCGTAGTATAGGATTTTTGTTTTATTTCCTTTTTCTGTTTTTCTTTTCTGTTAGTAATTTGTTTGGATAGATTTTTTTATTTTGTATTAGTTGAAACTTGCACCAATATTTCTATTACACATTGATATGCTGCTACAAAAAGTTTGGATCTAAATAAAATCATTTAGTAATTTATTTAGATAATAAATTATTAAATTGGACCTTTTAAGTTACTATTTGAATTGTTTGATTTATTCCACAGCTTAATAAATTCCCAAGGTTGGTTGAACATGGTACAGTGATTATTGTGCAATTAACAAAATTGGTTGCACAATTTTAGACAAGTTTTGTTTACCACATTGTTTTGGAATTTTTAATTGGGTCAAATTTTTAACAAGCTTTGATCAAGGTGATCATCATAAGTTAATCAAGGTAACTTGGCATTAACCAACAGGAATTACTGTTGGTGAAAACCGGGGCGTTACACATGTAATGCTGCATCAGCCATAACGAGATTCTTTACAAATAGTTTCTTCCATGACCGCCGGAACGGTGAAAAAATACACATCAATTTTTCTTAATAGACGCACGAGCTATACAAGAATTGATCAAGCGGCCAATGCCTGGGAGATGGCAGGACTAACCTGGCATTAACATTTGTGACGCAAGGAAATTGAACCTTCTCTTCTCAACACGCGGTATGTAACTCTGGAATTTGGAGTGGCACTGTGCAAGTTGTATGTAACTGTGACTGTACGGTGTGAAGCTATATAAGTTGCGCGGTTCCGAACGGGTTGGCCTGTGCGTGCATTCCATTTCCGTTTGCTGCCGGGAAAGGGCCGAAGCCGGCATCCAGGAAGGGGTTTGGCACAGGTGCTGTGCCCGCATGCTGTGGGTGCGCCTGCGACGGTGGTCCGAAGGGATTTGGTTGCATCTCCATGGCGGCCATTTGAACTGATGGTGCGGAAGCTACTTGGTTCGACACCGCGAAAGGATCACTCGCCATGAAGGGATTGTGAGGTACTGAACCGTATGGCATCTGTTGCTGCATCTGCCTGTAGGTTCCATCGTCGTACACGCTGTCCAGTGTTAGCTTGTCGAATCCACCGCCCTGCAAGCAGGAATAAGAGTGACAGTTTCACAGTCAGACGGATACACAGAGATAATTAAAGACATTATAACTTTGATAACGGGAAAATATGATCGGTGCAAGAATATTAAGCTTTGCTGGACACCAGTAACCCCTATGGTTACAATTTACAGCCCTACTCAGACCAAAACTGCAACAAGCTTGCCGGAAATCAATAGCGGTGGCATAGAAGCCTAGCAGGTTCCGGATCAAAAACTGAACATAGAGGCAACCAACAGGAAGGTAAATATACTCAAGAGAAAGGGTAAAGACACCAACCAAATTACTATCCACAGCCAGTGAATTGGTGTTGCCACTCGAGGTTGTGACAAGAGCAAGTTCCCATCCCGTTGGATCAAATGCTATATCTTGCATTGTAGCTGTGCTAGTTGTTGAAGTATTTACACCTGTTGCATTTATGCAGCTAATCGTCAGAATTACTTAATATCAGATTCATGTCAGACATCACTATGAATTGAATAATGACTAATTACCCGCCGGAGTAATAGCCAAGGCCAAAGCATTGCTTTCCTCTATAGCCGATACACTAGGATTTGGATCACTTAATCCCTACGAGCAGACATGACATTAGATTGTGAAAAATGCACAGGTGTACAATTCAGTAAGTGATCTGTTTTACTTAACAGTAAATGACATTAGATTGTGAAAAATGCACAGGTGTACAATTCAGTAAGTGATCTATTTTACTTATCAGTAAATCACCGGTATCTGCAACCCTGGTGTTGGGAGGAGATGAAGCTACTTCAGTTGAAGATGGTACTGGAGCAGGTTCTTCCACTTGCGGAACTTCCTCCTGAACAGGAACAGGCTCTTGAACTTCTTCTGATTCTTCCGGTTTGTATGTCAGAAGAAGCCTCTCAGGCAATTCCTGATGAAATAACAATTATGCAAAATTAAGAAAACATTCTAGCCATCAATAGATTGTTTAATTGGAAAAAGTCAACAAGTGATTGTTTCATAGTGGTGACACAATGGTCAGTACAGAACCTATTAAAATTGCTAACAGTGTCACTTTGATGGTAACAAATACTCTCTCTGTTTCAAATTAGATGACTTCCATTTCTCTACATGTCTAGATACTCATGCAGAGAAATGGAAGTCATCTAATTTGGAACGGAGGGAGTACATGTTTCTATTACTATAGCAATGAAAGAAGAATGAACAAGTTAACAAGATTGTAGTGAAGACTGAAATAGCTAGATCTTAACTAACCAAGGGGTCCTTAATTGGAACCATACGTGGAGCCTCCTTCACGTACTCTTCCATGGTTGAAAGGAATGTCTGTGGTGGCTGAGAACAAACAAAATCAAAGTGAGTGCAGTGATATATCGGATAATACACAATTGAAACTTAGACCATAAACACAAAAACTCACCTCCCTCAAAGTGGGAAACTGGAAATTTCTTGCGAGTTCTAATCCCCGGCAACTTTCGTAGAAATCAGATAGGTTTCCAGCCTGAAGCATCCAAGAAAAGTTGCTCGATAAAAATACCAAAATAACCACAGATAATTGCTATCATCTGGATCCTCTACGATCTAAGATAAATTTTAGGCTGCCGCCCTACAGATTTACCTGCTGGCCAGCCCTCCTGTATATTTCAAGGGCTTTAAGTGCTTCATGCCTTGGCATCTCGAAAAACTACACAGTTGTTCAGCAAAAAAGGATGAAAAAATGCACGATAAATTTACCTTACCAACAAGAAAAATAATTTACCTTATCAACAAGGTTGATAATTCCGTCGTTTATCGCGCAATAAATTTTGAAGCTTTCCTTAAGGATCTGTGGGAAATAAAGGCATCCACTCAAATTACCAAGTTAACAACTAATGAGGCATGTTGTTCGAGAAAATACAGGAGTCATTTGTCCATTCATGTTGCCTATTTGAACAGAATGCTTTCCCTCATTGGATAAGGTGTGCTGAGTCAAAGTACAAAGTACAGATGTGAAATTGTGATTAATTTTTTGTAAAAGGAACAAAAATCGTTTTAAACAAGATGGCGTGTAATTAAATGAACAACTTGGCCAGTAGAAATTTCTGTGAATGTGCTAAGGAATTATGAGTACCAGCTAACTGCCTAACGGTAATGTTACTAGAAATGTTAAACCATAAATTGTTAGAAAAGAAATAGAGCATGTTATGTTATTGCATAAATTGTGCCCTTATACAGAAAATAAAGTGGCATATGGGAGGAAAGGAACTACTCAATCATAACACCACCAGCACACATTATTCTCTGTTCAGATAAACTATGAAGTACCCAAGGCAACCAAACAGGTTCAAAAAAATCCATTTCCAAGGTAAATTGAAATATGATTTTCAGATTGAATAAAAAAGGTGAAAAGTGATCACTAAACAATAAATCTTACAAGGGCTAGAGCATATTGCACCAAATAATTGGTATTCGCAGCTCCTTCTGGCTGCATAAGAGAAGGAAAAGACATGTCATGTTCTTTCCATAAAAATAATGAAGGAGAAACGGATTATCCAAAATATTCATTTCTTCAACTAATCCAGAGTAGTGGATGGTAGGTATAAGAGAGAATCACCTGGCATCCAATAAGTCGATATAGTAGCTGCTGCAGTGCTGGCATCTGCTCCAGCAAGGCCTGAGAATCTAATTCTCGGGTTCGACTGTGCGCCTGAAAATAATTCATCTAATGTTAAGCTAAAGCAGTACCAGCAAGGTACTCAACAGATAATAACTCAATTCTTTTACATAAGTTCACCACTTTGATCATAACCCTTAAACCTGATTTTATTACATTACGAAATAAGAATGCAAATGCTCAAACCTTTTCAGGCCCTTGACCTTGCTTGGGCAAACGCTCAGCTTCAATATCATACTTCAAGATCCTGAAGCATTGCAGTCTTTCCTCCAAAAATAATCCGTATGTACGAACCCATGAAGAATAGTCCCAAGCTGGATATAAAATCAATATTAGAAAGGAAATTTAGCATGCAGAATGTTGAGCTGAACAAGGCATGATGTCATGCCGAATAGAGAAATAGAAATACTGACCAATAGGACTGGAGTTATCCTTGAAGTTAGATAACTGCAAAATCTGGACCTTTTGTGTAAAGTTAAGAAGTTCTTCCCGGAAGGTAGGATCACCATCCCGGAGGAGTCGATGGATCACCACAAGTGTCTTCAGTGCAACCTGCATAGTGCGTGAAAATGCATGCTAAATTAGTTGGCTCCCACAATGATGGACAAATTCTTCACCTATCAAGTTAACTGAAAAGATGTAAAACACTACAAATGTTGCTAGAATTTTTTTTGAGAACTAAAAATAACTTTGAGGTTATTTCTGCTAAAGTAATTGAAAGAAAAAAAAGGTAGCAGAGCAAAGCATGATTGGCTGAACATGATTCCTCTTCAACATGTTTAAATTTACCTATCAAGTTAGCAAATAAAATATATTCCAGCATAAGCACTTAATATGCTACAGTACATAACATCACTGGATTGAGGACATGAAAGCTAACCCAAGAAAATACAGAAACTACGAAGACAGGAAAATTAAATGAATTATGTGTGTGTAACAGCCCACATGTAATAAGCTATCAACACCATGTAATTATTTTTCCTCTGTTGGACTTGTAACTTGGCATGGTGGAGGTTTATGTCATTTCATGTGGTGATCTAAATTGGCATGGAGTTTGGAGCCATGTTGGGTTGGTTTCTTTTGCATCCAAAGTGGCTCAAGAAAGGCAGTCAGAGATTTTTCCTTGTCACTTGTTCACTCCTCTTGATCCCAATCTTGGCCAAGCCTTTTCTTTTGCCTTTGCAAGGGTTTTAAAACCCTCAAAGTATTTTTGACTTCATCACAAGCAGAAGCTCTAGTTCAAATGGTTTTTGAAATTCAAATGAGCTCACATTTTGTGGTTGCCAAAAATGCCCAAGCCATTTTTAGAAATTCAGGAATAATGCAAGGATAATTCCACATATTTTTATGTGAATTTTGCACTTGTATTTAATCCAGAATTAACCCCTTTTCCTTTTCTGTTTTTGGTAAATGGAAAAGTCCAGCAACCTTTTCTCTCCTCTGCCCCAGGTCATACTGGAGGCCCAGCCCATCTCCCCGCAGCCCCGCAGCCCGGCTGGGGGCCTTTCCAGCGAAGCGTTACGCGGGAGGCACCCTGGCCGCCCGATCCAGATCCAAGGGAGGGGACACGTCGCCTTTCCACCGTGGAGAGGTCCCCTCCCCCCTCTTCTCTCACACCGGCGAGCGGCATCGACGTCGACGCCTGCCGACGTGGCTGGAGGCCGCCCCTCCTTATAAGCAGCCTCCTGGAGCCGCACGAACCCCCCTAGGGTTCCGTTCCCCCAGCGATTCCCCCCTCGCCGCCGCCGGGAGAGGTTTTCCCCCTCCGTCCTGTTTCAGCTCTGTTCCGGTGAGGTTCCGACCAATTCGCCGCCGCCTCGTGATCTTTCTCCAATTCCGTGGCTTCACGCCGTCGTGATGACCTTGTGTGTGCGTTCCTTTCTTCAGAAGCGTGCCAGGAGGAGCAGGACGCCCCCGCGCCGTGGATCCCCGCCGCGGGCCGTCTTCTTCCTCGACGCCGACGGCGACGTCTTCCTCCTCTGCAGTGGGGCTGGGACACACTACGTGACCCACGAGGTGAGCTCAAGCCCTCAGTACCTCCCGTAGATTCGTGTAGGTGCGTGTACGCGCTAGCTGTAGGAGGCCTGCCGCTCGGTTCGTCGCCGGCGAGGAATCCGTGACCACCGTGCCGTGGTGCGTCTCGGGCGACCTCACGCGTGCTCTGGGAGTGTCCAGTGCACGTCTTTGGCGCCAAAGGAGCCCCCTTTCCGTGTTCTCTTGCTCTGAGTTGCGCCGCGTCTGAACTCTGCAAGTTGCTGACGGTCAGATCCGCCATGGTTCAGGCGAGCGTAGCCTCCCCTCCGGTGAGGGTTAGATCCCGTCCAGGGCACCTACGGATACGTGGGACTGCCCTCTTTCGATTGCCGTCGACGCTGTGTGCAGAGAAGCCGTGTGCTCGACGCCGGCGTCGTCTGAACTTGGCCGCGCCGCCTCGTTTCAGTGAGGTTCAGAGATGCGTCGCCGCCGTCCTGTTCCCGGTTGGATTCCGGCGAGTATAGGTCAGGAGTTGACCCTTAGAACACCCCTACGCGTAGCTGGCACTGCAGGCTCGAGGTCGATGGTAGCAGGAGACCTAGCGGTGGCCGGAGGCAGATGCGAGGCTCGCCGGAGTTTGAACTCGCGCCCAGGTTCAGAAAGCTGCTGCTTTCTTCAGTCTGGACGACAGGGACGAACACCTCACCTTCTGAGTGATAGTGTTATGTTCAGATAACGTTTCGAGGCGCAGTGGTAGCGAGCAGGGGAGCGAGCAGCGCGTCGTGGGTTCGATTCCCCGTCGCCCCCCTTTTTTTTTGATTAATTGAGTGGCTGACGTCCGGAGCCCGCTTGTCAGCGAGCCAGGCCGCGTGGGCTGAGCCCATTGCGGGCCAGAGAGCTGGCACGGGCCGGTTTCGCCCGAAACCAGCCCATGGGGGTTGTTTCCTGTTTTTTTTCTTTTTGTTTCTTTTCTTTTTCTTTTATTTCTTTTCTGTTTAAATTCAAATTTGAATTTGACTCCAAATTCAAATCTGTTTTTGAACATCCTTTGCAAATAGGGGCATGCCTTATATGTTTTTGGGGTAGCTTGAGCTACTGAACCCCATGGTGGGGTCCATTTTTGCATCTGACCCCTTCTAAAAATTGAAGTATGGTCATTTTGCAAATAAGACCCTTTTTCCTTTTCTTTGTTTTTGGTAATTGGTTTAAATTCTAAATTGCCCATGTCATATATGATTTTTGGGTAGTTTCACACAAGGAGTTGCATGGTGATGCTGATTTCATCATCTGAACCTTTTTCAAAATTCATGAGGTGCAATTTTGCACCCAGCCCCCTGAACTTCAATTCAACTGGAGACATATCATATATATTTTTGGGGTGCTTTTCTGCAAGGATTTCAGCAGTGATGTTATCATGATGTGTTGTGCAACTTTTGAGACAAGGTGTGATCACCTGGTTCAGAAGTTTTTCAGATCTGTCTGTCTGCAACATTTCAACTTCAGTGCATTTGAAATGTTGTTCATCTGATCTTTTCTAGTCTGTTTCAAGACATCTTCTTCTTCAAGTCAGCCCCTAGCATATTGTCATATGCATAGTGACTGACCTCAAACCTTTGTTGCTCCTTCCTGTGTGTCAATTTCACCGACACTACTCCGTCTTCGGAATCATTGTTTTACTTTCATGTTATTTAAATTCTTGTAATGCTTGTTGATCATGCCATGCTATCATGCTAATTACACCTAAATCAAGGCTCAGACCAAAGCCATTACAATGTAAATAAATGCATATGGAAGTGATGACCTGTCGTCATCACCTTCATTTAAACTTGACTAGACAGGGTCATATCATGTAAATAAAGCTTGAACATGCCATCCTTGTTTGGGTTGCATCAATTGATTACTTGTGTGCCTTTTCCCTGCCGGTACCTTACGTTAGCACCTGAGACCGCCGAGGAGACTTACGTGGAGCTGTCCGACACCGAGCCCGAGAGTACCGTGGGTGCTGCTTCGACTACCTTACCAGGCAAGGGGGAGATCTGTGTCATTACTTTATAACTTTCTGCTCATGCCTAGCTATAGATTTAGAACGTTGTTGCTTGATCCTATCCACCTTATATGCCATGTTGAAACCCATACAGCCATGATCCCCACATCCCAGCAAACCATTGTTCTGCTAAGTTACTGCTGCTCAGCCACTGCTTAGTATGGATAGAGAACTTGCTGCTTACCTTATATATTATGGTTGGGATATCATGCTATAAAAGAAGTTAGTTGATATTTATTATTGTTAAACGATGTTAATTATATTTTGACGAAAGGTGGAAGGCTGGACTATTCCCGTCTGGTGCTTTGTTCCATTTGAGTCACCTAGGACCCGAGTTCCGGGTATTGTGTTTCTTGACGAGCGTGCCTAATCGTGTGTGGGGTTTTATGGGGCCCCCTTGTCTTACCTACCTAGCTTCTTACAATTCTAGTGGTGGCCCGAGCTGATTTACATTTGCTTCGCGCGTGTGTTGGTTGGTACCCCAGCTGTTTACAAAACAAACTGGGCCAGTGGAGCATAGTTCTCTGTTGGTCCACCTGATCAGCTAGGACCCGGTCTCATAGGAGAACTAACCGGTAATCCGACCTGCGTCATACGGGAGAGTCCGATCCGAGAGCGTGGCCAGCTTGAGGTTTGGGTGTCGACTCCCCGGGGGCCACCCGGAGTTGTGCGTTGTTAGTTAGAGGGATTCTGACGTTCCGGAGTTTCAGGCGCTTACCTAGCCAAGTGGAAACCGGGCGTACATGCGACGTCTATAATGGACAGTTGGTACACCCCTGCAGGGTAAATCTTTTCGAAAAGCCGTGTCCGCGGTTATGGACTACTTGAGACCTACTCCTTGTTCATAGAATAACATCAATTGAAATCATGTTATAAAACTTGACAAACCGTGTGTGTGCCTTGGTTGTCTTTCTTCGTCCAGGGGGACCGAGAGAGAAACGAGGTTGTGTTATGTTTGCGTAAGTAGGTGGATAGCCGACTTACGACACGTTGTCAACGTAACTTCTTGGATCTCACATCTATTCTGATAGAACGTGTAGCCACCATATATGCTAGTACGGCTGCAAACTGTCTATATCTTTACCTTACCTGTAGCGTTAGTTATTCCGTAATAACATGTTCTCACCCCTGTTTACTTTTCCGCCTTTACCGCTTTGCCTGATCGGCCGCTGCAGTGGACTACTACCTCGACCCCAGCACTGGACGATACTTCGTGGAGGTGCCCCCGAAGGATGACGACGAGTACGACTACATCGACCAGTAGGATCCTTAGTTGGGCTCAGACGTTCCGTGGGTGGATTTATGTGTAGCCCTCTCTAGGGCAATTTGGATCTTGACCGTACTCGGTCCCTACTATGCTTCCGCTTGATGTATTGATGTACTAATCAGATGTACTCTTGGTGATGTTATACATTTTGACAGTGGCGTTGTATGCCCTGCTCTATTTTATCTTCTTATGTATTTTCCTTTCTTAGAGTTATGCTTGTTTACCTGTTGTCGAGAATCCGGCAGCGACACGAGTGCGAGTGTCGTGCGCCGGTGGCGTTTGATGCGCTCCTAACTCCGACCGGACGCGAAAGCGACTAGTTAGAGTTAGTACCGCATCAGGGGCCTTACAGTGTGCATGTTAGGTTTGAACTAGGCAACTCACAGCTTCAAGGTATAAGCTATTTCAGCTATGTACTGTGCATGCCAGATAACCATGTAAGAAAATTTCATTGGTACATGGTAGTGCAATGAAGACTGACGATCTGAATTAGAATTTCACAGACATCAGCGCAAAGTATGGGGCCCCTGACCCTCGTTGCTTTGACTTCTGATGGCACAAACAGTTTTGGACATTTTCATGTATATTCATCTTTTTGTGGTGGGAAATTGGCAATGAATATGCAATGCAATACGAAGAAGAAACATAAGGAAATTAAGTTACAAATAACCAAACCCAGATGCTGTAGTTTCCAACTCGGCTATATAAACCGTATTTTGTGAAGCCGTTTTCTGACCAAATTGTACAGTTGTTGGCCACACTTCTGGTTTCAGGTTCCAAATCAACCAATATCATCAATCAACCGTCAGTACAAAGTGGGACCGCTCTGGAGGTCATACGTAGCAATATGATGGTATTCTCGATGCCAAATTTAAACAAATGATGTATCAATCTGAAAATAAACGTATATCTCTATCGCATTAGATGACCAAGTCGATAGCGCCCAATTTAGGTTCAACAGGCAGCAGTTGGACAGATTGTTTTTTTTTTGGAAAAAGAGGATAACCCCGGCCTCTGCATCAGAATGATGCATGCGGGCATATATTATTAAAATTGCAGAATTCAGCAGCTGAACAGCCGAACAACAGGCAGCAGTTGGACAGATTGGTTAATGACCACATTTGGGGATACTGCACAGATTTCAACCTTATGCAACAAGCCATTTAACCGGAAGGCCCTCGTAATTATCCAAGATGTGCCAAACATATCAAATGAATGGAAAAAGATCTTCACAGGCGAAGCAAGTGCACAGGAGAAAAAGACCAAAGGTGCTTACGATCCAATTCCGGGTCTTAGTGAGGCGGCGGGCAAGCGCATGGATGCAGTAGGCGACGTCCGCTTGGGGCCTGGCCATGGACGAAGCCGACACAATCTCTGCAACACCAACACCACCTGAACTGATCAAACACCAAACCCAACCTCTTTCCCACTGCTCAACCCAGCACACACTAGATTGAGCGATAAACATAAGAAGAACTAGGGTGTGCGAGAATCGATCAACATACTGCGCAGGTGGCGATCCTTGGGCGGGCACTCCACATGGTTCGTGGCCTTGACGATCGCCACATCCAGATCCTATTAAAAAACAAAACAAATCTCAGCGGAGTACGAACCACAGATCCAAAGAGCCTGCGCGCAACCGTACTCCTCGCCTCGGACAGTTGGGGAAATGGGGGGAGAAGCGAGCAAACTTAGCGGCCGGAGACGGCGAAGGGAACCTTGAAGTCGGAGTTGAGGCTGGCGAGGCTGACGGTGGTGGTATCCTTGAGCGCGCCGTACGCCTTGCGCCAGCTCGGCAGCGCCGACATTTCGCCGCTGCTCCCTTTGCTCCTCGTCGTCGGCTGCCGCCTCGCCTCGGTTTTTATTTTCGCCTCGTTTGGTGGCCTGATTCACTGGGCGTTCCTCCAGTCCCCGTGTGTGCGTTGGTGCATCCAATTCGACGACGCACGGAACAGCCGAAATAAATGGTGGGTTCCTTTCTTGTACGCTGAGATGCCGCCTACCAGTGAAGCAGATGGCGCGTTTCCCACTCTTCAGTTTTCAACTTTTCATTCACACCTCATATTAAATTAAGAGAATATAAATATATTTTTAGAACCGTTTTGGTTCTGGGGAGCATATGCTTCTGAAACGAGATAAGAGTATTTATTCAATGAAAAATACAAATTTTTCATGTGAAACGAGATAAGAGTATTTCGTAAATTTCTATGTTAGTGTAGCAAACATGTTCATGACAATTTTCATGTGAAACGAGATAAGAGTATTTCGTCGGTGAGAAATACAAAATTAAGTGTAATATTTAGTGTTTGGCTTGATTTTTTTTGCACGGATCAAACTACTAAACCTTTCCACGTATGTAAGTAGCATTTAAA
Source organism: Bromus sterilis (assembly GCA_950022295.1). NCBI lineage: Eukaryota > Viridiplantae > Streptophyta > Magnoliopsida > Poales > Poaceae > Bromus > Bromus sterilis. The sequence goes on along the minus strand of OX465597.1, from coordinate 313,823,805 downwards.
TGTGACCATAGAAATATCTTTTTTTTAGATTTTTAACATAAAAAAAATGGCATGAGCATATGTTGCAAGGGAGTCAAATTGGATTTCCTGAACATATATACTATCGTGACACCCCTACGATAGTATCATTTTACATTGCCGGGACAGCTGTTCCAAACCTATCGACTAGGAGGGGTAATAAAAACGGAGGAAATGAAGACAAGTTGACAGGTGGAGGGGAAGAAGTGAGAAGAAACAAGGGGGCATGAAGTGTCAAGGCGAAGGAGAAATAAAGGAGGAGCTTGTTCAATGTGCACAAAAGAGGAAGACGTCGATGATAGTTTTAAAATTAGATTTTCAAAAAGCTTTCGACAAGGTTAGTTGGCAGTGTATTTTGGATCTATCGTGCATCATAGAGGCTTTGAACATTAACAAAAATGGGTTGATTGGATTGCATCTAGCCTAAAATCAACTCGCAGTTGCCACATTGCCAGTCTCCATATAACATATGTAGTGCGTTGGATATGAAGGTTGTCGAGGGAACACGCAAACACAAAGTCGACATAGATGTAACCTCCATATCATGCAACTCACTCGTTAGTGGAATTTTTTTTCTTAATCTTCAATACATATATGTTCAGTTAAATCAAAAACATTTAGTTGAACCCAAGCATGACAACAAGGTCTTGGATGACCAGGAGCACGATAGCGAGGGCGGGGTACTGATTTCAACGGTGATGACTCGATTTGGATGATGCCGCTCAAAATTATGGAAGTGGATAATGAATGTATCCCATGGATTCTCTGTTTTTCACAATTTCAAACAACGACGTGATTTCATTCCTTCACACATCACACCTCCCGTCATGGAGTCATCGATTTGTTCCCACCTAATGGTAAAATGCTAACCATTTTGGGTTTATGGTTAAAGAAGAAGAAGAAGAAAAAGAAAACAAGGGTTCTATTGAATTTCAAGTATTCGTTTTCACCAATAAGATACGAAGACTTGTTTCGCATTTGGAACTATAAAAAATTTTCATTTGAAAGAGGTCTACGAAGACTTATGGGAAAACATCGATGCCTGCACTTGCTAGAAGGGAAGTCAGTGCTTTATAGTTGCAAGAAGTGGGTGGTGGGGTTAAAGTGATGATAGAATTGTCGCGGGCAATTGCATGAGGTGAGGAGGAAGGTGAAACTTTCTTCCGGTGCGAGCGGTTGGCGGATGATGCACGCTCCAAATCAGCGCTCATAACCCCAAATTATGAAGGCTTGTGGACTTGATATTAAGTGCCCTTCATAAGTTATGGTAACTAAAAAAATACCCCACGCGTTGCAGCGAGAATCCATTCAAAAAATAAATTGTATAAATCAAAAGGCATATAAGCAAACAACATGGACTTGTATAAAGAAATACGTAAGATTCAATTTATCAAAATAGTTGAGATGCTAAATTGAATTGATGTGAAATTATCATATAGTTTACGAATATAAATTGGCGATGTAGACAATTGGATGAAGAAAATATATGATGTGGACATTTTTCATGTAAAGATACACTGTTATAAATAAATGTTAATGGGACGACATGGAGATTTGAATGGCTAATAAAGTGGATGATGCGGATAGATTGCATGTAGAGATAGACTAACATTAATTACAGTTAATGGGGTTTTGCTTTATAAGAAGTATAGATTTGGGTTGTATGATGATTTTGTTAAAGTACTATTTTGGTCTAAAATCATTATATTACCGGTTATTATGATGATCAAGCCAATATACAATTTTGCTATATTTGCTCCAAGTACCCCCTTTGTTTTTGTTTACTCTGCGTATTAGATTTGACAGAAGTCAACACTACAAGAAATATGTTAATACATGACGGATTTCGAATGACGGTCCTGAAAACCGTCGTCTATTGACCAGTTGAACCTAACCAGATCTGAACATTTTTTAAAATAAATTCTCCAAACCGTCACAGATGGTTCTTGCTGATGTGTCACGCTTTTATTATTTGTTTATGTTGTTGAAACTGCATTCTGATTGGTTCATTGACCTTCCCACGGATCACGGATAAGGACCGTTGATCTCTCCTGGATCCAACGGCGGGGCACTCGCCCTTCTCTCTCCTTTCTTCCTCCACCCCGAGGCGCCGGCTGCTCTATCACCGAGCGAAACGAAGCCCCTTCCCTATTCTCCGTCGTCCCGCTTCCCGTGATCTCCGCCGTCTCCCACCTCCCCCGATTCATCAGCAGGTCGGGATTCCAGAGGCTGCATGGAAAAGGCAACGCCACTTCCAAATCTACTTTCTTCGGGTGCTAACCCGTGCTCCGCCGATCGGATCGAGAAATGTTCGGTACTCCACCGCCCCTGCCGGATCCGCCGAGCCAGTGGCCAGATCTGTCGTGGTCTCGCAGGAATCCCGCTCCTGGGTCCTCCCCTCATTCGCTACCCTTCGATGACAGCTTTGTGCTCATGTGTGACAGTTTGGATTTGTCATGGATTAACAGATTTCTTGTAGTGCAAACTTCGTAAAGTTTGACCAAATTTATAGAAAACAATATGAGCATTTACCATAACAAATGTATATGACATGAAAGTACATTTAATAATAAATCTAATGGTATCGATTAATTATTGTATATGTGAATATTTTTGTCTATAAATTTTGTTCAAGTTTATAAAACTTGATTTTGATCAAAGCTAATACTCGAAGTAATAAAAACGAAGGGAGTACTAATCAAGCTAAGGTCTCTTTAAATTGTGTCATGTAAGTCAATCCCATTCAATTGTGGGGTACGTCAGGGGGACTCACCCCCGCCTTGTTTGTTCATATTGGTGGTAGCATCCTTCAGAGATTGTGCATACAAGATGTTGTTGATGATCAGACACTGAGCTCGAATGATCCTTGATAAACTATAAAATAAAATAAAGTAAGCACTTATGAATGTAATCAGTTCTTGCAAAAAAAATTCATGGAATGACATTCGTGAAAGTATTAAAAAGAATGATGTTTGAAAATACTATTTTCAAAAAACATTGGTGTTTTTTTCCCAAGACTTTTACAAATATCATTCGATGATGAAACTTTATAAGCAGTGAAAACATTTACTGTATCAAGATTTCACACAATTTTTTCACCCTATTTTCATTTTGTTCGGATTTTACTGTTCATCCCTAGCTTAAATTTGAGCTCGGGAGGACTTTCGAGCAATGTTTGGCTTTTCTTTTTTCGTCGCCTGAACATGCACCATTCAGACATCCAACCTGATTAAGTATAAAGTACACGATCCTATTTCCATCGATTCATGTAATCATGTTTATGTTTTGTACGCCCAGAAGCATGCGGTGGTCTTGCTGTAAAGATGGCTGACAACTCAAATGACCTAGTAACCAACATGGTCCTACTATCGGAAGTCCTAGCAGGCAGCTTACATGGTTTATTTTCTTCTAGGGAAATAATCAATAAAGCTAGGTACCCCCTTTTTTTGCGAATAATAAAGCTAGGTACTCCTATTAACACGTCATTAAATATCCGAAGCTTCTTTTGCGACTTCCACTGACAATTGCACCAAGGTCAATCCCATGGAATGCCTCGCGTCATCAGGTTTATTTCTGAGATGAAAATGGTTTGGTCAGAACTCCGAAGAAAAGATGGAACGCAGCAGAACAAAGGAGGGAACGGTGGCTTCTCCCTTTCGGTCGGTCAGGCCTCAAGGGTCTCGCGCCCGGGTATCCCTTTCGCCGGCTGATTTGGATGTGAGGCGCTGCCGTCGAGTGGTTGGCGAGATCGTACACCCAGATGTTGAGGACTCTCCTTTCCCTTCCTCTCCCTTCTTTCCCTTCCTCTCCCTTCCTCCAGCGACTTGAGAGTCCGCCGTAGATCTTGTCGCCCAGCCCTCTCCCAGTGCCTTGCCGCCGGCGCTGCCGGTTGGAGGGGTCATGGGGTTGTGCGTGGTGCGTGCTTGTAGTTTTGTCTGGCTTCTTGCCGTTATGTAGGGGGATCTGGTTGCTGGTGCGCTCGGGCAGCGCCTGGCGGTCGCCGAAGATCTTCGATGCGGCGGCGACGTGGAGCCGTTTGCTGCGGGCGAGTTCTTCTCCGACTACCCATCCAATAAGCTATGTGGATCATTGGTCACCTCCTCTCCTTTTGCTGGCCATCGTGGTGATGGAAAAAAGGGGATCGGCACCGGTGAAGTTGCGTCCATCCCTTCTCTGCTGCAACAAGGATTTCAGATCCAGCAAGAAAGGAGATGCTCGCATAGCACTTCTTTCTCGTTGGGCACTTACAGATTTTCTCCAAGCTGATGGGGTTCGTGCTCACCTCGGAAGCTCTCATGACGGAGGCGGTGGCTCCCCTTTCGTCGAGCTGACGAATCCTATGGCTGAAAGGCAGCCACAAAGTATTCCTCCTATGGAGGCAATCCGCTCTCTTGCTGGTAGCCGGAATCAAAGGCACTCTCACCGCCCCAAGTGGTCAGTCCCCGGCGACGGCGAGCAGTTTCTGGCAAGAAGACGGAGGATCCGATCGCTTTCCTTTTTGGTTTCTAGGGTCCTTACTGCAAAAGTCCAGGGACTTTATTGTACCTTTCTGTTATTTCTAGGGGTCTTTCGCATGTACTGGTTTTACAACTCTGATCAATAAAGTTTATCATTTACGTTAAAAAAAATACACCCAGATGTTTATATGTTGGACGTTTACAGGCTACGCATTGTGCCCACAAGGCCAACACAGTTTTCTGTTGGGGGAAACCGACTATTGTCCCATGCGGGCCTCACCTTTTTTTGATGAGAGTTTTTTCCTTTAGGGTTTGGTTCTTTCCACTATCCTCTCCTTCTATATATTCCCATGTATTGTATGAAGAGAGATACCGATTGATAATAAATATCAAGTTCTATTATTTTTCTGTGTCCCTTTACTTTCTGCATATGTGATTGTGTCGTGTGTATGACTATTTCAACTACGTTCTCGCTCCACGTCCTTAGACCGGACTTGCCGGCAAAGATTGTGAAACACGTTATCAGCACGAGCTCCGCCAACTGATCTACCTCGAGCCTCCATCGAGCAGGCTTTGTCGTTCATCGCAGAGGTATGATCAAGATCTAATATCAAAAACGGTTTCCCTCCCCATCTTGATCCGGTTTTTGAGATTCAAATATTTTTTTATTTGAATTATTTTGCACCAACGATGAATGCTGCTCGCGAGGTCTGAGCAAACACGATGTCGCCGACTAACGTCGATGGATCTCGCAAGATGACGAGCGTTTTTGTTAAATTCATTATAGGGAGACGGTATAGGTTATGATCCTGATGATCATCGTACCGCCATGATGCATCCGTTATGCATGTGTTGTTCAGATCTATATGACAATGGCAACCGATCTGAACAAATTTGTTTTTCTTGTGTACTTCACGCTGTTATTGTACTAGTGCCCCGCTGGCCCGTGCAATTGTGAGCTACGCGTTCCCATTTACGATTCCGTTCTTTGCAATTTGTTTGTTCGGATTAGTGACAAATACCTACGGTGTGGATTTTCCTTTCGAGAACCGAGTTGACTAGCTGCCGCCGACCAATGTCAATGTTTTTGGATTCATGGGGGATTTGTTGACTACACTGTAGGGAGTCGGTACAGTAACGCGATCCAGATGATCACGGTACCGCCGCGATGCACAAGTTGTGTCACGCGTCGTCTCGATTCTAGATGAACGGACGATGATTATTGACATCCGAGTCATTTTTCAATGTCTGCGTAAAAGACGTCGTCAGCTGTTGTAGACTTGTTCGTCGTGTGTTGCCTAGGTCGGCTGAGCCGCCACGCCACATGTCAAGCCCCACACTACGTAGCGCCGTCGCGTACAAGCTGAAGGTCCAGATGGCCGCGCTTGCGCTGACAGCATCGTCGGCATCAAGAATGCCTACCGTGTGCGTCTACCCCGTTGGTTGCGACCGCAAGCCCCTCGTTGTATGCCGTCCGGGCCACTGACCTAGCTGGTTGTGCTCGCCGCGCGTTTTGCTGGCCAAGATGCCCATGGCCCTGCCGGCTATGCCTCCCGGGTATCGAGTCGTCATGACTCTGCTGGACGCGTCGTGGCTGCCCCATACTGGCGTGGTTGTTTCCGCCACACCGACGGTGACCGCAATTGTGTGCCTGCCCGCCCATGACAAAGCCCCGCTGGCCGACCGCGTGGCCGCACTATAGGCTCCACGGTCGAGCGCGCTGCCTCGCTCGACCCTCCGCCACCACCATGTGAGCTCCGCCCGAGCTCGTGGCGACGCCCAACTCGGTCCGACGACCTGAGCACCTACTAGCACCGCATGTCTGTGCCTCCATGTAACGCCTTGATGTGCTCCACCAGCGGTAAGGCCACCTCGACCCAGCATGTCGTTGGCGCGCCAAGCTGCAGTGGACGCCGCACGAACCCTAGCGACGGTCCCGTGTGGACCAACCTGGGAATGGCGTTGCAGCAGACCTAGCAAGCAAGGCTAATAAAAAAGGGAAAAGGTTACCGTCACCCGGCGGATAACATCTTGCGCGTCGGCCTTCTCCTGCGCTCGTCACGTGTCCACGTGGGTTTCTAGCATGTCGCTTAATGCCTTGGATCCCTTTGCAACGGAGGCTCTGTTGCAATGGTCCGATCGCAACAAAGGCTCTGTTGCAAAGCTTGTTGTTTCATGTGCGCGTGATTGATTTTTTTACTTGGATCCCTTTACAGCAGAGGTTCTTTTGCAATGGTCCAACCGCAACAGAACCTCTGTTGCAAAGCTTGTTGTCTCAGGTGCGTGCGATCGAGAAAAAAAATGCTTAGATCCTTGTCTCACGCGCACGTGCAATCAAAAAAATGCTTTATCTAGCGTATAAATAAAGTTTCGCAACAAGCATCATGTTGCAAAAGAGCTTCGCAACGGCATTTGTGTTGCAAAAAGGCTTCACAACATTGTTCGTCGTACAAGCACCGGGTTACAAAAAAAATCTCTGCGCACAAAAAGCTTCGCAACAAGCATTCTGTTACAAAAGAGCTTTGCAACAAGCCTCCCGTTGCAAAGAATGTTATACGTGACAGCCTAAATCCAACAACGCTTATAAAAAAATATCTGCGCACAAAAAAGTTTGCAACATGCATTCTGTTGCAAAGGAGCTTCGCAACAAGCCTCTCGTTGCAAACAAATATTCCTTTGGCATCTCCAGGGCATACGTATCTTCGGTGCAAATCGGACGATGGTGAAGCCGGCGGATCCTTTCAAAGGATCAGTCGGCGGACGCGTAGCACAGCCCAATAAAAAAGGGTGGATGGTGGCGGATGGGCGTCATCCCAGCTTTTTGGCCCAGATTCGGCTCCATGCCGTTCGGGTCGTACCTACAACGGTTGTGTGAGAGGAAATTTACATTTTAGCCATCAGATTTTTCCAGTTTTCATGCAATTTTAATTCCTGCTGAATTATTTGGCGTCTAAACTCATGGAACTGACTTTTTTTGCTGAAATTGCATGTTTAGACTCGAAATAATCTCAGAAAGTCAATTTTCACGTTTGTGATGCGCTTAACATGTTTTTGTCATTATCATGCTTGTATTACATGTTTTCATTGATAGAATTAATTGTTTAATTATTTTTAATCGCTCCGAAATCATTATTAGCATGTTCTAAATATTGGAACGTCATGTTAATGAATAAATTTGTATCATCATCACAATTATGCAATAGATTACCTGATGTAATCAAATTACCCAATGTAACAGGATTACCTGCTGTTATCTTGAAATATTTGCATAGATTGTTGATGTCCGGAATCATCACCCGGGAGATCACCAAGCTTGTCTATAATGAGCTACTACCCCACCTGATCATTGCATGTAGAAATCGTCCTCGATCGAGTCCAAGCGACTCTCGTGAATGATAGGCTTGTGAACCCAGCTGGTCCACACCATCACTATTCTATGTGGACAACACGCGGAACCGTCCTCGAGCGGAAGTTATTCGAACAGACCAGAACTTGAGGACCCAGCTGGTCCGACCACTACTACTCCTGACGAGTATGTATGGGCGTTGCCCTTCTTTAAATTCCATCTATGCGATACTTTACAAAATAAGTACACGGCAAAACAAAATGTTTCGCCCTTTTGGCACACTCTCAAATAGTTGTTGGCCAGGCTGAAATACAATATTTGCTCGCATGAGGGTATATAGTGGAATTTTGTGGTGCTACAAGTTTTGGGTTTCTACATTGTTCGGGGGACACAACATCAGTCTCGATGGTATGTACAGGGGGAGGCACCATCAGCTCCTATGGTAGAACCTCTGTAGGTGCCCATGGTAGAGCACTTTTGCCCCCGCCATGATGCCAATGAAGTGCACATGGTAGATCACTTCTTACTCGCCCCACCACACTGGGCTTGATATGTTGTTATCTTGGTGATAACCTAAGATGTGGAGAAGCTTAGTTTCCTTGAAAGCTAGGCCCAAGTCAATGAATATTCATCGACTCTGCCTAGTCTCCTAAATATTTATGATTCCTTTGGGCTTTTTGATACATGTTGGATTTTCAGCTCTAAAAGAGCAAATACTATTCATTATTTCGACGCTTGGATGATATTTGGTCATCGTTCATTAATTCCTCTATTTAAATATGATGCTTGTTATGTTCTAAGATATATGCATTTGTTTTGTAATGTTGCTACTTCCTCACTTCATTATATTCGTTAATGTAATATCTTAGAGCACGTGTGGTACCCCCAATGGAGTTAAAATGTCTTGTGGAAAACAATACACAAATACCATTTTGAGAGAGATTATGTGCTTTGATTTTAATCTCGAGGGAATGTTATGACAATCGTCGGTTGTGATCTGGCTCCGGATGAGCCACTATCACACTAACCCAAGGGAACAACTTTGATCATTAAGTAATGCATTGTTGTACCCCGGGTCACTCGTAACCTCTTATATTTCAATGATATTCACACTAAGAGTCTCCAGTTGATACCAGTGTTGTGCTGGCAAGTCTATCTCCCTAAGCGTGATAAAAATGTTAAACATGTTACTGAAAGTTTTTCCTCCATTGGACACCGGGCTACGCTACATGATAATTGTAGCACAGTTTGTGTACACTACCTTCCGAAGCCTAGAACTATCTTTCCTCTATCATGATAGATTAGGCTACTCTGTCTTAGTATGATGATGAATACAATTGACAATTGGGATGTTCATAATGTTAATATGAAAACTTCTTGAATCCTGATGATTTTATGTGCTCTGCATGCGCTACGGGGAAGTTAATCATTAGACCATTCCCTTAAAAGTGAAGGATGGAATCCCAACTTGGACACATCCAAGGGGACATATGCGGCCCAATTCAGCCCATCCCAGGGTCGTTTTGGTACTTTATGGTACGCCTTGACGCCTCTCTAAGTGGTTGATACGTCACAAACGTATCTATAATTTCTGCTTGCTTCATGCATGTTTTGTGTGATATTGCTATGATCTAGATACACTTTCATACACTTTTGATCATATTTGGACTAACTTATAAACTCGGTGCACCACAGTGTCATTTCCTGTTTTCTGCTGTTTTTCTATTTCAGGTTTCCCCCATATTAAAAATGCTCCAAAATTTCGGGAAAAATCAGATAAAAAATCAGCGTGAAGGAACCTTCCGGAATCACCTAGGTGGGCCCAGAGGGCCACCACCTGGCGCGGCCTAGGGTTTGGTCGCGCCGGGGGGCGCCTGGACCCCTAATGGCCCCCCTGGCTGCCCTCCTTCGCCTATATATTCTCTGTGACGGGCTTCTTCCGAAGACAGAACCCTTTTTCGCGATCTTGCCTCTGTTTCGCCTCCGCCGCGCTTCCAAGATCAGGAGCGCCAGCAGACTTCTTCCCGGCACCCTGCCGGAGGGAGGATTGACCTTCGGGAGCTTCCCCTCCATCATGGACGCTTCCCGGATGTGTCGTGAGTACTTTCCCTTGGACCATGGGTTCGTGATTAGTAGCTATGTGTTGTTCTCCTCCCCTCTTTGTTCTTCATGGTTTAGACCTCGTGAGCTGCCTTACATGATTGAGGCGCATATGTAATTTTCTGCTGTTGCTATGCTGAGTTTGCTGGGATATGATGGATTATGAGATTATGTTCAGATTGTGATTGAGTAATATATTTGGTTCTTATCTTTTATTATTTTTTCCTAAGTAATTCTTGCATGTTCTCCGTTGTTGTTTATTGCTTTGGCCAAGTAGTTGGTAGTGACTCCAAGAGGGAATGTTATGCTTGATTGTGGGTTCATGCCCCCCGATGACACGCTTGAGTGACAGAAACATGAGTCTAGGGGATGTAATGTTGCCACAAGGGGGAAAAATGGTGCTTGTAACTGCGGTTGAAAGTATTGTTTACTTTACGCAAAGTGCTTTTTAATGCAGTGGTCTGTTGCTTTGGGTTTACACTTTGGGTGGGGCTCGCCACTTAATACCAGCGAGATGTTTTGGATAGATATCTCAAGGTGGATGATTAGTAGTAGATGCAGTTGGATTTCGGTCTAATTATTTTGGCGTACCGCCCATGCTTTTGAGCCTCGTCCTTTCTTTGTAGCATAGTTAGCATTGCGGTGCGTTTTTATCCTGTCAATTACCTAGCTTTAATTTGTTTACCTCGCATAACAGTTTTATCGTCTTTTGGGAGAGAGACATCACTAGTGAACATCACGGGACCCCGGTCCATATTCTCATTACTGTTTACACGCTCATTTATTTTCCTTCTTTTACTTTCTAGCTGCTACCATTATCATTATTATCTGTTGCGTTGATCCTTTGTGAACAGCAAGGCCGGAGAGATTGACAACATCTCTGTACTCGTTGGGAAGCAAAGTTATTTGTGTTGTGTGCAGGTCCAGGTCAAGGAAGCAACTTTTGTCTAAAATGATGCAATTGTTTCCTTGCCACCTACTTATCATTGTCGGAGTCCTACGGGAGACAAACCCTATCCTCTACATAGGGGAAATTTGCCGCTACTTGGGGTAACCAACGAGGAGAGATATCAAGAAAATTTCTGGCGCCGTTGTCGGGGACTCCGAGTGCTAAGATGGGGGAGTTTCCCACTACCTTTTACCTTTGCTTTTTAGTCTTGTTAGTTTACCTTTCAGTTTTTATCTTTGTGTCTTATATCAAAAATTACAAAAAAATCTTCCACACTTGCTGCTACTATGGGTTCCACTGAAAACACCAAGTTGTGTGACTTCACTAGTCACAACAACAAAGAATTTATCTGCACTCCTATTGCCACACCTGCCACTTCAGCTACCTCTTATGAAATTAAACCTGCTTTGCTAAACCTTGTTATGAGAGATCAATTCTCTGGTGCTGGAGATGCTGCTGCTTTACCCTTAAATAATTTTTTTGAGTAATGTGATATGCAAAAGTATAAAGAATTAGAAGGTGATGTTGTTAAGCTCAAGCTTTTTTCCTTTCTCTTTGAGGGAAGGAGCTAAAATTTGGTTTCAATCTTTGCCTAGGAATAGCATAGATTCTTGGGATAAGTGCAAATATGCTTTTATTGGGAAGTACTACCCACATGCTTAAATTATCCAATTGAGAAGTAACATTATGAATTTTAAACAAATGGATAATGAACACGTTGCCCAAGCTTGGGAACGTATGAAATCTCTTGTTAAGAAATGCCCTACACATGGTTTGACTATTTGGATGGTTATCCAGACTTTTTATGCAGGCTTGAACTTTACCTCGCGGAACCTGTTAGATTCGGCCACATGAGGAATCTTTATGTCAACTACACTTGGTGCTGCCACAAAACTTCTCGATGAGATGATGACCAACTATTCCTAATGGCACACCGAACGCGCTCCAACATGTAGGAAGGTAAACTCTATCGAGGAGATTACCTCCCTAAATGAAAAAGTTGACTTGATTATGTCTCTACTTACCAAGAAACCCTCTATTGATCCTCATGATGTTCCTTTAAATTCTTTGGCTGCTCAGGAACAAGTAGATGTGAACTTTATTGCTAGAAACAACTTCAACAACAATGCTTATAGGGGAAATTTTGCTAGTAATCCTAGACCGTTTCCATCTAACTATGGGAACAACAACACCCATCCTAGCAACAAGAACCCCACTTCTGCTAGTAATCCTAGACCGTTTTACACAGCATGCTCTATACAATTGTGAAACTTTCGTATGTTCTGAGTTTTTTTATTTGAGTTACAGAAGTTCCCCAAAAAAATTCTCTACTACCTGCTGTTCTGTTTTTCACAAATTCTGCCACGTTTTGCCTTTCCTTAATTTTTCAAACCTTAAGCTTGATTTTTCTTTGCAAAAACCTTTTGGCAATCTTGAGAAACTGTAGCTCTTCAAGAATATATTTATATCTAGTGGGGAAAATTTATTTTATTAAGGGTACTAACCTCTCTAATCAGCTTATGATGAGTTATGTATGAAGGGAGTTTTCAAGTGTGCGAGGGAAGATGATGAAAGAAGATCCGGGAGTGTCAAACGCTCAAGCTTGGGGATGCCCCCTGAATCCCGAATAAATATTCAAGGAGACTCAAGCGTCTAAGCTTGGGGATGCCCCCGTGCATCCCCTTCTCCATCAACAATCGTCAGTTCGTCCTTCGTCTCACTATATTTTTATCACTTCATGCATTATGTGCTTTGCTTGGAGCGTCTCGCTCTTAGGTTTACTTTTTTGTTTTCTTTATCTTTTCTTTCTGTTCATAACAAGTTAGACCCTGATACACGACATAACTTCTCGTCCCTCGTTGGTTACCCCAAGTGGAAGGTGAGATGTAGCGTAGCAGTAAGTTTCCCTTAGCGAAGATGATAAGGTTTAAAGTATCGAACCCGTAGGACTCCTGGGTCGACAAGTAGGTGGTTCGGCAAGTGAAGCGCCGTTTGAAGATAATCACTTGCTTCTCCTGGACCTGCACACACACAGATAACTTTGCTCCCAACGAGTTCAGAAAAGTTGTCAATTCCTTTGGCCTTGTTGTTTACAAAGGGTAAAACGCACGGGATAATAATGATAGTGATAGCAACTGAAAAGTAAATACTGAAAATAAATTGATAGTGTAAACAGTGGTGGAGGTATGGACCTGGATCTCATGATGTTCACTAGTGATGTCTCTCTCCCAAAAGACGATAAAACAGCCATGCGAGGTGAACAAATTACAGCTGGGCAATTGACAGGATTATGTGCGCAAACCAATGCTAATTATGCAAAACAGAAAGGAAGAGGCTCAAAAGCACGGGCGGTATGCCAAAACAAGTAGACCGAAATCCATCTTCATCTACCCACTGATCATCCACCTTGAGATATCTATCCAGAACATCTCGCTGGTATTAAGTTGCGCATCCCACCCAAAGTGTAAACTCAAAGCAACGGACAACTGCATTAAAGAACTTTGCGTAAAGTAAACAATCCTTGCACCCGCAAGTACACGCACCGTTGTTTTCCCCCTTGTGGAAACAACACATCCCCTAGACTCATGTTTCTGTCACTCAAGCTATTCATCGGGGGGCATGAACCCACAATCAGGCATAATGCTCCCTCTTGGAGTCACTACCTAATACTTGGCCAAAGCAATAAACAGCAACGGAGAACATGCAAGAGTTACTCAAGAACATAAATATAAAAGAAGAGAATCAAATATATAACTCAATCACAATCTGAACATAATCTCATAATCCATCGGATCCCAGCAAACTCAGCATAGCAACAGCAGAAAGATTACATATGTGCCTCGATCATGTAGGGCAGCTCACGAGGTATAATCCATGAAGAACAAAGAGGGGAGGAGAACATCACATAGCTACTGATCATGGACCCATGGTCCAAGGTGGACTACTCACAGTTCATCCGGGAAGCATCCATGGTGGTGGAGAAGCTCCCGGAGGTGATTCCTCCCTCCGGCAGGGTGCCGGGAAGAGGTCTTCTGGTGCTCCCGATCTTGGAAGCGCGGCGTCGGCGGAAGAGAGGAGAGATCGCGAAAAAGGGTTCTGTCCCCAAGGGTTTCTCGTCACGGGGAATAAATGGGCGAAAGGGGGCAGACAAAGGTGGGCCAGGGGCTCCAGGCGCCCCCCCTGGCGAGGCCAGGGGCCTGGCCGCGCCCTCTGGCCGCCTGGGCCCCCCTGGCTCCCCTCTGGCCCCTCCTGGGCTCTTCGCGAAGCTTCCGGTACGCTGATTTTCCTATATTTTTCCCAAAAAATTTCTGGTACTTTTAATAAGGGGGAAACCTGAAATAGAAAAACAGCAGAAAACAGGAACTGGCACTGGGGTGCACTGAGTTAATAGGTTAGTCCAAATATGATCAAAAGTGTATGGAAGTTCATCAATATCATAGCAATATCACACAAAAGAGGCATGGAGCAAGCATAAATTATAGATACGTTTTGGACGTATCAGACCCCAACTTACTTTGTGTGGGAGAGAAACACGCTCCACTCCAATCTAGAACACATCATAGGATTTTTCATGCTTATCTTTTTACTGTTGTGTGTTCTTTATCTTTTCGTAGCGACTGCCATGTTTAGTTTTAGTATTAGTTTGTCTTTATAAAGAGCATTAGCTTTTGTTTAGTTTGTTGCTGGAACTCTCTTTAGTTTTCATGTTTATCTTGTTAAGAAAGTTGGTTGTTGCACTGAGTTGTGGCTTGTCTTGAAAGTAGGTAATTGAGGTTGCTATTTAATTTTAGTAGTAACTTGCAATAGTTTTGAGGTATTATTGTGAGTAATGTTTGAACTTTTGGTGTCAAGAGCTCTAGCCTATTAGTGATAGGTGTCGTATTTTGGGCAATCCGTGTTTATTTTCAAAAACCTACAAAACTAGTTGAGAACTCTAGCAACTAGATGGATCGCTAATCTTTTGAGGGATCGATATTAGAGTACACTCACGTACCATGAGTCGAGGATGCACAAGGATAACCAAACCCCCATACACTCCTCCTCGGGGTACTTGTCTCTTTGTGAACCTCCTCATTAGATTGAGAGTTACCGATAATAAGTGCATGAGTTCTTAGACTAATGTAAGTATTGAAAGTTGACACTTCCACCTCCTCATATTTGCTAGCCTCTTCCATACCGTGCATTGCCCTCTTCTCACTCCGAGAGTTGGCATCCACCTTCGCCGGTACATCCAAACCCTTGACATGATACGCTCTGTCATCACAAACCTCCCTATATCTTTCCTCCAAACAACCACCATACCTACCTATCAAGGCATTTCCATGGCCTTTCCGAGATATATTGCCATGCAACATCCACCTCTTCATTACTTGATCTTCATGTCATACATGTTCCTGCTACACTGGCAGATGCATACATTGCATACATCATGATAGCTACATCTTCTTTATGTTTGAGTACCTTGTAAAGTGTGATGATCTTCTATAACCTCTTGTAAAATAGAGTGTCGCCCTTAAGTGAGGAAAAGATCCCAAAGTGGACAAAATAAAAGATCCCAAAGAGGACAAATGAGAGTTAAATATAAAGAGCCATTGAGTCCACCAAAAAAATACAAAAACAGAAAAAAGAGAAAAAGAAATAAAAAGAGAGAAAGGGGAAACACTACCATCCTTTTGAAAGATCCACACTAGTACTCCCTCTTATCCTTGTACTGCATAGAGATGATCATTTATGCATATAGCTATGTGGGGACCTTCACACTATAGAACTTGGCTTGCATAGGATGAGCCTCCTCAAACGAGCTCTAGGTCTTCATGAGCGAGAAAGTTGGATGCACCCCCACTAGTTCCATTTGAGAGCTTTTCTTAGCTCATATGTGCATCCGTTGCATGACAATCCCTACTCCTCACATCATATCTATCATTTGGCCTTCTCGCCTATGATTGTCCTCATTGATGTGAGCCTTTCTCACCCTTTTTGTCTTTCTCCTCCACTATATTTCTCTCTTTGCCATCCTAAGTGTCAACTCTAGTGCTTACGCTCATCCATGAGTGCTCAAAATATCGAAAATGAGTGGATCAAATTGACTTGTACCTGGATAGTGGTCTGGGGACGAGTCAAGATAAGATTCCAAAGAAGACCAAGTGTGAAACTTTAGTAGATTGAGTTCTCAACAAAAATACTTTTTCTCGTATTCCCTATCCCCCTTCTTGCATGCAAACACCATTTGGAGAAATTCAAGTCACGGACAGCGAGAGCTCTTGCACCTAATGTTCTTTTGTTGCTTGTTTCAATGCTAATATAGAATCTTGCATGTTATGACTTGAATCGAATCACATACCTGATTGCTTTACTTTTGAAAGTTCTTATATGGTTGCTAGCATGTTACCACAGAAATTATGCTTGTTATCATTTACCTTCTCGAGGACGAGCAGGAATTAAGCTTGGGGATGTTGCTACGTCCCAAACGTATCTATAATTTCTGCTTGCTCCATGCATGTTTTGTGTGATATTGCTATGATCTAGATACACTTTCATACACTTTTGATCATATTTGGACTAACTTCTTAACTAAGTGCACCACAGTTCCAGTTCCTGTTTTATGCTGTTTTTCTATTTCACGTTTCCCTGATATTAGAAATTCTCCAAAAATTCGGAAAAAATCAGATAAAAAATCAGCGTGAAGGAACCTTCCGGAATCACCTGGGTGGCGCCAGAGGGCCACCACCAGGGACCCAGGCGGCCACTTGGCGTGGCCTAGGGTCTGGCCGCGCCAGCGGGGGGGGGGGGCCTGGACCCCTGGTGGCCCCCTGGCTGGCCCCCTTCGCCTATATATTCTCCGTGACGGGATTCTTCCGAAGACAGAACCCTTTTTCGCGATATCGCCTCTGTTCCGTGGCTACCGCGCTTCCAAGATCGGGAGCGCCAGCAGACTTCTTCACGACACCCTGCTGGAGGGAGGATTGACCTCAGGGAGCTCCCCCTCCACCATGCACGCTTCCCGGATGTGCCGTGAGTAGTTTCCCTTGGACCATGGGTCCGTGATCAGTAGCTATGTGATGTTCTCCTCCCCTCTTTGTTCTTCATGGTTTAGACCTCGTGAGCAGCCCTACATGATCGAGGCACATATGTAATTTTCTTCTGTTGCTATGCTGAGTTTGCTGGGATCTGATGGATTATGAGATTATGTTCAGATTGCGATTGAGTAATATATTTGGTTCTTATCTTTATATTTTTGTTCCTAAGTAATTCTTGCATTTTCTCCGTAGTCGTTTATTGCTTTGGCCAAGTAGTAGGTAGTGACTCCAAGAGGGAACATTATGCTTGATTGTTGGTTCATGCCCCTCGATGACACGCTTGAGTGACAGAAACATGAGTCTAGGGGATGTGATGTTGCCACAAGGGGGAAAACAACGGTGCTTGTAACCGCGGTTGCAAGGATTGTTTACTTTACGCAAAGTGCTTTTTAATGCAGTTGTTTATTGCTTTGGGTTTACACTTTGGGTGGGGCTCGCAACTTAATACCAACGAGATGTTCTGGATAGATATCTCAAGGTGGATGATTAGTAGTAGATGCAGTTGGATTTCGGTCTACTTATTTTGGCGTACCGCCCATGCTTTTGAGCCTCGTCCTTTCTTCGTAGCATAGTTAGCATTGCGGTGTGTTTTTAATCCTGTCAATTGCCCAGCTGTATTTTGTTTACCTCGCATAGCAGTTTTATCGTCTTTTGTGAGAGAGACATCACTAGTGAACATCACGGAACCCTAGCGATTGTCCCGTGTGGACCAACCTGGGAATGGCGTTGTAGGCAGGCAAAGCAAGCAAGGCTAATAAAAAAAGGGTGGATGGTGGCGGATGGGCGTCATCCCAGCTTTTTGGCCCAGATTCGTCTCCATGCCATTCGGGTCATACCTACAGCGGTTGTGTGAGGGGAAATCTGCATTTTAGCCATCAGATTTTCCAGTTTTCATGCAATTTTAATTCCTGCTGAATTATTTGGCGTCTAAACTCATGGAACCGCCTGTTTTGCTAAAATTGCATGTTTAGACTCGAAATAATCTCAGAAAGTCAATTTTGGGTCAATTTTCACGTTTGTGATGCGCTTAACATGTTTTCGTCATTATCATGCTTGTATTACATGTTTTCATTGCTAGAATTAATTGTTTAATTATTTTTAATCGCTCTAAAATCATTATTAGCATGTTCTAAATATTGGAACGTCATCTTAATGAATAATTTTGTATCATCATCACAATTATGCAATAGATTACCTGATGTAATCAAATTACCCGATGTAACAGGATTACCTGCTGTTATCTTGAAATATTTGCATAGATTGTTGATGGCCGGAATCATCACTCAGGAGATCACCAAGCTTGTCTATAATGAGCTACTACCCCACCTGATCATCGCATGTAGAAATCTTCCTCGATTGAGTCCAAGCGACTCTCGTGAATGATTGGCTTGTGAATCCAGCTGGTCCACACCACCACTATTCTACGTGGACAACACGTGGAACCGTCCTCGAGCGGAAGTTACTCGAACGGACCAGAACTTGAGGACCCAGCTGGTCCGACCACTACTAGTCCTGACGAGTATTTATGGGCGTTGCCCTTCTTTAAATGCCATCTCTGCGATACTTTACAAAATAAGTACACGACAGAACACAAAGTTTCGCCCTTTTGGCACGCTCTCAAATAGTTGTTGGCCAGGCTGAAATACAATATTCGCTCGCATGAGGGTATATAGTGGAATTTTGTGGTGCTACAAGTTTTGCGTATCTACATTGTTCGGGGGACACAACATCAACCTCGATGGTATGTACAGGGGGAGGCACCATCAACTCCTATGGTAGAACCTCTGTAGGTGCCCGTGATAGAGCACTTGTGCCCCCGCCATGATGCCAATGAAGTGCACATGGTAGAGCACTTCTTACTCGCCCCACTGATACGTCCCAAACGTATCTATAATTTCTGCTTGCTACATGCATGTTTTGTGTGACTTTGCCATGTTTTGCTTGAACTTTCATACACTTTTGAGCATATTTGGACTAATCTATTAACCCAGTGCACCCAACTGCCAGTTGCTATTTTCTGCTGTTTTTGTATTTCAGGTTTTCCGGCCATTAAAAGTGTTCCAAAAAATCCGGAAAAATCAGATAAAAAATCAGCGACACGGAAGCTTCCGGAAACACCAAAGGAGGGAAGGGGGGCCACCGCAGGGACTCCAGAAGGGTCCCTGGCGCGGCCCCACCCTAGGCCGCGCCAGGGAGCCTCCTGGCTGCCCTGTGGCCCCTCTCGGTGCCCCCTTCGCCTATATTTACCCCTCGGGGTGGAAACCCCTAAGACGGATCTCTTTTTCGCGAACTCGCCTCTGTACCGCCGCCGCCGCCGTTTCTAGATCGGGGTTGCCTGGAGAAGCTGCCCCGCACCCTGCCGGGAGGAGGAGCCCCCCTCGGGAGACCATCCATAGCCATGGACGCCTCCCATATGTATTGTGAGTAGTTTCCCTTGGACCATGGGTCCATGACCAGTAGCTATGTGATGTTCCTCTCCCCACTTTGTGCTTCCACTTTCGAGACCTCGTGAGCTACCTCACATGATCGAGGCACCTTTGTAATTTTCTGATGTTGCTATGCTGAGTTTGTTGGAATCTGATGGATTATGAGACTATGTTCAGATTGTGATGAGTAATATATTTGGTTCTTATCTTTTATATTTTGTTCTTGAGTAAATTCTTGCATGTTCTCCGTTGCCGTATTTTACTTTGGCCAAGTGATTTATTGCAACTCCAAGAGGGAGCGTTATACTTGATTGTGGGTTCAGCCCCTTGATGTCTAGCTTGAGTGACAGAAACATGAGACTAGGGGATGTGTTGTTGCCACCAGGGATAAAACAACGGTGCTTGTATCCGCGGGTGCAAGGATTGTTTACTTTACGCAAAGTTCTTTTAATGCAGCTGTCTGTTGCTTTGAGTTTACACTTTGGGTGGGATTCACAACTTAATACCAGCGAGATGTTCTGGATAGATATCTCAAGGTGGATGATTCGTAGTAGATGCAGATGGATTTTGGTCTACTTACCTTGGCGTACTGCCCATTGCTTTTGAGCCCTTGCTTTCTTTGCAGCATAGTTAGCATTGCGGTGCCTTTATAATCTTGTCAATTGCCCAATTGTGATTTGATTTGTTTACCTCGCTAGCACTTTTATCGTCTTTTGGGAGAGAGACATCACTAGTGAAAATCACGGGACCCCGGTCCATCTTCACATTACTGTTTACACCCTTAGCTTACTTTCAGTCAATACTTCCAGTTCCACTTTTATCTCTTGCGTTGATCCTTTGTAAACGGCAAGGCCGGAGGAATTGACAACTCCTCTGTACTCGTTGGGAGCAAAGTTATTTGTATATGTGTGCAGGTCCAGGTGAAGCTAGCAACCTCGGCGCCATTGTTCCCTTTACCACCTTCTTGTATCCTTCGGAGTCCTACGGGAGACAAACCTTGGTATCTTTTCCAAGGGAAGACTTGCCGCTGCACTATATCTCACTCTGCACTTGGGGTAACCCACGAGGCTTGAAGAGTATTAACACTCTCTTGCCATCAGCAAGTTTTCTGGCGCCGTTGCCGGGGACTCCAGCCTACAAGATAGCGGAGTTGCACACTATCTTTTATCTATGCTTTTTAGTCTTGTTAGTTTACCTTTCAGTTTTTACTTTTGTGTCCCTTATCAAAAATACCAAAAATACCTGCTGCTACTATGGGTTCCAATGAAAACACCAAGTTGTGTGACTTCACTAGTCACAACAACAGTGCCTTTATCTGCACTCCTATTGCGACACCTGCTACTTCAGCACCTTCTTATGAGATTAAACCTGCTTTGCTAAACCTTGTTATGAAAGATCAATTCTCTGGTGCTAGAGATGATGTTGCTTTGCATTTAAATAATTTTATTGAGCTTTGTGATATGCAAAAGTACAAAGAAGTAGATGGTGATATTGTTAAGCTTAAGCTTTTTCCTTTCTCTTTGAGGGATGAAGCTAAAATCTGGTTTCAATCCTTGCCTAAGAATAGCATAGATTCTTGGGATAAGTGCAAGGATGCTTTTATCGGGAAGTACTATCCCCCTGCTAAGATTATCCAGTTGAGGAGATTTATTATGAATTTTAAACAATTGGATAATGAACATGTTTCCCAAGCTTGGGAACGCATGAAATCTCTTGTTAAGAACTGCCCTACACATGGACTGACTACCTGGATGGTTATCCAGACTTTTTATGCAGACTTGAACTTTACCTCGCGGAACCTGTTAGATTCGGCCGCGGGAGGAACTTTTATGTCAACCACACTTGGTGCTGCCACAAAGCTACTTGATGAGATGATGATGAACTACTCTCAGTGGCACACTGAAAGATCTCCAACTGGTAAGAAGGTAAATTCTGTCGAGGAGATCTCCTCTCTAAATGAAAAGGTTGACCTTATCATGTCTCTACTTACCAAGCAAGCTCCTACTGATCCTCAAAATGTTCCTTTAAATTCTTTTATTGCTCAGGTAGATGTGAACTTTATCTGTAGAAGAAATTTTAATAATAATGCTTATAGGGGCAACTTTGCTAGTAATCCTAGGCCATTTCCATCCACTTATGGGAACAACAACACCTACCCTAGCAACAAGAACCCCCACCTCTGAACTAGAGTATGCTTAGAGACTTTATCACTACCCAAAAAGCCTTCAACAATAGTGTGGAAGAAAAACTACCTAAATTAGATAATCTTTGTTTGAAGGTAGATAACTTAGCCATTGATGTTGAGATGCTAAAAATTAGAACCTCTCCCCTTGAGGAGAGTAATGCCACTCCTATTAATGCTATCCAGTTACAAATTAATGAAAACATTAGAATGTCGGGAAAACTTAAAGAGAGATGGGATAGAGAGAAAGAGGAAGAGGAGAGAATTAAGAGCCTTCCTACACACCACACAGTAGCCACTATCCAAGTAGTTGAGGATGTCCAAACTGTTAGCACCCATCACACCCCTAGTCCCACTGGACCTATCAATGGTGATGCTACCACCTCAACCATAGATGAAGAAACCTCTATGAACATAGAGGCTTTCAAACAAGTGAGCCTAAATGATATCACTACCTCCTTGATACATAGTAGTGATCTAGACTTTGACAACTGCACTTTATCTGAAGTTATTGGTTTCCTACACAAGATGTCTAGAGACCCCCACACTAGCACACTTAATCTTGCCTTCACAGAGCATATCACCAATGCTCTAATCAAAGTTAGGGAGGAGAAGATTAGACTAGAAGCCTCCATACCTAGGAATCTAGAAGATGGTTGGGATCCTATGATAAAAATCAAATTGAATAACTTCTCTTGTTATGCTCTTTGTGATGTTGGAGCAAGTACCTCTGTTTTGCCCAAAAGAATGTATGATATGCTTGAATTGAAACCTTTTGATCCTTGTTCTTTTGGTGTTCGTCTTGTTGATTCTTCCGTAAAGAAGCCTTTGGGTAAGATCGACGATGTTCTTATCATTGTCAATGACAATTATGTTCCCGTTGATTTTACTATTATGGACATTGAATGTGAACCTTCTTGTCCAATTATTTTGGGACGCCAATTTATTTGCAAAATTGGTGTTGTTATTGATATGAACGAGGGGAATATCAAATTCCAATTCCCTCTCAAGAAAGGGATGGAACATTTCCCTAGGAAAAAGATTAAGTTACCTTTTGAGTCCGTCACACGGGCTAGTTATTTTCTTGAAAAGACTTGATCTTTTGCTTTAAGCCTAGCTAATGGCTCTAAAGAAGCGCTTTCGGGAGGCAGCCCGCAACGAATTTAGCTTTTTCTTTTTGCTTTTCTTCTGTTTTTAGTGGTCTTGATGATTGTTACTATTGTAGCAATATCATTGTATCTTTACTTTTCAAGCTTTGTGCCTTTTATAGCCTCATACGACAAGGGAAGTAAAAGTTCTGACATGCTGTCCAGAAAACAGATTCTGTCCTCGTGACTAGAAAAATCACAGAAAAATCCCAGTTCATCTTTTTGAGCTGAAATTTTTACACAGAGTGATCTATACAATTACGAAACTTGCGTATGTTCTGAGTTTTTTTATTTGAGTTGCAGAAGTATCCCTAAAAAAATTCTTTTCTACCTGCTGTTCTGTTTTCCACAGATTCTGCCACGTTTTTGTCTCTCCTTACTTTTTCAAACCTTAAGCTTGCTTTTTCTTTGCGAAAACTTTTTGGCAATCTTGAGAAATAGTAGCTCTTCAAGATTATCCTTATTTCCAGTAAGGAAAAAATTACTTTAATAGGGTACTAACCTCTCTAATCAGTCTACAATGAGTTATGTATGAAGGGAGTTTTCAAGTGTGCGATGGAAGATGATGAAAGAAGATCTTGTAGTGTCAAACGCTCAAGCTTGGGGATGCCCATGTGCACCCCCAATAAATATTCAAGGAGACTCAAGCGTCTAAGCTTGGGTATGCCCCCGTGCATCCCCTTCTTCATCAACAATTATCAGTTCGTCCCTCGTTGCACTATATTTTTATCACTTCATGCGTTATTTGCTATACTTGGAGCGTCTCGCTCTTTACTTTTCTAGGTTTGTTTTTGCTTTGTTTGTTGTAGTAACAAGTTAGACCCCAGCTTACTCTTTTGTGTGGGAGAGTTAGACGCTCCGCTTGAATTAGAACTCCTCATAGGATTTGCATGCTTATTCCTTTAGCTGTGAGTTGTTCTTTTTCTTTTCTTAGCTGCTGCTCTGTTTAGTTGTAGTGCTTTAGTTTTTCTAGAGCTTTTCTTTTGTTTTAGGTTGAACTTTCTATAGGTTGCATGTTTTATCTTGTTAGAGAGTTTGCCTGTTGCACTGAGCTTTGTGTCTTGACTAGAAGTAGGTAGTTGAAGTTGTTGTTCCCTTTGTAGTAGTAACTTGCAATAGTTTTGAGGTATCGACTAGAGTAATTCTTGAACTTTTGGTGTCAAGAGCTCGAGCCTATTAGTGATAGATGTCATATTTTGGGCAATCCGTGTGTTTTTCGAAAACCAAAAACCCTGTTGAGAACTCTAGCTACTAGATGGATCACTAACCTCTGGAGGGTTCGAATATTAGAGTACACCCACGTACCATGAGTCGAGGATGCGCAAGGATAACCAAACCCCCATACACTCCTCCTCGGGGTACTTGTCTCTTTGTGAACCTCCTGATTAGATTGGGAGTTACCGATAATAAGTGCATGAGTTCTTCGGAATAATGTGAGTATCCGAAAGTTGACACTTCCACCCACCTATAATTTTTCTAGCCTCTTCGGTACTGTGCATTGCCCTTTCTCACCTCGAGAGTTGGCGCATACTTCGCCGGTGCAACCAAACCCTTGGCACGATACGCTCTGTCATCATAAACCTCCTTATATCTTTCCTCAAAAAATCCACCATACCTACCTACAAGGCATTTCCATAGCCTTTCCGAGATACATTGCCATGCAACATCCACCTTATCATGACTTGATCCTCATCTCATACATGTTCCTGCTATCCTGGCAGAGGCATACATTTGCATCATGATAGTTATATCTTATTTATATGAGTACCTTTGTAAAGTGTGAAAGATCTCCTATATTCTTGTAAAATATAGAGTGTTGCCCCTAAAGTGAGGAAAAGATCCCAAAGAGGACAAAATCAAAAGATCCCAAAGAGGACAAATGAGAGTTAAATAGAAAGAGCCATTGAGGCCACCAAAAAATACAAAAAAAAATAGAAAAAAGAGAAAAATAAAAATAAAAAGAAAGAAGGGGGCACACTACTATTCCTTTTGAGAGATCCACACTAGTACTTCATCCTCTATCCCTTGTACTCCATAGAGATCATCATCATGCATATAGCTATGTGGGCACCTTCACACTATAGAACTTGGCTTGTATATTCCAATGATGAGCCTCCTCAAACGAGCTCTAGGTATTCTTGAGCAAGCAAGTTAGATGCACTCCCACTAGTTCCCTTGGAGAGCTTTTAGCTCACATGTGCATCCGTTGCATGGCAATCCCTACTCCTCACACCATATCTATCATATGGCCTTCTCTCGCCTATGATTGTCCTCATTGATGTGAGCCTTTCACACCTTTTTTTGTCTTCCTCCTCCACCTTATTTCTGTTTCGCCTTTTAGGTGTCAACTTTCTTGCTCACGCTCATCCATTGCATGAGTGCTCAAAATATCGAAAGGGAGTGGATCAGTTTGACTTGTACCTGGCTAGTGGTCTAGGGACGAGTCAAGATAAGAATCCAAAGGAGACTAAGTGTGAAACTTTAGTAGATAGTTGTTCTCAACAATTATTTATTATCTCGTATTTCCCTATCCCCTGCTTGCACGCAAACACCATCCGGAGACATTCGAGTCACGGACAGCGAGAGCTCTTGCACCTTTTGTTCTTTTGTTGCTTGTGTCAATGATAATACAGACTCTTGCTTGTTAAGACTTGAATTGAATTGCATGCTTTGATTACTTTATTTAAAAGTCCTTATATGGTTGTGTGGCATGTCACCACAGAAATTATGCTTTTTATCATTTACCTACTGATACGTCCCAAACGTATCTATAATTTCTGCTTGCTCCATGCATGTTTTGTGTGATATTGCTATGCTTTTGATACACTTTCATATCTTTTTATAACATATTTTGGAACTAACCTATTAATGGTTGCAAGAGTGCACAAGTTCTTGTTTTTGTACTTTATGTGTAGGAATTACTTGGATAAAGGAAAAATCACAAAAAGGAGCCTTGTAGGAGTTGGACTCTAACTCTCCCGAAATCTGTCCCCACCAGACAGGTTTTAAAGATCGCCTCAGAAACGCTAGAATACGGCCTCAAACGGAAAAACTTACAACTACAAAGTTGTAGGAATTTTTTTCCGGTGGATTTAGACATAATATTCGGCCCAATCGGAGTTCGGACGCTTCCAGAAACCCCTACAACTTTTAAATAAAGAGAGGAAACCTAGGTCAAAGGGCACCACGAAATTTTCTCCCCCTTGGCAGCCGTCTTGAGGGGGAGATCAATCTCCACAGCAGCACCATCTCCAAGGAAGAAGAAGGGGCCAAGGGCCGCTGCCCCCAAGGGCCTTGGGCGCCGCCGCCGACGTGGCCGTCGCCGTCGCTGTCTCCTTCATCTCCTCCGGGCTGCACCTCTCCATCAACAACTCTCCCTCTCACCATGTCCATGTGTGAGTAGTTCCCCTCGGGGCTAAGGCTTGTATCTTGATCTATGTGGTTTCTCTCTCTCCCATGATGTGATCTTTGTTGTGATCATTGGCTATGTTAATCTAGGGTGATCCCATGATGTTTCCCCTTCTTCTATGTATTGGATTTGATGTACTCACTTGATCCTATCTAGTATAATCCCTGAGACCATGGTGACAGCGGTCTATTGGACATGGGTTAGAAGAATATTATCATGAGTGATTTCCTCTTTTGTGTGTGGATTGAAGATTGAGAGTCTTTTGGTGCTTGTCTTTGACTATCCTTTAGATATGTTGTGGTGATTGTGGTACTCTCTTTGGATGGCCGCGGTGACATTGGGAAATCCATAGATTGAGAACTACGAACTCTGAGGTGTGCTTTTGTAGCCCTACACAATTCTCGTCCTCTCTTGACCACAAAGGAATGACCTCCGAGTACGTCTCCATTGCATGTTTTATGGGAAATATCATGTGATTAGACTATGTTAATGTTGTTGGGAGTTGCCACTAGTGAAAGTATGAAGCCTAGGCCTTGTTTCCACCATTCCAATACCGTTTGGGCTCACGTTTACCACTTGTTTCTTTGCTGCACTTTTTATTACAGATTTATATTACTTCGTTTTACCACACCTATCACCCATATTTTATCATCTCTTCGCCGAACTAGTGCACCTATACAACTCCTAGTTGTATTAGGTGTGTTGGGGACACAAGAGACTTCTTGTATCTTAATTGCAGGGTTGCTTGAGAGAGACCATCTTCAACCTCTACTTCCCTGAGTTCGATAAACCTTTGGTCATCCACTTGAGGGAAACTGCCGCTGTCCTACAAACCTCTGCGCTTGGAGGCCCAACATAGTCTACAAGAATAGAAGCGTGCGTAGACATCACCTACTCGAGGACGAGCAGGAATTAAGCTTGGGGATGTTGATACGTCCCAAACGTATCTATAATTTCTGCTTGCTCCATGCATGTTTTGTGTGACTTTGCCATGTTTAGCTTGAACTTTCATACACTTTTGAGCATATTTGGACTAATCTATTAACCCAGTGCACCCAACTGCCAGTTGCTTTTTTCTGCTGTTTTTGTATTTCAGGTTTTCCGGCCATTAAAAGTGCTCCAAAAAATCCGGAAAAATCAGATAAAAATCAGCGACACGGAAGCTTCCGAAAACACCAAAGGAGGGAAGGGGGCCACCACAGGGACTCCAGAAGGGTCCCTGGCGCGGCCCCACCCTAGGTCGCGCCAGGGAGCCTCCTGACTGCCCTGTGGTCCCTCTCGGTGCCCCCCTTCGCCTATATTTACCCCTCGGGGTGGAAACCCCCAAGACGGATCTCTTTTTCGCGAACTCGCCTCTCTACCGCCGCCGCCGCCGTTTCTAGATTGGGGCTGCCTGGAGAAGCTGCCTCGGCACCCTGCCGGGAGGAGGAACCCCCTCCGAGAGACCATCCATAGCCATGGATGCCTCCCGTATGTACCATGAGTAGTTTCCCTTGGACCATGGGTCCGTGACCAGTAGCTATGTGATGTTCCTCTCCCCTCTTTGTGCTTCCACTTTCGAGACCTCGTGAGCTGCCTCACATGATCGAGGCACCTTTGTAATTTTCTGCTGTTGCTATGCTGAGTTTGTTGGGATCTGATGGATTATGAGACTATGTTCAGATTGTGATGAGTAATATATTTGGTTCTTATCTTTTATATTTTCTTCTTGAGTAAATTCTTGCATGTTCTCCGTTGCCGTATTTTACTTTGGCCAAGTGATTTATTGCAACTCCAAGAGAGAGCGTTATACTTGATTGTGGGTTCAGCCCCTTGATGTCTAGCTTGAGTGACAGAAACATGAGACTAGGGGATGTGCTGTTAGCACCAGGGATAAAACAACGGTGCTTGTATCCGCGGGTGCAAGGATTGTTTACTTTACGCAAAGTTCTTTTAATGTAGTTGTCTGTTGCTTTGAGTTTACACTTTGGGTGGGATTCACAACTTAATACCAGCGAGATGTTCTGGATAGATATCTCAAGGTGGATGATTCGTAGTAGATGCAGATGGATTTCAGTCTACTTACCTTGGCGTACCTCCCATTTCTTTTGAGCCCTTCCTTTCTTTGCAGCATAGTTAGCATTGCGGTGCCTTCATAATCCTGTCAATTGCCCAACTGTGATTTGTTTACCTCGCTAGCACTTTTATCGTCTTTTGGGAGAGAGACATCACTAGTGAAAATCACGGGACCCCGGTCCACCTTCACATTACTGTTTACACCCTTAGCTTACTTTCAGTCTTTACTTTCAGTTCCACTTTTATCTCTTGCGTTGATCCTTTGTAAACGGCAAGGCCGGAGGAATTGACAACTCCTCTGTACTCGTTGGGAGCAAAGTTATTTGTATCTGTGTGCAGGTCCAGGTGAAGCTAGCAACCTCGGCGCCATTGTTCACTTTACCACCTTCTTGTATCCTTCGGAGTCCTACGGGAGACAAACCTTGGTATCTTTGCCAAGGGAAGACTTGCCGCTGCACTATATCTCACTCTGCACTTGGGGTAACCAACGAGGCTTGAAGAGTATTAACACTCTCTTGCCATCACCCACCACACCGGGCTTGATATGTTGTTATCTTGGTGATAACCTAAGATGTGGAGAAGCTTAGTTTTCTTGAAAGCTAGTCCCAAGTAAACGACATATCCATCGACTCTGCCTAGTCTCCTAAATATTTATGATTCCTTTGGACTTTTGATACATGTTGGATTTTCAGCTCTAAAAGAGCAAATACTATTCATTATTTCGACGCTTGAATGAGATTTGGTCATCGTTCATTAATTCCTCTATTTAAATATGATGACTTGTTATGTTCTAAGATATATGCATTTGTTTTGTAATGTTGCTACTTTCTCGCGTCATTATATTCGTTAATGTAATATCTTAGAGCACGTGTGGCACCCCCAATGGAGTAAACATGTCTTGTGGAAAACGATACACAAATACAATTTTGAGAGAGATTATGTGCTTTGATTTTAATCTCGAGGGAATGTTATGACAATCGTCGGTTGCGATCTGGCTCCGGATCAGCCACTATCATACTAACCCAAGGGAACAACTTTGATCATTAAGTAATGCATTGTTGTACCCCGAGTCACTCGTAACCTCTTATATTTAATTGATATTCATACTAAGAGTCTCCAGTTGATACCAGTGTTGTGCTGGCAAGTCTGCCTCCCTAAGCGTGATAAAAATGGTAAACATGTTACTAAAAGTTTTTCCTCCATTGGACACCGGGCTACGCTACACGATAATTGTAGCACTGTTTGTGTACACTACCTTCCGAAGCTCAGAACTATTTTGCCTCTGGCACGATAGATTAGGCTACTCTGTCTTAGTATGATGATGAATACTATTGACAATTGGGATGGTCATTATGTTAATATGAAAACTTCTCGACTCCTGATGATTTTATGTGCTCTGCATGCGCTATGGGGAAGTTAATCATTAGACCGTTCCCTTAAAAGTGAAGGATGAAATCCCAACTTGAACACATCCAAGGGGACATATGCGGTCCAATTCAGCCCATCCCAGGGTCATTTTGGTACTTTATGGTACACATTGACGCTTCTCTAAGTGGTTGATACGTCACAAATGTATCCATAATTTCTGCTTGCTTCATGCATGTTTTGTGTGATATTGCTATGATCTAGATACACTTTCATACACTTTTGAACATAGTTGGACTAACTTATTAACTCAGTGCACCACAGTGCCAGTTCCTGTTTTCTGCAGTTTTTCTATTTCAGGTTTCCCCCATATTAAAAATGCTCCAAAAATTCGGGAAAACTCAGATAAAAAATCAGCGTGAACGAACCTTCCGGAATCACCTGGGTGGGTCCAGAGGGGCACCACCAGGGACCCAGGCGGCCGCCTGGCGCGACCTAGGGTCTGGCCGTGCCTGGGGGCGCCTGGACCCCTGGTGGCCCCCTGGCTGCCCTCCTTCGCCTATATATTCTCCGTGACGGGATTCTTCCGAAGACATAACCCTTTTTCGCGATCTCGCCTCTGTTCCGCTGCCGCCGCGCTTCCAAGATCGGGAGCGTCAGCAGACTTCTTCCCGGCACCCTTCCGGAGGGAGGATTGACCTCCGGGAGCTTCCCCTCCACCATGGATGCTTCCCGGATGTGCTGTGAGTAGTTTCCCTTGGACCATGGGTCCGTGATCAGTAGCTATGTGATGTTCTCCTCCCCTCTTTGTTCTTCATGGTTTAGACCTCGTGAGCTGCCCTACATGATCGAGGCACATATGTAATTTTCTGCTGTTGCTATGCTGAGTTTGCTAGGATCTGATGGATTATGAGATTATGTTCAGATTGTGATTGAGTAATATATTTGGTTCTTATCTTTTATATTTTTGTTCCTAAGTAATTCTTGCATGTTCTCCGTTGCTCTTTATTGCTTTGGCCAAGTAGTAGGTAGTGACTCCAAGAGGGAACGTTATGCTCGATTGTGGGTTCATGCCCCCCGATGACACGCTTGAGTGACAAAAACATGAGTCTAGGGGATGTTTTTTTGCCACAATGGGAAAAACAACGGTGCTTGTAACCGCGGTTGCAAGGATTGTTTACTTTACGCAAAGTGTTTTTTAATGCAATTGTCTAATGCTTTCGGTTTACACTTTGGGTGGGGCTCGCAACATAATACCAGCGAGATGTTCTGGATAAATATCTCAAGGTGGATGATTAGTAGTAGATGAAGTTGGATTTCGGTCTAATTATTTTGGCGTACCGCCCATGCTTTTGAGCCTTATCCTTTATTTGTAGCGTAGTTAGCATTGCGGTGCGTTTTTAATCATGTCAATTGCCCAGCTGTAATTTGTTTACCTCACATAGCAGTTTTATCGTGTTTTGGGAGAGAGACATCACTAGTGAACATCACGGGACCCCGGTCCATGTTCTCATTACTGTTTACAAGCTCATTTATTTTCCTGCTTTTACTTTCTAGCTGCTACCATTATCATTATTATCTGCTGCGTTGATCCTTTGTGAACAACAAGATCGGAGAGATTGACAACCTCTCTATACTCGTTGGGAAGCAAAGTTATTTGTGTTGTGTGCAGGTCCAGGTCAAGGAAGCAACTTTTGTCTAAAATGGTGCCATTTTTTCCTTGCCACCTACTTATCATTGCCGGAGTCCTACGGGAGACAAACCCTATCCTCTACATAGGGGAAATTTGCCGCTACACTACATCTCACCTTCCACTTGGGGTAACCAATGAGGAGAGATATAAGTGGTCCAATGATTGCCTGATGCAACAAGGAACCATAACAATGGGAACTGCGGTCGAGCATTCAGTACCACATGTCCATATGTAAAACAGACTTGTAAGGGCATTGATTAAATTCATTGCTAGACCGCTCCTTCAGGGTTGTATTTTGCCAACCAGATGTTGGGAGCATGCTGTGTTACACACTGCTAAACACATCAACTTTAGACCGTGAGCCTACAACAATCATTTTCCTATGCAGCTCGTTTATGGGTCGGCACCGAAAATTTCCCACCTTCATAGGTTCGGTTGCCAGGTGTACGTACCAACACCGCCACCCAAGTGATCTGCAATGGGCCCGCTCCATAAGTCGGGGATATACATTGGTTATGAGACTGTGTCCATAATCAGGTATTTGGACCCCCATGACATGTAATTGTCATACGACCAGTTTGCGATTGCATATATGACGAGGATCTCTTTCCGATTTCTGGGGAGGAAATCAACCCATTGATGATAAAAGTCGAGAAATGGCGTGACAAGCCACAGGGATCCGCGTTCAAGACCCACACACTGTTGAGAAATAAATAAGTCCAAAAGATAATAGATTTGCATGCATTAGCGAATCAACTGCCTGATCAATTTAGTGACTTGAAAACTGTGAAAAAGTCGCATATGCCACCGCGCAATGCATCGGAAAGGGTTGAGATACCAAAGTTAACTAGTGGTACGCCCGCTCCCATCCTAAGGCCTAAAAGGACGCGAAATCCGGTTTCTCAAATCCTAAGTACTCGGGGACGCCTGAGGAAGAAGGATAAGAGAGATTTATCACAGATAGTCACCAAATCCCCTAGTAAGCAAAAGGGGAGCCAATTGAGACCTGGCGCAAGTACGGAAAGTCCTGTGCACGGGATTCCTGACTTGGACGTCCCAATTGAGGGAACATCCAGTGGAGATGTGAGTACACACATCGGCGCAGAAAAGCTAAAGGACCTCGCTCCTGTAATGGAAAAAATGGTAGATCAAGAGGTAGTGCCAGATGCACCCCATGACGAAATGGCCACAAATCATATAAATAAAGGAGAGTCAAAGAACCGAGCAATGATGACTGTCGACATTAACTTTGCTAAGAAAATTTCCTCAATCGTATATCCTAACCTAGGCCTAACAATCTCGCTGATTTTTAAAAGAAGGTTGGATTGGAAAGATTGGCTGAAGGCAATTACCTCCCAAGTGAGGTGGTTCGGTACAAAAGCAAGGCTCGTCGCTCGAGGGTTCACTCAATGACCAGATGTCAATATTGAGGAAACTTACTCCCCAGTCATGGATGGTATAAACTTTAGATACTTGATCTCAACGACAGCAAATCTAGACTTAACAATGAAATTGATGGATGTTGTCACTGCTTACCTATATGGTAACCAAGATAGAGCAAATCGGGGTCTATACAATGTTCTTCTTAAAGTCATTGTACAGACTTAAACATTTTGGTAGGATGTGGTATAATCGTTTAAGCGATTTCCTTCATCAGAAGGGCTACACGAGCAGTGATCCAAGATGGATCTTGTATAATCTCGGTGCACGTGGACGATTTGAATATAATCGGTACACCTAGAGATATTGAGGAAGCGAGTTCTTACCTGATGTAGGAATTCGAGATGAAGGATTTGGATAAAACCAAGTTCTGTCTGGGTCTGCAACTTGAACTTTTCCCTGCTGGGATTCTAGTGCACCAGTCTGCCTACACCCAGAAGGTGCTGGAGAGATTTGAATTTGATAAGGCATATCCATCTAAGACCCCAATTATTGGGAGGTCATTGCAGCAAGATAAGGACCCATTCAGGCCTAAGGAAGAGGGGGAGGAAATTCTGGGCCGGAATTCCCCTACTTGAGTTCCGTTGGAGCACTCATGTACCTCGCGAATTGTACATGGTCGGACATCACGTTCGCTGTCCATTTGCTTGCTAGGTACAATTTTGAGCCTACCAATAGACATTGGAAAGGCATCAATGACGTCTTCCGATACCTGCATGGGACCAAAGATCTTGGGCTGTCTTATAGAAGGAATCAAGACCTATCATTGGTATAGGCTATGC
Source organism: Bromus sterilis (assembly GCA_950022295.1). NCBI lineage: Eukaryota > Viridiplantae > Streptophyta > Magnoliopsida > Poales > Poaceae > Bromus > Bromus sterilis. Next base: position 313,790,358 of record OX465597.1, on the reverse strand, counting down.
TGATCCTGGCTACCTGTCGGACCCGCACACTTCCAAGTCACAGGCTGGATATGTTTTCCTTTATGGTGGAACTGCAAATTCCCGGAAATCGTCTAAGCAAAGTCTTGTATCAACTTCGACGAACCACTCAGAAATCATAGCACTGTATGAAGCATCACGAGAGTGTGTGTGGCTTCGACGGATGATTCGCCACATTCAGCAGACGTGTGGGTTGAACACCGTACAAACCACCACCATTATCTATGAAGATAATGCAGCTTGTGTTGCACAAGTTCAGTCAGGGTATGTGAAGAGTAATCTCACAAAACATATCAACCCCAAGTTCTTCTATGCGCATGAGATGCAGAAGATGAACGAGGCAATGATCTTGCATACTAAGTCGTGTGATAATCTCGCTGATTTGTTCACTAAATCATTGCCGGCATCATCGTTTGAGAGGTGTGTTTGTGGAATAGGTATGATGAGACTTAGAGAAATGCCAGATTCAGGGAGAGATTCTTCACACCCTTATCTATGAATCTCGATCCGGATGATAGAGTACTCAACCTGATGTTGAGTGGATTGTACTCTTTTTCCCTTCTGTGAGTTTTCCAGATGTTTCTCACATTGAGGTTTTTGATGAGGCAATTCGTGCAACATAAAGAGACGTATTCTATGTTCTCTTTCTCCATATTTTTCCCACTGGATTTTTTGGAGTTTTTGATATATAGGAAAAACGGAATGACGGACCAAGGGGAGTGTTGGGAAACCGACTATTGTCCCATGCGGGCCCCACCCTTTCTTGGATGGAGGGTTTTCCCTCTAGGGTTTGGTCCTCTCCACCTACCCCTCCCCCGTATATATACCCATGTATTGTATGGAGAGAGACAACGATTGATAATAAAGATCAAGTTCTGCTATTCCTCTGTGTCCCTTTACTTTCCGCATCTGTGATTGTGTCGCGTGTATGACTACTTCAACTACGCTTCCGCTCCACGTCCTTGGACCGGACTTGCCGGCAAAGGTTGTGGAACAATTTCCACGTGAAAATCGAAGAATGAAAAGATCCTTCAACTCAGTTAAATCAGCGGGCGCGTACTCCCTCTGAAAAATAGATATACTTCCTCCGAGCCATATTAATGGACTTAATTTTGTCTAGATCCATATGCATCTAGTCTAAATACTTAACTAGATACATACGAATCTAGACAAGTTGAGTTCATTAATATGAATCGGAAGTAATATAATATTTTAGATCACTATTTTAGTTATCTAATTTTTTATATTAGTTTACGAAAGGAGTATTTGATAGTCTACGAGCAAGCCAAAACAAGTCTACGCGGTACAGTTTAGACATATTTGGTAGTTTACGTTGAATGTAAATCTCGATGCGTTTGAATCTTAAATATTTTTGGATCGGGTTGAATAGAAATGATCAAATCATTAGTTTTTCTAACCAGGCACGATCGAGCCATCATGCGCAAGTCACTGGCACACATGTACAAGCGCAGGAGGCACGGCGGTACATTACTCCCTCTCTTTCCCCTCATCGCCCTATCGTTTCAAACTCACTCCACACACTCTCTCACCACCCCTTGCCTCTCTTCCCGATGGTTGACCGCAACCACCCCCCTGTTGCAATCGGGATCGCCACCCTCGACAACGCAATCCATGAGCGCTGGTTGTCAGCGGCCAATGACGTATAGACGCCGGTTTTGGTGACGACGGTCGCATCCAGCAGCGCGTCAAAGGCTACACCTTTGGGCAGCTCCTCGGCGGCGACGACCTCGGGCACGCCCGTTGCCGAGATGGGTACGTTTATCCCCATTCGAGGTTTTCCAGCCTTCGCTCCAACCAGGGATGTGGGGGTTGCGACCTTGGCTTCCAACACGACGTCGTCCTCTTCTATCATGCAAGCGTTGTTGAGTAGCGTAAAAATTATATTGCACGTGCATTCTACTAGTACGTGTAGTGTTGAAGTTTTTTTAAAAAAGTGTAGTGTTGAAGTTAGACACACGTTGTATCTCTGGACTCTCATATAGAGAGGCACATCACGGTTGTAACCTATGCCAACATGATAGTACTGGCACGCAGGGGAGCCGGCGTTGTGTGTCGGTCTTCGGATGACCGGTGTGCGATATTATGTCGGTATCATTTGGGGGGGGGGGGGGGGAGAGCGCACATAGTCAGACATCGGGGGTGTACCCAATGTTTCGATGAATCTCGTTAACAAATCTCGATGTCGTACCTCGTGTGATTATTTAATCTTCGAATGATCTACTACGTACTTCAAATTAATTCTAACATCTCTCCGTTATGACGCTGTCACGAGAGACGTATATGAAGCGATCATTCCTTGGGTACTAAATATTTACAGCAAGTTGGCTTACAAATGTAAAGGAAGAACTCAAACTTTGACAGCCACATGAAAGAATTACAATGAGGGGTACAATATATAATCTTGATTTCTTATACATAACAAACAGATGAAGAAACTAGGAAACACCACAAGTGATTCTCTTCTAGGGACTAGGGTCGACACTCATCCCCAGTCGAGAACCACCAGTAAAACATTGTAGCACGAGACCGGTTCTGCTTCTACCTGATGCAAACTATGCAACGCACCCTCGTAATCCGGCCGCGCAGGGAGGCCCTAAAAAACGAAGGGCATTATAGCCACGTTCGTCGGAAAGGCCTCCCTCAGCGGACGGGGAAAAAACGAGAGATACAGCAGCAAGGCATCGGCTAACAGCAGCAGCAGGCCAAGGTGCACAAAGACATCGGGGGTGTACCCAATGTTCGATGAATCTCGTCAACAAATCTCGATGTCGTACCTCGTGTGATTATTTAATCTTCGAATGATCTACTACGTACTTCAAATTAATTCTAACATCTCTCCGTTATGACGCTGTCACGAGAGACGTATATGAAGCGATCATTCCTTGGGTACTAAATATTTACAGCAAGTTGGCTTACAAATGTAAAGGAAGAACTCAAACTTTGACAGCCACATGAAAGAATTACAATGAGGGATACAATATATAATCTTGATTTCTTATACATAACAAACAGATGAAGAAACTAGGAAACACCACAAGTGATTCTCTTCTAGGGACTAGGGTCGACACTCATCCCCAGTCGAGAACCACCAGTAAAACATTGTAGCACGAGACCGGTTCTGCTTCTACCTGATGCAAACTATGCAACGCACCCTCGTAATCCGGCCGCGCCGGGAGGCCCTAAAAACGAAGGGCATTATAGCCACGTTCGTCGGAAAGGCCTCCCTCAGCGGCCGGGGAAACAACGAGAGATACAGCAGCAAGGCATCGGCTAACAGCAGCAGCAAGCCAAGGTGCACAAAGACATCGGGGGTGTACCCAATGTTTGATGAATCTCGTTAACAAATCTCGATGTCGTACCTCGTGTGATTATTTAATCTTCGAATGATCTACTACGTACTTCAAATTAATTCTAACATCTCTCCGTTATGATGCTGTCACGAGAGACGTATATGAAGCGATCATTCCTTGGGTACTAAATATTTACAGCAATTTGGCTTACAAATGTAAATGAAGAACTCAAACTTTGACAGCCACATGAAAGAATTACAATGAGGGGTACAATATATAATCTTGATTTCTTATACATAACAAACAGATGAAGAAACTAGGAAACACCACAAGTGATTCTCTTCTAGGGACTAGGGTCGACACTCATCCCCAGTCGAGAACCACTAGTAAAACATTGTAGCACGAGACCGGTTCTGCTTCTACCTGATGCAAACTATGCAACGCACCCTCGTAATCCGGCCGCGCCGGGAGGCCCTAAAAAAACGAAGGGCATTATAGCCACGTTCGTCGGAAAGGCCTCCCTCAGCGGCCGGGGAAACAACGAGAGATACAGCAGCAAGGCATCGGCTAATAGCAGCAGCAAGCCAAGGTGCACAAAGACATCGGGGGTGTACCCAATGTTCGATGAATCTCGTTAACAAATCTCGATGTCGTACCTCGTGTGATTATTTAATCTTCGAATGATCTACTACGTACTTCAAATTAATTCTAACATCTCTCCGTTATGATGCTGTCACGAGAGACGTATATGAAGCGATCATTCCTTGGGTACTAAATATTTACAGCAAGTTGGCTTACAAATGTAAATGAAGAACTCAAACTTTGACAGCCACATGAAAGAATTACAATGAGGGGTACAATATATAATCTTGATTTCTTATACATAACAAACAGATGAAGAAACTAGGAAACACCACAAGTGATTCTCTTCTAGGGACTAGGGTCGACACTCATCCCCAGTCGAGAACCACCAGTAAAACATTGTAGCACGAGACCGGTTCCGCGTCTGCCAGATGCAAACTATGCAACGCACCCTCGTAATCCGGCCGCGCCGGAAGGCCCTAAAAAAACGACGGGCATGATAGCCACGTTCGTCGGAAAGGCCCCCCTTAGCGGCCGGGGAAACAACGAGAGATACAGCAGCAAGGCATCGGCTAACAGCAGGTGCACAAAACACGGCGACTCCGGCGGACACACACGGCTGGAAAACACAAACGAACGGTCGTGTAACATATGTGTAGAGATGAATCCGATCGGTGGCTTTCAGTCGCGGTAGCAGACGAGCAGCGCGACGCAGCGACAGATGATGCGGAGCCTGGCCTTGTGCTCCCGCACCACCCTGCCCAGGCCCCGCCCACCCTTCCCATGGCTCACGACGCTCAGCTCCATCTCCTCTCCGGCCTTCTCCTACGTCTCCGGCAAGCAACGGCCGGAGAAAAACTCGTGCGTGCTTGATCACGTACTGCTGAATCCTAGGCTAGATGATGAAGGCAGGACAGGAGGGGCGGCATTGCCAAACACTTTGGACGCCTTCGCATTTATACTGCACTCCACGCCCGCCGGAGGAGCTGGGCAGTTCAGTGCATCTGGCGCACTGATAGCTGTACGTACAGTATGTACGAGGGCTTCGAGTTTGACCGCGTAGGCAGCTCACGGCGAGCGATCCCGTGCAGATACGCCAATCCCCCATTTTTTTTCGCGACGGTCGGCTGGCCGGAGCCGGACCGGATTCATCCTCCCAAACGGATAGTCCAGCTACATGTCGGCGTGGATCCGAATCCGCGATCTTTATCGTTTTTCGCACTTCAGGATGCTCGATCGATCTCAGCCGCACGCTGGCTGCTGAATTGATTTCTGCTGTATCTTTCGATCGTGCTGCATTCTCTGGCCTGTTATGTATCCCGGATCTTGAGGGGGCGCCCGGTATGGCCTTGCTTGCTTGTTGCCTTGCTGGTCATCGCCGACCGTGCCTTGCATCGCCGGCTACCGGCTTTTCTTCACGCATTTGCAAAGAGCGAATACTTCCTGTCTGCGTGCGTGCCTTGACCCAGGAGCAAGAATCTTTCTTTCAGTCCACCGCAAGATACAACCATCTCAAGCCTAGTATGTACCATCTCAAGGCTGTGTATCATCGGCTGGAATTCTTGCTTCAAACACTTGATCGATCATCGGGGCTTGCTCGTCCATGCGAGCGACACATTTGTTATCTTGGCGCACAAGCGAGTTGACTGAAAACCTTGGAGGCCACAAGTGTTAACGTTGGCAGAACAAACAAAGGCACAGCTACGTTCCTCCAAAATGATGGTCAAACAAAAGCTAGCTTGGTTTTTATGCAATCAGTACCGTACACAAAACCTCAAGAGTCAAAGCCTCTAAGAACCTGGCAACAAAGGTTACACTCAACTTCCTCTGATTTTTTTCCTAATTGATATCTGCCTGATAAGAATGCAATGTCATTCCCAATCAATAGTTGTCAGATACTCGCAGAGGCATCATCCACCACAACTGGTCACAAAATTGTGGAACTCGTTCCTTGTGAAATGCATGCAACTTCTGCTGATAGCGTTAAACAAAATGAAATCTGCTGTCATACACACATGGCCTGCACAAGCACAACTCAATGCAAACGAGAACACAATGAGATCATTGATGACTAGAACTTAGCATTGAGACCGTTGTTTATGGGAATCTTATCATTCGAACTCATCAAGATCTCTCGGCTCGAGAACAGGAGCTAGGATATGTATGCCCGATGCTAGACAGAAACAAGTTGATGTCAACCAAGTGGGAAACGTTAGCAGCCATACACTTGTTTAGACAAGTCGCAGAGGGAAATATCTGTATCTGCAAGCAATCAGAACGATCCATGATCAAGCACTATGGTCCACAGATTTCAGCGCCGCTAAGCCCTAGATCCTGCATTCAGGGTCGTGCAGTTAAGGTGTCAAGTGCCATGTGCACTGTGCTTGTGGAGTGGCAGCTGCCGACTTCAGAAAAGGGCCTTTTCATTACAACATCAAAATGGAATATGTTGCCACAAGCTACAGCTAGGCAAGGTAGCCTGTGATTTGGCACTTTTAGGACCTCTCCCCTATATAAGCACACCAAATGCTATGGGGTTAAGCACACTAAACTGAGGCAATTGACAACCCAATCTCTCATTTCTTTTTCTGAGCAGAAACCCCTTGATCATTCAACCAGCATGAGCAAGCCAAGGTGTGAGGGCAAACACAAAAGAGGCCTTGGGAAAATGATGAGAGAGCACAAGGCAAGGCTCTACATAATCCGGCGATGCATCGTCATGCTTCTTTGTCACCACGACTGAGCAGTGATCAGTGTGTTTTGTTCGCATGAAAGGACACCAGTTTTTTTCTTTTTCTTGTCTTTGTCTCAGAATTCAGAGTGCAGACAATTCTTTGATGTGTATATTGAGGGGATATTTTTGATAGTTTTCAGACATTCCAGTTTTTTCACTGGGAGAAATTGACATTCTTGTTGTGCGTTTAATAGATTATAATGGAAAATATGGACATTACTCAACCGGTACTCACTTTTACTTGCATATTTTATGTATCTATGCTATGGATTATTCAAATGTAGTGTGTCTAATGAAACATAATAGTTATTTCCTAAGATGTTCCTCTCTAAACCATAAAGAGGCGATCTCTATCAAAGTTGCTTCTTAGCGGCGGCATCCTCTCGACGCTAACAAAACTATAGCGAAGCTAAGCCACTTAGCGTTTCTCCTAAAAGTATAAAAATTAAACATCATTTATGCATATCATCTACAAAATTTGTATGAAGCTAACAATATCTGTAGTTCTCTACTGAACAATATTCAGTGCTCAACTAGTGCATCTCTAGTTCTCTACGAAAGAAATACTGAACAGATTCAGTACTGCATTAGTAGCAAACGAGGAGCAGATTCACTACTGAACAATCTAGGAGTAGTAACAAACTAGGAGCAGATTCACTAGTCTGATTTTTGTTGGGCCGGACGGGAAAAAATGCTATTTCTTGGCCCGATTTAGCGTTTTAGCGTCATTTCTCGTGAGATTAGCACGATTTTACATTTAGCAAAATATCTGCATAGTGTTTGCGGGAGGGTGGTGAATACGCTATAGCATCGAGATAGCGCGCTATTTTAAACTTTGGTCTCTATGCAACGCGCCGCCATCTCTATGCCGGTAGGTCGCCACCCCTTCTTCCTCCATCAATTCTGATGGTGTGGGAGTGCGAGGAGGCCTCGATCTTTCAGATGGAGATCTAGATTTGCCTATTTTTAGGCTTTTAGTTTGGTTCTCAATGTCCTTAAGGTGATGGTGACCGCGACAACAAATAAAGTTTTGTGCAGCGGCACGTCATTGGCAATGGCCGTTTGCACCGGTCTGGCGCATAAGTCTGCTCCCAATGCTCCATCTTGTACAGTACTAAGTTTGCTAACTAGGCAAAAAATTCTATGGGGCAAGATAATTAAGAGGGATAGGAGTTTGGTGACCCCATAAGGTAACGGTGCTTGTCACAAAAATCTATGCAAAATATTAAAAATGAAGGGTACTGGTTATGGTTTACAGGGTTTGTTGGCGCATCTCAAGCTTCGGGGTTTACTCGTCCACGTGGGCAACACATTCCCTATCTTGGCGCATAAGCGAGTTGACTGAAAAACATGGAGGGCACAAATGTTAACGTTGGCAGAACAAACAAAGCCACATCTACGTGTCTCCAAAATGTTGGTCAAACAAAAGCTAGCTTGGTTTTTATGCAATCAGAACCGTACACAAAACCTCAAGTCAAAGCCTCCAAATAACCTGGAAGCAAATGGGAAAAAACAAGTACAGTTACATTTGGTTTTATTTTGAGAAATTTCAGTTGCAGCTACACTCTACTTCCCTCTGAATTTTCCTCATTGATATATGTCTGATAAGAATAGGTGGTCAGATACTCGCAGAGGCATCATCTACCACAAGTCCACAACTGGTCACAAAATTGTGGAACTCGTTCCTTCTCAATAACAACAAAAATGTGAAATGCATGCAACTTCTACTGATAGCATTAAAACAAAATGCAATCTGCTGTGAGATACACTTGTCTGCACAAGCACAACTCAATGCAAATGAGAACACGATGAGATCATTGATGACTAGAACTTAGCATTGAGACCATTGTTTCGGGAATATAATCATTCAAACTCATCGAGATTTCTCGGGTCGAGAACAGGAGCTAGGATATGTATGCCCAAGACTAGACAGAAACAAGTTGATGTCAACCAAGTGGGAATGTTAGCAGCCATACACTTGTTTAAACAAATCACAGAGGGAGATATCTGTATCTGCAAGCAATCAGAACGATTCATGATCAGGCACTATGGTCCACATATTGCAGAGGCGCTAAGCCCTAGATCCTGCTTCCAGCATTCAGGCTCGTGCAGTAAGTTGTCAAGTGCCATGTGCACTGTGCTTGTGGAGTGGCAACTGCCGACTTCAGAGAAAGGGCCTTTTTATTACAACACCAAAATGGAAGATGTTGTCACAAGCTACAGCTGGGCAAGGTAGCCAGTGATTAGGCACTTTTAGGACTTCTCTCCTATATAAGCACACCAAATGCTATGGGGTTAGTCACACCAAACTGAGGCAATTGACAACCCAATCGCTCATGTCTTTTTCTGAGCAGAAACCCCTTAATCACTCAACCGGCATGAACAAGCCAAGGTGTCAGGGCAAACACAGAAAAGGCCTTGACAGAATCATGAGAGAGCACAAGGCGAGGCTCTACATAATCCGGCGATACATCGTCATGCTTCTTTGTCACCACGACTGAGCAGTGATCAGTGTGTTTTGTTCGAGTGAAAGGACACAATTTTCTTTTTCTTTTTTATGTTCTCTGTCTCAGAATTCAGAGTGCAGACTATTGAATTGATGCACCAGCCAGTTACTTCAAAAGTCTGAACTGATGAAGAGAGGCTAGACAATATATTTATATTTCAATACTCTCACTCACGTCTATGCTATTTTAGTCCTTAGCGTGGGTTTGGTGCAGACCGCAGAATCATTTATTTAATACTGCGTTGACAGGGTCTTGAACTCAAGATATCTTGGCTCAGATACCATATTAAATTGATGCACCAACCAGTTACTCTAAAAGTCTGAACTGATAGAGAGGGGCTAGGCAATATATTTATATTTCAACACTCTCCCTCACGTCTAGGCTATTTTAGTCCTTAGCGTGGGTTTGGTCCAGGCCACATAATCGTTTATTTAATACTGCGTTGGCAGAGTCTTGCACTCAAGATATCTTGGCTCAGATACCATATTAAATTGATGCACCAACTAGTTACTCTAAAAGTCCGAACTAATAGAGAGAGGCTAGGCAATATATTTATATTTCAACACCCCCCCTCACGTCTAGGCTATTTTAGTCCTTAGCGTGGGTTTGTTGCAGGCCGCAGAATCATTTATTTAATACTGCGTCGGTAGGGTCTTGAACTCAAGACCTCTTAGCTCGGATACCATATTAAATTGATGCACCGGGCAGTTACTCCAAAAGTCGGAATTGATTGAGAGAGGTTAGGCAATATATTTATATTCTAACACTCCCACTCACGTTTTAGTCCTTAGTGTGGGTTTGGTGCAGACTGCAGAATCGTTTATTTAATACCGCGTTGGCAGGGTTTTGAACTCAAGACCTTTTGGCTCTGATACCATATTGAATTGATGCACCAGCCAGTTACTCCAAAATTCTGAACTGATGGAGAGATGCTAGGCAATATATTTCTATTTCAACACAAACAATTCTTTGATGTGTATATTGAGGGGATATTTGATAGTTTTCAAGCATTCTCGTTTTTTCATTGGGAGAAATTTGACATTCTTGCCGTGCATTTAATAGATTATAATGGAAAATATGGATATTAGTCAGCTTGTACTCACTATTACTTGCATATTTGAAATGTGGGTGCTATTGATTACTCAATTGAAGTGTGCCTAATGGAACATCTTTTATATCACTAAGCTCTCTAATTTTGGAGCCCTCACATTCATTTGAGGTTTGAATTGACAATTTTGACTTACTCATACCCCTTGACTATGTGTGTAAACCACCAATCTTTTTTATTTTTTATTTAATTGAGGTTTCACATGTAAAATTCAACTCACAATTTTGATTTGTTCATATCCGTAGCTATATGTGTAAACCACCAGTCTATTAGATTCATAACATCTTTTCTTTCCTTAAGTTGACATGTGCAACACACAAAATCATCAACATGAATTATTTCTGAAAAAATGAATGTTAATTTTCATATTCTTTGTACACCCATTATATATTGGATTTATCGTGAGGTTACAATCAAAATAATGTTACAATAAACAATTATCGACTTCGCAATCGAACGCTTTAGCTCATGCAACAAATGTCATCGTGACAACTTTCAACCATGACATGTGTGACAACTTGGTATTCCACTTTAACGCTAGACCTGGACACGGTTAGTTGTCATTTCAACTATATCATTAATGGTATGGTTGATCTGGACACAGTTAGTTGTCATGCAGAACCGTGACCTTGATGACTTCCCGTTCGCGATCAACAACGACATGTTGGCTCAGAGCATTGGAGAGGCATACGGTGATGTGCCATCAGCCCGTTTGGGAGGATAAAGACAGTTAGACCCGAGAGACATTGATGTAATATCTTATTTTTTAGGGGTGTTCATACCGCTAGGTTGATCAATTTATCTAAGTCCTTTTTCGCATAACAAAAAGAGATTATCCACAAGAAGTTGGAAATAGTTGGCAACTAGGTATGCACATGGCATCTCATATATTTATAATAGAGGAAATGTATGTAACCAACCAGGGTATGCCGGTACTGTGATCGCCACATCAGTTTCATGAGATTTAGGATTGCAACATTACCCAGTCTAACTTTCACAATCAATATATTTATAAATGCATCTGGTGCTCATTTGTGAGTTTTGAATGATTAATGACAAAATGGTTAACAAACTAATGTGTTTAGGAGTATACAAATGTGAAATTCCATGAGGGTTGTTGAAAATATGCCCTAGGGGTAATAATATTTTTATTTATTTATTTCCAAGTTCATAATTAATATTATTTTTTTGCAATATAATTGCAATGACTGTGAATAGGAGATTCGGAAGAAAACTCATTTGCATATGTGGAAACATAAACACAAAAGAGTTCATAGTCTAGCATATAAGACTAGCTCATGTTTGATTGATGATTATGTTTTCTTGATCATAAGGCATTGTCATTATGACGAGGATGCCGACAACAATTAGAACATATTTTTAGTAAAACAATGATGTTGGATGGATCCATCTTAATGATATACTTCAACATCACATCGTAACTACATTATAAGTCATATCATATAATTGTTAGCATATACGAAGTTCCTTAGACCGTGAGAGTATCAAGTTACTTCGCATTAATTAGATGGTGCACTTTTGTTCTCATAAAAAGTTACCCATAACTAGGTGATGATAATGACGATTTCCAAGTGCATTAGAAAGTGTGTCTAGTGATCTTTATAGCTCAGGACTGAGATTTTCTCCTTCCCACGAATAGACATTTCTTAGGGCCCACTCAACAGTACGGTATCCATTATACTCTAGCCAGACACAGTGTGATCCAGTCATAGGGATACCGGAATACGATAATGAGTAAAAGAACAAACAAGTACATAGGATAACGAGGTGTTAATGTCAAAGTATTTATTCACAAGGAATACCATTTGCTCGCCTTAGGTTTTTGTTATATATCGTGAAGCAAAAATAATGGTGCATGTCTAACAAGGAGGTTCAATCAAAACTTATTTGTGTATATATGGGAGTCAATATCCTGCTATTGATTATTGTTCAAAAGTGTTCCGGGTCATGTACACATAGTACCGAAACTACAAGATGACACACTTAATGAGTAGTAGTTTGATTAGAACACTAGAATGAAGAAGAGAATTATCGACGGGCATCAGAAATATTCCAGGGGGTTTCGGAAGAGTTACATGTGCTTTATTATGATTCTGAAATGTTCGAGAATGGTCTCAACCGATCTTGAAACATGGGAGAATGGTCATGGGGATATCCTGGATTATCTGGAATGGTTTCCAAACTATCGTTGGGAATCTCGGGACGGGTCATATGTCATGGAATATCTTAGATGATAACTCGGATGGTTCCAGAACCTGCCCTGATGACTTTGAAATGTCCAGAAATGGCTCCGGATGATCTCAAAAGTTTCCTAAAGGTTCCAAAATGGTCGATAATGGTCTCTAAATGTCTCAAAAGTTCTTGTAAGCTTCCAAAGTATTTCGGATGTCCATGCTAGGCCGCAAGCCCTTGCCTTGGGGAACAAGGCGCCCTAATAGGGACAATTCGGTTTGGGGGGGGAGTGATACTAGGACTTGGAGTCCCCGTAGGGAAGGAGTCATTCCGGGAGGCAAGTACGCAGAGGGGATCCACCTCCTGGGTCGGCCAAAACCCATGGCATGGACACCTATATATAGATGGACAGGGGACGCCATTAGCTAACCCTAAACTCCCTGATGCATCCCCTACTGCTTCCCTTTCTTCTTCACTTCTCTAATATAGATAGCCTTGTATATCACACACGTTTAGGTCATTTTCCTCTAGTTTGCTTGGAGGTGTTTCTCCCTGGATGATGAATCCCTGTTGGACTGCTACTCAAAGCGTCTGGATATCGATTGAGAGATTATGCGTTTGATCTGAGGGATGTGTTCGTGGGAATTGATCGAGGAAACGAAATCCTTGTGGTTGTGATATTGTACATTTTTAGCTGTGGGGATCTACATCAACGGTTTTCACAAACTCTACTCTCCGTTGCACTCTATGGTGAGACATGCTCTAAAACCTTTGCTTGCATCGTCATAGATTTTCTTGGTAGTTTGGATCGTAGGATCAAAGTTTTTGTTTCGTACTACGTTCCCCAACAAGGATTTGGTTTAACTAATAGGTTGTGACCCCTAAAAGAGTTGTGATAACACTGAAGAATTTTGGTTGGCTTCTAAATAGTTGAAGCTTAAAGAGTAGCGATTCTTTGTTAGTTTGTTTTATTATTCTTTGAGTCATATATCAATCCGTATTTTTAAGGGGGCCAAAGTGAATCAATACAAATATTTATGTATGGAAATCTCATTCCACGAAATGTTTTTGATCTCTCATGTTGAAGGTAATTCTTCAAAACAATTGAGTTAGAAGTCTTCATTGAGAAGTTAGGAAACATGTTTTAAGCTTGTTCTAGGTTCCGAAGAACCGAAAGAACTTGGAGTTCATTTTTTTCCGATCGTATGATAGCAGGCAACGTCAGGTTGGTGGGTGCATCACGTCCAACAATCACATCAACACTAGTACGTGGTTCATGGTTATAAATAGACCCATATCCCAACAAACAACGGTGGTTGCTCGAGTGAAATTGTGCAAAGTGCTTCCCAGAGCATCCCTACTCGTATTAATTTCAAGAGAATCCTAAGTGCAAAAAAAAGTTGCACATAGCCTAAAGCACGTAATTGAGCATCATAAAGAAATTGATCATGCATAATTGAAGACTTGTTACTCCTGAAATTTGTGCATCCTCAACACAGTTGGAAGTCGTCCAGAGCATTTTGCATGAGAATTTGCCGATGAACAAGTTTGTTATGGTCAAGATATTGATCTACCCTGAATCTTGGATGAGTTCTGAGGAACTAGCTCATAGTGAATAAGGCGAAGACGTGTGTATTCAAAGGGATGTGCTCAGCCTCTCCAACCCAAACGTAGAATTGCGCCAACAATTTTAACTGGGATAAATACAAGGCATGTCATGGTTTTTGAGAGGCCCTAGGCATAACTGAAAAAATGGGTCCAAAAAACTACATAGGCTAGCTAGTTCGACCTTTACACTCGAATATTATATTACCTAGGTGTATTATGTATGGGCTCCTCATCAATGTGGGCCCAAGGCCCTCGCACTTCTTGCCCAAGTCCAGGGATGGCCCTGGATAAATAAATGCATGTGTCTACACTGACTTATGCGTGTTCCATTTTTTCACATATTACTTTCTTTGATTTGCAATTCCTGAAGAATACCCCTTCCCTTTATGTGAAGGCATAGAAGATTTTGACTTTTGGAATTCGTAAGTTTATAAAATAATGGCAGGAAAAAAATAGATACTACAAAAAATCAGTTTTTTTAAGAAAAAGTATGACTATGTTTCCAAAAAGTAACATGACTTAAGAAATCAACATCAGTACTATATATGGATTTTCACTTCTTCACCATATTAACACATTTACTAATTTTCTTCCATAATTATATATTAACTGTAATTTTCTTATATTGTATAATGTTTTCCCCAAATTACCTAAAATTTCTATGGATTTAATATTCTTATATTTTTGGTAATTCTGTTGCAGTATTTATTTCTCATGCTTGTTCCTTTATCTTTCCCTAGGAAAAAAAATATTATTAATATAAATGGCTTCATAAAGAAACCAACAAACTTGTCCATAATACTTTTGCATTTTCTTTTTCATAATACTTCTAATTTTTCAAGTTTCCTACTTTTTCTTCATTTGTCCTAAACTTTATGTTTTTTATTATGTTCTTCCTTTTCTTTCTAAATTTCCCTATTTCTTCCTTTGAATATTATTTTACAAAATATATTTGTTTCATATTCTACCCACAATACCACTTTTCTGAAAACTTTTGTTATCATCCAAAATTACATGCACGGGTTTGAAGGCAAAATCTAGAGATTTAAAGACTTGGAAATCAGTGGAGTATTAAGGAAAATATCTATTCCGCACATCCTTTGAGGATTTGAGTCACAAAAAGTATATTCATACCGATAATTCAAGTTTGAGTGTGGGCTCATGTACACTTGATGAACAGTAAATTTGTTAAAATTAGCAAAAACAAATCAAGATATTAATGATTTTACTGTTCATGGGTGAAAGTAGAAAAAAAGGTGAGCCTGGGCTCCAAATCAGTGCGTCCCATTCATATTGCCTAGTCTCATCCCCTGTATTCCCTTGTATGTATTGGCCCTCCACCAATTGTGATGATTGGGTATTGGATCACTTGGTGACGTCCAACATTTGCTATATTGGTGCGCAAAGCCAATTGACTGAAACCTTGGTGGCCACAAACGTTAACGTTGGCAGAACAAAAGGCAAATACATGAGTTTATAAAAATGTCAGTCAAACAAAAGGTCGCTTTTGGTGCAATCAAATAATACGAAGTTTCCTCCAGTTATCATAGTCAAAGCATTCATACTTGAAAGAAAAGTAAAGCAGAACTTGGAACCTCTCTGATTATTTTTCAACCGTTGATTCATCTGATTAACGAATCCAAGTTTTCACGTTTCGAAATGTACTGTCTCGTGGTGAAAACTTTGTGATTCTTACTTTCTTGGTGATTCATTCCCTCTATTTTTTGAACAAAATGTGGAATGCGTGCAGCCTTCTACTTATAGAATTAAGCAAGGTTCGATCTATAATGATATGCACTAATACACATGTCTGTACAACTCAATGCAGCTGATAAGCACAGCGAGATCAGTTTCTTGGAACTCAATCAGCCTTGATACCACTGTCTAAGGGAACCTAACGATCTCAACTCACCAGAATCTCTCAAATTGAGAATAGATAACTGAGATATGTATGCCCATGGCTCGACAAATCAGATCAAATGGACGCCAAACAAGTAGGAATGTCTAGCAGTCAATCCATACATGTGGCTGAGCAAATCCCAACGGGAAATATCTCACTGTCACTGGAATCAGAACCACTAACGAAGCACCAGATGGACCACAGATTTTGCCCCCAAGATCTTGTATCAAAGTTCGAGCAAGATGTCAAGGTGTGCCATGTGCATGTGGAGTGACAGCTGCGTCTCCAGACTCAAGAGAAGTGGCGTATAATTTTATCTGAACAATGGAACATGTCGTTGCAAGCTACAGCTAGTCAAGGGGGCCGGTGATCCGGGACTCCTCCGCTATATAAAGCCCACCAGAGATGCTATGAGATCAAAGCACTCTAATTAAGCAGAAGCACTTGAAGAGCCCACCCAGACTCGAGAGAAGAGCATGGCGAATTCTCAAGCGAAGCACCTTGAATGTTCGACCAGGATGAGCAAGCCGAGGAGCCAAGGGAAGCAGGGAGGAGGCCTGAGCAGGGTGCTGAGGGAGCACAAGGCGAGGCTCTACATCATCCGGCGATGCGTCGTCATGCTGCTCTGCCACCACGACTAGATTAGTGGATAGTGATCGGTGTGTTCAGTTCAAGCCAAAGACTCCAGTTTTGCCCTGGCTTCCATTGATTTTCAGGCTTCAGAGTTAGGGCTTGACGATTCGCTGATGTGTAGTAGTGTATACTGAGGGTGTCCTTTGCTAGATTTTTTATTCTTTTTTTGTTTTTTGCGAGAAAGCTTTGGCATTCTTGCTGTGCACTTGGTAGATCAGGAATGCAATATCAGGAACTTTTCTTACACTTGGTCAGTTGATGTTATTGTGCTGTGGAAGTGCAGTATCTTGGGTTACTTCCTTTCTGCTAGGAGAATTTACAAACACAGGCACTGCGAAATTTGCCTGAAAAATTATCACTCGAGCAGCAATCGAATCATGATATTGCTATCGATCTGCCCATGATTCTTCTGTGCCTCAGTCAGGCGACATGTTTACCCAGAATAATGCAACAAACAAGTCGATGCATCATGCCATGTCCGTGCATATAATATTGCAACAAACAATTCAGATAGACTGTACTAGTTGCTAGTACTTGAAGCATTTCTCGCGCGAGATTGCCACCTGGGCAGCTACTCATGCATGGTTGGATGCTTGGACAAAATCCATAGGGGCGTGTTTGGTTTCTTGGTTTCATTGTACCAAGTCACAGCCTGACTTTACTATGCCCGATGATGTCCGTTTCTCATCCGGTGGCTACTGCTTCGCTGGGCTCTTAACAACACACAAAAGCCAGGTCTGCCCAGCTCATGAGTAGCACGAAGCCAATTTGACTAATAATGGATACTTCAGCTGTAAAATCATAAAGAAGTATAAGTACAATTTCAGTTTGATAAACAAATACAAGGCCCTGTTTGAATACAAAGTATATATATAACGGGGTTTCTCATTCTATGTGAGCTGTTAAGAGCAACTCTAGCAGACCGTTAAATCCCCGTATTGCAAATGACATATGTCGCTCGCCCTAAAACTGATTAGCGGTACAAAAACTCGCGCGACAAAACAGAAACGCCATCTGATGTGGGAAATTTTAAAATATTTTATACATAATATTTGGCGGTTATATTTACACGACGAAACTACGCCGGAATATAGACAGACAACCCCAAAATAACAATTGAAATGGTGGATCTACGTCGGAGGAGTCGTCGTAAGGGCACTCACTGGCCACCGTTGAGGTCGTAGTCATGCGCGGAGTTTATGAGGACGAGAGTAAAGTCGTACTATTCCCGTGCGACCTCCAGGCGCTCGGCGGTGCCTCGTTCTCCCACCGTGATGGCCTCCTTCGCCGCTAAGAACTCGCGCTCTGCGATGCGGCAGCGCTCCGTTGATGGACAGAAGAGGTCACCGAGGTGGTCGAACTCCGACCAGGAGCTACGATTGCGACGGGTGAGCACTTCGCGGCTCCTTGCCTGCACCGACCTCGCCGGGTCGATCGGGGCACGCGCGGGGCCGCTTGATGACCTCGCCTCGTCGTAATTCCGACCACGCTTGGCCGGAGATGACCCGTATGGCTACCGCGGGAGCTTAGTACTCCTTTGGCCATCTCAATCGCTCGTCGGAGTTAGGGTTAGATGCGGCGGAGGGGGGTAAGGTTGCGGCGGCGGGGAGGGGATGATGTGGGCATACCCCGCGGATCCCCACCATGAATATACTCAGTATCCAAACAGGGCCTTGTATTTGTTCATAACCTGAAATTGTACTTATACTTCTTCATGATGTTGCAGCTGAGGTATCTGTTATCAGTCAAATTGGCTTTGTGCTACTCATGAGCTGGGCTTAATGTGGGCAGACTTGGCTTTTGTGTGTTGCTGAGAGCACAACAAAGCCGCAACCACGGGATGAGAAATGAACGGCATCGGCCATAGGAAAGTCAGGTTGTGACTTGGTACAACCAAGTTAGAGAATTCGGGTCGCTCTCAGCCAGGCTAAGGCGAACGCGAGAATCCTCCGTATCTGCGAGCCTGGTCCGTCCGCTCGTGCCTACATGCGCACCTCGCGTGGCTCCTTTTCCCCTTTCTCTCTCTCTCACGCATCAGATTGGATCGAGCAAGAAACTCGTTGCCGCCTCAGCCGTCTGAGCTTCGCCGTCCACGCCCATGCCCACGACGGTGCTCTTCACCTCCCATGGCGATCCTGCACCACAGTGTTTTTGAGCCCGTACTCGGCGTCCAGCGAGTTCTCCTCGGGTGCCGGCTTACCGTAGAAGGACTCGGCGGCCCAGTCGATCCTCACAGGCACGATCT
Source organism: Bromus sterilis (assembly GCA_950022295.1). NCBI lineage: Eukaryota > Viridiplantae > Streptophyta > Magnoliopsida > Poales > Poaceae > Bromus > Bromus sterilis. Next base: position 313,771,519 of record OX465597.1, on the reverse strand, counting down.
GGAGGAGCACGGTCCCGGGTCACATGAAGAGGAAGTGGGTGACGGCGGCGCCGTCCACAACAACCATGGCGTAAGAGGTTCATGACATGCGGCGCAGACTCGGTGTGGCGGCAAGCGGTGACCACGTCGTCGTCGGCTTATCCTCCCGGAAGGCCATCTTGATCTTGGAATTGACGGCCTTGGTGTGGTCATCAGGGCGAACGCACGACGGTGCGAGGAAGAGGGGGAGGGCCATCGGCGCCAAGGACGACATCACCGGCTTATCCTCCCGGCGGGCCATCTTTGCCAGCAATATCTTCTAATTCAGTCTACCAAACAACATCTATCATGTATAGCATATCTTGTGCATCTGTATCATGCATTCAACTGATACGTCCCAAACGTAATCATAATTTCAGCTTGTTCCATGATTTTGCTATATGTTTTGCTACACTTTCATACCTTTTTAATATATTTGGACTAACCTACTAAATCAGTGCCCCAGTGCCAGTTTCTATCTGTTGTTGTCCGTGCATTGTAGGAAAATGCCAATTATTAAAGTGCTCAGAAAAATCAGGAAAAATCATATAAAAAATCAGCAGATCAGAAGACTCCAGAAGCCCGAAGGGAGCCTAAGGCCCCCCACCCTCAGCAGGCGGGCCCCTGGCGCGGCCTAGGGTGGGGCCGCGCCACCTAGTCGCCTGGTCAGGTGGGCCCCCCTGGTGCTCCCCTTATGCCTATATTTACCTCTCACTCTGAAAACCCTTGAGAGTCCCTCCGTTACACGATTTTCTCCACTGTTCCACCGCCGCCGCGATCTTGAGATCGGGATCGCCAGAAGACCCTGTCCCGGCACCCTGCCAGAGGGAGGATTGATCTCCGGGAGCTTATCCACCACCATGAGCGCTTCCCGGATGTGCCGTGAGTAGTCCCCCTTGGACCATGGGTCCATGATCAGTAGATATGTGATGTTTTCTCTCCAATCTTGTTCCTCAATTCTTAGCCCTTGTGAGCAGCCCTACATGATCAAGGCACCTATGTATTAGTTTATGTGTTTCTATGCTGTGTTTGCTGGGATCTGATGGATTATGAGATGATGTTCAGATTGTGATGAGTAATATATTTGGCTTACCTTGTATGTTTGAGTTCTTGAGTATTCTTGCATGTTCTCTGTTGCCTTTTATTGCTTTGGACAAGTAGTAGATAATGACTTCAAGAGGGAGCGTTATGCTTGATTGTGGGTTCATGCCCCCCGATGTCTAGCTTGAGTGACAGAAACATGATACTAAGGGATGTGTAGACCAGGGAGAAAACAACGGTTCTTGTAACTGCGGTTGCAAGGATTGTTTACCTTACGAAAAGTGTGTTAATGCAGTTGTCTGTTGCTGTGATCCTACAGTTTGGTTGGGGTTCGCAACTTAATACCAGCGAGATGTTCTGGATAGATATCTCAAGGTGGATGATTGGTGAGTATATGCCGATGAATAAACAGTCTGCTCGTCTCAGCGTACTACCCATACGATTGAGCTTCTAGCTTTCTTGTAGCATAATTAGCATGGCGGTGCGTTTATAATTTTGTCAATTGCCCAGCTGTAATTTGTTCACCCAACATAGTTGTTTGTCGTCTTTTGGGAGAGAGACATCACTAGTGAAGATCATGTGACCGCAGTCCATATTTCCACCATAGTTTACACTGTTAATATTTATTGCTTTTGTTTCCTTTCTGTTGCAATCACCACTACTATTTCCACTTGTGTTTTGATACTTTGTAAACAACAAGACCGGAGAGATTGACAACCTCTCTGACTCGTTGGGAGTAAAATTATTTGTTGTTGTGTGCAAGTCCACTTCAACATCGAATCCTTCGGCAAACTTCTGGCTCCGTTGACACCTACTTATATCTCTTGGAGTCCTGATGGTTTGATAAACTTTGGTGTCTTCATCGAGGGAAATTTGTTGTATCTAAATCATAACCTTCCACTTGGGGTAACCAACAAGGACGTGTTATCTACACCCATCATCAACCAAACCCACATCTCACCCCTTCCTTGCATCCACTCAAGCAGCCCAGGCTCATCCAGGATGCCCCATGCGATGCAGATTACAGCCACCCAGGCAACCAGACACGCCCTAGGTGTGCATCATGTTTAAACAGGTCGCAACCAGGAGCCAGACATCTAGAAACGCTCCCATGCGGCCGGGTGATACGTCCCAAACGTATCTATAATTTCTGCTTGCTCCATGCATGCTTTGTGTGATATTGCTATGATCTAGATACACTTTATACACTTTTGATCATATTTGGAATAACTTATTGTCGGGACCCGGGGTTAGCGTATGTAATTCCAGTCACGATACAATCACATGGAGAGCCGAGAACCGTACCCACTTGTCTAAGCAGACAAGGCCAAGCACAGAACGTTCTCGGTAAGCATCGAACGTGAGGGGCATCCCATCCAGGCCGGATGATCAACTGAGATGGGTCCTCATCGTCCGCTCACAAGTCTAAATGCTTATGGGTGGTGAATCCCATACTCATAGACAAGTCGCCTCAACCATGTTATCGATTGAATCCTAACTCTTACATAGACTTAATCCAGCCCGATCACTTAGTTGGGGTCTAGGGAGGGCTCGATCATACAACAAAGTGTGCACGTGACAGAGTCACGAGCAATCGCATCGCGATGCCCCAAGATCCGCACATCTAAGGGCCACTTGGTGTATAAAAGACCGCCAGCCAAATCACAACTAAGGTCTCGAAAACCCATACTAAGACATGCATGTTATAAACATACACGCAGCACACATGCCTAGTATGAACAGCAGGTATCATCACATAACTCTACAAGGTACTTCTTTATTAACTTACACATAGAGCATACAAAGATCACATGTCTGTGATCAACATTACATCATACAACGGAAGAAAATTAGGTCTGAGTACAGACAAGTTTAACAAATGGCTTAGAGAAGCCTTGTAAACATACATGCCATTCCACGAGGGACCAGACTGCTGTCTGAGACTATGCGAACTTAGTCAACGTCGAGCTTCACGAAGGTGACTCCATCGGGGTCCGGGTTCTCATCTAAAACATATAATAAGCAAACGTGAGTACAAAGTCGTACTCAGCAAGACTTACATCAGAACTACACTACTCATGCTCAAGTATCAAGGTAAAGGAGGTGGGGTTCAACATGCATAAGTGCCAGCTTTGACTTGGCTAATCCTGTACTACGAGTACCAGACTTGAGGTAAGAAGCGTACACGAGTCCACTACCAAGTCTCCAACCAATACACCACTATGGTTACTTCCTCGACTTCCCCACGAGAAAGCACGCCATAGCACTCACGCTTATCTTGTGAGTTTTATAAGTATCCATTGAAGTTGTCTATGATCAAGTAAAGGTTTCCAAGTAGTCCATAACCGTGGACACGGCTATTCGAATAGTTCATTAACCCTGCAGGGGTGTACATCTTCACACGCGTTTCATCACTTATCACCTCGTTCTTCTCACCCTTCAAGCGGATGTCGGACGTGGATGAAACCAAGGCACTACCCTCACATCACCTTCTCTAATCCAGGAGTCGACTACCTGAGTTTGTCACTGCTCGAGAGTCCGACCGGTTCCACAAAACGGACTCAGATAATGCAAGGGACCGAGACGCCACCTTTGACAGATGGTTTCACTGCCTCACAGGTCCACCCACATATCTATAGTTAGGTCAAATGGAAAGCCCGAATCTAGTGTGACTCCTGGACCGGATCGGGTACGTAAAGAGGCCAAACGGGGCTCCCATAAAACCCTACATGTGGTCATACTCTTTGTCTTGGATCACAAAACAGGAACTCGGGGCCTAGGGCAGTGTTCAACGAGACAACCCACTGTGTACTCCTACGAAACCTCTCATCGTTCACCTTTGTTTAGGGTGCATTCACCAACACGTTAACATCAGCACCACTGTCTTCATTCCATCCCGACTCACAAACATAACATCCTCATTGTATCACTAAGCAGCAAAAGCAGTAACAGTTGCAGGGGCCACATGCTCATCATTCAACTCCTAAATCTGCTAGGATTGTGGTTTGCTTAATACGGTGACAAAATGATAGGTCATGCATCGGAATGGGTCCAACTATGCGAAAGAACGTGTCTCGGTGATCTCCTAAACATGCATAAGCGAGACTGAGAGGGAAATATGATTTTATAGATATGATCAATGGGGTTTTCTTGCCTTGCTGACGATACACGGGTCTTAACGGTGGTCTTCTTCTTCGGGGTGATCACCGTCTCGGAACGTCTGTCATCGGAGGCAATCATCAACAAGGGGGGGGGGACAACTTCGAAAGTAAATGCACAAGCACATGATAAGTTTGTCCATGATGTGAGTGGTACTGGTTTGTAGCATATTCATCTTAATTGAAGTATATTGCATTTGAAATGCAAATTCAAACTCCAAATTCAATTTCAAATTAAGTCATATAGACATTTGCTTCTGTTCACCCATTTTAAAATGGTCAAACATATTTTTTTTGCATATTCTTAATCCTTGCATTTTTCTGATAATTTTTCATATATTATATGTTTAATTTGGAGTTAATATGAATTAGTTATGAATTTCCAAAGTTTAAATGATTTTCTGGAATTGCTGTAAATTTTTTAATTCTCTGGAAATTGTTTTAATGCGTCAGCATGATGTGGGGGTGACGTCACAGGGGCTCTGGCCAGTGGTCCAGCCCTGTCAGTGGGAGAGGGGCTAATCCCTCTCTGTTTAAACTAACAGGGGGGTTAGGGGGTTTTTGGGGCCCACCTGTCATGGACTCGGGGGGGGGGATTAGGGGTGGTTTAGGGTTAACTAAACGGGGCTGGCCGGAGTGTCGTCGCCGGCGACTGGAGGCTCGCCGGAGTGGTGCTGGACGGCGCTCCAGTGCCTCAAATTGAACGGGAAGACCACCAGAGGGATCCCCTTGCTCGCGTGCTTCGCTTGGGACATGCTGGGGGTCTCGGGGATGGCTACCTCGACGTCGGCGACAAGAGCAGCGGCGGCCGGCTATTGAACTCGCCGGAAACTTGAATCCGGCCACAGGAAAAATCAAGGAGGGAGGGGAACGAGGCTCCAGCTCACCCTGATCACGATGAGGGGCTCGGGCAGGCCATTGGAGCAGCACTGGCGACGAATTTGAAGGTGAAGCCCGCGGCGGCCGTGGCGGTCCCGGTGGCGCTGGCGTCGCTTTAGGCCGTCCTCGGCTTCGATTGGAGTGGGGCTTCGACGGAGAGGGCAGCGGCGCTTCGCCTGGACACGGTGGCAGCGTCTGAGGAGGAGGGTGGTCACGGTGGCGCAGCGAGGTGCTCCGGCGTGCTCTCGGGTTCTAGCTAGAATGGAGAAGCAGAGAGGGGTAGGGCGAGCATGAGGTAGGGGAAAAGGATGCGGGGTCCTCGGGCAGCTGCGTGGCGTCCTGGGGGAGAAGGGGAGGGTCTGGAAGCTCCTCGGTGGCGTGCGCGGCGGTGAGCTCGCCACCGAGCTGCTTCGGGCGCCGGGGAGGAAGACGGCACGCGAGGAGGTGGGCTGGGCCGCCTGGTGGGCTGGGGGAGGAAGAGTTGGGCCAGATGGCCAGGGGTCCCCTTTTCTATTTCTTTGTTCTTTTCTTTTTCTGTTATTTTGTTGTGCCTAGAAATTGTATAGTTAGGCAATTTTGTAAAATGCCCAAACATTTTTATAAACCCTAGGTGACCAGTAGATAGTCACTTTTAGGATTTGGGCATTTTTGAAATTCAAAACATTTGAATTCCAATTCAAATAGGGGTCAACTTTAAATTCCAGGGCACCTTTTGAATTTTTGAATATTCCATGGGCATGGGAAAATACCCAAACCACTTTTAAAATGATCAGCATGATTTATAGGAATTTTCCAATTATTCAAATGATTTTTGGAAAAAGATTTTTATCTGGCCATTTGAAATAATTTCTCAGGGCTTTTCTTTTCCCCATTTTTGAGTTTTCTTTTGAATTTTTGCATGATGCAAAGGGCACAAACAAACCCTAGCACTTACCCTAGTTGGGGTTCTGACAACTCGCCCCCACTCAAAAGAATCTCGTCCCGAGATTCAGAAGTTGCCGGGAGGAAGGTGGGGTACTCGGCACGGAGGCAGTCCTCTCTTTCCCATGTTGCTTCTTTCTCGGAGTGATGGGACCATTGCACTTTGAGGAACTTGATCTTCTGACGACGAGTGACACGCTCTGCTGAATCAAGAATACGAACAGGGTACTCTCGATAAGAAAGGTCATCTTGGAGATCAAGCGTTTCATGGTCGACTTCGCGGATGGGGTCCTTGAAGCAACGCCTGAGTTGTGACACATGGAATACGTCATGTACTCGAGAAAGGTGCGGAGGTAGTTCAAGTTGGTAGGCAACTTCTCCACGTTTATCGAGAATGCGGAAAGGTCCGATGTAACGTGGGGCCAACTTTCCTTTGATACCGAATCTTTGGGTTCCCTTCAGAGGAGTAACCCGAAGGTAAGCCTTCTCATCAAGATTGTAGCTCTCTTCCCTATGACGACGATCACAGTAGCTTTTCTGACGAGACTGGGCGGCTTTCAAACGATCACGAACAATGCGAACTTGCTCTTCTGCTTCCTTGATCATATCCGGTCCAAAGAGTTGTCTTTCACCGGTTTCTGACCAGTTTAGGGGTGTTCGACATCGTCGGCCATAGAGGAATTCAAAGGGAGCCATGTTCAGACTAGATTGATAGCTATTGTTATAAGCAAATTCGGCGAAGGGAAGAGATTTCTCCCAATTCTTTCCGAAAGAGATAACACAAGCTCTGAGCATGTCTTCCAAGATTTGATTAACCCTTTCAACTTGACCGCTAGATTGAGGGTGGAAAGCTGTACTAAAGGAGAGATGAGTTCCCATAGAATTTTGAAAACTTTCCCAAAATCTAGAGGTGAAAAGGCTACCACGATCAGAATTGATCACCAAAGGAACACCGTGAAGAGACACGATTCTAGAGACATACAAGTCCGCCAACTGACTAGCAGTTATAGACTCGCGAACCGGAAGAAAGTGAGCAACTTTTGAAAGTCTATCAATTACCACGAAGATGGCATCATTTCCTTTCTGGGTTTTTGGAAAGCCGGTGATGAAGTCCATACCGACCTTGTCCCATTTCCACTCGGGAATAGACAATGGTTGAAGAGTACCAGCAGGTCTTTGGTGTTCTGCCTTAATGCGACGACAAATATCACATTCGACAACAAATTGTGCAATGTCTCTCTTCATCCGGGTCCACCAAAATCTCTGGCGTAGATCTCGGTACATTTTTGTGCTACCGGGATGAATGGAGAGGGGAGTGTCATGAGCTTCCCTAAGGATCAGCTGCTTTAGGTCTTCATTCTCAGGAAGTACTAAACGATTTTCAAAGAATATCGTTCCTTGATCATTTGCAGAAAAACATTTAGCAACTCCGCTAACAATGTTCTGCTTGATCTCTTGAATACTACTATCTTGTTTCTGGGCGGCTATGATTTGATCCTCAAGGGTTGGTTTCGCCACCAGGGTAGAAAGAAATCCATGAGGAACTATCTCAAGATTGAGCTTGTGAAATTCCTCATGAAGAAGTGGTTGATACTGTTGTAACATGAGGTTGTTACAATACGACTTACGACTTAGTGCATCAGCCATGACATTGGCCTTGCTTGGGGTGTAAGAAATTCCTAAGTCATAATCTTTTATCAACTCAATCCAGCGTCTTTGCCTGAGATTAAGATCTGGCTAGGTGAATATGTATTTGAGGCTTTGGTGATCAGAATAGATCTCACAACGATTACCAAGGAGGTAATGTCGCCGAGTCTTCAGGGCATGAACTACGGCAGCGAGTTCAAGATCATGGGTAGGATAGTTCTCTTCATGTGGCCGCAACTGGCGTGAAGCATAAGCTACCACATGTCGATCTTGCATAAGTATGCATCCTAACCCTTGCCGTGAAGCATCACAATAGATCTCGAAATCCCTTTTGGTGTCTGGAGGAGCAAGTACGGGTGCAGAAGTCAATCTTCTTTTTAGCTCTTGAAAGCTTTCCTCGCACTTGGGGGTCCATTGGAATTTCTTATCTTTCTTGAGGAGTTCAGTAAGAGGCTTTGCAACTTTGGAGAAGTTCTCAACGAAGCGGCGGAAATAGCTTGCTAGGCCGAGAAAACTCCTAACTTGCTTAACCGATTCAGGTGGAGTCCAGTCAAGGACGGCCTGTACTCTCTCGGGATTGACTGCAACACCTTTTTCAGAAATCACGTGGCCTAAGTAGGTCACTTCTGGTAGCCAAAATTCAGACTTGGAGAACTTGGCATAAAGGCGGTGCTCTCTAAGTTTCATCAATACCAACCTAAGATGTTCTGCGTGCTCTTCTTCGTTCTTCGAGTAGATGAGAATGTCATCAAGATAAACCACAACAAATTTATCTAGGTACTCCATGAAGATCGAATTCATCAAGCGCGAGAATGTGGCGGGGGCATTGGTTAAACCGAAGGACATGACGGTATACTCGTAAAGACCATAACGAGTAGTGAAAGCCGTTTTTGGAATGTCCTCGTTTCGGATTTTGATTTGATGATAACCTAATCTCAAATCCATCTTGGAGAAGACAGAGGATCCAGCAAGTTGATCATAAAGATCATTGATCCTGGGAAGTGGGTACTTGTTCTTTATCGTCGCTAGATTTAGCGGGCGATAGTCTACGCACATCCTTTCTGTTCCATCTTTCTTCGTTACGAACAGAACGGGGCAACCCCATGGCGATGAGCTAGGGCGGATGAAGCCTTTTGCCAACGAAGCATCAAGTTGGGTTTTTAGCTCAGCTAACTCATGTGGGGCCATTCTATATGGGCGCCTGGAAATTGGGGTTGTGCCTGGTATAAGATCCACTATGAATTCTACACACCTGTCGGGTGGCATTCCCGGCAGCTCTTCAGGAAAGACATCCGGGAAGTCACGAACCACCGGAATATCTTCAAGGTCGGGAAGGGGAAGCACATTCAAAGTATGCATCTGGATTCTACAGCTGGGTGATGTGTAGTCAATGATCTGTCCTAAAGGATGGGTGAGTTTGACTGATTTGGCTTTACAATCAAGGAAAGCATTCTGCCTTGATAACCAATCCATTCCTAGGATGACATCAATGTCTGAAGACTTGAGGGCTATAAGAGAGGCAAGGAATACTAAACCCTCAATTGCAATTTGATTGCCATGGCTTACTCTATTAGTTTGCCATTTGGAACCAGGAGTTTGAATGATCATTGGGGAAAACATTTCTTCAAAAGAAAATCCATGATGAAGTGCATGACTCTCCGATATGAATGAATGAGAAGCTCCTGGATCAAAAAGAACGGAGGCGGGAACATGATTGACTGGGAGTGTGCCAAGGATGACGTCAGAAGCAGCAGTGGTTTCCTCAACTGAGATTTGGTTCACATAACCACTAATTATGGCTGAAAGCTTTGCTAGGATGGTTTTAGTGGTGGATTTCTTTGGAGGCTTATGACTAGGTCGACGTGGTGCCACCAACACTGTAGGGCACTGTCGGAAGTAATGGCCTGTCAGACCACACGTGAAACACATCCTGCCTGAATTGCTGGGAGCAGGATTACTTGATTGCACACCATCATTCCTGGGAGGAACAATGTGTTGAGGTGGATGGCATATATTGGAGGTTGGTCTCTGCAGAAAGTTTTGAGGTATGGCTCTGGTTGGAATTCAAATTCGGCGTTTCTGAGGGGCTGAACTTGAAGAAGAAGCAAGCTCAAGAGCATGCTTGCGAGACTCCTCGAAAATTTCATTGCCATGCTCTGCTCTGAAGGATCTGTTGACTAAATCCTCAAAGGTGGCAAATTCGATGAGGTTGAGATCATGACGAAGGATGGGGCTAAGTCCCTTACGGAACCTTGCCTGCTTTCTGGCATCGGTGGTGATCTCATCTTGGGCATATCGAGCAAGACGGTTGAATTCTCTCACATACTCATGGATGGACATCTCTCCTTGGGTCAGGTTGCAGAACTCTTCCTTCTTGCGCTCCATTAACTCATCTAGAAGGTGGTACCCTCGAAAGGCATCACGGAACTCCTGCCAAGTCACTAAGTGACCATCAGGCTGCATCGCAACATAGTTCTCCCACCATTCAGCAGCCGCACCTTCCAGAAAGTATGCCGCGAATATAACTCGATCATCGGGAGCAACATGTGCAGTGTCAAGCTTACGGTCGATGGAACGGAACCAATCATCAGCTTCAAGGAGCTCAGAAGAACATCGGAATACCGGTGGCTTGAGGAGGATGAAGTCCTGAATGTTCACAACCACATTGCAATGACGTGAGGTATTCTGCTCGATGAGCTCCAGAAGGCGTGTTTGATCACGTTGATTCTTCTCAGCTTCCATCATGATTTCCGCCGCAGAAGGCGGTGGTAGAGGTGCATCATCATTTCGATTCCGAACACGGTCTCGATTCCGACGAACAGCACTACGAGTTCCACCTGACATCCTGTGTGATAAAGATCAACAATCAGAACAGGCTGCATGATGGAATCAAAGACAAGAAGGACATGATGAAGGCGGAAGGATTGTAATGCAAAGGCAAAGATCCACAGAAACTCGGAATAAATCCGGCAGCATAACGGCTACACCGGGATGGAAAGCAAGACAACCTCGAGGAGATTGGACAGAACTTCCTCAAGGAACTCAAAACACGAAGACTCTGGACGACCACAACAATGCTACGGCTACAAGGAAGCAAACAACGAGATGTTCTAGTAAGACATAGATGAGCCTAGTCCTATCATCTCGTAGAAAAGATAAGGGTGACTCAGAACTCAGATCGATGAGGGTAAGGAGAAAAAAGAAGTCTTACGTTGTTCCCTTATACCCAGAGTAACTATATAACTATAGAATGCTAGACTCGACTTAGACCAAGGGTTGACTAATCCTACAGACAGTCCTGCTCTGATACCAAGTTTGTCGGGACCCGGGGTTAGCGTATGTAATTCCAGCCACGATACAATCACATGGAGAGCCGAGAACCGTACCCACTTGTCTAAGCAGACAAGGCCAAGCACAGAACGTTCTCGGTAAGCATCGAACGTGAGGGGCATCCCATCCAGGTCGGATGATCAACTGAGATGGGTCCTCATCGTCCTCTCACAAGTCTAAATGCTTATGGGTGGTGAATCCCATACTCATAGACAAGTCGCCTCAACCATGTTATCGATTGAATCCTAACTCTTACATAGACTTACTCCAGCCCGATCACTTAGTAGGGGTCTAGGGAGGGCTCGATCATACAACAAAGTGTGCACGAGACAGAGTCACGAGCAATCGCATCGCGATGCCCCAAGCTGCGCACATCTAAGGGCCACTTGGTTTATAAAAGACCGCCAGCCAGATCACAACTAAGGTCTCGAAAACCCATACTAAGACATGCATGTTATAAACATACACGCAACACACATGCCTAGTATGAACAGCAGGTATCATCACATAACTCTACAAGGTGCTTCTTTATTAACTTACACATAGAGCATACAAAGATCACATGTCTGTGATCAACATTACATCATACAACGGAAGCAAATTAGGTCTGAGTACAGACAAGTTTAACAAATGGCTTAGAGAAGCCTTGTAAACATACATGCCATTCCACGAGGGACCAGACTGCTGTCTGGGACTATGCTAACTTAGTCAACGTCGAGCTTCACGAAGGTGACTCCATCGGGGTCCGGGTTCTCATCTAAAACATAGAATAAGCAAACGTGAGTACAAAGTCGTACTCAGCAAGACTTACATCAGAACTACACTACTCATGCTCAAGTATCAAGGTAAAGGAGGTGGGGTTCAACATGCAGAAGTGCCAGCTTTGACTTGGCTAATCTTGTACTACGAGTACCAGACTTGAGGTAAGAAGCGTACACGACTCCACTACCAAGTCTCCAACCAATACACCACTATGGTTACTTCCTCGACTTCCCCACGAGAAAGCACGCCATAGCACTCACGCTTATCTTGCGAGTTTTATAAGTATCCATTCAAGTTGTCTATGATCAAGTAAAGGTTTCCAAGTAGTCCATAACCGCGGACACGGCTATTCGAATAGTTCATTAACCCTGCAGGGGTGTACATCTTCACACGCGTGTCATCACTTATCGCCTCGTTCTTGTCACCCTTCAAGCGGATGTCGGACGTGGATGAAACCAAGGCACTACCCTCACATCACCTTCTCTAATCCAGGAGTCGACTACCTGAGTTTGTCACCGCTCGAGAGTCCGGCGGGTTCCATGAAACGGACTCAGATAGTGCAAGGGACCGAGACGCCACCTTTGACAGATGGTTTCACTGCCTCACAGGTCCACCCACATATCTATAGTTAGGTCAAATGGAAAGCCCGAATCTAGTGTGACTCCTGGACCGGATCGGGTACGTAAAGAGGCCAAACGGGGCTCCCATAAAACCCTACATGTGGTCATACTCTTTGTCTTGGATCACAAAACTGGAACTCGGGGCCTAGGGCAGTGTTCAACGAGACAACCCACTGTGTACTCCTACACAGCCTCTCATCGTTCACCTTTGTTTAGGGTGGATTCACCAACACGTTAACATCAGCACCACTGTGTTCATTCCATCCCGACTGACAAACATAACATCCCCATTGTATCACAAAGCAGCAAAAGCAGTAACAGTTGCAGGGGCCACATGCTCATCATTCAACTCCTAAATCTGCTAGGATTGTGGTTTGCTTAATACGGTGACAAAATGATAGGTCATGCATCGGAATGGGTCCAACTATGCGAAAGAACGTGTCTCGGTGATCTCCTAAACATGCATAAGCGAGACTGAGAGGGAAATAGGATTTTATAGATATGATCAATGGGGTTTGATTGCCTTGCTGACGATACACGGGTCTTAACGGTGGTCTTCTTCTTCGGGGTGATCACCGTCTCGGAACGTCTGTCATCGGAGGCAATCATCAACAAGGGGGGGGGGGACAACTTAGAAAGTAAATGCACAAGCACATGATAAGTTTGCCCATGATGTGAGTGGTACTGGTTTGTAGCATATTCATCTTAATTGAAGTATATTGCATTTGAAATTCAAATTCAAACTCCAAATTCAATTTCAAATTAAGTCATATACACATTTGCTTCTTTTCACCCATTTTAAAATGGTCAAACATATTTTTTTTGCATATTCTTAATCCTTGCATTTTTCTGATAATTTTTCATATATTATATGTTTAATTTGGAGTTAATATGAATTAGTTATGAATTTCCAAAGTTTAAATGATTTTCAGAAATTTCTGTAAATGTTTTAATTCTCTGGAAATTGTTTTAATGCGTCAGCATGATGTGGGGGTGACGTCACAGGGGCTCTGGCCAGTGGGCCAGCCCTGTCAGTGGGAGAGGGGCTAATCCCTCTCTGTTTAAACTAACAGGGGGTTAGAGGGGTTTTGGGGCCCACCTGTCATGGACTCGGGGGGGGGGATTAGGGGGTGGTTTAGGGTTAACTAAACGGGGCTGGCCGGAGTGTCGTCGCCGGCGACTGGAGGCTCGCCGGAGTGGTGCTGGACGGCGCTCTAGTGCCTCAAATTGAACGGGAAGACCACCAGAGGGATCCCCTTGCTCGCGTGCTTCGCTTGGGACAAGCTGGGGGTCTCGGGGATGGCTACCTCGACGTCGGCGACAAGAGCAGCGGCGGCCGGCTATTGAACTCGCCGGAAACTTGGAACCGGCCACAGGAAAAATCAAGGAGGGAGGGGAACGAGGCTCCAGCTCACCCTGATCACGATGAGGGGCTCGGGCAGGCCATTGGAGCAGCACTGGCGACGAATTTGAAGGTGAAGCCCGCGGCGGCCGTGGCGGTCCCGGTGGCGCTGGCGTCGCTTTAGGCCGTCCTCGGCTTCGATTGGAGGGGGGCTTCAACGGAGAGGGCAGCGGCGCTTCGCCTGGACACGGTGGCAGCGTCCGAGGAGGAGGGTGGTCACGGTGGCGCAGCGAGGTGCTCCGGCGTGCTCTCGGGTTCTAGCTAGAATGGAGAAGCAGAGAGGGGTAGGGCGAGCATGAGGTAGGGTAAAAGGATGCGGGGTCCTCGGGCAGCTGCGTGGCGTCCTGGGGGAGAAGGGGAGGACCTGGAAGCTCCTCGGTGGCGTGCGCGGCGGTGAGCTCGCCACCGAGCTGCTTCGGGCGCCGGGGAGGAAGACGACACGCGAGGAGGTCGGCTGGGCCGCCTGGTGGGCTGGGGGGGAAGAGTTGGGCCAGATGGCCAGGGGTCCCCTTTTCTAATTCTTTGTTCTTTTCTTTTTTTGTTATTCTGTTGTGCCTAGAAATAAAATAGTTAGGCTATTTTGTAAAATGCCCAAACATTTTTATAAATCCTAGGTGACCAGTAGCTAGTCACTTTTAGGATTTGGGCATTTTTGAAATTCAAAACATTTGAATTCCAATTCAAATAGGGGTCAAATTTAATTTCCAGGGCACCTTTTGAATTTTTGAATATTCCATGGGCATGGGAAAATACCCAAACCACTTTTAAAATGATCAGCATCATTTATAGGAATTTTCCAATTATTCAAATGATTTTTGGAAAAAGATTTTTATCTGGCCATTTGAAATAATTTCTCAGGGCTTTTCTTTTCCCCATTTTTGAGTTTTCTTTTGAATTTTTGCATGATGCAAAGGGCACAAACAAACCCTAGCACTTACCCTAGTTGGGGTTCTGACACTTATTAACTCAGTGCACCCCAGTGCCAGTTCCTGTTTTCTGCTGTTTTTCTATTTCAGGTTTCCCCCATATTAAAAGTGCTCCAAAAATTCAGGAAAAATCAGATACAAAATCAGCGCAGAGGAACCTTCCGAAATCACCTGGGTGGGTCCAGAGGGCCACCACCAGGGGCCCAGGCGCCCTGGTGGCGCGCCCTAGGGCCTGGCCGTGCCATGGGGGCGCCTAGACCCCTGGTGCCCCCCTGGCTGCCCACCTTCGCCTATATATTCTCCGTGACGGGATTCTTCCGAAGACAGAACCCTTTTTCGTGATATCACCTCTATTCCGCCGCCGCCGCGCTTCCAATATCGGGAGAGCCAGCAGACCTCTTCCCGGCACCCTGCTGGAGGGAGGATTGACCTCCGGGAGCTTCCTCTCCACCATGGACGCTTCCCAGATGATCCGTGCATAGTCTACCTTGGACCATGGGTTCGTGATCAGTAGCTATGTAATGTTCTCCTCCCCTGTTTGTTCTTCATGGATTAGACCTTGTGAGCTGCCCTACATGATCAAGTAACACGTCCCAAACGTATCTATAATTTATTCTTGGTCCATGCATGTTTTGTGTGATATTGCTATGGTCTAGATAAACTTTCATACACTTTTGATCATATTTTGACTAACTTATTAACTCAGTGCACCACAGTGCCAGTTCCTGTTTTCTGCTGTTTTTCTATTTCAGGTTTCCCCCACATTAAAAATGCTCCAAAAATCCGGGAAAAAACAGATAAAAAATCAGCGCAACGGAAGCTTCCGGAATCACCAAAGTGGGTCAGAGCGCCACCACCAGGGACCCAGGCGGCCACCTGACGCAGACTAGGGCTTGGCCGCGCCAGGGGGCGCCTGGACCCCTGGTGGCTGATACGTCCAAAACGTATCGATAATTTCTGCTTGCTCCATGCATGTTTTGTGTGATATTGCTATGATCTAGATACACTTTCATACATTTTTGATCATATTTGGACTAACCTATTAACTCAGTGCACCCCAGTGCCAGTTCCTGTTTTCTGCTGTTTTTCTATTTCAGTTTTCCCCCATATAAAAAGTGCCATAAAAATTCGGGAAAATTCAGATAAAAAATCAGCGTGACAGAAGCTTCGAGAAGAGCCCGGGAGGGGCCAGAGGGGAGCCAGGGGGGCCCAGGCGGCCACCCGGCGCGGCCCCACCCCTGGCCGCACCAGGGGGGCGCCTGGGGCCCCTGGTCCACCTCTGGCTGCCCACCTTCCCCTATTTATTCCCTGTCATGGGAAATCTCCAAAAATAAGAACCCTATTCCGCGAACTCGCCTCTTTTCCACCGCCGCCGCGCTTCCAAGATCGTGAGCACCAGAAGACCTCTTCCCGGCACCCTGCCGGAGGGAGGATTGACCTCCGGGAGTCTCCTCTCCACCATGGATGCTCCCGGATGTCCCGTGAGTAGTTTTCCTTGGACCATGGGTCCGTGATCAGTAGCTATGTGATGTTCTCCTCCCCTCTTTGATCTTCATTGTTTAGACCTCGTGAGCTTCCCTACATGATCGAGGCACCTTTGTAATATTTTTGCTATTGCTGTTGAGTTTGATCGGATCTGATGGATTATGAGATTATGTTCAAATTGTGATAGAGTAATATATTTGGTTCTTATCTCTTGTATTTTTGTTCCTAAGTAATTCTTGCATGATCTCCGTTGCTGTTTATTGCTTTGGCCAAGTAGTAGGTAGTGACTCCAAGAGGGAGCGTTGTGCTAGATTGTGGGTTCATGCCTCCCCGATGACATGCTTGAGTGACAGAAACATGAGTCTAGGGGATGTGTTGTTGCCACAAGGGGGAAAACAACGGTGCTTGTAACCACGGTTACAAGGATTGTTTACTTTACGCAAAGTTCTTTTTAATGTAGTTGTCTGTTGCTTTGGGTTTACATTTTGGGCGGGGCTCGCAACTTAATACCAGCGAGATGTTCTGGATAGATATCTCAAGGTGGATGATTAGTAGTAGATGCAGATGGATTTCGGTCTACTTATTTTGGCGTACTGCCCGTGCTTTTGAACCTCTTCCTTTCTTTTGTAGCATAGTTAGCATTGTGGTGCGTTCATAATCCTGTCAATTGCCTTTCTGTAATTTGTTTACCTCGCATAGCAATTTTTATCGTCTTTTGGGAGAGAGACATCACTAGCGAACATCACGTATCCCGGTCCATATCCTCATTATTGTTCCCAAGCTATATTTACTTTTCTGCATTTACTTTCAAGTTGCTATCATTATCCCGTTGCGTTTTATCATTTGTGAACAACAAGACCGGAGAGATTGACAACCTCTCTGAACTTCGTTGGGAACAAAGTTATCTGTGTCTGTGTGCAGGTCCCCGTCAGTTGCGCCGCTGACACCTACTTATCGTCTCTGGAGTCCTACTGGAGACAAACCTTGGTATCTTTACTGAGGGAAAACTCGCTGCTGTACTGCATCACGCCTTCCACTTGGGGCCTACCAACGAAGGGCGAGAAGCCAATAAGCAAGAGTATTTCTGGCGCCGTTGCCGGGGACTTCAAGTGCTAAGATAGGGGAGTTGCACACTACCCTTTACGTTTGTTTTTTAGTCTTGTTAGTTTACCTTTCAGTTTTTATGTTTGTGTCCTTTATGAAAATTTACAAAAAAATTATTTATCTTGCTGGTTGTTATTATGTCTGACCCTTCTGCCTTTGTTGAGACAGAGGTTCTCACCTTTAAACAAAAAGGTGGAGAAAGTTTAAAAGATGCTTGGTATAGAATTAATGATTCTCAAATAAGAGCCACCAAGAAGCAATCTACTACTATCCTGCTTAGAAATTTTTATGTTGGGATTACTCCTTGGAATAGGTTTATATTAGATACTGCTATCAATGGGAATTTTCTAGAATCTCCGACTTGGGAGTCTCTTAATGATATTGAAAATCTTGTTGGAAATCTCCCTATTGCTAGCATACAAGAAGATATAACTTTATCTCACATCATGAAGAAACTTGAAAAGATAGAGTTAGAAATACCAAGTATAACTAGGATAAATGAGTTGGATCGCAAGATTCAAGGGAATTTGAATAGGCTTGATAGCTCCATGCTTAAAATTATCAAAACTTTGGAGGTCATCAAATCCCGTGATACAGATCTTTCTAGGATAGATAAGATTGAGGAAATCATTAATACTCTTGGAACTACTTTCTCCTCAATCAAACCAAAAAAGGTAGAGACTTCGGCAAGAAGGGAACCTAAGTTCAATTATGTCCCTAAGGTTCCCCGACCTAAAAAGGAACCACCTATTGCCAAAGAAGTTGAAACCGTGAAAACTTTGGAAGAAATACCTCTCTTTGATAATTTTATAAATGAATCTTCCATTGACTTTCCGCCTTTTGGTTTTCTCCCTAGAAGTATCTTCATTCGGCCTTTATTTGAAAGACCTCTTAAGACTAGTTGTATAATTGAAGAGCTTTTTGATGATCTTGATAATGATTCGATTGATACAACTTGATCTTTTTGCATCATGCCTAGCTAATGGCTTTAAAGAAGCGCTTTTGGGAGGCAGACCGCAACGAATTTAGGTTTTTATTTTTGCTTTTGTTGTGTCTTGATGTTTGTTACTTCAGTAGAAACATCATTGTATCTTTATTTTTCAGCTTTGTGCCAAGTTATAGCCTCTTACAGCAAGGGAAGTAAAAGTTGTGACATGCTGTCCAGAAAACAGATTCTGTCCTCGTGACCATAAAAATTCCAGAAAAATCCCAGTTCATCTTTTTGAGCTGAATTGTTTACACAGTATTCTATATACAATTACGAAACTTCCATATGTTCTGCGTTTTTTGATTTGAGTTGCAGAAGTGCCCCTAAAAAATTCTTTACTATCTGCTGTTCTGTTTTTCACAGATTCTGCCACGTTTTGTCTCTCCTTACTTTTGCAAACCGTAAGCTTTCTTTTTCTTTGCAAAAACTTTTCGGCACTCTTGAGAAACAATAGCTCTTCAAGATTATCTTTATATCCAGTGGAGAAAAATTATTTATTAAGGGTACTAACCTCTCTAATCAGCTTATGATGAGTTATGTATGAAGGGAGTTTTCAAGTGTGCGATGGAAGATGATGAAAGAAGATCCAGGAGTGTCAAGCGCTCAAGCTTGGGGATGCCCCCATGCATCCCCAATAAATATTCAAGGATAATCAAGCGTCTAAGCTTGGGGATGCCCCCGTGCATCCCCTTCTCCATCAACAATCATCAGTTCGTCCTTTGTCTCACTATATTTTTATCACTTCATGCGTTATGTGCTATGCTTGGAGCGTCTCACTCTTAGGTTTTGTTTTTAGTTTTCTTTAGCTTTGCTTGCTGTTCATAACAAGTTAGATCCCGTCTTACTTTGTGTGGGAGAGAAACACACTCCACTTTAAAAATTTAGAACACATCATAGGATTTTTCCTGCCTATCTTTTTGCTGTTGTGTGTTCTTTATCTTTTCATAGCTACTGCCATGTTTAGTTTTAGTCTTAGTTTGTCTTTAGCAAGAGCTTTGGCTTTTGTTTAGTTTGTTGCTGCAACTCTTTTTAGTTTTCATGTTTATCTTGTTAAGAGAGTTGGTTGTTGCACTGAGTTGTGTCTTGTCTTGAAAGTAGGTAATTGAGGTTGCTATTTAATTTTAGTAGTAGCTTGCAATAGTTTTGAGGTATTGTTGTGAGTAATGTTTGGACTTTTGGTGTCAAGAGCTCTTGCCTATTAGTGATAGGTGTCGTATTTTGGGAAATCCGTGTTTATTTTCAAAACCTACAAAAATAGTTGAGAACTCTAGCTACTAGATGGATCACTACTCTTCTGAGGAGTCGAATATTAGAGTACACTCACGTACCATGAGTCGAGGATGCGCAAGGATAACCAAACCCCCATACACTCCTCCTCGGGGTACTTGTCTCTTTGTGAACCTCCTAATTAGATTGAGAGTTACCGATAATAAGTGCGTGAGTTCTTCGGACTAATGTAAGTATTGAGAGTTGACACTTCCACCTTCCCATATTTTGCTAGCCTTTCCCGTGTCGTGCATTGCCTTCTTCTCACTCCGAGAGTTGATGTCCACCTTCGCCGGTACATCCAAACCGTTGGTATGATACACTCTGTCATCATAAGCCTCCCTTTATCCTTACTCAAAACAGCCACCATACCTACCTATCAAGGCATTTCCATAGCCTTTCCGAGTTATATTGCCGTGCAACTTCCACCTCTTCATGACTTGATCGTCATGTCATACATGTTCCTGCTACGCTGGCAGCGACATACATTGCATACATCATGATAGTTACATCTTCTTTATGATTTGAGTACCTTGTAAACTGTGAAAGATCTCCTTTACCTTCTTGTAAAATAGAGTGTTGCCCTTAAGTGAGGAAAAGATCCCAAAGTGGACACAATAAAAGATCCCAAAGAGGACAAATGAGAGTTAAATAGAAAGAGCCATTGAGGCCACAAAAAAATAGAAAAAATAGAAAAAATAGGAAAATAAATAAAAAGAGAGAAAGGGGCAACACTACTATCCTTTTGAGATATCCACACTAGTACTCCCTTTTATATCCTTGTACTCTATAGAGATGATCTTTTTGCATATAGTTTGGAGAGCTTCCTAGCTCGTATGCGCATATATTGCATGGCAATCCCTACTCCTCACATCATATCTATCATTTTGCATCCCTTGCCTATGATTGTCCTCATTGATGTGAGCCTTTCTCATCCTTTTTGTCTTCCTCCTCCACCATATTTATCTCTTTGCCATCCAAGTGTCAACTCTCGTGCTTACGCTCATCCATTGCATGAGTGCTCTAAATATCGAAATGGAGTGGATCAAATTGACTTGTACCTGGCTAGTGGTCTGGGGACGAGTCAAGATAAGATTCCAAAGAGGACCAAGTGTGAAATTTTAGTAGATTGAGTTCTCAACAAAAATATTTTTTTCTCACGTATTCCCTATTCCCCTTTCTTGCACGCAAACACCATTTGGAGACATTCGAGTAACGGACAGCGAGAGCTCCTGCACCTTTTGTCCTTTTGTTACTTGTTTCAATGCTAATATAGACTCTTGCCTTTTATGACTTGAATTGAATCTCTAACCTTGATTGCTTTACTTTTCAAAGTTCGTATGTGGTTGCTAGCATGTTACCACAGAAATTATGCTTGTTATCATTTACCTACTCGAGGACGAGCAGGAATTAAGGTTGGGGATGTTGATACGTCCAAAACGTATCGATAATTTCTGCTTGCTCCATGCATGTTTTGTGTGATATTGCTATGATCTAGATACACTTTCATACATTTTTTATCATATTTGGACTAACCTATTAACTCAGTGCACCCTAGTGCCAGTTCCTGTTTTCTGCTGTTTTTCTATTTCAGTTTTCCCCCATATAAAAAGTGCCAGACAAATTCGGGAAAATTCAGATAAAAAATCAGCGTGACGGAAGCTTCGAGAAGAGCCCGGGAGGGGCCAGAGGGGAGCCAGGGGGCCCAGGCGGCCACCCGGCGCGGCCCCACCCCTGGCCGCGCCAGGGGGGCGCCTGGGGCCCCTGGTCCACCTCTGGCTGCCCCCTTCGCCTATTTATCCCTCGTCACGGGAAAACTCCAAAAACAAGAACCCTATTCTGCGAACTCGCCTCTGTTCCGCCGCCGCCGCGCTTCCAAGATCGGGAGCACCAGAATACCTCTTCCCGGCACCCTGCCGGAGGGAGGATTGACCTCCGGGAGTCTCCTCTCCACCATCGATGCTCCCAGGATGTCCCGTGAGTAGTTTTCCTTGGACCATGGGTCCGTGATCAGTAGCTATGTGATGTTCTCCTCCCCTCTTTGATCTTCATTGTTTAGACCTCGTGAGCTGCCCTATATGATCGAGGCACCTTTGTAATATTTCTGCTATTGCTATGTTGAGTTTGATCGGATCTGATGGATTATGAGATTATGTTCAGATTGTGATAGAGTAATATATTTGGTTCTTATCTCTTGTATTTTTGTTCCTAAGTAATTCTTGCATGCTCTCCGTTGCTGTTTATTGCTTTGGCCAAGTAGTAGGTAGTGACTCCAAGAGGGAGCGTTGTGCTAGATTGTGGGTTCATGCCTCCCCGATGGCATGCTTGAGTGACAGAAACATGTGTCTAGGGGATGTGCTGTTGCCACAAGGGGGAAAACAACGGTGCTTGTAACCGCGGTTACAAGGATTGTTTAATTTACGCAAAGTTCTTTTCAATGCAGTTGTCTGTTGCTTTGGGTTTACACTGTGGGTGGGGCTCGCAACTTAATACCAGCGAGATGTTCTGGATAAATATCTCAAGGTGGATGATTAGTAGTAGATGCAGATGGATTTCGGTCTACTTATTTTGGCGTACTACCCGTGCTTTTGAACCTCTTCCTTTCTTTTGTAGCATAGTTAGCATTGCGGTGCGTTCATAATCCTGTCAATTGCCTTTCTGTAATTTGTTTACCTTGCATAGAAATTTTTATGGTCTTTTGGGAGAGAGACATCCCTAGCGAACATCACGTATCCCGGTCCATATCCTCATTATTGTTCCCAAGGTATATTTACTTTTCTGCATTTACTTTCAAGTTGCTATCATTATCCCTTTGCGTTTATCATTTGTGAACAACAAGACCGGAGAGATTGACAACTTCTCTGAACTTTGTTGGGAACAAAGTTATCTGTGTCTGTGTGCAGGTCCGCGTCAGTTGCGCCGCTGACACCTACTTATCGTCTCTAGAGTCCTACTGGAGACAAACCTTGGTATCTTTACTGAGGGAAAACTCGCTGCTGTACTGCATCACGCCTTCCACTTGGGGCCTACCAACGAAGGGCGAGAAGCCAATAAGCAGTGCCCCCCTGGCTGCCCCCTTCGCATATATATTCTCCGTGACGCGAAACCTCCGAAGACAGAACCCCTTTTCACAATCTCGCCTCTGTTCCGCCGCCGCCGCGCTTCCAAGGTCGGGAGCGCCAGCAGACCTCTTCCCGGCACCCTTCCAGAGGGAGGATTGACCTGGGGGAGCTTTCCCTCCACCATGGATGCTTCCTAGATGATTCGTGAGTAGTCTCCCTTGGACCATGGGTCCGTGATCAGTAACTATGTGATTTTCTCATCCCCTCTTGTTCTTCATGGTTTAGACCTCGTTAGCTTCCTTACATGATCGAGGCACATATGTAATTTTCTGTTGTTGCTATGCTGAGTTTGCTGGGATCTGATGGATTATAAGACTATGTTCAGATTGTGATTGAGTAATATATTTGGTTCTTATCTTTATATTTTTGTTCCTAAGTAATTCTTGCATGTTCTCCATTGATGTTTATTGCTTTGGCTAAGTAGTAGGTAGTGACTCCAAGAGGGAACGTTATGCACGATTGTGGGTTCATGCCCCCTGATGACACGCTTGAGTGACAGAAACATGAATCTAGGGGATGTGTTGTTGCCACAAGGGGGAAAACAATGATGCTTGTAACTGCGGTTGTAAGGATTGTTTACTTTACGCAAAGTTCTCTTTAATGCAGTTGTCTGTTGCTTTGGGTTTACACTTTGGGCGGGGCTCGCAACTTAATACCAGCGAGATGTTCTGGATAGATATCTCAAGGTGGATGATTATTAGTAGATGCAGTTGGATTTCGGTCTACTTATTTTGGCGTACCGCCCATGATTTTGAGCCTCGTCCTTTCTTTGTAGCATAGTTAGCACTGTGGTGCGTTTTTAATCCTGTCAATTTGCCAGCTGTGATTTGTTTACCGCACATACAGTTTTATCGTCTTTTGGGAGAGAGACATCACTAGTAAACATCACGGGACCCCGGTCCATATTCTCATCACTGTTTACACGCTCTTTTATTTTCCTGCTTTTACTTTCTAGCTGTTATCATTATCCCTTGCGTTTGATCCTTTGTGAACAACAAGGCCGGAGAGATTGACAACCTCTCTGTACTCGTTGGGAAGCAAAGGTATTTGTGCCGTGTGCAGGTCCAGGCGAAGCAAGTGATTCGGTGCCTCACTTGCCAAACCAAATACTTATCATTATTGGAGTCCTACGGGAGACAATCCTAAAACCTTGGTATCTTCACCGAGGGAAATTTGCCGCTACACTACATCTAACCTTCCACTTGGGGTAACCAACGAGGATAGAGTATCCAAAAAATTTCTGGCGCCGTTGCCGGGGACTCCGAGTGCTAAGATAGGGGAGTTGCACACTATCTTTTACCTTTGCTTTTTAGTCTTGTTAGTTTACCTTTCAGTTTTTATCTTTGTGTCCTATATCGAAATCACAAAAAAATCTGCCACACTTGCTGATGGTACGATTTCTCGCCCCCTCGTTGGTTACCGAAAGTGGAAGGTTGAGATGTAGATAGCGGAAATTTCCCTTGGCAAAGATACCAAGGTTGAGATCGAACCAGTAGGACTCCAATGACGACAAGTAGGTCGCAAAGTGAACAATGGCGCCGTTCACAACCGAGGTTGCTTACTTTACGTGGACCTGCACACACAACAGATAACTTTTCTCCCAACGAGTACAGAGAGGTTGTCAATCCCTCCAGCCTTGTTGGTTACAAAGGATTAAACGCACGGGATAATAATGATAGTGATAGCAACAGAAAAGTAAATAAAGCAGTAAATAAATAGCAGGTGTAACAGTATTGGAAATGTGGACCGGGGTCCTATGATGTTCACTAGATGACGTCTCTCTCCCAAAAGACGATAAAATAGCCATGCGAGGTAAACAAATTATAGCTGGGCAATTGACATGATTATGTGCGCAAACCAATGCTAACTATGCTATAAAGAAAGGAAGAGGCTCAAAAGCATGGGCGGTACGCCAAGACAAGTAGACCGAAATCCATCTTCATCTACCTACTAATCATCCACCTTGAGATATCTATCCAGAACATCTCGCTGGTATTAAGTTGCGAATCCCACCCAAAGTGTAAACTCAAAGCAACAGACAACTACATTAAAGAACTTTGCGTAAAGTAAACAATCCTTGCACCCGCAAGTACAAGCACAGTTGTTTTCCCCCTTGTGGCAACAACACATCCCCTAGACTCATGTTGTTGTCACTCAAGCTAGTCATCAGGGGGCATGAACCCACAATTATGCATAACGCTCCCTCTTGGAGTCACTACCTACTACTTGGCCAAAGCAATAAAAACAATGGAGAACATGCAAGAATTACTCAATAACATAAATATAAAAGAGGAGAATCAAATATATTACTCAAACACAATCTGAACATAGTCTCATAATCCATCGGATCCCAGCAAACTCAACATAGCAACAACAAAAAGATTACATATGTGCCTCAATCATGCAGGGCAGCTCACGAGGTCTAATCCATGAAGAACAAAGAGGGGAGGATAAAATCACATAGCTACTGATCATAGACCCATGGTCAAGGTGGACTACTCACGTTTTATCCGGGAAGCATCCATGGTTGTGGAGAAGCTCCCGGAGGTGGTTCCTCCCTCCGGCAGGGTGCAGGGAAGATGTCTCCTCGTGCTCCCGATCTTGGAAGAGCGGTGGCAGAGGAACAGAGGAGAGATCGCGAAAAAGGGTTCGCGTTTCGGGGGTTTCGCATCACGGAGAATATATGGGCGAAGGGGGAAGCCAGGGGTCCAGGCGGCCCCCTGGCGCGGCCCCACCCTAGGGCGCGCCTGGAGGGCGACTGGGGCCTTGGTGGGTCCGCTCTTCCCCCCCCCCCCTAAGTGATTCCCGAAGCTTCCGAAGCGCTGATTTTTTATTGGATTTTTCCCGAATATTTGGAGCACTTTTAATATGGGGGAAACCTGAAATAGAAAAACATCAGAAAACAGGAACTGGCACTAGGGTGCACTGAGTTAATAAGTCAGTCCAAATATGATCAAAAATGTATGGAAGTTCATCAATATCATAGCAATATCACACAAAAGAGGCATGGAGCAAGCAGAAATTATAGATACGTTTTGGACGTATCACTTGCTGCTGCTATGGGTTCCACTGAAAACACCAAGTTGTGTGACTTCACTAGTCACAACAACAAAGACTTTATCTGCATTCCTATTTCCACACCTGCCACTTCAGCTACCTCTTATGAAATTAAACCTGCTTTGCTAAACCTTGTTATGAGAGATCATATCTCTGGTACTGGAGATGCTGCTGCTTTACACTTGAACAATTTTGTTGAGTTATGTGATATGCCAAAGTATAAAGAACTAGAAGGTGATGTTGTTAAGCTTAAGCTTTTTCCTTTCTCCTTGAGGGAAGGAGCTAAAATCTGGTTTCAATCTTTTCCTAGGAATAGCATAGATTCTTGGGATAAGTGCAAAGATGCTTCTATTGGGAAGTACTACCCACCTGCTAAAATTATCCAATTGAGAAGTAACATTATGAATTTTAAGCAATTGGATAATGAACACGTTGCCCAAGATTGGCAACGAATGAAATCTCTTGTTAAGAAATGCCCTACACATGGTTTGACTACTTGGATGGTTATCCAGACTTTTTATGCAGGCTTGAAGTTTACCTCGCGGAATCTGTTAGATTCGGCCGCGGGAGGAACCTTTATGTCAACTACACTTGGTGCTGCCACGAAACTCCTCGATGAGATGATGACCAACTATTCCCAATGGCACACCGAACGCGCTCCAACAGGTAGGAAGGTAAACTCTGTCGAGGAAATTACCTCCCTAAATGAAAAAGTTGATTTGATTATGTCTCTACTTACCAAGCAACCCTCTATTGATCCTCATGATGTTTCTTTTGTTGGGAATGTTCCCTAGAGGAAAATAAAATATGTTTATTAGCATATTCCATAAGTTCATAATACACTTTATACTGTGCTATAACTGTATTAAGCGGAAACATTATTACACGTGTGGTATAAAACAACCAGGTCCCTAGTTAACTCTAGTATACTAGTCCATTGGGCAATTGATGATCAAGGTTTCCTGATCATGAGCAATTAATCTGTTGACAATGGAGTCGTATCATTGGGAGAATGATATGATGGACACACACCCACCAGAAGTGTTGCAATGTGATCGAGTCACATAAGTTCAACATTGCGATAACTACAACGTAGTGATCAGATCCTTTGACCGTAATGATCATACGTAATTACTATCTATTAGGGTGCTTTTATTTGTAACCCACCGCCTGACTGAAATATGCTGGCCATAAACGTGCACTTTGGGTATTCCGAATAGATACTTTAATGAGTATGCAAATAGATCAAAGCGGGATTTGTCCATTGATACGCGAGAGATGATAATTGCTTCTCGCCCTTCATTGGTTACCCCAAGTGGAAGGTGAGATGCAGCGTAGCGGCAAGTTTCCCTCGGTGCAGATACCGAGGTTGAGATTGACCAGTAGGACTCCGACGATGATAAGTAGGTGGTGAACTGAACAATGGCGCCTTTCACAACTTAGGGTTGCTTACTTAACCTGGACCTGCACAAAGACACTAATAACTTTGCTCCCAACGAAGTTCAGAGAGGTTGTCAATCTCTCCGGTCTTGTTGTTTACAAAGGATCAAAAACACAGGAGATAATGATAATGATAGCAACTGAAAGTAAATACTGAAAAGGAAATAAGATTGAAAACAGTGATGAGAATATGGAACGAGGTCCCGTGATGTTCACTAGTGATGTCTCTCTCCCAAAAGACGATAAGACTGCTATGCGAGGTAAACAAATTACAGATGGAAAATTGACAGGATTATAAACACACCGCAATGCTAACTATGCTACAAAAGAAAGGAAGAGGCTCATAAGCATGGGCAGTACGCCTTAATAAGTAGACCGAAATCCAACTGCATCTACTACTAATCATCCACCTTGAGATATCTATCCAGAACATCTCGCTGGTATTAAGTTGCGAGCCCCACCCAAAGTGTAAACCCAAAGCAACAGACAACTGCACTAAAAAGAATTTTGCGTAAAGTAAACAATCCTTGCAACCGCGGTTACAAGCACCGTTGTTTCCCCCCCTTGTGGCCATAACACATCCCCTAGACTCATGTTTCTGTCACTCAAGCGTGTCATTAGGGGGCATGTACCCACAATCGAGCATAACGTTCCCTCTTGGAGTCACTACCTACTACTTGGCCAAAGAAATAAACATTAACGGAGAACATGCAAGAATTACTCAGGAACAAAAACATAAGAGATAAAAACCAAATATATTACTCTATCACAATCTGAATATAATCTCATAATCCATCAGATCCCATCAAACTCAGCATAGCAAAAGCAGAAAGATTACATATGTGCCTCGATCATGTAGGGCAGCTCACGAGGTCTAAACCATGAAGAACAAAGAGGGGAGGAGAACATCACATAGCTACTGATCACGGACCCATGGTCCAAAGGAAACTACTCACGACACATCCGGGAAGCGTCCATGGTGGAGGGGAAGCTCCCGGAGGTCAATCCTCCCTCTGACAGGTTGCCGGGAAGGGTCCTGACGGTACTCCCGATCTTGGAAGCGCGGCGGCGGCCTGGGCACCTGGTGGTGGCCCCCTGGCCCTCCTTCAGGCCTCAGGAAGCTTCCTTCACGCTAATTTGTTATCTGATTTTTCCCAGATTTTTGGAGCACTTTTTATATGGGGGAAAACTGAAATAGAAAAACAGCAGAAAACATAAACTGGCACTGGGGTGCACTGACTTAATAGGTTAGTCCAAATATGATCAAAAGTGTATGAAAGTGTATCTAGATCATAGCAATATCACACAAAACGTGCATGGAGCAAGCGGAAATTATCGATATGTTTGGGACGTATCAACATCCCCAAGCTTAATTCATGCTCGTCCTCGAGTAGGTAAATGATAACAAGCATAATTTTTGTGGTGACATGCTAGCAACCATATAAGAACTTTTAAAAGTAAAGCAATCAAGGTATGTGATTCAATTCAAGACATAACATGCAAGTGTCTATATTAGCATTGAAACAAGTAACAAAAGAACATTAGGTGCAGGAGCTCTCGCTGTCCGTGACTCGAATGTCTCCAAATGGTGTTTGCGTGCAAGAAGAGGGATAGGGAATATGAGAAAAAAAGTATTTTTGTGTTGAGAACTCAATCTACTTAAGTTTCACACTTGGTCTTCTTTGGAATCTTATCTTGACTCGTCCTCAGACCACTAGCAGGTACATGTCAATTTGATCCACTCATTTTCGACATTTTGAGCACTCATGCAATGGATGAGCGTAAGCACGAGAGTTGACACTTAGGATGGCAAAGAGAGAAATATGGTGGAGGAGGAAGACAAAAAGGGTGAGAAAGGCTCACATCAATGAGGACAATCGTAGGCGAGAAGGCCAAATGATAGATATGATGTGAGGAGTAGGGATTGCCATGCAACGGATGCACATATGAGCTAAAAAAGCTCTCCAATGGAACTAGTGGGGGGTGTATCTAACTTGCTCTCTCATGAAGACCTAGAGCTCTTTTGAGGAGGCTCATCCTTGGAATATGCAAGCCAAGTTCTATAGTGTGAAGGTCCCCACATAGCTATATGCATGAATGATCATTTCTATGGAGTACAAGGATAAGAGGGAGTACTAGTGTGGATCTTTCAAAAGGATAGTAGTGTTGCCCCCTCCTCTCTTTTTTATTTCTTTTTTTCTCTTTTTTCTATTTTTTCTATTTTTTTGTGGGCCTCAATGGCTCTTTCTAGTTAACTCTCATTTGTCCTCTTTGGGATCTTTTATTTTGTCCACTTTGGGATCTTTTCCTCACTTAAGGGCAACACTCTAATTTACAAGAGGGTATAAAAGATCTTTCACACTTTACAAGGTACTCAGATCATAAAGAAGATGTAGCTATCATGATGTATGCAATGTATGCCGCTGCCAGTGTAGCAGGAACATGTATGACATGAAGATCAAGTCATGAAAAGGTGGATGTTGCATGGCAATATATCTCGGAAAGGCTATAGAAATGCCTTGATAGGTAGGTATGGTGGCTGTTTTGAGGAAAGATATAAGGAGGTTTATGATGACAGAGCGTATCATGCCAAGGGTTTGTATGCACCGGCGAAGGTGGACGCCAACTCTCGGAGTGAGAAGGAGGCAATGCACGGCACGGGAAAGGCTAGCAAATATGAGGAGGTGGAAGTGTCAACTTTCAATACTTACATTAGTCCGAAGAACTCATGCACTTATTATCGGTAACTCTCAATCGAATATGGAGGTTCACAAAGAGACAAGTACCCCGAGGAGGAGTGTATGGGGGTTTGGTTATCCTTGCGCATCCTCGATTCATGGTACGCGAGTGTACTCTAATATCCGATCCCTCCAAAGATTAGCGATCCATCTAGTAGCTAGAGTTCTCAACTAGTTTTGTAAGTTTTTGAAAATAAACACGGATTGCCCAAAATACGACACCTATCACTAATAGGCTAGAGCTCTTGACACCAAAAGTTCAAACATTACTCACATCAATACCTCAAAACTATTGCAAGTTACTACTAAAATTAAATAGCAACCTCAATTACCTACTTTCAAGACAAGACCCAACTCAGTGAAACAACCAACTCTCTTAACAAGATAGACATGAAAAATAAAGAGAGTTCCAGCAACAAACTAAACAAAATCCAAGGCTCTTGCTAAAGACAAACTAATACTAAAACTAAACATGGCAGTAGCTACGAGAAGATAAAGAACACACAACAGCAAAAAAACAGGCAGGAAAAATCCTATGATGTGTTATAGATTTTGAAAGTGGAGCGTGTTTCTCTCCCACACAAAGTAAGACGGGGTCTAACTTGCTATGAACAGCAAGCAAAGATAAATAAAACTAAAAATAAAACCTAAGAGCGAGACTCTCCAAGCATAGCACATAACGCGTGAAGTGATAAAAATATAGTGAGACTAAGGACGAACTGATGATTGTTGATGGAGAAGGGGATGCACGGGGCATCCCCAAGCTTAGACGCTTGAGTCTCCTTGAATGATTATTGGGGATGCATGGGGGCATCCCCAAGCTTGAGCGCTTGACACTCCCGAATCTTCTTTCATCATCTTCCATCGCACACTTGAAAACTCCCTTCATACATAACTCATCATAAGCTGATTAGAGAGGTTAGTACCCTTAATAAAATAATTACCCCCACTGGATATAAAGATATTCTTGAAGATCTACTGTTTCTCAAGATTGCCAAAAGGTTTTTGCAAAGAAAAAGCAAGCTTAAGGTTTGCAAAAGTAAGGAGAGACAAAACGTGGCAGAATTTATGAAAAACAGAACAACAGGTAGTAGAGAATTTTTTGGGGTACTTCTGCAACTCAAATAAAAAAATCAAAGCATACGAAAGTTCCGCGATTTTATAGAGCACGCTATGTAAAAAATTCAGCTCAAAAAGATGAACTGGTGATTTGATCCGGTTTGTCCCATCACAAAGACAGAATCTGTTTTCTGTACAGCATGTCACAACTTTCGCTTTCCTTGTCATATGAGGCTATAACTTGGCACAAAGATTGAAAATAAAGATATAATGATGTTTCTACAGTAGTAAAAATAATCAAGACCACTAAAAACAGAAGTAAAAACATCTTTGGTTGCCTCCCAACAAGCGCTTTCTTTTACGCCTTTAAGCTAGGCATAAGGCAAAAGAAGAATCAAGTTTTATCAAGAGAAAGAGAATAGCTAGCCCGTGTAACGGACTCAAACGGTAACTTGATTTTCTTTTTAGGGAAGTTTTCCATCCCCTTTTTGAGAAGGAACTGAAATTTTATATTCCCCTCTTTCATGTCAATGATAGCACCAACGGTGCAAAGAAAAGGACGTCCCCAAATAATTGGACATAAAGGTTCATACTCTATATCCATGATAATAAAATCAACAGGAACATAGTTATCATTGAGAATGATAAGAACATCGTCGATCTTCCCCAAGGTTTATTTACGGAAGAATCGACAAGACGAACACCAAAAGAACAAGAATCAAAAGGTTTCAATTCAAACATATCATACATTCTTTTGGGCATGACGGAGGTACTAGCTCCAATGTCACATAAAGCATAGCAAGAGAAGTTATTTAATTTAATTTTTATCATAGGGTCCCAACCATCATCTAGCTTCCTAGGTATGGAGGCTTCTATCCTAAGATTCTCCTCCCTAGCTTTGATGAGAGCATTTGTGATATGCTCCGTGAAGGCAAGATTGAGTGTGCTAGTGTGGGGGTCTCTAGACATTTTGTGTAGCAAGCTAATAACTTCTGAGAGGGTGCAACTATCAAAATCAATATCACTACTATCAAAGGTGGTAGTAGTGTCATCTAGGCTCACTTGTTTGAAACCCTCTATGTTCATAGGAGTTTGTTCTTCTACGGTTGACGTATTAGCATCACCATTAATAGGTCCAATGGGACCAGGAGTGCATTGGGTGCTAATAGTTTCGGTATCCT
Organism: Bromus sterilis; assembly: GCA_950022295.1. Taxonomy (NCBI): domain Eukaryota; kingdom Viridiplantae; phylum Streptophyta; class Magnoliopsida; order Poales; family Poaceae; genus Bromus; species Bromus sterilis. The sequence goes on along the minus strand of OX465597.1, from coordinate 313,739,375 downwards.
CAACAATTTGGATAGTGGCAACTGTGTGGTGTGTAGGAAGGCTCTTAATTCTATCATCTTCCATAGGGATAACTTCTTGTTTGGCTGCCATTTGATTTATCAAAGTAGATTGGGTGTGGGACATATTCGAAACATGGGTTTCGGTGGCAGTAAGTCTAATTTGGAGATTAGAAATCTCACTATTCAAGCTCTCAAGTTGTTTGCTAATGTTTTGCAGAATGGTAGTGTGCTCACCTAATTGCTTAGAGAAGGCTTTGTTTTGTTCAAATTGAGTGTGCATATAATTCTTAGTAGCCTTCTCTATTTCTACTAATTTATCATTGCTAGGTAGGTCTCTTTGTTTGTAAGTTGGATTATAGGAGTTGTTGCTAGGGTAGGTGTTGTTGTTCCCATAATTGGATGGAAACGATCTAGGATTGCTAGGAAAATTGCCCCTATAAGAATTGTTGTTGAAGTTGTTTCTATCTATGAAGTTCACATCTACTTGTCCTTGAGAAACCAAAGAATTTAAAGGGACATCATGAGGATCAATAGAGGGTTGCTTGGTAAGTAGAGACATAAGTAAGTCAACTTTTTCATTGAGGGAGGTAATCTCCTCGACAGAGTTTACCTCCCTACCTATTGGAGCGCGTTTGGTGTGCCATTGGGAATAGTTGGTCATCATCTCATCGAGAAGCTTTGTGGCAGCACCAAGTGTAGTTGACATAAAGGTTCCTCCCGCGGCCGAATCTAACAGGTTCCATGAGGTAAATTTCAAGCCTGCATGTAACGACCCGATTCGCTAAGAATCCAAGTCTCTGTGCATTCTGTGCTAGTCCCTGGATCAATAGCTAGCACACACAGTACATGATGTAATATCAAGAATAAACCACATGTCATATATATTACATCGAATATCCAGTATTACAATAAATCATACCTGCATAGCTCAAGGCTAGCTTATAAATAGAATACAGCGGAAAACAATAAAAGCTTCGTGGCGTCCATCAACTCCACCGGCATGGTTGAGTATAGACATTGTAACCCTACATCGTACCACTTACTCGTCGTAATACAATCCTGCAACACCGAAGGTTACAGCCCGACAACTGGTCAGTACATCTGATTTGTACGGCAAGTCACACGAAAAAGTATATAACAGACCTACATCTACATGCAAGGTTAAGTCAAAGGAAAGGCTTAAGGTTTTATTTTGCAGAAAGCTGATTTTTCCCTCACATACTACAACTAATCAAATTTTATTTTTTCTTGCTAGTCCTAAGTATGGTTGAATCGGGCTACACCAATTCCAACCATCCCTTTATTAAAAGTTCCCACTCAAATTATTATTAAGATTAATTATCTGTCAAGAACATCCAACAACAATAATGCCCAGTTGCTCAAAGTTGTCCGTAACCGTGGACACGGCTAATCATGATCAGTTCTTACACTCTGCAGAGGTTTGTACACTTTCCCCACTGGACTCAACCCGAAGATTGAGACATAGTCTTTCAGAAGAGGTTGCCTCCACCCTTTGGTAGCCGGTACACCTATCATATCTACATCAGCTAGCTACCAGGGCCAGGTTCCCCACAACTTACTCATCTAAGCCAGAGCCCATATAGCCAGTGGTTGTACATGGAAGCTACTAGTCACACTGTATGTCCGATCTTTTTGAGCCTGGACGGCGCCCACTGCGTCAGAGGGTACTCGCCATGACGCACTCGGTTCACCACCAAAACAACCATTCGGGAAGCATTTAGCCCTGACCTCTCCTCAACCGAGGCACGAGCCCCAGGATGCATTCCCTGCCCACCCAGAGGTGATTTCTATTTAAGTTTGCTAGTCAAGTCATTAGCCCTCACATAACTCAATGATAACTCAACCAACCCCCGTCTACAAAGCAATAGCAGTATATAACAACCACGATCCTAGGGCGACAATGGAATACAAGGTCAGAACATATGGCTATCCTACTAGGTTAAAATCATAACTAATATATATAGTCCTATACATGCATAGAGTGATAATTTGCTACATGCATAATAGAAAATATAGGTTGAGGTATGGTCAAAGTGTAACTTGCCTTATACATTCGATGAAGATCTTCGCTCTCACGGTCCAGTCAACTCTACTCGTCACACTCCGAGAATCTATCGCAAAGAAGGAACTCAAATAAGCAATCACATCACAAGGACAAACAAAAGATCAACAAAACAAACACAAAGGTTTTTAGCAACAAAACAAAAAGACTTTGAAGTGCAAAGGTGTCGATGTGCTCGAAGGTGATCGGTGGAACGTGAACTGGAGAGTCAACGGATAAAGAGTTGTCGATACAAGATTATGATCAAGGCATTATGAAATCAAGTTAAAGATCATAGAAATATGAATGGTATGTGGATATTGCCGATAAGATGTCTCATATGATCCAATATGCAAAAAGAATCACGTGAAACGGAATACTACAACACAGGTCATAGCAAGTGCAAATTTGAATTGAATTTGAACTTAAACAGATCAAGAAACTTGTGAATTTTTGTGTACACATGATATAGACAAAAAGTACATGGAACGAGTGATCCAACGCAAAAAGAATCACTCGATTTGGATCAACGGTTTAAAAGATACGGCCTCCGGGATTTGAATTTGAATTTGCAATAAATTCAAATTCAAAAGTGTGCAAAGGTGTGAAAATTTGATTCTATGCTAAACTACAGAACAACACGAGCGTGTAGAAAAAAGAATCACCTAATTCCGATACACGGTTTAAAAGATACGGCTACGAAGATTATAGGGTGCAAACTATGAAAAAGGACCTATTCGTGAATAAAATAAAAGTTTCTGTCGCAGACAGGTCCTTTTCACTACAGGCCAAAATTGCTGACGTACCGATGACGTGGCGATGGCGCAGAAACCGAGGTTCGCCGGCACGAAAATCACGGCGGCGGCGGCACGGAAACCGAGGTTCGCCAGTACGGAAATCGAGGCGGCAGCGGAACGGAAAACCGAGGTTCGCAGGCACGGAAATCGAGGCGGCGGCACGGAAACCGAGGTTTGCCGGCGCGGAAAATCGAGGTGGCGGCGGCACAGAAACCGGGGTTCGCCGACACAGAAATCGAGGCGGCGCGGCTCGGAAATCGAGGTTTGTCGGCGGCGCGGATCCCGAGGTTCGTCCGCGGCGGCACGAAAATCGAGGCGCGGACGATTTAGGGTTTCTGGAAAAAACGAAAAAGAAAAATTTCGAAATCTTATATAGCCCGATTTTTTTTTTGAAATCCATCTTCGGCTCAAATTGGGCCGGCTCGGTACGCATTTTCTTTTTCTTTAAAAACCGAAACTTCAAACAATTGTAGAAAAATAAATACTCATCAGAAAAATTTGAAATAAATTTTTAAATTCATAAAATAATACAAAAAAATTATTTAATGAATAAATTTTCCAAAAAACAAAATAAAAATAAAAACATTTTCTAAATGCTTTATTTAAATATAAAATATTTTTCATAAATCAAATAAATCCAATAAATTATTATAAATATTTTTATTTGGTCAAAAACATTGACAAACCATTTCTAAATAATAAAATATAAATTTTAAAATTGTCACACCAATAAATAGTTTGGTAAAAATAAAAATATCCCATTGGAATACTTTTTCAACTCTTTTAAAATACTTAATAAATCATTTCAATGAAATAAAAACTCTCTTAGCATTATAAAATCCCTAAAATAATTTTAGAGTTATTTGTAATACTCAAAATAATTTTTTTAAACATTAAAGCAATATTCTAAATATTTTCCAACATTATTAAAAGGGGGTAAGTCATTTTATATCCTCTCAAATGAATTTCCTCGAGTGGAAAAATGTTTTGAATATTCAAAAGAATTCCAATAATGATTTAAAACATTTTCCAACCTTTTAATATGTTGAAGGATTCATATTACCTTCTCTCATTTTGTTTTGTTGGTTTTGTTTTAAATAATAAATTCCAAAAACACCAATTATGAATATTAGGGAAAGTCCTTTTATTCCCTCTCTTTTTAATATTCAATAAACTCCAAAAAGTTTTAAATTCCAGAGAAAATCAAACACATCAATCAAACAATCATTATCTATTTAATTTTATTAACATTCCAAAATTCGGAGAATTTTGGGATTTTACACTGCATAAAAAGTCTGGATAACCATCCAAGTAGTCAAACCATGTGTAGGGCATTTGTTAACAAGAGATTTCATATGTTCCTATGCTTGGGCAACGTGGTCATTATCCAATTGCTTAAAATTCATAATGTTACTCCTCAATTGGATAATTTTAGAAGGTGGGTAATACTTCCGAATAAAAGCATCTTTGCACTTATCCCAAGAATCTATGCTATTCATAGGAAAAGATCGAAACCAGATTTTAGCTCCTTCCCTCGAAGAGAAAGGAAAAAGATTGAGCTTAACAACATCACCTTCTACTTCTTTATTCTTTTGCATATTACATAATTCAACAAAATTATTCAAGTGTAAAGCAGCATCATCTCCAGCACCAGAGAATTGATCTCTCATAACAAGGTTTAGCAAAGCAGATTTAATTTCATAAGAGGTAGCTGAAGTGGCAGGTGTGTCAATAGGGGTGCAGATAAAGTCTTTGTTGTTGTGACTAGTGAAGTCACACAACTTGGTGTTTTCAGAGGAACCCATAGTAGCAGCAAGTGTGGCAGATTTTTTTTTGTAATTTTTGATATAAGACACAAAGATAAAAACTGAAAGGTAAACTAACAAGACAAAAAAGTAAAGGTAAAAGGTAGTGGGCAACTCCCATATCTTATCACTCAGAGTCCCTGGCAACGGCGCCAGGAATTTGCTTGATACGCGAGAGATGATAATTTCTTCGCGCCCTTCGTTGGTTACCCCAAGTGGAAGGTGAGATGCAGCGTAGCGGCAAGTTTCCCTCGTTGAAGATACCGAGGTTGAGATCGACCAGTAGGACTCCGACGATGATAAGTAGGTGGTGAAGTGAACAATGGCGCCGTTCACAACTCAGGGTTGCTTACTTCACCTGGACCTGCACACAGACACTAATAACTTTGCTCCCAACGAAGTTCAGAGAGGTTTTCAATCTCTCCGGTCTTGTTGTTTACAAAGTATCAAAACACAGGAGATAATGATAATGCTAGCAACTGAAAGTAAATACTAAAAAGGAAACAAGCTTGTAAACATTGATGAGAATATGGACCGGGGTCCCGTGATTTTCACTAATGATGTCTCTCTCCCAAAAGACGATAACACTGCTATGCGAGGTAAACAAATTACAGATGGGCAATTGAAAGGATTATAAACGCACCGCAATGCTAAGTATGCTACAAACGAAAGGAAGAGGCTCATAAGCATGGGCAGTACGCCAAAATAAGTAGACCTAAATCCATCTACATCTACTACTAATCATCCACCTTGAGATATCTATCCAGAACATCTCGTTGGTATTAAACCCAAAGCAACGGACAACTGCATTAAAAAGAACTTTGCGTTAAGTAAACAATCCTTGCAACCATGGTTACAAGCACCGTTGTTTTCCCCCTTGTGGCCATATCACATCCCCTAGACTCACGTTTCTATCACTCAAGCGTGTCATCAGGGGGCATGTACCCACAATCGAGCATAACGTTCCCTCTTGGAGTCACTACCTACTACTTGGCCAAAGCAATAAACATCAACGGGGAACATGCAAGAATTACTCAGGAACAAAAATATAAGAGATAAAAACCAAATATATTACTCTATCACAATCTGAACATAATCTCATAATCCATCAGATCCCATCAAACTCAGCATAGAAAAAGCAGAAATATTACATATGTGAGTCGATCATTTAGGGCAGCTCACGAGGTCTAAATAATGAAGAACAAAGAGGGTAGGAGAACATCACATAGCTACTGATCACGAACCCATGGTCCAAAGGAAACTACTCACGGCACATCCAGGAAGCGTCCATGGTGGAGGGGAAGCTCCCGGAGGTCGATCCTCCCTCCGGTAGGGTGCCGGGAAGGGTCCTGACGGTGCTCCCGATCTTGGAAGAGCGGCAGCGGCAGAACAGAGGCGAGTTTGCGAAATAGGGTTCTGTCTTCGGAAGTTTCCCGTGGCGGAGAATAAATAGGCGAAGGGGGAAGCCAGGGGGGCCACCAGGGGTCCAGGCGCCCCCCTGGAGCGGCCAGGCCCCTGTCCGCGCCAGGTGGCCGCCTGGGCACCTGATGGTGGCCCCTAGCCCTCCTTCGGGGTGGAAGCTTCCTTCATGCTGATTTTTATTTGATTTTCCCGGATTTTTGGAGCACTTTTTATATGGGGGAAAACTGAAATAGAAAAACAGCAGAAAACAAAAACTGTCACTGGGGTGCACTGAGTTAATAGGTTAGTCCAAAAATGATCAAAAGTGTATGAAAGTGTATCTAGATCATAGCAATATCACACAAAACATGCATGGAGCAAGCAGAAATTATCGATACATTTGGGACGCGTCATCCATCTGAGTGACGGATAGGTACTCTGGGCCCACTCGGTGATATTACATTATAAAGATTGCAATCATGTGACTAAGTCATGAGGGTTGTAATATCACGGGAACGAGTAAACATGTTTGTCGGTAACGAGGATGAACTAGGTATATATTGGATATCGACGATCAAACCTCGGACAAGCAAAGTACCATAGGACAAAAGGATAATTCTCAACGTTAAACGGATCCAACAGCGATGAAGTTTCATTCAATGGAAGCGCAGGGGCCATCTAGGATTGTAACCAGGTCTGGTCGATGGTCATTGATCAAGAGAGTGTCTTGATCATGTCTGCTGTTTCCCGGACCGTAGGGTGTCACACTTAAGGGTATTTGACGCATTAAGGACTAATTCAGGATCACCGGAGAAATAAGAGAGAACACCGGAATTGTTTCCGGTGGAGGCCAGAAATTGTTCTGGGAATTTTGAAAGGTTCAAAATGTTATTTAATTATATTTAAATATGTTTTATTATTTAATTATCTGAATTAAATATTAAAATATAATTCAATACGATTAAAATAGAAGAAAAAGGCATATGGGCCTAAAGAGGTCCATTAGGGGAAGAGGGAGTCGTCCCCCATGGGCCATGGCGCCATGAAGGGGCCCATGCCCCCCTAGGGGCGCATTTCCCCCCTCCCATTTGGATTAGTCCCACATGCGGAGTTGAGGGGAGGTTGCCCCCCTCCTTGGACTATATAAGGAGGGGTAGGGTGCCCTTTTTCCTTCATCCAACTTTGAGACAAGTTTCTCATCTCCCTTCCTCCTCTCTCCCTCCTGTGAGCGTACTCCCCTTGTTTGAAGTCTGCACTGGGTTGGGGATTTCTACACCGTACGCACACCGTCGTGCTGCTGGAATCGGGATCCGAATCCATCTTCTTTCCGCTGCTCTTCTGCTTTGGAGCCCGGAGGGACGTCGGGTACACCGTATGTGTGTAATCCCGCGAGGCACTACACTTGTGGTGCTACTTCATCGTCGTGGTCGTATCGCGGCGTATTCACCAACAAAGTTCCAATGGGGACGTAATCCCTTCATTGGTATCAAGGACCGGGTGGCTATCAGAGTCATCGTGGAGCTGCGCGGCATCGGGGATTGCTGGTACGACTACACCAACCACGTTCACACGAGAACGTTTGCCGCTTAATGGACTACATACTGGTATGTGATCTATTTCCATCCATTACTTGCATCGCCATAGCATAGGTCTTGGGATTGGGTATCGTAGGTTATGAAAAAATTGTGTTTTCTGCCCCGAACCCCAACAATGGTATCATGAGCAAGGCTATGCGTAGATGTATTGTACGGATAGAACACATCTAGTATGTGGGCATCAATTCTCCAATTTTTACCCTCTCACGTGTACTCGTTTAGCACTGCGGCAATGTCCTGATGAAGCGTCCCCGACCGACCTTACGCGTTTATGCGAGACTGGTTCCATGCTTGACATATGTCTTGTACAATATAAGTGGCTGGGGGTGTCTGTCTCTCTAACATTAGCTTTGCGAAGAAGTTTGCAACGGAGGGCCCCGACAGGGGTGTAATAGAGACGATTGCAGGATTGGTGTTGTGTCTTGTTTTCGTAGGATAGAAATGGTTCTTTTCTCGAAACCCCTAGCAGCCACGTAAAACTTGCAAAAGATAAAGTAGAAATACATTTTCAACTTTAATTTGCATGTCAGGGGGAATCATAGCATGTATGATTTATATTTTTGCGTCCTGTTTTGCTAATATGTTAGATATACGACGGTAGCATTATAGGATGATCCCTCACTAATCCAACAAAGTGTCCTTCCTTAGTGAAGCACCATCTGGAAAGTTCTTCATTATGGAGGCATCACGTGTCACACGGGTGTCAAATATTTTTACATTCACAAGAGATGGGTGGAGCAAGCCTAGCATGTCCAGAAACATGGCCTTGCATACGCGGCATATAATCACTAAGGTTATTGTGGCGAGCCTGGCATATGCAGATATGGCCTCGGGACACAAGAGACCGAAAGGTCAAGCATGAGTCGCATGGATGATGTGATTGGCATGATGGCCTACCTTGATAATATACTGATGGTCGTGTCACACGGGGGAGGTATAGTTCTCAAGGATCGTGTAATCACTTAGAATAAACTACGAGGGATGTTTGTCTGAGAAACATGAACTCCATATTATGAACTTAATCTTCATGTCTTAGCAAATATCATTGTAGATAATGTCATACCCAATGTTTAAAACTATGTCTCTTTTAGTTTGATGTAGAACTTAAAGTAAATGGGTCTTACTTCATTGATTGTTACCAACACCGTGAGAGACATACTCGTTAGTAATGACTTACTAAACATAATACAAGAACTGCTAGGAGATACACACCAGATAACTTCGTAATTAAGGAAGATGATGATGAGTATCGTACTTACCGTCACTTATGAATGACTGTCCAATACACCATACTTCATTCTATGAATATGAATTGTGAATGCATGTTAACCAACACGTATGACGTGCTAGGTGAACTTGAAAGCACTAGGTCACAAATCAGAGTAATGGAACATGAGTATATGGACGGGGTTTCTTTCAACTATGGTGGAAGGAACAACCTGCTGAGAAAGTCACTTGGAAAATGTATAAGATACATGAACACCTTATGTATAACTTGGACTACTGAATGACTGGTTACTTTGCGATAACTGGGGAGTTGCGTCCGCTTCCTCCTAGCTACAAAGACCGTGTCTAGATTATGTCATGAAGGAGAGTCGTTCACCTATCATGAGGTCATGGTCAAAGCTGAGAACTTTAAAGGTAGAACCAATGCAGGAATAGTCATTGACGGAGAAATTATAATTGATATACAAGTTATAAATGTCTTTCCCCACAAAAAACTAATTGCGGTTGATTAAGTATTTGATTCTTGAACTTACTTCTTAAGGAGTGGATTGGAAGGGATGAGGTGACAATGTGTGCTGACGATAATCAAGATAGTTGATGGTCGACAACACCCTCCCTCTACATCTATCATTTGATTAATTATATGAATAAATTTATGACCGTTTGAATGTGAACATTATTAGTGTGTCTTGCATCTCGCGAAGACAATTATTCATATTAGTGAGAAACAAGTCTGTTGTTCTCCTTTTATGAATAATATCCTTTATGGTCACATTACGGTATAAATGGGTTATTCTTATATTGATGATAGTAGTTTGATCATTTATAAGAAATATTGTAATGCCAAGAAACTATCCAAACTTGATAATGACACTACCATTTAAGTCATGAATGGTATGATGGAGTTTTGAGATACTTGATCTCTTGACACATGCAAACCATGCCCTTTTGGGTGAGATGACTAAAACCTCACGTTCTGGTAAAATAGAGTGTGTACTGATTGTTGAATATCATACATAGTGATGTATCATATTTCAGCATGTAGTGAATTTAATTATTTCGTGAACTTCAGATGTGGACTTAGATGAATATGTGTATTCACTAATGAAACATGAGTTTGAAATAATTTGATCCGATCAAAGGGATTTCAGAATAAAGATGGATATTAAATTAACAAGAAAGACAAGTCTCTACGATTTGTTCAAAGTGACAAATGTTTTGAGTTAGCATTGGGCATACAGACATGTGTGAAAGTTGTTCCACAAATTACAATGCTTGGAACACTTCAATATTGTTGATGTGCCTGAACATTGTAATCATACTCTATTGAATCGTGTATGATCTAAGTTATCTCTTACCGAGTAACATTATTGTTGTTTAGAGTTATTAATTTAATATGCAAACACTCACTTCAGTATTGGGAACCATCTAAGTTCCTGGAAACCAAAACTATATAAGTTATGGTGTGTTGTGGTTTCTAGGAAGCTTGATTTATATGATAAATTATCTTTGTAGTGTATCCTTAGACAACTATGGATGCATCTTCCACAACTAGAACCAAAAGAGCAAAACTTGTGTTGCTAAGTGTTTTGGTGTTTATCAAGAAATGTTCTTGATGAATGTGTTAGTGGAAGAAAAGTGAAAGTTCAACCAAGGTGATTGACCTTGCCTCCAGATGTCAGTGTAACGCAACAGAATATGTTCCAGAAGCAAAGCTCCACAATTAGAGGAGAAACTAATGATAATGATTATGAAGTTTCGGTTAAAGCTTTTACTGAACAAAGTAGGATTCAAGAATACATATTTTCCATTGTACAAAATAATATTCATGATTCACTTGTCGAGTTAATGGAACAAGACATACCTACGAACTACAAAGAAGTGATGGTGGACCTAAGTACGAGATATGACTATGAGTAATGAAATCCTATATTGAGTTTCATTTAAAATTACTTGAATCTTATCAAGTAAGGAGGTTACTTGATATTCTCAATAACTTCATAGTTATAAGGAATAAATGTGAACATCAAAGAAGTCATCAAGATCGATTTGTCATAAAGTATGTTTCTGACAAATTCAAAAGGTTGACTACAATAAGTAGCGATGCTTGAGTCAATGGGATATTTACTACGATTGATCCAAATTGTTATCAATACCATGACTTCCTCAAATCCTGTGTTTGAAGAAGTGTTGTAATTGGTACAACAAGGTTTTGAAAACATATGGATACTAGTGTCTCGTAATCTGAATTCTCAATTTGATGGATGATCAAAGTGATTTTGGACTTAGCCAAAATATTGAGAAACATGCATTCGCATAAAACTGAGTAGGAGCTGAATAGTTTCCTATACTTAATATGTGGACGACATATTTTGAGTGGGAGCTATGGGAGTATTATCCTAGTCTTATATGTGTCTGACATATTTGAGTAGGAGCTATGTGGATGTTATCCTTACCTTATATGTGACTGACATATTTGAGTGGAAATTATGTGAGTGTTATCCTGAACTTAATATGTGCATGAGATATTTGAGTGGCAGCATGAAAACATTCTCATATATGGATAACATATTAAGAATGGTGTAGTTGGTATTAATGATTACTGAAATCTTTCATGAATGAAGTTGAGCATTGAAAATATATTACTCCCTCCGATTCATATTACTTGTCTTAAAATGGATGTATCTAGATGCATTTTAGTGATAGATACATCAATTTTAGGACAAGTAATAAGGATCGGAGGAAGTAAAATAGATTAATGCGTTTAATAACATTGAATCGGAATACTTTCCTGGATAAGATTCTGAAGGAGTTCAGAATGTGACAAGTCAAGAAGTAGTTCTTACTTGTATATCCAAGAGAAGTATCGAGTTGATCTCAGTACAAGAATAATGGTTAAATAAAGGAAAGAAATGGATGTGCTACATCCTCTATGGCTACGTCATAGGTTCTTTCATATAAAACCAGAGTTATGTACTCGACGTAATGTGACCCAAGTTCTTAGCAAGAAGAACATGTTGTGATATGAATTATGATGAAATAATTGAACAAAGAGTTAAGTTTATCCTTCAGTGTTGTGACGCCCCCAAAATAAAACCGTGTACAGTAATCATACACGCAAGGTACACGATCGAGATTAGGGACTCACGGTGAGATATCACAACACAACTCTACAAATAAAATAATACAAGCCGTTTAATACAAGCCAGGGGCCACGAGGGCTCAATTACAACAGCTCGAAAGCACAAGGTTAGCGGAAGCAATAGTATCTGAGTACAGACACAAGGATACAAGGTTGCCTTAAGAAGGCTAGCACAAAAATCAGCACTCGATCAAAAAGGCGAGGCCTCCTGCCTGGGAACCTCCAAACTACTCCTGGTCAAAGGGGAACTCGACGTCGTAGTAGGCATCGGGGATCTTCACGTTGCGGTGGTCGGCATCGGGGATATCCTGCTCCTGGACTCCAACGTCGACTGCAGCGGCCGATCAGGCAAAACAATAAAGGAAAAAAAACAGGGTGAGTATCTAGTATACCCGCGAGACTTACGTCCGCTACTAAGCATTATGCATGTATCAAATGGAAAGGGGAGACTATATATAGTGGACTGAAGGGTCGAAATCAGAATAAGGGTAAGAAGCTAGGCCTATCGAAGACTAGCATCTTCCGACGATGTCTTGCAGCACAAGAAGAGAATAGCCAACAGTTTACATAAAGCAGTAAAGTAACAATGAAGCAGAAGTTGCTGCAACATTGTATAATAGTAAGTTGTAATAATTAATAATAATAATGCCTCCGAGTTCCCCTCCTCGACTTCCCATGCGAGGAAGAAAACCCGGAACCATACAGTTTAATAGTAATAGTTTATAGTGGTAAGATCCAGCTTCAGCATAAAGCGTCCTGTTACCGTGGACACGGCTATTCGAATAGATTAATCTTCCCTGCAGGGGTGCACTGGCATGACTCTACGACGCTCGGATCTCCAGGGTGGCGGGAACCTTGTTAGGGAACGCTCCACCAAATCTATCCGACACAAAGTAGCCCATCCTTCGGCAATCAACAAAGAGGTCATCCGCCGGACTATATCCTATGTACGCCGGGCTTTGGACCCTAACCCGAACGTACTCCTGCACGGTGCGTGACTGGCCGGTGAAGCAAAATCAAAGCAAACACAAATACACCGCTCGAGCAAGAGAAGACAACACCACTTCCCGGCAATCAGCCCGCGATACTGCTGACGTCTGAAGACCCTCGAACGAGACTACGATGCAGGGGAGCCCACACTCCTCGTCCCACGTGTAGGTAGTGCGTACAAGCCAAAAGGCTACTCAAGACATCCGCCGAACCATTTAGCATTTTAATTAACCTGCGTGACAACCGTTATCGTTGCCTCGACTTAACCGACCCGCGGTCAACGACAGCAGTCAGGACCACCAGTACATCGGTGCCTGCCCTGTCGTCCCACCAAGTCACTGCGGTTACCAACAAGGTGAACCGTCTCCTTACCTTGTCTCGCGTTTGCTCTTGGTAGAGCTCGACTTTTCGTAGTTTGGTAACTCTCGCGAGATACGACCAGGGGCCAAGCACGCCAGTAACGTCGGTCGTACCCTCCCTGTCGTTCCCGACAATATACCTCTCGCGGGCACCGTTGGGTCGTCCGACTTTCTTACCTTTAAGGACAACCGTGCTCAGGTACCTAGAACGGCTATACAGAGTCAACAACGAGTGAAGGTACGAGGATTACTCCTCGGTGGCTCCACTTGAAGGTGGCTCGGCAGAGCCAAGCTAGGGGGCCTTAGGCGGTGTCTGCATTGTACCGTACCTATTACAGTTGATATATCGTATCCGTGTTCACTCCCCTGAGTGGTCACGGCCCGCTATCTAATCCTAGCTATCAATGCGCAGGGCTCACTGCTGAATAATGCATAAGTAATAATAGACAACATAGGATAAAGGAGGTACATCAAGGGCGACAAAAACAGGCTATGCAATTGAATAGGATTGTAACCGTAGCAGCAGCAGTAACAATGCCTAGTGCAAGAAAGTACGGAAAAGGTAGGCGATATCTGGGGAAGAGAATGGCTCTGCTTGCCTGGAAGCTCGACGGTAGGGGTACGGTCGTCGTCGACGTAGTCGATCACAGGGGCATCGGCAGCGGACGTCGAGACTACCGAACAATAAGAGAGGGGGGAGAAACAATAAATACACAACAATAATAGCAATAGCAATACAAGACATGGCAAACGCAATGTTAATGGTATTCTAACGCAGTGCAAGGTGTATTGCTCGGAGCGGGAATTCATCCGGGGATGAACTTCCATCTCCGGGTGATTACCGAATAGGGTGTCCGGAGGGGGAAGGTGCCATGCCGGAGGTGTCGTGGACATCTTACAAACATAAGAGGGGTGTATCCGTGTTAGTTGAACTATTCTGAACAACATTCGTGTTCGGAATAAATTCATCCGGATACTTTATCAGTACCGGACAAATCATCGGACAAACGGCCCGAAGGGGCGATGTCGATGTTCGTTGTGTTAGAGGGGTGTGGTGGGTATAGGGATAGCGTATCCGTATTCGTTATATTTTTCTGATCAACTTTGATGTATAAAGTTTTTGAATCTGACTTACGGTTTAAAAGATATTCAAATTCAAAGTTTTAATTATTTTTAAAAGATTTTCTGAATTTAATTTATTAATAAAATGCAACATTATCCACAGAGAGTTGACTGGTCCACATGGAGCAAATAAACCATTTTCTGTTTAAATAATGCACTGGGTCCACATGTCATACTCTAATGATTATATAAATTCATTTTAATTAATTGCAAAAGCTGTGGGACCCAGCTGCATTGAGACAGGGACATAATTATTCAATTTAGTTAATCTAAGGGTTAACTTAGTGCCTGGGCCCACATGTAAATCAGTGGGGTTATTATAAATTAACCTTCCGTTAATCTTGCTTAGGGGATAATCTAATTCGACGGGCCCCACTGGGCAGTGGCACATGGCCACACAGCACGGCTCACAGCCCGCACGGCCGTGACCGGTGACGAGCGGCGGCGGGGACATCAGTGGAGCAGGGGCTGCGGCGGGGTGCCGCCACGGAGGGCGAGTTATGCACACGCTGGGGTGCGGCTGGGGCGCGGCCAGGGCAAGCAGCCCAACAGCGACATCAGCTAGCCGCAGCGGGCGGTCACAGGGAGGGTAGTGACGGCGACCAGGGCCGGAAGCACCGCAGCTACAGGTGTGCGTGTTGCGTGTCCAGAGCGCGACCCGGGCGTTGTGGGGCGGCCAACGGCACGCACCGGATGCGGCAAGATGTCGTGGTTGCAGCAATGGCGTGCGACGGCCGGAGTGCATGGACAGGAGCTGCGGCGACATGATTTGCAATGGAGGGAGAGGGGATTTGTGAGGGAGCTCACAGTGCACGTAGGGGCGGGCTCGGGGAGGCCGGAGGGTGTTCGGAGGCGGCGAATCGGCGGGATGTCCGCGGCGGCCGGCGGTGAGAGGGGTGAAGGGGGCGTCGTGCACATGGCTTTTCGGAGCGATTCCTCGGGCATGATGAGTAAGACGACCAGGAGGAGCACACCAGACATGCCGGCGCGGACTCCCGAGGTCGTTGGCCACGACGACGCGGTGGCGCGGCCATGGGCGCGACCGGCGAGCGCGGGAGAGAGAAACGGCGGCGCGAGGGGACACGGGGGAAGGGCGCTAGGGTTTGGTGGAGGACAGGGGGCACAGGGGGGGGGGGGGTCGGGGCCGGCCTTATCTCCTCGCCGGCAGCCGGGATGGGCGACACGGCGGCCATGGCACCGTGGATGGCCCAGTGGTTGGGCTTCGCCTTAGGTATTATTTAGATTTTTCTCTTTTTTTGTTTTGCTTTCCTTATTCTTTTCTGGTTATATTTTATTTGCCCAACAAATGGTTTTTGTTATATATGAGACTTGCTCCATAATTTCATTTGCAATTTAATATAATGCTATAAAAAGTTTGGGATTCATATAAAATCATCTGCATTTTTGTTATATTTAAAATAGATTGCAGGCCACTGATTTGACACTGTTTTAATTGTTTGATTTATCTTATAGCTTAATAAATTTCCATTGTTGTTCTATCACGGTCCAATGATTATTTGGGATTTAACAAAAGTGGTTGCACCAATTTTGGACAAGGTTTTATTTATGGCATATTTTTTTTAATATCCATGAAAAGGCATTTGGAGTTTGTGTTGATTCAAAAACGATCAAGGCATGATTAGCAACAGTAATTGTGATTACTGTAGGTGATCACTGTAGCGTGACACCCGGGGTGTTACAATTCTCCCCCACTACAAGGAATTCTCGTCCCGAGAATTAAAGGTAGTGCAAGGGTAAGGTTTCGGTTTCGTAATCTAACGATTCTTCTAGTGCTTGTTGTCCTTCTCGAAGCAGTTAATCCTTCTCGTTGACGTCTTCATTTCTCTGCATAAGTGCATCTCGACGAGTTGCCATCCTTCATCCAGGGTCTTCATCGTACCTACGAATAGGCTAGGGGGGAAAACTTGAGGGGGTCGGATCGATACAAGGCTAATCAACCGAGATGGTCCAAGTGAATGGGGTGCAAAGTATCTCACGAGTTACACTCAGGGAGATACATCGAGAGAAACAAGAGAATGCATGAGATGTTTTCAAGCGGATAGGCATGCATTCGATGCCGATGACGGATGATGAAAAAAAGGGGTCCAAAGCATCAGGCATAAGCACTGAGTCTGTTATCAGACTGAATTCCACAAGGCAATTGACTCATGAATCGCATACGAGGTCAAGTACATGGAATAACCTCGAGAACAGAAAGGTACAAGAGAGTCAGGTTTCGATCCTTTGGAACTGTGAGTTATGGGCCCACAGTGAATGAGAAGGGTGGTGGCAAACAATGCGATCAAGTTGCAAGGTAAGTCAGAGAACAACTTGTTAGCTATGTCGGCAACAACAACAGTGCCAAGGGCGAGGGACGAAGAGAACCATCTTCCTGCTCGTTAAGACGAGGCGGACCAATTGGCAAAGTTCTCGTCCATCGGTGGTCACCGAAAAGCCATCAACAATTGTAACAGGTTGTACGGACAAAGTAGTACATTGAAGTGTTTACATAAGCAAGTAATTATCACTGCTCGGATAATTTATATTCAAAGAAAGGGTAAGCAGACCAATGGAAAAGAAAATGTGAAGATACACAAGTATCAGGTGTATATCTTTCTCAAGGGAAAACAGAGCAAGATATACATGACCAAGTTTGTATTGGCAAGGAGTCAAAGGAGGTTGTCGATGATAACACAAATCATCGAGGGGCAAGGATGGTATTTCTCACCACGAATACAATTAACACCTGGTAGGAGCCAAGATGTCGATGATGACCACGACACATCATGTCAAAAGGTTTCAAGAAAATACAATCGAACAACGGCGACATCAAGCAAAAGGAATAGTGAAGCAAAAGTATTCGGTGTTCCCGGTTGACGACAACCCAGAACCATGAAATGGCTATGACAGGGATAGGCGTTGTTTCATCACAATTCATAATATGTAGTGCAAAGGCATGATATCCTCGAGATACCAAGGGTAATACTCGAAGGTAGAATGGAGGATCATAGGTGCAGAAGAATTTACACCAAGGGGGTTAATTATCTTTATGAGAAGCTTCCATGATAAGTTCTACATCATGTCCATGGGCATGAACACAAGTTCAAGGTCGACTTCCACTTCTTCAATGCATCACCTTTCATTAACTTCTCGTCGTCGATGAATTTACAACATTAAAATTTTTATCTGGCATAACACCAGTAGAGTAAGACCCGTAGAAGTTCATGGGTTCACACAGATGGCTGAAGCATAGATACAACCCATAGGGACATTTTACGAATCTTTACAACCAACATCAAGAGTAAAGGATACAAGTTCGAAAGAAGAAGGCTAACGACATGAAGTAGATGATACCATTAGCGGGAGGCATCTTGTATCAGGGGGAATTCGTCAATGATTTAGGACATAAGGGGACGGTAGGCGGTAATCCACCAAAAGGTTAGGTGGCGTACAGAGAGTCTGGGGTGAGTATCGGTACTCAACCGTAAGAAGAAAGAATACAAAGGCATCGGATGATAGAAGCATCTGAATATTTCGACGCTTAAGTACAAAGGAATTATGATTTCCATAACGTTGTATCAGATTCAGATACATCGATCAAACATGGATAAGTTGAATATAAGCTTGACGGTCAATCAATTCAGGTGTGATTTACCGAGAGCCAACTCATGTCCGGAATGACGTCTGAGCCGAAAGAATTGAATTCATAGGGATGAACAGATGATTGTGTGCACTAGCACACACGATGATTCAACAGATCAGAATGGCAATGCCAAGGGACGTCATCAAAGTATACAAGACAAACGGGATTAATCATAGCGCAAGAAGGTACGAAGAATCTCCAAAGCAGTAGGCTGCCGAGGATTGTCGCGAGATCGAGTAGCATTTCAAAGTATTTTTGGAATCACAGGAACCACTTTGAATCAACGGATCCTCGAAAATGTGAGGAATTATCCGCATGATGAAAAGAAGCTGCAAGGCAGTAGGCTCAAAAGATTCCCGAAACAATGGAAAGTATTTCGATACATCTTGTGAACACAAGAGCAACTGGGATTGAATGGATGAACGGAAGGTGTATGTGGTTATACATACGGACTCATCGGTGGCAGGGAAGTGTAAAGGTGATCGACACATATGGTCTCGGGAACTTTATCGGAGAGTATTCTTCGTAATCTTCTCGTGTAGCAAGCGATCATCTGTAATGAGGGGCTCTCCGGGAGGAAGTAGTCACGAGAACCTAATGTCAGAGTTAGCAAAAATTTAACCCGAAAGGAAGAGAGAGTAGAGTCCCAGAGTAAAGGTGCGGAGAAAAATGATCCTAATACCACCCAGTTGGCGACGTGGGCCGATAAGCCACACATCAATGTAAAGTAGTTTTGCAAGGGCTAGACTCGACTTCGACCAAG
The DNA here is from genome assembly GCA_950022295.1 of Bromus sterilis. Lineage (NCBI taxonomy): Eukaryota > Viridiplantae > Streptophyta > Magnoliopsida > Poales > Poaceae > Bromus > Bromus sterilis. The sequence goes on along the minus strand of OX465597.1, from coordinate 313,720,469 downwards.
GAGTTGGAAGGGGTATCCTACAGGCAGTCGGCTCTGATACCAACTTGTGACGCCCTCAAAATCAGACCGTGTACAATAATCATACACGCAAGGTACACGATCGAGATTAGAGACTCACGGTGAGATATCACAACACAACTCTACAAATAAAATAATACAAGCCGTTTAATACAAGCCAGGGGCCACGAGGGCTCAATTACAACAGCTCGAAAGCACAAAGTTAGCGGAAGCAATAGTATCTGAGTACAGACACAAGGATACAAGGTTGCCTTAAGAAGGCTAGCACAAAAACCAGCACTCGATCGAAAAGGCGAGGCCTCTTGCCTGGGAACCTCCAAACTACTCCTGGTCAAAGGGGAACTCGACGTCGTAGTAGGCATCGGGGATCTTCACGTTGCGGTGGTCGGCATCGGGGATATCCTGCTCCTGGACTCCAACGTCGACTGCAGCGGCCGATCAGGAAAAACAGTAAAGGAAAAAAATAGGGTAAGTATCTAGTATACCCGCGAGACTTACGTCCGCTACTAAGCATTATGCATGTATCAAATGGAAAGGGGAGGCTATATATAGTGGACTGAAGGGTAGAAATCAGAATAAGGGTAAGAAGCTAGGCCTATTGAAGACTAGCATCTTCCGACGATGTCTTGCAACACAAGAAGAGAATAGCCAACAGTTTACATAAAGCAGTAAAGTAACAATGAAGCAGAAGTTGCTGCAACATTGTATAATAGTAAGTTGTAATAATTAATAATAATAATGCCTCCGAGTTCCCCTCCTCGACTTCCCATGCGAGGAAGAAAACCCGGAACCATACAGTTTAATAGTAATAGTTTATAGTGGTAAGATCAAGCTTCAGCATAAAGCGTCTTGTTACCGTGGACATGGCTATTCGAATAGATTAATCTTCCCTGCAGGGGTGCACTGGCGTGACTCTACGACGGTCGGATCTCCAGGGTGGCGGGAACCTTGTTAGGGAACGCTCCACCAAAGCTATCCGACACAAAGTAGCCCATCCTTCGGCAATCAACAGAGAGGTCATCCGCCGGACTATATCCTATGTACGCCGGGCTTTGGACCCTAACCCGAACGTACTCCTGCACGGTGCGTGACTGGCCGGTGAAGCAAAATCAAAGAAAACACAAATACACCGCTCGAGCAAGAGAAGACAACACCACTTCCCGGCAATCAGCCCGCGATACTGCTGACGTCTGAAGACCCTCGAACGATACTACGATGCAGGGGAGCCCACACTCCTCGTCCCACGTGTAGGTAGTGCGTACAAGCCAAAAGGCTACTCAAGACATCCGCTGAACCATTTAGCATTTTAATTAACCTGCATGACAACCGTTATCGTTGCCTCGACTTAACCGACCCGCGGTCAACGACAACAGTCAGGACCACCAGTACATCAGTGCCTGCCCTGTCGTCCCACCAAGTCACTGCGGTTACCAACAAGGTGAACCGTCTCCTTACCTTGTCTCGCGTTTGCTCTTGGTAGAGCTCGACTTTTCGTAGTTTGGTAACTCTCGCGAGATACGAGCAGGGGCCAAGCACGCCAGTAACGTCGGTCGTACCCTCCCTGTCGTTCCCGACAATATACCTCTCACGGGCACCGTTGGGTCGTCCGACTTTCTTACCTTTAAGGACAACCGTGCTCAGGTACCTAGAACGGCTATACAGAGTCAACAACGAGTGAAGGTACGAGGATTACTCCTCGGTGGCTCCACTTGAAGGTGGCTCGGCAGAGCCGAGCTAGGGGGCCTTAGGCGGTGTCTGCATTGTACCGTACCTGTTACAGTTGATATATCGTATCCGTGTTCACTCCCCTGAATGGTCACGGCCCGCTATCTAATCCTAGCTATCAATGCGCAGGGCTCACTGCTGAATAATGCATAAGTAATAATAGGCAACATATGATAAAGGAGGTACATCTAGGGCGACAAAAACAGGCTATGAAATTGAATAGGATTGTAACCGTAGCAGCAGCAGTAACAATGCCTAGTGCAAGAAAGTACGGAAAATGTAGGCGATATCTGGGGAAGAGAATGGCTCTGCTTGTCTGGAAGCTCGACGGTAGGGGTACGATCGTCGTCGACGTAGTCGATCACAGGGGCATCGGCAGCGGACGTCGAGACTACCGGACAATAAGAGAGGGGGGAGAAACAATAAATACACAACAATAATAGCAATAGCAATACAAGACATGGCAAACGCAATGTTAATGGTATTCTAACGCAGTGCAAGGTGTATTGCTCGGAGCGGGAATTCATCCGGGGATGAACTTCCAGCTCCGGGTGATTAACGAACAGGGTGTCCGGAGGGGGAAGGTGCCATGCCGGAGGTGTCGTGGACATCTTACAAACATAAGAGGGGTGTATCCGTGTTAGTTGAACTATTCTGAACAACATTCGTGTTCGGAATAAATTCATCCGGATACTTTATCAGTACCGGACAAATCATCGGACAAACGGCCCGAAGGGGGGATGTCGATGTTCGTTGTGTTAGAGGGGTGTGGTGGGTATAGGGATACCGTATCCGTATTCGTTATATTTTTCTGATCAACTTTGATGTATAAAGTTTTTGAATCTGACTTACGGTTTAAAAGATATTCAAATTCAAAGTTTTAATTATTTTTAAAAGATTTTCTGAATTTAATTTATTAATAAAATGCAACATTATCCACAGAGAGTTAGCTATTTAATTAAACCATTTTCTGTTTAAATAATGCACTAGGTCCACATGTCATACTCTAATGATTATATAAATTCATTTTAATTAATTCCAAAAGCTGTGGGACCCAGCTGTCATTGAGACAGGGACATAATTATTCAATTTAATTAATCTAAGGGTTAACTTAGTGCCTGGGCCCACATGTAAATCAGTGGGGTTATTATAAATTAACCTTCCGTTAATCTTGCTTAGGGGATAATCTAATTCGACGCGCCCCACTGGGCAGTGGCACATGGCCACACAGCACGGCCCACAGCCCGCACAGCCGTGAACGGCGACGAGCGGCGGCGGGGCCAGCAGTGGAGCAGCGGCTGCAGTGGGGTGCCGCCACGGAGGGCGAGGTACGCACACGCTGGGGTGCGGCTGGGGCGCGGCCAGGCCAAGCAGCCCAGCGGCGACATCGGCTAGCCGCAGCGGGCGGTCACAGGGAGGGTGGTGACGGCGGCCAGGGCCGGAAGTACCGCAGCTGCAGGCGTGCGTGTTGCGCGTCCAAAGCGCGACCCCGGCGTTGTGGGGCGGCCAACGGCACGCACCGGATGCGGCAAGATGCCGTGGTTGCAGCAATGGCGTGCGACGGCTGGAGTGCGTGGACAGGAGCTGCGGCGACATGATTTGCAATGGAGGGAGAGGGGATTTGTGAGGAAGCTCACAGTGCACGCAGGGGCGGGCTCGGGGAGGCAGGAGGTTGGTCAAAGGCGGCGAATCGGCGGGATGTCCGCGACGGCCGGCGGTGAGAGAGGTGAAGGGGGCGTCGTGCACATGACTTTCCGGAGCGATTCCTCGGGCATGATGAGTAAGACGACCAGGAGGAGCACACCAGACATGCCGGCGCGGACTCCCGAGGTCGTTGGCCACGACGACGCGGTGGCGCGGCCACGGGCGCGATCGGCGAGCGCGGGAGAGAGAAACGGCGGCGCGAGGGGACACGGGGGAAGGGCGCTAGGGTTTGGTGGAGGACAGGGGGCACAGGGGGGGTCGGGGCCGGCCTTATCCCCTCGCCGGCAGCCGGGATGGGCGACACGACGGCCATGGCACCGAGGATGCTTGCCACGGTTGCCTCATGAACAGGGAGGAAGAAAAGGGATGGGGGGTTGGGCTGGGCCCAGTGGTTGGGCTTCGCCTTAGGCATTATTTAGATTTTTCTCTTTTTTTGTTGCTTTCTTTATTCTTTTCTGGTTATATTTTATTTGCCCAACAAATGGTTTTTGTTATATATGAGACTTGCTCCATAATTTCATTTGCAATTTAATATAATGCTATAAAAAGTTTGGGATTCATATAAAATCATCTGCATTTTTGTTATATTTAAAATGGATTAAAGGCCACTGATTTGACACGGTTTTAATTGTTTGATTTATCTTATAGCTTAATAAATTTCCATTATTGTTCTATCACGTCCAATTTTATTTGGGATTTAACAAAAGTGGTTGCACCAATTTTGGACAAGGTTTTATTTATCACATATTTTTTTAATATCCATGAAAAGGCATTTGGAGTTTGTGTTGATTCAAAAACGATCAAGGCATGATTAGCAACAGTAATTGTGATTACTGTAGGTGATCACTGTAGCGTGACACCTGGGGTGTTACAAGTGTCTGGAGAGAACTGAGGATACATTTCTAATTTGTAAAGGATAGTGGACTTGACCATAAATGTTATGCTGTTTCAAGTTGTGACACTAACCTAGAAAATTGAGATATCATACTAATGAATGCCTAAGTTGAAAGAAACATGGTTAGAAATCAAAGTTGCATACAATGCACTAAGGACTAAATCTACATTGATGTGGCTGCTTTAGAAGTGGCAGGAGTTATATTTTGGCTTAAGAAGTTCGACTTCTGACTGAGTGAGTTTCAATGTGCATGACTATGGGAAAGTGCTCTGGACCCACCGGATGTCATTGCTGAAACACAACAAACAAAGTCTTACTCTACCGCCAGATATATATAGCTCATCATTATAATGGATAATGAATTAATGTCAAACTAGGTGACATTAATGATTTGCAAAAGACACACGGATCTCAATGGTACCCAGATCATTGATACAACCTTTTCCACAAGCAAGCATGATCAATGACCATATACCTGATATGGATTATGATCCACAGAAAATGCAACTAGATTATTTGTACTGTAGTGCAAGTGGGAGACTGTTGGGAATGTGCCCTAGAGGCAAATAAAATATGTTTATTAGAATATTCCATAAGTTCATAATACATTTTATACTGTGCTATAACTGTATTAAGCGGAAACATTAATACACGTGTGGTATAAAACAACCAGGTCCCTAGTTAACTCTAGTATACTAGTCCATTGGGCAGTTGATGATCAAAGTTTCCTAATCATGAACAATTAAGCTGTTGACAATGGAGTTGTATCATTAGGAGAATGATATGATCGACATACACCCACCAGAAGTGTGGCAATGTGATCGAGTCACATAAGTTAAACATTGCGATAACTACAACGTAGTGATCAGATCCTTTGACCGTAATCATCATACGTAATATCTATTAGGATGCTTTGATTTGTAACCCACCGCCTGACTGAAATATGCTGGCCATAAAGGTGCACTTTGGGTATTCCAAATAGATACGTTAATGAGTATGCAAATAGATCAAAGCGGGATTTGTCCATCCGAGTGACGGATAGGTACTCTGGGCCCACTCGGTGATATTACATCATAAAGATTGCAATCATGTGACTAGGTCACGAGGGTTGTAATATCACGGGAACGAGTAAACATGTTTTTCGATAATGAGGATGAACTAGGTATATTGGATACCTCAGACAAGCAAAGTACCATAGGACAAAAGGATAATGCTCAACGTTAAACGGATCCAACCGCGATGAAGTTTCATTCGATGGAAGCGAAGTGGCCATCTAGGATTGTAACCAGGTCTGATCGATGGTCATTGATCAAGAGAGTGTCTTGATCATGCCCTTTTTCCTTCATCCAACTTTCAGACAAGTTTCTCATCTCTCTTCCTCCTCTCTCCCTCCTGTGAGCGGACTCCCCTTGTTTGGAGTCTGCACTGGGTTGGGGATTTCTCCATCATACGCACGCCGTCATGCTACTGGAATCGAGATCCGAATCCATCTTATTTCTGCTGCTCTTCTAGTTTGGAGCCCAGAGGGACGTCGGGTACACCGTATGTGTCTAATCCCGCGAGGCACTACACTTGTGGTGCTACTTCATCGTCATAGTCGTATCACGGCGTCTTCGCCGACAACGTTCCGACGGGGACGTAATCCCGTCATCGGTCTCAAGGACCGGGTGGCTATTGGATTCATCGTGGAGCTGCGCGGCATCGGGGATTGCCGGTACGACTACACCAACCTCGTTCACGCGGGAACGTTTCCTGCTTAACGGACTACATACTGGTATGTGATCTATTTCCATCTGTTACTTGCATCGCCATTACATAGGTCTTGGGATTGGGTATCGTAGGTTATGAAATTTTGTGTTTTCCGCCCCGAACCCCAACACCTTTAAATTCTTTGGTTGCTCAAGAACAAGTAGATGTGAACTTTATTTCTAGAAACAACTTCAACAATAATGCTTACAGGGGTAATTTTGCTAGCAATCCTAGACTGTTTCCATCCAACTATGGGAACAACAACACTTATCCTAGTAACAAGAACCCCACTTCTGAACTAGAAAGAATGCTTAAAGACTTTACCACTACCCAAAAAGCCTTCAACAAGAATGTAGAAGAGAAATTAGCCAAATTAGATAATCTCTCTTTGAAGGTAGATAGCTTAGCCCTTGATGTTGAGATGCTTAAAATTAGAACCTCTCCCCTTGAGGTGAGGAAGGCCACTCCTATTAATGCTATCCAATTAAAAATCAATGAAAATATTAGGATGATGGCTAAACTTAAAGAAAGATGGGCTAGAGAAAAAGAGGAAGAGGATAGAATTAAGAGCCTTCCTACACATCACACTGTTGCTACTATCCAAATTGTTGAGGACACCCAAACTATTAGCACCCAACACACTCCTAGTCCCATTGGACCTATTAATGGTGATGCTAATACCTCAACCATAGAAGAAGAAACTCCTATGAACATAGAGGGTTTCAAAAAAGTGAGCCTAGATGACACTACTACCACCTTTGATAGTAGTGATATTGATTTTGATAGTTGTACCCTCTCAGAAGTTATTAGGTTGTTACACAAAATGTCTAGAGACCCCCACACTAGCACACTAAATATTGCCTTCACGGAGCATATCACTAATGCTCTCATCAAAACTAGGGAGGAAAAGGTTAGAATAGAAGCCTCCAAAGGTAGGAAGCTAGATTATGGTTGGGACCCTACGATTAAAATTAAATTGAATAACTTCTCTTGCTATGATTTATTCGACGTTGGAGCTAGTACCTCCGTCATGACCAAAAGAATGTATGACATGTTTGAATTGAAACCTTTTGATCCTTGTTCTTTTGGTGTTCGTCTTGTTAATTATTCCGTAAAGAAACCTTTGGGGAAGATCGATGATGTTCGTATCATTGTCAATGACAATTATGTTCACGTTGATTTTACTATTATGGATATAGAGTGTGAATCTTTATGTCCAATTATTTTAAGCCGTCCTTTTCTTCGCACCGTTGGTGCTGTTATTGACATGAAAGAGGGGAATATAAAATTTCAATTCCCTCTCAAATAGGGGATGGAACACTTGTAACATCCCAAAATTTTCTAATTTTGGAATGTTAATAAAATTAAATAGATAATGATTGTTTGCTTTATGTGTTTGATTTTCTCTGGGATTTAAAACTTTTTAGAGTTTATTGAATATTAAAAGAGAGGGAATAAAAGGACTTTCCCTAATATTCATAATTGATGTTTTTGGAATTTATTATTTTAAAACAAAACCAACAAAACAAAATGAGAGAAGGTAATATGACTCCTTCAACATATTAAAAGGTTGGAAAATGTTTTAAATCATTATTGGAATTCTTCTGAATATTCAAAACATTTTTCAACTCAAGGAAATTCATTTCAGAGGATATAAAATGACTTATCCCCTCTTTAATAGAGTTGGAAAATATTTAGAATATTACTTAAATTTTGAAAATTTATTATGAGTATTATAAATAACTCTAAAATTATTTTAGGGATTTTATAATACTAAGTGAGCTTTTATTTCATGGAAATGATTTATTAAATATTTTAAAAGAGTTGAAAAAGTATTCCAATGGGATATTTTTCTTTTACCAAAATTTTTATTGGTGTAACAATTTTAAAATTTATATTTTATTATTTAGAAATGGTTTGTCAATGCTTTTGACCAAATAAAAGTATTTAAATAATTTATTGGACTTTATTTGATTTATGAAAAGTATTTTATATTTAAATAAATTATTTAGAAAATGTTTTTATTTTTATTTTCCTTTTTGGAAATATATTCATTGCATAATTTGCTTTGTATTATTTGATGAATTTAGAAATTTATTTCACATATTTCTGATGAGTATTTATTTTTCTACAATTGTTTGAAGCTTCGGATTTAAAGAAAAAGAAAACTCATAGTCGAGCCGGCCCAGTGTTGTTTTTCCGCCCGCGAGCGCAATTCGAGCCCAAGTCGGACCCAGTTCGTTTTTTTTCTCCTCTGCTTATAAATAGAAATCAAAATTATTTTCCTTTTCTCTTTTTTTCCTTTTTCTTCAGAAAAAAATATAATAGAAACCCTAGCAGGACCCGCTTCGTCGCCGCCGGGCCCCACGCCGCCGCCACCTCGGCCCGCCGCCGCTGCCGCCGGAGTCAACCGCCGCCGCCACTCACGCCGCTCGCCACCGCGTCTCCAGAGCTGGGCGCCGCCGCCCGCCCGCCCGCCCGAGCCGCCGCGCCCCTAGGGCCACCGGCCGCCGCGTCGCGCCGCCCGCCTCCCGCCGGCCAGCCGCGCCGCGCCGGCTTCGCGCCGCCGACCGCCGCCCGGGCCGGCCATGCCGCACGGCCATGTTTCTTGATCTGTTTAAATTCAAATTCAACTCAATTTTGCACTTGCTATGACCTGCGTTGTAGTATTCCGTTTCACGTGATTCTTTTTGCATATCGGATCATTTGAGACATGTTATCGGTAAGGTTCACACACTTTCCATGTGGGCATGATATTCACCTTGAATTCATAAATGTCCATGATCACAATTCCTTACCGATGAATCTTTATCTGTTGACTCTCTCGAGTTCACTTCCACCGATCACCTTCGAGCACGTCTACACTGTTGCACTTCAAAGCCTTTTTGGTTTTGTTGCTAAAACCTTTGTGTTTGTTTGTTGATCTTTTGTTTGTGTCGTTGTGATGTGATTGCTTATTCGAGTTCCTTCATTTGCGATAGATTTCTCGGAGTGTGACGAGTAGAGTTGACTGGACCGCGAGAGCGAAGAAATTCATCGAATGTATAAGGCAAGTTACACTTTGACTATACCTCACTTTATAATTTCTATTATGCATGTAGCAAATTATCACTCTATGCATGTGTAGGATTATATATTAGTTATGATTTTAAACCTAGTAGGTGTAACACCCTCACTGTCAGTGAACAGTAATCACTGTTACTGTTCATCACTACTGTTCAAAACTTTTGTTTGATCAACTTGGAACAGTTCAAATTCAAATTCCACTTTGATGTTCTTGAATGCATTGTGATCATGGACCTTGGTCATGTGGAATCAAAGCAATATCAAACTCAAATCAAACTACCTTTGAATTGAGATCAAATCAATTGCCCTTTGGTGGAATAATAAAAACAAGGTGAAAATAAAACATTGTCCAAAAATTGTGCTACCACTTTTATGAAATTACTAATATTCAGTGGAGCATGTATCACCAAGTTGGAGATTTTATTAGTCTCTAAATAATTCTAAACAAATCAAAACAGAGACCAAAAACCCTAATTTAATAATTTAATATTTAATGCAAATATTAAATGACTTTTAAAAATTCCCAAATCTTTTGTGGTACCAACCTTAGGTAAATACTAAATTATGGGACACATCCCATATTTTACAAAAATGCCTAAGTGGGTGAAACAAATATAAAACACAAATAAACAAAAAAAAAGAAAAGAGAAATAAAACTAAACCTAACTAACCCCCCCTCTGGCCCGAGGCCCATTCCCAGACCCCCACCGAATCCAGCCCATAGCCCACCCCGGGGCGGGGGGGGGGTCATCTTCCTCCGCTGTTCACGCACCCCCCCGTGGCGGCCATCGCCCGTGGCCACCGCGATGGCCATCGCCGTGTCGGCCATCGACGACACCCCGGCGGCTACAAGTCGCGGACGGCGCCCCTGCGCCCAACCCTAACCCTATTTTTTCCCCGCCCCTGGATCTCGCCTCCCCTCTCTCTCGCGGTCGACTTCCTCCTCCCGTCCCGAAACCGCCATGGAAATGATTTATTAAATATTTTTAAAGAGTTGAAAAAGTATTCCAATGGGATATTTTTATTTTACCAAATTATTTATTGGTGTAACAATTTTAAAATTTATATTTTATTATTTAGAAATGGTTTGTCAATGCTTTTGACCAAATAAAAGTACTTAAATAATTTATTGGACTTTATTTGATTTAAGAAAAGTATTTTATATTTAAATAAATTATTTAGAAAATGTTTTTATTTTTTTCCTTTTTGGAAATATATTCATTGCATAATTTGCTTTGTATTATTTGATGAATTTAGAAATTTATTTCACATTTTTCTGATGAGTGTTTATTTTTCTACAGGTGTTTGAAGCTTTGGATTTAAAGAAAAAGAAAACTCGTAGTCGAGCCAGCCCAGTGGTGTTTTTCCGCCCCCGAGCGCAATTCGAGCCCAAGTCGGACCCAGTTCGTTTTTTTTCTCCTCTGCTTATAAATAGAAATCCAAATTATTTTCCTTTTCTCTTTTTTCCTTTTTCTTCAGAAAAAAATATAATAGAAACCCTAGCGGGACCCGCTTCGTCGCCGCCGGGCCCCGCGCCGCCGCCACCTCGGCCCGCCGCCGCTGCCGCCGGAGTCAACCGCCGCCGCCACTCACGCCGCTCGCCACCGCGTCTCCAGAGCTGGGCGCCGCCGCCCGCCCGCCCGCCCGAGCCGCCGCGCCCCTAGGGCCACCGGCCGCCGTGCCGCGCCGCCCCCGTGGCCGCCCGCCTCCCGCCGGCCAGCCGCGCCGCGCCGGCTTCGCGCCGCCGCCCGCCGCCCGGGCCGGCCATGCCGCACGGCTGCGCCGCCCGCGCCGCCCGGGGCCGCCGTCGCCCCACCTTGTGCTGCTCACTGGCCGGCCTCGCCCCTCACCACGACGCCCACGCGGACTCCACCTCCACGCCGAGCTCGCCAGAAACCGCCTCGCCGGAGCAACTCCGGCAAGATCTGGTCCCAGGGACCCGATCGCTTTTTCTGGATAAAAGATAATTGCGGATCATTCCTTTTGGCAGAAAAGACCCCGGCGCCGTACCCGCAATATCTCCCACACCGTGCGTCGGATCGAGGTGAAACTTTTTTCCTACACATTCATGTTGTTCTGTACTTTAGCATAGAATCAACTTTTAAAACTTTTGCACACTTTTGAATTTGAATTTATTTCAAATTCAAATTCAAATTCCGGAGGTCGTATCTCTTCAACCGTTGATCCAAATCGAGTGATTATTTTTGCGTTGGAGCACTCGTGTCACGTACTTTCTGTCTATATCTTGTGTACACAAAAATTCAAATGTTTCTTGATCTGTTTAAATTCAAATTCAATTCAATTTTGCACTTGCTATGACCTGCGTTGTAGTGTTCCGTTTCACGTGATTCCTTTTGCATATCGGATCATTTGAGACATGTTATCGGTAAGGTTCACAAACTTTCCATGTGGGCATGATATTCACCTTGAATTAATAAATGTCCATGATCACAATTCCTTACCGATGAATTTTTATCTGTTGACTCTCTCGAGTTCACTTCCATCGATCACCTTCGAGCACGTCTACACCGTTGCACTTCAAAGCCTTTTTGGTTTTGTTGCTAAAACCTTTGTATTTGTTTGTTGATCTTTTGTTTGTCTCGTTGTGATGTGATTGCTTATTCGAGTTCCTTCGTTTGCGATAGATTTCTCGGAGTGTGACGAGTAGAGTTGACTGGACCGCGAGAGCGAAGAACTTCATCGAATGTATAAGGCAAGTTACACTTTGACCATACCTCAACCTATAATTTCTATTATGCATGTAGCAAATTATCACTCTATGCATTTGTAGGATTATATAGTAGTTATGATTTTAAACCTAGTAGGATAGCCATATGTTCTGACCTTGTATTTCATTATCGCCCTAGGATCGTGGTTGTTATATATTGCTATTGCTTTATAGACGGGGAATAGTTGAGTTATCATTGTGCTATGTGAGGATTAATGACTTGACTAGCCAACTTAAATATAAATCACCTCTGGGCGGGCAGGGAATGCATCCTGGGGCTCGTGCCTTGTCTAAGGAGGGACCCGGGCTAAATGCTTCCTGAATGGTTGTTTTGGTGGTGAACCGGGTGCGACATGGTGTCTACCCTCTGAACGCAGTGGGCGACGTCCAGGCTCAAAAAGATCGGATAGACAGTGTGACTAGTAGCTTCCATGTACAACCACTGGCTATATGGGCTCTGGCTTAGATGAGTAAGTTGTGGGGAACCTGGCCCTGGTAGCTAGCTGATGTAGATATGATAGGTGTACCGGCTACCAAAGGGTGGAGGAAACCTCTTCTGAAAGACTATGTCTCAATCTTCGGGTTGAGTCCAGTGGGGAAAGTGTACAAACCTCTGCAGAGTGTAAAAAATGATGATGATTAGTCGTGTCCACGGTTACGGACAACTTTGAGCAACTAGGCGTTATTGTTGTTGGATGGTCTTGACAGATAATTCAACTTAATAAGAATTTGAGTGGGAACTTTTAATAAAGGGATGGTTGGAATTGGTGTAGCCCGATTCAACCATACTTAGGACTAGCAAGATAAATTAAAATTTGATTAGTTGTAGTATGTGAGGAAAAAACTGGCTTTCTGCAAAACTAAACCATAAGCTTTTCCTTTGACTTATCCTTGCATGTAGATGTAGGTCTGTTATATATTTTTTCGTGTGACTTGTCGTACAAATCAGATGTACTGACCCGTTGTCGGGTTGTAACCTTCGGTGTTGCAGGATTGTATACGACGAGTAAGTGATGCGATGTAAGGTTACGATGTCTATACTCAACTATGCCGGTGGAGTTGATGGACGCCATGAAGCTTTTATTGTTTTACCGCTGTATTCTATTTGTAAGCTAGCCTTGAGCTATGCAGGTATGCTTTATTGTAAGACTGGATCTTCGATGTAATATATATGACATGTGGTTTATTCTTGATATTACATCGTGTACTCTGTGTGCTAGCTATTGATTCAGGGACTAGCACAGAATGCATAGAGACTTGGATTCTTAGTGAATTGGGTCGTTACAGATGGTATCAGAGGCCATGTTGTCTGTAGGTCGTGACCCTAGAAAATGGATAGGAAAAGCCATAGGAACAAAAGTATTTGATCACTCTTTGATTACTTACTCTCTCCACTAGTATTTCTCCTCTATTATTCATCTTCTAAAACTTCTCATCTTGTTTTACTGTAAATACCCCTCTGAGTTCATACCCCTGAAGACAAGACATTTGAGAAGTACATCATCAACCTCGTGGATCAATTGAAGTGATGACCACAAGAACTAGAAGGAGTAACTTATGGTGATCAATAAGTTGTGGAACTACGAGGGGAATCTTCAAGAGCAACTTAGCTGAGAAGGATGAAGCCTAGCATCAGACCACAAATTTTATATGGAGTTAGACGAACGAATTTCGCGTAGCATGATGAGATCGTATGTCTTGCACATACGACCTTACTCTAGGTGTTGTTTGTGTGTTTTGACTTTTGTGACTGTATTGTTTGTTGTTATGTGTTGCTGTTGAACGTAGGTGTTTTTGCCTCTTTCTTGTTTGAGTGCATATGTTTGGTGTATTCTTTAGTTGTTGTCTTGTCGGTGTTATGGTTTTTCCCCTACCCTTGTCGTTTGGGCTCAATAGATGGAGTATGGAGTAGGACTCGCCTTTTGTGGGGCGATGTCGAGACTGAAGGTGGCGCAATGGATTCGTAGTATGGAGGAACACATGGGAGCGAAGATGTCGACATATTGAAGCTTATGTTTGGCATTTGGAGGATAGACGTTTGTAGGAGTGCGCTAAGTGTACGCTATTACTCTTTTTCGGTTGGTTGGAGTTGTGGTTCGCAGCATATTCTGCTGGTTGACTAGATGTTTTATGTCATGATTGTTTTGTTAAGTTTTTCCTTCTGCCCTGTGGCCCTGATATGTAATTGATTGATGGCGTGTGTTGTCCTTTGCATTTCTTTTATGCGAGTAGAATAAGTTTACGTTTCCTTAGACCCTCATCTATTTAGCATGCTTCAAGACTAAAGGAGGCACAACCACAAGAAGGATGAGTTCACAAGTGACTTGACGATACGAAGATTGCTTCGACAATGCGAAACTGAAGCTACCGTCATTGAAGACCTGAAGACTTGAAGACCTGGAAGTTTCACGTTTCTACCGTTAGATCGTTCTGTGAGCTGTCCTTTCTTGTTTTTACCGACAGCTACACATTAAAACTTATGTTTTCAAAACGACTGTGATGTTTGTATTGGTATCTATATCTCTCTACTTTCTGTTCCCCCTCATCCTCATTCCTACACTGAAGAAGCTACTACAATGGCTGCCAATATCAAGACTGGAATAAAGATGGATGTAACTTAATGCTGAGTTCAAAGTTAACCTCGTGTGCTAGGATCTTACAACAAGCAAGCACAATCTTGCTGAAGGAAGGACCATGGAGCAAGTTGTAGTTCACCAGTGCACGTTTTGTAGTAGTTTGCGCAAACCCGAGTGTTGTGAAGAAACGATAGATGTTTGGTTGGCTTGCAGAACCAATGGATTTATCTGAACCCAGTTCATGATCAAGAGGAATTTCTGCAATGCTTGTGAGGATGAACGAGTGTTAGATTGCGAGATTCACTAAACCATGTACAAGGTAATGATTTGTGTGCGTAATGGATTGGCCCCCATGACGACTACTCTTATTATTTGCTCTTGCTATGCGGGCTAGTAATTCTTGACTGACTTACCTATGTTTGAGAGACGATGATGTCAAAGCCTGAACCATAGAATGGTACGATGTGTGACCCATGTAGGAGATTACCGTTTGTGTTATACGGTGAGTATAGACCAAGACCATTTGCTGCAGGTATCCCGTAAAAGTATCCTTGATGACCACCATGAGGGAATCGATAGTTGTTTAGTATTGGCGCCTGACCTGTCAGCCATTAAGGTTCAGTATACGGAAGACTCCCCTTTTGCTAAGGATTCAAGACTTCAAAGGAGGAAGTGAAATCTGTATGAAGGATGCCATCGATGGAGCAAGAATCATCAAGACCGTGTCACATTTCCTTTTAAGGGTGGTAGCACCCTAGCTCATCAGAGGAGCGGAGGACTGTCATGAAGACCCAAACCCTAACCTTTTCTTTCTAGCCTTTTCGAATCTCGAGGACGAGATTCCTTTTAAGGGTGGTAGTTTGTAACATCCCAAAATTTTCTAAATTTTGGAATGTTAATAAAATTAAATAGATAATGATTGTTTGCTTGATGTGTTTGATTTTCTCTGGGATTTAAAACTTTTTAGAGTTTATTGAATATTAAAAAGAGAGGGAATAAAAGGACTTTCCCTAATATTCATAATTGATGTTTTTGGAATTTATTATTTTAAAACAAAACCAACAAAACAAAATGAGAGAAGGTAATATGACTCCTTCAACATATTAAAAGGTTGGAAAATGTTTTAAATCATTATTGGAATTCTTCTGAATATTCAAAACATTTTTCAACTCAAGAAAATTCATTTGAGAGGATATAAAATGACTTATCCCCTCTTTAATAAAGTTGGAAAATATTTAGAATATTAATTTAAAGTTTTTAAAATTTATTATGAGTATTATAAATAACTCTAAAATTATTTTAGGGATTTTATAATACTAAGGGATTTTTTATTTCATGGAAATGATTTATTAAATATTTTAAAAGAGTTGAAAAAGTATTCCAATGGGATATTTTTATTTTACCAAATTATTTATTGGTGTAAAAATTTTAAAATTTATATTTTATTATTTAGAAATGGTTTGTCTATGCTTTTGACCAAATAAAAATATTTAAATAATTTATTGGACTTTATTTGATTTATGAAACGTATTTTATATTGAAATAAATTATTTAGAAAATGTTTTTATTTTTATTTTCCTTTTTGGAAAATATATTCATTGCATAATTTTCTTTGTATTATTTGATGAATTTAGAAATTTATTTCACATTTTTCTGATGAGTATTTATTTTTCTACAATTGTTTGAAGCTTCGGATTTAAAGAAAAATAAAACACATAGCCGAGCCAGCCCTGTGCTGTTTTTCCGCCCGCGAGCGCATTTCGAGCCCAAGTCGGACCCAGTTCGTTTTTTTTCTCCTCTGCTTATAAATAGAAATCCAAATTATTTTCCTTTTCTCTTTTTTCCTTTTTCTTCAGAAAAAAATATAATAGACACCCTAGCGGGACCCGCTTCGCCGCCGCCGGGCCCCGCGCGGCCGCCACCTGGGCCCGCCGCCGCCGCTGCCAGAGTCAACCGCCGCCGCCACTCACGTCGCTCGCCGCCGCGTCGCCGAAGCCAGGCGCCGCCAGCCTCCCGCCCGAGCCGCCGCGCCTCAGGGTCCACCGGCCGCTGCGCCGCGCCACGCCGGCCTCGCGCAGCCGGTCGCCGCCCGGGCCGGCCATGCCGCACGGCTGCGCCGTCCGCGCCGCCCGGGGCCGCCGTCGCCCCACCGCGTGCTGCTCACCGGAGCAGCCGAACCGGCCGGCCTCGCCCCTCACCACGACGCCCACGCCGGACTCCGCCTCCATGCCGAGCTCGCCGGAAACCACCTCGCCGGAGCAACTCCGGCCAGATCTGGTCCCAGGGACCCGGTCGCTTTTTCTGGAGAAAAGATAATTGCGGATCAGTCCTTTTGGCAGAAAAGACCCCGGCGCCGTACCCGCAATATTTCCCACACCGTGCGTCGGATCGAGGTGAAACTTTTTCCTACGCGTTCATGTTGTTCTGTACTTTAGCATAGAATCAACTTTTAAAACTTTTGCACACTTTTGAATTTGAATTTATTTCAAATTCAAATTCAAATTCCGGAGGTCGTATCTCTTCAACCGTTGATCCAAATCGAGTGATTATTTTTGCGTTGGAGCACTCGTGTCACGTACTTTCTGTCTATATCTTGTGTACACAAAAATTCAAATGTTTCTTGATCTGTTTAAATTCAAATTCAATTCAATTTTGCACTTGCTATGACCTGCGTTGTAATATTCCGTTTCACGTGATTCCTTTTGCATATCGGATCATTTGAGACATGTTATCGGTAAGGTTCACAAACTTTCCATGTGGGCATGATATTCACCTTGAATTAATAAATGTCCATGATCACAATTCCTTACCGATGAATTTTTATCTGTTGACTCTCTCGAGTTCACTTCCATCGATCACCTTCGAGCACGTCTACACCGTTGCACTTCAAAGCCTTTTTGGTTTTGTTGCTAAAACCTTTGTATTTGTTTGTTGATCTTTTGTTTGTCTCGTTGTGATGTGATTGCTTATTCGAGTTCCTTCGTTTGCGATAGATTTCTCGGAGTGTGACGAGTAGAGTTGACTGGACCGCGAGAGCGAAGAACTTCATCGAATGTATAAGGCAAGTTACACTTTGACCATACCTCAACCTATAATTTCTATTATGCATGTAGCAAATTATCACTCTATGCATTTGTAGGATTATATAGTAGTTATGATTTTAAACCTAGTAGGATAGCCATATGTTCTGACCTTGTATTTCATTATCGCCCTAGGATCGTGGTTGTTATATATTGCTATTGCTTTATAGACGGGGAATAGTTGAGTTATCATTGTGCTATGTGAGGATTAATGACTTGACTAGCCAACTTAAATATAAATCACCTCTGGGCGGGCAGGGAATGCATCCTGGGGCTCGTGCCTTGTCTAAGGAGGGACCCGGGCTAAATGCTTCCTGAATGGTTGTTTTGGTGGTGAACCGGGTGCGACATGGTGTCTACCCTCTGAACGCAGTGGGCGACGTCCAGGCTCAAAAAGATCGGATAGACAGTGTGACTAGTAGCTTCCATGTACAACCACTGGCTATATGGGCTCTGGCTTAGATGAGTAAGTTGTGGGGAACCTGGCCCTGGTAGCTAGCTGATGTAGATATGATAGGTGTACCGGCTACCAAAGGGTGGAGGAAACCTCTTCTGAAAGACTATGTCTCAATCTTCGGGTTGAGTCCAGTGGGGAAAGTGTACAAACCTCTGCAGAGTGTAAAAAATGATGATGATTAGTCGTGTCCACGGTTACGGACAACTTTGAGCAACTAGGCGTTATTGTTGTTGGATGGTCTTGACAGATAATTCAACTTAATAAGAATTTGAGTGGGAACTTTTAATAAAGGGATGGTTGGAATTGGTGTAGCCCGATTCAACCATACTTAGGACTAGCAAGATAAATTAAAATTTGATTAGTTGTAGTATGTGAGGAAAAAACTGGCTTTCTGCAAAACTAAACCATAAGCTTTTCCTTTGACTTATCCTTGCATGTAGATGTAGGTCTGTTATATATTTTTTCGTGTGACTTGTCGTACAAATCAGATGTACTGACCCGTTGTCGGGTTGTAACCTTCGGTGTTGCAGGATTGTATACGACGAGTAAGTGATGCGATGTAAGGTTACGATGTCTATACTCAACTATGCCGGTGGAGTTGATGGACGCCATGAAGCTTTTATTGTTTTACCGCTGTATTCTATTTGTAAGCTAGCCTTGAGCTATGCAGGTATGCTTTATTGTAAGACTGGATCTTCGATGTAATATATATGACATGTGGTTTATTCTTGATATTACATCGTGTACTCTGTGTGCTAGCTATTGATTCAGGGACTAGCACAGAATGCATAGAGACTTGGATTCTTAGTGAATTGGGTCGTTACAGATGGTATCAGAGGCCATGTTGTCTGTAGGTCGTGACCCTAGAAAATGGATAGGAAAAGCCATAGGAACAAAAGTATTTGATCACTCTTTGATTACTTACTCTCTCCACTAGTATTTCTCCTCTATTATTCATCTTCTAAAACTTCTCATCTTGTTTTACTGTAAATACCCCTCTGAGTTCATACCCCTGAAGACAAGACATTTGAGAAGTACATCATCAACCTCGTGGATCAATTGAAGTGATGACCACAAGAACTAGAAGGAGTAACTTATGGTGATCAATAAGTTGTGGAACTACGAGGGGAATCTTCAAGAGCAACTTAGCTGAGAAGGATGAAGCCTAGCATCAGACCACAAATTTTATATGGAGTTAGACGAACGAATTTCGCGTAGCATGATGAGATCGTATGTCTTGCACATACGACCTTACTCTAGGTGTTGTTTGTGTGTTTTGACTTTTGTGACTGTATTGTTTGTTGTTATGTGTTGCTGTTGAACGTAGGTGTTTTTGCCTCTTTCTTGTTTGAGTGCATATGTTTGGTGTATTCTTTAGTTGTTGTCTTGTCGGTGTTATGGTTTTTCCCCTACCCTTGTCGTTTGGGCTCAATAGATGGAGTATGGAGTAGGACTCGCCTTTTGTGGGGCGATGTCGAGACTGAAGGTGGCGCAATGGATTCGTAGTATGGAGGAACACATGGGAGCGAAGATGTCGACATATTGAAGCTTATGTTTGGCATTTGGAGGATAGACGTTTGTAGGAGTGCGCTAAGTGTACGCTATTACTCTTTTTCGGTTGGTTGGAGTTGTGGTTCGCAGCATATTCTGCTGGTTGACTAGATGTTTTATGTCATGATTGTTTTGTTAAGTTTTTCCTTCTGCCCTGTGGCCCTGATATGTAATTGATTGATGGCGTGTGTTGTCCTTTGCATTTCTTTTATGCGAGTAGAATAAGTTTACGTTTCCTTAGACCCTCATCTATTTAGCATGCTTCAAGACTAAAGGAGGCACAACCACAAGAAGGATGAGTTCACAAGTGACTTGACGATACGAAGATTGCTTCGACAATGCGAAACTGAAGCTACCGTCATTGAAGACCTGAAGACTTGAAGACCTGGAAGTTTCACGTTTCTACCGTTAGATCGTTCTGTGAGCTGTCCTTTCTTGTTTTTACCGACAGCTACACATTAAAACTTATGTTTTCAAAACGACTGTGATGTTTGTATTGGTATCTATATCTCTCTACTTTCTGTTCCCCCTCATCCTCATTCCTACACTGAAGAAGCTACTACAATGGCTGCCAATATCAAGACTGGAATAAAGATGGATGTAACTTAATGCTGAGTTCAAAGTTAACCTCGTGTGCTAGGATCTTACAACAAGCAAGCACAATCTTGCTGAAGGAAGGACCATGGAGCAAGTTGTAGTTCACCAGTGCACGTTTTGTAGTAGTTTGCGCAAACCCGAGTGTTGTGAAGAAACGATAGATGTTTGGTTGGCTTGCAGAACCAATGGATTTATCTGAACCCAGTTCATGATCAAGAGGAATTTCTGCAATGCTTGTGAGGATGAACGAGTGTTAGATTGCGAGATTCACTAAACCATGTACAAGGTAATGATTTGTGTGCGTAATGGATTGGCCCCCATGACGACTACTCTTATTATTTGCTCTTGCTATGCGGGCTAGTAATTCTTGACTGACTTACCTATGTTTGAGAGACGATGATGTCAAAGCCTGAACCATAGAATGGTACGATGTGTGACCCATGTAGGAGATTACCGTTTGTGTTATACGGTGAGTATAGACCAAGACCATTTGCTGCAGGTATCCCGTAAAAGTATCCTTGATGACCACCATGAGGGAATCGATAGTTGTTTAGTATTGGCGCCTGACCTGTCAGCCATTAAGGTTCAGTATACGGAAGACTCCCCTTTTGCTAAGGATTCAAGACTTCAAAGGAGGAAGTGAAATCTGTATGAAGGATGCCATCGATGGAGCAAGAATCATCAAGACCGTGTCACATTTCCTTTTAAGGGTGGTAGCACCCTAGCTCATCAGAGGAGCGGAGGACTGTCATGAAGACCCAAACCCTAACCTTTTCTTTCTAGCCTTTTCGAATCTCGAGGACGAGATTCCTTTTAAGGGTGGTAGTTTGTAACATCCCAAAATTTTCTAAATTTTGGAATGTTAATAAAATTAAATAGATAATGATTGTTTGCTTGATGTGTTTGATTTTCTCTGGGATTTAAAACTTTTTAGAGTTTATTGAATATTAAAAAGAGAGGGAATAAAAGGACTTTCCCTAATATTCATAATTGATGTTTTTGGAATTTATTATTTTAAAACAAAACCAACAAAACAAAATGAGAGAAGGTAATATGACTCCTTCAACATATTAAAAGGTTGGAAAATGTTTTAAATCATTATTGGAATTCTTCTGAATATTCAAAACATTTTTCAACTCAAGAAAATTCATTTGAGAGGATATAAAATGACTTATCCCCTCTTTAATAAAGTTGGAAAATATTTAGAATATTAATTTAAAGTTTTTAAAATTTATTATGAGTATTATAAATAACTCTAAAATTATTTTAGGGATTTTATAATACTAAGGGATTTTTTATTTCATGGAAATGATTTATTAAATATTTTAAAAGAGTTGAAAAAGTATTCCAATGGGATATTTTTATTTTACCAAATTATTTATTGGTGTAAAAATTTTAAAATTTATATTTTATTATTTAGAAATGGTTTGTCTATGCTTTTGACCAAATAAAAATATTTAAATAATTTATTGGACTTTATTTGATTTATGAAACGTATTTTATATTGAAATAAATTATTTAGAAAATGTTTTTATTTTTATTTTCCTTTTTGGAAAATATATTCATTGCATAATTTTCTTTGTATTATTTGATGAATTTAGAAATTTATTTCACATTTTTCTGATGAGTATTTATTTTTCTACAATTGTTTGAAGCTTCGGATTTAAAGAAAAATAAAACACATAGCCGAGCCAGCCCTGTGCTGTTTTTCCGCCCGCGAGCGCATTTCGAGCCCAAGTCGGACCCAGTTCGTTTTTTTTCTCCTCTGCTTATAAATAGAAATCCAAATTATTTTCCTTTTCTCTTTTTTCCTTTTTCTTCAGAAAAAAATATAATAGACACCCTAGCGGGACCCGCTTCGCCGCCGCCGGGCCCCGCGCGGCCGCCACCTGGGCCCGCCGCCGCCGCTGCCAGAGTCAACCGCCGCCGCCACTCACGTCGCTCGCCGCCGCGTCGCCGAAGCCAGGCGCCGCCAGCCTCCCGCCCGAGCCGCCGCGCCTCAGGGTCCACCGGCCGCTGCGCCGCGCCACGCCGGCCTCGCGCAGCCGGTCGCCGCCCGGGCCGGCCATGCCGCACGGCTGCGCCGTCCGCGCCGCCCGGGGCCGCCGTCGCCCCACCGCGTGCTGCTCACCGGAGCAGCCGAACCGGCCGGCCTCGCCCCTCACCACGACGCCCACGCCGGACTCCGCCTCCATGCCGAGCTCGCCGGAAACCACCTCGCCGGAGCAACTCCGGCCAGATCTGGTCCCAGGGACCCGGTCGCTTTTTCTGGAGAAAAGATAATTGCGGATCAGTCCTTTTGGCAGAAAAGACCCCGGCGCCGTACCCGCAATATTTCCCACACCGTGCGTCGGATCGAGGTGAAACTTTTTCCTACGCGTTCATGTTGTTCTGTACTTTAGCATAGAATCAACTTTTAAAACTTTTGCACACTTTTGAATTTGAATTTATTTCAAATTCAAATTCAAATTCCGGAGGTCGTATCTCTTCAACCGTTGATCCAAATCGAGTGATTATTTTTGCGTTGGAGCACTCGTGTCACGTACTTTCTGTCTATATCTTGTGTACACAAAAATTCAAATGTTTCTTGATCTGTTTAAATTCAAATTCAATTCAATTTTGCACTTGCTATGACCTGCGTTGTAATATTCCGTTTCACGTGATTCCTTTTGCATATCGGATCATTTGAGACATGTTATCGGTAAGGTTCACAAACTTTCCATGTGGGCATGATATTCACCTTGAATTAATAAATGTCCATGATCACAATTCCTTACCGATGAATTTTTATCTGTTGACTCTCTCGAGTTCACTTCCATCGATCACCTTCGAGCACGTCTACACCGTTGCACTTCAAAGCCTTTTTGGTTTTGTTGCTAAAACCTTTGTATTTGTTTGTTGATCTTTTGTTTGTCTCGTTGTGATGTGATTGCTTATTCGAGTTCCTTCGTTTGCGATAGATTTCTCGGAGTGTGACGAGTAGAGTTGACTGGACCGCGAGAGCGAAGAACTTCATCGAATGTATAAGGCAAGTTACACTTTGACCATACCTCAACCTATAATTTCTGTTATGCATGTAGCAAATTATCACTCTATGCATGTGTAGGATTATATATTAGTTATGATTTTAAACCTAGTAGGTGTAACACCCTCACTGTCAGTGAACAGTAATCACTGTTACTGTTCATCAGTACTGTTCAAAACTTTTGTTTGATCAACTTGGAACAGTTCAAATTCAAATTCCACTTTGATGTTCTTGAATGCATTGTGATCATGGACCTTGGTCATGTGGAATCAAAGCAATATCAAACTCAAATCAAACTACCTTTGAATTGAGATCAAATCAATTGCCCTTTGGTGGAATAATAAAAACAAGGTGAAAATAAAACATTGTCCAAAAATTGTGCTACCACTTTTATGAAATTACTAATATTCAGTGGAGCATGTATCACCAAGTTGGAGATTTTATTAGTCTCTAAATAATTCTAAACAAATCAAAACAGAGACCAAAAACCCTAATTTAATAATTTAATATTTAATGCAAATATTAAATGACTTTTAAAAATGCCCAAATCTTTTGTGGCACCAACCTTAGGTAAATACTAAATTATGGGACACATCCCATATTTTACAAAAATGCCTAAGTGGGTGAAACAAATATAAAACAGAAATAAACAAAAGAAAGAAAAGAGAAATAAAACTAAACCTAACTAACCCCCCCTCTGGCCCGAGGCCCATTCCCCAACCCCCACCGAATCCAGCCCAAAGCGCACCCCCCGGGGGGGGGGGGGTCATCTTCCTCCCATGTTCACGCACCCCCCCCCGTGGCGGCCATCGGCCGTGGCCACCGCGATGGCCATCGCCGTGTCGGCCATCGACGGCTACAAGTCGCGGACGGCGCCCCTGCGCCCAACCCTAACCCTATTCTTCCCCCGCCCCTGGATCTCGCCTCCCCTCTCTCTCGCGGTCGACTTCCTCCTCCCGTCCCGAAACCGCCATGGGCGCCACCTCGAGCCCGCGCGGCCACTGAGCTCCCCCCGACCCCGCCGTCGTGTCCAGCGTGTGCGTGGTCCTCGTCTTCGTCGCCTCGCCCAAGGAATCGCCCCCCGGAAGACCCGAGCAAGACGCTACCCCCGCCGTTCCTCTCATCTGCAGCGCCGTCGTCTCCGCGAGATTCCGGTGACTACTGCCCTCCCCCCGAGCCCACGCCCCCCCCTACGAGCTCCCCGGTGAGCGCAGCACCGATTTTCCCCCTCCCCCGCTCGATATCGTACAACGCCTCGCCATCCCCGCTACGTACAGTGCACCGGCGCCGCCCAGCTCGATGTCGTCGTTGTCCTGGGCCGCTCCAGCTCGCGCGAATGGCACCTACGGGTGCGCCTCGTTCCCCCGCGCGTGTACGAGCCAACGACGCCCCTTTTTGGCCCCTGTGCCGAGAGCACGCCTCGCCGGGCTCCTCTGCCATGGCCTCGTCGCCGGAGAGAACCCGTTGTGGCCTGTGTGCCACTGCCGTGTGGGGCCCACCCCCGGATTAGTTAGCACTAACCACCCCCCTAATTTGCCTGTTAAGTTAACCCCCTCATTGGATTAAGTTAGATGACTGTTAGAGGAGTTGGTCTCACTGACAGGTGGGCCACTGGCCATTTTTAATAAAAGAAAACTGTTTAATAAACTAACAGTCACTTACAGTGGGCCCCCTAGACTTTTATTTAATAAGAAATTGTTTTATTAAAAGTGTTAGTATGACATGTGGGACCCCACTGTCATACTAGTTAATTTTATGTTTTTATTTAAATAAGCCACTGACCAGTGGGACCCACTGGTCAGTATTAAAACTAATATAATTTATACTAAATAAATAATAAAAGAAATAGAAAATGATTTATAAATGTTTTAAATTGATTAAAACTTACAAAATCAATATCTTTTAATCCGTAACTCGGATCGAAAAAGTTTATACATGAAAATTGATCAGAAAAATATAACGAATACGGATACGCTACCCGTATACCAACCACACCCCTCTAACATACCGAACATCGAACCGTCCCCCTCCGGACTGTCTGTCCGATGATTTGT
Organism: Bromus sterilis; assembly: GCA_950022295.1. Taxonomy (NCBI): domain Eukaryota; kingdom Viridiplantae; phylum Streptophyta; class Magnoliopsida; order Poales; family Poaceae; genus Bromus; species Bromus sterilis. Next base: position 313,695,244 of record OX465597.1, on the reverse strand, counting down.
CCGGTACTGTTAAAGTATCCGGATGAATTTATTCCGAACAAGAATGTTGTTCGGAATAGTTCAACTAACCCGGATACACCCCCCTTATCTTTGTCGAATGTCCACGACACCTCCGACATGATACCTTCCCCCTCCGGTCGCCTTGTCCGGTATTCACCCGAAGCCGGTAGTTCATCCCCGGATGAATTCCCGCTCTGAGCCTGATACATTGTACTGCGTTAGACCACCGTTAACTTTGCATACTTCATGTCATGTATCTGTCTGATATGATTTCTTTGTATTTACTGTGTTTATCCCCTCTTTTAATTCTCCGGTAGACCCCGCTGCTACCGCCGACTACACTGCTGCCGGGTATGACTACTTCGTCGACGACCCTGCCCCTACCCGCGAGCTTCCAAGCAAGAAGAGCCATTCTCTTCCCCAGATATCGCCTACCTTTTCCATAATTTCTTGCACTAGGCATTGTTACTGCTGCTGCTACGATTTCAATCCTATTCAATTGCATAGCCTGTTTTTGTCGCCCTTGATGTACCTCCTTTATCCTATGCTGCCTATTATAATTATGCATTATTCAGAAGTAAGCCCTGCGCATTGTTAGCTAGGATTAGATAGCGGGACGTGACCACTCTTGGGAGTGACGCGGATACAACTTATTACAACTGCACAGGTACGGTACAATGGAGACACCGCCTAAGGCCCCCTAGCTCGGCTCTGCCGAGCCACCTTCAAGTGTGAGCTATCAAGGAGTAATCCTTGTACTCCACTCGTTGATGACTCTGTATAGCCGCTCTAGGTACCTGAGCACGGTTGTTCTTAAGGTAAGAAGTCGGGCGACCCAACGGTGCCCGCGAGCGGTATTGCGTCGGGAACGATAGGGAGGGTACGACCGACGTTACTGGCGTGCTTGGCCCCTGCTCGTATCTCGCGAGAGTTACCAAACCACGAAAAAGTCGAGCTCTACCAAGAGCACAAGCGAGACCAGGTAAGGAGACGGTTCACCTTGTCGGTAACCGCGCGCTTTGACGGGACGACAGGGCAGGCCCCGACGTTACCGGTGGGCCTTGTTGCTGTTCGTTGTCCGTTGTGTTGTTAGTCAGACAGCGATAATGGTTGTCTGCGAGATAATATTAAAATGCTAAATGGTTCGGCGGATGACTTGAGAGACCCGTTGGTCTGTACGCACGACCTTCACGTGGGATAAGGAGTTATGGGCTCCCCTGCGTCGTAGTTTGTCCAAAAGATCTTCAGACGTCAGCAATACTGCGGCTTGATCGCCGGGAAGCGATCTTGTCTTTTTGCTGCAGCAGGTGTGTTTGGATTTGCTTTTGCTTCACCGGCCAGACTCGCACCGTGCAGGAGCGTGCAAGGGTGAGGGACCTAGACCCCTTGGCGCATAGGATATAGTCCGGCGGATGGCCTCTCTGCTGAGCCTAGGATGGGCTGCGATGTGTCGGATAGCCTCGGTGGGGCGTTCCCTAACAAGGTTCACGCCACCCTGGAGATCCGAGCGTGCAGGCTGAACAGTAGTGCACCCCTGCAAGGATTTTAATCTATTCGAATAGCCGTGTCCACGGTAACAGGACACTTTATGCTGAAGCTGGATCTTACCACTACAAACTATTACTATTAAACTGTATTGTTCCGGGTTTTCTTCCTCGCAGGGAAGTCGAGGAGGGGAACTCGGAGGCATTATTATTATTAACCATTACAAATTATATTATTCAATGTTGCAGCAACTTCTGCTTCATTGTTACTTTATGCTTTATATGAACTGTTGGCTGTTTCTCTCCTCATGCTGCAAGACATCGTGAGAAGATGCTAGTCTTCGATAGGCCTATCTTCTTATCCTTATTCTGATTTCTATCTTGCAGTCCACTATATACAACCTCCCCTTTCCATTTGATACAATGCATAATGCTTAGTAGCGTATGTAAGACTCGCGGGTATGCTAGATACTCACCTTTGCTTTATTTCCCCCTTTATGTTTTGCCTGATTAGCCGCTGCAGTCGACGTTGGAGCCCAGGAGCAGGAGTACCCCGGAGGCGGATACTACTATCTCGAGACCCCCGCTGACCAGGACCAGGAGTAGTTTCGGAGGCTCCCAGGCAGGAGGCCTTGCCTTTTCGATCTGTATCTCTGATGTTATTTGTGCTAGCCTTCTTAAGGCAAAACTTGACTAACTATGTCTGTACTCAGATATTATGTTTTGTATAAATTATGTATTCGGGTCCGCGTGAGCCCCCTTTATTGTAACATATTGGTTTATCCTTTTGTGTTTAGTGTTGTGCTGTGATATTCTCATCGTGGCACCCTAATCTCAGCCGTGTACCCTGCGTGTATGATTACTGTACACGGATTTATTTTGGGGGCGTCACAAGTTGGTATCAGAGCCGACTGCCTGTAGGAAGCCACCCAACCACTACCTGGTCGAAGTTGAGTCTAGACTTTGAAAAACTATTTTGCTAACTTAATATTTGGCTTACGGGACCACATCGATGTCACTACGTGTGATATCTATGGTATTAGGATCCTTTTCTCCTTACCTATGCTCTGGGAATCTGCTCTCTTATCCTTGCTGGTAAGTTTTACAAACTCTGACATTAGGATCACGTTCTTTTGATTCCATCCGGCGTTTTTGGTGCTTCCCCATTGATTGAGTCGTGTCGCAGGAGTTCTACCCCAGGTCCCGGACCGCGGATCCCATTCTCATTCTGGGCAGGCCGCACGTCCTCTGGCATTAACTCCTGTGGCCAACAGTTTTCTTGCGGCGTGATTGACATAGTGGAATCTATGACGCGTCGTGTAATCCTTACCGTGGTCTGCGCGCCGCCTAGTGTGTCCTTTTTCCTTAATTTCTACGACGTTACGCTGCCCGATTTTCGATTGCTTCTATGTGTGGATGTGTATGTCTTATATGACTACTCCTATATATCCGCGCCTCCTCTTTTTTGTCGCTTTACCAATTACTCGTTTCCGGCATCTCGTTAAAATTCTCATCGCTGAAATACCCCTGTTAAATTCTAGCAGGATGGCTGTTCGTGGTGGTCGTGGTCGTGGTCGTGCTGCCAACGATCCACCTCCGTCGCCGGACTACATGGCCGCGATGATGCAGCAGTTTCAGATGAACCAGGTGTTTATGCAAGGACTCATAGATCAGCTCCAGAACCAGAATCAGAACCAGAACCAGCACCAGAACCAACCGCCTGTGGTTACTCTACGGGATTTCATGCGTCTCAACCCCCCTCTCTTCCACCAACCTGAACAGCCGCTGGATGCCGATGATTGGCTTCGTGATATCACTCGTCAGCTGGAGTTCGCTAATGTGAGCGTTGCTGATTACGTCAACTTCGCGTCCTATTTCCTCCGTGGCCCCGCTGCTCAGTGGTGGAACACTTACAAGGGCTCGCTAGTTGAAGGGACTGTCGTCACCTGGAATGACTTCAAGACTACCTTCCGTGCTCGTTATGCTCCCCAGGCGATTATGAACTGTATGAAGGCTGAGTTCCGCAACCTCGTTCAGGGCAAAAAAACTGTCGAGGCATATCAGAGGGAATTCCTCCGCCTCTCCCGCTATGCTGCAAGTGACCTCCCCAATGATGCAAGTAGGCAAGAGAAGTTCCGTGATGGGCTCAACCCAGATCTCCAGCTTGCACTGGCTTTGCACGTCTTCCCTGACTTCGCCACGATGGTGAACCAGACTATCACTCTCGAGACCACTCAGCTTAAGTTCGGTGGTTCGCCGAAGCGCCCCCGTGATGCTGGCTCATCTTCGGGCACATCACAGAAGCAACGTGTTTGGCTTCCACACAGTGTGTTTCGTCCAACTTCCCCTGCAGCAAGGCCGTTGTATGTTGCATACCGTCTGCCTCCGCCCCCGCCGAGACAGCCGAAGACTAAGACTGCACCCCTCCGTCCTCAAGATGGCCTGTGTTTCAAGTGCCGTCATCCAGGCCATATTTCCAGAGACTGCCCCCAGCGACAGAATCAACTGGTAGTTCACCCTGCTGGCCGCGGAAATGGTCGTGGCAACAATGGGACCCTCAACTATAATACTGGGTCAAATCCTCATGCTCGTGGTCATGCTTACAACATTGATGTTGAAGCAGCTCAGGAACATCCCGCTACTGTGATGGGTACACTCCTCGTTAACTCAGTACCAGCTACTGATTTATTTGATACAGGAGCATCGCATTCATTTATGTCTGGAGCATTTGCATCTAAGCATGGCATATGCCACGAACAGATGCGTACCCCCTTAATAGTCCGGACTCCCGGTACCCAGTGTCGTGTTGACATGGTTGCCCCTAACCTCACTGTTGAGATCGAAGGATTTGAGTTCATGGTTTCTCCACACATTCTGTAAACCTCCACCACCGACCTTATCCTTGGCATGGATTGGCTGAAAACCCACGATGCCGCACTTTATTGTGGCACCAAGGTCATCCAACTTTTTCATCCTTCTGGCGCGATTTTGAGTCATACTGCCATTGTGTCGATGAATGCCGAAGCTCGTATATATGCTCTGAATGCCTTGAATGTCGCACCTCTCGAAGGGATTGAGAAAGTCCCAATCGTTTGTGATTTTACCGACGTATTCCCAGAAGAGCTGCCGGGGATACCCTCGATTAGGGAAGTTGAATTCGTCATCGACTTGAAGCCTGGCACCGTCCCTATTGCCAAGCGCCCATATAAGATGCCACCTAACCACCTCCTTGAATTGAAGAAGGAGATCGACACAGCACTCGACAAAGGCTTCATCCGTCCTAGTTCCTCTGCTTGGGGAGCACCTTCGCTCTTTGTGAAGAAGAGTGATGGCACGAACAGTTTGGTACAAGATTACCGACCTATCAACCAGGCCACCATACAGAACAAGTACCCACTTCCTCGGATAAATGATCTTTATGATCAACTTGCTGGATCCAAGGTGTTTTCTAAACTCGACTTGAGGTTGGGTTATCACCAAATCCGCGTCCGTGAAGAGGACATTTCGAAGACCGCCTTCATTACTCGCTATGTTTCTTACGAGTACACTGTCATGTCCTTTGGCTTGATGAATGCTCCAGCCACCTTTTCCCGATTGATGAACTATATATTCATGGAATACCTCGACAAGTTTGTCGTGGTTTATCTGGATGATATCTTAATATACTCCAAGAATGAAGTAGAACATGCTGAACATCTTTGCCTTATACTGGAAAAGCTTCGAGAACACAAACTCTATGCTAAGTATTCTAAGTGTGAATTCTGGCTTCCCGAAGTAACCTACCTTGGTCATGTGATTTCCAAGGATGGCGTTGCCGTCAACCCCGAACGTATCCAGGCTATTCTTGACTGGACTCCGCCCAGGACTGTCAAGCAAGTCAGAAGTTTCCTCGAACTCGCCAGCTATTGCCGCCGTTTCGTCGAGAACTTCTCCAAGATTGCCAGGCCTCTGACTAACCTGCTTCACAAAGGCGTTAAGTTTGAGTGGACTGATAAATGTCAAGAAAGTTTTCAAGCTCTGAAGGACAAGCTCACTTCTCCCCCAGTGCTTGCTCCGCCTGATACTCAGAAGGACTTCGTGATTTATTGCGACGCGTCTCGTCAAGGATTAGGCTGTGTCCTAATGCAAGAGCGCAAAGTGATTGCTTAGGGCTCTCGTCAGTTGCGTGCTCACGAAGATAAGTATCCAACACATGATCTCGAATTGGCAGTTGTAATTGAAGCTGTGGCGACATTACCTCGTTGGTAACTGTTGCGAGATCTACACTGGCCACCAAAGCCTGAAGTACCTATTCACTCAACCAGACCCGAATCTCCGCCAGCAGAGATGGCTCGAGACAATAGCCGACTACAACATGGGAATTTCTTATACCCCTGGCAAAGCTAATGTGGTGGCCGATTCCTTAAGCCACAAAGCCTACTGTTCTGAACTCGAAGTCCAGATAGAGCAGCCACTTCTGTATGAAGAGCTCCGCAAGTTGAACCTTGAAATTGTTCCGCAGGGACATGTGAATAACCTTGTTGTTGAGCCGGACCTCGACAGCACCATCAAGTGGATACAAACATGTGACTCTGATGTCAAGAAGATCAAGAAGTATATCGCTAGAGGAAAGCCATCATGCTTCACTGTTGCTGATGATGGTACGTTGTATTTCAAGAATCGTTTAGTGGTCCCTAGGAGTAAGCCCAATCTAAACTTGACCCCGCGCGTTATGAAAGAAGCTCATGATACTCCTTTGTCGATTCGCCCTGGTAGTACCAAGATGTACCAAGACCTTCGTCAGCGGTACTGGTGGTCTAACATGAAGCAAGACATCGCTCGATATGTTGACGAGTGTGACGTTTGCCATCACGTGAAAGCAGAACATCAAAGACCTGCTGGTACTCTGCAACCACTTTCTATTCCTGAATGGAAGTGGGACAAGATCGAGATGGACTTCGTCACTGGTTTTCCCAGATCGCAGAAAGGTCATGATGCCATATTTGTCGTCATCGACCAATTCTCCAAGGTTGCTCATTTTCTGCCAGTCAAGGAGACAATCTCTGCTAGTCAGTTAGCAGACTTGTATGTTTCCAGAATTGTTTCCCTCCACGGTATTCCGTTGGAGATCAGTTTAGACCGTGGCAGCATTTTCACCTCTAAGTTCTGGGATAGTTTCCAAGAAGCTATGGGCACTCACCTAAACTTCAGCACCGCATATCACCCCCAATCGCAAGGACAAGTCGAACGAGTCAACCAGGTGCTTGATGATATGCTTCGAGCTTGTGTCATTTCATTCGGTAAGAAATGGGAGGAATCTCTTCCATTTGCTGAATTCTCGTACAACAATAGCTATCAAGCTAGTTTGAAGATGGCACCCTTAGAAGTTCTCTATGGACGTAAGTGTCGAACCCCTCTGAATTGGTCAGAAACTGGAGAAAGAACTCTCATTGGTCCGGACATTATTTAGCATGCCGAAGATCAGGTTCGCGTTATCCGTGACCACTTGAAGGCTGCTCAGTCCCGCCAGAAGAGCAACTATGACCGCAAGCACAAGGAAATGGTCTATCAACCTGGCGAATATGCTTACCTCCGTGTCACCCTGATGCGGGGCACTCACCGCTTCGGGATCAAAGGCAAGTTAGCTCCTCGCTACGTTGGCCCGTTCCGTATTCTTTCCCGGAGTGGACTAGTGGCATACCGTTTGGAATTGCCGTCAAACCTATCTCAAGTCCACGATGTATTCCACATGTCGCAACTCCGTCGCTGCTTCAAGGACCCTATTCGCGAAGTGGAACATGATATGATTGAGCTGCAACAGGACTTGACCTATCAAGAACATCCGAGCCGCATTCTTGATCAGTCTGAACGCCGAACCCGCAACAAGACGACTAAGTTTCTCAAAGTTCAGTGGTCGAATCATTCTGAAGACGAAGTCACTTGGGAACGCGAAGATCGTCTTCGTGAAGAATACCCCGATCTTTTTCCCGCTACCGCTTAAATTCTCGAGACAAGAATTCTTGTAGTGGGGGAGATTTGTAACACCCTCACTGTCAGTGAACAGTAATCACTGTTACTGTTCATCACTACTGTTCAAAACTTTTGTTTGATCAACTTGGAACAGTTCAAATTCAAATTGCACTTTGATTTTCTTGAATGCATTGTGATCATGGACCTTGGTCATGTGGAATCAAAGCAATATCAAACTCAAATCAAACTACCTTTGAATTGAGATCAAATCAATTGCCCTTTGGTGGAATAATAAAAACAAGGTGAAAATAAAACATTGTCCAAAAATTGTGCTACCACTTTTATTAAATTACTAATATTCAGTGGAGCATGTATCACCAAGTTGGAGATTTTATTAGTCTCTAAATAATTCTAAACAAATCAAAACAAAGACCAAAAACCCTAATTTAATAATTTAATATTTAATGCAAATATTAAATGACTTTTAAAAATTCCCAAATCTTTTGTGGCACCAACCTTAGGTAAATACTAAATTATGGGACACATCCCATATTTTACAAAAATGCCTAAGTGGGTGAAACAAATATAAAACAGAAATAAACAAAAGAAAGAAAAGAGAAAATAGAAATAAAACTAAACCTACCTAACCCCCCCTCTGGCCCGAGGCCCATTCCCCAACCCCCACCGAATCCAGCCCAAAGCCCACCCCCCGGGGGGGGGGGGGTCATCTTCCTCCCATGTTCACGCACCCCCCCCCCCCCGTGGCGGCCATCGGCCGTGGCCACCGCGATGGCCATCGCCGTGTCGGCCATCGACGGCACCCCGACGACTACAAGTCGCAGACGGCGCCCCTGCGCCCAACCCTAACCCTATTTTTCCCCCGCCCCTGGATCTCGCCTCCCCTCTCTCTCGCGGTCGACTTCCTCCTCCCGTCCCGAAACCGCCATGGGCGCCACCTCGAGCCCGCGCGGCCACTGAGCTCCCCCCGACCCCGTCGTCGTGTCCAGCGTGTGCGTGGTCCTCGTCTTCGTCGCCTCGCCCAAGGAATCGCCCCCCGGAAGACCCGAGCAAGACGCTACCCCCGCCGTTCCTCTCATCTGCACCGCCGTCGTCTCCGCGAGATTCCGGTGACTACTGCCCTCCCCCCGAGCCCACGCCCCCCCTACGAGCTCCCCGGTGAGCGCAGCACCGATTTTCCCCCTCCCCCGCTCGATATCGTACAACGCCTCACCATCCCCGCTACGTACAGTGCACCGGCGCCGCCCAGCTCGATGTCGTCGTCGTCCTGGGCCGCTCCAGCTCGCGCGAATGGCACCTATGGGTGCGCCTCGTTCCCCCGCGCGTGTACGAGCCAACGACGCCCCTTTTTGGCCCCTGTGCCGAGAGCACGCCTCGCCGGGCTCCTCTGCCATGGCCTCGTCGCTGGCGAGAACCCGCTGTGGCCTGTGTGCCACTGCCGTGTGGGGCCCACCCTCGGATTAGTTAGCACTAACCACCCCCTTAATTTGCCTGCTAAGTTAACCCCCTCATTGGATTAAGTTAGATGACTGTTAGAGGAGTTGGTCTCACTGACAGGTGGGCCACTGGCCATTTTTAATAAAAGAAAACTGTTTAATAAACTAACAGTCACTTACAGTGGGCCCCCTAGACTTTTATTTAATAAGAAATTGTTTTATTAAAAGTGTTAGTATGACATGTGGGACCCCACTGTCATACTAGTTAATTTTATGTTTTTATTTAAATAAGCCACTGACCAGTGGGACCCACTGGTCAGTATTAAAACTAATATAATTTATATTAAATAAATAGTAAAAGAAATAGAAAATGATTTATAAATGTTTTAAATTGATTAAAACTTATAAAATCAATATCTTTTAATCCGTAACTCGGATCGAAAAAGTTTATACATGAAAATTGATCAAAAAAATATACCGAATACGGATACGCTACCCGTATACCAACCACACCCCTCTAACATACCGAACATCGATCCGTCCCCCTCCGGACCGTTTGTCCGATGATTTGTCCGGTACTATTAAAGTATCTGGATGAATTTATTCCGAACACGAAAGTTGTTCGGAATAGTTCAACTAACCCGGATACACCCGCCCCCCTTATCTTTGTCAGATGTCCACGACACCTCCGGCATGATACCTTCCCCCTCCGGTCGCCCTGTCCGGTAATCACCCGGAGCCGGTAGTTCATCCCCGGATGAATTCCCGCTCTGAGCCTGATACATCGTACTGCGTTAGACCACCATTAACTTTGCATAGGTCATGCCATGTATCTGTTTGATATGATTGCTTTGTATTTACTGTGTTTATCCCCTCTTTTAATTCTACGGTAGACCCCGCTGCTACCGCCGACTACACTGCTGCCGGGGACGACTACTTCGTCGACGACCCTGCCCCTACCCGCGAGCTTCCAGGCAAGCAGAGCCATTCTCTTCCCCAGATATCTCCTACCTTTTCCGTACTTTCTTGCACTAGGCATTGTTACTGCTGCTGCTACGATTTCAATCCTATTCAATTGCATAGCCTGTTTTTGTCGCCCTTGATGTACCTCCTTTATGCTATGCATATAATTATGCATTATTCAGCAGTGAGCCCTGCGCATTGTTAGCTAGGATTAGATAGCGGGACGTGACCACTCTAGGGAGTGACGCGGATACAACTTATTACAACTGCACAGGTACGGTACAATGGAGACACCGCCTAAGGCCCCCTAGCTCGGCTCTGCCGAGCCACCTTCAAGTGTGAGCTATCAAGGAGTAATCCTTGTACTCCACTCGTTGATGACTCTGTATAGCCGCTCTAGGTACCTGAGCACGGTTGTCCTTAAGGTAAGAAGTTGGGCGACCCAACGGTGCCCGCGAGCGGTATTGCGTCGGGAACGATAGGGAGGGTACGACTGACGTTACTGGCGTGCTTGGCCCCTGCTCGTATCTCGCGAGAGTTACCAAACCACGAAAAAGTCGAGCTCTACCAAGAGCACACGCGAGACAAGGTAAGGAGACGGTTCACCTTGTCGGTAACCGCGCGCTTTGACGGGACGACAGGGCAGGACCCAACGTTACCGGTGGGCCTTGTTGCTGTTCGTTGTCCGTTGTGTTGTTAGTCAGACATCGATAATGGTTGTCTGCGAGATAATATTAAAATGCTAAATGGTTCGGCGGATGACTTGAGAGACCCGTTGGTCTGTACACACGACCTTCACGTGGGATAAGGAGTTATGGGCTCCCCTGCGTCGTAGTTTGTCCAAAAGATCTTCAAACGTCAGCAGTACTGCGGCCTGATCGCCGGGAAGCGGTCTTGTCTTTTTGCTGCAGCAGGTGTGTTTGGATTTTCTTTTGCTTCACCGGCCAGACTCGCACCGTGCAGGAGCGTGCAAGGGTGAGGGACCTAGACCCCTTGGCGCATAGGATATAGTCTGGCGGATGGCCTCTCTGCTGAGCCTAGGATGGGCTGCGATGTGTCGGCTAGCCTCGGTGGGGCGTTCCCTAACAAGGTTCACGCCACCCTGGAGATCTGAGCGTGCAGGCTGAACAGTAGTGCACCCCTGCAAGGATTTTAATCTATTCGAATAGCCGTGTCCACGGTAACAGGACACTTTATGCTGAAGTTGGATCTTACCACTATAAACTATTACTATTAAACTGTATGGTTCCGAGTTTTCTTCCTCGCAGGGAAGTCGAGGAGGGGAACTCGGAGGCATTATTATTATTAATCATTACAACTTATATTATTCAATGTTGCAGCAACTTCTGCTTCATTGTTACTTTATGCTTTATATGAACTGTTGGCTGTTTCTCTCCTCATGCTGCAAGACATCGTCAGAAGATGCTAGTCTTCGATAGGCCTAGCTTCTTATCCTTATTCTGCTTTCTATCTTTCAGTCCACTATATACAGCCTCCCCTTTCCATTTGATACAATGAATAATGCTTAGTAGCGTACGTAAGACTCGCGGGTATGCTAGATACTCACCTTTGCTTTATTTCCCCCTTTATGTTTTGCCTAATCGGCCGCTGCAGTCGATGTTGGAGCCCAGGAGCAGGAGTACCCCGGAGGCGGAGACTACTACGTCAAGACCCCCGCTGACCAGGAACAGGAGTAGTTTCGGAGGCTCCCAGGCAGGAGGCCTTGCCTTTTCGATCTGTATCTCTGATGTTATTTGTGCTAGCCTTCTTAAGGCAAAACTTGACTAACTATGTCTGTACTCAGATATTATGTTTTGTATAACTTATGTATTCGGGTCCGCGTGACCCCCCTTTATTGTAACATATTGGTTTATCCTTTTGTGTTTAGTGTTGTACTGTGATAATCTCACCGTGGCACCCTAATCTCAGCCGTGTACCCTGCGTGTATGATTACTATACACGGATTGATTTTGGGGGCGTCACAGTAGGATAGCCATATGTTCTGACCTTGTATTTCATTGTCGCCCTAGGATCGTGGTTGTTATATATTTCTATTGCTTTGTAGACAGGGATTGGTTGAGTTATCATTGAGCTATGTGAGGATTAATGACTTGACTAGCCAACTTAAATAGGAATCACCTCTGGGCGGGCAGGGAATGCATCCTGGGGCTCGTGCCTTGTCTAAGGAGGGACCCGGGCTAAATGCTTCCCGAATGGTTGTTTTGGTGGTGAACCGGGTGCGACATGGTGTCTACCCTCTAAACGCAGTGGGCGCCGTACAGGCTCAAAAAGATCGGACAGACAGTGTGACTAGTAGCTTGCATGTACAACCACTGGCTATATGGGCTCTGGCTTAGATGAGTAAGTTGTGGGGAACCTGGCCCTGGTACCTAGCTGATGTAGATATGATAGGTGTATCGGCTACCAAAGGGTGGAGGCAACCTCTTCTGAAAGACTATGTCTCAATCTTCGGGTTGAGTCCAGTGGGGGAAAGTGTACAAACCTCTGCAGAGTGTAAAAACTGATCATGATTAGCCGTGTCCACGGTTATGGACAACTTTGAGCAACTGGGCATTATTGTTGTTGGATGGTCTTGACAGATAATTCACCTTAATAAGAATTTGAGTGGGAACTTTTAATAAAGGGATGGTTGGAATTGGTGTAGCCCGATTCAACCATACTTACGACTAGCAAGATAAATTAAAATTTGATTAGTTGTAGTATGTGAGGAAAAAACTGGCTTTATGCAAAACTATACCATAAGCTTTTCCTTTGACTTATCCTTGCATGTAGATGTAGGTCTATTATGTATTTTTTCGTGTGACTTGCCGTACAAATCAGATGTACTGACCCATTTTCGGGCTGTAACCTTCGGTTTTGCAGGATTGTATACGACGAGTAAGTGATGCGATGTAGGGTTACGATGTCTATACTCAACTATGCCGGTGGAGTTGATGGACGCCATGAAGCTTTTTTTGTTTTTCCGCTGTATTCTTTTTGTAAGCTAGCCTTGAGCTATGCAGGTATGCTTTATTGTAACACTGGATCTTCTATGTAATATATATGACATGTGGTTTATTCTTGATATTACATCGTGTACTGTGTGTGCTAGCTATTAATCCAGGGGCTAGCACAGAATGCACAAAGACTTGGATTCTTAGTGAATCGGGTCGTTACAACACTTCCCTAGAAAGAAAATCAAGTTACCTTTTTTAGTCCGTTACACGGACTAGCTATTCTCTCTCTCACTTTATAAAACTTGATTCTTCTTTTGCTTTATGTCTAGCTTAAAGGCGTAAAAGAAAGCGCTTGTTGGGAGGCAACCCAAGATGTTTTTACTTCTGTTTTTAGTGGTCTTGATGATTTTTACTACTGTAGAAACATCATTTTATCTTTATTTTCAAGCTTTGTGCCAATTTACAACCTCTTATGATAAGAGAAGCAAAAGTTGTGACATGCTGTCCAAAAAACAGATTTTGTCTGCTTGACGGAAAAAATTGAAACAAGTCACCAGTTCATCTTTTTGAGCTGAATTTTCTACACAACATGCTCTATGCAATTGTAAAACTTTCGTCTGTTCTGTGTTTTATTTATTTGAGTTGCAGAAGTACCCCAAAAAAATTCGTTACTACCTGTTGTTCTGTTTTTCACAGATTCTGCCACGTTTTGCCTCTCTTCACTTTGCAAACCTTAAGCTTGCTTTTTCTTTGCAAAAACCTTTTGGAAATCTTGAGAAACAGTATCTATTCAAGAATATCTTTATATCCAGTGGAGAAAAATTATTTTATTAAGGGTACTAACCTCTCTAATCAGCTTATGATGAGTTATGTATGAAGGGAGTTTTCAAGTGTGCGAGGGAAGATGATGAAAGAAGATCCGGGAGTGTCAAGCGCTCAAGATTGGGGATGCCCCATGCATCCCCAATAAATATTCAAGGAGACTCAAGCGTCTAAGCTTGGGGATGCCCCGTGCATCCCCTTCTCCATCAACAATCATCAGTTCGTCCTTCGTCTCACTATATTTTTATCACTTCATGCGTTATGTGCTATGCTTGGAGCGTCTCGCTCTTAAGTTTCCTTTTTAGTTTTCTTTAGTTTTTCTTGCTGTTTATAACAAGTTAGACCCCGAATCACTTTGTGTGGGATAGAAACACGCTCCACTCCAATCTAGAACACATCATAGGATTTTCATGCCTATCTTTTCTTTGTTGTGTGTTCTTTATACTTTCGTAGCTGCTGGCATGTTTAGGTTTAGTTTTAGGTTTTGTCTTTAGCAAGAGATTTATCTTTTGTTATTTTTGCTGCTGGAACTCTCTTTAGTTTTCATGTTTATCTTGTTAAGAGAGTTGGTTGTTGCACTGATTTTTGTCTTGTCTTGAAGTAGGTAATTGAGGTTGCTATTCAATTGTAGTAGTAACTTGCAATAGTTTTGAGGTATTATGGTGAGTAATGTTTGAACTTTTGGTTTCAATAGATCTAGCCTATTAGTGATAGGTGTCATATTTTGGGCAATCCGTGCTTATTTTCAAAACCTACAAAAACTAGTTGAGAACTCTAGCTACTAGATGGATCACTAATCTTTGGAGGGATCGAATATTACAGTACACTCACGTACCATGAGTCGAGGATGCGCAAGGATAACCAAACCCCCATACACTCCTCCTCGGGGTACTTGTATCTTTGTGAACCTCCTTATTAGATCGAGAGTTACCGATAATAAGTGCATGAGTTCTTAGGACTAATGTAAGTATTGAAAGTTGACACTTCCTCCTTCCCATATTTGCTAGCCTCTTCAGTACCGTGCATTGCCCTCTTCTCACTCCGAGAGTTGGCGTCCACCTTCGCCGGTGCATCCAAACCCTTGCCATGATATGCTTTGTCATCATAAACCTCCCTATATCTTTCCTCAAAACAGCCACCATACCTACTTATCAAGGCATTTCCATAGCCTTTCCGAGATATATTGCCATGCAACATCCACCTCTTTGACGCCCCCAAAATCAAGCCGTGTACAGTAATAATACACGCAAGGTACACGATGGAGATTAGGGACTCACGTTGAGATATCACAACACAACTCTACAAATAACATAATACAAGCTAGGGCCACGAGGGCTCGAATACAACAGCTCGAAAGCACAAAGTTAGCGGAAGCAATAGTATCTGAGTACAGACACAGGGTACACATGATCTTCCTTAAGAAGCCTAGCACAAAAACAACAACGATCGAAAAGGCGAGGCCTCTTGCCTGGGAACCTCCAAACTACTCCTGCTCAACGGGGAACTCAACATCGTAGAAGGCATCGGGGATCTTCATGTTGCGGTGTTCGGCATCGGGGATCTCCTGCTCCTGAACTCCAACGTCGACTGCAGCGGCCGATCAGGCAAAACAAAAAGGGCGGAATAAAGCATGGGTGAGTATCTAGCATACCCGCGAGTCTTACGTCCGCTACTAATCATTTATGCATTTGTATCAAATGGAAAGGGAGGCTGTATATAGTGGACTGCAAGGTAGAAATCAGAATAAGGATAAGAAGCTAGGCCTATCGAAGACTAGCATCTTCTGACGAGTCTTGCAGCACAAGAAGAGAACAACCAACAGTTTATATAAAGCATAAAGTAACAATGCAGCAGAAGTTGCTGCAACATTGTATAATAGTAAGTTGTAATAATTAACAATAATAAATGCCTCTGAGTTCCCTTCATTGACTTCCCTGCGAGGAAGAAGACTCGGAACCATACAGTTTAATAGTACTAGTTTGTAGTGGTAAGATCCAGCTTCAGCATAAAGCGTCCTGTTACGTGGACACGGCTATTCGAATAGATTAAACTCCCTGCAGGGGTGCACTACTATTCAGCCTGCACACTCGGATCTCAAGGGTGGCGGGCACCTTGTTACGGAACGCTCCACCAAAGCTATCTGACACGACACAACCCATCCTAGGCTCAACAGAGAGGTCATCCGCCGGACTATATCCTATGCGCTCAGGGGTCTAGGTCCCTCACCCTTCCACGCTCCTGCACGGTGCGAGTCTGGCCGGTGAAGCAAAATAAAATCCAAATACACCGTCCGGACGAAGAAGACACCACTTCCCGGCAATCAGGTCGCGGTATGGCTGACGTCTGAAGAGCTTTAGAATGGACTACGACACAGGGGAGCCCATAACTCATTATCCCACGTGAAGGTAGTGCGTACAGACCAACGGGCCTCTCAAGTCATCCACCGAACCATTTAGCATTTTATTATTATCTCACAGACAACCGTTATCGCTGTCTGACTAACAACACAATGGACAACGAACAACAAAAAGGTCCACCAGTAACGTCGGGGCCTGCCCTGTCGTCCCGTCAAAGCGCACGGTTACCAACAAGCTGAACCGTCTCCTTACCTTGTCTCGCGTGTGCTCTTGGTAGAGCTCGACTTTTCGTGGTTTGGTAACTCTCGCGGAATATGAGCAGGGGCCAAGCGCGCCAGCAATGTCGGTCGTACCCTCCCTGTCGTTCCCGATGCAATACCGCTCGCGGGCACCATTGGGTCGCCCGTCTCTTACCTTTGAGGACACCAGTTGGTTCAGGTCCCTACCATTACGTGAAACCAGGAGGTATCACCCTCGATGGTACACTTAAAGAGGTTCGACAGAGACATCAGCGGAATGAACTAAAGAGTTAAACCTCGTATCATCCCGATGATGCTACGCTACTGAGCCGACGAGAGTGAAATACGAGTCCATCCACTCATAAGTCAAACTCGAAGCGACTCGGCAGAGTCTCGCCCCTGTAGGTTCTTATACGCCCAAAATGCATCACTATTTTATATCGTAATTCATCCTTATTCATTGATATATTTCATATTACGATGACGTTCTTATGTTGTTTTGGATTGTTTTACAAAGTTTACAACTTTCCGGTGCCGAAGCAGCAGACGCAGGATTCAGCGGTAAAAAGTGGACGCTGAGTTGCTGAAGAAGAATACCTCCAAATTACCTGAAAATCGACGGAAGGTATTTTCCGAAAAACTAACGAAGACATGCCGAAGAGGGGCCAAAGGGGGGCCATAGGGGCCCCAGGTGGCCACCTGGCGCGGCCCCACCCCTGGCCGCGCCGGGAGGGCGCCTGGAGCCCTGGGGCCACTCCCGGCTCCTTCCTCTGGCCTATGTACTCCTCGTTACGCGAAACCCTAAAAAATAAGAGCTTTTATGGAGTTCCGCCCCCGCTCCGTGGCGGAAACCTACAAAGAGGAAAAGGGCTCTCCGGCGTGCAGATTCCGCCGAGGAGATCACCTCCCGGAAGGGGAGATCATCGCCATCATCATCACCATCGTCACGGGCATCATCGAGATCATCATCAACATCATCCCCAACATCAGCACCATCACCACCACCATCCAATCTCACCTCACAAGTTATCTTGTGTTGTAATCCGTACTATATATCCTCTCTACTCTACCGGTGTTGATTACTATTTTGTGGTGAATGCTATTGAGTTTTGTTGGAGAAATATTGTTATGTCCAGATTGTTTACCATATATTTATCACCTCTGATCATGATCTCTTTTATGTCTTGTGTGTAGTTACTTTAATTCTTGAGGACATGGGAGAAGTCTAGTTGTTAGTAGTCATATGATGTTGAAGTAATATGTGTTGTTTGATATTTAAGTTGTGTTGTTATTTTCCTAGTGGTGTTGTGTGAGTCGAACACTCAACACTTCGCCTTATTAAGGACCTAGGGAATACATTGTGTATAAAGAATGCTTACGGTGGGTTGCCGGAGTGACAGAAACCTGAACCCCAGTTTGCACCCTTTTGCACAAGGGAATAATGGATCCTTGATCTTATTGCTGTGGTTAGGCTTTGCCTTAATTTCTATCTTGTATTTGCGGATGCTTGCAAGATGTTTAATCATAAGAGCGCACTTATATTAGTCTAGAAGGTGTGCTAGCATAGATCCACCCACTCAACACTTATCAGCACAACACTTGTTATCAATACGGAGTATGGCGAAAGCACGTGACTACCTCTCCATGTGTCCTCAAGAACGCTTTAGCCTTTATTAGTTCAGTTGCCAGGCTTATCCTTTGCTCAAAAGGATTGGGCCACTTGCTGCTCCTCAGCGCTATTTACTTTTCTTGCTTTTATCTTATTGTTGCTTATATCGAAAACCCCTAAAAAGTTATCTTTAAGTGCTTGCAGTTATTGCTTGTCCAAAATCACCTATCAATACCTTTCGCTCCTCGTTGGGTTCGACACTCTTACTTATCGAAAACGCTGCAATAGATCCCTTACGGTTGTGGGTCATCAAGTATGGTTTTCTGGCGTCGTTGCCGGGGAGCATAGAGCTATTGGTAAGTGAAGCTGGTAAGGAAATTTTTATATTATTGTTGTTTTATTTTGCTGTTGCTGCTCTTTGTCCGTATGGACAACCTAGCTATTGGATCGTTGTTTGCGGGGAAACACCCCACATCTGTGGTGGTTATTCCTCCCACTACTGAAATTGTGCCTTATAAAATACCAGCTAGTATTATCGATTGTGTTTTGGCTAATCGTTATGCAGGAGACAGACATCCCAGTGAACACTTGCTATATTTGTCACAACTATGTTCACTATTTAAGCTTGCAGGTGTATCAATGGATTTTTTCATGAGGAAATTGTTCTCCGTATCGCTTATAGATAAAGCTTCAGATTGGTATGAGCTTCTCGATAACTCTCATTTTCTTGATTGGCAAGAGCTTATGTCTCTCTTTTATACCAAGTTTTATCCTCTTCACGAAATTCATCGAGACAGAAATTATATCTATAACTTTAGGTCTCGTGACGGAGAAAGCATCGCTCAAGCTTGGTGGAGATTGAAATCCCTAATGCTCAAATGTCCTATTCATGAGCTCCCCAAGAAAACTATACTTACAAATTTTTATGCTAGACTTTCTCGTCAGCATAAGGAGATGTTGGATGCCTCCTCTAGTGGGGTATTTCAGACGAATAGCGTTGAAGAAAGATGGGATCTCCTTGAAAGGATCCAGAAGAATACCGAAGATTGGGAAATAAATAAAGGTATTGAACCCACTATAAATTATGAGCATGATTATGTAGAGAGCAATGTGAAAACTGATAACTTAATACCTTTTGCTGCAAGATTGGTCTTGATTCCCATCTAATGATTGATTTTTGTAAGGACTTTGCCTCTCATATTGACTCTTCTATGAAGAAGAAGGATCAGCATCATAAACCCTTCAAAGAATTACCTATTGATATTCATGTTGCTGACCCTATTTTGCCTGCAGTTATATATGAAAAGCCCCTTTTCCCGCAAGAATAAGGGAGCACTCTTTTGTGACAGGCATAATAAATAAAAGTGAGAACAGAATTGATGAGCCTGAGGACCAGATCAAGGTCGATCCTCAAGTTGCGTTGGTTAAGGATCTTGTTACTAATGATGCTTTAGATTCCAATATAAATTTTTGTGCTGTTTCCACTAACCTTGTCACAGCCAAGAATAAAGACCCAATTTCAGGTACTCCAGTAGTATATGTTAAAATAGGAGATCACTATTATTTTTGGTAGACCCTTTCTCAAAACTTGTGGAGCTATAATAGATTGCAAGAAAGCTAAAGTTTATGTTGAATTCAATGGTGAGCCATATGAATTTAACTTTTCTAAGTTCTCTAAGCAGCCTCGTGGTACTGATTTTCCTAATAACCATAAGATTATTGAAGATATTGCTTCCATTGCTATCCCTCTTAATGATCCTTTGCAGCAATATATGGAAGACCACGAGAATGATCTGCATATGCAGGAGAGGAATGAGCTGGACGAAATATTCTTAAGACAACCTGCTATCCTAAAGCACAACCTTCCAGTTGAGCCTTCGGGAATTTTATCGAAACCAAAAGAAGATCTAGTGTTTGATCTTAAACCTCTTCCTGATACGCTCAAATATGCTTATTTAGATGAAAAGAAAGTATATCCTGTTATTATCAATTCTAACCTTTCAGGGTATGAAGAAGAGCGAATATTGGAAGTACTTCACAAACATCGAGGTGCAATTGGCTATACCCTTGATGACCTTAAGGGGATTAGTCCATCTATTTGTCAACATACCATCAACCTTGAGCCTGATGCTAAACCAGTTGTTGATCATTGATACGTCTCAAACGTATCTACTTTTCCAAACACTTTTGCTATTGTTTTGCCCTCATTCTTGCATGATTTGGACGAAACTAACCCGGACTAACGTTGTTTTCAGAAGAGTTGTCTGTATGGTTTTATTGTGCGCAGCAAAATGGATTTTTGGACGTCCCAAAAAATTCCCAGAAAAATACCAGAAAATCCACGCACCCGAAGGAGCCAGATGCCAGAAGTGGGACCAGAGAGGAGTCCTGGGGGCCCCAGGCGACCCCCTGGCGCGGCCAGGGGTGGGGCCGCACCCTCTGGCCGCCTGGGGGCCTCCCCCCTCCCCTGGTGCCCTACCGAAGCTCCTATTTATTCCCGTGACGCGAAAACCCCAGAACAGAAGTCGTTTTCCCAATTCTCGTCGCGGAGCCGCCGCCACCCTCTGTTCTTCTCCGGGAGGGCTAATCTGGAGGATGTTTTGGCCTCTGGAGAGGGGAGATCATCGCCATCGTTATCACCATCACCACTCCGTCCTCCATCCATGACTTCTCCATACATGTGTGAGTAATTCCCTGCTGTAGGCAAAGGGGATGGTAGGGATTGGATGAGTTATATCATGTAATAGTTTATCAGATTGTTGGGGGCATGTTGCCTTTCATCTAGATTGGTGTTTATCATCTTTGCTTCGACTTGTTGCTCTTAATGCTTGTCACTTTGGGGCCGAGTGCCATGATTTCAGATCTGAACCCTTTATGTTTTCATGAATATATTTGTGTTCTTGATCCTATCTATGAGTTGTTTGCACCTTTTATGGTCCGGAACCGGCGATCCCAAAGGTGACAGCTTGGGACACCAAAGGGGATGGACTATAATTTCGGGATTCCATGTATCCATTGATTGTTAATGCTTTGTTCCGGTGCTCTTTGATAGGAGCACCTTAATCTCCATAAGTTCCTTTTGGCCCCGTTCGTAGCGGGATGGTAGGACAAAATATGTTGTGCAAGTTCTTATTGCAAGCACGTACAACTACCTGTGGGATACATGCCTGATGTTTGATTTATGCCTAGATGATCTTTGATTTTCTGTGTGCCTTGCCCCATGTTGATTACATGATGTGTCTTATCCATGGAGCGCCCAACCATCCATCTCCCTAGCCTATAGTGTTTTAATTCTGTTGGTTACTAGTTGTTTACTTTTGCTGTTACTATTACCGTTGCTATCGTCACTACTACTATTATCGTAGTTACTATTAATATATTGTTGCAAGTAAGTGTATCTCAGGTGCGGTGGAATTGACAACTCCATTGTGAAAGCTTGTGGATATTCTTTGGCTCCCCTTGAGTTGAATCAATAAATTGGGTTATCTTACCCGCGAAGACTATCTCGATCCCCTGCAGTTGTGGGTTATCAAGCCTGTTTTGTGGTGCCGTTGCCGGGGAGCATAGCTTTATTCACAAGTCTACTTGAAGTATTTTACCTGCTGCAATTTATCCTCTATGGGTAATAAAGAAGACCCCAAGGTCCCGATCTTACCATCCCGTACTAGAAAAGGTATTGTTATGAACACTAGTGCTACACTTGATTCGCCTTCATTTATGAGTAAGTTTGCTTCACCGCCACCACATGATGCTTCTACTGAATCTGTTACTATGTCCGATACTTTTGATGATGCTTCTACTAATCTTGATGATATTGGTTCACTTAGTCACGCTCTTGAGAAACAGATTGCTGCTTCTGCCAAGAAATCTAGGATTGAAATTCCCGATACTTGCTATCCTTTTGATGGGACTTACACTTATCCCGATTTGAGTAAACTCAAGGAGAGACTCCTCGATGATGATTATATTATACTTGATGATGATTTATGCAGGGAGCTAACAGAGTTTAACGACTCTGACCCTGATGCTATTAAGAAGCTGCTCGAGGAACATTCTTTGAAGAACAAGACCGTACCTGATCCTACTTTTGCTATGTCTCCTATATGCATCACTGATCCTGATTATAATTTCTCTGTTGATCTTTCACTTATATCTATGGTTGAAGCTGACCCCTTTTATGGCAGAGAAAATGATGATGCAATTGCACCCCTGACCAAACTCACTGAGTTAGGTGGTTTGTTTACTACTGATGAGAAGATACGAAACTTCTATGTTACTAAGCTTTTTTCTTTCTCTTGAAAGGAAAGTGCTAAAGCATGGTACGATGCACTACCATGTGGTTCTATTAGGAGTCCTCAAGACTTAGCTCAATCTTTTGTTGATAAGTACTTTCCTGCTCATATGCAACATGCTGCTTTACGAAAAATTTATAACTTTACACAGTTGCAGGATGAGAACCTTCCTAAAGCTTGGGGGAGGTATTGCAGTCTGATCTAGGCTAGACCGGGACATGGAGTCCCTAAAAATGAATTGATTGATATATTTTATGCTGGTCTAACTGATGAATCTAGATCCTACTTGGACAATTGTGCTGGTTGTGTTTTCAGGAAAAGAACACCGGACGATGAAGAAGAACTAATGGGCAAGATTGCCAAGAACCACGAAGATTGGTTCGTCCCTGAACCACCTCCACCACCAAAGAGGAGGGGCATTCTTGTCCTAAGCCCCAAAGACATGAAAGAAGCAAAGAAGTCCATTAAAGAGAAAGGTATTAAAACTAAAGACGTGAAGAATCTACCCCCTATTGAGAAGTTGTGTGAGCCTACCTTTCACCCTCCTATGGTAGAGGTACACTCTCTTTTAGATTTCAATGCAAGAGACATTCCTCATGGTAAGCCTCCTGATCAATGTTTAGATGAGCTTGATAATTTTATTATGAAGAAGAATCACTTTAATGAGAGGATACAAAGTCAGTTGCATGATAATTCCCTTGCTATCAAAAGTTTGCTTGATGTTCTAGGTAGAACAGTTAATGATGTTAAATGTCTTGTGAAGCATTTTCATATGGTTCAAACTCAGCTTGATCAAATTTCTAATGTGAAAAAAGATTTCCTTGCTAATAATGCCAAACAGGATATACAGGCCTTCGGGATTAAAACCCGAGGGGGAACTAGCACTCAAGATCCTCTCTATCCGGAGGGGCATCCTAAGAGGATCGAGCAAGATTCTTAAATCCAGGAAGAAGAAATTGTTAGCTCTCCGAAGAAGAAAAAACACAAAGAAGCTAACAATTCAAATGATCCAAATAGTATATCTACCTCCGATGCTGAGACTGAAGACGGTGCTGAGCCTGAAAAGGATAGTGAAAAGAATGATCCTCCCGAGGCTTGAGAAGAGGAAGCACCCGACAAACGCAAGAAATACACTAGAGAAGACTTCATAGCAAGAAGACATGGGAAGGAACGAGAACCATGGGTACAGAAACCTATGCCCTTTCCAGGTAAATCTCTCAAAACCAAAGAAGAAGAGCATTATAATAAGTTTTGTGAGTGGATGAAACCTCTTTCTCTTCAAATTCATTTGACTGATGCTATTAAGTTACCTCCTTATTCGAGATATATGAAAGATATTGTTACTAATAAAAGAAAAGTTCATAATGAAGCAATATCTACTATGCTTGCTAACTACTCTTTTAGTGGCAAGATTCCTGAGAAGCTTGGTGATCTAGGTATACCCACCATTCCTTGTTCCATAGAGAATAATTATGTTAGGACAGCTTTATGTGATCTTGGAGCGGGAGTGAGCATTATGCCCTTTTCTCTTTACAAGAGATTATGTTTAGAAAAAATAATCCCTACAGATATCTCTCTTCAGATGGCTGACAAGTCAACGGCTGTTCCCATAGGTATTTGTGAGAATGTTCTCGTTGAAGTTGCTAATTGTTTAATCCTCACTGATTTTGTTGTGCTTGACACGCCCGAGGATGGGAGTATGTCTATTATTCTTGGTAGACCTTTTCTTAACACCGCAGGTGCTATTATTTATTGCAATAAAGGAAAGGTTACTTTCAATGTGAATGACAAAGAACACACGGTGTATTTTCCGAAGAATATTGACAAGAGGCATGGCCTCAACTCTATAGATAATATCGATACCGTGAAGATTGGAGAATGGGATTGTCCTTTACATGTGCACCACAAATACAAAACCATCATGGTGGGAAAAATGTCCACTAAAGTAAAGGTGCAATGATCACTTCATAAGGGGTGAGACTTTTTTCTCTATATATCGCCGGTTT
Organism: Bromus sterilis; assembly: GCA_950022295.1. Taxonomy (NCBI): domain Eukaryota; kingdom Viridiplantae; phylum Streptophyta; class Magnoliopsida; order Poales; family Poaceae; genus Bromus; species Bromus sterilis. The sequence continues at coordinate 313,671,112 of OX465597.1, read as the reverse complement.
GTTGGTAAGACTTGATCAACCTTGCTAGTAAGCATGTTTTATATAGGTAAAAAGTGTAGCTTGTTATGTTTTCATTTGCCTTAGCTTTTATTCTCCTTGCTGTACCAAGTTTATATGTTTTTGAAACTTCACAACTCTAATCATTGCTTCAAGTTTTCAGAAAGTTTCCCGGCTTTTTGGACTTCGAAAAAATTTCAACAGTGAAGTTGTTAGAAAAATTCCAGAAAAAATATTTTAAAAAATTTCATGCCGGGGGTGACCCAGGGGCACCTGGGGCTGACAAGGGGGGGCCACCAGTGGCCTAGGCGACCAGCTGGCGCGGCCTGGCCCCTGGCCGCGCCCACAGGGCGCCTGGGGCCCACACCGCAGCCAGCCAGGTAAGTCTTCTTCCTCCTCCTTCCTCTCTCTCCAAAAACACGAGTTCTTCACTTTGTTCTTGCGTTCTTGCTGCTCTCCGTCCAGAATTTCGATCTCTCTCTACGACCCATCATTTGAGCTGAGATTTTGGGCAAATACTCCCTGGTATGTAACTCCTTCACCCCTCCAATTAGATTTTTGATTGGTGGATTCATTTGTGAGTATTTAGTAGCTCTTGGTGCTGTTCTTATGAGCTTGCATGTGTATAAATTTATTTTCCAAGTTTTGATGCAAGTTTATGCCTTAGGTAAGTGAGTAGAGTAGTTTGCCTCAACTCACTTTGTTTAAATCCTTGTTTTTGTGAATTGTAATTTTTTTCTTCAGAAATGAGTTTCTTTGGAAAAGCAAAGGGGTGGCTTGGGAAGAAGAAGCCCGAGCGCTCCGATCGAGTCACTAGAGCTGCAGCTTCGCCCTCAGCAGTTAGGGTGAGCTACAATGAAGATCATGTGCCCCTGGAGCTGTTGGAAGAAACAAATCCAGCATGCGCAATGATGTATCCGTGCGATGATTTTCTTACAGCTGCAGGAATTAAGGAGGAATTTTATGGCCTTTGTGCCAATGCAAGTTTGACACGGCTAGCTCTATGCTGTGTGGTGCAATACAAAAAGCTTACGTCTTGTTTTGTTAACAGTTTTTGTTATAACCATGATGCTGGAACCGTCGAGTTAAAACTTTATAATGATCTCATAACCATGTCTTTGGCACAGTTTTGTGATATAATAGGTGTGCCGAACGTTGGTCAGACAGCTAAGATGACCATGCAGCCTTCCGGGTTGAGGACCCTCTTCAACTCCCTTTGCTGCCAAGAGGAGACCGACATTCGGCGCACGAAGATTTCCAGCATCTTGTTTTCCACACCTCAGGTATTTTGCGTATTTTATTGCTAGAGGGGTGTTAGCTCGTGACAACACGAACAACGGTTCTTCACCAGACTTCGCCATTTATGCGAACGCCCTCTCTGGTAAGAATGAGTATAATGTGGGTGCCTTAATTGCTCGGCGTCTTGTTACGAACAGTAACAAGGGTTATTTAAATGGTGGGGTTTACGCCACACTTATCCTTGAGTCTCTTGAGCGCACCCCGCATCCTGATGATGTTCCCTTTTCATACGTAAGTCTCGATCTTGCAGCTATGAAGAGGCATAAGTTTGTTACCATGATTTCTCAGTTTGGTAACCTTGATTATATTTTGAGGTTTGAAAGGACTGTTACTCATGAGATCCGTCTACCTGCACCACTTTTGTTTAATAACACTCGCAGGAACGGATGGTCCTTCAACGAAATTCAGCTCGATGAGTTCTTGGCTAATTATCCGTCGCATAACCCCATGGAGGGGGTTGTGCCCGATGAGGAGGAGCATGGTGAGTTCCCACCTTTCCAGGGAGAGAGCTTCACCGAGCATGGCGAGGGATCATCTTCCGCTTGGAGCGCAGGACCTTCCTCATGGGAGGATCCGAGGACTTCGGTGTACGCACCGGAGGGCTCATACGACTCCTGGACTTACCCTTACCCTGGAGCAGGAGGCTCCTGGGGGCAGTAGCTGCTACCAAGTTAGGCCAAAAGCCTAAGCTTGGGGGAGTACGTTCCCTCCTCACCTTTCCATAGTATTATCCATTTTTATTTTGTTCGGCTTGATCTTTTTGAAGTTTTTGCCCGTCCTTCTTTGTTCTTTTATTTTGCAAAAACAACAAAAAGATTTCTCTTTTCTTTTTCTTTCGTTTAATCTTTGAAAAAAATCTAAAAATATTTTCTTTTCTCTCTTTAGTTTGCTTTGTTGCAGAGTTCAGCTCGAGTCCGCGATGGAATTTGCACTTGATTATATTTTCATACGTTCAATCGTGCAAGTGACAAGGCGGTAATGACGAAGATCGACGAAAGGGATGCAACAAGGAAAACTTGTATGAACTCTTTTTGTTTCTACTTTTGTACATATGCTTGTACTTATGAATTAGAGACCAGCTTGTAGCGACATAGTACTATGTTTACAATGCTTTCCCAGTGTTCATGTTTTCCTTGTGGCTAATCCCAAATAGCTAGAGTGCATAATGTGTTGTTGAAGTGATTTACATGCATTGCATTGTTCATAGTTTGGCATACTGGAGTGGTATTTCCCATTGGAGAATTCTTGGATTGACTTGGCACATGCTTACACATGTTTATGACTGAAAAGTCTACTATGCCTTGATGATCTTTGAATTTCAGCATAGTCATATCATTTTCATGCCTGATTCAATGTTACTTTGTCGCTCTGCATGATTGTGACTGTTATTGCTCTCTAGTTGGTCGCTTCCCAGTCTTTTGCTAGCCTTCGTTCGCACTAAGCGGATTTCTTCTTGTGCATCCAAAATCCTTGAAACCAATTTTTCCATATGAGTCCACCATACCTTCCTATGTGGTATTTACCGGCCATCCTAACGAAGACTTTCTTGTACCATCTCGAAATTATTCAAAAGCATTCCTGTTTTGTGCCTCTGTTTTAGCTCATGAGGAAGTAGTAGGTAATTCATGACCGTCTTATGTTAGACATGTTTTATTCCGGGATTGCATGTCTAGTCTGCAAACCCCAATACGAGGAGGGACTGGCATGAGTGTGCCCAGCTCACAAAAGATAATCACAACCAACAAAACCTCCTTCACGCTTTGTCCATGAGAAATCAGAAAACTTTGGCAGTGATAAACAAAGGAGATTAAGGGGATGTGACCGTCTCCATCTTGGGAGCCGTTCCTCGAAACATGTATAGCGTAAAAGGCGATTGAGTTGTCTACTAGCATTCATTGACAAAGCATGCACCTCTCAAAAACACTTTTATCTCTGTTTTCAAAACTAAGAGCTCTGGTACAAGTTAGTCTTTGCTTCCACCCACGGGTTTTCAACCTTTCCATCAAACTCCACGGCTCGAGAGTCTCCACCTTATTTCTTTAATGCACCAACTAGGAGAGCATAATTGTCATTCTGAGTGTAATGTGCATTGTCCCAAAGTATTACATTGTCTTTGGCATGATTGTGGTATTATTTACTCTGAAGTTCTTTTTTCTAGTCTCCTTTAAAACTCCGGAGGAGTTTCTGCATTTATGTTTTGCTTCACTCATGGATGCTAGCAAAATACCACTCTAGTATGTTCAAATTTTGTGCATTATAATCCTGTCTTGATTTTCAGTAACATATTATTTGCTTTTAGTTGTTTGAGATTGATACTTGAAATAAGGATTGCTTCGTGCATTGTCCTCATAGCATTGTTCTAATACTTGCTACGTTCTTTTCGTAGTACATGCTTATATACATTTATTGAAGCAAAAGAGTTTGTCAAAGTTTTCTTTGTCGCGTTCAGTTCGTTGTACTGAATTGCTTGAGGACAAGAAATATGCTAAGCTTGGGGGGGTTGATACGTCTCAAACGTATCTACTTTTACAACCACTTTTGCTATTGTTTTGCCCTCATTCTTGCATGATTTGGACGAAACTAACCCGGACTAACGCTGTTTTCAGCAGAGCTGTCTGTATGGTTTTATTGTGCGCGGGTAAATGGATTTTTGGACGTCCCAGAAAATTCCCAAAAAAATACCAGAAAATCCACGCACCCGAAGGATCCAGATGCCAGAAGTGGGACCAGAGGGGAGTCCTGGGGGCCCCAGGCGCGCCAGGGGTGGGGCCGCGTCCTCTGGCCGCCTGGGGCCCTCCCCCTCCTCTGGTGCCCTATCGAAGCTCCTATTTATTCTCGTGACGCGAAAACCCCAGAACAGAAGTCGTTTTCCCAATTCTCATCGCGGAGCCGCCGCCACGCTCTGTTCTTCTCCGGGAGGGGAGATCATCGCCATCGTCATCACCGTCACCACTCCATCCTCCCTCCATGACTTCTCCATCCATGTGTGAGTAATTCCCTGTTGTAGGCAAAGGGGATGGTATGGATTGGATGAGTTATATCATGTAATAGTTTATCAGATTGTTGGGGGCATGTTGCCTTTCATCTAGATTGGTGTTTATCATCTTTTCTTCGACTTGTTGCTCTTAATGCTTGTCACTTTGGGCCCGAGTGCCATGATTTCAGATCTGAACCCTTTATGTTTTCATGAATATATTTGTGTTGTTGATCCTATGTATGAGTTGTTTGCACCTGTTATGGTCCGGAACCGGCGATCCCAAAGGTGACAGCTTGGGACACCAAAGGGGATGGACTATAATTTGGGGATTCCATGTATCCATTGATTGTTAATGCTTTGTTTCGGTGCTCTTTGACAGGAGCACCTTAATCTCCATAAGTTCCTTTTGGCCCCGTTCGTAGCGGGATGGTAGGACAAAAGATGTTTTGCAAGTTCTTATTGCAAGCACGTACAACTACATGTGGGATACATGCCTGATGTTTGATTTATGCCTAGATGATCTTTGCTTTTCTGTGTGCCTTGCCCCAATTGATTACATGATGTGTCTTATCCATGCAACACCCAACCATCCATCTCCCTAGCCTACAGTGTTTTAATTCTGTTGGTTACTAGTTGTTTACTTTTGCTGTTACTATTACCGTTGCTATCGTCACTACCACTATTATCGCAGTTACTATTAATATCTTGTTGCAAGTAAGTGTATCTCAGGTGCGGTGGAATTGACAACTCCACTGTTAAAGCTTGTGGATATTCTTTGGATCCCCTTGAGTCAAATCAATAAATTGGGTTATCTTACCCGCGAAGACTATCTCGATCCCCTGCAGTTGTGGGTTATCAATCATCAACGACGGTTGAATCCGAAGATGATGGATGTTGTAAGGACTGAGATTCTCAAACTTCGAGCCGCAGGTATTATCTACCCTATAGCTGATAGTAAGTGGGTAATCCCGGTTCATTGTGTTCCAAAGAAAGGAGGAACAACTGTGGTTCCTAATGATAAGAATGAACTAATACCTCAGAGAATTATTATTGGATATAGAATGTGTATTGATTACAGGAAGCTGAACAAGGAAACCAGGAAGGACCACTACCCGTTGCCGTTCATCGACCAAATGCTTGAAAGGTTATCTAAAAATACTCACTTTTGTTATCTTGATGGTTATTCTGGATTCTCTCAAATTCATGTTAACACTGCCAATCAAGAGAACACTACTTTTACTTGTCCCTTTGGTACTTATGCTTACAGACGTATGCCTTTTGGTTTATGTAATGCCCCTGCTACTTTTCCAAGGTGTATGTCTGCTATCTTTCATGGTTTTTGCGAAGAAATTGTGGAGGTATTCATGGAAGATTTCTCTGTCTATGGAACCTCTTTTGACCATTGTCTCCACAACCTTAATAAAGTTTTGGAGAGATGCGAGGAGACAAATTTGGTGCTTAACTGGGAGAAGTGCCACTTTATGGTCAACGAGGGAATTGTTCTTGTCCACAAGATTTCCGAGAGGGGAATTGAGGTGGACAGGGACAAGATCGAAGCAATTGAAAGGATGTCATATCCAAGGGACATCAAAGGTATTCGTAGTTTTCTCGGTCATGCTGGTTTCTATAGAAGATTTATTAAAGACTTTTCTAAGACTTCAAGACCCCTCACTAATCTTCTCCAGAAGGATGTTCCTTTTGTTTTTGATGAAGATTGTAAGGAAGCCTTCGAAGTTCTTAAGAAAGCTTTAATAACTGCTCTTATAGTACAACCACCTGATTGGAATTTACCTTTTGAGATTATGTGATATGCTAGTGATTTTGCTGGTGGAGCTGTTTTAGGGCAAAGGGTTGATAAGAAGTTGAATGTTATATATTATGCTAGCAAAACCCTTGATAGTGCTCAAAAGAATTATGCTACTACTGAGAAGGAATTCTTAGCAGTAGTGTTTGCTTGTGATAAGTTTAGGCAGTATATTGTTGATTCTAAGATTATTGTTCATACTGACCATGCTGCCATTAAGTATGTTATGGAGAAGAAGGATGCCAAACCCAGACTCATTCGATGGGTACTACTTCTTCAAGAATTTGATTTGCAGATTGTCTATAGGAAAGGAGCAAACAATCCGGTGGCGAATAATCTTTCAAGGATGGAAGATATACCGCATGATCCCATTCCAGTCAACGATAGTTTTCCAGAAGAACAGCTAGTTGTTGTAAAAGTACAATCTCTCTCCGATCTGGTTTGCAGATTATGCTAACTTTATCGTTGCAAAGTTTTTGCCTCCAGGTTTAACATTTCAGCAAAGGAAGAAGTTCTTCCACGATTTGAGGCATTACTTTTGGGATGACCCACATCTTTTCAAAGAAGGTCCAAATGGGATTGTGAGAAGATGCGTACCAGAACATGAGCAGAAGGACATTCTCAAACAATTTCACGATAGTCCATATGGAGGACATCATGCCGGTGAGAGGACCGCACATAAGGTTCTTCAATCATGTTTTTATTGACCTACTCTCTTTAAGGATGCTAGAAATTATGTTTTATCCTGTGATAAGTGTTAGAGAGTTGGTAATATTAGTAGAAGGAATGAGATGCCTATGAATTACTCTCTAGTGATTGAGCCTTTTGATTGCTGGGGTTTTGATTTTATGGGTCCTTTTCCTTCCTCACACAAGTACACTCACATTTTAGTTGCTGTTGATTATGTAACCAAGTGGGTAGAGGCAATCCCCACTGAAAGTGCTGATCACAAGACATCCTTGAAAATGCTCAAGGATGTAATTTTTCCTAGGTTTGGAGTACCCAGGTACCTCATGACTGATGGGGGTTCACACTTTACGGGTGGAGCTTTTAGAAAAGCTTTAGCTAAGTACGATATCAATCATAGAATTGCTTCACCGTACCACCCTCAAACTAGTGGAAAGTTGAGCTCACCAATAGAGAGATCAAGTTGATCTTACAGAAGACAGTCAAAAGAAATAGTAAAGATTGGTCAAATAAGTTAGGAGATGGTTTGTGGGTGTATAGAACTGCTTACAAAAACCCCATGGGCATGTCTCCCTATAAAATGGTCCATGGCAAGGCTTGCCATTTGCCATTAGAATTAGAACACAAAGCTTTCTGGTCTATTAGAGAGCTTAATGCTGAACCGAAATTAGCTGGTGAAAAGCGTCTCATGAAATTGACTTCTCTAGACGAGTGGAGAAGTGAAGCTTACGAGAGTGCTAAAATGTTCAAGGAAAAGGTAAAGAAGTGGCACGATAGGAGGATTCTGAAACGTGAATTTAATGTTGGTGATAAAGTTTTGTTGTTTTGATCCCGTTTCAGGTTTTCTCCAGGTAAACTACTTTCCAGGTGGGAAGGGCCATTTCATATTGAGGAAGTTTACCGCTCAGGTGCAATCAAGATTAACAATTTCGAAGGCACCAAACCTCAAGTGGTGAATGGGAAAGGACTTAAGCATTACATTGCAGGAGAACCTGTCAATGTTGATGTGGATTTGGTATACACAACAACTCATGAAGAACTTGTTGCAGCCCTGTTTCAGACACCAGCAGAAGCAGAATAAGGAAAGGCATGTATTACGGTAAGGAAACATCGCGAACCGCCATAAAAGTTCCATATTACGAGTTTTTACAAAATATAGAAAATTTGAGGCCGAAGTGGAGCTGGAGACCAGCTCCAGGGGGCCCAGGCGCCCCCCCTGGCGCGGCCTACCCCCTGGCCGCGCCGGGAGGCCGGCTGGGCACCCAGGAGTCCGTCTCTGATTCCACTTTGACTCGTTACCTTCCTTTCTATGCAGAAATTTTTGCTATATATTTTCCCGGATTGTTTCGGCAACGTATCTCGCGATTTCGTGTGTTTTCTTGTCGATCTGTTCCTGCCAGAAAACTTTCAGCTAGAACTAGGTGCCATGGCTTTCCCACGTTCCCCGAAGGACAAGTTCGTCGTCAACGTCATCAACCCTCACCTCGCTGAGGTGAAGAAGCACCCCCAGATCCTTCGTGTGGAGGATGGTGACCTCCACAAGGAGGATCTGAAGGGACCAGTCAAGGAGGGGAGCACTGAGGAGCGGCTGAAGGAGGTGGAACATTAGGTCTTCAAGATCAAGAAGATGGTGGAGCGTGGTGTTGAAGCTAACATCGACATCATGAACGAAATAGAGGTTTCCCACAAGAAGGAGATGAAGGAGATGTGGTCAAGTTTGGCCGCACTAGAAGAAAAGGTTTATGAGCTTCAAGCACAGATCTATGATCTGCAGAACCAAAAATGTGAGTATGAACTAAAGTTTCTGCGCATGGGTTTGGGTGCTGAGTGCAGGATCCTGGAGACGGGAATGTCCCCTGAGACTGGAGAACAGCTGCCATGGAAGCGCTTCGCGAAGGAGTACGTGACCAACAAGAACAAGGATGAGCAGTAAAATCTCCTCGGGTAATGGCATCCCCTTAGCTTGTTCCAAGCTTGGGGGAGTGCCCGGTATCTTTATCTTTATGTTTGTCTTTTAGAGTCAAGTAGAGTCGTATCATGTCTAGGGAAGTTATCTTATAAAATAGGTGTTTTCTTTGAGGTCTATCACTCCTTTTTGGATAGTTATGTATCCGTGAGTGTGGATCATCTTTGATGGAATATTAATGAGAAGTCTATTGATCCCTTCGCTGCACTCGGTATGCTCTTCACGCAATCGACCTTATGATGATTCTTATGGAGAGTATTGACCTTATATCAGGTATGGCTTTGAAAATTTTATTTAATCTTGGCAAACATAGCTTTGGTCATAACAACAAGCATGATTTTCTCAAAGTAGCGACATAGCCAAACCCTTCATGTTATTATGCTTGTAGTGTTATGTTGACAAGGAAGACAACTTGATGTGCTATGCTTATTTTAATGTTTATGATTTATATTGCTTTCCATCCAAATCATCATCAATTGTCTGTTCTCTCAGAGCCTTTTCTAGCCAAACCTCTGTACTAAGCGGAATTATGCTTGTGCATCCATACCCTGAAACCAGTATCTCCCTTATGAGTCCACCATACCTTCCTATTCGTGGTATTCCACTACCACTCCTAAAGTATAGAATTTTTGTGTTATCCTTAAATATTCAAAATCTTCTATTTTGTGCCCCTGTTTTAGCTCATGAGGAAGTAGTAGTTAATTCATGATCTTCTTAAGTTGGAAAAGTTTTATCCCGGGATTGCATGTCTAATCTACAAACCCCTAATACGAGGAGGAATTGGCATGAGTGCGCCCAGCTCACAAAAGATAATACAACAAACAAACCCTCCTTCACGCTTTGTTCATGAGAAATCAGAAAACTTTGGCAGTGATGAACAAAGGAGATTGCGGGGATGTGATCGTCCCCATGTGGGAGCCGTTCCTTGAAACTTGTCCATTCTGAGAAGTAATTGAGTTTTCTATTAGCATTCGTTGACAATTCATTCACCTCTCAAAACTTGTTTTCATTCTGTTTGATTTAAGGATAGCACTTGAGTTTCCCCTGCTTGCCTTTAACAAGGCCTTTCTTTTAGTTTTATGTTGAGTGAGTTTCCAACTTCTTCCTTTCCCAAAGAGAACAGACACTTAATGTTGATGAAGATTCATTCATATAAAGCTGCATTAAGTTTTGCCATGCCATATCATTGATTGACATTATCTTTTGATAAGTAAGTTGTTTGCAAAAGCTTTTGCCAAGCAAACATCTTCCTTTGTGTTAACATTCTCACTTCATGCCTAACAGCATGTTCTTTCAAAAGCTTCAATTGGTCTCATCAAAATATAAAGAGAAAGAGCAAAGGTAAAAGCTATTAGTTGTTATTTGACCAAAGGACTTGTTTGCCATGATTTGATGTGTTTCCTTAGCCCTACTCTTGGTTATAATTGTTATCACTCTTTCATGAGGGCCTTATGAGTTGAAGACTGTTGTTGAGAATGTTTGAGTTTGGTGACGAAATCATGATGCTTCTTGTCTGTATTCTATTTATCGACACTTCACTCTCTAAAGTTGTGGACAGGTTTACCGAGCTCAATTTTCGCTTGGGGACAAGTGAGGTCTAAGCTTGGGGGAGTTGATACGTCCAAAATGCATCACTATTTTATATCGTAATTCATCCTTATTCATTGATATATTTCATATTACGATGACGTTCTTATTTTGTTTTGGATTTTATTACACAGTTTACAACTTTCCGTTGCCGAAACAGCAGACGCAGGATTCAGCGGTAAAAAGTGGGCACTGAGTTGCTGAAGAAGAATACCTCCAAATTACCTGAAAATCGACGGAGGGTATTTTCCGAAAGACTAACGAAGACACACCGAAGAGGGGCCAGAGGGGGGCCACAAGGGCCCCAGGCGGCCACCTGGCGCGGCCCCACCCATGGCCGCGCCAGGAGGGCGCCTGGAGCCCTGGGGCCACTCCCGTCTCCCCCCTCTGGCCTATATACTCCTTGTTACCCGAAAACCCTAAAAAAGAAGAGCTTTTACGGAGTTCCGCCTCCGCTCCGTGGCGGAAACCTACAGAGAGGAAAAGGGCTCTCCATCGGGCAGATTCCGCCGAGGAGATCACCTCCCGGAAGGGGATATCATCGCCATCGTCATCACCATCATCACGGGCATTATCGAGATCATCATCAACATCATCCCCAACATCAGCAACATCTCCACCACCATCCAATCTCACCTCACAAGTTATCTTGTGTTGTAATCTGTACTATCTATCCTCTCTACTCTACCGGTGTTGATTACTACTTTGTGGTGAACGCTATTGAGTTTTGTTGGAGCAATATTGTTATGTCCAGATTGTTTATCATATATTTATCATGTCTGATCATGATCTCTTTTATGTCTTGTGAGTAGTTACTTTAGTTCTTGAGGACATGGGAGATGTCTAGTTGTTAGTAGTCATATGATGTTGAAGTAATATGTGTTGTTTGATATTTAAGTTGTGTTGTTATTTTCCTAGTGGTGTTGTGTGAGTCGAACACTCAACACTTCGCCTTATTAAGGATCTAGGGGAATACATTGTGTATAAAGAATGCTTACGGTGGGTTGCCGGAGTGACAGAAACCTGAACCCCAGTTTGCACACTTTTGCACAAGGGAATAATGGATCCTTGATCTTATTGATGTGGTTAGGCTTTGCCTTAATTTCTATCTTGTATTTGTGGATGCTCTTGCAAGATGTTTAATCATAAGAGCGTAGTTATCTTAGTCTAGAAGGTGTGCTAGCATAGATCCACCCACTCAACACTTATCAGCACAACACTTGTTAGCAATACGGAGTATGGCGAAAGCACGTGACTACCTCTCCATGTGTCCTCAAGAACGCTTTAGCCTTTATAAGTTCAGTTGCCAGTCTTATCCTTTGCTCAAAAGGATTGGGACACTTGCTGCTCCTCAGCGCTATTTACTTTGCTTGCTTTTATCTTATTGTTGCTTATATCGAAAACCCATAAAAAGTTATCTTTCAGTGCTTGCAGTTATTCCTTGTCCAAAATCACCTATCAATACCTTTCGCTCCTCGTTGGGTTCGACACTCTTACTTATTGAAAACGCTTCAATAGATCCCTTACGGTTGTGGGTCATCAGTTCCCTAGGGTGTCTTCATTGATCCGTACCTATTTCAGTTATAATATTTTGTAATCCGCGTTCACTCACCAGAGTGATCACGACCCGCTATTCTAAACCTAGCTAACAATGCGTAGGGTTAACTTCTGAATATAATATAATTATAAGGAAGCATAGGATAAACGAAGGTGCGTCAAGGGGGGCGACAATGACATGCTATGCAATTGAATAGGTAAGAAACGTAGCAGAAGCTGTAACAATGCCTAGTGCAAGAAAATTATGGAAAGATAGGCGATATCCGGGGAAGGAAAATGGCGCTGCTGGCCTAGAAGCTAGGCAGTAGGGGTACGGTCGTGGACGATGTAGTCGTACTCGGCAACGGTGTCGTCGGCGACAGTGTCGAGGTCTACCGGAGAATAAAAGGGGGAGAGAAACAATAAATACACAACAATAATAGCAATACAAATTCGAGACATGGAAAACGTTAAGCTAGGGGGTGAACTAACGCGGTGTTACACGTTGCATACGAAACAGGAATTCAACCGGCAATTTTACCGGCTACGGGTGATTACCGGACAGACGATCGGAGGTGGAATCCCTCGGTGCGGTATGTTAGAGGGGTGTGGTGAGCGTATGGGTAGCGTATCCGTATTCATTATATTTTTTTGATCAATTTTCATGTATAAAGTTTTTCCATCTGAGCTACGGATTAAAAGATATTGATTTTCAAAGTTTAAATCAATTTTAAATACTTTTTCTGAGTTTTCTTTATTATTAAAATGCAACATTATCCACAACAATACTGGTTGACTGGTCAAACCTGACCAGTGGGTCCCACTGGTCAGCCTCACACTATTAACAATTCATTAAGTTAAATTTAAATAACCACTGGGCCCACGTGTTATACTCTCTATTGTAATAAAACAATTTATAAAAATCTCTTTGCCAGTGGGGACTAGGTGTCATTGACACAGGGTTTAACTAATCAACTTAATTAATTTAATGGGGCTCGGGCCCATCTGTAAGTGTCTGTCTATTTAACAGAGGGGGTATTTAACCTAACATTTTTTATTAAGCTTAACCAATTGGCCTAGGTCCCACTTGTCATCCACTGGGGGAGGGGTTTCTGTTTAAGTTAATACAGGGGGGTTAGTGGCTTAATTAATTCGGCGTCCACGCCGACGACAAGCACGGAGCTCGTCGAAAACGCGCCACAAGGGGCCAAAACTAGCGCGGCTAGGTTCGTTCCTTTGGCAGCGGGCGTCTGCGTGCCTCCAGTAGTGCAGCAAGCCGGAGCCGGGGTGGCCAGAGTGATGACCACGGCGACGTGCATCGGCTGCCGAAGTTGGGCCTCACAGAAATACCGCTACGGGGCACGGGATTGGCGTCGAAGAGCATTAGGGTGAAGTCCACGCACTCTCGTTCACGCCGGGGCAACCCATCGTCGCCAGGGAGCTCCAGGGCGAGGGTGGCGTTTCACTGTGGAGGCGGCTGGAGCAAACACATGTGGGAACGGCGACCAGAGCGGCAACATGGAGGACGAAAGGGGGGTTGGCGGAGGAGCTCACAGGGAAGCTTGGCGGCGGCTTGGGGAGCGCGGGATGGCCGGGGACGCGCGAATCCAGCGACGGAAAGGCGGCGGCCGACGACGACGGAGAAGAGGGGGCGACGTCCTCAGGCCGTCCCGGAGCAATTTCTCGCGCGAGGTGACGAAGGCGACGTCGAGGAGGCTCGATGACAAGGTGGCGCGGTCCGGCAAGGCCTCTGGCCGCGTCGTCGGTGACGACGTGCCCGCGGCGGTCGCGCATCGAGCTCGGCCCGATAGGGAGGCATGAGGGGGATGGGGAAAACAGCGACGCGAGGGGGGAGATGACCTAGCTCGATCTAGGGTTTCTAGGGGGTGCGGGGTGGCCTTTTACCTCGCCGGCGACGGCGAGATATCTGCCACGGCGACGAGGTCGCGGCCTGGCCGGAGGATGCGCGCCACGCACCACCCGTGAACATGAGGAAGGAGGAGGGCGTCGGGGTGGGCTGGGCCGGCTAGGGCGGGGGGTGGAAGTTGCCATGGGCAGTTTTTAGTTTTTTTTCCTTTTCTTTTTTTTCTATTTTCTTTTCTGTTTTTATTTTATTTAGTTAGCTTTTGGATTTTTGTAAAATGTGTTACCTATTCCATAATTAGTATTGCACTACCTATCAATGCTACAAAAAGTTGGGCGTTAACAAAAATCATTTAATATATCTTTTGAATATGCAACTTGTAAAAAGGGTTGTTTAGGCATTGGTTTGAAATTTTTTATAATAAATCATTTGAATAAATACCCAATATTGATTTAACAACGTCCACTAATTTTTAGGTATTTAACAAAACTGGTTGCGCAATTTTTGGACAAAGTTTTATTTGTCCCATTGTTTTGGAATTTTTATTTAGACTGAACTTGAAGAGAGACATGATCAAACATTGCAATCACCATGACTTAGCGTTAATCAAAAGTGATTACTGTTACATGACACCCAGGGTGTTATAACCTCTTCATGTCAGACGTGTTCCTGCTACACTGGCAGAGGCATACATTTGCATACATCATGATAGCTACGTCTTCTTTATGTTTGAGTACCTTGTAAAGTGTGAAGATCTACTATACCTTCTTGTAAAATAGAGTGTTGCCCTTAAGTGAGGAAAAGATCGCAAAGTGGACAAACAAATGAGAGTTCCATAGAAAGAGCAATTGAGGCCACCAAAAATACAAAAAAAAATAAAAAATAAAAGAGAAAAAGAAATAAAAAGAGAGAAAGGTATTGTTGTGAGTAATGTTTGAACTTTTGGTGTCAATAGCTCTAGCCTATTAGTGATAGATGTCGTATTTTGGGCAATCTGTGCTTATTTTCAAAACCTACAAAAGTAGTTGAGAACTCTACCTACTAGATGGATCACTAATCTTTGGAGGGATCGGATATTAGAGTACACTCACGTACCATGAGTCGAGGATGCGCAAGGATAACCAATCCCCCATACACTCCTCCTCGGGGTACTTGTCTCTTTGTGAACCTCCTTATTAGATTGAGAGTTACCGATAATAAGTGCATGAGGTCTTCAGATTAATGTAAGTATTGAAAGTTGACACTTCCACCTCCTCATATTTGCTAGCCTCTTCGGTACCGTGCATTGCTTTCTTCTCACTCCGAGAGTTGGCGTCCACCTCGCCGGTGCATCCAAACCCTTGGCATGATACGCTCTGTCATCATAGACCTCCTTATATCTTTCCTCAAAGCAGCCACCATACCTACCTATCAAGGAGTTTCCATAGCCTTTCCGAGATATATTGCCATGCAACATCCACCTTCTCATGACTTGATTTCATTTCATACATGTTCCTGCTACACTGGCAGAGGCATACATTTGCATACATCATGATAGCTTGATAAAAATCAGCGCAGAGGAACCTTCCGGAATCACCTGGGTGGGGCCACCACCAGGGGCCCAGGCGCCCTAGTGGCGCGCCCTAGGGCCTGACCGCGCCAGGGGGGGGGAGCCTAGACCCCTGGTGCCCCCCTGGCTGCCCCCCTTCTCCTATATATTCTCCGTGGCGGGATTCTTCTGAAGACAGAACCCTTTTTCCCGATCTCTCCTCTATTCCGCCACCACCGCGCTTCCAAGATCGGGAGCGCCAGCAGACCTCTTCCCGGCACCCTGCCGGAGGGAGGATTGACCTTCGGGAGCTTCCCCTCCACCATGGACGCTTCCCGGATGATCCGTGAGTAGTCTACCTTGGACCATGGGTCCGTGATCAATAGCTATGTGACGTTCTCCTCCCCTCTTTGTTCTTCATGGATTAGACCTTGTGAGCTGCCCCATATGATCATGGCACATATGTAATTCTTTCTGTTGTTGCTATGCTGAGTTTGCTGGGATCTGATGGATTATGAGACTATCTTCAGTTTTTGATAGAGTAATATATTTGGTTCTTATCTTTTATATTTTTTTCCTAAGTAATTCTTGCATGTTCTCCGTTGTTGTTTATTTCTTTGGCCAAGTAGTAGGTAGTGACTCCAAGAGGGAACGTTATGCTCGATTGTGGGTTCATGCCCCCTGATGACACGCTTGAGTGACAGAAACATGAGTCTAGGGGTTACTACCTACCACTTGTGTCATCAGGAGGCATGTACCCACAATCGAGCATAACGTTCCCTCTTGGAGTTACTACCTACCACTTGGCCAAAGCAATAAACAGCAACGGAGAACATGCAAGAATTACTTCGGAACAAAAATACAAAAAGATAAGAACCAATTATATTACTCTATCACAATCTGAACATAATCTCATAATCCATCAAATCCCATCAAACTCAGCATAGCAAAAGAAGAAATATTACATATGTGCCTCGATCATGCAGGGAAGCTCACGAGGTCTAAACCATGAAGAACAAAAAGGGGAGGAGAACATCACATAGCTACTGATCACGGACCCATGGTCCAATGGAAAATACTCACGGCACATCCGGGAAGCGTCCATGGTGGAGGAGAAGCTCCCGGAGGTCGATCCTCCCTCCGGCAGGTGATGGTACGATTTCTCGCCCCCTCGTTGGTTACCCAAAGTGGAAGGTTGAGATGTAGATAGCGGCAATTTCCCTTGGCGAAGATACCAAGGTCGAGATCGAACCAGTAGGACTACAACGATGACAAGTAGGTGGCAAAATGAACAATAGCGCCGTTCACAACCGAGGTTGCTTAATTTCCCTTGACCTGCACACACAACAGATAACTTCGCTCCCAACGAGTTCATAGAGGTTGTCAATCTCTCCGGCCTTGTTGTTTACAAAGGATCAAACGCATGGGATAATAATGATAGTGATAGCAATAGAAAAGTAAATAAAGCATTAAATAAATAGCGGGTGTAAACAGTATTGGAAATATGGACCGGGGTCCTATGATGTTCACTAGTGATGTCTCTCTCCCAAAAGACGATAAAAGAGCCATGCGAGGTAAACAAATTATAGCTGGGCAATTGACAGGATTATGTGCGCAAACCAATGCTAACTATGCTATAAATAAAGGAAGAGACTCAAAAGCATGGGTGGTACGCCAAGACAAGTAGACTGGAATCCATCTGCATCTACCTACTAATCATCCACCTTGAAATATCTATCCATAACATCTCGCTGGTATTAAGTTGCGAATCCCACCCGAAGTGTAAACTCAAAGCAACGGACAACTGCATTAAAGAACTTTGCGTAAAGTAAACAATCCTTGCACCCGCAAGTACAAGCACCGTTGTTTTCTCCCTTGTGGCAACAACACATCCCCTAGACTCATGTTTTTGTCACTCAAGCTAGTCATCAGGGGGCATGAACCCACAATCATGCATAACGCTCCCTCTTGGAGTCACTACCTACTACTTGGCCAAAGCAATAATCAACAACGGAGAACATGCAAGAATTACTCAAGAACATAAATATAAAAGAGGAGAATCAAATATATTACTCAAACACAATCTAAACATAGTCTCATAATCCATCAGATCCCAGCAAACTGAACATAGCAACAGCAGAAAGATTACATATGTGCCTTGATCATGTAGGGCATCTCACGAGGTCTAATCCATGAAGAGCAAAGAGGGGAGGAGAACATCACATAGCTACTGATCATAGACCCATGGTCCAAGGTGGACTACTCACGGTTCATCCGGGAAGCATCCATGGTGGTGGAGAATCTCCCGGAGGTGGTTCCTCCCTCCGGCAGGGTGCCGGGAAGAGGTCTCCTGGTGCTCCCGATCTTGGAAGCGCGGCGGCGACGGAACAGGGGAGAGGTCGCAAAAATAGGTCCTTTTTCGGGGGTTTCGCGTCACGGAGAATATGGGCGAAGGGGGGCAGCCAGGGGGGCCACCAGGGGTCCAGGCGGCCCCCTGGCGCGGCCCCACCCTAAGGCGCGCCGGGAGGGCGCCTGGGGCCCTGGTGGGTCCCCTCTGGCCCCCCTCCTCGGTGATTCCCGAAGCTTCCGAAGCTTTGATTTTTTTATTGGATTTTCCCGAATTTTTGGAGCACCTTTAATATGGGGAAACCTGAAATAGAAAAACAGCAGAAAACAGGAACTAACACAGGGGTGCACTAAGTTAATAGGTTAGTCCAAATATGATCAAAAGTGTATGGAAGTTCATCAATATCATAGCAATATCACACAAAAGAGGCATGGAGCAAGCATAAATTATAGATAAATTTTGGACGTATCAACATCCCCAAGCTTAATTCCTGCTCATCCTCGAGTAGGTAAATGATAACAAACATAATTTCTGTGGTGACATGCTAACAACCATATAAGAACTTTTAAGTAAAGCAATCAAAGCATGAAATTCAATTCAAGTCATAACAGGCAAGAGTATATATTTAGCATTGAAACAAGCAACATAAGAACATAAAGGTGCAAGAGCTCTCGCTGTCCGTGACTCGAATGTCTCCAAATGGTGTTTGCGTGCAAAAAAGGGGATAGGGATATACGAGAAAAAAGTATTTTTGTGTTGAGAACTTAATCTACTGAAGTTTCACACTTGGTCTTCTTTGGAATCTTATCTTGACTCATCCCCAGTCCACTAGCCAAGTACAACTCAAAATGATCCATTCCTTTTCGACATTTTGAGCACTCATGCAATGGATGAGCATAAGCAAGAAAGTTGACACTTAGGATGGAAAAGTGAGAATATGGTGGAGGAGGAAGTCAAAAAGGTGAGAAAGGCTCACATCAATGAGGACAATCATAGGCAAGAGAAAGCCAAATGATAGATATGATGTGAGGAGTAGGGATTTCCATGCAATGGATGCACATATGAGCTAAGGTAAGCTCTCCAATGGAACTAGTGGGGGTGCATCCAACTTGCTTGCTCAAGAAGACCTATAGCTCATTTGAGGAGGCTCATCATTGGAATATACAAGCCAAGTTCTATAGTGTGAGGGTCCCCACATAGCTATATGCATGATTGATAATCTCTATGGAGTACAAGATATAAGATGGAGTACGAGTGTGGATCTCTCAAAAGGAATAGTAGTGTGCCCCCTTCTCTCTTTTTATTTCTTTTTCTCTTTTTTTTCCTTTTTTGTATTTTTTGGTGGCCTCAATGGCTCTTTCTATTTCTCTCATTTGTCCTCTTGGGGATCTTTTGATTTTGTCCTCTTTGGGATCGTTCCTCACTTTAGGGGCAACAATCTATATATTACAAGTATGGAAGATCTTTCACACTTTACAAAAGTACCGAGCATAAAGAAAATGAACTATCATGAAGTATGCAAATGTATGCCTTTGCCAGTGTAGCAGGATATGCAATGATACTAGCGTGTCATGTAGCAATGATTAGGGCAAGGCCCAACTAACATGTGGCTCATCGATCAAGCAAGTAGCATGTATGACATGAAGATCAAGTCATGAGAAGGTGGATGTTGCATGGCAATGTATCTTAGAAAGGCTATGGAAATGCCTTGATAGGTAGGTATGGTGGCTGTTTTAAGTAAGGATATAATGAGGTTTATGATGACAGAGGGTATCGTTCCAAGGATTTGGATGTACCAGCGAAGGTGGACGCCAACTCTCGGAGTGAGAAGAAAGCAATGCACGGCACAGGAGAGGCTAGAACAATATGGGAAGGTGGAAGTGTCAACTTTCGAATACTCACATTAGTCCGAGGAACTCATGCACTAATTATCGGTAACTCTCAATCTAATAAGGAGGTTCTCAAAGAGACAAGTACCCCGAGGTGGCGTGTATGGGGGTTTGGTTATCCTTGCGCATCCTCGACTCATGGTACGTGAGTGTACTCCAATATTCGATCCCTCCAAAGAGTAGTGATCCATCTAGTAGCTAAAGTTCTCAACTAATTTTGTAACTTTTGAAAATAAACACGGATTTCCCAAAATACGACATATATCACTAATAGGCTAAAGCTCTTGACACCAAAAGTCCAAACATTACTCAAAGCAATACCTCAAAACTATTGCAAGTTACTACTACAAAAGAATAGCAACCTCAATTACCTACTCCAAGTCAAGACACAAAACTCAGTGCAACAGGCAAACTCTCTGAACAAGATAAACATGAAAACTCAAGAGAGTTCCAGCAACAAACTAAACAAAAGCTCTTAGAAATATAAGCATGAAAACTAAGAGCTAAACATGGCAGTAGCTATGAAAAAGATAAAGAACACACACAGCAAAGATAAGCATGAAGAATCCTATGTTGTGTTCTAGATTTTGAAAGTGGAGCGTGTTTCTCTACCACACAAAGGAATTTGGGTTCTAACTTGTTATGAACAGCAAGAAAAGCTTAAAGAAAACTAAAAATAAACCTAAGAGCGAGACGCTCCAAGCATAGCACATAACGCATGAAGTGATAAAAATATAGTGAAACGAAAGAAGAACTGATACTTGTTGATGGAGAAGGGGATGCACGGGGGCATCCCCAAGCTTATACGCTTCAGTATCCTTGAGTATTTCTTGGGGATGCATGGGGGCACCCCCAAGCTTGAGCGCTTGACACTCCTGAATCTTCTTTCATCAGCTTCCCTCGCACACTTGAAAACTCCCTTCCTACATAACTCATCATAATATGATTAGCGAGGTTAGTACCCATAATAAAATATTTTTTATGTACTGGAAATAAGGATATTCTTGAAGAACTACTGTTTCTCAAGATTTCCAAAAAAAATTTGCAAAGAAAAAGCAAGCTTAAGATTTGCAAAACCAAGAAAAGGCAAAACACGTCAGAATCTGTGAAAAACAGACCAGCAGGTAGTAAAGAATTTTTAGGGATACTTCTGCAACTCAAATCAAAAAACTCATAACATACGAAAGTTCCGTAATTGTATAGAGCACGCTGTGTAAAAATTTCAGATCAAAAAGATGAACTGGGATTTTTATGTGATTTTTCCCATCACGAGGACAGAATCTGTTTTCTGGACAGCATGTCACAACTTTCACTTCCCTTGTCATATGAGGCTATAATTGGCACAAAGCTTGAAAAGTAAAGATACAATGATGTTGCTATAGTAGTAAAAATCATCAAGACCACTAAAAACAGAAGAAAAACAAAAAGGGAAACCTAAATTCGTTGCGGGCTGCCTCCCGAAAGCGCTTCTTTAAAGCAATTAGCTAGGCATAAAGATCATAAAATTTGCTCTCATAAAAATAAGGATTTGAAGCAAAAGAGAGCATCAAGAAGAAAATATGAAACAAATTTAAGCCTAACCCACTTCCTCTGCATGGGAAACTTGTAAGAAAATAAATCGTGAAAGCACAAAATAACAAGCATAGGAAGATAAAAGAAGAACAACTTCAAAACTTTCAACATGAAGAGAGGTGTTTTTGTAACAAAGTTTCTACAACCAATCTTTCCTCTCTCAAAATAATTTTCAGTAGTATCATGAAGAACATCAAGAATATAACTATCACATAAATCATGTTGTTCATGACCTACAAGTACACGTGTATAGTTTTCAACACGGTCTTTAGGAACATAAGATAAATGCAACCCATCACATTGAGCCTTAATAAGAGCAACACTTCTCCGGAATATGATTTGGAGATTTCAAAAGGATAATAGGACAATCAAGTGTGGGTGCAATAGCAAAAAATTCATGCTTAACATGAGGAACTATAGAAAATTCATTCCGTAAGCATCATCCATAGTGGCATCACGGCCATAAGCATAGAAGGCAACAACTTCATCAAAAAGGGATATTTCAAAAGAATCCACAGGATCATAACACTCATATAAGGTAAGATTCAAGGAGTTACTCTCATTAGAAGGTAGACATGGATGGCTCCATTCTTCCTCCTTTTGTTCGTCACTCTCCTCCTCTTTTTCATCCAAGGAGCTTTCAGGTTCAACTATTTCTTCTTCCATAGAGTCCTGCAAATCATTAGACTCTTCCTTTGGGCGAGAGATTCTCTCAAGATGATCAGTAATATAATAATTTTCATCGTAATTTAAAAAAAATAGTTAAGTATAGCAAGACTCTTAGATTTGTAAGGGGCATCATCAATATTTTTAAGAAGAGAAGTAATTTCATAGGCACCCTTATGAGCAACAAATTCTTCTATTTGCTCTGCATCATCAAAATCATAATTTCTCTTAGCATAAGAAGCTAAGGTTTCATCATCATTGTACTCACATCGGAAAGCAAGGTGTTTGTGCCTCATAAAGCAACAAGAGTCATCCCTGCAGAAATATATATTATATATTGATAACAAGTTTCTAGCATAGTCATACAACTGGTGTATTTTTTTATCCCCTTTTGAGACAAGCGGTGTTCCTTGTACCACTTTTGTTGATCCTCGGTGAATCCTCCATTCCAATAAGATCTGGTTTCAAGGAAGTCAGACATTGATTGGCAAGTAAGGAACTAGACATACTATTTATTTATTTATTTGGATTTTTTGGTAAAGGACACGAAGATAAAAGCTGAAAGGTAAAATAACAAGACTAAAAAGCAAAGATAAAAGATAGTGTGCAACTCCCCTATGTTGAAGAGCGGAGTCCCCGGCAACGGCGCCAGAAATTTCTTTTGATGGTACGATTTCTCGCCCCCTCGTTGGTTACCCAAAGTGGAAGGTTGAGATGTAGATAGCGGCAATTTCCCTTAGCGAAGATACCAAGGTTGATATCGAACCAGTAGGACTCCAACGACGACAAGTAGGTGGCAAAGTGAACAATGGCGCCGTTCACAACCGAGGTTACTTACTTTACCTGGACCTGCACACACAACAAATAACTTTTCTCCCAACAAGTTCAGAGAGGTTGTCAATCTCTCCGGCCTTGTTGTTTACAAAGGATCAAATGCACGGGATAATAATAATAGTGATAGCAACAGAAAAGTAAATAAAGCAGTAAATAAATAGCGGGTGTAAACAGTATTGGAAATATGGGCCGGGGTACTATGATGTTCACTAGTGACGTCTCTCTCCCAAAAGACGATAAAATAGCCATGCGAGGTAAACAATTTACAGCTGGGCAATTGACAGGATTATGTGCGTAAACCAATGCTAACTATGCTATAAATAAAGGAAGAGGCTCAAAAGCATGGGCGGTACGCCAAGACAAGTAGACCGACATCCATCTGCATCTACCTACAAATCATCCACCTTGAGATATCCATCCAGAACATCTCGCTGGTATTAAGTTGCGAATCCCACCCAAAGTGTAAACTCAAAGTAACGGACAACTGCATTAAAGAACTTTGCGTAAAGTAAACAATCGTTGCACCCACAAGTAAAAGCACCGTTGTTTTCTCCCTTGTGGCAACATCACATCCCCTAGACTCATGTTTCTATCACTCAAGCTAGTCATCAGGGGGCATGAACCCACAATCATGCATAACACTCCCTCTTGGAGTCACTACCTACTATTGGGCCAAAGCAATAAACAGCAACGTAGAACATGCAAGAATTACTCAAGAACATAAATATAAAAGAGGAGAATCAAATATATTACCCAAACACAATCTGAACATAGTCTCATAATCCATCGGATCCCAGCAAACTCAACATAACAACAGCAGAAAGATTATATATGTGCCTCAATCATGTAGGGCAGCTCACGAGGTCTAATCTGTGAAGAACAAAAAGGGGAGGAGAACATCACATAGCTACTTATCATAGACCCATGGTCCAAGGTGGACTACTCACGGTTCATCCGGGAAGCATCCATGGTGGTGGCGAAGCTCCCGGAGGTGGTTCCTCCCTCCGGCAGGGTGCCGGGAAGAGGTCTCCTGGTGCTCCCGATCTTGGAAGAGCGGCGGCGGCGGAACAGAGGAGAGATCGCGAAAAAGGGTTCTTTTTTGGGGGTTTCGCGTCACGGAGAATATATGGGCGAAGGGGGGCAGCCAGGGGGGCCACCAGGGGTCCAGGCCGCCGCCTGGCGCGGCCCCACCCTAGGGCGCGCCGCGAGGCCGCCTGGGGCCCTGGTGGGTCCCCTCTGCCCCCTCCCCCCCTCGGTGATTCCCGAAGCTTCCGAAGCGTTGATTTTTTTATTGTATTTTTCCCGAATTTTTGGAGCACTTTTAATATGGGGGAAACCTGAAATAGAAAAACAGCAGAAAACAGGAACTGGCACTGGGGTGCACTGAGTTAATAGGTTAGTCCAAATATGATCAACAGTGTATGGAAGTTCATCAATATCATAGCAATATCACACAAAAGAGTCATGGAGAAAGCAAAAATTATAGATACGTTTTGGACGTATCAGCAGGGTGCCGGGAAGGGTCCTGACGGTACTACCGATCTTGGACGCGCGGCGGCGGCGCAACAGAGGCGAGATCGCGAAAAAGGGTTCTCGCTTTGTAGGTTTTCCATGACGGAGATTAAATAGGCGAAGGGGGGCAGCCAGGGGGGCCACCAGGGGTCCAGGCGCCCCCCCTGGCGCGGCCACGCCCCTGGCGGCGCTAGGTGGCCGACTGGGCACCTGGGGGTGGCCCCTTGGCCCTCCTTCGGGAATCTGGAAGCTTCAGGTACGCTGATTTTTTATTTGATTTTTCCCAGATTTTTGGAGTTCTTTTTATATGGGGGAAAACTGAAATAGAAAACAGCAGAAAACAAAAATTGGCACTGGGGTGCACTGAGTTAATAGGTTAGTCCAAATATGATCAAAAGTGTATGAAAGTCAATCTAGATCATAACAATATCACACAAAACATGCATGGAGCGAGCAGAAATTATCGATACATTTGGAACGTATCAACATCCCCAAGCTTAATTCCTGCTCGTCCTCGAGTATGTAAATGATAACAAGCATAATTTATGTGGTGACATGCTAGCAACCATATAATAACTTTGAAAAGTAAACCAATCAAGGTATGTGATTCAATTCAAGTCATAACATGCAAGAGTCTATATTAGCATTGAAACAAGCAACGAAAGAACATTAGGTGCAAGAGCTATCGTTGTCCATGACTCGAATGTCTTCAAATGGTGTTTGCGTGCAAGAAGAGGGATAGGGAATACGAGAAAAAAGTATTTTTGTTGAGAACTCAATCTACTAAAGTTTCACACTTGGTCTTCTTTTTAATCTTATCTTGACTCGTCCCCAGACCACTAGCAGGTACAAGTCAATTTGATCCACTCCATTTCGATATTTTGAGCACTCATGCAATGGATGAGCGTAAGCATGAGAGTTGACACTTAGGATGGCAAAGAGAGAAATATGGTGGAGGAGGATGATAAAAAGGTGAGAAAGGCTCACATCAATGAGGACAATCATAGGCGATAAGGCCAAATGATAGATATGACGTGAGCAGTAGGGATTGCCATGCAACGGATGCACATATGAGCTAAAAAGCTCTCCGATGGAACTAGTGGGGGTGCATCTAACTTGCTCTCTCATGAAGACCTAGAGCCCTTTTGAGGAGGCTCATCCTTGAAATATGCAAGCCAAGTTCTATAAGGTGAAGGTCCCCACATAGCTATATGCATGAATGATAATCTCTATGGAGTACAAGGATACGAGGGAGTACTAGTGTGGATCTTTCAAAAGGATAGTAGTGTTGCCCCTTTCTCTCTTTTTATTTTTATTTTTCTCTTTTTTATATTTTATTTTTTTGGTGGCCTCAATGGCTCTTTCTATTTAACTCTCATTTTTCCTCTTTGGGATCTTTTATTTTGTCCACTTTGGGATCTTTTCCTCACTTAAGGGCAACACTCTAATTTACAAGAAGGTATAGAAGATCTTTCATACTTTACAAGGTACTCAAATCATAAAGAAGATGTAGCTTTCATGATGTATGCAATGTATGTCGCTGTCAGTGTAGCACGACCATGTATGAAATGAAGATCAAGTCATGAAGAGGTGGATGTTGCATGGCAATATATCTCGGAAATGCCTTGATATGTAGGTATGGTGGCTGTTTTGAGGAAATATATAAGAAGGTTTATGATGACAGAGTGTATCATGCCAAGGGTTTGGATGTACCGGCGAAGGTGGACGCCAACTCTCGGAGTGAGAAGAAGGTAATGCACGGCACAGGAGAGGCTAGCAAATATGAGGAGGTGGAAGTGTCAACTTTCAATACTTACATTAGTCCGAAGAACTCCTGCACTTATTATCGGTAACTCTCAATCTAATAAGGAGGTTAACAAAGAGACAAGTACCCCGAGGAGGAGTGTACGGACTTTTGGTTATCCTTGCGCATCCTCGACTCATGGTACGTGAGTGTACTCTAATATCCAATCCCTCGAAAGATTAGCGATCCATCTAGTAGCTAGAGTTCTCAACTAGTTTTGTAGGTTTTGAAAATAAACACGGATTTCCCAAAATACGACATCAATCACTAATAGGCTAGACCTATTGACACCAAAAGTTCAAACATTACTTACATCAATACCTCAAAACTATTTCAAGTTACTACTAAAATGAAATAGCAACCTCAATTACCTACTTTCAAGACAAAACACAACTTAGTGCAACAACCAACTCTCTTAACAAGATAAACATGAAATTTAAAGAGAGTTCCAGCAACAAACTAAACAAAAGCCAAGGCTCTTGCTAAAGACAAACTAAGACTAAAACTAAACATGGCAGTAGCTACGAAAAGATAAAGAACACACAACAACAAAAAGATAGGTATGAAAAATCCTATGATGTGTTCCAGATTTTGAAAGTGGATTGTGTTTATCTCCCACACAAAGTAAGTTGGGGTCTAACTTGTTATGAACAACAAGAAAAGATAAAGAAAACTAGAAATAAAACCTAAGAGAGAGACGCTCCAAGCATAGCACATAACACATGAAGTGATAAAAATATAGTGAGACGAAGGACGAACTGATGATTGTTGATGGAGAAGGGGATGCACGGGGGCATCCCCAAGCTTAGACGCTTGAGTCTCCTTGGATATTTATTGGGAATTCATGGGGGCGTCCCCAATCTTGAGCGCTTGACACTCCTGGATCTTATTTCATCATCTTCCATCGCACACTTGAAAACTCCCATCATACATAACTCATCATAAGATGATTAGAGAGGTTAGTACCCTTAATAAAATAATTTTTCCCCACTGGATATAAAGATATTCTTGAAGAGCTACTGTTTCTCAAGATTGCCAAAAGGTTTTTGCAAAGAAAAAGCAAGCTTAAGGTTTTCAAAAGTAAGGAGAGACAAAACGTGGCAGAATTTGTGAAAAACAGAACAGCAGGTAGTAAAGAATTTTTTAGGGGTACTTCTGCAACTCAAATAAAAAAACTCAGAACATACGAAAGTTCCGCGATTGTATAGAGCACGCTTTGTAAAACATTCAGATAAAAAAGATGAACTGGTGATTTGATCCGATTTTTCCCGTCACGAAGACAGAATCTGTTTTCTGGACAGCATGTCACAACTTTCTCTTCCCTTGTCGTATGAGGCTATAACTTGGCACAAAGCTTTAAAATAAAGATACAATGATGTTGCCACAGTAGTAAAAATTATCAAGACCACTAAAAACAGAAGTAAAAAACATCTTGGGTTGCCTCCCAACAAGCGCTTTCTTTTACGCCTTTAAGCTAGGCATAAGGCAAAAGAAGCATCAAGTTTTATCAAGAGAGAGAGAATAACTAGCCCGTGTAACGGACTCAAAAGGTAACTTGATTTTCTTTATAGGGAAGTGTTCCATCCCCTTGTTGAGAGGGAATTGAAATTTTATATTCCCCTTTTTCATGTCAATGATAGCACCAACGTTGCGGAGAAAAGGACGTCCCAAAATAATTGGACATAAAGGTTCACACTCTATATCCATAATAATGAAATCAACGGGAACATAATTGTCATTGACAATGATAAGAACATCGTCGATCTTCCCCAAAGGTTTCTTTACGGAAGAGTCGACAAGACGAACACCAAAAGAACAAGAATCAAAAGGTTTCAATTCAAACATATCGTACATTCTTTTGGGTATGACAGAGGTACTAGCTCAAACATCACATAAAGCATAGCAAGAGAAGTTATTTAATTTAATTTTGTATCATAGGGTCCCAACCATCATCTAGATTCCTAGGTATGGAGGCTTCTATCCTAAGATTCTCCTCCCTAGCTTTGATTAGAGCATTTGTGATATGCTCCATGAAGGTAAGATTGAGTGTGCTAGTGTGGGGGTCTCTAGACATTTTGTGTAGCAAGCTAATAACTTCTGAGAGGGTGCAACTATCAAAATCAATATCACTACTATCAAAGGTGGTAGTAGTGTCATCTAGGATCACTTGTTTGAAACCCTCTATGTTCATACGAGTTTCTTCTTCTACGGTTGATGTATTAGCATCACCATTAATAGGTCCAATGGGAACAGGAGTGCATTGGGTGCTAATCAGGGGCGGAGGTACAGGGTGGACAGGGTGGGCCGCGGCCCACCCTGGAATTTTTGGCCCGCCCATTATATATACTATGCTGCTAAGTTGGGCCCGAGTAAAAGCAAACAACCAAAAAACAGTTACCTCAGATGCATGGAGCGCAGCGACGTCCTAGTACCACAGAACCAGCCGCCTCCCGAGTCTCCCACAGCCTCCTTCGCCCTCGCTCGCCAGTCGCCGGCCGGAACCCAGCGCAGAGGAGGATTCGCATGCCGCTTGTCTGCCTCTCCATCTCGTCCGGCCGCCCTGCTGCGAGCTGTGTGCACCCCTGCCTGTGCCACGCACTTGCGCGGTTGCGCCCGTGCCCCCGCCCTCGCCCCCGGCTAACTGACGTTTGACGCCCCTGCAAAGTCGTCGGCGGCCGCCTAGTCTAGTGTCCTCGTTAGGCGGAAACAACACAACATTTTCTGATTCCCTAATTTCTGATTAGGTTTAGTTTTCTCATTGTGCTAACTGCTAAGTGCTATGCATCCAGTATATGAACCACGTAATTTCGTGTATTATTTCTTTCCAAGTTAGCTTTATGGAAATACAAAAGCATAGGTTAGAAACATAGTCTTTTTAAATTTCTCAGGGTATACACTACGGTCTATGTATTATTTACGATATAGGCTTTTTTTATGAAAAACAAAGATTTATTTGAGAATTTTTGTGCGTTTGTAACAACATATGACCTATTTGTTTGTGATATTGATAATTAGTGAGAATGTTTACATACCATATTTCTTACAAAAATTATAGAGTGGACCACCCTGTTATGAAATGCTAGCTCCGCCACTGGTGCTAATAGTTTTAGTGTCCTCAACAATTTGGATAGTGGCCACTATGTGGTGTGTGGGAAGGCTCTTAATTCTATCCTCTTCCTCTTTTTCTCTAGCCCATCTTTATTTAAGTTTAGCCATCATCCTAATATTTTCATTAATTTGTAATTGGATAGCATTAATAGGAGTGTCCTTGCTTTCCTCAAGGGGCGAGGTTCTAATTTTTAACATCTCAACATCAAGGGCTAAGTTCTCCACCTTCAAACAAAGATTATCTAATTTAGCTAACTTTTCTTCTACATTCTTGTTGAAGGCTTTTTGGGTAGTGATAAAGTCTCTTAGCATGCTTTCTAATTCAGAAGTGGGGTTCCTGTTGCTAGGGTAAGTGTTGTTGTTCCCATACTTGGATGGAAACGGTCTAGGATTACTAGCAAAGTTGCCCCTCTAAGCATTATTATTAAAAAAATCTAGCAATGAAGTTCACATCTACTTGTTCCTGAGCAACCAAAGAATTTAAAGGAACATCATGAGGAACAATAGAGGGTTGCTTGGTAAGTAGAGACATAATCAAGTCGACTTTTTCAAATAGGGAGGTAATTTCCTCGACAGAATTTACCTTCCTACCTGTTGGAGCGCGTTCGGTGTGCCATTGGGAGTAGTTGGTCATCATCTCATCGAGAAGCTTTGTGGTAGCACCACGTGTAGTTAACATAAAGGTTCCTCCCGCGGCCGAATCTAACAGGTTCCGCGAGTTAAAGTTCAAGTCTGCATAAAAAGTCTGGATAACCATCCAGGTAGTCACACCATGTGTAGGGCATTTCTTAACAAGAGATTTCATATGTTCCCAAGCTTGGGCAACGTGTTCATTATCCAATTGCCTAAAATTCCTAATGTTACTCCTCAATTGGATAATTTTAGCCGGTGGGTAATACTTCCCAATAAAAGCATCTTTGCACGTATCCCAAGAATCTATGTTATTCCTAGGAAAAGATTGAAACCAGATTTTAGCTCCGTCCCTCAAAGAGAAAGGAAAAAGCTTGAGCTTAAAAATATCACCTTCTACTTCTTTATACTTTTTCATATCACATAATTCAACAAAATTATTCAAGTGTAAAGCAGCATCATCTCCAGCACCAGAGAATTGATCTCTCATAACAAGGTTTAGCAAAGCAGGTTTAATTTCGTAAGAGGTAGCTGAAGTGGCAGGTATGGCAATAGGATTGCAGATAAAGTCTTTGTTGTTGTGACTGGTGAAGTCACACAACTTGGTGTCTTCAGTGGAACCCATAGTAGCAGCAAGTGTGGCAGATATTTTTTGTAATTTTTGATATAAGACACAAAGATAAA
Organism: Bromus sterilis; assembly: GCA_950022295.1. Classification (NCBI taxonomy): domain Eukaryota; kingdom Viridiplantae; phylum Streptophyta; class Magnoliopsida; order Poales; family Poaceae; genus Bromus; species Bromus sterilis. The sequence continues at coordinate 313,640,821 of OX465597.1, read as the reverse complement.
AACTGAAAGGTAAACTAACAAGACTAAAAAGTAAAGGTAAAAGGTAGTGGGAAACTCCCCTATATTATCACTCGGAGTCCCCGGCAATGGCGCCAGAAATTTGCTTGATGGCATGGAAGTGATAATGGCTTCTCGCCCTTCGTTGGTTACCCCAAGTGGAAGGTGAGATGTAGGATAGCAGCAAATTTCCCCTATGTAGAGGATACGGTTTGCATCCGTAGGACTCCGGCGATGATAAGTAGGTGTCAGCGGTGCACCTGACGTGGACATGCACACAACACAATTAACTTTGCTCCCAATGAAGTTTAGATAGGTTGTCAATCTGTCCGGTCTTGTTGTTTACAAAGGGTCAAACACAAGGGATAATGATAATGATAGCAACTGAAATTAAAAGCAGAAAAGTAAATGAGCGTGTAAACAGTGATGAGAATATGGACCGGGGTCCCGTGATGTTCACAAATGATGTCTCTCTCCCAAAAGACGATAAAACCGCTATGCGAGGTGAACAAATTACAGATGGGCAATTCACAGGATTATAAACACACCGCAATGCTAACTATGCTACAAAGAAAGGAAGAGGCTCAAAAGCATGGGCAGTACGCCAAAATAAGTAGACTGAAATCCAACTGCATCTACTACTAATCATCCACCTTGAGATATCTATCTAGAACATTTCGCTGGTATTAAGTTGCGAGCCCCACCCAAAGTGTAAACCCAAAGCAACACACAAGTGCATTAAAAAGAACTTTGCGTAAAGTAAACAATCCTTGCAACCGCGGTTACAAGCACCGTTGTTTTCCCCATTGTGGCAACAGCACATCCCCTAGACTCATGTTTATGTCACTCAAGCGTGTCATCAGGGGGCATGAACCCACAATCGAGCATAACGTTCCCTCTTGGAGTTACTACCGAATACTTGGCCAAAGCAATAAACTGCAACGGAGAACATGCAAGAATTACTTAGGAACAAAAATATAAAAGAAAAGAACCAAATACATTTCTCTATCGCAATTTGAACAATAATCTCATAATCAATCAGATCCCATCAAACTCAACATAGCAACAGCAGAAAGATTACATATGTGCCTCGATCATGTAGGGCAGCTCACGAGGTCTAAACCATGAAGAACAAAGAGGGGAGGAGAACATCACATAGCTACTGATCACGGACCCATGGTCCAAAGGAAACTACTCACAGCACATTCAGGAAGCGTCCATGGTGGAGGGGAAGCTCCCTGAGGTCGACCCTCCCTCCAGCAGGGTGCCGGGAAGAGGTCTGTTGGCGCTCCCGATCTTGGAAGTGCGACAGCGGAAGAACAGAGGCGAGATCACGAAAAAGGGTTATGACCTCAGGGGTTTCGCTGTCACAACCCCAAGTTAGGTATGTGCTAGGATCAGAGGTACCTTGCATTCATGCAAAAATTTCAAATTGCAATTCAAAAATGGGGAAAAGAAAGCCCTGAGAAATTATTTCAAATGGCCAGATAAAAATCTTTTTCCAAAAATCATTTGAACATTTGGAAAATTCCTATAAATGGTGTTGATCATTTTAAAAATGGTTTGGGAGCAATCCCATGCTCATGGAATTTTCTAATTTTCAAACAGTGCCTTGGAAAATTAAATAAACCCCTATTTGATTTGAAATTCAAATTATTTGAATTTCAAAATTTTCCAAAACTTGTGAGTGGCTAGTGTTATACCATGTAAGGTCACATAAAAGTTTTGAGGATTTTATAAAATGTTTTGGTATTTTTACCAGAGCAAAACAAAAGGCAGAAAAACAAAAACAGAAAGAAAAATAGAAAAGGCAAAAAGGCCAGCCCAGCCTACCTGGCCCACCTGGCCCAGCAGAGGCGGCCCAGCCCAAAGGGGAAGGGTCGTCTTCTCCACCAGGCCAGGCAGGCAGGCAGCTCGCCGGCGAGCCGTCATGGCTGCCAGGCAGCTGCCTGGATGCTCCCCTGCCGCCTTCTAGCGCCGTGGAGCCCTGGGCTTCTTCCCCCTTCCATTTCCCCCTCGCCTGGACCTCCTCCTCTCTCTCCCGTGCGAAACCCGTGAGAGCCCGAGCGCCCCCGAGCCCGCCGTCGTGCTTCGACGTGGCCACCGTGCCCCTCCCAGCGAGCCACCGTGTCCGGGAAGCTCCCCGTCGTCGACGTCGTAGATCTGCGCAACAAATCGAGCTCTAGAGGCCCCGAAGACGACGCCCGCATCAAGACTTTGCGCCGGCCAACCGTGACACTCCGGCGAGAAATCCTCCGCCGCCTCGCCTCCTCCGGCCTCCTCGAGCTCGCCACTGCCATCAGGGTGAGCAGGCGGTCTTTTCCCCTCTCTCCCCGCTTTTTTCCGAGCACCATAGCGCAAGGACGCCTTCACCAGTCGTCGACCGCCGCTGCACCTCGTCGCCGGCGACATTCCGGCAACCTCTCGCCCCTCCCGTATGCACGGCTCAATGCGGACGAGCACGGGGGTCATTTTGATGCCCTCCCCGTGCCAAAGCGACGCCAAATGCCCACTCCGGCGAGCCCTCCGCCGTGCTGTGCCCACCGGCGTCAAGCCGCCGGCTGGATTAGCCATTAGGGCTAAGTACCAGCTTAACCACCCCCCACAGTGACCGACAAGTGGGGCCAGCCACAAATTAACCCCTCGGGTTAATTTTAAACAGGGGGTTAACCCCCACTGTGGCTGGCAGGTGGGGCCCCCTAGTCAGTTTGACTGGTCAGCCCCCCTGCTGACGCAATAAATCAAAAAGAATTAAAATAACCAGAGAAAATTCCAGAAAATGCAATAAACTTTGGAAATTCATAATTAATTCATCCTAACTCCAAATATAGCAAATAATATGTCTAAAATTATCAGAAAAATACAAGGAGTATGAATATGCAATTTTTTTTCATGTTTGAACATTTTAAAATGGGTGAACAGTAGCAAACATGCATATGGATCCTTTTCAAATTCAAATTTGGGGTGATTTTGCCATTGACTTTGCAACACACTTATTTTGAATGGATTCATCCACACATCAGAGACATTACTTCATCTATACAACATCACTTCATGGTCAACATTTTCAAATGAACTTTCATGCATTCAAATGCATTGAAATTCATCGATAAATCAAATGGAGTTTGAATTTGCATTTCAAATGCAATATACTCCTTTTAAATGGAATGCTCAACACATCAGTACCTTGAACATCACCATTACCATCTTATCCATGTGATTGTGCATTGTACATTATGTTGATCCTATGATTGTCATATTGCTGATAGAAGTGGAGCCGGGGCCCGAGATCACCCCCTTCGTTGAAGACCCCGTGACTGAACCTCGTCAGCAAGGCAAGCAAACCCCCATTGATCATGTCTATAAAATCCCACTTCCCTCTCATGTCTCGCTTATGCATTGTTTAGGATGATCACCATGATAACGTTTCTATCGCATAGTTGAACCCATATCCTTTGCATGACCTATCATCTTGTCACAGTAGTAAGAAAACCACAATCCTAGCAGATGTAGGAGTTGGTTGATATCATGTGGCCCCTGCAACTGTTACTGCTTATTGCATGCTTAGTGATACAACGAGATTGCTTTTGATGTGAGTCGGGATGATGGTAAACATGGTGTTGATGAAAGTGAACTGTGTTGGTGAATCCACCCTAATACAAGGTGAACGATGAGAGGCTGTGTAGAAGTACACAGTGGGTTGTCTCATTGAACACCGCCTTAAGTCCGATTTCTTGTGTGGTGATCCAAGAAGAAGAGTACAACCACACATTGGGCTCACTGACGCCTCTCGACCTAGTACCTCACCCCGTTCGAACCCCAGGAGTCGCATTAGTTCGGAGTTCTGGTAGGGCTGTGGCACGGTCTGCGAAGTGGATGAACGGCTTTTCAAGACCGGCTTGGGACCCTGCACACATCGTTTGAGGCTGTACTGGAACCTCGGCCGGACTTCCATACGGATCCCCCTTAGATAGGCGACTCTCTGGACTAGAACGGAGCTGTGGGCGAAGTGTCGTGGCAACATCCTCGCAGGTACCCGCTTGAAGGGTCCCACTCCAAGGCGGTAACTGATGAGTGTGTGTGTGTAGCGGTACACCCCTGCAGGGTTAACAAAACTATTCGAATAGCCGCGTCCGCGGTTAAGGATTGCTTGGAGAGCTGTGCTTGATTATTAGACAACTTGAACTGGATACTTCTAAAATACACCAAGATAATCGTGAGTGCTATGGTGTGCTTCTCGTGGGGAAGTCGAGGAAGTAACCATAGTGGTGTAATTGGTTGAAGAGATGTAGTGGACTCGTGTACGCTTCTTACCTCAAGTTTGGTACTCGTAGTTCAGGATTAGCCAAGTCAAAGCTGGCACTTCTGCAAGTGAAACCCCACCTCCCTTTACCTTGATACATGTGCATGAGTAGTATAGCTCCTATGTAAGTCTTGCTGAGTACGATTTTGTACTCACGTTTGCTTAATCTATGTTTTAGATGAACCCACCGACCCCGATGGTGACTTTTACCCGAAGCTCGAAGAATGAAGACTCAGACCAAGACCAAGCTAGTGTAGTCCCAGTCAGACGACTGGTTCCCTTGTGGAGGGCTTGTTTTTAGATAAGGATTCTCTAAGCCATTTGTTAAACTTGTCTGTACTCAGACCTACTTTGCTTCCGCTTGTCTATTGTAATGTTGGATCAAATGCTTGTGATCTCCGTGTGCACTCTGTAAGAGTTATTAATAAAGATGTATACTTTGTAGAGAATTGCAATGATACCTGCTGTTCATACAAGGCATGTGTGCTTCGTGTATGTTTATAACATGCATGTCTTAGTATGGGTTTTCGAGACCTTAGTTGTGATCTGGCTGGCGGTCTTTTATACACCAAGTGGCCCTTAGATGTGCGCAGCTTGGGGCATCGCGATGCGATTGCTCGAGACTCCGTCTCGTGCACACTTTGATGTATGATCGAGCCCGCCCTAGACCCCGACTAAGTGATCGGGCTGGAGTAAGTCTATGTAAGGGTTATAATACAATCGATATTATGGTTGAGGCAACTTGTCTATGAGTATGGGAGTTCATCACCCATATCATTTAGACTTGTGTGCGGACGATGAGGACCCATTTCAGTTGATCATCCGGCCTGGATGGGATTCCCCTCACGTTCGATGCTTTCCGAGAACATTCTGTGCTTGGCCTTGTCTGCTTAGACAAGTGGGTACGGTTCTCAGCTCTCCATATGATTGTGTTGTAGCGAGGCTTGCATACGCTAACCCCGAGTCCCGACAGACTTGGTATCAGAGCAGGACTGACTGTAGGATTATCAGCCTTGGCCGAAGTCGAGCCTAGCCTTCTTTAGTTATATAGTTACTATGGGTATATAAGGGAACAACGTAAGTCTTCTTTTTCTCCTTACCCTCATCGATCTGAGTTCTGAGTCACCCTTATCTTTTCTACGGGATGATAGGACTAGGCTCATCTATGTCTGAATAGAACATCTCGTTGATTGCCTCCTTATAGCCGTAGGATTGTTGTGGTTGTCCAAAGTCTCCGTGTTTTGAGTTCCTTGAAGAAGTTCTGTCCAATTTCTTCGAGGTTGTTTCAATTTCCATCCCAGTGTAGCCGTTATGCTGCCGGATTTGTTCCGTGTTTCTTTGAATCATTGCCTTTGCATTATAGTCTTCTCCTTCTGAAATCATATCCTTTTATCCTTGCCTCCATCGTACAACCTGTTCTGATTGTTGATTTTTATCACACAGGATGTCAGGTGGAACTCGTAGTGCTATTCTTCGGAATCGAGACCATGATCGGAACCGAAATGATGATGAACCTCCAACCCCGCCTTCTGCGGCGGAAATCATGATGGAAGCCGAGCGGAATAGACGTGATCAAACACGCCTTCTGGAGCTCATCGAGCAGAATACCGCCCACCATCGTAATGTGGTGGTCAGCATTCAGGACTTCATCCTCCTCAAGCCACCGGTATTCCGATGTTCTTCTGAGCCCCTTGAAGCTGATGATTGGCTCCGTTCCATCGAGCGTAAGCTTGACACTGCACATGTTGCTCCCGATCACCGAGTTGTTTTCGCGGTATACTTCTTGGAAGGTGCTGCTCTTCAGTGGTGGGAGAACTATGTTGCAATGCAGCCAAATGGTCACGTAGTGACTTGGCAGGAGTTCTGTGTTGCCTTTCGAGGGTACCACATTCTGGATGAGTTGATGGAGCGCAAGAAGGAAGAGTTCTGCAATCTGAATCAAGGAGAGATGTCCATTCATGATTTTGTGAGGGATTTCAACCGTCTTGCTCGGTATGCCCAAGATGAGATCACCACCGATGCCAGAAAGAAGGCAAGGTTCCGCAAGGGACTTAGCCCCATCCTCCGTCATGATCTCAACCTCCTTGAATTTGCCACCTTTGAGGATTTAGTCAACAGATCCTTCAGAGTTGAGCATGGCAATGAAGTTTTCGAGAAGTCTCGCAAGCATGCTCTTGAGCTTGCCCCTTCTTCCATTTCACGCCCTCAGAAGCGTATGATCTGGATTCCTAACAGTTTGATCCACCAAAACAACCCACCGAGGCCATCCCTTGTGCTGCCTCTTCCACCAGCTCCACCAAACAACCCAGCTCCCCGCACTATCTTTGGAGCCTCCTTTAGATGTGGCCAGCCTGGTCACTACTCTCGTGAGTGCCCCGTCAACCAAAATGCTCCACCCCATGCCAAAGGAAAACCCACTATTCGTGCCAGACCACCCCCAAAGGTTTCCACCGCTAAGCCATCCACCTCAGAAAATCTTGGACGTGTGAACCAAATCTCAACTGAGGAAACTGATGATACTTCTGACGTCATTCTTGGTACACTCCCAGTCAATTTTGTCCCCACTTCCGTTCTTTTCGACCCAGGAGCATCTCACTCATTCATGTCGGAGAGTTATGCACTTCGGCATGATGTATCCTTTGAAGAAATGTTCACCCCTATGATCATTCAAACTCCTGGTTCAAAGTGGCAAACTAATAGAGTAAGCCATGGTAATCAAATTGCAATTGAGGGTTTAGTATTCCTTGCTTCACTCATAGCCCTCAAGTCTTCAGACATTGATGTCATCCTTGGTATGGATTGGTTATCAAGACAACATGCTTTTCTTGATTGTAAAGCCAAGTCAGTTAGACTTACACATCCTTCAGGCCAGACAATAGTTTACTCCTCACCAAGAACAAGAACCCAGGTGCATTCTTTGAATGTGCTTCCCCTTCCTGACCTTGAAGATGTTCCGGTGGTTCGTGACTTCCCGGATGTCTTTCCTGAAGAGCTGCCGGGAATGCCACCCGACAGATGTGTAGAGTTCATAGTGGATCTTGCCCCAGGAACCGCACCAATTTTCAGACGCCCATACAAAATGGCCCCACGTGAGTTAGCTGAGCTTAAAACCCAACTGGAGGCTTTGTTGGAAAAAGGCTTCATCCGCCCTAGCTCATCGCCATGGGGTTGCCCCGTTCTGTTCGTAACGAAGAAAGATGGAACAGAAAGGATGTGCGTAGACTATCGCCCGCTAAATTTAGCGACGATAAAGAACAAGTACCCACTTCCTAGGATCAATGATCTTTATGATCAACTTGCAGGATCCTCTGTCTTCTCCAAGATGGATTTGAGATTAGGTTGTCATCAAATCAAAATCCGAAACGAGGACATTCCCAGAACGGCTTTTACTACTCGTTATGGTCTTTACGAGTACACCGTCATGTCCTTTGGTTTAACCAATGCCCCCGTCACTTTCTCACGCATGATGAACTCGATCTTCATGGAGTATTTGGACCAGTTCGTCGTGGTTTACCTCGATGACATCCTTATATACTCAAAGAACGAAGAAGAACATGCCGAACACCTAAGGCTGGTATTGATGAAACTTAGAGAGCATCGCCTGTATGCTAAATTCTCCAAGTGTGAATTTTGGCTACCAGAAGTGACCTACTTAGGCCACGTGATTTCTGCAAAAGGCATTGCTGTGAATCCCGAGAGATTTCAGGCCGTCCTTGACTGGACTCCACCTGAATCGGTTAAACAAGTTAGGAGTTTTCTTGGCCTAGCCAGCTATTGCCGTCGCTTCGTCGAGAACTTTTCTAAAGTTGCAAAGCCTCTAACTGAACTCCTCAAGAAAGATAAGAAATTCTTATGGACTTCCAAGTGCGAGGAAAGCTTTCAAGAGCTGAAAAGAAGATTGACTTCTGCACCCGTACTTGCACCTCCAGACACCAAAAAGGATTTCGAAATCTATTGTGACGCATCACGGCAAGGGTTAGGATGCATACTTCTGCAAGATCGACATGTGGTAGCTTATGCTTCACGCCAGTTGCGGCCACATGAAGAGAACTATCCTACCCATGACCTTGAACTCGCTGCCGTAGTTCATGCCCTAACAACTTGGCGACATTACCTCCTTGGTAATCGTTGTGAGATTTATTCCGACCACCAAAGCCTCAAATACATATTCACCCAGCCAGATCTTAATCTCAGGCAAAGACGCTGGATTGAGTTGATAAAAGATTATGACTTAGGAATTTCTTACACCCCAGGCAAAGCCAATGTCATGGCTGATGCACTAAGTCGTAAGTCGTATTGTAACAACCTCATTTTACAGCAGTATCAACCACTTCTTCATGAGGAATTTCGAAAGCTTAATCTCGAGATTGTTCCTCGTGGATCTCTTTTCAACTTGGTGTCAAAACCAACCCTTGAGGATCAAATCATAGTTTCCCAAAGACGTGCACGAGGTGTACGCCGGATCAAGGAGAACATTGCTAGCGGAGTTGCTAAATGTTTCTCCACAAATAGTAAAGGAACGGTATTCTTTGGAAATCGTTTGGTAGTACCTAAGAATAGGGAACTAAGGCAACTCATCCTCAAAGAAGCCCATGACACACCCCTCTCGATTCATCCCGGTAGCACAAAAATGTACCGAGATCTACGCCAGAGATTTTGGTGGACTAGGATGAAGAGAGACATTGCTCAATTTGTTGCTGAATGTGATGTTTGTCGTTGAATTAAGGCAGAACATCAAAGACCTGCTGGTACACTTCAACCTTTGCCTATTCCAGAGTGGAAATGGGACAAAGTCGGTATGGACGTCATCACCGGCTTTCCAAAAACCCAGAAAGGAAATGATGCCATCTTCGTGGTCATTGATAGACTTTCCAAAGTTGCTCACTTCCTTCCAGTTCGCGAGTCTATAAATGCTAGCCAGTTGGCAGACTTGTACGTCTCTAGAATTGTATCCCTTCATGGTGTTCCTTTGGAAATCAATTCTGATCGCGGTAGCCTTTTCACCTCTAGATTTTGGGGAAGCTTCCAGCGTGCTATGGGAACTCATCTCTCCTTTAGTACAGCTTTTCATTCTCAGTCTAGTGGTCAAGTCGAAAGGGTTAACCAAATTTTGGAAGACATGCTCAGAGCTTGTGTTATCTCATTCGGAAAGAATTGGGAGAAGTCTCTTCCATTCGCCGAATTTTCTTATAACAATAGTTTTCAATCTAGTCTGAACATGGCTCATTTTGAACTCCTTTATGGACGACGATGTCGAACACCTTTAAACTGGTCAGAAACCGGTGAAAGACAATTCTTTGGACCGGACATGATCAAGGAAGCAGAAGAGCAAGTTCGCATTGTTCGTGATCGTTTGAAAGCCGCACAGTCTCGTCAGAAAAGCTACTATGATCGTCATCATAGAAAGGACAGCTACAATCTTGATGAGAAGGCTTACCTTCGGGTTACTCCTCTGAAGGGAACCCAACGATTTGGTATCAAAGGCAAGTTGGACCCACGTTACATCGGACCTTTCCGCATTCTCGCTAAACGTGGAGAAGTTGCCTACCAACTTGAACTACCTCCGCACCTTTCCCGAGTACATGATGTATTCCATGTGTCACAACTCAGGCGTTGCTTCAAGGACCCCATCCGCGAAGTCGACCATGAAACGCTTGATCTACAAGATGACCTTTCTTATCGAGAATACCCCGTTCGTATTCTTGATTCCACAGAGCGTGTCACTCGCCGAAAGAAGATCAAGTTTCTGAAAGTTCAGTGGTCACACCACTCTGAGAGAGAAGCTACGTGGGAAAGAGAAGACCGTCTCAGTGCTGAGTATCCCTCCTTCCTCCCGCAGACTTCTGAATCTCGGGACGAGATTCTTTTGAGTGGGGGCGAGTTGTCACAACCCCAAGTTAGGTATGTGCTAGGATCAGAGGTACCTTGCATTCATGCAAAAATTTCAAATTGCAATTCAAAAATGGGGAAAAGAAAGCCCTGAGAAATTATTTCAAATGGCCAGATAAAAATCTTTTTCCAAAAATCATTTGAACATTTGGAAAATTCCTATAAATGGTGCTGATCATTTTGAAAATGGTTTGGGAGCAATCCCATGCTCATGGAATTTTCTAATTTTCAAACAGTGCCTTGGAAAATTAAATAAACCCCTATTTGATTTGAAATTCAAATTATTTGAATTTCAAAATTTCCCAAAACTTGTGAGTGGCTAGTGTTATACCATGTAAGGTCACATAAAAGTTTTGAGGATTTTATAAAATATTTTGGTATTTTTACCAGAGCAAAACAAAAGGCAGAAAAACAAAAACAGAAAGAAAAATAGAAAAGGCAAAAAGGCCAGCCCAGCCTACCTGGCCCACCTGGCCCAGCAGAGGCGGCCCAGCCCAAAGGGGCAGGGTCGTCTTCTCCACCAGGCCAGGCAGGCAGGCAGCTCGCCGGCGAGCCGGCATGGCTGCCAGGCAGCTGCCTAGCTGCTCCCCTGCCGCCTTCTAGCGCCGTGGAGCCCTGGGCTTCTTCCCCCTTCCATTTCCCCCTCGCCTGGACCTCCTCCTCTCTCTCCCGTGCGAAACCCGTGAGAGCCCGAGCGCCCCCGAGCCCGCCGTCGTGCTCCGACGTGGCCACCGTGCCCCTCCCGGCGAGCCACCGTGTCCGGGAAGCTCCCCGTCGTCGACTTCGTCGATCTGCGCAACGAATCGAGCTCCAGAAGCCCCGAAGACGACGCCCGCATCAAGACTTTGCGCCGGCCAACCGTGACACTCCGGCGAGAAATCCTCCGCCGCCTCGCCTCCTCCGGCCTCCTCGAGCTCGCCACTGCCATCAGGGTGAGCAGGCGGTCTTTTCCCCTCTCTCCCCGCTTTTTTCCAAGCACCGTAGCGCAAGGACGCCTTCACCAGTCGCCGACCGCCGCTGCACCTCGTCGCCGGCGACGTTCCGGCAACCTCTCGCCCCTCCCGTATGCACGGCTTGATGCGGACGAGCACGGGGGTCATTCGGATGCCCTCCCCGTGCCAAAGCGACGCCAAATGCCCACTCCGGCGAGCCCTCCGCCGTGCTGTGCCCACCGGCGTCAAGCCGCCGGCTGGATTAGCCATTAGGGCTAAGTACCAGCTTAACGCCCCCCCCCCCACAGTGACCGACAAGTGGGGCCAGCCACAAATTAACCCCTCGGGTTAATTTTAAGCAGGGGGTTAACCCCCACTGTGGCTGAAAGGTGGGGCCCCCTAGTCAGTTTGACTGGTCAGCCCCCTGCTGACGCAATAAATCAAAAAGAATTAAAATAACCAGAGAAAATTCCAGAAAATGCAATAAACTTTGGAAATTCGTAATTAATTCATCCTAACTCCAAATATAGCAAATAATATGTCTAAAATTATCAGAAAAATACAAGGATTATGAATATGCAAAAAAATTTCATGTTTGCCATTTTAAAATGGGTGAACAGTAGCAAACATGCATATGGATCCTTTTCAAATTCAAATTTGGGGTGATTTTGCCATTGACTTTGCAACACACTTATTTTGAATGGATTCATCCACACATCAGAGACAGTACTTCATCTATACAACATCACTTCATGGTCAACATTTTCAAATGAACTTTCATGCATTCAAATGCATTGAAATTCATCGATAAATCAAATGGAGTTTGAATTTGCATTTCAAATGCAATATACTCCTTTTAAATGGAATGCTCAACACATCAGTACCTTGAACATCACCATTACCATCTTATCCATGTGATTGTGCATTGTACATTATGTTGATCCTATGATTGTCATGTTGCTGAAGAAGTGGAGCCGGGACCCGAGATCACCCCCTTCGTTGAAGACCCCATGACTGAACCTCGTCAGCAAGGCAAGCAAACCCCCATTGATCATGTCTATAAAATCCCACTTCCCTCTCATGTCTCTCTTATGCATTGTTTAGGATGATCACCATGATAACGTTTCTATCGCATAGTTGAACCCATATCCTTTGCATGACCTATCATCTTGTCACAGTAGTAAGCAAACCACAATCCTAGCAGATGTAGGAGTTGGTTGATATCATGTGGCCCCTGCAACTGTTACTGCTTATTGCATGCTTAGTGATACAACGAGATTGCTTTTGATGTGAGTCGGGATGATGGTAAACATGGTGTTGATGAAAGTGAAATGTGTAGGTGAATCAACCCTAATACAAGGTGAACGATGAGAGGCTGTGTAGGAGTACACAGTGGGTTGTCTGGTTGAACACCGCCTTAAGTCCGACTTCTTGTGTGGTGATCCAAGAAGAAGAGTACAACCACACATTAGGCTCACTGCCCCTCTCGACCTAGTACTTCACCCCGTTCGAACCCCAGGAGTCGCATTAGTTCGGAGTTCTGGTAGGGCTGTGGCACGGTTTGCGAAGTGGATGAATGGCTTTTCAAGACCGGCTTGGGACCCTGCACACATCGTTTGAGGCTGTACTGGAACCTCGGCCGGACTTCCATACGGATCCCCCTCAGATAGGCAACTCTCTGGACTAGAACGGAGCTGTGGGCGAAGTGTCGTGGCAACATCCTCGCCGGTACCCGCTTGAAGGGTCCCACTCCAAGGCGGTAAATGATGAGTGTGTGTGTGTAGCGGTACACCCCTGCAGGGTTAACAAAACTATTCGAATAGCCGTGTCCGCGGTTAAGGACTGCTTGAAGATTTGTGCTCGATTATTAGACAACTTGAACTGGATACTTCTAAAATACACCAAGATAAGCGTGAGTGCTATGATGTGCTTCTCGTGGGGAAGTCGAGGAAGTAACCATAGTGATGTAATTGGTTGAAGAGATGTAGTGGACTCATGTACGCTTCTTACCTCAAGTCTGGTACTCGTAGTTCAGGATTAGCCAAGTCAAAGCTGGCACTTCTGCAAGTGAAACCCCACCTCCCTTTACCTTGATACATGTGCATGAGTAGTATAGCTCCTATGTAAGTATTGCTGAGTACGATTTTGTACTCACGTTTGCTTAATCTATGTTTTAGATGAACCCACCGACCCCGATGGTGACTTTTACCCGAAGCTCGAAGAATGAAGACTCAGACCAAGACCAAGCTAGTGTAGTCCCAGTCAGACGACTGGTTCCCTTGTGGAGGGCTTGTTTTTAGATAAGGATTCTCTAAGCCATTTGTTAAACTTGTCTGTACTCAGACCTACTTTGCTTCCGCTTGTCTATTGTAATGTTGGATCACATGCTTGTGATCTCTGTGTGCACTCTGTAAGAGTTATTAATAAAGATGTATACTTTGTAGAGAATTGCAATGATACCTGCTGTTCATACAAGGCATGTGTGCTGCGTGTATGTTTATAACATGCATGTCTTAGTATGGGTTTTCGAGACCTTAGTTGTGATTTGGCTGGCGGTCTTTTATACACCAAGTGGCCCTTAGATGTGCGCAGCTTGGGGAATCGCGATGCGATTGCTCGAGACTCCGTCTCGTGCACACTTTGATGTATGATCGAGCCCGCCCTAGACCCCGACTAAGTGATCGGGCTGGAGTAAGTCTATGTAAGGGTTATAATACAATCGATAGTATGGTTGAGGCAACTTGTCTATGAGTATGGGAGTTCATCACCCATATCATTTAGACTTGTGTGCGGACGATGAGTACCCATTTCAGTTGATCATCCGGCCTGGATGGGATGCCCCTCACGTTCGATGCTTTCCGAGAACGTTCTGTGCTTGGCCTTGTCTGCTTAGACAAGTGGGTACGGTTCTCGGCTCTCCATATGATTGTGTTGTAGCGAGGCTTGCATACGCTAACCCTGGGTCCCGACAGTTTCGCTTCACGGGGAATAAATAGGCGAAGGGAGGCAGCCACGGGGGCACCAGGTGTCCAGGCGCCCTCCTTGCGCGGCCTGACCCTAGGCCGCGCCAGGTGGTTGATGGTACGATTTCTCGCCCCCTTGTTGGTTACCCAAAGTGGAAGGTTGAGATGTAGATAGCGGCAATTTCCCTTGGCAAAGATACCAAGGTTGAAATCGAACCAGTAGGACTCCAATGATGACAAGTAGGTGGCAAAGTGAACAATGGCGCCGTTCACAACCGAGGTTGCTTACTTTACCTAGACATGCACACACAATAGATAACTTTGCTCCCAGCGAGTACATAGAGGTTGTCAATCCCTCCGGCCTTGTTGTTTACAAAGGATTAAACGCACGGGATAATAATGATAGTGATAGCAACAGAAAAGTAAATAAATCAATAAATAAATAGCGGGTGTAACAGTATTGGAAATATGGACCGGGGTCCTATGAAGTTCACTAGTGATGTCACTCTCCCAAAAGACGATAAAATATCCATGCGAGGTAACAAATTACAGCTGGGCAATTGACAGGATTATGTGCGCAAACCAATGCTAACTATATTATAAAGAAAGGAAGAGGCTCAAAAGCATGGGCGGTACGCCAAGATAAGTAGACCTAAATCCATCTGCATCTACCTACTAATCATCCACCTTGAGATATCTATCCAGAACATCTCGCTGGTATTAAGTTGTGAATCCCACCCAAAGTGTAAAATCAAAGCAACGGACAACTGCATTAAAGAACTTTGCGTAAAGTAAACAATCCTTGCACCCGCAAGTACAAGCACTATTGTTTTCCCCCTTGTGGCAACAGCACATCCCCTAGACTCATGTTTTTGTCACTCAAGCTAGTCATCAGGGGGCATGAACCCACAATCATGCATAACGCTCCCTCTTGGATTCACTACCTACTACTTGGCCAAAGCAATAAACAACAATGGAGAATATGCAAGAATTACTCAAGAACATAAATATAAAAGAGGAGAATCAAATATATTACTCAAACACAATCTGAACATAGTCTCATAATCCATCGGATCCCAGCAAACTCAACATAGCAACAGCAGAAAGATTACATATGTGCCTCGATCATGTAGGGTAGCTCACGAGGTCTATTCCATGAAGAACAAAGAGGGGAGGAGAACATCACATAGCTACTGATCATAGACCCATGGTCCAAGGTGGACTACTCACGGTTCATCCGGGAAGCATCCATGGTGGTGGAGAAGCTCCCGGAGGTGGTTCCTCCCTCCGGAAGGGTGCCGGGAAGAGGTCTCCTGGTGCTCCCGATCTTGGAAGTGCGGCGGCGGCGGAACAAAGGAGAGATCGCGAAAAAGGGTTCTCGTTTCTGGGGTTTCGTGTCACGGAGAATATATGGGTGAAGGGGGCAGCCAGGGGGCCACCAGGGGTCTAGGCGCCCCCCTGGCGTGGTCCCACCCTAGGGCGCGCCGGGAGGGCGCCTGGGGTCCTGGTGGGTCCCCTCTGGCCCCCCTCGGTGATTCCCGAAGCTTCCGAAGCGCTGATTTTTTATTGGATTTTTCCCAAATTTTTGGAGCACTTTTAATATGGGGGAAACCTGAAATAGAAAAACAGCAGAAAACAGGAACTTGCACTGGGGTGCACTAAGTTAATAAGTTAGTCCAAATATGATCAAAGTGTATGGAAGTTCATCAATATCATAACAATATCACACAAAAGAGGCATGGAGCAAGAAGAAATTATAGATACGTTTTGGACGTATCAACATCCCCAAGCTTAATTCCTGCTCGTCCTCGACTAGGTAAATGATAACAAAAATATTTTCTGTGGTGACATGCTAACAACCATATAAGAACTTTTAAGTAAAGTAATCAAAGCATGCAATTCAATTCAAGTCATAAAAGGCAAGAGTCTATATTAGCATTGAAACAAGCAACATAAGAACATGAAGGTGCAAGATCTCTCGCTGTCCGTGACTCGAATGTCTCCAAATGGTGTTTGCGTAGAAGAAAGGGGATAGGGATATACGAGAAAAAAATATTTTTTTTTTGAGAACTTAATCTACTAAAGTTTCACACTTAGTCTTCTTTTGAATCTTATCTTGACTCATCCGCAGACCACTAGCCAGGTACTAGTCAAAATGATCCACTCCTTTTCGACATTTTGAGCACTCATGCAATGGATGAGCGTAAGCAAGAAAATTGACACTTAGGATGGCAAAGAGAGAATATGGTGGAGGAGGAAGACAAAAAGGTGTGAAAGGCTCACATCAATGAGGAAAATTGTCGGGACCCGGAATATGCGTATGCAATTCCAGTCACAACTCAATCATATGGAGAGCCGAGAGTCGTACCCACTTGTCTAAGCAGACAAGGCCAAGCACAGACCACTCTCGGAAAGCATCATACGTGAGGGGCATCCCATCCAGGCCGGATGATCAACTGAGATGGGTCCTCATCGCCCGCTCACAAGTCTAAATGATTATGGGTGGTGAAATCCCATACTCATAGAAAAGTCGCCTCAACCATAGTATCGATTGAATTATAACACTTACATAAACAGACTCCAGCCCGATCACTTAGTCGGGTTCTCGGGCGGGCTCAATCATACAACAAAGTGTGCCACGTGACAGAGTCACGAGCAATCGCATCGCGATGCCCCAAGCTGCGCACATCTAAGGGCCACTTGGTGTATAAAAGACCGACGGCAAGAACACAACTAAGCTATCGAAAACCCACGCTAAGACATGCATGTTATAATCATACACGCATCATACATGTCTAGTGTGAACAGCAGGTATCATCACATTACTCTACAAAGTATGTCTTTATTAACTTACATAGAGTACACAAAGATCATATGACTATGATCCATCATTACATCAAACAATGGAAGCAAATTAGGTCTGAGTACAAACAAGTTTAACAAATGTCTTAGAGAAGCCTTGTTTAACATACATGCCCTTCCACGAGGGACCAGACTGCTGTCTGGGACTATACTAGCTTAGTCAATGTCGAGCTTTAGGAAGGTGTCTCCATCGGGGTATGGGTTCTCATATAAAACATAGAATAAGCAAACGTGAGTACAAAGTCATACTCAGCAAGACTTACATCAGAACTATACTACTCATGCTCAAGTTTCAAGGTAAAGGAGGTGGGGTTTCAATGCAGAAGTGCCAGCTTTGACTTGGCTAGTCCTGTACTATGATTACCAGAATGAGGTAAGAAGCGTACACGAGTCCACTACCAAGTCTCCAACCAATACACTACTATGGATACTTCCTCGACTTCCCCACGAGGAAGCACGACATAGCATTCACGCTTATCTTGCGAGTTTTAGAGTATCCATTCAAGTTGTCTAATAATCAAGTACAGGTTCCAAGTAGTCCATAATCGCGGACGCGGCTATTCAAATAGTTTTGTTAACCCTGCAGGGGAGTAAACTACACACACATGACCATCAGTTACCGCCAGGTCTCGTCACCATTCAAGGGGTGCCAGAGAGGATGTTCACCACGACACTTCGCTCACAACCGGTCTATTCCAGGAGTCGACTATCTGAGTTTGTCACCGCTCGAGAGTCCGGCCGGATCAACGATACAGACTCAGACAATGTAGGCAACCGAGACGCCACCTCTGACAGATGGTTTCACTGCCATACAGATCCACCCACATATCTAAGATGATGCAACATTTCACTCACTCTTTTTCTATGCATATGCCAAATGGAAGGCCCGAACTAATGTGACTCCTGGACGTCAACACGAATCAAGGTACTAGGCCGAGAGGGGTCAGTGAGCCCAATGTGTGGTTGTACTCTCTGTCTTGGATTACCATACAAGAACTCTGGCTTAAGGCGGTGTTCAACGAGACAACCCACTGTGTACTCCTACATAGCCTCTCATTTTTCACCTTGTATTAGGGTAGATTCACCAACACAGTTTCACCTTCATCAACACCATGATCACTATCATCCCGACTCACATCAAAAGTAACCTCGTTTTAAACTCTAAGAATGCAATAAGATGTAACAGTTGCAGGGGCCTCATGATATCAATCAACTCCTATGTCAGCTAGGATTGTGGTTTGCTTACTACTGTGACAAGATGATATGTCCTGCATCGGATATGGGTTCAACTATGCGGTAGAATTGATAGCAAGGTGATCATCATAATCAATGCATAGCGATAATGAGAGGGAAATGGGTTTTTATAGACATGATCAATGGGGTTTGCTTGCCTTGCTGACGATACACTGGTTTATCGAACTTCTGCTTCAGGGGGTGACCTCCGTCTCGGAAACACTGTTACCGGAAATAATCATCAACAAAGGGGGGCCAACATCGAATGTAAATGCACAAGCACATGATAAGGTTTTACATGATGTATATGATATTGGTTTCTTGACAATTCCATTTAATTGAAGTGTATTGCATTTGGAATGCAAATTCAAACTCTAAATTCAAATTCAAATTAAGTCATATACACATTTGCTTCTGTTCACCCATTTTAAAATGGTCAAACATAAAAAAATTTGCATATTCTTAATCCTTGCATTTTTATGATAATTTTTTATATATTATATGTTTAATTTGGAGTAAAAATGAATTTTCTATGACTTATTGAAGTTTTAATAAATTTCTGGATTTTTTGGAATTCTTTTAATTCAGAATTTGATTTATTGCGTCATGCTGACATCAGCATGACGTGGGGGGCTTCTGGCCAGTGGGGCCCTTCTGTCAGTGGGGGTGGGATTAATCCTCTCTGTTTATTTAATAGAGGGAGGTTAGGGCCAGGGGGCCCACCTGTCTGTGGGGTTAGGGGTGATTAGGGGTGGGTTTAGGGTTAGGTTAACCCGCTTGCCGGCGGTGACCACTGTCCACGGCGGAGGGGTCGCCGGACTTGGGCATTTGGCCTCTGCTGGGATCGAGATTTGGACGGGGAGATGCCCCTTTATCTCGCGCGTTCAGTGCAGTAGGCAGGGGTCAAAGGGGAGGCCGGAGAGCGCGCGGGCGACGGCTTGGCGGGGCGACCGGAGCCACTGCTCAGCGGAAAAGGCAGTACATGGCATGGGGAGAAGCAAAAGAGGGTGGAGATTGACCCCGAGCTCACCAGGAGCGTGCTGAGAAGCTCGAAGGGGCCGGAGATGGCGTGCCGGCGGAGCAATTGTTCGACGTAGTTCCTGGTGGCCGCGGCAAATCCTTGGAGCTGGCGGCGTCTCCGGTGCAGCTTGAGCTCGGGTGGCGCTCTAGCTTGATGAAGGATACCTAGGGGCGTCTGCTGGAAAAGGTGTCGAAGCTCGAGGGGCACGGTGGCCACGCAGACAGACAACGGCGGCGAAGTCGGGAGCTCAGGTGCAACAGGATCTCGCCGGGGAGTGAGCTAGAGGACGCGGGAATAGGTGTAACTGGTGCGGGGGCTCTCTCACAGCTGCGTGGCGAGAGGAGAAGGCCCGAGAGGGTCCAGGGGGGACGTGCCCCTCGCCGGCGTCGGCATGGCGGCCACCGAGCTGCTTGCCGACGCGCGGGGAAGACGACGAGGGTGCTGGTGGGCCTGGGTCATGGGAGTTAAGTTGGGCTTGCGGCCTGGCCGGGGTGGGCTGCTTCCTCTTTTTATTTTTCTTCTCTGTTTTGCATTTTCTGTCTTTTGTTTTGCCCCAAATAAAATAGCAGGGCAATTTATAAAATCCCCAAAAAGTTTATATGGACTTAGGTGTCATGCCACTAGACACTCATAAGTTTTGGGCATTTTTGAAATTGAAATCATTTTAATTTCAAATCAAATAGGGGTTTATTTAATTGGCCAAGGCATTGTTTGAATTTTAGAAAATTCCATGAGCATGGGATTGAACCCAAACCACTTTTAAAATGATCACCATCATTTATAGGAATTTTTCAAATGTTCAAAAGATTTTTGGAAAAAGATTTTTATCTGGCCATTTAAATGATTTATTTTGGGGCTTTTTCTTTTCCCCCAATTGGATTTCTTTTGAAATTTTTTCATGATGCAAAGGAGCACTTGAACCCTAGCACATAACTAAGTTGGGGTTGTGAAAACAATCATAGGAGAGAGAAAGCCAAATGATAGATATGATGTGAGGAGTAGGGATTTCCATGCAACAGATGCACATATGAGCTAAGGTAAGCTCTCCAATGGAACTAGTGGGATGTGCATCCAACTTGCTTCCTCAAGAAGACCTAGAGCTCATTTGAGGAGGCTCATCATTGGAATATACAAGCCAAGTTCTATAGTGTGAAGGTCCCCACATAGCTATATGCATGAATGATAATCTCTATGGAGTACAAGATATAGGAGGGAGTACGAGTGTGGATCTCTCAAAACGAATAGTAGTGTGCCCCTTCTCTCTTTTTATTTCTTTTTTCTCTTTTTTCTTATTTTTTGTATTTTTTTGGTGGCCTCAATGGCTCTTTCTATTTCTATCGTTTGTCCTCTTTGGGATCTTTTAATTTTGTCCTCTTTGGGATCTTTTCCTCACTTTAGGGGCAACACTCTATATATTACAAGAAGTATAGAGGATCTTTCACACTTTACAAAAGTACTCAAATCATAAAGAAAATGTAATTATCATGAAGTATGCAAATGTATGCCTCTGCCAGGGTAGCAGGATATGAAATGATACTAGCGCGTCATGTAGCAATGATTAGGGCAAGGCCCAACTAGCATGCGTCTCATCGATCAAGCAAGTAGCATGTATGACATGAAGATCAAGTCATGAGAAGGTGGATGTTGTGTGGCAATGTATCTCGGAAAGGCTATGGAAATGCCTTGATAGGTAGATATGGTGGCTGTTTTGAGGAAGGATATAAGGGGGTTTATAATGACTGAGCGTATCATGCCAAGGGTTTGGATGTACCGGCGAATGTGGACGCCAACTCTGGGAGTGAGAAGAAAGCAATGCACGACATGGGAGAGGTTAGAAAATATGGGAAGGTGGAAGTGTCAACTTTCGAATACTCACATTAGTCCGAAGAACTCATGCACTTAGTATCGGTAACTCTCAATCTAATAAGGAGGTTTCACAAAGAGACAAGTACCCCGAGGAGGAGTGTATGGGGGTTTGGTTATCCTTGCGCATCCTCGACTCATGGTACGTGAGTGTACTCTAATATTCGATCCCTCCAAAGAGTAGTGATCCATTTCGTAGCTAAAGTTCTCAACTAATTTTGTAAGTTTTGAAAATAAACACGGATTGCCCAAAATACGACATCTATCACTAATAGGCTCAAGCTCCTGACACCAAAAGTCCAAACATTACTCAAAACAATACCTCAAAACTATTGCAAGTTACTACTACAAAAGAATAGCAACCTCAATTACCTACTCCAAGTCAAGACACAAAACTCAGTGCAACAGGCAAACTCTCTGAAGAAGATAAACATGAAAACTCAAGAGAGTTCCAGCAATAAACTAAACAAAAGCTCTTAAAAAGATAAGCATGAAAACTAAGAGCTAAACATGGCAGTAGCTATGAAAAAGATAAATAACACACACAGCAAAGATAAGCATGAAGAATCCTATGTTGTGTTCTAGATTTTGAAAGTGGAGCGTGTTTCTCTCCCACACAAAGAAATCTGGTTCTAACTTGTTATGAACAGAAAGCAAAGCTAAAGAAAGCTAAAAATAAAACCTAAGAGTGAGACGCTCCAAGCATAGCACATAACGCATCAAGTGATAAAAATATAGTGAAACGAAAGACGAACTGATAATTGTTGATGGAGAAGGGGATGCATGGGGGCATCCCCAAGCTTAGACGATTGAGTCTCCTTGAATATTTCTTGGGGATGCATGGGGGTATCCCCAAGCTGGAGCGCTTGACACTCCTGAATCTTCTTTCAGCATCTTCCCTCGCACACTTGAAAACTCCCTTCATACATAACTCATCATAATTTGATTAGAGAGGTTAGTACCCATAATAAAATAATTTTCCCTCTGCTGTAAATAAGGATATTCTTGAAGAGCTAATGTTTCTCAAGATTGCCAAAAAGTTTTTGCAAAGAAAAAGCAAGCTTAAGGTGTGCAAAACGAAGAAAAGGCAAGACAGGACAGAATCTGTGAAAAACAGACCAGCAGATAGTAAAGAATTATTTAGGGATACTTCTACAACTAAAATAAAAAAATTCAGAACATACGAAAGTTCCGTAATTGCATAGAGCACGCCGTGTAAAACTTTCAGCTCAAAAAGATGAACTGGAATTTTTCTGTGATTTTTCCAGTCACGAGGACAGAATCTGTTTTCTAGACAGCATGTTACAACTTTCACTTCCCTTGTCATATGAGGCTATAATTGGCATAAATCTTGAAAAGTAAAGATACAATGATGTTGCTACAATAGTAATAATCATCAAGACCACTAAAAACAGAATAAAAACAAAAAGGAAAACCTAAATTCGTTGCGGGCTGCCTCCTGGAAGCGCTTCTTTAAAGCCATTAGCTAGGCTTAATGCAAATAGATCAAGTCTTTTCAAGAAAATAACCCGCCTGTGTGATGCACTCAAAAGGCAACTTAATCTTTTTCCTAGGGAAGTGTTCCATCCTTTTCTTGAGAGGGAATTGTAATTTTATAATCCCTCCATTCATATCAATAACAGCACCCACGGTGCGAAGAAAAGGACGTCCCAAAATATTTGGACAAGAAGGTTCACATTCAATGTCCATAATAGTAAAATCAATGGGAACATAATTGTCATTGACAATGATAAGAACATCATCGATCCTCCCCAAAAGTTTCTTTACGGAAGAATCGACAAGACGAACACCAAAAGAACAAGGATCAAAAGGTTGCAATTCAAATATATCGTACATTCTTTTGGGCATAACGGAGGTACTAGCTCCAACATCACATAAAGCATAGCGAGAGAAGTTATTCAACTTAATTTTAATCATAGGATGTCAGAACCCTCTGTTAGATAATGTGCTAGGGTTAGCCAGTACTTTTGCATCATGTTAAATTTTCAAAAGAAATCTTTGAAATCAAATTCAAAAGAAAAATGGGAGAAGGAACCCCCCAGATGAATTAATTCAAAAGGCCAGATAAAAATCTTCTCCAAAAA
The DNA here is from genome assembly GCA_950022295.1 of Bromus sterilis. Classification (NCBI taxonomy): domain Eukaryota; kingdom Viridiplantae; phylum Streptophyta; class Magnoliopsida; order Poales; family Poaceae; genus Bromus; species Bromus sterilis. The sequence goes on along the minus strand of OX465597.1, from coordinate 313,617,653 downwards.
TTCATGCTTCAAGGACCCCATCCGCGAAGTCGACCATGAAACGCTTGATCTCGAAGATGACCTTTCTTATCGAGAATAGCCCATTCATATTCTTGATTCCGCAGAGCGTGTCACTCGTCGTCAGAAGATTAGGTTTCTGAAAGTGCAATGGTCACTCCACTATGAAAGAGAAGCTACGTGGGAAAGAGAAGACCGTCTCAATGCCGAGTACCCCACCTTCCTCCCGCAGACTTCTGAATCTCGGGACGAGATTCTTTTGAGTGGGGGCGAGTTGTCAGAACCCTCTGTTAGGTAATGTGCTAGGGTTAGCAAGTACTCTTGCATCATGTTAAATTTTCAAAAGAAATCTTTGAAATCAAATTCAAAAGCAAAATGGGAGAAGGAACCCCCCAGATGAATTAATTCAAAAGGCCAAATAAAAATCTTCTCCAAAAATTCATGTTAGATTTTTGAAAAGTCTTATAAATGAGTGTGACCACATATCAAGTGATGTGGGACCCATCCCATGCTCATAGATTTTTCAAATATTCAAACAGTGCCTTGGAATTAATTAAAAACCCCTATTTGAGTTAAGATTCAAATTATTTGAATTTTAAAAATGTTGAAACTTTATAAGTGGCTAGTCTATATTGTTATGAAGCCATATAAAAAAATTCAGCATTTAATAAAATGCCTAGCTAATTATTTTAGCACAGCAAAACAAATGTCAGAAGAAAACAGAAAAAGGAAATAAGAAAAGGAAGCAGAGGAGTTACCTGTCGCCCCAGGCGAAGCCCAGCCGGCCCAGCCCACTCCGAGCCGTCTTGTCTTCTTCCTCAGGCAGCCAGGCAGCTGCGTGCCCGGCATGCCGACGCCGTCGCCACGCCACCTGCTTGCCTGGCGCCCCCCAGCCTCCCGAGCCCTCTAGACGCGTCCTGGAGACGCCCACGTCGACTCCCCTCCCTCCAGAACCACCTCCCCCTCCTCTCTCGCCCGATCCGCCGACGTTCGTGAAGCTCGCCGGAGCACCGCCAAGCCCCCGCGTAGCCATCGACGCCGAGAAGCCCCCGGATCCTTTCCTTCGTCTTCACCGCAGTTGACTTCGTCTTTGAGCGGAATATGGGGAGTTGAAGCCCCCTGGAGCTGCCGAATCGCGTCGTCGTCTTCATCTACGGCTGCCGCGCAACTTCGTCGATTACATCGCCGTCGAGCCACCTCATCCCTTGCCACCACCTCCGTTGAGTTCCTGGTGAGCTCACGGTCAAAACCCCTAACCTCTCCCCCTCGATTTCTTCCTCTGTCACCGATTGCCATGGTCGTCGGAGTACCGAGCCGCCACGGTCGTCGTCGGCGAGCATCTGCTAGTCAATCATCCTCGCCGTCTTGTCCATCACCTCCGCCGTGAACTGCTGCTTCGAACGCGCCCAGCGGTGGCTCAAATGGTGCTCTGCAGCGAGATCCACCCCGAGCCCGTGCCACGGCCGCCGCGGAAGGTCGTCGCCGGCGTCGCTCCGGTGGCCTCCTTGGTCACCTGGACCCTCCCCGAGACGCGCGGCTCCACGAGCTTGCGTTTGGTGCCTCCAGCGCTTCAAACGGACCACGGCAGCCTCCTCCCGTGCAGCGCCGCCGTGGGTTGGCCGCCGGCGTTTAGCCACCGGTGGGTTAGCCACTAATCACCCTCCTAACCCCACCCTGGGCCACTGACCAGTGGGCCCAGTGGCTTAATTAAGCCACTGGATTAAATTAACCAGCCGGGTTAATTAACCAGTGGCACTGGCACCCCTGGCCCACCTGTCAGCCCCATGGTGACGCCAGCAGTGCATCATGCTGATGCAATAAATCAAATTCCAGAAATTAAAAAGAATTAAAGAAATTCAGAAAATTCCAGAAATTAGCTCAAACTTTGGAAATTCATAGAAAATTCATATTAACTCCAAATTGGACAAATAATATATGAAAAATGATCAGGAGAAAATAAGCTATCCAAAAATCCAACTTTCAACTATGTTTGAGTTGATTTTAAAATGGGACCAGTAGCATATGTCATTTGATTTATTTGAAATTAATTCAAATTCAATTCAAATGCTTTTGCAACTTGGACCATGGAATTATGCTACCTTTCAACCACACATCAGAGGCATATCATACACAATTGAAGATGTTCCAAATTGATCAAACCATGTCACATATAACTTGACTAAGTTTGAATTCAAATTGGAGTTTGAATTTGCAATTCAATTTGCAATATACTCCATTTAAATGGAATTACTTCACACATCAAAGCATTTACATCAAGTTCCAACCTTTCATCATGTGATTGTGCATTGTATTTACTTTGCTACATTGCTTGTTGTTTGTCGAGTAGAGGTGGAACAGGATGCAGGAGGCTGCCCCCTTCGTTGAAGACCCCGAACCCGAACCTCATCAGCAAGGCAAGCAAACCCCCATTGATCATGTCGATAAAATCCCACTTCCCTCTCATGTCTCGCTTATGCATTGTATAGGATGATCACCATGATAACGATTCTATCGCATAGATGAACCCATTCCTTTGCATGACCTATCATTTGTCACGATAGTAGGAAAAACCACAATCCTAGCAAATGTAGGAGTTGATTGATATCATGTGGCCCCTGCAATTGTTACTGCTTATTGCATGCTTAGAGTGATACCATGATGATACTGTTATGTGAGTCGAGATGGTAGTGATCATGATGATGATGGTAGAAAAGTGTTGGGGAATCGACCCTAATACAAGGTGAACGATGAGAGGTTGTGTAGGAGTACACGGTGGGTTGTCTCGTTGAACACCGCCCTAAGTCCGAGTTCTTGTGTGGTGATCCAAGATGAAGAGTACAACCACACATTGGGCTCACTGACCCCTCTCAACTTATTAACTCATCCCTTTTGATGTCCAGATGTCGCAATAGTTCGGAGTTCTGGTAGGTTTGTGGCCTGGATGCTAAGTGAGAGAACGGCTCATCCGAGACTGGCTTATGCACCACGCACACATCACTTGGGTCCACTTCGGTAAACCGGCCGGGTTCAAGATAGTGGTAACCAACCCAAGTAGGCGGCTTTCTCGGACTAGATCGGCTATGAGGTAACAGTTGTGGTGAGCATCCTCGCTGGCACCCCTTGAATGGTGTCGAGATCAAAGGCGGTAAATGATGATCATGTGTGTGTAGCGGTACACCCCTGCAGGGTTAACAAAACTATTCGAATAGCCGCGTCCGCGGTTATGGACTGCTTGGAAAGCTTAGCTTGATTATTAGATAACTTGAACTGGATACTTCTAAAACACACCAAGATAAGTGTGAGTGCTATGGCGTGCTTTCTCGTGGGGAAGTCGAGGAAGGCACCATAGTGGTGTAATTGGTTGGAGAACGTAGTGGACTCGTGTACGCTTCTTACCTTAAGTCTGGTACTCATAGTTCAGGAATAGCCAAGTCAAAGCTGGCATTTCTGCAAGTGAAACCCCACCTCCCTTTACCTTGATACATGTGCATGAGTAGTATAGATCCTATGTAAGTCTTGCTGAGTACGACTTTGTACTCACGTTTGCTTAATCTATGTTTTAGATGATGCCACTGACCCCGAAAGTGGCTTCTTCATCGAGCTGGATGACTGAAGATCAACTAGTCTAGTCCCAGTCAGACGACTGGTTCCCTCGTGGAGGGCTTGTATTTAAATAAGGCTTCTTAAGCCATTTGTTAAACTTGTCTGTACTCAGACATACTTTGCTTCCGCTTGTGTTGTAATGTTGGATCACATGTTTGTGATCTCTGTGTGCACTCTATAAGAGTTATCAATAAAATTGTATACTTTGTAGAGAGTTGCAATGATACCTACTGTTCATACAAGGCATCTGTGCTGCATGTATGTTTATAACATGCATGTCTTTGTATGGGTTTTCGAGACCTTAGTTGTGATCTGGCTGGAGGTCTTTCATACACCAAGTGGCCCTTAGATGTGCTCAGCTTGGGGCATCGCGATGCGATTGTTCGAGACTCCGTCTCGTGCACACTTTGTGGTATGATCGAGCCCGCCCTAGACCCCGACTAAGTGATCGGGCTGGAGTAAGTCTATGTAAGAGTTATGAGATAGTCGATAGTATGGTTGAGGCGACTTGTCTTTGAATATGGGAGCTCATCACCCATATCATTAGACTTGTGTGCGGACGATGAGGAACCATCTCAATTGATCATCCGGCCTGGATGGGATGCCCCGCACGTACGATGCTCTCCGAGAACGTTCTGTGCTTGGCCTTGTCTGCTTAGACAAGTGGGTACGGTTCTCGGCTCTCCATATGACTATGTCTTAACTGGACTTGCATACGCTAACCCCGGGTCCCGACAGACTTGGTATCAGATCAGGACTGACTGTAGGACTAGTAGCCTTGGCCGAAGTCGAGTCTAGCTTGCTATAGTTATATAGTTACTCTAGGTATATAAGGGAACAACGTAAGGCTTCTTTTTTCTCCTTACCCCCTTCGTTCTGAGTTCTGAGTCACGCTCATCTTATTCTACGGGAAGATAGGACTAGGCTCTCCTCTGACTGATTAGTAGATCTCGTTTTTTGCTTCATTATAGCCGTAGGAAAGTTGTGTCCGGTTTTCCTAGCATTGTTGTAATGCTGATTTCTTACATCGTATTATGTAAGTGCTGTTTTTCATGATTGGAAGAAATTGTCATTTCTTACAATTACAGTCGTTATGTTGTCCGAGTCATTCCAGGTTTATCTCATAATCTGATGCATTTGCAAACTCCTTCTTCTGTTTCAGATGGCAGATCTTCCCCCTCGGCAGATTGTTCGTTTGACCAGGTGCCTCGGTGTGCGTGGCCATCCCGCCGCGTTGATCGAGATGATGTCCTATGTGGGATATCGGTGGTACCCTGAGTACACCGTCGAGGAGCAGTTCCACGACTTCAACCAGACCCAGTTCCACTGCATCGTCAGGATCTACCCGCACCACGTTGGAGTCACCCAGCCTATCCATTTTGGACATGGCATTGGCATTACCGAGAACATGACTGTGCAGGATGCTGCATACTCATGTATGACACTACTGAGAGAGGAGCACACTTTGCTGAGAGAGACCTCTTTCCGCTATATCCCTGCTGCATTTCCAGCAGAAGAGGGATATGACACCGGACTCTACTCATATCACTCTGCAGAGCATCCAACACTTCAGGTGACTGCTAGGTTTTCTAGTGATCGAGATCGTGATGCACGCGCTCTCCGTTTCGAGCTCCACGCCACCCGTGTTCGTCTGTATCGAGCACTGACACTCTTGGCACCCTTCGTGAGAGTTGGATCAGTTGAGTATGATGATATCTACCCAGTGAGGACTCAGATGCCTTCTCGAGTTGCTTGGCCCGAGATTGGAGGCATTTTTCCACCCCGTGGTCCTTTGCTTCCACCCTACGCCGGACCTAGGCCCCATCCTTGCCCAAATGGATATCAGGGTCCACAGGCCTCCGTGTTTTCCGATGGTCACCTTCAGCTACCGGGATATGCGGGTAACTTTTACGAGGACTACTATGGAGATGGAGATGAGTGAGACCGCTTGTGGTCTTACTTAGTGAGGATGTAGTAGTATCTTAGTATATTGTACGCAAGGTGTCTAAGTTCCAGAGGCTTAGATAAATAATGTATAGGAAGTCAGAGTGCCTCTGAAGGATGTATCATCTTCATCACGTTTGTATTAGCTTGGTGCTTGTACTAAAACGTTGTATGGTTTGTATGACAGCTTGTGAATATATGGCTTGTATGCTTTTATCACCATGTTGTCAAGATGATTACTTCCTTTGCTCGGTAATCCTTCCAGTACTTCAATACCTTGTTTAGACTCTCCCAATCAACTCTGTTTGACTTTGGTTTTTCACCTTCAGGATGTCTCAAGGAACCTGTGGCCAGCTTGGTCGTAACCAGGGTCGTGGGAATGACCAGGAGGAAGGCAACCTTCCACCCCCACCCACGATGTCTCAGGTTCTAATGGAGGTTGAGAGGAACCGCCGAGACTCTCACCACCTGTTGGAAGTCATTGCACGCAACACCACTCAGCAACGCAACGAGTTGGTGTCCGTGAACGACTTCATCCGACTTCATCCCCCGGTTTTCAGTTACTCCACCGAGCCCCTTGACGCCGATGACTGGCTTCGCAGCATCAAGAGGAAGCTCCAAGCAGGCCATATTGCAGATGGAGACAAGGTCAGCTATGCCACCTATCACCTTGAAGGTGCAGCTAGCTCTTGGTGGGAGAACTTTCTGAATATGCGTCCCGTTGGACCGCCTGCATCTTGGGATGAATTCTGCACTTCCTTCCGTGAGCACCACATTCCCAAGGGTCTTATGGACCGCAAGCGTGAGGAGTTATGTAACCTCACCCAAGGCAGAAGGACCGTTGACGAGTTTAGTCGTGAGTTCAACCGACTTTCTCGTTATGCTACCGAAGAAGTCTCCACCGACTCCAAGAAACAAGAGAGGTTCCGTCGTGGCCTCAACTCTGGACTTCGTCGTGAGCTCAACCTGCATGACTTTGCCACCTTCCAGGTCCTTGTCAACAAGGCCATCAAGGCCGAGGACATGAACACCCCCAACGATTTCCGCAAACACCCTAGAGACGACAGTTCATCCAGTTCTGGCTCCCAGAAGCGCAAGATCTGGATCCCCAACAGTATGTTCCGCCAGAACAACCCACCGAGGCCATCCTATGTGGCGCCTCGTCCACCAACCCAGTTCCACCCAGCTCCACCAAACAACCTAGCTCCACGCACTGTTTTCGGAGCCTGTTACAAGTGTGGTCAGGCAGGCCACTATTCTCGTGAGTGCCCCCAGAACCAGATCCAGCATCAGAATGCTCCACCCCGTGCCGGAGGCAACAACAATGGTCGTGGCAAGCCACCCCAGAAGGTCTACACCGCCAAACCCGCTCCTCCCGCCACTCGTGGACGTGTGAACCAGATTGTCGCCGAAGAGACTGACGACACTACTGACGTCATTCTTGGTACGCTCCCAGTCAATTATGTTCCTACTTCCGTTCTTTTCGACCCAGGAGCATCTCATTCATTCATGTCGGAAATTTATGCACTTCGTCATGAGTTATCTTTTGTTGAACTGTCCACTCCAATGATTATTCAAACTCCAGGGTCAAGATGGCAAACTAATAGAGTAAGCCATGGTAATCAGATTGCAATTGAGGGTTTAGTATTCCTTGCTTCACTCATAGCCCTCAAGTCTTCAGATATTGATGTCATCCTTGGCATGGGTTGGCTATCAAGACAGAATGCCTACCTGGATTGCAAAGGCAAATCCGTGAAACTCACCCACCCTTCAGGCAAGACCGTCAACTACACCTCACCCAGAACAAGAACCCAAGTGCATTCTTTGAATGTACTTCCCCTTCCCGAACTTGAAGATATTCCGGTGGTTCGTGACTTCCCGGATGTCTTTCCTGAAGAGTTGCCAGGCATGCCACCCGACAGATGCGTAGAGTTTATAGTGGATCTTGTACCAGGAACCGCACCAATTTCTAGACGCCCATACAAAATGGCCCCACGTGAGTTAGCTGAGATTAAAATTCAACTTGATGCTTCGTTGGAAAAAGGCTTCATCCGCCCTAGCTCATCGCCATGGGGTTGCCCCATTCTGTTCGTAACGAAGAAAGATGGAACAGAAAGGATGTGCGTAGACTATCGCCCGCTAAATTTAGCGACGATAAAGAACAAGTACCCACTGCCCAGGATCAATGATCTTTATGATCAACTTGCAGGATCCTCTGTCTTCTCCAAGATGGATTTGAGATTAGGTTATCATCAAATCAAAATCCGAAACGAGGACATTCCCAAAACGGCTTTTACTACTCGTTATGGTCTTTACGAGTACACCGTCATGTCCTTTGGTTTAACCAATGCCCCCGCCACTTTCTCACGCATGATGAACTCGATCTTCATGGAGTATTTGGACCAGTTCGTCGTGGTTTACCTCGATGACATTCTCATCTACTCGAAGAATGAAGAAGAACATGCCGAACACCTAAGGCTGGTATTGATGAAACTTAGAGAGCATCGCCTGTATGCTAAATTCTCCAAGTGTGAATTTTGGCTACCAGAAGTGACCTACTTAGGCCACGTGATTTCTGAAAAAGGCATTGCTGTGAATCCCGAGAGAGTTCAGGCCGTCCTTGACTGGACTCCACCTGAATCGGTTAAGCAAGTTAGGAGTTTTCTTGGCCTAGCCAGCTATTGCCGTCGCTTCGTCGAGAACTTTTCTAAAGTTGCAAAGCCTCTAACTGAACTCCTCAAGAAAGATAAGAAATTCTTATGGACTTCCAAGTGCGAGGAAAGCTTTCAAGAGCTAAAAAGAAGATTGACTTCTGCACCCGTACTTGCACCTCCAGACACTAAAAAGGATTTCGAGATCTATTGTGACGCATCACGGCAAGGGTTAGGATGCATACTTCTGCAAGATCGACATGTGGTAGCTTATGCTTCACGCCAGTTGCGGCCACATGAAGAGAACTATCCTACCCATGACCTTGAACTCGCTGCCGTAGTTCATGCCCTAACAACTTGGCGACATTACCTCCTTGGTAATCGTTGTGAGATTTATTCCGACCACCAAAGCCTCAAATATATCTTCACCCAGCCAGATCTTAATCTCAGGCAAAGACGCTGGATTGAGTTGATAAAAGATTACGACGTAGGAATTTCTTACACCCCAGGCAAAGCCAATGTCATGGCTGATGCACTAAGTCGTAAGTCGTATTGTAACAACCTCATGTTACAACAGTATCAACCACTTCTTCATGAGGACTTTCGCAAGCTCAACCTTGAGATTGTTCCTCATGGCTATCTTTCTACCTTTGTGGCGAAATCAACTCTTGAGGATCAAATCATAGTTGCCCAAAGGCGTGCACGAGGTGTTCGCCGGATCAAGGAGAACATTGCTAGCAGAGTTGCTAAATGTTTCTCCACAGATAGCAAGGGAACGGTATTCTTTGGAAATCGTTTGGTAGTACCTAAGAATAAGGAACTAAGGCAACTCATCCTCAAGGAAGCCCATGACACACCCCTCTCAATTCATCCCGGTAGCAAAAAAATGTACCGAGATCTACGCAAGAGATTTTGGTGGACTAGGATGAAGAGAGACATTGCTCAATTTGTTGCCGAATGTGATGTTTGTCGTCGCATTAAGGCAGAACATCAAAGACCTGCTGGTACACTTCAACATTTGTCTATTCCCGAGTGGAAATGGGACAAAGTCGGTATGGACTTCATCACCGGCTTTCCAAGAACCCAGAAAGGAAACAATGCCATCTTCGTTGTCATAGATAGGCTTTCCAAAGTTGCTCACTTCCTTCCGGTTCCCGAGTCTATAACTGCTAGTCAGTTAGCGGACTTGTACATCTCTAGGATTGTATCCCTTCATGGTGTTCCTTTGGAAATCAATTCTGATCGCGGTAGCCTTTTCACCTCTAGATTTTGGGGAAGCTTTCAGAATGCTATGGGAACTCATCTCTCCTTTAGTACAGCTTTCCATCCTCAGTCTAGCGGTCAAGTCGAAAGGGTTAACCAAATTCTTGAAGACATGCTCAGAGCTTGTGTTATCTCATTCGGAAAGAATTGGGAGAAATCTCTTCCATTCGCCGAATTTGCTTATAACAATAGTTTTCAATCTAGTCTGAACATGGCTCCTTTTGAACTCCTATATGGACGACGATGTCGAACACCTTTAAACTGGTCAGAAACCGGTGAAAGACAATTCTTTGGACCGGACATGATCAAGGAAGCAGAAGAGCAAGTTCGCATTGTTTGTGATCAATTGAAAGCAGCCCAGTCTCGTCAGAGAAGCTACTATGATCGTCATCATAGGCAAGAGAGCTACAATCTGGATGAGAAGGCTTACCTTCGGGTTACTCCTCTGAAGGGAACCCAACGTTTCGGTATCAAAGGCAAGTTGGCCCCACGTTACATCGGACCTTTCCGCATTATTGCTAAACGTGGAGAAGTTTCCTACCAACTTGAACTACCCCCGCACCTTTCCCGAGTACATGATGTATTACATGTGTCCCAACTCAGGCGTTGCTTCAAGGACCCCATCCGCGAAGTCGACCATGAAACGCTTGATCTCCAAGATGACCTTTCTTATCGAGAATAGCCCGTTCGTATTCTTGATTCCGCAGAGCGTGTCACTCGTCGTCAGAAGATTAGGTTTCTGAAAGTGCAATGGTCACACCACTCTGACAGAGAAGCTACGTGGGAAAGAGAAGACCGTCTCAATGCCGAGTACCCCACCTTCCTCCCGCAGACTTCTGAATCTCGGGACGAGATTCTTTTGAGTGCGGGCGAGTTGTCAGAACCCTCTGTTAGGTAATGTGCCAGGGTTAGCCAGTACTCTTGCATCATGTTAAGTTTTCAAAAGAAATCTTTGAAATCAAATTCAAAAGCAAAATGGGAGAAGGAACCCCCCAGATGAATTAATTCAAAAGGCCAAATAAAAATCTTCTCCAAAAATTCATGTTAGATTTTTGAAAAGTCTTATAAATGAGTGTGATTACATATCAAGTGATGTGGGACCCATCCCATGCTCATAGATTTTTCAAATATTCAAACAGTGCCTTGGAATTAATTAAAAACCCCTATTTGAGTTAAGATTCAAATTATTTGAATTTTAAAAATGTTGAAACTTTATAAGTGGCTAGTCTATATTGTTATGACGCCATATAAAAAATTTCGGCATTTAATAAAATGCCTAGCTATTTATTTTAGCACAGCAAACCAAATGTCAGAAGAAAACAGAAAAAGGAAATAAGAAAAGGAAGCAGAGGAGTTACCTGTCGCCCCAGGTGAAGCCCAGCCGGCCCAGCCCACTCCGAGCCGTCTTGTCTTCTTCCTCAGGCAGCCAGGCAGCTGCGTGCCCGGCATGCCGACGCCGTCGCCACGCCACATGCTTGCCTGGCGCCCCCCAGCCTCCCGAGCCCTCTAGACGCGTCCTGGAGACGCCCACGTCCACTCCTCTCCCTCCAGAACCACCTCCCCCTCCTCTCTCGCCCGATCCGCCGACGTCCGTGAAGCTCGCCGGAGCACCGTCAAGCCCCCGCGTAGCCATCGACACCAAGAAGCCCCCGGATCCTGTCCTTCGTCTTCACCGCAGTTGACTTCGTCTTTGAGCGGAATATGGGGAGCTGAAGCCCCCTGGAGCTGCCGAATCGCGTCGTCGTCTTCATCTACGGCCGCCGCGCAACTTCGTCGATTACATCGCCGTCGAGCCACCTCAGCCCTTGCCACCACCTCCGTTGAGTTCCTGGTGAGCTCACGGTCAAAACCCCTAACCTCTCCCCCTCAATTTCTTCCTCTGTCACCGATTGCCATGGTCGCCGGAGTACCGAGCCGCCACGGTCGTCGTCGGCGAGCATCTGCTAGGCAATCATCCTCGCCGTCTTGTTCATCACCTCTGCCGTGAACTGCTGCTTCGAACGTGCCCAGCGGTGGCTCAAATGGTGCTCTGCAGCGAGATCCAACCCGAGCCCGTGCCACGGCCGCCGCGGAAGGTCGTCGCCGGCGTCGCTCCCGTGGCCTCCTTGGTCACCTGGACCCTCCCCGAGACGCGCGGCTCCACGAGCTTGCGTTTGGTGCCTCCAGCGCTTCAAACGGACCACGGCAGCCTCCTCCCGTGCAGCGCCGCCGTGGGTTGGCCGCCGGCGTTTATCCGCCGGTGGGTTAGCCACTAATCACCCTCCTAACCCCACCCTGGGCCACTGACCAGTGGGCCCAGTGGCTTAATTAAGCCACTGGATTAAATTAACCAGCCGGGTTAATTAACCAGTGACACTGACACCCCTGGCCCACCTGTCAGCCCCATGGTAACGCCAGCAGTGCATCATGCTGATGCAATAAATCAAATTCCAGAAATTAAAAAGAATTAAAGAATTTCAGAAAATTCCAGAAATTAGCCCAAACTTTGGAAATTCATAGAAAATTCATATTAACTCCAAATTGGACAAATAATATATGAAAAATGATCAGGAGAAAATAAGCTATCCAAAAATCCAACTTTCAACTATGTTTGAGTTGATTTTAAAATGGGATCAGTAGCATATGTCATTTGATTTATTTGAAATTAATTCAAATTCAATTCAAATGCTTTTGCAACTTGGACCATGGAATTATGCTACCTTTCAACCACACATCAGAGGCATATCATACACAATTGAAGATGTTTCAAATTGATCAAACCATGTCACATATAACTTGACTAAGTTTGAATTCAAATTGGAGTTTGAATTTGCAATTCAATTTGCAATATACTCCATTTAAATGGAATTGCTTCACACATCAAAGCATTTACATCAAGTTCCAACCTTTCATCATGTGATTGTGCACTGTATTTACTTTGCTACTTTGCTTGTTGTTTGTCGAGTAGAGGTGGAACCGGAGCAGGAGGCTGCCCCCTTCGTTGAAGACCCCGAACCCGAACCTCATCAGCAAGGCAAGCAAACCCCCATTGATCATGTTGATAAAATCCCACTTCCCTCTCATGTCTCGCTTATGCATTGTATAGGATGATCACCATGATAACGATTCTATCGCATAGATGAACCCATTCCTTTGCATGACCTATCATTTGTCACGATAGTAGGAAAAACCACAATCCTAGCAAATGTAGGAGTTGATTGATATCATGTGGCCCCTGCAATTGTTACTGCTTATTGCATGCTTAGAGTGATACCATGATGATACTGTTATGTGAGTCGGGATGGTAGTGATCATGATGATGATGGTAGAAAAGTGTTGGGGAATCGACCCTAATACAAGGTGAACGATGAGAGGTTGTGTAGGAGTACACGGTGGGTTGTCTCGTTGAACACCGCCCTAAGTCCGAGTTCTTGTGTGGTGATCCAAGATGAAGAGTACAACCACACATTGGGCTCACTGACCCCTCTCAACTTATTAACTCATCCCTTTCGATGTCCAGATGTCGCAATAGTTCGGAGTTCTGGTAGGTCTGTGGCCTGGATGCTAAGTGAGAGAACGGCTCATCCGAGACCGGCATATGCACCACGCACACATCGCTTGGGTCCACTTCGGTAAACCGGCCGGGTTCAAGATAGTGGTAACCAACCCAAGTAGGCGGCTTTCTCGGACTAGATCGTCTATGAGGTAACAGTTGTGGTGAGCATCCTCGCTGGCACCCCTTGAATGGTGTCGATATCAAAGGCGGTAAATGATGATCATGTGTGTGTAGCGGTACACCCCTGCAGGGTTAACAAAACTATTCAAATAGCCGCGTCCGCGGTTATGGACTGCTTGGAAAGCTTAGCTTGATTATTAGATAACTTGAACTGGATACTTCTAAAACACACCAAGATAAGTGTGAGTGCTATGGCGTGCTTTCTCGTGGGGAAGTCGAGGAAGGCACCATAGTGGTGTAATTGGTTGGAGAAAGTAGTGGACTCGTGTACGCTTCTTACCTCAAGTCTGGTACTCGTAGTTCAGGACTAGCCAAGTCAAAGCTGGCATTTCTGCAAGTGAAACCCCACCTCCCTTTACATTGATACATGTGCATGAGTAGTATAGCTCCTATGTAAGTCTTGCTGAGTACGACTTTGTACTCACGTTTGCTTAATCTATGTTTTAGAAGATGCCACTGACCCCGAAGGTGGCTTCTTCATCGAGCTGGACGACTAAAGATCAACTAGTCTAGTCCCAGTCAGACGACTGGTTCCCTCGTGGAGGGCTTGTGTTTAAATAAGGCTTCTTAAGCCATTTGTTAAACTTGTCTGTACTCAGACATACTTTGCTTCCGCTTGTGTTGTAATGTTGGATCACATGTTTGTGATCTCTGTGTGCACTCTATAAGATTTATCAATAAAATTGTATACTTTGTAGAGAATTGCAATGATACCTACTGTTCATACAAGGCATCTGTGCTGCATGTATGTTTATAACATGCATGTCTTTGTATGGGTTTTCGAGACCTTATTTGTGATCTGGCAGGCGGTCTTTCATACACCAAGTGGCCCTTAGATGTGCGCAGCTTGGGGCATCGCGATGCGATTGTTCGAGACTCCGTCTCGTGCACACTTTGTGGTATGATCGAGCCCGCCCTAGACCCCGACTAAGTGATCGGGCTGGAGTAAGTCTATGTAAGAGTTATGAGATAGTCGATAGTATGGTTGAGGCGACTTGTCTTTGAATATGGGAGCTCATCACCCATATCATTAGACTTGTGTGCGGACGATGAGGACCCATCTCAGTTGATCATCCGGCCTGGATGGGATGCCCCTCACGTACGATGCTCTTCGAGAACGTTCTGTGCTTGGCCTTGTCTTCTTAGACAAGTGGGTACGGTTCTCGGATCTCCATATGACTATGTCTTAACTGGACTTGCATACGCTAACCCCGGGTCCCGACATAGGATCCCAACCATCTTCTAGATTTCTAGGTATGGAGGCTTCTACCCTAAGCTTCTCCTCCCTAGCTTTAATGAGATCATTTGTGATATGCTCCGTGAAGGCAAGATTAAGTGTGCTAGTGTGGGGGTCTCTAGACATCTTGTGAAGGAAACGAATAACTTCAGAAATGGTGCAATTATCAAAATCAAGGTCACTACTATCAAGTAAAGTTGTAGTGGTGTCCTTTAGGATCACTTGTTTGGTAGCTTCTGTAGTCATAGGAGTTTCTTCTTCTACGGTTGAGGTCATAACATGACCATTAATAGGTCCTATGGGACTAGGGGTGCATTGGGTGCTAAGTGTTTGGATATCCTCAACCACTTGGATAGTAGCAACAGTATGGTGTGTAGGAAGGATCTTAATTCTATCTTCTTCCTCCTTTTCTCTAGCCCATCTCTCTTTAAGTTTAGCCATCATCCTAATGTTTTCATTAATTTGCACTTGAATAGAATTCATAGGAGTGACCTTCCTCTCCTCAACAGGAGAAGTTCTAATTTTAAGCAATTCTACTTCATGGGCTAAATTGTCTACCTTCGACGAGAGATTATCTAATTTGTCTAGTTTTTCCTCTACACTCTTGTTGAAGGCTTTTTGGGTAGTGACGAAGTCTTTAAGCATACTCTCTAATTTAGAAGTGGTGTTCTTGGTGCTAGGATAAGTGTTGTTGTTCACATAGTTGTTGGAGGGGAACGGTCTAGGATTGCTACCAAAATTACTCCTATAAGCATTGTTATTAAAGTTGTTCCTAAAGATAAAGTTCACATCTACTTGATCTTGAGCAATCAAAGAATTTAAAGGAACATCATGAGGATCAATAGGAAATTGCTTGGTAAGTAGGGACATAATCAAGTCAACTTTTTCATTTAGGGAGGAGATCTCCTCGACAGAGTTTACCTTCCTACCTGTTGGAGCTCTTTAGGTGTGCCATTGGGAATAGTTGGTCATCATCTCATCGAGTAGTTTTGTGGAAGCACCAAGCGTTGTTGACATAAAGGTTACTCCCGCGGCCGAATCTAGCAAGTTCCACGAGGTAAAGTTCAAGCCTGCATAAAAAAGTTTGGATAACCATCCAAGTAGTCAAACCATGCGTAGGGAAATTCTTAACAAGAGATTTCATGTGTTCCCAAGCTTGGGCAACGTGTTCATTATCCAATTGCTTAAAATTCATAATATAACTCCTCAATTGGATAATCTTAGCAGGGGGTAGTACTTCCCAATAAAAGCATCCTTGCACTTATCCCAAGAATCTATTCTATTCCTAGGCAAGGATTGAAACCAGATTTTAGCTCCTCCTCTCAAGGAGAAAGGAAAAAGCTTAAGCTTAACAATATCACCATCTACTTCTTTGTACTTTTGAATATCACAGAGCTCAATAAAATTATTTAAGTGCAAAGCAGCAGCATCTCCAGCACTAGAGAATTGATCTTTCATAACAAGGTTCTGCAAAGCAGGTTTAATCTCATAAGAAGGTGCTGAAGTAGCAGGTGTAGCAATAGGAGTGCAGATAAAGTCATTGTTGTTGTGACTAGTGAAGTCACACAACTTGGTGTTCTCGGAGGAACCCATAGCAGCAGCAAGCAAGATAACTATTTTTTTGATTTTTGATAAAGGACACTAAAGCAAAAACTGAAAAGTAAACTAACAAGACTAAAAAGCAAAGATAAAAGATAGTGTGCAACTCCCCTATCTTGAAGAGTGGAGTTCCCCGGCAACGGCGCCAGAAATTGCTTTTGATGGTACGATTTATCGTCCCCTCGTTGGTTACCCAAAGTGGAAGGTTGAGATGTAGATAGCGGCAATTTCCCTTGGCAAGGATACCAAGGTTGAGATCGAACCAGTAGGACTCCAATGACGACAAGTAGGTGGCAAAGTGAACAATGGCGCCGTTCACAACCAAGGTTGCTTACTTTACCTGGACCTGCACACACAACAGATAACTTTGCTCCCAATGAGTACAGAGAGGTTGTCAATCCCTCCGTCCTTGTTGTCTACAAGGGATTAAACGCACGGGATAATAATGATAGTGATAGCAACAGAAAAGTAAATAAAGCAGTAAATAAATAGCGGGTGTAACAGTATTGGAAATATGGACTGGGGTCCTATGATGTTCACTAGTGATGTCTCTCTCCCAAAATACGATAAAATAGCCATGCGAGGTAAACAAATTACAGCTGGGCAATTGACAGGATTATGTGCGCAAACCAATGCTAACTATGCTATAAAGAAAGGAAGAGGCTCAAAAGAATGGGCGGTACGCCAAGACAAGTAGACCGAAATCCATCTGCATCTACGTACTAATCATCCACCTTGAGATATCTATCCAGAACATCTCGCTGGTATTAAGTTGTGAATCCCACCCAAAGTGTAAACTCAAAGCAACGGACAACTGCATTAAAGAACTTTGCGTAAAGTAAACAATCCTTTCACCCGCAAGTACAAGCACCGTTGTTTTCCCCCTTGTGGCAACAACACCTCCCCTAGACTCATGTTTCTGTCACTCAAGCTAGTCATCAGGGGGCATGAACCCACAATCATGCATAACGCTCCCTCTTGGAGTCACTACCTACTACTTGGCCAAAGCAATAAACAGCAACGGAGAACATGCAAGAATTACTCAATAACATAAATATAAAAGAGGAGAATCAAATATATTACTCAAACACAATTTGAACATAGTCTCATAATCCATCGGATCCCAGCAAACTCAACATAGCAACAGCAGAAACATTACATATGTGCCTTGATCATGTAGGGCAGCTCACGAGGTCTAATCCATGAAGAACAAAGAGAGGATGAGAACATCACATAGCTACTGATCATAGACCCATGGTCCAAGGTGGACTACTCGCTGTTCATCAGGGAAGCATCCATGGTGGTGGAGAAGCTCCCGGAGGTGGTTCCTCCCTCCGGCAGGGTGCCGGGAAGAGGTCTCATGGTGCTCCCGATCTTTGAAGCGCGGTGGCGGAGGAACAGAGGAGAGATCGCGAAAAAGGGTTCTCATTTCGGGGGTTTCGCGTCACGGAGAATATATGGGCGAAGGGGGCAGCCAGGGGGGCCACCAGGGGTCCAGGCGCCCCCCTGGCGCGGCCCCACCCTAGGGCTCGTCGGGTGGGCGCCTGGGGCCCTTGTGGGTCCCCTCTGCCCCCCCCCCCCGCCCCGGTGATTCCCGAAGCTTCCGAAGTGCTGATTTTTTTATTGGATTTTCCCCGAATTTTTGGAGCACTTTTAATATGGGGAAAACCTGAAATAGAAAAACAGCAGAAAACAGGAACTGGCACTGGGGTTCACTGAGTTAATAAGTTAGTCCAAATATGATCAAAAGTGTATGGAAGTACATCAATATCATAACAATATGACACAAAAGAGGCATGAATCAAGCAGAAATTATAGATACGTTTTGGAAGTATCAGTGGCCGCCTGGGTCCCTGGTGGTGGCCCCCGGCCCTCCTTCGGGGTTCCGGAAGCTTCCGTTGCGCTGATTTTTTATCCGTTTTTTCCTGAATTTTCGGAGCACTTTTAATATGGGGGAAACCTGGAATAGAAAAATAGCAAAAAATAGGAACTGGCACTGTGGTGCACTGAGTTAATAAGTTAGTCCAAATATGATCAAAAGTGTATGAAGGTGTATCTAGATCATAGCAATATCACAAAAAACATGCATGGAGCAAGCAGAAATTATAAATACGTTTGGGACGTATAAGCATGTCACCATAGAAATTATGCTTGTTATCATTAACCTACTCGAGGGCGAGCAGGAATTAAGCTTAGGGATGTTGATACGTCCCAAACGTTTCTATAATTTCTCCTTGCTCCATGCATGTTTTGTGTGATATTGCTATGATCTAGATACACTTTCATACACTTTTGGTCATATTTGGACTAAATTATTAACTCAGTGCACCATAGTGCCAGTTCCTGTTTTTTGCTGTTTTTCTATTCCAGGTTTCCCCCATATTAAAGTGCTCCAAAAATTCAGGAAAAATTGGATAAAAAATCAGCACAACGGAAGCTTCCGGAACCCCGAAGGAGGACCATGGGGCCACCACCAGGGACCCAGGCGGCCACCTGGCGTGGCCTAGGGTCAGGCCGCGCCAGGAGGGCGCCTGGACACCTGGTGCCCACCTGGCTGCCCCCCTTCGCCTATATATTCTCCGTGACGCGAAACCTCCAAAGACAGAACCCATTTTTACGATCTCGCCTCTGTTCCGACGCCGCCGCGCTTCCAAGATCGGGAGCGCCAGCAGACCTCTTCCCGGCACATTGCCGGAGGGAGGATTAACCTCCGGGAGCTTCCCTTCCACCATGGACGCTTCTCGGATGATTCGTGAGTAGTCTCCCTTGGACCATGCGTTCGTGATCAATAGCTATGTGATGTTCTCCGCCCTTCTTTGTTCTTCATGGTTTAGACCTTGTGAGCTACCCTACATGATCGAGGCACATATGTAATTTTCTGTTGTTGCTATGCTGAGTTTGCTGGGATCTGATGGATTATGAGACTATGTTCAGATTTTGATTGAGTAATATATTTGGTTCTTATATTTTATATTTTTGTTCCTAAGTAATTATTGCATGTTCTCTGTTGTTGTTTATTGCTTTGGCCAAGTAGTAGGTAGTGACTCAAAGAGGGAACGTTATGCTCGATTGTGGGTTCATGCCCCCTAATGACACACTTGAGTGAAAGAAACATGAGTCTAGGGAATGTGTTGTTGCCACAAGGGGGAAAACAACGTTGCTTGTCACCGCGGTTTCAAGGATTGTTTACTTTGCGCAAAGTGCATTTTAATGCGGTTGTCATTTGCTGTGGGTTTACACTTTGGGTGGGGCTCGCAACTTAATACCAGCGAGATGTTCTGGATAGATATCTCAAGGTGAATGATTAGTAGTAGATGCACTTGGATTTCGGTCTACTTATTTTGGCGTACCGCCCATGTTGTTGAGCCTCGTCCTTTGTTTGTAGCATAGTTAGCATTGCGGTGTGTTTTTGTAACGACCCGATTCACTAAGAATCCAAGTCTCTGTGCATTCTGTACTAGTCCCTGGATCAATAGCTAGCACACACAGTACACGATGTAATATCAAGAATAAACCACATGTCATATATATTACATCGAAGATCCAGTATTACAAATAAACATACCTGCATAGCTCAAGGCTAGCTTACAAATATAATACAGCGGAAAAACAATAAAGAGCTTCGTGGCGTCCATCAACTCCACCGGCAAGTTGAGTATAGACATCGTAACCCTACATCGTACCTCTTACTCGTCGTATATAATCCTGCAACACCGAAGGTTACAGCCCGACAACGGGTCAGTACATCTGATTTGTACGGCAAGTGACACGGAAAATTTTATATAAAGGACCAACAACTACATGCAAGGTAAATCAAAGGAAAGGCTTATGGTGTTGTTTTGCAGAAAGCCAATTTTTTCCTGAACTAAACTAGTCAAAATTTTAAGTTGAACTTACTACTTAAGAGTGAACTGGGCACACCAGTTCCAACACCACACCCTTTATTTAATCTTGCCCACACAAATTATTATGGTGATTCATATGTCAAGATCCTCCAGTAACAGTAATTTCTAGTAGCTCAAGGATGTCCATAACCGGGGACACGGCTAATCATGATTATTTTTTACTCTGCAGAGGTTAGTACACTTTCCCCGATGGACTCAACCCAAAGATTAAGACGAAGTCTTTCAGAAGAGGTCACCCACACCCAATGGCAAGCCGGTACCACCTATCACATCTACATCTGCTAGCTTTGCACGGGAGGGGCTTCCTACATCATACTCAACTAAGCCAGAGCCCATATGGCCAGCGGCTATACATGTAAGCTCCTAGTCACCAAGTATGTCTGATCTTTTTGAGCCTGGCCGGCGCCCACTTACGTTCAGAGGGTAGCACCATGACGTAGTGTCAACCACCAAACCAACCATTAGAGGTACAACCTGGTCTCGCCCTTAGATAAGGCACGAGCCCCCAGGAAGCACTCCCTGCCCGTCCAGAGGTGATTTCTATTTATGATAATGTTGCTACACAAATTATTAAATAGCTCACATGCACTCCATGAATATACAAAACCCAAACCACGTCTACAAAGCATAGCAATAAAGTAACAACACGGCTAGGTTGATCTACGGTAGACAAGTCAAGACATGTGGCTATCTTAACTGGTTTTGCAGCAACAGTAAAATAAATTACCTATCATGCAATAGGGTGATATTTCTTAACATAATGCATATAGAAAATATAGGTATGAGTATGGTCAAAGCATCACTTGCCTTATACATTCGATGAATATCTTCGCTCTCACGTTCCAGTCAACTCTATTCTTCACACTCCGAGAATCTATCGCAACGAAGGAACTCAATAAGCAGTCACACCAACAACACAACCAAAGATCAAGAAAACAATCACAAAGGTTTTAGCAACAAAACAAAAAGCTTGACACGGTACAAGTGTCGATGTGCTCGAAGGTGATCGGTGGAAGTGAACTCGAGAGAGTCAACGGATAAAGAATTGCCGATACAAGAGTATGATCAAGGCATTATGAAATCAAGGTAAAGATCATGGCAATATGAATGGTATGTGGATATTGCCGATAAGATGTCTCATATGATCCAATATGCAAAAAGAATCACGTGAAACAGAATACTACAACACCGGTCATAGCAATTGCAGCATTGAATTGAATTTGAATTTAAACAGATCAATAAACTTGTGAATTTTTGTGTACACATGATATAAACAGAAGGTACATGGAACGAGTGATCGAACGCAAAAAGAATCACTCGATTTGGATCAACGGTATAAAAGATACGGCCTCCGGAATTTGAATTTGAATTTGAAATAGATTCAAATTCAAAAGTGTGCAAAGTGTGGAAAAATTTATACCATGCTAAAGTACAGAACAACACAAGCGCGTAGGAAAAAGTTTCACCTCGATCCGACTTTACGGTGTAGAAGATATTGCGGGCGCGAGAACGGGGGGTTTTCTGCCAAAAGGACTCAACCGCAAATAAAGTTTTTCGTAAAAAGCAATCGGGTCCCTGCTCTGGATCTGACCGGAGTTGACTCCATTCTCCGGCGAGGTGTCGTGCTCCGGCGAGGTCCGGTGGGGAGGAGGCAGGCAGTGGTGTCAAGGGCGGCTGGCGGCGCACTGGCCGTGCTCCGGCGAGCGGGGACGGCCGGCCGGGCGGCGCGTCCGCGAGGCGGCGCTGGTGGCAGCGGCGCGGGTAGCGGCTCGCTCCGGCGATCTCGGGCCGGGGCGGGCGGGCGGCCGGGCGGCGCCGGCGCCGGCCGGGCAGGGCGCGGGAGGCGCGGGGGTCGGCGGCGGGCCGAGGTAGCCGGCCGTGGAGGCGGCGCAGCGCTCCGGCGGCGCAGCGGCGGGGGCTGACGACGGCGGCGGCAACGTGGCGGACGGCGGCGGCGGCGACGTGGCGGCGGCGGCGGGCTGAAGTGGCGGCGGCGGGGTCGGCGTGGGGTCCGCGGCTAGGGTTTTCCAGAAAAAATAAAAAGAAAACAATTTCTGAAAACTATTTATAAGAAGAGAAAAAAAACAAACTTGGTCCGAAACGGACTCTAATGCGCTCGTGGGCGGAGAAGGCTATTGGGCCGGGCTACGGATTTTTCTTTTTATTTAAAAAAACGAAACTTCAAACAATTAAATAAAATTAACAGTAACTCCGAAAAATATGAAATAAAATTCTAAATTCATCAAATAATACAAAGAAAATTATGCAATGAATATGTTTTCCAAAAAGGAAAATAGAAATAAAAAAAAATTCTAAATACTTTATTTAAATATAAAACACTTTTCATAAATCAAATAAAATCCAATAAATTATTTCAAATATTTTTATTTGATCAAAAGCATTAACAAACCATTTCTAAATAATAAAATTTAAATTTTTAAAATTGTTTCACCAAAAAATAATTTGGTAAAATAAAAATATCCCATTGGAATGCTTTTTCAACTATTTTCAAATATTTAATAAATCATTTCAATGAAATAAAAAAACTCTCTTAGCATTATAAAATCCCTAAATTAATTTTAGAGTTATTTATAATACTCAAAATAAAATTTAAAAACTTTATGGTAATATTCTAAATATTTTCCAACTTTATTAAAAAGGGGATAAGTCATTTTATATCCTCTCAAATGAATTTCCTTGAGTTGAAAAATGTTTTGAATATTCAGAAGAATTCCAATAATGATTTAAAACATTTCCAACCTTTTAATATGTTGAAGGAGTCATATTACCTTCTCTCATTTTATTTTGTTGGTTTTGTTTTAAAATAATAAATTCCAAAAACACCAATTATGAATATTAGGGAAAGTCCTTTTATTCCCTCTCTTTTTAATATTCAATAAACTCCAAAAGTTTTAAATCCTAGAGAAAATCAAACACATCAATCAAACAATCATTATCTATTTACTTTTTATTAACATTCAAAAATTCAAAGAATTTTGGGATGTTACAGTTTTTAATATTGTCAATTGCCCAGCTGTGATTTGTTTACCTCGCATAACAGTTTTATCGTCTTTTGGGAGAGAGACATCACTAGTGAACATCACGGGACCCCGGTGCATATTCTCATCACTGTTTACACGCTCTTTTATTTTTTCCTTCTTTTACTTTCTAGCTATTATCACCATTATCATTATCCCTTGAGTTTGATCCTTTGTGAACAACAAGGACGGAGAGATTGACAACCTCTCTGTACTCATTGGGAAGCAAAGTTATTTGTGTCATGTGCAGGTCCAGGAGAAGCAAGTTATTTTAAACGGCGCATCACTTGTTGAACCACCTACTTATCATTGTCGGAGTCCTACGGGAGACGATCTTTTCAACCTTGCTACCATTGCCAAGGGAAATTTGCCGCTACACTACATCTAACCTTCCACTTGGGTAACCAACGAGGATAGAGTATCACCATGTCACACGACCTTGCGACACCGGGGTTTCAACCGAGCACCGTCGCAACTTCCGGCACAAGACCAGGCATCACCATCGGAACGAAAACCCCGTTTATTTAATAAGCGGATTATTTTATTGGGTGCCAGAAAATGTTCTCGGAACGGTATCAAAGTGAGGTAGAAGTGACCGGCTCGCCGCACTGAGCGCGTGGTTCGAGATTTCGTTCGAATTGGAGGTCGTATGGACTCCCGGCGGTCAGAAACGTAAACACCGGACGCGCGAGAGAGAAACCGGAGGCATTTGTGTAAACTTGCCAGACGGTTAGGAGATGCTTTGTGGGCGTATAGAACTGCTTACAAAAATCCAATGGACATGTCTTCTTATAAGATGGTCTATGGCAAGGCTTGCCATTTACCTTTAGAATTAGAACACAAAGCTTTCTTTGTTGTTAGAGAGCTTAATGTTGACCCTAAACTTGCTCGTGAAAAGCGTCTCATGAACTTGACTTCTCTAGATGAGTGGAGAAGTGAAGCTTACGAGAGCGCGGAAATGTTTAAAGAAAAGGTAAAGAAGTGGCATAACAGGAGAATTTTGAAACATGAATTTAATGTTGGTGATAAATTTTTGTTGTTTAGATCTCGTTTCAGGTTTCTCCAGGTAAATTACTTTCCAGATGGGAAGGACTGTACAATATCGAAGAAGTCTACCGCTTCGGTGCAATCAAGATTAACAATTTTGAAGGCACCAAACCTCAAGTTGTGAATGGGCAAAGGCTCAAGCATTACATGGCAGGAGACCCTGTCAATGTTGATGTGGATATGATACGAGCAACTACTCACGAAGAACATGTTGCAGCACTGGTTCAGACACCAGCAGAAGCAGAATAATAATAGGTATGTAATACGTGAAGAAAACTTCGCGAACATCCATAAAAGTTTTGTCTTATGTGTTTTTCTGGAAAATTAGGAAAATTCCAAGCCGAAGTGGAGCCCGAGAGGATCTCCCGGGGCTCCAGGTGCCCTGATGGCGCGGCCTGCCTCCTGACCTCTCCAGGTGGCCGCCTGGGCCACCAGGAGCCTGTCTCCGACCCCCACTTTGGCTTGTTACCTTCCTTTCGGTGCAGAAATTTTTTCTATATATTTGCCCGGATCGTCCGGGCTCTGTATCTTGTGATTCTGTGCATTTTCTTTTTGATCTGTTGTTGCCAGGAAAAAATTCAGAAAAACCTAGGTGCCATGGCTTCCCCAAGTTCCCCCAAGGACAAGTTCCTCGTCAACGTCATCAACCCCTGCCTCGCAGAGGTCAAGAGGCATCCTCACACTCTTTGGGTGGAGGATGGTGTCCTCCACAAAGAAGATCTGAAGGGACTAGTTAAGGAGGGGAGTATTTGTTGGAATTATTCTCTAGTGGCAATAATAAATTGTATTATTATAATTCCAGGTTCATTATTAATGTTTATAAGTCTGTGCTATAACTGCAATGGCCTATGCGGAGGTTTTCCAAGTGCATGTTAACTGCCTTCGGAGGAAAAACCATATGCAGGTGTGGAGTATAAACACAAAGTGTTCTTAAGTCTGCCTCTAGGACTAACGTGTGTATTATGGATGTCATGTTTTCCTGACATAGGGCATTGAATATGCCGGTAATACATGGGAGCACATTGTTATCAGAACAAGGGTGCTGAATCGACCCAATTGTATGATTTTCTTTGAGATTTCATCATCATTGTATTATGAGTTAAATCATCAGATGCGTTGACATTTTCATGTATCCTTATAGACCATGAGAATGGTAAGTACCTACATACCAGTGGGTGTGTTTTGACTCTGTCCAAACACCACCCGTAACAGGCGTGGCTATTAAGGTTTTGTTCACTCTCACTCGAAAGTATGTCTAGGGACTTGATGATCCAAGTTGGGATTTTCTCCTCCTATTTAGTAGAGATATTCTTTGGTCCCTCTAGGTATTACGTATCCACCAACATCCGGCCGGATACTTTGTGAATGGATCACATGGGATACGGAATACGTGAATGAGAAAAAGAACAAAACCGATATGAGGATAATTGGTATAATGATTAATGAGTTGATCATGCGGATACCTATATAATATCACCTCATGTTTTGTAAAGTATCGCAAAGCAAAGGAATTGGCATGTCAACCAGAGGTTCACTCGAATTCATATTCGTGTAGGTGCGGGAACCATTATGGGTGTCCATGGCTCCGCTATTGGTTATTGATCTGAAGAAAGTCAGTTTCTGATTCATGTCTGTATTATACCTATGGGGTCACACACTTAAGGGTCGTAGATTTGTTGAGTACTAGAATGATAGGAGCATGATTATAACACACCGGAAAATTTTCGGAGTGATTGAGATTTAATCGGAGAGAAAACCGGAATCGTTTCGGGCCACCGGTAAAGTACCGGGAAGAATTTTGAGAAAATCGGGTAAACCGGAGGGCCGGAAAAGTTGCGGGATGGTCTAAATATGATTAATATTTATTTCTTGTGAATTCTAGAATTTTTTTTATAATTAATAAAATGGATTAAATATCAATGGACCCCCTCTCACTTGGAAGGCCCAAGTGGGGAGGGAGCCACTTGGACCAAGGAGGCCCATAGGTAGCACCTCCACCTGCAGGGCCAAGGCCCCCTTAGGGGAAACCCTTGGGCGCCTCCACCAGGTGGAGGTAAACCCTAGGGCGCCCCTGATGCGCGAGAGATGATAACGGCTTCTCGCCCTTTATTGGATACCCCAAGTGGAAGGTGAGATGTAGATAGCGGCAAATTTCCCTTGGCAAAGATACCAAGGTTGAGAGTCAATCCAATAGGACTCCAGCAACGACAAGTAGGTGTCTTCTGCTCTGGCGCTTACAGAAGACGTGGACCTGCACAGAGTAACAAATAACTTTGCTCCCAACGAAGTTTAGAGAGGTTGTCAATCTCTCCGGTCTTGTTGTTTACGAAGGATCAAACACAAGAGATAAAATATATTGATAGCTAAAACTAGAAAGTAAAAGCAAGAACTAAATTGAGGGTGAAAACAGTGAAGGAAATATGGACCGGAGTACCAAGATGTTCACTAGCTATGTCTCTCTCCCAAAAGATGATAAACAGCTATGCAAGGTAAACAAATTACAGCTGGTCAATTGACAGGATTACGGGCGCAAACCAATGCTAACTATGCTACAAAAGAAAGGAAGAGGCTCAAAAGCATGGGCGGTACGCCAAGATAAGTAGACTGAAATCCATCTGCATCTACTACTAATCATCCACCTTGATATATATATCCAGAACATCTCGCTGGTATTAAGTTGTGAGCCCCACCCAAAGTGTAAACCCAAAGCAAGAGACAATTGCATTAAAAGAACTTTGCATAAAGTAAACAATCCTTGCAACCACGGTTACAAGCATCGTTGTTTTCCCCCTTGTGGCAACAACACATCCCCTAGACTCATGTTTCTGTCACTCAAGCTAGTCGTCGGGGACCATGAACCCACTATCAAGCATAACACTCCCTCTTGGAGTCACTACCTACTACTTGGCCAAAGAAATAAATAGCAATGGATAACATGCAAGAATTACTCAAGAACACAAATATAAAAGAGAAGAACCAAATATATTACTCATAACAATCTGAACATAATCTCATAATCCATCAGATCCCAGCAAACTCAACATAGCAACAGCATAAAGAATTACATATGTGCCTTCATCATGTAGGGCAGCTCACAAGGTCTAATCCATGAAGAACACAGAGGGGGACAAAACATCACATAGCTGCTGATCATGGACCCATGGCCCAAGGTGGACTACTCAAGGATCATCCGGGAAGCGTCCATGGTGGTGGAGAAGCTCCCGGAGGTCAATGCTCCCTCCGACAGGGTGCCGGGAAGAGGTCTTCTGGTGCTCCCGAACTTAGAAGCGCGGCGGCAGCGGAACAGAGGCGAGATCGCGAAAAAGGGTTATGTCCTCAAGGGTTTTGGGACGAGAGAAATATATAGGCGAAGGGGGGCAGCCAGGGGGGCACCAGGGGTCCAGGCGGCCCCCTGGCGTGGCCCCACCCTAGGCCGTGCCCACAGGACGCCTGGAGCCCTGGTGGGTCCCCTCTGGCACCCCTGCGGGACTCTGGAAGCTTCCGTTGCGCTGATTTTTTATATATTTTTCCCGGAATTTTTCTGGCATTTTACGTAATGGGAAAACCTAAAATAAAAAGATAGTACAAAACAGAAACTGGCACTCGGGTGCACTGAGTTAATAGGTTAGTCCAAATATTATCAAAAGTGTATGAAAGTGTATCAAAAGCATAGCAATATCACCCAAAACATGCATGGAGCAAGCAGAAATTATAGATACGTTTGGGACGTATTAGCCCCCCTAGGGGCTGCCCCCTCCTCCAAGATGGTCCCCTCCATCCCCCTCTATAAATAGAGGAGGAGAGTCACCCCCAACATGTGAACTTGACAAGATAGTCTTTCCCATAGGTTGTCCCTCTCTCCTCTCTTGTAGGTCTAATCTCCACCTTACGCCGAAGGGCTGCTCCTCCCTCCTCTCTACTCCCGCGGTGCCGAGCTCTAGATGGCGGAGCCCTGCCGGATCTGCTACACCGTACGTCTGGATCAACCGTAGAGAGATCGTACGTTCGATCTTTGTTCGAGGGACTTTTAGATCTGTTTGTGGGAACTCAAGTGGATTAGATCTGTTCGAGTGGTTGCGCTACGTCAAGCTTCCCCAAATCTCCATCAACTTCTTCCACTGCAAGAGAACCATCGTTGAACGGTTGTTAAGGTAACAAGATCGCTAACCTTGTTTGCATCTATCTAGATCCAATCTTGGGACTTGGTTTCGTAGTTCCGAATTTTTTGTTTGTTTTCTACTCTGAATCCCACCAGCGGTATCATGAGCTAGTTCTAGTAATAGTTGCAGGTTCGATCTAGAGTTCATAGTGATGAACGGGCATTGCACAAAATTTTCATTGTGCGCGGTTTTTGATAATAGATCTAAACTGAATCTTCTAGTTGCTTCCCCTATAATTGCACAAGTTGAGCCCTCCTTTATTGTTTGATTTTGTTACAAACATCTTGCCCCTCGGGGTCCTTTTATGCTGCTCCTGAGTATGCTGGTCGCGCGAAGATGATTTGGGTCTTGCTTTTGGTGTGGAGAAATTGTACAACAAAAGGGGTGTGTTAATTGTTGATCTAGCACGGGGATCACGTGTATTGACGATTGTTCAGTACGGGTCATGAAATTAAATTGTAGTCTCATGGTTGATACACCCCGAGTGTTAATCTAGCAACTTGAAGATTGTGCTTTATGTGGTTACATAGCTAGAAAAACTTTTTGCGTTGCAAACCCTAATAGCCACGTAAAAGATGCAAATAACGAGTAGAAGAACATCTACCTTGTTTTTGCAGGAACATGTGATGTGGTATAGTCTTCTTCATGATAAAAGTTGTATGAGATGATTACACTTTGCATGTCATGGTACGGCATGATGGTTGGAGCCATATGATTGTCATTTATTCGGCATGCGTGCCAAACTTCATGTAATTTTCTTTTAGTAGAATATATGCTAGCAATAGTTGTAGTATCTACACGAGGATGATGATCATATGTCATGGTGCTTGACGACATTCCGTCTGTGGCGGTGATGCTCTCCGCCAAAAGAAGATGAAGAAAGAAAAGCATGGTGCTTGTAGCTTCTTGAAGAAAAGGGCTATACCATATCACATACATTTAATTTCCTATGATGTTAATCCTTTTCATTGCCTGTTTGAATGCGCAAGTAGTCGTGTTTTAATAGGTAGATCTCTCTTAAAATATCAAGAAGTTCGTGCTCTCCCAACCGTGCAACCGTCTGTAATAAATGCCACCCGAGGTGCATCGTGTCACACGAGTACCAATGGAAAGGTAACAAAGAGACGGGTGGATTGAGTTTTCTCCATATCGATAGCGCTTGGTTGTCTTGACGTTCTAGCTTATCTGATCTGAGCTCGGAGCACAAGTGTCAAAATACTAATACAAGAGTTATAAAATGGTTATGATTGGTTTTTTTAGACCTACCGGGTTGATCTCCTCCATGGCTGAGTGTTACACCGGTGGAAGGTGTATTGATCCGGATCTTGATTAACCTAAGATCAATTGTAGAGAGGTATTGGTTTTAGTGGGAGCATAAGATTAAACTTGTTAAGATTAATGCAATTAATTTGGGACCATGTCTAAATCAATCTGCTTATATCGTTATAGAGAGATGGACCGCAACAACAATGCTTTTAGCTTAGAACCGATGCTTGAAAAAGAGAAGCTTGTTTCAAATGGGGGCAACTATGCGAACTAGTTCCGTAATCTTTGGTTTGTCCTCAAAGTTTCTAAGAAGGACTATGTTCTCAAAGAAGCTCTCCCAGCCGCTCCCGCAGAGGATGCATCGCAGGACGATAAGAACGTCTATGCGACTAAAGTGGATGACCACACCGCAGTACAATGCTTGATGCTGACATGCATGGATACTGACCTTCAGAAACGTTTTGAGAACTTCACCGTTTTTGACATGGTGACACAACTGAACGCTCTGTATCTGAAGCAAGCTAGAACTGAATGTTACGAGATAACGAAGCAGCTGTGGGAATGCAAGATGGCAGAAGGTAGCTCCATAAGTGAGCACGTGATCAAACTTGTTGGTTACGCACAGAGGTTAAGTGCTCTGGGATTTGCGATCCCTACGACACTCGGCATTGACATTCTCCTTGCGTCACTCCCCCAGTCTTACAACGGCTTTATCATGAATTACAACATGAATGGACTTAGCAAGACCACAGACGAATTGTTCGCTATGCTTAAGACTGTGGAAACATCTATGCAAAAGGATCCCAACCATGTGTTGGTTGTGATGAAGACTACCAGTTTCAAGAAGAAGGGCAAAGGCAGAAATGCCAAGAGTGGTGGTAAGACCAAAACTCAAGTAAAGTCCAAGAATGACCCGACTAAAGACACTGAGTGTTTCTACTGCAAGAACAAGGGGCACTGGAAGAGAAATTGCAAGAAGTATATGTGAGATCTGAAGAGGGGTATGATCGCCAAAGGTATAAATAAGTTACACTAAGTTAATAGAAAAATTCATTATTTCACCTTAATAGGTATAATTGATACCATATCGATTGCACTTGTTTTGCAACTCGGTACAGGAAATTCTTAGAATTCGAAGGAGAAAAGCGAATGAAGTGCAAGTCCGCGTCGGAAGTGGTGCCCAAGTCACCCAAGGCTGTCCGCGTTCGTCTATCAAGATTTATCTTAGAATTTAATAAATGTTATTTGATTCAGAGGTTGTGTAAAACATTAATATAGTATTATGTCGTCTACACGGTGGATGCCTTATCCACGTTTTGAATAATGGTTGTTCGAAGTTAATACTCTCTGAATGTCACCCTTCGTGGTGAATTATTTAAGTTGAAATCTTGATATTATGTCTATTTTCTTGATTGCTAAATAAATTAAGTTATGTGATGATAATGCTAAAATTGTAGTAGTATAAATGACTTAGTCACATTAGAACAAAGCGCATGCGGAAGCTTCATATCGATGAAGTCATTCAATCTCTTGACTTTGAGTCATTTCGCACATGCAATGTTTTTCTAATAGGCAAAATCATTGATTAAATGAATTGTTCAAGTGTTTAGTAAAATATTGGTAATAACACATATCAATGTGTGAAGAACCAATAAATAGTACTTTACATAAAACTTTGTGATAATGACTTTTATAGATATACCGATATTTAGACAAGACATCAAGTTTGAAATTTTGAATAAGTTCAAAAATTGTTTCAACACAAAGAGGATCATCATCACACATATATCAAATGAGCTCTAGGTCTTCGTGAGCAAGCAAGTTGGATGCACCCCCACTAGTTCCATTGGAGAGCTTACCTTAGCTCATATGTGGATCCATTGCATGGCAATCCCTACTCCTCGCATCATGTCTATCATTTGGCTTTCTCTCGCCTATGATTGTCCTCATTGATGTGAGCCTTTCACACCTTTTTGTCTTCCTTCCCCATCATTTCTCTCTTTTCCATCCTAAGTGCCAACATATCTTGCTCGCGCTCATCCATTGCATGAGTGCTCAAATTCGAAAGGGAGAGGATCAGTTTGACTTGTACCTGACTAGGGGTCTGGGGACAAGTAAAAATAAGATCCCAAAGGAGACCAAGTGTGAAGTTTTAGTAGATTGAGTTCTCAATTAAACAATATAGTATTTTTTATTCTCTAAACCCATCTCCCACTTCTCGCACGCAAATACCATTTGGAGACATTCGAGTCACGGACAGCGAGAGCTCTTGCACCTTTATGGTCTTATGTTGCTTGTTTCAATACTAGATATAAACTCTTGCTTGTTATGACTTGACTTGAATTGCTTATCTTGCTTGCCTTACTATAAAGTTCTTTTATGTTGGTAGCATGTCACCACAGAAATTATGCTTGTTATCATTTACCTACTCGAGGACGAGAAGGAACTAAGCTTGGGGATGTTGATATGTCCCAAACGTATCTATAATTTTTGCTTGCTCCATGCATGTTTTGGGTGATATTGCTATGTGTTTGCTACACTTTAATACCTTTTTCAATATATTTGGACTAACCTACTGATACATCCAAAACGTATCTATAATTTATGCTTGCTCCATGCCTCTTTTGTGTGATATTGCTATGATATTGATGAACTTCCATACACTTTTGATCATATTTGGACTAACCTATTAACTCAGTGCACCCCAATGCCAGTTCCTGTTTTCTGCTGTTTTTGTATTTCAGGTTTTCCCATTATTTAAAGTGCCAGAAAAATTCCGGGAAAAATATAGAAAATCAGCGTACGAGAACCTTCCAGAAGAGCCAAAGTGGGACCCGAGGGGGGCCAGGGGTGGCCCAGGCGGCCACCTGGCGCGGTCACACCCTAGGCAGCGCCAGGGGGACGCCTGGGGCCCCTAGTCCAACTCTGGCTGCCCCCCTTCGCCTATTTATTCCCCGTGACGAGAAACCCTCGGGGACAGAACCCTTTTCGTGATCTCTCCTCTGTTCTGCCGCCGCCGCGCTTCCAAGATCGGGAGCACCAGGAGACCTCTTCCCGGCACCCTGCCGGAGGGAGTAACCACCTCCGGGAGCTTCTCCACCACCATGGATGCTTCCCGGATGAACCGTGAGTAGTCCACCTTGGACCATGGGTCTATGATCAGTAGCTATGTGATGTTCTCCTCCCCTCTTTGTTCTTCATGGATTAGACCTCGTGAGCTGCCCTACATGATCGAGGCACATATGTAATCTTTATGTTGTTGCTATGTTGAGTTTGCTGGGATCCGATGGATTATGAGACTATGTTCAGATTGTGTTTGAGTAATATATTTGATTCTCCTCTTTTATATTTATGTTCTTGAGTACTTCTTGCGTGTTCTCCGTTGCTGTTTATTGCTTTGGCCAACTAGTAGGTAGTGACTCCAAGAGGGAGCGTTATGCATGATTGTGGGTCCATGCCCCCCGATGACTAGCTTGAGTGACAGAAACATGAGTCTAGGGGATGTGTTGTTGCCACAAGGGAGAAAACAACGGTGCTTTTACTTGCGGGTGCAAGGATTGTTACTTTACACAAAGTTCTTTAATGTAGTTGTTTGTTGCTTTGATTTTACACTTTGGGTGGGATTCGCAACTTAATACCAGCGAGATGTTCTGGATAGATATCTCAAGGTGGATGATTAGTAGGTAGATGCAGATGGATTTCGATCTACTTGTCTTGGCGTACCGCCCATGCTTTTGAGCCTCTTCCTTTCTTTATAGCATAGTTAGCATTGGTTTGCTGATGGCAAGAGAGTGTTATACTCTTCAAGCCCTCGTTGATTACCCCAAGTGCAGGGTTAGATATATAGTGCAGCGGCAAGTTTTCCCTTGGCAAAGATACCAAGGTTTCTCTCCCGTAGGACTCCGAAGGATACAAGAAGGTGGTAAAGTGAACCATGGCGCCGAGGTTGCTACTTCACCTGGACCTACACACAGATACAAATAACTTTGCTCCCAACGAGTACAGAGGAGTTGTCAATTCCTCCGGCCTTGCCGTTTACAAAGGATCAACGCAAGACAACTGAAAGTAAAGACTGAAAGTAAATTGATGGTGTAAACAATGATATGAAGATGGACCAAGGTCGCGTGATTTTCACTAGTGATGTCTCTCTCCCAAAAGACGATAAAAGTGCTAGCGAGGTAAACAAATCACAGTTGGGCAATTGACAGGATTATGAAAGCACCGCAATGCTAACTATGCTGCAAAGAAAGGAAGGGCTCAAAAGCAATGGGCAGTACGCCAAGGTAAGTAGACCGAAATCCATCTGCATCTACTACGAATCATCCACCTTGAGATATCTATCCAGAACATCTCGCTGGTCTTAAGTTGCGAATCCCACCCAAAGTGTAAACTCAAAGCAACAGACAACTGCATTAAAAGAACTTTGCGTAAAGTAAACAATCCTTGCACCCACGGATACAATCACCGTTGTTTTATCCCTGGTGGCAACAGCACATCCCCTAGTCACATGTTTCTGTCACTCAAGCTAGACATCAGGGGGCTGAACCCACAATCAATCATAACGCTCCCTCTTGGAGTTGCAACAAATCACTTGGCCAAAGTAAAATACGGCAACGGAGAACATGCAAGAATTTACTCAAGAACAAAATACAAAAGATAAGAACCAAATATATTACTCATCACAATCTGAACATAGTCTCATAATCCATCAGATCCCATCAAACTCAGCATAGCAACGGCAGAAAATTATAAAGGTGCCTCGATCATGTGAGGCAGCTCACGAGGTCTCGAAAGTGGAGGCACAAAGAAGGGAGAGATAGATCACATAGTTACTGGTCACGGACCCATGGTCCAAGGGAAACTACTCACGGTACATACGGGAGGCTTCCATGGAAATGGAGGGTCTCCCGGAGGGGGTAGCTTATCCCGGAAGGGTGCCGGAGTAGCTTCTCCAGGCAGCCCCGATCTTGAAACGGCGACGGCGGCGGAATAGAGGCGAGATCGCAAAAGAGGACTCTGTATTAGGGGTTTCCACCCCGAGGGGTAAATATAGGCGAAGGGGTGTCGAGGGGACCCACGAGGCAGTCAGGAGGGGCCCTGACGAGGCCTAGGCTGGGGCCGCGCCACCTTCCCTCCTGCTGCCTGGTGGTGGCCCCCTTCGCTCCTTTGGTGTTTCCGGAAGCTTCCGCGACGCTGATTTTTTATCTGATTTTCCTGGATTTTTTGGAGCACTTTTAATGCCCGGAAAACCGGAAATACAAAAACAACAGAATACAACAACTGGCAGCTAGGTGACTGGGTTAATAGATTAGTCCAAATATGCTCAAAAGTGTATGAAAGTTCAAGCAAGACATGGCAAAGTCACACAAAACATGCATGGAGCAAGCAGAAATTATAGATACGTTTTGGACGTATCAACATCCCCAAGCTTAATTCATGCTCGTCCTCGAGTAGGTAAATGATAACAAGCATAATTTCTGTGGTGACATGCCACACAACCATAAAAGTACTTTTAAGTAAAGCAATCAAAGCATGCAATTCAATTCAAGTCTTAACAAGCAAGAGTATATATTAGCATTGACACAAGAAACAAAAGAACAAAAGGTGCAAGAGCTCTCACTGTTCGTGACTCAAATGTCTCCAGATGGTGTTTGCGTGCAAGCAGGGGATAGGGAAATACGAGAGAAAAGAGTAAGGTTCTTGAGAACAACTATCTACTAAATTTTCACACTTAGTCTCCTTTGGATTCTTATCTTGACTCGCTCCCAGACCACTAGTCAGGTACAAGTCAAACTGATCCACTCCCTTTCGATATTTTGAGCACTCATGCAATGGATGAGCGTGATCAAGAAAGTTGACACCTAAAAGGCGAAACAGAAAGAAGGTGGAGGAGGAAGACAAAAAGGTGTGAAAGGCTCACATCAATGAGGACAATCATAGGCGAGAGAAGGCCATATGATAGATATGATATGAGGAGTAGGGATTGCCATGCAACGGATGCACATGTGATCTAAAAGATCTCCAAGGAAACGAGTGGGGGTGCATCCAACTTGCTTGCTCAAGAAGACCTAGATCTCGTTTGAGGAGGCTCATCATTGGAATATACAAGCCAAGTTCTATAGTGTGAAGGTCCCCACATAGCTATATGCATGATGATGATCTCTATGGAGTACAAGAGATAGAGGATGAAGTACTAGTGTGGATCTCTCAAAAGTAATAGTAGTGTGCCCCCTTATCTCTTTTTATTTCTTTTTCTCTTTTTTCTATTTTTTTGTATTTTTTGGTAGCCTCAATGGCTCTTT
This sequence comes from Bromus sterilis, assembly GCA_950022295.1. Lineage (NCBI taxonomy): Eukaryota > Viridiplantae > Streptophyta > Magnoliopsida > Poales > Poaceae > Bromus > Bromus sterilis. The sequence continues at coordinate 313,581,926 of OX465597.1, read as the reverse complement.
CTATTTAACTCTCATTTGTCCTCTTTGGGATCTTTTGATTTTGTCCTCTTTGGGATCTTTTCCTCACTTTAGGGGCAACACTCTATATTTTACAAGAACATAGGATATCATTCACACTTTACAAAGGAACTCACATAAAGAAGATATAACTATCATGATGCAAATGTATGACATGAGGATCAAGTCATGAGAAGATGGATGGTGCATGGCAATGTATCTCGGAAAGGCTATGGAAATACCTTGTAGGTAGGTATGGTGGCTGTTTTGAGGAAAGATATAAGGAGGTTTATGATGACAGAGCGTATCGTGCCAAGGTTTTGGATGCACCGGCGAAGTATGCGCCAAGTCTCAAGGTGAGAAAGGGCAATGCACGGTACCGAAGAGGCTAGAAAAAGTATAGGGGGGTGGAAGTGTCAACTTTAGAATACTCACATTAGTCCTAAGAACTCATGCACTTATTATCGGTAACTCTCAATCTAATCAGGAGGTTCACAAAGAGACAAGTACCCCGAGGAGGAGTGTATGGGGGTTTGGTTATCCTTGCCCATCCTCGACTCATGGTACGTGAGTGTACTCTAATATTCGAACCCTCCAGAGGTTAGTGGTCCATCTAGTAGCTAGAGTTCTCAACAGGGGTTTTTGGTTTTCGAAAAACACACAGATTTCCCAAAATACGACATCTATCACTAATAGGCTCGAGCTCTTGACACCAAAAGTTCAAACATTACTCTAGTCAATACCTCAAAACTATTGCAAGTTACTACTACAAAGAGAAAAGCAACTTCAACTACCTACTTCTAGTCAAGACACAAAACTCAGTGCAACAGGCAAACTCTCTAACAAGATAAAACATGCAACCTATAGAAAGTTCAACCTACAACAAAAGAAAATCTCTAGTAAAACTAAAGCACTACAACTAAACAGAGCAGCAGCTAAGAAAAGAAAAAGAACAACTCACAGCTGAAATAATAAGCATGCAAATCCTATGAGGAGTTCTAGTTCAAGCGGAGTGTGTATCTCTCCCACACAAAAGAGTAAGTAATCTGGGATCTAACTTGTTACTATAGCAAACAAAGAAAAAACAAACCTAGAAAAGTAAAGAGCGAGACGCTCCAAGTATAGCACACAACGCATGAAGCGATAAAAATATAGTGCAACGAGAGACGAACTGATAATTGTTGATGAAGAAGGGGATGCACGGGGGCATCCCCAAGCTTAGACGCTTGAGTCTCCTTGAATATTTATTGGGGGTGCACATGGGCATCCCCAAGCTTGAGCGTTTGACACTCCAAGATCTTCTTTCATCATCTTCCATCGCACACTTGAAAACTCCCTTCATACATAACTCATTGTAGACTGATTAGAGAGGTTAGTACCCTAATAAAATATTTTTTCTCCACTGGAAATAAAGATAATATTGAACAGATACTGTTTCCCAAAATTTCCAAAAAAAATTTGCAAAGAAAAAGCAAGCTTAAGGTTGGCAAAAGTAAGGAGAGACAGAACGTGGCAGAATCTGTGAAAAACAGAACAGCAGATATAAAAGAATTAGTTAGGGATACTTCTGCAACTCAAATAAAAAAACTCATAACATACGCAAGTTTCGTAATTGTATAGAGCACGCTGTGTAAAAAATTCAGCTCAAAAAGGTGAACTGGGATTTTTCTCTGATTTTTCTAGTCACGAGGACAGAATCTGTTTTCTGGACAGCATGTCACAACTTTCACTTCCCTTGTCGTATGAGGCTATAAAAGACAAAAAGCTTGAAAAGCAAAGATACAATGATGTTTCTACAGTAGTAACAATCATCAAGACCACTAAAAACAGAAGAAAAGAAAAAATAAAAAACCTAAATTCGTTGTGGGCTGCCTCCCGAAAGCGCTTCTTTAAAGCCATTAGCTAGGCTTAATGCAAAAGATCAAGTCTTTTCAAGAAAATAACTAGCCCGTGTGACGGACTCAAAAGGTAACTTAATATTTTTCCTAGGGAAATTTTCCATCCCTCTCTTGAGAGGGAATTGGAATTTAATATTCCCCTCTTTCATGTCAATAACAACACCAATTGTGCGAAGAAAAGGACGTCCCAAAATAATTGGACAAAAAGGTTCACATTCAATGTCCATAATAGTAAAATCAACATGAACATAATTGTCATTGACAATGATAAGAACATCATCGATCTTCCCCAAAGGTTTATTTACGGAAGAATCAACAAGACGAACACCAAAAGAACAAGGATCAAAAGGTTTCAATTCAAGCATATCATACATTCTTTTGGGCATAACAGAGGTACTTGCTCCAACATCACAAAGAGCATAACAGGAGAAGTTATTCAATTTGATTTTTATCATAGGATCCCAACCATATTCTAGCTTCCTAGGTATGGAGGCTTCTAGTCTAAGCTTCTCCTCCCTAACTTTGATTAGAGCATTGGTGATATGCTCTGTGAAGGCAAGATTAAGTGTGCTAGTGTGGGGGTCTCTATACATCTTGTGTAGGAAACCAATAACTTCAGATAAAGTGCATTTGTCAAAGTTTAAATCACTACTATCTATCAGGGAGGTAGTGATATCATTTAAGCTCACTTGTTTGAAATCCTCTATGTTCATAGAGGTTTCTTCATCTATGGTTGAGGTGGTAGCATCACCATTGATAGGTCCAGTGGGACTAGGGGTGTGATGGGTGCTAAAAGTTTGGACATCCTCAACTACTTTGATAGTAGCTACTAAGTGGTAGGTAGGAAGGCTCTTAACTCTCTCTTCTTCCTCTTTTTCTTTAGCCCATCTTTCTTTGAGTTTAGCCATCATCCTAATAATTTCATTGATTTGTAACTGGATAGCATTAATAGGAGTGACCTTACTCTCCTCAAGGGGAGAGGTTCTAATTTTTAACATCTCAACATCAAGGGCTAAGTTGTCTACCTTCAAACAAAGATTATCTAATTTAGCTAGTTTTTCTTCCACATTCTTGTTGAAGGTTTTTTGGGTAGTGATAAAGTCTCTAAGCATACTCTCTAGTTCAGAGGTGGGGTTCTTGTTGCTAGGGTAGGTGTTGTTGTTCCCATAAGTGGATGGAAACGGTCTAGGATTACTAGCAAAGTTGCTCCTATAAGCATTATTGTTGAAGTTGTTTCTAGAGATAAAGTTCACATCTACTTGATCCTGAGCAATCAAAGAATTTAAAGGAACATTTTGAGGATCAATAGGAGACTGCTTGGTAAGTAGAGACATGATAAGGTCAACCTTTTCATTTAGAGAGGAGATCTCCTCAACATAATTTACCCTCTTACCAGTTGGAGATCTTTCGGTATGCCACTGAGAGTAGTTCAGCATCATCTCGTCCAGTAGCTTTGTGGCAGCACCAAGTGTTGTCGACATAAAGGTTCCTCCCGCGGCGGAATCTAACAGGTTCCGCGAAGTAAAGTTCAAGCCTGCATAAAAAGTCTGGATAACCATCCAGGTAGTCAGTCCATGTGTAGGGAAGTTCTTGACAAGCGTCTTCATATGTTCCCATGCCTGAGAAACGTGTTCATTATCCAATTGCCTGAAATTCATAATGTTACTCCTCAATTGAATAATTTTAGCAGGGGGATAGTACTTCCCGATAAAAGCATCCTTGCACTTTTCCCAAGAATCTATGCTATTCTTAGGCAAGGATTGAAACCAGATTTTAGCTTCATCCCTTAAAGAGAAAGGAAAAAGCTTAAGCTTAACAATTTCACCATCTACTTCTTTGTACTTTTGCATATCACAAAGCTCAATAAAATTATTTAAATGCAAAGCAGCATCATCTCTAGCACCAGAGAATTGATCTTTCATAACAAGGTTTAGCAAAGCAGGTTTAATCTCATAAGAAGGTGCTGAAGTAGCAGGTGTAGCAATAGGAGTGCAGATAAAGTCACTATTGTTGTGACTAGTGAAGTCACACAACTTAGTGTTTTCATTGGAACCCATAGTAGCAGCAGGTATTTTTGGTATTTTTGATAACGGACACACAAGTAAAAACAGAAAGGTAAACTAACAAGACTAAAAAGCAAAGATAAAAGATAGTGTGCAACTCCCCTATCTTGTAGGCTGGAGTCCCCGGCAACGGCGCCAGAAAACTTGGTGATGGCAAGAGAGTGTTATACTCTTCAAGCCCTCGTCAATTACCCCAAGTGCAGGGTTAGATATATAGTGCAGCGGCAAGTTTTCCTTTGGCAAAGATACCAAGGTTTGTCTCCCATAGGACACCGAAGGATACAAGAAGGTGGTAAAGTGAACAATGGCGCCGAGGTTGCTACTTCACCTGGACCTGCACACAGATACAAATAACTTTGCTCCCAACGAGTACAGAGGAGTTATCAATTCCTCCGGCCTTGTCGTTTACAAAGGATCAACGCAAGAGATAATGATAGTGGCAACTGAAAGTAAAGACTGAAAGGAAATTGAGGGTGTAAACAATGATATGAAGATGGACCAAGGTCGCGTGATTTTCACTAGTGATGTCTCTCTCCCAAAATACGATAAAAGTGCTAGCGAGGTAAACAAATCACAGTTGGGCAATTGACAAGATTATGAAGGCACCGCAATGGTAACTATGCTGCAAAGAAAGGAAGGGCTCAAAAGCAATGGGCAGTACGCCAAGGTAAGTAGACCGAAATCCATCTGCATCTACTACGAATCATCCACCTTGAGATATCTATCCAGAACATCTCGCTGGTATTAAGTTGTGAATCCCACCCAAAGTGTAAACTCAAAGCAACAGACAACTGCATTAAAAGAACTTTGCGTAAAGTAAACAATCCTTGCACCCGCAGATACAAGCACCGTTGTTTTATCCCTGGTGGCAACAACACATCCCCTAGTCTCATGTTTCTGTCACTCAAGCTAGACATCAGGGGGTTGAACCCACAATCAAGCATAACGCTCCCTCTTGGAGTTGCAACAAATAACTTGGCCAAAGTAAAATACGGCAATGGAGAACATGCAAGAATTTACTCAATAACAAAATATGAAAGATAAGAACCAAATATATTACTCATCACAATCTGAACATAGTCTCAGAATCCATCAGATCCCATCAAACTCAGCATCGCAATGGCAAAAAATTACAAAGGTGCCTCGATCATGTGAGGCAGCTCACGAAGTCTCGGAAGTGGAGGCACAAAGAAGGGAGAGATAGATCACATAGCTACTGGTCACGGACCCATGGTCCAAGGGAAACTACTCACGGTACATACGGGAGGCGTCCATGGCTATGGAGGGTCTCCCCGAGGGGGTAGATTCTCCCGGTAGGGTGCCGGAGCAGCTTCTCCAGGCAGCCTCTATCTTGAAATGGCGGCGGCGGCGGAACAGAGGCGAGATCGCGAAAGAGGAGTCTGTATTAGGGGTTTCCACCCCGAGGGTAAATATAGGCGAAGGGGGAGTCGAGGGGACCCACGAGGCAGTCAGGAGGGGCCCTGGCGCGGCCTAGGGTGGGGCTGTGCCACCTGCCCTCCTGGATGCCTGGTGGTGGCCCCCCTTCGCTCCTTTGGTGTTTTCGGAAGCTTCTGCGACGCTAATTTTTTATCTAATTTTCCTGGATTTTTTGGAGCACTTTTAATGGCCGGAAAACCTGAAATATAAAAACAGCAGAAAACAGCAACTGGCAGATGGGTGCACTGGGTTAATAGATTAGTCCAAATATGCTCAAAAGTGTATGAAAGTTCAAGCAAGACATGGCAAAGTCACACAAAACATGCATGGAGCAAGCAGAAATTATAGATACGTTTTGGACATATCATTTGCGCACATAATCCTGTCAATTGCCTAGCTATAATTTGTTTACCTCGCATGGCCATTTTATCGTCTTTTGGGAGAGAGACATCACTAGTGAACATCATAGGACCCCGGTCCATATTTCCAATATTGTTTACACCCGCTATTTATTTTCTGATCTATTTACTTTTCTGTTGCTATCACTATCATTATTATCCCTTGCGTTTGACCCTTTGTAAACAACAAGGCCGGAGGGATTGACAACCTCTCTGAACTCGTTGGGAGCAAAGTTATCTGTTGTGTGTGCAGGTCCAGGTCAAGGAAGAAAATTTTGTCTTAAAAACGGTGTCATTGTTTCCTTGCCACCTACTTGTCGATTTTGGAGTCCTACTGGTCGATCCTCAACCTTGGTATATTCACCAAGGTAAATTGCCGCTATCTACATCTCAACCTTCCACTTTGGGTAACCAACGAGGGGGCGAGAAGTCGTACCATCAAAAGCAATTTCTGGCGCCGTTGCCGGGGACTCCACTCTTCAAGATAGGGGAGTTGCACACTATCTTTTATCTTTGATTTTTGGGACAATTACATTTCTACCCCTAGTTATGTCCCACTCGTCTGATTTGCCCCTAGTTTGAAAAACACACCTGTTCTGTCCAAGCCACTTTGCGAATCTTATGCTTTTGGCCTTTGACCGTTTGACCGTAACTTTGAAAACTTTAGAGAAGATTCATACTAATTCAAAAAAATGCAAATAAGATATCAAAATGTTCAGAAAAACATCACCTATATGTGTGTGTCATTTTCAATCATGAAAAACTTGTTGGAAATTCCCCATCTGAGTTCGAGCTCATATGATCTTAGCATGAATAACAAAATCTCAAAAAATTCAAAAAAATTCAAAAAAAATCCGAATTATTTTTCATGTAAACATTGACAAATGTTTTAAGTTCTTGCAAAGTTTCATCATGAAATAACATTCATGAAATTCATGGAAAAAAAGACAAATTCAACACTCCAAAATTATTTGTTTCGGAGTGTTGGATTTGTCGTTTTTCCCACGACATTCATGAATGTTATTTCATGATGAAACTTTGCAAGAACTCAAAACATTTGTCATTGTTTATAGAAAAAATAATTCAGAATTTGTTTGATTTTTTTTGAATTTTTTGAGATTTTTCTATTCACGCTAAGATCATATGAGCTCGAACTCATATGGGAAATTTCCAACACTTTTTCATGATTGAAAATGACACGCACATATAGGTCATGTTTTTTCTGAACATTTTAATATCTTATTTGCATTTTTCTGAGTTAGTATGAATCTGCTTTGAAGTTTTCAAAGTTATGGTCAAACGGTCAAAGGGCAAAAGCATAAGATTCGCAAAGTGTCTTGGACAGAACAGGTGTGTTTTTAAAACTAGGGGCAAATCAGACGAGTGGGACATAATTAGTGGTAGAAATGTAATTGTCCCTTGATTTTTAGTCTTGTTAGTTTACTTTTCAGTTTTTGCTTTAGTGTCTTTTATCAAAAATAAAATATAGTTATCTTGCTTGCTCCTGGTATGGGTTCCTCTGAGAACACCAACTTGTGTGACTTCACTAGTCACAACAACAGTGACTTTATCTGCACTCCTATTGCTACACCTGCCACTTCAGCACCTTCTTATGAGATTAAACCTGCTTTGCTGAACCTTGTTATGAAAGATCAATTCTCCGGTGCTGGAGATGATGCTGCTGTGCACTTAAATAATTTTATTGAGCTTTGTGATATGCAAAAGTACAAAGAAGTAGATGGTGATATTGTTAAGCTTAAGCTTTTTCCTTTCTCCTTGAGAGGAGGAGCTAAAATCTGGTTTCAATCCTTGCCTAGGAATAGCATAGATTCTTGGGATAAGTGCAAGGATGCTTTTATTGGGAAGTACTATCCCCTGCTAAGATTATCCAATTGAGGAGTAATATTATGAAATTTAAGCAATTGAATAATGAACACGTTGCCCAAGCTTGTGAACGCATGAAATCTCTTGTTAAGAATTGCCCTACGCATGGTTTGACTACTTGGATGGTTATCCAAACTGTTTATGCAGGCTTGAACTTTACCTCGCGGAACTTGCTAGATTCGGCCGTGGGAGGAACCTTTATGTCAACAACGCTTGGTGCTGCCACAAAACTACTCGATGATATGATGACCAACTATTCCCAATGGCACACCAAAAGAGCTCCAACAGGTAGGAAGGTAAACTCTGTCGAGTTGATCTCCTCCCTAAATTAAAAGGTTGACTTGATCATGTCTCTACTTACCAAGCAATCTCCTATTGATCCTCATGATGTTCCTTTAAATTCTTTGATTGCTCAAGATCAAGTAGATCTGAACTTCATCTCTAGAAACAACTTCAATAACAATGCTTATAGGAGTAACTTCGGTAGCAATCCTAGACCGTTCCCCTCCAACAACTATGGGAACAACAACACTTATCCTAGCACCAAGAACTCCACTTCTGAATTAGAAAGTATGCTTAAAGACTTCATCACTACCAAAAAAGCCTTCAACAAGAGTGTAGAGGAAAAACTAGACAAATTAGATAATCTCTCGTCGAAGGTAGACAATTTAGCCCATGAAATAGAATTTCTTAAAATTAGAACTTCTCCTCTTGAGGAGAGGAAGGTCACTCCTATGAACGCTATTCAAGTGAAAATTAATGAAAACATTAGGATGATGGCTAAACTTAAAGGGAGATGGGCTAGAGAAAAGGAGGAATAAGATAGAATTAAGAACCTTCCTACACACCATACCGTTGCTACTATCCAAGTTGTTGAGGATATCCAAACTCTTAGCACCCAATGCACCCCTAGTACCATAGGACCTATTAATGGTGATGCTCTGACCTCAACCGTAGAAGAAGAAACTCCTATGACATAGAAGCTACCAAACAAGTGAGCCTAAAGGACACCACTACCAATTTAATTGATAGTAGTGACCTTGATTTTGATTATTGCACCCTTTCTGAAGTTATTCGTTTCCTTCACAAGATGTCTAGAGACCCCCACACTAGCACACTTAATCTTACCTTCACGGAGCATATCACTAATGCTCTCATTAAAGCTAGGGAGGAGAAGCTTAGGGTAGAAGCCTCCATACCTAGAAAGCTAGAAGATGGTTGGGATCCTATGATTAAAATTAAGCTGAATAACTTCTCTTGCTATGCCTTATGTGATGTTGGAGCTAGTACCTCCGTTATGCCCAAAAGAATGTATGATATATTTGAATTGAAACCTTTTGATCCTTGTTCTTTTGGTGTTCGTCTTGTCGATTCTTCCGTAAAGAAACCTTTGGGGAAGATCAATGATGTTCTTATCATTGTCAATGACAATTATTTTCCCGTTGATTTTACTATTATGGACATTAAATGTGAACCTGCTTGTCCAATTATTTTGGGACGTCCTTTTCTTCCCACCGTGGGTGCTGTTATTGATATGAAAGAAGGGATTATAAAATTCCAATTCCCTCTCAAGAAAGGGATGGAACACTTCCCTAGAAAGAAGATTAAGTTGCCTTTTGAGTCCGTCACACGGGCTAGTTATTTTCTTGATAAGACTTGATCTATTTGCATTAAGCCTAGCTAATGGCTTTAAAGAAGCGCTTTTGGGAGGAAGACCGCAACGAATTTAGGTTTTCCCTTTTGTTTTGCTTCTTTTTTAGTGGTCTTGATGATTGTTACTACTGTAGCAACAACATTGTATCTTTCCTTTTCAAGCTTTGTGCCAATTATAGCCTCATATGACAAGGGAAGTGAAAGTTGTGACATGTTGCCCAGAAAACAGATTTTGTCCTCGTGACGAAACAAATCACAGAATATTCCCAGTTCATCTTTTTGAGCTGAATTTTTTACACAGAATGCTCTATACAATTACGGAACTTTAGTATGTTCTGAGTTTTTTTATTTGAGTTGCAGAAGTATGCCTAAAAAATTCTTTACTACCTGATGGTCAGTTTTTCACATATTATATCCTGTTTTGCGTTTTCTTCATTTTGCAAACCTTAAACTTGCTTTTTCTTTGAAAAAACTTTTTGGCAATCTTGAGAAACAGTATATATTCAAGAATATTCTTATTTACTGTAGAGGAAAAATTATTTTATTATGGGTACTAACCTCCCTAATCAGATTATGATGAGTTATGTATGAAGGGAGTTTTCAAGTGTGTGAGGGAAGATGAGGAAAGAAGATTCAGAAGTGTCAAACGCTCAAGCTTGGGGATGCCCCCATGCATCCCCAAGAAATATCCAGGGAGACTCGAGCGTCTAAGCTTGGGGATGCCCCCGTGCATCCCCTTCTCCATCAACAATTATCAGTTTGTCTTTCGTTTCACTATATTTTTATCACTTCATGCGTTATGTGATATGCTTGGAGCGTCTCGCTCTTAGGTTTTATTTTTAGTTTTATTTAGCTTTGATTGTTGTTCATAAAAAGTTAGAACCCAACTTTCTTTGTGTGGGAGAGAAACACGCTCCACTTACAAAATCTAGAACACATCATAGGATTTTTCATGCCTATATCTTTGTTGTGATTGTTCTTTATCTTTTTCATAGCTACTGCCATGTTTAGCTCTTAGTTTTCATGCTTATATTTTTAAAGAGCTTTTGTTTAGTTTGTTGCTAGAACTCTGTTGAGTTTTCATGTTAATGTTGTTTAGAGAGTTTGCCTGTTGCACTGAGTTGTGTGTCGTGACTTGAAGTAGGTAATTGAGGTTGCTATTCTTTTGTAGTAGTAACTTGCAATAGTTTTGAGGTATTGCTTTGAGTAATGTTTGGACTTTTGGTGTCAATAGCTTTAGCCTATTAGTGATAGATGTCGTATTTTGGGAAATCCGTGTTTATTTTCAAAACTTACAAAAATTAGTTGAGAACTTTTGCTACTAGATGGATCACTACTCTTTGGAGGGATCGAATATTAGAGTACACTCACGTACCATGAGTCGAGGATGCGCAAGGATAACCAAACCCCCATACACTCCTACTCGGGGTACTTGCCTCTGTGTGAAACCTCCTTATAAGATTGAGAGTTACCGATAATAAGTGCATGAGTTCTTCGGACTAATGTGAGTATTCGAAAGTTGACACTTCCACCTTCCCATATTTTTCTAGCCTCTCCTGTGCTGTGCATTGCCTCCTTCCGAGAGTTAGCGTCCACCTTCGCCGGTACATCCAAACCCTTGGCATGATACGCTTTGTCATCATAAACCCCCTTATATCCTTCCTCAAAACAGCCACCATACCTACCTATCAAGGCATTTCCATAGCGTTTCCGAGATACATTGCCATGCAACATCCACCTTCCCAGGACTTGATCTTCATGTCATACATGATATTTGCTTGATTGATGAGCCGCATGCTAGTTGGGCCTTGCCCTAATCATTGCTACATGACGCGCTAGTATCATTGCATATCCTGCTACACTGCCAGAGGCATACATTTGCATACTTCATGATAGTTTCATTTTCTTTATGATTTGAGTACCTTTGTAAAGTGTGAAACATCTTCTATACTTTTGTAATATATAGAGTGTTGCCCCTAAAGTGAGGAAAAGATCCCAAAGAGGACAAAATCAAAAGATCCCAAAGAGGACAAAATTAAAAGATACCAAAGAAGACAAATGAGAGAAATAGAAAGAGCCATTGAGGCCACCAAAAAAATAAAAAATAAAGAAAAAAGAGAAAAAGAAATAAAAAGAGAGAAGGGGGCACACTACTATTCCTTTTGAGAGATCCACACTCGTACTCCCTCTTATATCTTGTACTCCATAGAGATTATCGTTCATGCATATAGCTATGTGGGGACCTTCACACTATAAAACTTTGCTTGTATATTCCAATGATGAGCCTCCTCAAATGAGCTCTAGGTCTTCTTGAGCAAGCAAGTTGGATGCACCCCCACTAGTTCCATTGGAGAGCTTACCTTAGCTCATATGTGCATCTGTTGCATGGCAATCCCTACTCCTCACATCATATCTATCATTTGGCTTTCTCTCGCCTATGATTGTCCTTATTGATGTGAGCCCTTCTCACCCTTTTGACTTCCTCCTCCACCATATTCTCTCTTTGCCATCCTAAGTGTCAACTTTCTTGCTTACGCTCATCCATTGCATGAGTGCTCGAAATATCGAAAAGGAGTGGATCATTTTCACTTGTACCTGGCTAGTGGTCTGGGGATGAGTCAAGATAAGATTCCAAAGAAGACCAAGTGCGAAACTTTAGTAGATTGAGTTCTCAACACAAAAATACTTTTTTCTCATATATTCCTATCCCCTTTCTTGCACGCAAACACCATTTGGAGACATTCGAGTCAGGGACAACGAGATCTCTTGCACCTTTATGTTCTTATGTTACTTGTTTCAATGCTAAATATAGACTCTTGCCTGTTATGACTTGAATTGAATTGCATGCTTTTGATTGCTTTACTTAAAAGTTCTTATAGGGTTTTTATCATGTCACCGCAGAAATTATGCTTGTTATCATTTACCTACTCGAGGACGAGCAGGAATTAAGCTTGGTGATACGTCCAAAACGTATCTATAATTTCTGCTTGCTCCATGCATGTTTTGTGTGATATTGCTATGATCTAGATACACTTTCATACACTTTTGATCATATTTGGACTAACCTATTAACTCAGTGCACCACAGTGCCAGTTCCTGTTTTCTGCTGTTTTTCTATTTCAGTTTTCCCCCATATAAAAAGTGGTCCAAAAATTCGGGAAAAATCACATAAAAAATCAGCGTGAAGGAACCTTCCGTAAGAACCTGGATGGGGCCAGAGGGCCACCACCAGGGGCCCAGGCGCCCTGGTGGCGCGCCCTAGGGGCTGGCCGCGCCAGGGGGGGCGCCTGGACCCCTGGTGGCCCCCCTAGCTGCCCCCCTTCTCCTATATATTCTCCGTCACGGGAAACTTCCGAAGGGAGAACCCTTTTTCGTGATCTCGCCTCTGTTCCGCCGCCGCCGCGCTTCCGAGATCGGGAGCACCAGAAGACCTCTTCCCGGCACCCTTCCGGAGGGAGGGCCGACCTCCGGGAGTCTCCTCTCCACCATGGATGCTTCTCGGATGACTCGTGAGTAGTTTTCCTTGGACCATGGGTCCGTGATCAGTATCTATGTGATGTTCTCCTCCCCTCTTTGTTCTTCATGGTTTAGACCTCGTGAGCTTCCCTACATGATCGAGGCACTTTTGTAATCTTTCTGCTGTGGCTATGCTGAGTTTGATGGGATCTGATGGATTATGAGATTATGTTCAGATTGTGATTGAGTAATATATTTGGTTCTTATCTCTTATATTTTTGTTCCTAAGTAATTCTAGCATGTTCTCCGTTGTTGTTTATTGCTTTGGCCAAGTAGTAGGTAGTAACCCCAAGAGGGAACGTTTTGCTCGATTGTGGGTTCATGCCCCCCGATGACACGCTTGAGTGACAGAAACATGAGTCTAGGGGATGTGTTGTTGCCACAAGGGGGAAAACAACGGTGCTTGTAACCGCGGTTACAAGGATTGTTTACTTTACGCATAGTGTTTTTAATGCAGTTGTCTGTTGCTTTGGGTTTACACTTTGGGTGGGGCTCGCAACTTAATTCCAGCGAGATGTTCTGGATAGATATCTCAAGGTGGATGATTCGTAGTAGATGCAGTTGGATTTCGGTCTACTTATTTTGGCGTACTGCCCATGCTTTTGAGCCTCTTCCTTTCTTTTGTAGCATAGTTAGCATTGCGGTGCGTTCATAATTCTGTCAATTTCCCTTCTGTAATTTGTTCACCTCGCATAGCAGTTTTATCGTCTTTTGGGAGAGAGACATCACTAGTGAACATCACGTATCCCGGTCCATATCCTCATCACTGTTTCCACGCTCATTTACTTTTCTGATTTTACTTTCAGTTGCTATCATTATCCCTTGTGTTTGATCCTTTGTGAACAACAAGACCGGAGAGATTGACAACCTCTCTGAACTTCGTTGGGAACAAAGTTATTTGTGTCTGTGTGCAGTTCCGCGTCAGTTGCGCCGCTGACACCTACTTATCATCTCTGGAGTCCTACTGGAGACAAACCTTGGTATCTTTACTGAGGGAAATTTGCTGATGTGCTACATCACGCCTTCCACTTGGGGCTCACCAACGAAGGGCGAGAAATCACTATCATCACCTTGCACATCAAGCCAAATTTCTGGCGCCGTTGCCGGGGTACTCCGAGTGCTAAGATAGGGGAGTTGCACACTATCTTTTACCTTTGCTTTTTAGTCTTGTTAGTTTACCTTTCAGTTTTTATCTTTGTGTCCTTTATCAAAAATCAAAATAAATAAATATAGTATGTCTAGTTCCTTACTTGCCAATCAATGTCTAACTTCTTTGAAACTAGATCTTATTGTCATGGAGGATTCACCGAGGATCAACAAGAATATTACAAGGAATACCGCTTGTCTCAAAAGGGGATACACTTATGGAGACTCATACATCAATCGTATGAGTATGCTAAAAACTTGTGCTCAATATATAATATATCTTTCTGCAGGGATGAATCTTGTTGCTTTATGAGGCACAAACACCTTGCTTTCCAATATGAGTACAATGAGGATGAAACCTTAGCTTCTTATGCTAAGGGAAATTATGATTTTTATGATGCAGAACAAATAGAAGAATTTGTTGCTTTTAAAGGTGCCTATGAAATTACTTCTTTTCTTGAAAATATTGATGACGCCCCTTAAAAATCTGAGAGTCTTGCTATACTTAACTATTGTTTGGAAAATTATGATGCAAATTATTATATTACTGATCATCTTGAGAGAATCTCTCCCCCAAAGGAAGAGACTAATGTTTTGCAGGACTCTATAGAAGAAGAAATTACTGAACCTGAAAGCTCTTTGGATGAAGAAGAGGAGGAGAGTGATGAAAAAAAGGAGGAAGAATGGAGCCATCTATGTGAGAGTAACTCTTTGACTCTTACCTTCTAATGAGAGTAACTCTTTGACTCTTACCTTATATGAGTATTATGATCCTATGGATTCTTTTGAAATATCCCTTTTTGATGAAGTTGATGCCTTCTATGCTTATGGCCTTGATGCCACTATGGATGATGCTTACGGAGATGAACTTGCTATAGTTCCTCATGTTAAGCATGAAATTTTTGCTATCGCACCCACACTTGAGTGTCCTATTATCCTTTTAAAATCTCCAACTCCGGAGAATTTTCCTCTTATCAAAGCTCAATGTGATGGGTTGCATTTATCTTATGATCCTAAAAACCGTGTTGAAAACAATACACGTGTGCTTGTAGGTCATGAACAATATGATTTATATGATAGTTATATTCTTGATGTTGTTCATGATACTACTGAAAATTACTTTGAGAGAGGAAAGTTTGGTTGTAGAAACTTCCATGTTACAAAAACACCTCTCTTCATGTTGAAAGTTTTGAAGTTGTTCTTGTTCTACCTTCCTATGCATGTCACTTTGTGCTTCTTTGATTTATTTTCTTACAAGATGCCTATGCATAGGAAGTGGTTTAGGCTTAAATGTGTTTCATATTTGCTTCTTGATGCTCTCTTTTGCTTCAACTCTTATTCTCTTGTGAGAGCATCTTTCATAATCTTTAAGCCTAGCTAATGGCTCTAAAGAAGCGCTTTCGGGAGGCAGCCCGCAATGAATTTAGGTTTTTCTTTTTTCTTTTGTTGTGTCTTGATGTTTGTTACTACTGTATCAACATCATTGTATCTTTATTTTTCAGCTTTGTGCCAAGTTATAGCCTCTTACGGCAAGGGAAGTAAAAGTTGTGACATGCTGTCCAGAAAACAGATTCTGTCCTCGTGACTAGAAAATATCCAGAAAAATCCCAGTTCATCTTTTTTATATGAAATTTTTACACAGCGTGCTCTATACAATTACGAAACTTCCGTATGTTCTGAGTTTTTTTATTTGAGTTGTAGAAGTGTCCCTAAAAAATTCTTTACTACCTGCTGTTCTGTTTTTCACAGATTCTGCCACGTTTTGTCTCTCCTAACTTTTGCAAACCTTAAGCTTGCTTTTTCTTTGCAAAAACATTTTGGCACTCTTGAGAAACAGTAGCTATTCAAGAATATTTTTATACCCGGTGGGGAAAAGTTATTTTATTAAGGGTACTAACCTCTCTAATCAGCTTATGATGAGTTATGTATGAAGGGAGTTTTCAAGTGTGCGATGGAAGATGATGAAAGAAGATTCAGGAGTGTCAAGCGCTCAAGCTTGGGGATGCCCCCATGCATCCCCAATAAATATTCAAGGAGACTCAAGCGTCTAAGCTTAGGGATGCCCCCGTGCATCCCCTTCTCCATCAACAATCATCAGTTCGTCCTTCGTCTCACTATATTTTTATCACTTCATGCGTTATGTGCTATGCTTGGAGCGTCTCGCTCTTAGGTTTTATTTTTAGTTTTATTTAGTTTTTCTTGCTGGTCATAACAAGTTAGACCCCGTCTTACTTTTTGTTTGAGAGAAACATGCTCCACTTTCAAAATCTAGAACACATCATAGGATTTTTCCTGCTTATCTTTTTTGCTGTTGTGTGTTCTTTATCTTTTCATAGCTGCTGCCATGTTTAGTTTTTGTCTTAGTTTGTCTTTAGGAAGAGCCTTGGCTTTTGTTTAGTTTGTTGCTGGAACTCTTTTTAGTTTTCATGTTTATCTTGTTAAAGAGAGTTGGTTGTTGCACTGAGTTGTGTCTTGTCTTGAAAGTAGGTAATTGAGGTTGCTATTTAATTTTAGTAGTAACTTGCAATGGTTTTGAGGTATTGTTGTGAGTAATGTTTGAACTTTTGGTGTCAAGAGCTCTAGCCTATTAGTGATAGGTGTCGTATTTTGGGCAATCCGTGTGTATTTTCAAAACCTACAAAACTAGTTGAGAACTCTAGCTACTAGATGGATCACTAATCTTTGGAGGGATCGAATATTAGAGTACACTCACGTACCATGAGTCGACGATGCGCAAGGATAATCAAACCCCCATACACTCCTCCTCGGGGTACTTTTCTCTTTGTGAACCTCCTTATTAGATTGAGGGTTACCGATAATAAGTGCATGAGTTCTTCAGACTAATGTAAGTATTGAAAGTTGACACTTCCACCTTCCCATATTTTGCTAGCCTCTCCCGTGTCGTGCATTGCCTTCTTCTCACTCCGAGAGTTGGTGTCCACCTTCGCCGGTACATCCAAACCCTTGGCATGATACGCTCTGTCATCATAAACCTCCTTATATCTTTCCTCAAAACAGCCACCATACCTACCTATCAAGGCATTTCCATAGCCTTTCCGAGATATATTGCCATACAACATCCACCTCTTCATGACTTGATCTTCATGTCATACATGTTCCTGCTACACTGGCAGCGACATACATTGCATACATCATGATAGTTACATATTCTTTATGATTTTGAGTACCTTGTAAAGTGTGAAAGATCTTCTTTACCTTTTTGTAAAATATAGAGTGTTGCCCTTAAGTGAGGAAAAGATCCCAAAGTGGACACAATAAAAGATCCCAAAGAGGACAAATGAGAGTTAAATAGAAAGAGCCATTGAGGCCACCAAAAAAATACAAAAAAATAGAAAAAAAGAAATAAAAAGAGAGAAAGGGGCAACACTACTATCCTTTTGAGAGATACACACTATTACTCCCTTTATATCCTTGTACTCCATAGAGATGATCATTATGCATATAGCTATGTGGGGACCTTCACACTATAGAACTTGGCTTGCATATTCCAAGGATGAGCCTCCTCAAACGAGCTCTAGGTCTTCATGAGCGAGCAAGTTAGATGCACGCCCACTAGTTCCTTTGGAGAGCTTCTTAGCTCGTATGTGCATCCGTTGCATGGCAATCCCTACTCCTCACATCATATCTATCATTTGGCATCTCTTGCCTATGATTGTCCTCATTGATGTGAGCCTTTCTCCTCCTTTTTTGTCTTCCCCCTCCATACTTCTCTCTTTGCCATCCTAAGTGTCAACTCTCGTGCTTACGCTCATCCATTGCATGAGTGCTCAAAATATCAAAAAGGAGTGGATCAAATTGACTTGTACCTGGCTAGTGGTCTGGGGACGAGTCAAGATAAGATTCCAGAAAAAGACCAAGTGTGAAACTTTAGTAGATTAAGTTCTCAACAAATAAATGTTTTTCTCGTATTCCCTATCCCCCTTCTTGCACGCAAACACCATTTGGAGACATTCGAGTCACGGACAGCGAGAGCTCTTGCACCTAATGTTCTTTTGTAACTTATTTCAATGCTAATATAGACTCTTGCATGTTCTGACTTGATTTGAATCTCTAACCTTGATTGCTTTACTTTTCAAAGTTCTTATATGGTTGCTAGCATGTCACCACAGAAATTATGCCGTTATCATTTACCTACTCGAGGACGAGCAGGAATTAAGCTTGGGGATGTTGATACGTCCAAAACGTATCTATAATTTCTGCGTGCTCCATGCATGTTTTGTGTGATATTGCTATGATCTAGATACACTTTCATACACTTTTGATCATATTTGGACTAACCTATTAACTCAGTGCACCCCAGTGACAGTTCCTGTTTTCTTCTGTTTTTCTATTTCAGTTTCCCCCCAAATAAAAAGTGCTCCAAAAATTCGGGAAAAATCAGATAAAAAATCAGCGTGAAGGAACCTTCCGGAAGAACCTGGGTGGGACCAGAGGGCCACCACCAGGGGCCCAGGCGCCTTGGTGGCGCGCCCTAGGGGCTGGCCGCACCAGGGGGGCGCCTGGACCCCTGGTGGCCCCCTGGCTTCCCCCTTCGCCTATATATTCTCCGTCACGGGAAACTTCCGAAGGGAGAACCCTTTTTCGCGATCTCGCCTCTGTTCCGCCGCTGCCGCGCTTCCGAGATCGGGAGCACCAGAAGACCTCTTCCCGGCACCCTGCCGGAGGGAGGGCCGACCTCCGGGAGTCTCCTCTCCACCATGGATGCTTCCCGGATGACTCGTGAGTAGTTTTCCTTGGACCATGGGTCCGTGATCAGTAGCTATGTCATGTTCTCCTCCCCTCTTTGTTCTTCATGGTTTAGACCTCGTGAGCTGCCCTACATGATCGAGGCACTTTTGTAATCTTTCTGTTGTGGCTATGATGAGTTTGATGGGATCTGATGGATTATGAGATTATGTTCAGATTGTGATTGAGTAATATATTTGGTTCTTATCTCTTATATTTTTGTTCCTAAGTAATTCTTGCATGTTCTCCGTTGCTGTTTATTGCTTTGGCCAAGTAGTAGGTAGTAACCCCACAAGGGAACGTTTTGCTCGATTGTGGGTTCATGCCCCCCAATGACACGCTTGAGTGACAGAAACATGAGTCTAGGGGATGTGCTGTTGCCACAAGGGGGAAAACAACGGTGCTTGTAACCGCGGTTACAAGGATTGTTTACTTTACGCATAGTGTTTTTAATGCAGTTGTCTGTTGCTTTGGGTTTACACTTTGGGTGGGGCTCGCAACTTAATACCAGCGAGATGTTCTGGATAGATATCTCAAGGTGGATGATTAGTAGTAGATGCAGTTGGATTTCGGTCTACTTATTTTGGCGTACTGCCCATGCTTTTGAGCCTCTTCCTTTCTTTTGTAGCATAGTTAGCATTGCAGTGTTTTCATAATCCTGTCAATTGCCCTTCTGTAATTTGTTCACCTCGCATAGCAGTTTTATCGTCTTTTGGGAGAGAGACATCACTAGTGAACATCACGTATCCCGGTCCATATCCTCATCACTGTTTCCACGCTCATTTACTTTTCTTCTTTTACTTTCAGTTGCTATCATTATCCCTTGTGTTTGATCCTTTGTGAACAACAAGACCGGAGAGATTGACAACCTCTCTGAACTTCGTTGGGAACAAAGTTATTTGTGTCTGTGTGCAGGTCCGCGTCAGTTGCGCCGCTGACACCTACTTATCATCTCTGGAGTCCTACTGGAGACAAACCTTGGTATCTTTACTGAGGGAAATTTTCTGTTGTGCTACATCACGCCTTCCACTTGGGGCTCACCAACGAAGGGCGAGAAATCACTATCATCACCTCGCACATCACTTGGCAATGTTGATACGTCCAAAACATATCTATAATTTCTTCTTGCTCCGTGCCTCTTTTGTGTGATATTGCTATGATGATGAACTTCCATACAATTTTGATCATATTTGGACTAACCTATTAACTCAGTGCACCCCAGTGCCAGTTCTGTTTTCTGTTGGTTTTGTATTTTAGGTTTTCCCATTATTTAAAGTGCCAGAAAAATTCTGGGAAAATATAGGAAAAATCAGCGTATGGGAACCTTCCAGAAGAGCCAAAGTGGGACCCGAGGGGGGCCAGGGGTGGCCTGATGACCCACAACCGTAAGGGATCTATTGCATCGTTTTCGATAAGTAAGAGTGTCGAACCCAACGAGGAGCAGAAGGTAATAGCAAGTGAATTTGGCAAAGAGATAACTGCAAGCACTGAAAGATAACTTTTTAGGGGTTTTCTTGGTATAAGCAACAGGAAAGTAAAAATGAACAAAGTAAAAGACACTGGAGAGTAACGAGTGTACCAATCCTTTCTGAACAAAGGAGAGGCCTAGCAACTGAACTTATAAAGGCTAAAGCGTTCTTGAGGACACACGGGAGAGGTAGTCATGTGCTTTCGCCAAATTCCGTATCGGTACTATGTGCTGTGTTGATAAGTGTTGAGTGGGTGGATCTATGCTAGTACACCCTCTAGACTAAGATAAGTGCACTCTTATGATTAAACACCTTGCAAGCATCCACAAATAAAAGATAGTAATTAAGGCAAAAGCCTAACCATAGCAATACGATCGGTGATCCATTGTTCCCTTGTGCAAAAGCATGCAAACTGGGGTTTAGGTTTCTGTCACTCCGGCAACCCACCGTAAGGATTCTTTGTACACAATGTATTCCCCTAGGTCCTTGATAAGGCGAAGTGTTGAGTGTTCGACTCACACAACACCACTAGGAAAATAACAACACAACTTAAATATCAACCAACACATATTACTTCAACATCATATGACTACTAACAACTAGACTTCTCCCATGTCCTCAAGAACTAAAGTAACTACTCACAAGACATAAAAGACATCATGATCAGTGGGGATAAATAGATGATAAACAATCTGGACACAATAATATTTCTCCAACAAAACTCAATAGCATTCACCACAAAGTAGTAATCAACACCGATAGAGTAGAGAGGATAGATAGTACGGAATACAACACAAGTTTCAATTGTGAGATGAGATTGGATGGAGGTGGAGATGGTGCTGATGATGGGGATGATGTTGATGATGATCTCGACGATGCCCGTGACGATGGTGATGACGATGGCGACGATCTCCCCTTCCGGGAGGTGATCTCCCCGGCGGAATCTGCCCGCCAGAGATGGCTTTTCTTCTCTGTAGGTTTCCGCCACGGAGCGGCGGCGGAACTCCGTAAACTCCCCCTGTTTTAGGGTTTCTGATATATGAGCGATATATAGGCCAAAGGGGGGAGCCAGGAGTGGCCCCAGGGGTCCTGGCGCCCTCCCAGCGCGACCAGGGTGGGGGCCGCGCCAGGTGGCCGCCTGGGCACCCTGTCGCCCCCCTCTGGTCGCTCTTTTGCTTGTCTTCGTGATCCTTCTAGAAAATAGCCTCCGTCGATTTTCAGGTAATTTGGAGGTATTCTTCTTCAGCAACTCAACGTCCACTTTTTACCGCTGAATCCTGCGTCTGCTGCTTCGGCACCGAAGAGTTCCAAACTGTGTAAAATAGGCCAAAACAACATAAGAATAGCATCATATCATGAAATATATCAATGAATAAGAAAGAATTACTATATAAAATAGTGATGCATTTTGGACGTATCAACTCCCCCAAGCTTAGACCTCGCTTGTCCCCAAGCGAATACTGAGCTCGGTAAACCTGTCCACAAGTTTAGAGAGTGAAGTGTCGATAAATAGAATACGGACAAGAAGCATCAAGGTTTCTTCATCAAACTCAAGCATCCTCAACAGCAACCTCAACTCATAAGGCCCTTATGAGAAAGTAGTAACAATTATAATCAAAAGTTGGGCTGAGGAAACTTATCAAATTATGGCAAACATATCCTTGGTCAAAGGACAACTAATAAATTTTACTGTTGCTCTTTCTTTTTAATGAAACAATTTGAAGCTTTTGAAAGAACATGTTATTAGTCATGAAGTGCAAATGCTAACACAAAGGAAGATGCTTGCTTGGCAAAAGCTTTCGCAAAGAACTTACTTATCAAAAGATAAAGTCAACAAGGATGTGGCATGGAAAAACTTAATGCAGCTTTATAAGGATGAATCCTCATCAACATCAAATGTCTGTTCTCTTAGAGAAAAGAAGGAAGTGGGACAACTGACTCAACATGAAGGTGAATGAAAGGCCTTGTTAAGGGCAAGCAGGGAAAACTCATGTGCTATCCTTAAATCAAACAGAATAAAAATAGATTTTGGGGTGGTGCATAGTTTGTCAACGAATGCTAATAGATAGTTCAATTACTTCTCAAGATGGACAAGTTTCGAGGAACGGCTCCCAAGTGGGGACGATCACATCCCCTTAATCTCCTTTGTTTATCACTGCCAAAGTTTTTGATTTCTCATAGACCAAGCGTGAAGGAGGGTTTGTTTGTTATATTATCTTTCGAGCTGGGCGCACTCATCCCAGTTCCTCCTCGTATTATGGGTTTGCAGATTAGGCATGCAATCCCGGGGTAAAACTTGTCCAACTTAAGAAGATCATGAATTACCTACTACTTCCTCATGAGCTAAACAAGAGGCACAAAACAGAAGATTTTGAACATTTAAGGATAACACATAAATTCTATACTTATAGGAGTGGTAGGGGAATACCACGAATAGGAAGGTATGGTGGACTCATATGGAAAGTATTGGTTTCAGGGTATGGATGCACAAGCAGAAATCTACTTGGCAAAGAGTTTGGCTAGCAAAGGCTTTGAGAGAACAGACAATTGATGCTAATTTAGATGCAAAACATATAAGGCATAAACATTAAGGTAAGCATAACACATCAAGTTGTCTTCCTTGTCAACATAACACTTCAAGCATAATAACATAAAGGTTTTGGCTATGTCGCTACTTGAGAAAACATGCAAGTTGTCATGACCAAAGCTATTTTTGCCAAAATTAAATAAAGTTTTCAAAGCCATGCCTGATATAAGGTCAATACTCCCCATAAGAATCGTCATATGAGGCCGATTGCGCGAATAGAATACCGAGTGCAGCGAAGGAACTAATAGACTTCTCATTAATATTCCATTATAGACGACTCCACACTCACGGATACAATCTCTCCACAGACAGAGTGATAGACCTCGATGCAAACACCTATTTCATATAATAACTTCCCTAAACATGATACGACTCTACTTGACTCTTAAAGACAAAGATAAAGATAAAGATACCGGGCACTCCCCCAAGCTTGGAACAAGCCAAGGGGATGCCATTACCCAAGGAGATTTCACTCCTCATTCTTGTTCTTCTCAGTCAGGTACTCCTTGGCGAAGCGCTTCCATGGTAGCTCTTCTCCAGTCTCGAAGTACATTCCCGTCTCCAGGATCCTGCACTCAGCACCTAAACCCATGCGCAGAAACTTTAGTTCATACTCACAGTTCTGGTTGTGCAGATCATAGATTTGTGCTTGGAGCCCGTAAACTTTTTCTTCTAGTGCGGACAAACTTGACCACATCTCCTTCATCTCTTTCTTATGGGAAGCCTCGATCTCGTTCCTGATGTCGAAGTCGGCTTCAACACCACGCTCCACCATCTTCTTGAACTTGAAGACCTCATGTTCCATCTCCTTCAACCGCTCCTCGGTGCTCCCCTCCATGACTGGTCCCTTCAGATCTTCCTTGTGGAGAACACCGTCCTCCACACGAAGGACCTGGGGGTGCTTGTTCACCTCAGCGAGGTAAGGGCTGATGACGTTGACGACGAACTTGTCCTTGGGGGAACTTGGGGAAGCCATGGCACCTAGGTCTAGCTAAAAGATTTCCTGGCAGAAACAGATTGAAGAGAAAACACCCGAAATCGTGAGATACGTTGCCGCAATGATCCGGGCAAATATATAGCAAAAATTTCTGCAACAAAAGGAAGGTAACGAGCCAAAGTGGGGTCGGAGACGGACTCCTGGGTGCCCAGGCGGCCTCCCGGCGCGGCCAGGGTGTAGGCCGTGCCAGGGGGCGCCTGGGCCCCCTGGAGCTCCTCTCCGGCTCCACTTAGGCCTCGAATTTTCCTAATTTTGCAAAAACTCATAATATGGAACTTTTATGGAGGTTTGCGATGTTTCCTTACCGTAATACATACCTTTTCTTATTCTGCTTCTGTCGGTGTCTGAAACAGGGCTGAACATGTTCTACATGAGTTGTTGTGCGTATTATATTTACATCAACATTAACGGGGTCTCCCGCCATGTAATGCTTGAGTCTTTGCCCATTCACAACTTGATGCTTGGTGCCTTCATAATTGTTAATCTTGATTGCACCAGACTGGTAGACTTGTTCGATATGAAATGGCCCTTCCCATCTGGAAAGTAGTTTACCTGGAGAAAACCTAAAACGGGATCTAAACAATAAAACTTTATCACCAACATTAAATTCACGTTTCAGAATCCTCCTATCATGCCACTTCTTTACCTTTTCCTTGAAGATTTTAGCGCTCTCGTAAGCTTCACTTCTCCACTCATCTAGAGAAGTCAAGTTCATGAGACGCTTTTCACCAGCTAACTTTGGGTCAGCATTAAGCTCTCTAACAGCCCAGAAAGCTTTGTGTTCTAACTCTAATGGCAAATGGCAAGCCTTGCCATAGACCATTTTATAGGGGGACATGCCCATGGGGTTTTTGTAATAAGTTCTATACGCCCACAAAGCATCTCCTAACTTATTTGACCAGTCCTTCCTATTTCTGTTAACTGTCTTTTGCAAGATCAACTTGATCTCTCTATTGGTGAGCTCAACTTGCCCACTAGTTTGAGGATGGTACGGTGAAGTAATTCTTTGATTGACATCGTACTTGGCTAGAGCTTTTCTAAAAGCTCCATGCGTGAAGTATGATCCTCCATCAGTCATGAGATACCTAGGTACACCAAACCTAGGGAAAATTACATCTTTGAGCATTTTCAAAGATGTTTTGTGATCAGCACTCTTAGTGGGGATTGCTTCAACCCACTTGGTTACATAATCAACAACAACTAATATGTGAGTGTACTTGTGCGAAGAAGGAAAAGGACCCACAAAATCAAAACCCCAGCAATCAAAAGGCTCAATCACTAGTGATTAATTCATAGGCATCTCATTCCTTCTACTAATATTACCAACTCTCTGAGATTTATCACAGGCTAAAACATAATTTCTAGCATCTTTAGAGAGAGTAGGCCAATAAAAACCTGATTGGAGAACCTTATGTGCGGTTCTCCCACCTGCGTGATATCCTCCATAGGGACTATCGTGACATTGCTTGAGAATTTCCTTCTGCTCGTGTTCCGGTATGCATCTTCTCACGATCCCGTCTGGACCTTCTTTGAAAAGATGTGGGTCATCCCAAAAGTAATGCCTCAAATCATGGAAGAACTTCTTCCTTTGCTGAAATGTTAAACCTAGAGGCAAATACTTTGCAACGATAAAATTAGCATAGTCTGCAAACCAAGGATCGGAAAGAGATTGTACTTTAACAACGGCAAGTTGTTCGTCTGGAAAACTGTCATTGACTGGGATGGGATCATGCGGTATATCTTCCATCCTTCAAAGATTGTCCGCTACAGGGTTGTGTGCTCCTTTTCTATCAACAATCTGCAAATCGAATTCTTGAAGGAGGAGTACCCATCTGATGAGTCTTGGCTTGGCATCTTTCTTCGTCATAAGATACTTAATGGCAGCATGGTCAGTATGAATAATAACTTTAGAATCAATAATATACTGCCTAAACTTATCACAAGCAAACACTACTGCTAAGAATTCTTTCTCAGTAGTAGCATAGTTCTTTTGAGCACTATCAAGGGTTTTACTAGCATAATATATAACATTCAATTTTTTATCAACCCTTTGTCCTAAAACAGCTCCAACAGCAAAATCACTAGCATCACACATAATTTCAAAGGGCAAACTCCAGTCAGGCGGTTGTACTATAGGAGCGGTTATTAAAGATTTCTTAAGAACTTCGAAAGCCTCCTTACAATCTTCATCAAATACAAAAGGAACATCCTTCTGGAGAAGATTAGTGAGGGGTCTCGAGGTCTTAGAAAAGTCTTTAATAAATCTTCTATAGAAACCAGCATGACCGAGAAAACTACGAATACCTTTAATGTCCCTTGGATAGGGCATCCTTTCGATAGCTTCAATCTTCGCCTTGTCCACTTCAATTCCCCTCTCGGAAATCTTGTGGCCAAGCACGATCCCTTTGTTAACCATGAAGTGGCACTTTTCCCAGTTTAGAACTAAATTTGTATCCTCACACCTCTGCAAAACTTTATTAAGATTGTGGAGACAGTGGTCAAAGGAAGTTCCATAGACGGAGAAATCGTCCATAAAGACTTCCACAATCTCCTCACAGAAACCATGAAATATTGCAGACATACATCTCTGAAAAGTAGCAGGGGCATTGCATAAACCAAAAGGCATACGCCTATAAGCATAAGTACCATAAGGACAAGTGAAAGTGGTCTTCTCTTGATCGGTAGTGTTAACATGAATTTGAGAGAAGCCTGAATACCCGTCAAGATAGCAAAAGTGGGTGCTTTTGGACAGCCTCTCAAGCATCTGATCGATAAAGGGCAGCGGGTAGTGGTCCTTCCTAGTTGCCTTGTTCAACTTCCTGTAATCAATACACATTCTATATCCAATAATAATTCTCTGAGGTATTAGTTCATTCTTATCATTAGGGACTACAGTTGTCCCTCCTTTCTTAGGAACACAATGAACTGGACTTACCCACTTACTATCAGCTATAGGGTAGATAATACCTGCGGCTAGAAGCTTGAGGATTTCGGTCCTCACAACATCCATCATCTTTGGGTTCAACCGTCGTTGATGGTCAACAACAGGTTTAGCATCGGGCTCGAGGTTGATAGTATGTTGACAGATAGATGGACTAATTCCCTTAAGGTCATCAAGGGTATAGCCAATTGCACCACGGTGTTTACGAAGTATCTCCAATAATCGCTCTTCTTCATATCCTGAAAGGTTAGAGTTGATAATAACATGATATACTTTCTTTTCATCTAAATAAGCATACTTTAGCGTATCGGGAAGAGGTTTGAGATCAAACACCGGGTCTTATTTTGGTTTGGATAGAATTCCTAAAAGTTCAGCCGGAAGGTTGTGCTTCAGGATAGCAGGTTGTCTCAAGAAGATTTCATCAATTTCATTTCTTTCCTGCATATGAGTATCATTCTCGTGGTCCTCCATGTATTGCTGCAAAGGATCATTAGGGGGAATAGCAATAGAAGCAATACTTTCAATAATTTTATCATCATTAGGTAATTCAGTACCATGAGGCTGCTTAGAGATCTTAGAAAAGTTAAATTCATATGGCTCACCATTGAATTCAACAGAAACTTTACCTTTCTTGCAATCTATAATAGCTCCACAAGTTATGAGAAAAGGTCTACCAAAAATAATAGGACAAAAACTATCCTGTACTGAACCAAGTACGAGAAAGTCGGTAGGATACTTTACCTTTCCGCATAGGACTTCAAAATCTCTCACAATCCCAATAGGAGAGATAGTAGCTTTGTTTGCAAGATGAATAGTAATGTCAATCTCTTCGAGTTCACAGGGTGAAATCTCACCCATGATCTCTTGATAAAGCGAATAAGGAATCGCGCTAGCACTTCATCCCAGATCGCATAGCCCGTAATAATTGTGATCTCCTATTTTAACAGATACAACTGGTGTACCTGAAATTGGGCTTTTATTCTTGGCTGTGACAATGTTAGTTGAAACAGCACAAAAATTTATAATAGAATCTGAAACATCATTAGTAACTAAATCTTTAACCATAGCAATTTGAGGATCGACTCTGATCTGGTCCTCAGGTTCGCCTGTTCTTCTCTCACTTTTATTTATTATGCCTGTCACAAAATAGTGCTCCCTTATTCTTGAAGGAAAAGGGGGATGTTCATATATAAATGCAGGCAAAATAGGATCAGCAACGTGAATATCAATAGGCACTTCTTTGAAAGGCTTATGGTACTGATCCTTCTTCATCTTAGAAGAATCAACATGAGAGGCAAAGTTCTTACAAAAATCAATCATTAGATGGGAATCCAGACCAATCTTAGAGAAAAAGGTATTAAAATAATCAGTTTTCACATAGCTCTCAATATAATCATGCTCATAATTTATAGCAGGTTCAATACCTTTATCAATTTCCCAGTCTTCAGTATTCTTCTGGATCCTTTCGATGAGATCCCATCTTTCTTCAACGCTCTTTGTCTGAAATACCCCGCTAGAGGAGGCATCCAACATTTCCTTATCCTGACGAGAAAGCTTGGCATAAAAATTTGTAAGTATAATATCTTCGGGGAGATTATGGATAGGACATTTGAACATTAGGGATTTAATCCTCCCCCAAGCTTGAGCGATGCTCTCTCCGTCGCGAGACCTAAAGTTATAGATGTAATTCCTGTCTCGATGAACTTCATGAAGAGGGTAAAACTTTGTATAAAAGAGAGACATAAGCTCTTACCAATTAAGAGAATGTGAGTTATCGAGGAGCTTATACCAATCTGAAGCTTTGTCCGTAAGCGATATGGAGAATAATTTCTTCATAACGAACTCCAATGATACACCTGCAAGCTTGAATAATGAACATAGTCGTGATAAATATAGCAAGTGTTCACCTGGATGTCTGTCCCCTGCATAGCGATTAGCTAAGACATAATCGATAATACCAGATGGTATCTTATAAGGCACAATTTCGGCAGGGTAGGAGTGACTACCTTAGTTGTGGGGCGGTTCCCCAAGAACAACGATCCAAGAGTAGGGGTGTCCATAAGGACAAAAACAGCAACAGCAAAACTGAAAACAGAAATATAAAAACTTCCTTACCAGCTTCACTTACTAATAGCGCTACGCTCCCTGGCAACGGCGCCAGAAAACGGTACTCGATGACCCACAACCGTAAGGGATCTATTGCAGCATTTTTGATAAGTAAGAGTGTCGAACCCAACGAGGAGCAGAAGGTAATAGCAAGTGACTTTGGCAAAGAGATAACTGCAAGCACTGAAAGATAACTTTTTAGGGGTTTTCTTGGTATAAGCAACAGGAAAGTAAAAATGAACAAAGTAAAAGACACTGGAGAGTAACGAGTGGCCCAATCCTTTCTGAGCAAAGGAGAGGCCTAGCAACTGAACTTATAAAGGCTAAAGCGTTCTTGAGGACACACGGGAGAGGTAGTCATGTGCTTTCGCCAAATTCCGTATCGGTACTATGTGCTGTGTTGATAAGTGTTGAGTGGGTGGATCTATGCTAGTACACCCTCTAGACTAAGATAAGTGCACTCTTATGATTAAACACCTTGTAAGCATCCGCAAATACAAGATAGTAATTAAGGCAAAAGCCTAACCATAGCAATACGATCGGTGATCCATTGTTCCCTTGTGCAAAGGCGTGCAAACTGGGGTTTAGGTTTCTGTCACTCCGGCAACCCACCGTAAGCATTCTTTGTACACAATGTATTCCCCTAGGTCCTTGATAAGGCGAAGTGTTGAGTGTTCGACTCACACAAGACCACTAAAAAATAACAACACAACTTAAATATCAACCAACACATATTACTTCAACATCATATGACTACTAACAACTAGACTTCTCCCATGTCCTGAAGAACTAAAGTAACTACTCACAAGACATCAAAGAGATCATGATCAGTGGGGATAAATAGATGATAAACAATCTGGACACAATAATATTTCTCCAACAAAACTCAATAGCATTCACCACAAAGTAGTAATCAACACCGATAGAGTAGAGAGGATAGATAGTACGGAATACAACACAAGTTGCAATTGTGAGATGAGATTGGATGGAGGTGGAGATGGTGCTGATGATGGGGATGATGTTGATGATGATCTCGATGATTCCCGTGACGATGGTGATGACGATGGCGACGATCTCCCCTTCCGGGAGGTGATCTCCCCGGCGGAATCTGCCCGCCGGAGATGGCTTTTCTTCGCTGTAGGTTTTCGCCACGGAGCGGCGGCGGAACTCCGTAAACTCCCCCTGTTTTAGGGTTTCTGATATATGAGAAATATATAGGCCAAAGGGGGGAGTCGGGAGTGGCCCCAGGGTTCCAGGCGCCCTCCCGGCGCGGCCAGGGTGGGGGCCGCGCCAGGTGGCCGCCTGGGCACCCTGTGGCCCCCCTCTGGTCGCTCTTTTGCGTGTCTTCGTGATCCTTCTGGAAAATAGCCTCCTTCGATTTTCAGGTAATTTGGAGGTATTCTTCTTCAGCAACTCAACGTCCAATTTTTTCCGCTGAATCCTGCAACATATCATGAAATATATCAATGAATAAGAAAGAATTACTATATAAAATAGTGATGCATTTTGGACGTATCATGGCCCAGGCGGCCACCTAGCGCGGCCACCCCCTAGGCCGCGCCAGGGGGGCGCCTGGGGCCCTTGGTCCACCTCTGGCTGCCCCCTTCGCCTATTTATTCCCCGTGACGAGAAACCCTCGGGGACAGAACCCTTTTTCGCGATCTCTCCTCTGTTCCACCACCGACGCGCTTCCAAGATCGGGACCACCAGGAGACCTCTTCCCGGCACCCTACCGGAGGGAGAAACCACCTCCGGGAGCTTCTCCACCACCATGGATGCTTCCCGGATGAACCGTGAGTAGTCCACCTTGGACCATGGGTCTATGATCAGTAGCTATGTGATGTTCTCCTCCCCTCTTTGTTCTTCATGGATTAGACCTCGTGAGCTGCCCTACATGATCGAGGCACATATGTAATCTTTCTGCTGTTTCTATGTTGAGTTTGATGGGATCCGATGGATTATGAGACTATGTTCAGATTGTGTTTGAGTAATATATTTGATTCTCCTCTTTTATATTTATGTTCTTGAGTAATTCTTGCATGTTCTCTGTTGTTGTTTATTGCTTTGGCCAAGTAGTAGGTAGTGACTCCAAGAGGGAGCGTTATGCATGATTGTGGGTCCATGCCCCCCGATAACTAGCTTGAGTGACAACAACATGAGTCTAGGGGATGTGTTGTTGCCAGAAGGGAGAAAACAACGGTGCTTGTACTTGCGGATGCAAGGATTGTTTACTTTACGCAAAGTTCTTTAATGCAGTTGTTTGTTGCTTTGAGTTTACACTTTGGGTGGGATTCGCAACTTAATACCAGTGAGATGTTCCGGATAGATATCTCAAGGTGGATGATTAGTAGGTAGATGTAGATGGATTTCGGTCTACTTGTCTTTGTGTACCGCCCATGCTTTTGAGCCTCTTCCTTTCTTTATAGCATAGTTAGCATTAGTTTGCGCACATAATCCTGTAAATTGCCCAGCTGTAATTTTTTTACCTCGCATGGCTATTTTATCGTATTTTGGGAGAGAGACATCACTAATGAACATCATAGGACCCCGGTCCATATTACCAATAATGTTTACACCCATTATTTATTTTCTGCTCTATTTACTTTTCCGTTGCTATCACTATCATTATTATCCCGTGCGTTTGACCCTTTGTAAACAACAAGGCCGAAGGGATTGACAACCTCTCTGAACTCGTTGGAAGCAAAGTTATATGTTGTGTGTGCAGGTCCAGGTCAAGGAAGCAACTTTTGTCTTAAAAACGGTGCCATTGTTTCCTTGCCACCTACTTGTCGATTTTGGAGTCCTACTGGTCGATCCTCAACCTTGGTATCTTCACCAAGGGAAATTGCCGCTATCTACATCTTAACCTTCCACTTTGGGTAACCAACGAGGGGGCGAGAAATCGTACCATCACCTACTAACTCAGTGCACCCAGTGCCAGTTTCTGTCTGTTTTGTCCATGCACTGCAGAAAAGGTGAAAAATCAAAGTGTCCGGAAAATTCCAGGAAACTATATAAAAATCAGCATTCCAGAAGAGTCCTCCAGCCGAAGGATGAGGTCAAGGGTGTTGGGGTTCGCAGCAGAAAACACATTTTTTTAACTAGCGTTCCCATAACCCAAGATCTAGCTAGCCGTATTACCGTAACGGAAAAGAGTGCGGAAATAACATACCTCGGGGTGTAGTCCGTTGCGCGGGAAACGTTCCCGCAAACGTGGTTGATGTAGTCGATCAAGTTTCACAGCCCCCTGGCTGTGTTGAGCACCCGGATGGGTGGAGTGCCACACGTGTAGCACCTCATAGTACTCGCACACATACGAGACTCGATGACGACCTCCGTTCTCCGATCCAGCGAAGGTGGCGGAAGTAGACCTCCAGACGGAGCTTCGGCAGCACGACGGCCTCCGATTCTAGCAGAGAAGCCTCAATTCCACTATAGGCTCACACTAGGGAGCCCACCGTGAAAGAGACAAGGGAGGGGAGAAGACCGGAGAAAACCGATCTCAATTCGGAGTAATATTTATTTTCTCACGAATTTCTGTGTGTTAAATATGTGCACCCTGCCCATCTATATATAGGCAGAGGGGAGGGACTCAACCCCTCTCCCTTAGCAATGTGGGACTAAAGTTCCTTTGTTAAGGGGGGTGGCCGGCCAAGGGGGGGAGGGGGCTCACCCCTCATGGGACCTAGGTCCCATGGCGCCTCCCCCCTTTTCCTTTTTTCTTTTTCCCTTTTTATTTCCCCTAATGGGCCTTTTCTCCACTAAGGCCCATTGCACATATTAATTAGAAATAAAATGATTTTAATTATTAATTCAATTAATTAATAACTCCCGATGCTCCAGAACAACTTCCGGTTCACTCCGAACTTGTTCGGTTCAACACGGTACTTCTCCGATGTCGTTTCCTTTATTCTCTGGTTACTCCGATGGTTCCGAAAAGGTCTCCCATTTCATCGAGCCCTTAAGTGTGTTACCCTACGGTCCGAGAACACTCCAGTCATGACCGAGATGAGGCTACGGTCAATGATCATCAGCGGGACCTGGATGCCCATAATAACCCCTGTGCATTTCGGATATCAAACAACGATTGGACCTTACGCCGTATAGCATTCCCTTTGTCAGCGATACTGGATTGTTCCGAGATTCGATCAATGACATCCTATGTCTGGTTCAACCTCGTTCTGAACTAATCCTCATTCACTCGTTCCCGTGATATTCATCCCCGTGACCTAGTCACACGCTGCAGCTTTATGGATGGAATCTCACCGAGTGGGCCCCGAGTATCTATCCATTATATGGATTGACAAATCCCGCTCTTGTAACAATACTCCTCAACATATCTCCACGGAATACCCAAGATATAACCGTTATGACCTTCATATTTCAGTCAGGTGGTGGGATGTAGGTCAAAGCATTCGGGAAGATAGCAATTATGCACGTACTCACGGTCAAAGGAACGGTCTACCGCGTTCTGTAATTACAACACTGAACCTTCACAAGATTTGATCATGTTGTAATGCTTACTTTGGGTAATATTCATCACGTCACTTAACCAGTGAGGTGACCTCATAGTCAAGAGACTTAATTGTCCATGATCGCGAAACCACGACCATCATGTTGACCATGAACTAGTTATCGATGTAGAGGCTAACTAGGAACTCTGGGGGTTTCTATACCACACCTGCATCATTGTTTCACTGACACAGTTCTAGAACGGTATGAAACTGGTTATGAACTTGCTTAGATATATTGGAATAATCATATATTATTTGCCTCTAGAGCATATATCCAACAAAGGGGTGGCCACAGCCCCCAGGCATCCTCCTGGCGCGGCCAGGGGGACCCACGCCACGAGGCCACCTGGGTGATGTGGGGCCCACCTGGTGCCCCCTTTGGCTCTTATTTATTCTCCCGACGCGAAAACCCTGATTCCAGAACTCCTTTTCCAGAAACGATTCTTATCTCTGCCGCCATCGCCAACAAGCTTTGGGGGACCATAATTCATGTGTCGGCACCCTGCCGGGACGGGGAAGTGCCCCTGGATTCATCTCCATCGACGTTGCTTACTCCCTCCATGAAGCGGGAGTAGTTCCTCCTCGGGGTTGAGGTCTTCTACAGTAGCTATGTGGTTAATTCTCTCTCCGATGATGTGATCTTCATTGTGATCATAGGCTATGTTAATCTAGGGTGATCCCATGATGTTTCCCCTTCTTCTATGTATTGGATTGATGTACTCACTTGATCTTATCTAGTCTAATCTCCGAGACCATGGTGACAGCGGTCTATTGGACATGGATTAGAAGAATATTTTCATGAGTGATTTCCTCTTTTGTGAATTGATTGAAAATTGAGAGTCTGTTGGTGCTTATCTTTGACTATCCTTGAGATATGGTGTGGTCATTGTGGTACTCTCTTTGGATGGCTGCGGTGACATTGGGAAACTCATAGATGAGAACTATGAACTCTGAGGTGTGCTTTTGTAGCCATACATAATTATCGTCCTCTCTTGATCACAAAGGAATTACCTCTGAGTTACGTCCCCTTGCATGTTTTAGTGGAAATATCATGTGATTAGACTGTGTTAATGTTGTTGGGAGTTGCCACTAGTGAAATATAAAGCTTAGGCCTTGTTTCCACCATTGCAATACCGTTTGTGCTCACGTTTACTACTTGTTTGCTTGCTGTTAATTTTTATTACAGATTTATATTACTTCGTTTTGCCACACCTATCACCCATATCTTACCATCTCTTCGCCGTACTAGTGCACCTATACAACTCCTAGTTGTATTAGGTCTGTTGGGGACACAAGAGACTTCTTGTTTCTTAATTGTAGGGTTGCTTGAGAGAGACCATCTTCAACCTCTACTTCCCTGAGTTTGATAAACCTTAGGTCATCCACTTGAGGGAAATTGTTGTTGTCCTACAAACCTCTGCGCTTGGAGGCCCAACATATTCTACAAGAATAGAAGCATGCGTAGACATCACATTGGTCTAAGCAAACCATACAACTAGATTATTGTCTCTAGTGCAAGTGGGAGACTGTTGGAATTATGCCCTAGAGGCAATAATAAATTGTATTATTATAATTCTAGGTTCATTACTAATTTTTATATGTCTATGCTATAACTGCAATGGCCTATCCGGAGGTTTGCCAAGTGCATGTTAACTGCCTTCGGAGGAAAACCCATATGCAGGTGTGGAGTATAAACACAAAGTGTTCTTAAGTCTGCCTCTAGGACTAACCTATGTATTATGGATGTCATGTTTTCCTGACATCGGGCATTGAATATGCCGGTAATTGATGTCACGAGAGTTTACTTCTCACCCCTCGTTGGTTACCCAAAGTGGAAGGTTGAGATGTAAACAGCGGCAATTTCCCTTAGCGAAGATGCTAAGGTAGAGTATCGAACCAGTAGGACTCCAAGATCGACAAGTAGGTAGTTCGGCTAGAGATGTGTCGTTCAAAATCACTTGCCTCTCCTGGACCTACACACACAACAGATAGCTTTTCTACCAACGAGTACAGAGAGGTTGTCAATCCCTCTGGCCTTGTTGTTTACAAAGGATAAAACGCACGGGATAATAATGATAGTAATAGCAACGGAAAAGTAAATAATGAAAGTAAATTGAAGGTGTAAACAATATTGGAAATATGGACCGGGGTACCATGATGTTCACTAGTGATGTCTCTCTTCCAAAAGACGATAAAATAGCCATGCGAGGTAAACAAATTACAGCTGGGCAATTGACAGGATTATGTGCGCAAACCAATTCTAACTATGCTATAAGGAAAGGAAGAGGCTCAAAAGCATGGGAGGTACGCCAAGACAAGTAGACCGAAATCCATCTGCATCTACCTACTAATCATCCACCTTAAGATATCTATCCAGAACATCTCGCTGGTATTAAGTTGCGAATCTCACCCTAAGTGTAAACTCAAAGCAACAAACAACTGCATTAAAGAACTTTGCGTAAAGTAAACAATCCTTGCACCCGCAAGTACAAGCACCGTTGTTTTCCCCCCTTGTGGCAACAACACATCCCCTAGACTCATGTTTCTGTCACTCAAGCTAGTCATCAGGGGGCATGAACCCACAATCATGCATAACGCTCCCTCTTGGAGTCACTACCTACTACTTGGCCAAAGCAATAAGCAGCAACGGAGAACATGCAAGAATTACTCAAGAACATAAATATAAAAGAGGAGAATCAAATATATTACTCAAACACAATCTGAACATAGTCTCATAATCCATCGGATCCCAGCAAACTCAGCATAGCAACAGCAGAAAGATTACATATGTGCCTCGATCATGTAGGGCAGATCATGAGGTCTAATCCATGAAGAACAAAGAGGGGAGGAGAACATCACATAGACCCATGGTCCAAGGTGGACTACTCACGGTTCAACCGGGAAGCATACATGGTGGTGGAGAAGCTCCAGGAGGTGGTTCCTCCCTCCGGCAGGGTGCCGGGAAGAGGTGTCCTGGTGCTCCCGATCATGGAAGCGCGGCGGCGGCGGAACAGAGGAGAGATCGCGAAAAAGGGTTCCCGTCTCGCGGGTTTTGCGTCACGGAGAATATATGGGTGAAGGGGGCAGCCAGGGGGGCACCAGGGGTCCATGCGGCCCCCTGGTGTGGCCCCACCCTAGGGCGCGTCGGGAGGGCGCCTGGGGCCCTGGTGGGTCCCCTCTGCCCCCCCCCCCCCCCTCGGTGATTCCCGAAGCTTCTGAAGCGCTGATTTTTTGTTGGATTTTTCCCGAATTTTTGGAGCACTTTTAATATGGGGGAAACCTGAAATAGAAAAACGGCAGAAAACATAAACTGGCACTAGGGTGCACTGAGTTAATAAGTTAGTCCTAATATGATCAAAAGTGTATGGAAGTTCATCAATATCATAGCAATATCACAAAAAAGAAGCATGGAGCAAGCAGAAATTATAGATATGTTTTGGACGTATCAACATCCCCAAGCTTAATTCCTGCTCGTCCTCGAGTAGGTAAATGATAGAAGCATAAATTCTGTGGTGACATGCTAACAACCATATAAGAACTTTTAGGTAAATCAATCAAGGCATGTAATTCAATTCAAGTCATAACACGCAAGAGTCTATATTTAGCATTGAAACAAGCAACATAAGAACATAAAGCTGCAAGAGCTCTCGCTGTCCGTGACTCGAATGTCTCCCAATGGTGTTTGCGTGCAAGAAAGGGGATAGGGGTTACGAGAGAAAAGGGTAGTTTTGTGTTGAGAACTCAATCTACTAAAGTTTCATACTTGGTCTTCTTTGGAATCTTATCTTGACTCATCCCCAGACCACTAGAGAGGTACAAGTCAAAATTATCCACTCCTTTTCGACATTTGTTGCACTCATGCAATGGATGAGCGTAAGCAAGAAATTTGACACTTAGGATGGCAAAGAGAGAATATGGTGGAGGAGGAAGACAAAAAGGGTGTGAAAGGCTCACATCAATGAGGACAATCATAGGCGAGAGAAAGCCAAATGATAGATATGATGTGAGGAGTAGGGATTGCCATGCAACGGATGCACATGTGAGCTAAAAGCTCTCCAATGGAACTAGTGGGTGATACGTCCAAAACGTATCTATAATTTCTGCTTGCTCCATGCCTATTTTGTGTGATACTTCTATGATATTGATGAACTTCCATACACTTTTGATCATATTTGGACTAACCTATTAACTCAGTGCACCCCAGTGCGAGTTCCTGTTTTCTGCTGTTTTTCTATTTCAGGTTTACCCCTTATTAAAAGTACCAGAAAAATTCCGGGAAAAATATAGGAAAAATCAGCGTACCGGAAGCTTCGCGAAGAGCCCGAGAG
The DNA here is from genome assembly GCA_950022295.1 of Bromus sterilis. Lineage (NCBI taxonomy): Eukaryota > Viridiplantae > Streptophyta > Magnoliopsida > Poales > Poaceae > Bromus > Bromus sterilis. The sequence goes on along the minus strand of OX465597.1, from coordinate 313,544,246 downwards.
GGGCCAGAGGGGAGCCAGGGGGCCCAAACGGCCAGAGGGCGCGGCGCCACCCCTGTCCGCGCCAGGGGGGCGCCTGGAGCCCCTGGCCCACCTCTGGCTGCCCTCTTTCGCCTATTTATTCCCCGTGACGAGAAACCCTCGGGGACGGAACCCTTTTTCGCGATCTCTCTTCTGTTCCGCCGCCGCCGCGCTTCCAAGATCGGGAGCACCAGAAGACCTCTTCCCGGCACCCTGCCGGAGGGAGGAATCACCTCCGGGAGCTTCTCCACCACCATGGATGCTTCCCGGATTAACCGTGAGTAGTCCACCTTGGACCATGGGTCTATGATCAGTACCTATGTGATGTTCTCCTCCCCTCTTTGTTCTTCATGGATTAGACCTCGTGACCTACCTTACATGATCGAGGCACTTATGTAATCTTTCTGTTGTTGCTATGCTGAGTTTGCTGGGATCCGATGGATTATGAGATTATGTTCAGATTGTGATTGAGTTATATATTTGATTCTCTTCTTTTATATTTATGTTCTTGAGTAATTCTTGCATGTTCTCCGTTGCTGTTTATTGCTTTGGCCAAGTAGTAGGTAGTGACTCCAAGAGGAAGCGTTATGCATGATTGTGGGTTCGTGCCCCCCGATGACTAGCTTGAGTGACAGAAACATGAGTCTAGGGGATGTGTTGTTGCCACAAGGGGGAAAACAACGGTGCCTGTATTTGCGGGTGCAAGGATTGTTTACTTTACGTAAACTTCTTTAATGCAGTTGCCTGTTGCTTTGAGTTTACACTTTGGGTGGGATTCGCAACTTAATATCAGCGAGATGTTCTGGATAGATATCTCAAGGTGGATGATTAGTAGGTAGATGCAGATGGATTTCAGTCTACTTGTCTTGGCGTACTGCCCATGCTTTTGAGCCTCTTCCTTTCTGTTTAGCATAATTAGCATTTGTTTGCGCACATAATCATGTCAATTGCCCAGCTGTAATTTGTTTATCTCGCATGGCTATTTTATCGTCTTTTGGGAGAGAGACATCACTAGTGAACATCATAGTACCCTGGTCCATATCTCCAACACTGTTTACACCTTCAATTTACTTTCAGTATTTACTTTTCCGTAGATATCACTATCATTATTATCCCGTGCGTTTTATCCTTTGTAAACAACAAGGCCGGAGGAATTGACAACTCCTCTGTACTCGTTGGGAGCAAAGCTATATGTTGTGTGTGCAGGTCCAGGTGAAGTTAGCAACCTAGGTTGTAAACGGCACCATTGTTCACTTCACCACCTACTTGTCGATCTTGGAGTCCTAAGGGAGACGATCTTTTCAACCTTGGTATCTTCACCAAGGGAAATTTGCCACTACGCTACATCTCACCTTCCACTTGGGGTAACCAACGAGGGGCGAGTATTATCTCGTGTATCAGTGGGGGTGCATCCAACTTGCTTGCTCAAGAAGACCTAGAGCTCATTTGAGGAGGCTCATCATTGGAATATACATGCCAAGTTCTATAGTGTGAAGGTCCCCACATAGCTATATGCATGAATGATAATCTCTATGGAGTACAAGATATAAGATGGAGTACGAGTGTGGATCTCTCAAAAGGAATAGTAGTGTGCCCCCTTCTCTCTTTTTATTTCTTTTTCTATTTTTTGTATTTTTTTGGTGGCCTCAATGGTTCTTTCTATTTCTCTCATTTTTCCTCTTTGGGATCTTTTGATTTTGTCCTCTTTGGGATATTTTCCTCACTTTAGGGGCAACACTCTATATATTACAAAAAGTATAGAAGATCTTTCACACTTTACAAAAGTACTCAAATCATAAATAAAATGTAACTATCATGAAGTATGCAAATGTATGCCTCTGCCAGGGTAGCAGGATATGCAATGATACTAGCGCGTCATGTAGCAATGATTAGGGAAAGGCCCAACTATCATGCGGCTCATCGATCAAGCAAGTAGCATGTATGACATGAAGATCAAGTCATGGGAAGGTGGATGTTGCATGGAAATGTATCTCGGAAAGGCTATGGAAATGACTTGATAGGTAGGTATGGTGGATGTTTTGAGGAAGGATATAAGGAGGTTTATGATGACAGAGATTCTCATGCCAAGGGTTTGGATGTACCGGCGAAGGTGGACGCCAACTCTCGGAGTGGGAAGAAAGCAATGCACGACACAGGAGAGGCTAGAAAAATATGGGTAGGTGGAAGTGTCAACTTTCGAATACTCACATTAGTCCGAAGAACTCATGCACTTATTATCGGTAACTCTCAATCTAATAAGGAGGTTTCACAAAGAGGCAAGTACCCCGAGTAGGAGTGTATGGGGGTTTGATTATCCTTGCGCATCCTCTACTCATGGTACGTGAGTGTACTCTAATATTCGACCCCTCAGAAGAGTAGTGATCCATCTAGTAGCTAAAGTTCTCAACTAATTTGTAAGTTTTAAACACAGATTTCCCAAAATACGACATCTATCACTAATAGGCTAAAGCTCTTGACACCAAAAGTCCAAACATTACTCAAAGCAATACCCCAAAACTATTGCAAGTTACTACTACAAAAGAATAGCAACCTCAATTACCTACTTCAAGTCAAGACACACAACTCAATGCAACAGGCAAACTCTCTAAACAAGATAAACATGAAAACTCAAGAGAGTTCTAGCAAAAAACTAAACAAAATATCTTTAAACAAGATAAGCATGAAAACTAAGAGCTAAACATGGCAGTAGCTATGAAAAAGATAAAGAACAATCACAGCAAAGATATAGGCATGAAAAATCCTATGATGTGTTCTAGATTTTGAAAGTGGAGCGTGTTTCTCTCCCACACAAAGAAAGTTGGGTTCTAACTTGTTATGAACAGCAAGAAAAGCTAAAGAAAACTAAAAATAAAACCTCAGAGCGAGACGCTCCAAGCATAACACATAACGCATGAAGTGATAAAAATATAGTGAAACGAAAGATGAACTGATAATTGTTGATGGAGAAGGGGATGCACGGGGGCATCCCCAAGCTTAGACACTCGAGTCTCCCAGGATATTTCTTAGGTATGCATGGGGGCATCCCCAAGCTTGAGCGTTTGAAACTTCTGAATCTTCTTTCATCATCTTCCCTCACACAATTGAAAACTCCCTTCATACATAACTCATCATAATCTGATTAGCGAGGTTAGTACCCATAATAAAATAATTTTTCCTCTAATGTAAATAAGGATATTCTTGAAGAGCTACTGTTTCTCAAGATTTCCAAAAAGTTTTTGCAAATAAAAAGCAAACTTAAGGTTTGCAAAATGAAGAAAAGGCAAAACAGGACAGAATCTGTGAAAAACAGACCAGCAGGTAGTAAAGAATTTTTTAGGGATAGTTATCCAACTCAAATAAAAAAACTCAGAACATACGAAAGTTCCGTAATTGTATAGAGAACACTGTGTAAAAATTTCAGCTCAAAAAGATGAATTGGGATTTTTTCGTGATTTTTCCAGTCACGAGGACAGAATCTGTTTTCTGGACAGCATGTCACAACTTTCACTTCCCTTGTCATATGAGGCTATAATTGGCACAAAGCTTGAAAAGTAAAGATACAATGATGTTGCTACAGTAGTAACAATCATCAGGACCACTAAAAACAGAAGAAAAACAAAAAGGAAAACCTAAATTCGTTGCGGGCTGCCTCCCGAAAGGGCTTCTTTAAAGCCATTAGCTAGGCTTAATGCAAATAGATCAAGTCTTTTCAAGAAAATAACTAGCCCATGTGACGGACTCAAAAGGCAACTTAATATTTTTTCTAGGTAAATGTTCCATCCCTTTCTTGAGAGGGAATTGGAATTTTATAATCGCTTCTTTCATATCAATAACAGCACCCACGGTGCGAAGAAATAGGCGTCCCAAAATAATTGGACAAGAAGGTTCACATTCAATTTCCATAATTGTAAAATCAACGGGAACATAATTTTCATTGACAATGATAAGAACATCATCGATCTTCCCCAAAGGTTTCTTTATGGAAGAGTCAACAAGATGAACGCCAAAGGAACAAGGATCAAAAGGTTTTAATTCAAATATATCATACATTCTTTTGTGCATAACGGAGGTACTAGCTCCAAATCACATAAAGAATAGCAAGAGAAGTTATTCAACTTAATTTTAATCATAGGATCCCAACCATCTTCTAGCTTTCTAGGTATGGAGGCTTCTACCATAAGCTTCTCCTCCCTAGCTTTAATGAGAGCATTAGTGATATGCTCTGTGAAGGCAAGATTAAGTGTGCTAGTGTGGGGGTCTCTAGACATCTTGTGAAGGAAACGAATAACTTCAGAAAGGGTGCAATTATCAAAATCAAGGTCACTACTATCAAGTAAAGTGGTAGTGGTGTCCTTTAGGCTCACTTGTTTGGTAGCTTCTATAGTCATAGGAATTTCTTCTTCTATGGTTGAGGTCATAGCATCACCATTAATAGGTCCTATGGGACTAGGGGTGCATTGGGTGCTAAGAGTTTGGATATCCTCAACCACTTGGATAGTAGCAATGGTATGGTGCGTAGGAAGGCTCTTAATTCTACCTTCTTCCTCCTTTTCTCTAGCCCATCTCTCCTTAAGTTTAGCCATCATCCTAATGTTGTCATTAATTTTCACTTGAATAGCGTTCATAGGAGTGACCTTCCTCTCCTCAAGAGGAGAAGTTCTAATTTTAAGCAGTTCTACTTCATGGGCTAAATTGTCTACCTTCGACGAGAGATTATCTAATTTATCTAGTTCTTCCTCTACACTATTGTTGAAGGCTTTTTGGGTGGTGATGAAGTCTTTAAGCATATTTTCTAGTTCAGAAGTGGAGTTCTTGGTGCTAGGATAAGTGTTGTTGTTCCCATACTTGTTGGAGGGGAACGGTCTAGGATTGCTACCAAAGTAACTCCTATAAGCATTGTTATTGAAGTTGTTTCTAGAGATAAAGTTCACATCTACTTGATCTTGAGCAATCAAAGAATTTAAAGGAAGATCATGAGGATCAATAGGAGATTGCTTGGTAAGTAGAGACATAATCAAGTCAACTTTTTCATTTAGGGAGGAGATCTCCTCGACAGAGTTTACCTTCCTACCTATTGGAGCTCTTTCGGTGTGCCATTGGGAATAATCGGTCATCATCTCATCGAGAAGTTTTGTGGCAGCACCAAGTGTAGTTGACATAAAGGTTCCTCCCGTGGCCGAATCAAGCAAATTCCGCGAGGTAAAGTTCAAGCCTGCATAAAAAGTTTGGATAACCATCCAAGTAGTCAACCCATGCGTAGGGCAATTCTTAACAAGAGATTTCATGCGTTCCCAAGCTTGGGCAACGTGTTCATTATCCAATTCCTTAAAATTCATAATATAACTCCTCAATTGGATAATCTTAGCAGGGGGGTAGTACTTCCCAATAAAAGCATTCTTGCACTTGTCCCAAGAATCTATGCTATTCCTAGGCAAGGATTGAAACCAGATTTTAGCTCCTCCTCTCAAGGAGAAAGGAAAAAAAGCTTAAGATTAACAATATCAACATCTACTTCTTTGTACTTTTGCATATCACAGAGCTCAATAAAATTATTTAAGTGCAAAGCAGCAGCATCTCCAGCACCGGAGAATTGATCTTTCATAACAAGGTTCAGCAAAGCAGGTTTAATCTCATAAGAAGGTGTTGAAGTGGCAGTTGTAGCAATAGGAGTGCAGATAAAGTCATTGTTGTTATGACTAGTGAAGTCACACAACTTGGTGTTATCGGAGGAACCCATAATAGCAGCAAGCAAGATAACTATTTTTTTGATTTTTGATAAAGGACACTAAAGCAAAAGCTGAAAGGTAAACTAACAAGACTAAAAAGCAAAGATAAAAGATAGTGTGCAACTCCCCTATCTTGAAGAGTGGAGTCACCGGCAACGGCGCCAGAAATTGCTTTGATGTCACGAGAGTTACTTCTCGCCCCTCGTTGGTTACCCAAAGTGGAAGGTTGAGATGTAGACAGCGGCAATTTCCCTTAGCGAAGATGCTAAGGTAGAGTATCGAACCAGTAGGACTCCAAGATCGACAAGTAGGTGGTTCGGCAAGAGATGCGTCGTTGAAAATCACTTGCCTCTCCTGGACCTGCACACACAACAAATAGCTTTGCTCCCAACGAGTACAAAGAGTTTGTCAATCTGTAACAGCCGAAAACTGACAAAATCCAGAAAAAATTGCATTTTTATTTTCCCATTGGGGATGAAAATTTGCGCAATAATTATTTGTCATAATCAATGTGACAGAAAAATGCCCAAGCATAAGGGATTATCTGGAATTCTTTCTTTTTTTCCTTGCTAGCCTTCGCCATTTTCTTCTGTGATCACCTTTGATCATCCAAGCAAGGTCTTTTGGACTCCGTCATGTTTTTCCATGATAAAGGTCAAAGCAAAATTCCATGATTTGTTCATGTCCGGAAAATGGGATTGTAGTTCTAAATGGCATTTGAATGAATTTAGATGCCTTTGAATTACTTAAATAATTTTGACCCAAACCATTTCCTAAAAATCCTATAAATCTTATGGATGGCTAATCATATTTTATTATGATTTTTGGACATTCATCTGTATTTATTTCATTGCCTTTTCTCTGTTGCCTTTTATTTAAAATGAAAATCCAGAGAAGATCCTTGGTCCCAATTTTTCTCCCCAGCCCACCTATCTTTCCCCTAATCGCAGCCCAACTGTGCCCTTCTGCCTCGTCTTCTTCCTCCTCTGCGTTTCTTCCTCGAGCCGGCGCCGTTCTTCTTCCCCGAGCACCTCCATCAAGCCGTCCTCTCCGAGCCGATCGACCACCCCAGCAGCCCCACTATGAGCCTCCTCCTCCTCAGGTTGACCCTCCTGCCCCGCGTAGGAACCGTAGACGCCAGTAGACCGTAGCCCTGTGAGCCTCGTCGCTGTGTCGTGGCTTGGCCCCGTCCGTCCGGGACGCGAGTAGCACGCGAGCGCACGCACCGAGTATCCCCGATCGCTTCCTTGGCCACGGTGTGCCTCCCGTGCACCCAGCGCAGCCCCCCATGCTCGTCTCTTGCTCTGTTCGTCGCCGTGAACCGCCTTGGCCAATGTGTGACGTACCCGTGCCCAGGGCACACCTAGCGCACGCCCGCGTGGTGATCCTGTTGCTCCAGCGCTCGCCTAGGGATGCCAGGCCGAGTCCCGTGCACCCCCGTGACCTCCTCTGTCATTGCCGCTGCTCTGTTTGACAGGAAGGCGTGGCCTTTTCGTTCAGTTTCGTCAATGCCTCTACAAGTGTTGTTTTCTTCAGTTTTGCTTGGTTTCGGTTACGGCAACCTGTAGGTCTTCTTGGTGCAGATCTTCTTCATATCGATTAGCTTCAAGTGGTGTAGTGGAAGCGCACATGTTGTTGGAACATGTGGTCGAGGGATCAAGTCCCTGGCAGCGCAATGCGCTCGCTTTTGTCGTGTATTTATTTTCTGTTGTTTGTTCGTCAGTTCAGCCCTGTCGTTTTTCTTCAGTTCTTGATTCAGTTAGCGCCACCTTGTGGTTTAACTTGGTACGCCCTATACATTGTACATATCCCAGCAGCTAGCGTAGTGGTTTGTGACCGTGGTTTGCATCCAGGAGGTCCTTGGTTCGATCCCCCGCTGGAGCGAATTAAACCTCCCCTTTTGCACTGTTTTGCTCCACGTTGGAGATGGGCTCGGCCCAGCTGTTTGTCTCGCCCGTGGGCGCAATAGAGCTGAACCGTGAGGGTTTGCGCTAGTTTTGACCGAAGCCAACCCAATGGAGTTTTTTTTCCTTCTTTTCCTTTTCTGTTTAGCTTCATTTCTGCCCTGGTTTTGCATTTGTTTGTATCATGTGCATCCTTGCTCCAAATAAGTCATGTCATACATGATTTTGGGGTAGAAAAATATGAGGAATAAGATGGTGTTGTTCATAATTCCATTTGAGCTAGCATTATTTGGTGAGGGTACATATTGCACATAAACCCCTCATGTGTTGCACACGGTGCGATTCCTCCATTCTTTTCCCGTGTTCCGAGCACCGTTTTCCCCCGTTGATCGTAGCTTTCGGTAGCATAGTCTCGCTCTGTATTTAGTTGCTTGCAATAGATAGCATTAGTTGCATCATAATACGCCATGCCATTTTTTGTATATGTTATGTTGAGGAACCCCGTCTCGAGGTCTATCTTCGTGAGTGGGCAATTCTTGTTCATGTCATGTTCTATTTCATTTCTTATGCCATGATGATGAATTATAAAAATTATAACATAAGGATCCTTTGGATCCATAACTCACCTACGTAATGCATATGAAGGTTGTCGGTAGCATTGCATCCTTGCTTCCCGATGCTTCATTTAAACTTGCTTGCAAATACGTCCATGCCATGCTATTAAACTGACATGCATCATACTTGACCAAGCTTGTTTGATCATTTCTTGCTTGTGTTGCTCCGTAGTAATAGTATGCATCTCCGTTGCTTGATTTCCAGTGTTTCATTCTTGTGTTCTCCTGCGGATACTTTCGGAGACGATGCGAGCTTGCGATCGACTACACCTTCGGAACCCGACTTATCAATAGATAAGGACTATACATTACTTATGATCCATTCTATTATAACCAGCGGTTTGCATGCTAGTCTAGGTTAGGTTCGATGTTTGATCCTACCACATGGTTACAGTCTCTTTTAAACCGATACAACCATGTCCCCTCCCAGCAAACCATTACTGATATGTTACTATTGCTCATTGCTCCGCCCCTGCTTAGTATGCATGCTTAGGATGCTACGAATATTATCCCCTGTTACTCCTTGGATTGGGCTATCACATTATTATATTATTGTGGATGATATGATTATTATAATGTTGACTATATTCGACGAAGGATGGAAGGTCTAGGCTATCCTGCCCCGACGCTTTGTTCCATTTGAGTCACCTAGGACCCGAGTTCCGGGTATTGTGTCTCTTCACGAGCGTGCCTAACCGCGTGTGGGATATAATGGGGTCCCCTCTTCTTACCTACCTAGCTTCAAACATTTCTAGTGGTGGCCCAAGCTGATTTACCATTTGAAACGTGTGTGTGACTGGTCCGCGGCCGGAAGATTTCAAACAACTTGGGCCAGCGGAGACATGGTTTCTTTTGTTGGTCCACCCCAGGGAGCTAGGGGGCTGCCCACATGGTTTGGGTAGCTAACCCGACCTCATCCAGACGGTAGAGGCCAATTCGAGAGCGCGGCCGGCTTTTGAGTTGGATGTCGACTCACCGGGGGCCACCCGGATTTGTTCGTTGTTAGCTAGAGGGACCGGTCGTTTCAGATCTCTCGGGACTAAATCATAAAATGGCTGCCTGTGATGGGTAGAAACTGAGAGAGATGGGCGTGTGTGCGGAGCCTTATAATGGGCAGTTGGTACACCCCTGCAGGGTTAAATCTTTTCGAGAAGCCGTGTCCACGGTTATGGACGACGTGAGACCTACTCCTTGTTCATAGACAACAAAAACTGAGATAATCTTAATAACTTGATCAATGTGTCTGTGCCTTGGCTACTTCTTCTTCGTCGGGATGCGAAGAGGAGGAAAAGGATAGGATAGGTGTTATGATTGCGTAAGTAGGTGGATAGCAAGACTTGTTGGAGGCGATTCCTCATCAAATGCTTGGTTCTCATCTTACTCTAAATAGATCGTTAGCCACTTCATAAATGCTAGTGCGGCAGCAACCTCACCACTTACCACATCCTTACCGTGAACTACTAGTTATCCTAGAATGACGAGTCCTGAAGTCCTTGTTGGGTCAGTTGACCACTATAGTTGGATGCTGAGTACTTCTGTACTCATGATACTACCCCCAAACTCTTTTCAAGGTTCTTGATCGACAACAGGTATGGTGATCGACGTTTCATGTGGAGACTCGACGACGACTAGTTAGGCGGATCCCGGCGGAGAACCTGGACCCGTGTGGCTACGGGAATGGTGTTTTTTACCTTTGCCACTAGGCATTTGATTGTAGTCTGTACTCAGACATGTATCTTCCGCTGATGTAATGTATTTAAGGCAGTTGTATGCCGATTGTATGAGATGTTGTATCCTTGTAGCTGTAATGTTGTGATATCATGTTGGAAATCCGGGGCATATGACTTCATCACATATCGCGGTGGGGCCGATATGTGCTTCGTCCCTAGATCTGGGTGGAAACATCTAGATCTGGAACAGTACCACATATCGGGCCTTACACAATCCCTCCGGCCTTGTTGTTTACAAAGGATAAAACGCATGGGATAATAATGATAGTGATAGCAACGGAAAAGTAAATACTGAAAGTAAATTGAAGGTATAAACAATATTGGAAATATGGACCGGGGTCCCATGATGTTCACTAGTGATGTCTCTGTCCCAAAAGACGATAAAATAGCCATGCGAGGTAAACAAATTACAGCTGGGCAATTGACAGGATTATGTGCGCAAACCAATGCTAACTATGCTATAAAGAAAGGAAGAGGCTCAAAAGCATGGGCGGTACGCCAAGACAAGTACACCGAAATCCATATGTATCTACCTACTAATCATCCACCTTGAGATATCTATCCAGAACATCTCGCTGGTATTAAGTTGTGAATCCCACCCAAAGTGTAAATTCAAAGCAACAGACAACTGCATTAAAGAACTTTGCGTAAAGTAAACAATCCTTGCACCCGCAAGTACAAGCACCGTTGTTTTCCCCCTTGTGGCAACAGCACATCCCCTAAACTCATGTTTCTGTCACTCAAGCTAGTCATCAGGGGGCATGAACCCACAATCATGCATAACGCTCCCTCTTGGAGTTACTACCTACTACTTGGCCAAAGCAATAAGCAGCAACGGAGAAGATGCAACAATTACTCAAGAACATAAATATAAAAGAGGAGAATCAAATATATTACTCAAACACAATCTGAACATAGTCTCATAATCCATCGGATCCCAGCAAACTCAGCATAGCAACAGCAGAAAGATTACATATGTGCCTCGATCATGTAGGGCAGCTCACGAGGTCTAATCCATGAAGAACAAAGAGGGGAGGAGAACATCACATAGCTACTGATCATAGACCCATGGTCCAAGGTGGACTACTCACGGTTCATCCGGGAAGCATCCATGGTGGTGGAGAAGCTCCCGGAGGTGGTTCCTCCCTCCGGCAGGGTGCCGGGAAGAGGTCTCCTGGTGCTCCCGATCTTGGAAGCGCGGCGGCGGCGGAACATAGGAGAGATCGCGAAAAAGGGTTCCCGTCTCGGGGGTTTTGCGTCACGGAGGATATATGGGCGAAGGGGGGGCAGCCAGGGGGGCCACCAGGGGTCCAGGCGGCCCAATATGCTAAGCTTGGGGGAGTTGATACGTCTCAAACGTATCTACTTTTCGAAACACTTTTGCTATTGTTTTGCCCTCATTCTTGCATGATTTGGACGAAACTAACCCGGACTAATGCTGTTTTCAGTAGAGCTGCCTGTATGGTTTTATTGTGCGCAGGAAAATGGATTTTTAGACGTTCCAGAAAATACCCAGAAAAATACCAGAAAATCCACGCACCCGAAGGAGCCAAAAGCCAGAAGTGTGACCAGAGGGGAGGCCTGGGGGCCCCAGGCGCCACCCTGGCACGGCCAGGGGTTGGGTCGCGCCCTCTGGCTGCCTGGGCGCCTCCCCCCTCCTCTGGTGCCCTACCGAGACTCCTATTTATCCCCGTGATGGGAAAACCCCAGAACAGAAGTCGTTTTCCAAGTTTCCGTCGCGGAGCCGCTGCCACCCTCTGTTCTTCTTCGGGAGGGCTAATCTGAAGGCTGATTTGGCCTTCGGAGAGGGGAGATCGTCGCCATCGTCATCACCATCACCACTCCATCCATCCTCCATGACTTCTCTTCACATGTGTGAGTAATTCCCTGTTGTAGGCAAAGGGGATTGTAGGGATTGGATGAGTTTGATCATGTAATAGTTCGTCAGATTGTTGGGGGCATGTTGCCTATCATCTAGATTGGTGTTTATCTTCTTTGCTTCAACTTGTTGCTCTTAATGCCTGTCACTTTGGGCCCGAGTGCCATGTTTTCAGATCTGAACCCTATGTGTTTTCATGAATATATTTGTGTTCTAGATCCTATCTATGGGTTGTATGCACCTATTATGGTCCGGAACCGGCGATCCCAAAGGTGACAGCTTGGGACACCAAAGGGGATGGTCCATAATTTTAGGATTCCGTGTATCCATTGAGTTTATTGCTTTGTTCCGGTGCTCTTTGAAAGGAGCACCTTAATCTCCATAAGTTCCTTTTGGCCCCGTTCGTAGCGGGATGGTAGGACAAAAGATGTTGTGCAAGTTCTTATTGCAAGCACGCACAACTACCTATGGGATACATGCCTAATGTTTGATATTTGCCTAGATGATCATTGCTTTTCTGTGTGCCTTGCCCCGTGTTAGAATCTATTATATGTTCACTCTCATCCATGCAGCGCCCAACCATCCATCTCCCTAGCCTACAGTGTTTTCAATCCTGCTGGTCATTAGTTGTTACTTTTGCTATTTACTTTTGCTGTTGCCACCATCACTATCATATTACCATTACCACTTATCTATTGTTGCAAGCAAGTATATTTCAGGTGCGGTTGAATTGACAACTCAACTGTCAAAGCTTATAAATACTCTTTGGCTCCCCGTGTGTCGAATCAATAAATTGGGTTAACTTACTCGCGAAGACTATCTCGATCCCTTACGCCTGTGGGGCATCAAGCAACGTTTTCTGGCGCTGTTGCCGGGGAGCATAGCAATATTTACAAGTCTACTTGAGGTATCCTTCCTGCTGCATATCATCCGCTATGGGTAAGAAAGGAGACCCCAAGGTTCCGATCTTACCATCCCGTACAAGAAAAGGTACTATTCTGAACACTAGTGCTACACTTGATCCACCTTCTGTTATGAGTAAGTTTACTTCACCACCACTACATGATGCTTCTGTTGAGTCAGTCACTATGTCCGATACTTTCGATGATGCTTACACTACTCTTGATGATGCTACTTTTCTTGGTCACTATATTGAAACTCAGACTTCTAAGGCTGCAGCAGAATCCAAGACCGAGACCCCTGCTACCTATATTCCTACCTGCAAAACCTTTGGTTACCCGTGCTTAGATGACCTCAAGGAGAGAATCCTTGATGATGATTATGTTACTCTTGATGATGATTTTTGCAGGGAACTCATAGAGTGTGTCGACTCTGACCCTGGTGTTGTTAAGGAGTTTCTCAAAAAGCACTCCATGAAGAACAAAGCTATTCCTGATTCTCAATTTGCCACGTCACCTATATGCATCACTGATCCTGATTATGATTTGTCTGTCGATCTTTCACTTATATCTACAGTCGAGGCTGGCCCCTTTTATGGCAGAGAAAATGATGATGCTATAGCACACTTGACCAAACTCGTTGAGCTAGGTAACCTATTCACTACTGATGAGAAGATACGAAACTTCTATGTGGCCAAGATTTTTCCTTTTTCTTTGAAGGAAGACGCTAAATCATGGTACGATGCACTACCCTATGGTTCCATTAAGAGTCCTCAGGACTTATTTCAATTCTTTGTTGATAAATATTTCCCAGCTCATCTGGAACATGCTGCTTTGCAAAGAATCTATAACTTTAAACAATTGCAGGATGAGCACCTCCCTAAAGCTTGGGGGAGGTTTTGTGATTTACTTAAGGTTATGTCGGGACATGGAGTCCCCAAGAATGAACTGCTTGATATATTTTACGCTGGTTTAACCGATGAATCCAGATCCTATCTGGATAGTTGTGCTAGTTGTGTTTTCAAGGAAAGAACACCGGACGATGCAGAAGAATTAATGTGCAAAATCGCCAAAAACTATGAAGATTGGTCCGTTCCTGAACCACTTCTACCACCGAAAAAGAGGGGCCTGCTTGTCCTGAACCTCGAAGATATGCAAGAAGCAAAGAAGTCTATAAAGGAGAAAGGTATTAAAGCCGAAGACGTGAAGAATTTACCGCCTATTGAGAAGTTGTGTGAGCCTACTACTCACCCTCCCTTGGTAGAGGTACACTCTCTATTAGACTTTACTAAAAGTGACATCCCTAATGGTAAGCCTCCTGACCAATGTTTAGATGAGCTTGATAATTTTATTGTTAAGCAAGACCATTTTAATAGGAAGTTACAGAGTCAGTTGCATGATAATTCTCTTTCTATCAAAAGTTTATGTGATGTTCTAGAAAGAACAGTTAATGATGTTAAATGTCTTGTTAAGCATTTTCATATGGTTCAAACTCAGCTTGAACAAATTTCTAATGTGCAAAAATATTTGCTTGCTAATAGTGCCAAACAAGACATACAAGCTTATGGCATCAAAACTAGAGGTGGAACACATACCCAGGACCCACTCTATCCTGAGGGGCACCCAAAGAGGATCGAGCAAGATTCTCAAGTACAAGAAGAAGACGAGACTGTTAGCTCACCGAAGAAACTGAAGAAGAAGAAACACAAGGAGGCTGACAATCCCGATGATCCTATCACAAGTGAAAAGCCAGCTGTTGATCCTAACAGCATATCTACCTCCGATGATGAAACAGAAGACGGTGCCGAGCCCAAAGAAAAGGACGTGGAGAAGGATGATTCTCCCAAGGTAAGAGAAGAAGAATCACCCGATAAACGCAAGAGGTACTCTAGAGAAGACTTCATCGCAAGAAGACATGGGAAGGAAAGAGAACCATGGATACAGAAACCCATGCCCTTTCCAGGTAAGTCCCTCAAATCTAAAGAAGAAGAGCACTATAATAAATTTTGTGAATGGATGAAACCTCTTTTTCTTCAAATTCCTCTGACTGATGCTATTAAGTTACCTCCCTATTCGAAATATATGAAAGATATTGTCACAAATAAAAGAAAAGTTCCTAATGAGGCAATATCTACTATGCTTGCTAACTACTCTTTCAGTGGCAAGATTCCTAAGAAGCTCGGTGATCCAGGTATACCCACCATTCCTTGATCCATAAAGAATAATTACGTCCGAACTGCTTTATGTGATCTTGGCGCAGGAGTGAGTGTTATGCCTTTTTCTCTTTACAAGAGGCTTTGTTTAGAGAAACTAATCCCTACAGATATCTCTCTTCAGATGGCTGACAAGTCAACAGCTGTCCCCATTGGTATTTGTGAGGATGTTCCCGTTGAAGTTGCTAACTGTTTGATCCTTACAGATTTTGTTGTGCTTGACATGCCCGAGGATGGGAGCATGTCCATTATTCTTGGTAGACCTTTTCTTAACACCGCAGATGCTACCATTGATTGCAATAAAGGAAAGGTCACTTTCAACGTTGATGATAAATAACACACGGTGTATTTTCCGAAGAAGATCGACAAGAGGCATGGCCTTAACTCTATAGAGAATATCGAGACCGTGAAGATTGGAGAATGGGACTGTCCACTACATGTGCACCACAAATACAAAACCATTATGGTGGGGACAATGTCCATTAAAGTAAAGGTGCAATGATCACTTCATAAGAGGGGAGACTTCTTGTTCTATATATCGCCGGTTTGTTGGTAAGACTTGATCAACCTTACTAGTGAGCTTGTTTTATATAGGTCAAAAGTTAAGCTTGTTATGTTTTCATTTACTTTAGCTTTCATTCTCTCTGTTGTACCAAGTTTTTATGTTTTTGAAGCTCCACAATACTAATCACCGCTTTAAGTTTTCAGAAAGTTTTGCAGCTTTTTGAACTCCGAGAAATTTTCAACAGTGAAGTTTTCAGAAAAAATCCAGAAAAATAAAAATAAAAATTTCCATGCCGGGAGTGACCCAGAGGCACCTGGGGCTGACCAGGGGGGCACCAGTGGCCCAGGCGGCCAGCTGGCGCGGCCTGCCCCCTGGCCGCGCCCACAGGGCGCCTGGGGCCCACAGGCCCCAATTCCAGGTATGTCTTCTTCCTCCTCCTTCTTCTCTCTCCAAAAACACGAGTTCTGCACTTTGTTCTTGCGTTCTTGCTGTTCTTGGAGGCGATTTTTGATCTCTCTCTACAGCCACCATTCGAGCTGAATTTTTGAGAAAATACTCCCTGGTATGTAACTCCTTCACCCCTCCAATTAGATTTTTGATTGGTGGCCTCATTTGTGAGTATTTAGTAGCTCTTGGTGTTGTTTATATGAGCTTTCATGCATGTGTAGAAGTTTATTTTCCAAGTTTTGATGCAATTTTATGCCTTAGGTAAGTGAGTTGAGTAGTTTGCCTTAACTCACTTTGTTTAAATCCTTGTTTTTGTAATTTGTCAAAAATTTCAGAAATGAGTTTGCTAGGAAGAGCAAAGGGGTGGCTTGGGAAGAAAAGGCCCGAGCGATCCGATCGAGTTACAAGAGCTGCAGCTTCACCCTCGACTGCTAGGGTGAGCTACAACGAAGATCATGTGCCCTTAGAGTTGTTGGAGGACACAAATTCAGCACGTGCAATGACTTTCCCGTGCGATGAATTCCTTGAAGCTGCAGGAATTAAGGAGGAGTTCTATAATCTTTGTACTAATGCAGGTCTGATGCGGCTCGCAACGTGCCGTGTTACCCAGTATCAAAAACTCACCTCATGTTTCATTAACAGTTTTAGATATAACCTTGATGATGGTTCTGTTGAATTTAAAATTTACAATGATCTTTTGACCATGCCTTTGGAAAAGTTTTGTGAAATAATAGGCGTGCCGAACGTGGGACTGACGGCGAAGATGAGCTCTCAGCCCTCCGAGCTGAGAACCGTCTTCAACTCTCTCTGTAGCATGGATACAAGGGATATTCATCGGTCAAAGATCTCCAGCATCTTATTCCCACACCTCAGGTATTTTGCGTATTTTATTGCTAGAGGGGTGTTAGCTCGTGACAACACGAGCAACATATCTGTGCCGGATATTGCTATCCTGGCAACCGCCCTCTCAGGGAGGATTGATTATAATGTGGGTGCCTTAATTGCTCGACGCCTTGATATGAACGGTAACAAGGGAGATTTATTTGGTGGCGTTTACGCCACACTTATCCTAGAGTCTCTTAATGGCACCCCACACCCCGATGATAAGCCTTTTAATTATTTAAGTTTTGATCTTGCTGCTATGAAAAGGCATAAGTTTGTTACCATGACTTCCGAGTTTGGTAACCTTGATTATATCTTGCGTTTCGGAGCTACCACGGAACGCAATATCCGTCTACCTGCACCTCTTTTGTTTGATTTTTCTCGCAGGGACGGATGGTCCTTTGATGTTATCCAGTTCGATGAGTTCATGGTCCAGCATCAGTTTCATAACCCCATGGAGGGGGTTGTGCCCGACGAGGAGGAGCATGGTGAGTTCCCACCTTTCCAGGGAGAGACCGTCACCCAGTTTGGTGAAGGGTCTTCCTCTGCTTGGAGCGCGGATCCTTCTTCGTGGGAGGATCCGAGGACTTCGGTGTACGCACCGGAAGCCTCATACGACCCTTGGACTCACCAGTACTACCCTGGAGCAGGAGGCTCCTGGGGACATTAGCTACTACCAACTTAGGCCAAAAGCCTAAGCATGGGGGAGTACGTGCCCTTCTCACTTCTCCATTGTATTATCCATTTTATTCGCTTTGATCTTTTCGAAGCTTTTGCCCGTTTTTCTTTCTTTCTTTCTTTCTTTGCAAAAACCCAAAAAAGATTTCCTTTCTCTCTTTAGTTTGCTTTGTTTTCAAAGTTCAGCTCAAGTCCGTGATGGCATTTGATTATATTTCCTACGTTCGATCGTGCAAGTGACCAGGCAGTAATGACGAAGATCGACGGAAGGGAAGCAACAAGGAAAACCGGTATGAACTCTTCTTGTTTCTGCTTTTGTACATATGCATGTACTTATGATCTAGAGACCAGCTTGTAGCGACATAGTGCTATGTTTACAATGCTTTCCCACTGTTCATGCTTTCCTTGTGGCTAGTCTCAAATAGCTAGAGTACATAATGTGTTGTTGAAATGATTTACATGCATTGCATTGTTCATGGTTTGGCATACTGGAGTGGTATTTCCCTTCGGATAATTTTTGGATTGACTTGGCACATGTTCACACATGCTTATGACTAAAAAGTCTATTTATGCCTTGATGATCTTTTTGTTTCAGAATAGTTATATCACTTTCATGCCCGATTCAATGTTGCTTTGTCGCTCTGCATGATTATGACAGTTATTGCTCTCTAGTTGGTCGCTTCCCAGTCTTTTGCTAGCCTTCCCTCGCACCAAGCGGAATTCTGCTTGTGCTTCCAAACTCCTTTTCAAACCCAGTTATTCCATTTGAGTCCACCATACCTACCTATATGTGGTATTTACCGGCCACTCCTAACTTAGACTTTCATGTGCCATCTCGAAATTTATTCAAAAGTTTCCCTTTTGTAACCGTACAAGCTCATGGTGCGGTGAAGGGAAATCAGTATCCTTCATGCCAAAAATATTTTGACGGAAGTTTTAACTAGTCAAGAAAAAGAAAAAAAATATGAGAAGTTACACCTCCCCCATACTTGATGATGGAGTGAAATGGACCAAATGCTGCTTATGATAGGTGGAACGATACCCTCCTTCCATCCTTGAGGCAAAATAAAAGGTTCCGTAGACCATCAAAGGATTTATGGATAAGGGAATATGTGTAAGAAAAAGGCATTATATATGGTTGGAATGGGAGATATTGAGAGACCTTTACCGTTCACCGTTGACTGGAAAGTTACACCTCTCAAAAGAGTTGTATCTCTGTTTTCAAAACCAAGAGCTCTGGTACATGTTTAGTCTTTGCTTCCTTTCACGGGTTTTCAACCTTGCCATCAAAAGCCACGGTTCGAGAGTCTCCCCTTCTTTCTTCAAAGCACCAACTATGAGAGCATAATTGTCATTCTTAGTGTAACATGCATTGTCCCAAAGTATTACATTTTCTTCTGCATGCTTGTGTTATTGCTAGTCTGAAATACTGAGTTCTAGTCACCTTTAAAACTCCGGAGGAGTTTCTGCATTTATGTTTTGCTTCACTCATGGAGGCTAGCGAAGTGCCCCTCAAGTATGTTCAAGCTATGTGCATTGTGATCCTGTCTTGATTTTCAGTAGCTTATTATTTACTTTTAGTTGTTTGTGACTGATCACATGAAAGAAGAATTGCTTCGTGCATTGTCTTTATAGCATTGTTTCAATACTTGCTAAACTCTTTTCGTAGTACATGCTTATATACATTTAATGAAGCAAAAGAGTTTGTCAAAGTTTTCTTTGTCGCGTCCAGTTCGTTGAACTGAATTGCTTGAGGACAAGCAATGTGCTAAGCTTGGGGGAGTTGATACGTCTCAAACGTACCTACTTTTCGAAACACTTTTGCTATTGTTTTGCCCTCATTCTTGCATGATTTGGACGAAACTAACCCGGACTAACGCTGTTTTCAGTAGAGCTGCCTGTATGGTTTTATTGTGCGCGGGAAAATGGATTTTTAGACGTTCCAGAAAATACCCAGAAAAATACCAGAAAATCCACGCACCCGAAGGAGCCAGAAGCCAGAAGTGTGACCAGAGGGGAGGCCTGGGGGCCCCAGGCGCCCCCCTGGCACGGCCAGGGGTTGGGTCGCGCCCTCTGGCTGCCTGGGCGCCTCCCCCCTCCTCTGGTACCCTACCGAGACTCCTATTTATCCCCGTGATGGGAAAACCCCAGAACAGAAGTCGTTTTCCAAGTTTCCGTCGCGGAGCCGCCGCCACCCTCTGTTCTTCTTCGGGAGGGCTAATCTGAAGGCTGATTTGGCCTTCGGAGAGGGGAGATCGTCGCCATCGTCATCACCATCACCACTCCATCCATCCTCCATGACTTCTCTTCACATGTGTGAGTAATTCCCTGTTGTAGGCAAAGGGGATTGTAGGGATTGGATGAGTTTGATCATGTAATAGTTCGTCAGATTGTTGGGGGCATGTTGCCTATCATCTAGATTGGTGTTTATCTTCTTTGCTTCAACTTGTTGCTCTTAATGCCTGTCACTTTGGGCCCGAGTGCCATGTTTTCAGATCTGAACCCTATGTGTTTTCATGAATATATTTGTGTTCTAGATCCTATCTATGAGTTGTATGCACCTATTATGGTCCGGAACCGGCGATCCCAAAGGTGACAGCTTGGGACACCAAAGGGGATGGTCCATAATTTTAGGATTCCGTGTATCCATTGAGTTTATTGCTTTGTTCCGGTGCTCTTTGAAAGGAGCACCTTAATATCCATAAGTTCCTTTTGGCCCCGTTCGTAGCGGGATGGTAGGACAAAAGATGTTGTGCAAGTTCTTATTGCAAGCACGCACAACTACCTATGGGATACATGCCTAATGTTTGATATTTGCCTAGATGATCATTGCTTTTCTGTGTGCCTTGCCCCGTGTTAGAATCTATTATATGTTCACTCTCATCCATGCAGCGCCCAACCATCCATCTCCCTAGCCTACAGTGTTTTCAATCCTGCTGGTCATTAGTTGTTACTTTTGCTATTTACTTTTGCTGTTGCCACCATCACTATCATATTACCATTACCACTTATCTATTGTTGCAAGCAAGTATATTTCAGGTGCGGTTGAATTGACAACTCAACTGTCAAAGCTTATAAATACTCTTTGGCTCCCCGTGTGTCGAATCAATAAATTGGGTTAACTTACCCGCGAAGACTATCTCGATCCCTTACGCCTGTGGGGCATCACAAAACACATAGCAATGTCACCTTAAAGAGCATGGAACAAGCAGAAATTATAGATACGTTTGGGACGTATCAGGCCCCCCCCTAGGGGCTGTCCCCTCCTACAAGATGGGCCCCTCCATCCCCCTCTATAAATAGATGAGGAGAGGCACCCCCAACATGTGGACTTGACAAGATAGTCTTGCCCTTGGGCTGCCCTCTCTCCTCTCTTGTAGATCTAATCTCCACCTTACGCCGAAGGGCTGCTCCTCCCTCCTCTCTACTCCGGCGGCTAATGGCTTCTCGTCCCTTCGTTGGTTTCCCCAAGTGTTAGGTTGAGATGTAGTGCAGCAGCAGTTTTCCCTCGGTGAAGATACCAAGGTTTGTCTCTAGCAGGACTCCAGAGATGATAAGTAGGTGGCAGCGGCGCAACTAACGCGGACCTGCACACAGACACAGATAACTTTGTTCCCAACGAAGTTCAGAGAGGTTGTCAATCTCTCCGGTCTTGTTGTTTACAAAGGATAAAAAGCAAGGGATAATGATAGCAAATAAAAGCGGTAAAGTAAAGGTAGAATGGAAACAGTGATAAGGATATGGACCGGGATACATGATGTTCGCTAGTGATGTCTCTCTCCCAAAAGACGATAAAATTGCTATGCGAGGTAAACAAATTACAGAAAGGCAATTGACAGAATTATGAACGCACCGCAATGCTAACTATGCTACAAAAGAAAGGAAGAGGTTCAAAAGCACGGGAAGTACGCCAAAGTAAGTAGACCGAAATCCATCTGCATCTACTACTAATCATCCACCTTGAGATATCTATCCAGAACATCTCGCTGGTATTAAGTTGCGAGCCCCACCCAAAGTGTAAACCCAAAGCAACAGACAACTGCATTAAAAAGAACTTTGCGTAAAGTAAACAATCCTTGTAACCGCGGTTACAAGCACCGTTGTTTTCCCCCTTGTGGCAACAGCACATCCCCTAGACTCATGTTTCTGTCACTCAAGCATGTCATCGAGGAGGCACGAACCCACAATCTAGCACAACGCTCCCTCTTGGAGTCACTACCTACTACTTGGCCAATGCAATAAACAGCAACGGAGAACATGCAAGAATTACTAAGGAACAAAAATATAAGAGATAAAAACCAAATATACTACTCTATCACAATCTGAACATAATCTCATAATCAATCAGATCCGATCAAACTCAACATAGCAATAGCAGAAATATTACAAAGGTGCCTCGATCATGTAGGGCAGCTCACGAGGTCTAAACAATGAAGATCAAAGAGGGGAGGATAACATCACATAGCTACTGATCACGGACCCATGGTCCAAGGAAAACTACTCACGAGACATCCGGGGAGCATCCATGGTGGAGAGGAGACTCCCGGAGGTCAATCCTCCCTCCGGCAGGGTGCCGGGAAGAGGACTTCTAGTGCTCCCGATCTTGGAAGCGCGACGGCGGCGGAACAGAGGCGAGTTCGCGGAATAGGGTTCTCCTTCTGGAGTTTTCCCGTGACGGGGGATAAATAGGCGAAGGGGGCAGCCAGAGGTGGGTCAGGGGCCCCAGGCGCCCCCCTGGCGCGGCCAGGGGTGGGGCCGCGCCAGGTGGCCGCCTGGGCCCCCCTGGCACCCCTCTGGCCCCTCCCGGGCTTTTCTCGAAGCTTCCGTCACGCTGATTTTTTATCTGAATTTTCCCGAATTTTTCTGGCACTTTTTATATGGGGGAAAACTGAAATAGAAAAACGGCAGAAAACAGGAACTGGCACTGGGGTGCACTGAGTTAATAGGTTAGTCCAAATATGATCAAAATGTATAAAAGTGTATCTAGATCATAGCAATATCACACAAAACATGCATGGAGCAAGCAGAAATTATCGATACGTTTTGGACGTATCAGCGGCGTCGAGCTCTGGACGGTCGAGCCCTGCCGGATCTGCTACACCGCGTGTGGATCAACCGTAGAGAGATCATACGTTTGATCTTTTTTTGAGGGACTTCTAGATCTGTTCGTGGGAACTGAAGTGGATCAGATCTGTTAGAGGGGTTGCGCTACGTCAATCTTCCCCAACTCTCCATCAAGTTCTTCCGCTTCAAGAGAACCATCGTTGAATGGTTGTCAAGGTAACAATATCGCTAACCTTGTTTGCATCTATCTAGATCCAATCTTGGGACTTGGTTTCCTAGTGCAGATTTTTTTTGTTTTCTACTCTGAATCCCAACAGTATCAAGGCAAGGCTAGAAGAAGTGGGGCAAGAAGTCTTCAAGTACGAGAAGATGATCGAGTATGGTGTTGAATCCAACATCGACATCATCGCCGAGCGGAAGGAACAACATGAGAAGGAGATGAAGGAAGTGTGGTCAAGCGTGACCACATTGTAGACCAAAGTGTTCCAGCTTCAAGGACACATGTATGACCTGCACAACCAGAACTATGAGTACGAACTAAAGTTTTTGCGCATGGGCTTAGCTGCCGACTGCAGAATCCTGGAAACTGAAGAATCATGTGTGGAGGGAGGATAAACAAGAACAGAGGTCACGAGTGAAATCTTCATGGGTAATGGCATCCCTTATGTGCGAGATGATGATAATGGTTTCTCGCCCTTCGTTGGTTACCCCAAGTGGAAGGTGAGATGTAGGATAGCAGCAAATTTCCCCTATGTAGAGGATAGGGTTTGTCTCCCGTAGGATGCCGGAAATGATAAGTAGGTGTCAACGGCACAACTGACGTGGACTGGCACACAACACAAATAACTTTTCTCCCAACGAAGTTCAGAGAGGTTGTCAATCTCTCCGGTCTTGTTGTTTACAAAGGATCAAACGGAAGGGATAATGATAATGGTGATAGCAACTACAAAGTAAAAGCAAGAAAATAAAATAGAGTGTAAACAGTGATGAGAATATGGACCGGGGTCCCGTGATGTTCACTAGTGATATCTCTCTCCCAAAATACGATAAAAATGCTATGCGAGGAAAAAAAATCACAGTTGGGCAATTGACAGGATTAAAAACGCACCGCAATGCTAACTATGCTACAAAAGAAAGGAAGAGGCTCAAAAGCATGGGCGGTAAGCCAAAATAAGTAGAGTGAAATCCAACTGCCTCTACTACTAATCATCCACCTTGAGATATCTATCCAGAACATCTCGCTGGTATTAAGTTGCGAGCCCCACCCAAAGTGTAAACCCAAAGCAACAGACAACTGCATTAAAAAGCACTTTGCGTAAAGTAAACAATCCTTTCAACCGCGGTTACAAGCACCGTTGTTTTACCCCTTGTGGCAACAACACATCCCCTAGACTCATGTTTCTGCCACTCAAGCGTGTCATCTGGGGGCATGAACCCACAATCGAGCATAATGTTCCGTCTTAGAGTCACTACCTACTACTTGGCCAAAGCAATAAACAACAACGGAGAACATGCATGAATTACTTAGAACAAAAATATAAGAGATAAGAACCAAATATATTACTCAATCACAATCTGAACATAGTCTCATAATCCATCAGATCCCAGCAAACTCAGCATAGCAACAACAGAAAATTACATATGTGCCTCGATCATGTAGGGCAGCTCACGAGGTCTAAACCATGAAGAACAAAGAGGGGAGGAGAACATCACATAGGTACTGATCACGGACCCATGGTCCAAGGTAGACTACTCACGGCACATCCGGGACGCGTCCATGGTGGAGGGGAAGCTCCCAGAGGTCAATCCTCCCTCCGGCAGGGTGTCGGGAAGAGGGCTGCTGGCGCTCCCGATCTTGGAAGTGCGACGGCGGAGAAACAGAGGCGAGATCGCGAAAAAAGGTTATGTCTTCGGAGTTTTCGCGTCACAGAGATTAAATAGGCGAAGGGGGCAGCCAGGGGGGCACCAGGGGTCCAGGCGCCCCCTGGCGCGGCCAGACCCTAGGCCGCGCCAGGTGGGCGCCTGGATCCCTGGTGGTGGCCCTCTAGCCCCATTTTTGTGATTCCGGAAGCTTCCGCTGCGCTGATTTTTTATCCGATTTTCCCAAAATTTTGGAGCATTTTTAATACAGGGGAAACCTGGAATAGAAAAACGGCAGAAAACAAGAACTGGCACTGTGGTGCACTGAGTTAATAAGTTAGTCCAAATATGATCAAAAGTGTATGAAAGTGTATCTAGATCATAGCAATATCACACAAAACATGCATGGAGCAAGCAGAAATTATAGATACGTTTGGGACGTATCAACATCCCCAAGATTAATTCCTGCTCGTCCTCAAGTAGGTAAATGATAACAAGCATAATTTCTGTGGTGACATGCTAGAAACCTTATAAGAACTTTGAAAGTAAAGTAATCAATGTATGTGATTCAATTCAAGTCATAACAGGCAAGAGTCTATATTAGTATTGCAACAAGCAACGAAAGAACATTAGGTGCAAGAGCTCTTAGTTGTCCGTGACCCGAATGTCTCCAAATGGTGTTTGCGTGCAAGAAAGGGGATATGGGAATACGAGAAAAAAGTATATTTGTTGAGAACTCAATCTACTAAAGTTTCACACTTGGTCCTCTTTGGAATCTTATCTTGACTCGTCCCGAGACCACTAGCCAGGTACAAGTCAATTTGATGCACTACTTTTCGATATTTTGAGCACTCATGCAATGGGTGAGCGTAAGCACGAGAGTTGACACTTAGGATGGAAAAGAGAGAAATATGGTGGACGAGGAAGACAAAAAGGGTGAGAAAGGCTCACATCAATGAGGACAATCATAGGCGAGATGGCCAAATGATAGATATGATGTGAGAAGTAGGGATTGCCATGCAACGAATGCACATATGAGCTAAGAAAAGCTCTCCAATGGAACTAGTGGGGTGCATCCAACTTTCTCGCTCATGAAGACCTATAGCTCGTTTGAGGAGGCTCATCCTTGGAATATGCAAGCCAAGTTTTATAGTGTGAAGGGTCCCCACATAGCTATATGTATAAATGATCATCTCTATGGAGTACAAGGATAAGAGGGAGTACTAGTGTGGATCTTTCAAAAGGAGTAGTAGTGTTGCCCCTTTCTCTCCTTTTATTTCCTTTTTCTCTTTTTCTATTTTTTGTATTTTTTTGGTGGCCTTAATGGCTCTTTCTACTTAACTTTCATTTGTCCTCTTTGGGATCTTTTAATTTGTCCACTTTGGGATCTTTTCCTCACTTAAGGGCAACACTCTATTTTACAAGAAGGTATAGAAGATCTTTCACACTTTACAAGGTACTCAAACATAAAGAAGATGTAGCTATCATGATGTATGCAAATGTATGCCTCTTCCAGTTTAGCAGGAACATGTATGACATGAAGATCAAGTCATGAAGAGGTGGATGTTGCATGGCAATATATCTCGGAAAGGCTATGGAAATGCCTTGATAGGTAGGTATGGTGGCTGTTTTGAGGAAAGATATAAGGAGGTTTATGAAGACAGAGCGTATCATGCCAAGGGTATGGATGCACCGGCGAAGGTGGACGCCAACTCTCGAAGTGAGAAGAGGGCAATGCACGGTACGGAAGAGGCTAGCAAATATGAGGAGGTGGAAGTGTCAACTTTCAATACTTACATTAGTCCGAAGAACTCATGCACTTATTATCGGTAACTCTCAATCTAATAAGGGGGTTCACAAAGAGACAAGTACCCCGAGGAGGAGTGTATGGGGCTTTGGTTATCCTTGCGCATCCTCGACTCATGGTACGTGAGTGTACTCTAATATCCGATCCCTCAAAAGATTAGTGATCCATCTGGTAGCTAGAGTTCTCAACTAGTTTTGTAGGTTTTGAAAATAAACACGGATTGCCCAAAATACGACACCTATCACTAATAGGCTAGAGCTCTTAACACCAAAAGTTCAAACATTACTCACAACAATACCTCAAAACTATTGCAGGTTACTACTATAATCGAATAGCAACCTCAATTACCTACTTCAAGACAAGACACAACTCAGTGCAACAACCAACTCTCTTAACAAGATAAACATGAAAACTAAAGAGAGTTCTAGCAACAAACTAAACAAAAGCCAAGGCTCTTGCTAAAGACAAACTAAAACTAAACTAAATATGGCAGCAGCTACAAAAAGATAAAGAACACACAACAGCAGAAAGATAAGCATGAAAATCCTATGATGTGTTCTAGATTAGAGTGGAGCGTGTTTCTCTCCCACACAAAGTAAGCTGGGGTCTAACTTGTTATGAACAGCAAGCAAAGCTAAAGAAAAATAAAAAGGAAACCTAAGAGCGAGACGCTCCAAGCATAGCACATAACGCATGAAGTGATAAAAATATAGTGAGACGAAGGACGAACTGATGATTGTTGATGGAGAAGGGGATGCACGGGGGCATCCCCAAGCTTAGACGATTGAGTCTCCCTGAATATTTATTGGGGATGCATGGGGGCATCCCCAAGCTTGACCGTTTGACACTCCCGAATCTTCTTTCATCATCTTCCCTCGCACACTTGAAAACTCCCTTCATACCTAACTCATCATAAGCTGATTAGAGAGCTTAGTACCCTTAATAAAATAAAAAAATTCCCCACTGGATATAAATATATTCTTGAAGAGCTACTGTTTCTCAAGATTGCAAAAATGTTTTTGCAAAGAAAAATCAAGCTTAAGGTTTGCAAAAGTAAGGAAACACAAAACGTGGCACAATCTGTGAAAAACAGAACAACAGGTAGTAGAGAATTTTTTCGGGGCACTTCTGCCACTCAAATAAAAAAAACTCAGAACATACGAAAGTTTCACAATTGTATATATCATGTTGTGTAAAAGATTCAGCTAAAAAAGATGAACTGGTGATTTGTTTCAATTTTTTCCATCAAGCAGACATAATCTGTTTTCTGGACAGCATGTCACAACTTTTGCTTCCCTTATCATAAGAGGCTATAACTTGGCACAAAGCTTGAAAATAAAGATACAATGATTTTGCTACAGTAGTAAAAATCATCAATACCACTAAAAACAGAAGTAAAAACATCTTGGGTTGCCTCCCAACAAGCGCTTCATTTTACACCATTAAGCTAGGCATAAAGAAAAAGAAGAATCAAAGGTCTTCGAGGTCATCGGAGTCATAAAAACCTTCAAATTGATTTTCAACAAGCTCATTCTTCTTCTTCATAGGAAAGAGGTACTTACCTTTCGCGTTACCGCGTAAGCGTATGTGCCCATTACAAATATCAATGAAACCTTTCATAGCTCGGAGGAAGTCCCTTCCAAGCACGATGTTGCTTTGGTTTGGCTCCATGATGAAGAAATCCATCGGTGCAAGCCTATGAAGGAATGCAACTTGGAATTCTTTTACCTTTCCTTTAACATGTGAAATATCTCCATTAGCATGTTCATGATAAGATGACAATTTATCCATATCTAGTTTCAAAGATACATAAGCTATTTTTGGCATGGTAGAAACTATGGATCCAAGATCACAAAAATCAAGGAAGTCTTGGTTAGAGATGCTAATCCTAACAAAGGGCTCACAATCATCATATATCTCCAACATTTCTTTCTTGTTGGACTTAAATTCCTCTACCTTGCTCAAGCCTAGAGCATCCATCCTCTTTTCAATAGTGGCAAGTCTATCTACAACAGTATCAATACTACGATCATAAACAAAATAACTAGATAGACCATGCAAAATATCAAGAGCTCTAGCTTCATCACACTCTAAAAAGTCTCCTTCAGCTATAATATCAAGAGAGTGTTTACACCACTTAAAAAGACCATGGTAAAAATTTCTAATCACAATTTTTATAGGTATCCAAGGCATAATTCTTTTATGTGCATCAGAAACTCTGCCCCGTGCCTTCTTCATATTTTCTCCATCCCTTTGACGGAAATCTAGAACTTCTGATTCCCTCAAAGCACCAAGTCCTAACATGTTCATTTAAACAAGAAGGACTACTAAAAGCAAGATAAAATTTTTTGTGATTTTTGATATAGGACACAAAGATAAAAACTGAAAGGTAAACTAACAAGACTAAAAAGCAAAGGTAAAAGATAGTGTGCAGCTCCCCTATCTTAGCACTTGGAGTCCCCGGCAACGGCGCCAGAAATTTGCTTGATGTGCGAGATGATGATAATGGTTTCTCGCCCTTCGTTGGTTACCCCAAGTGGAAGTTGGGATATAGGATAGCAGCAAATTTCCCCTATGTAGAGGATAGGGTTTGTCTCCCGTAGGACTCAGACAATGATAAGTAGGTTTCAAAGGCGCAACTGACGTGGACCTGCACACAACACAAATAGTTTTGCTCCCAACGAAGTTCAGAGAGGTTGTCAATCTCTCTGGTCTTGTTGTTTACAAAGGATCAAATGCAAGGGATAATGATAATGGTGATAACAACTAGAAAGTAAAAGCAGGAAAATAAAATAGCGTGTAAACAGTGATGAGAATATGGACCGGGGTCCCGTGATGTTCACTAGTGATGTCTCTCTCCCAAAAGCCGATAAAACTGCTATGTGAGGTAAACAAATCATAGATGGGCAATTGACAGGATTAAAAACACACCGCAATGCTAACTATGCTACAAACAAAGGAAGAGGCTCAAAAGCATGGGCAGTACGCCAAAATAAGTAGACCAAAATCCAACTACCTCTACTACTAATCATCCACCTTGAGATATCTATCCAGAACATCTCGCTGGTATTAAGTTGCGAGCCCCACCCAAAGTGTAAACCCAAAGCAACAGACAACTGCATTAAAAAGCACTTTCCGTAAAGTAAACAATCCTTGCAACCGCGGTTACAAGAACCATTGTTTTCCCCCTTGTGGCAACATCACATCCCCTAGACTCATGTTTCTGTCACTCAAGCGTGTCATCTGGGGGCATGAACCCACAATCGAGCATAATGTTCCCTCTTGGAGTCACTACCTACTACTTGGCCAAAGCAATAAACAGCAACGGAGAACATGCAAGAATTACTTAGGAACAAAAATATAAGAGATAAGAACCAAATATATTACTCAATGACAATCCGAACATAGTCCCATAATCTATCAGCTTGGAGTCACTACCTACTACTTGGCCAAAGCAATAAACAACAACGGAGAACATGCAAGAATTACTTAGGAACAAAAATATAAGAGATAAGAACCAAATATATTACTCAATTACAATCTGAACATAGTCTCATAATCTATCAGACCCCAGCAAACTCAGCATAGCAACAACAGAAAATTACATATATGCCTCGATCATGTAGGGCAGCTCACGAGGTCTAAACCATGAAGAACAAAGAGGGGAGGAGAACATCACATAACTACTGATCACGGACCCATGGTTCAAGGTAGACTACTCACGGCACATCCGGGAAGCATCCATGGTGGAGGGGAAGCTCCCGGAGGTCAATCCTCCCTCCGGCAGGGTGCCGGGAAGAGGGTTGTTGGTGCTCCCGATCTAAGAAGCGCGACAGCGGCGGAACAGAGGCGAGATCGTGAAAAAGGGTTATGTCTTCGGAGGTTTCGCGTCACGGAGATTAAATAGGCAAAGGGGGGCAACCAGGGGTCCATGCGCCCCCCTGGTGCGGCCAGGCCCTAGGCCGTGCCAGGTGGCCGCCTGGGTCCCTGGTGGTGGCCCTCTGGCCCCACTTTGGTGATTCCGGAAGATTCCGTTGCGCTGATTTTTTATCCGATTTTCCAGAATTTTTGGAGCATGTTTAATATGGGGGAAACCTAGAATAGAAAAATAGCAGAAAACAGGAACTGGGACTATGGTGCACTGAGTTAATAAGTTAGTCCAAATATGATCAAAAGTGTATGAAAGTGTATCTAGATCATAGCAATATCACACAAAACATGCATGGAGCAAACAGAAATTATAGATACGTTTGGGACGTATCAATCCCCTTAGCTTGTTCCAAGCTTGGGGGAATGACCGGTATATTTATCTTTATCTTTTATATTTTGTGGTCAAGTCTAGTGTTGTATCATGTATAGGGAAGTTATCTTATGAAATAGGTGTTTGCATTGACGTCTATCACTCCTTTGTGGAGAGTCTTGTATCCGTGAGTGTGCGGTTGTCTATGATGGAATATTAATGAGAGGTCGATTAGTTTCTTCGCCGCACTCGGTATTCTTTCACGCAACCGACCTTATATGTTGATTCTTATGGAAGTATTGATCTTATATATCCGGTATGACTTTGAAAACTTTATTTAATCTTGGCAAACATAGCATTGGTCATAACAACAAGCATGAGTTTTTCTAGTAGATACATAGCCAAAATCTTTATGTTCTGATGCTTGAAGTGTTATGCTAACAAGGAAGACAACTTGATGTTTCATGCCAATTCTTAATGTAGACTTTATATTGTTTTGCATCCAAGTCAACATCACTTGTCTTCTTTCAAAAGCCTTTGCTAGCCAAACCCTGTACTAAGCGGGAATACTGGTTGTGCACCCATACCTTGAAACCTCAACCTTCCAAAGAGTCCACCATACATTTCCTATATGTGGTATTTCACCGCCACTCCTAAAGTATATTATTCATGTGTTATCTTCAAACCTTCAAAATAGTATTACTCCTACTTTTGTGCCTCTACTTTAGCTCATGAGGAAGTAGCAGATAATTCATTATCTTCTCATACTGGACAAGATTTATCTTGGGTTTGCATGTCTAATCTTCAAACCCCTAATACGAGGAGGGACTGGAATGAGTGCATCCAACTCACAAAAGATAATGGCACCAAAAAAACCTCCTTCACGCTTTTTCCATGAGAAATCAGAAAACTTTGGCAGTGATAAACAAAGGAGACTAAGGGGATGTGGTTGTCCCCACCTTGGGAGTTGTTCCTTGAAACTTGTCCAGCATGAGAAGTATTGGGCTATCTGCTAGCATTCGTTGACGAATTATGCACCTCCCAAAAGCTTATTTTATAATCCTATTGATTTCAAAACCACTAAAATCTCTAGCACATGAGTTTTCCCTACTTCCCTCTGCGAAGGGCTAAGCCTTTACTTTTATGTTGAGTCGGTAAACCTACTTCCTTCTATCCCACAAAAGAGCAGACACCTTATGTTGACAAAGATGCATTCATTTATATTGTCTCATTGAGAATTTCCATATTACATCTCTGTTGACATTATCATTCAAGATAAGTAAGCTGTTTGTTGAGCTTGGCTACATCAAACATCTTCCTTTGTGTTAGCATTTTCACTTCTTGAATAATAACATGTTCTTTCAAAAACTTCAAATGATCTCATCAAAATATAAGGGAAAGAGCAAAAGTTAAAAGTTATTAGTTGTTTCTTTGACCAAGGACATGTTTGCCATGGTTTAATGAGTTTTCTTAGCCCTACTTTTGAGCGTAATTGATATTACTCATTCATAAGGGCCTTATGAGTTGAGGTTGCTATTGAGGATGCTTGAGTTTAGTAGAGAAATTATGATGCTTCTTGTCTGTATTCTTATTTATCGACACTTCACTCTCTCAACTTGTGGATAGGTTTACCGAGCTTAGTATTCGCTTGGGGACAAGCGAGGTCTAAGCTTGGGGGAGTTGATACATCCAAAATGCATCATTATTTTACATCATAATTTACCTCTATTCATTGATATATTTCATATTATGATGATGTTCTTATAGTGTTTTGGCTTGTTTTACATAGTTTACAACTTTCCGGTGCCGAAACAACAGACGCAGGAATCAGCGGGGAAAAGTGTACATAGAGTGGCCATATCAGCACGTCTCCAAATGTCTTGAAAATTATGGGGAAGAGTTTTCTGAAGAATTGACGAAGACTGGCCAAAGGGCAGCCGGAGGGGCGCCACCAGGCCTTGAGGCGCCTTGGTGGCGCGACCCCCCTTAGGCCGCGCCAGGTGGCCGCCTAGGGGTGGGTCCCACCCATACCCCCCATGACCTATATACCCCAGAACAGAAGAAGTTTCTGGAGTTTCACCGCCGCTCAGTGGCGGAAACCTACAGAGAAGAAAAGATTTTTTTGGCGGGCAGATCCGCCATGGAGAACTCCTCCCGGAGGGGGAGATCGCCCTCATCATCATCACCATCGTCGCGAGCATCATCGAGATCATCATCACCATCGTCCTCATCATCATAACCATCTCCATCACCATCCCATCTCATCTCGCCATTGCAATCCAAGTTGTAACTTGCACTATTCATCCCCTCTACTTTATCGATGTTGATTACTCTTTTGTGGTGAATGCTATTAAGTTTTGTTGGAGAATAACTGTTATGACCAGATTGTTCATCATATATTTATCACCTCTGATCATGATCTCTTTTATGTCTTGTGAATAGCTCCTTTAGTTCTTGAGGACATGAGTGAATTCTAGTTTTTAGTAGTCATATGATGTTGAAGTAATATGTGTTGATTGATATTTAAGTTGTGGTGTTATTCTTCTAGTGGTGTTATGTGAACGTCGACTACTTCACACTTCTCTTTTTCAAGGACCTTGGGGAATACATTGTGTATAAAGAATGCTTATGGTGGGTTGCCCGAGTGACAAAAACCTGAACCCCAGTTCACATATTGTTGCACGAGGGAGTGTCAGATCATAAAGTTTATTGTTGTGGTGTAACATCCCAATTTTTGTAAATTTGGATGTTAATAGAATCATTTGTGCATATTATTTCTTCCCATTGCATATTGGATCTTTTGGAAATTTTTTCCAATTTATTTTTAACCCAATAAAAATCAAGAGAGAAGATAACATGACTTCTTCAACATAAAAAGGGTTAAGAAAATATTGGAGCATTTTATTTTATTTTAATAAAGCATTTCGGGAATTTAATAAATCCTAAAATTCATTTTGGAATTTATTAATTGTCCAAAATGACTTTATAAATAAATTTTCACATTTTATAAAATTGCATTGAGCTAGGAATATTTATCCTAGGCTTTATAGAAAAAAAATTGAGGTTTTATTAGAGTTTTATTGAACTTATTTTTAAATAGATTTTTCTGTAGTATTTTATTTTGGCCAGAAAAAGTTAAAAATATTTTCCTTATCTATTTCTAAGATTTCAAAAAGAATTACTAAGTATTTTTCTAGCGGTGTATTATTATTATTTTAAAAAAAGAATTTTGGCCGCCAGGCCAGCCCAGCAGGCCGGCCCAGCCGCGCCCCGTCTTCCTCCTCGCGTGCGTAACGCACGCACGCAGCAGCAGCAGCAGCACGGGCGCAGCAACGCCCTGACCGTGCCACGCCCGGCCACGCCAACCACCCCGCGCCCATTTCCTTCTCCTGCCTCCCCGCGTATCCCGCACCTCCCCTCTCCGCCCCGACACCATTATGGCCCCCATTAAGCCGCCATTAAAACCTCGCCGGAGTTTCCGCACTCGCAGGATTTCGTCGCCGGGAGCACGCATCTGGACACCCCCTCCCCCTATATAAACCACCCCTGCGTGCCTCTCCTCCCACTCGTCCAAAACCCCCAAAAATCTAGCCAAAAGCCGCACCGTAGCCCGCGTATTTGCTCCCCCCGAAGTTCGTCGGTCGAGCTCCGCCTCGGCATCGATCACGTCGCCGGTAAGCCGTCTCTAGACCTCAAACTCTAGAAATCGGATGCCCTTGTCGTTGCGAATCTCTTAGACAATGTTTTGCTCTTTTTCGTGCTCTGTAGAACTCTCCCCGAAGTCGCGCGCCCGCCGGAGTTTGCCGGAGCACCGCCTCGCCCCAGCCCTCCCCGACCTCGCCGGAGACCGCCGCCACCACTCCGCGCCTCCCCACGCCCTGCTACTCCTCCCTGACTACTTCCTCATCGCCAATCCCCGCCGGAGCCGCCGCCCCACGAAGAACCGCCGCCGGCCAACACCTCATGTACGTTTGTGTTCTTCTCTGAGTAGAAGAAGATGACTTAGAAAAAAAAGTTTTGTAAAAAAACGAAACATTTTTTTTATTTAGAGAACGTTCACTAGATTAGAATTTTAGGGCCCCCCTGTTCACACGATAGCCAGGGACTTAGATCTAATTATTTAATTTCCTTTTTTAGCAATTTAGCCCCTAGTCTTATTTTAGCTATATCTTTTTACTCGTTTATTAGTTTTAAATGAAACCATATCCCACGTTTAAGTTTTTCATCCCTCTATCGCGTGGAAACCTATTTTTAAAAAATTTAAATTTTAAAATATTAGTTTGGAAATATTTAAATTCAAACTTCGTGTGGCCATAACTTTATTACCGTAGCTCGGTTTTGACCGATTCTTTTTGCAAATCGAAACCCTAAATTATCCCTATCACTTAGGACTTTCATCAACAAGTTTTACACAAAATTTTGTTCTGTTTTACAAAACCTTTTTTCATCCTTTCTTTTCAAAGTTTGTCGAAACATTGTTTTTGTTTTCTTTTGTATTATGTTTTGATTGGGTGCACTTGTTTGTTTGCGATAGATTGTCCAGAGTGTGAAGCAGAGTACTTCCAGTCCTTATAGTTTGATCACCAGCAACCAGGCAAGTCTACCTTTGCTCATTTTTTCCACTTTACCTATGTTTTATTGCATGTAGTACCCCTTTTCTTAGAATGCATAAGTAGAAGTTTACTTTCACGCAAACCCAGTAGTTCAATTGTGGTAGGTTTAACTTGTCACCATCGTGTAGGTAATTGTAGTGCTTTGCTATTGTAGACGTGGATTGGGGAGTGAATTCACGATGAGATGACTGACTTTGTAGTAAATCAGGACCAAGTTAAACTCAATGAACTACCTGGGTGGATTGGTTGGAGGCACCCTGGAGGAACCAGTGGAGATGCCTAAGTGACCTGGAGATGGCCAGTGATCACTGCGGAAAGCCACCCAGGCTTAAAGAGATTTTATCATATTGTCATTACTAGAAGCTTACGTGTGCAGCCACAAGCTATTATGGGCTCTGGCTTGGTTAATTAGTAGTAGTGACTCTTGCTAGGTGGTGCTACGAACGTAGTGTTGGTAGGTGGGATGGGCACCGCCAGAGTAAGGGAAACTCTTCTGAAAGACCATGTCTCGACCTTCCTGTTTCCATACAACGTGTAGTGTGGCAAATACCAATGGAGGTGGTCGAGTCTTGTGGGTAAAAGTGCACAAACCTTTGCAGAGCGTATAAATCTAATCGATTAGCCGAGTCCCCGGTATTGGACAATTTGAGCGTCTAGTTATGGTAATTTTGAGAAATCTCATCATCTTTAATTAATCATTTTGGGTATAATTACCATGGGTTGCCTTGTGCTTGTTCTTGCTGAAAATATTTTTTTGGAACACTTATTCTATAGGGAAAATTTTGGCTTTATGCAAGTTGAAACGTAGAAGCTCCACCAGCCAAATGCCTATGTATTGTAGGACTTCATTTTCTTCTCCTTGGTATGACTTGTCGTACATTCAAAGTACTGACCCTATTTGGGCTGTATGATTGTTGCAGATTACTCTGACGGTGATTAAGGTGCGAATAGGTTATTGTCCTATACTCAACGGTTTGCCGTGGAGTCAGATGGACCACTACTACTACTATTGCTTCCACAGTTTTTGATGGCCTTAAGCCATGCTATTGTAATAAAATTTTCTATTTTGAACTCTCCGATGTAATAAAAGACATGTGATTCATTCTGTTATTCATCGAGTACTGTGTGTGCCAGCAAGTTGATCCAGGGACTGGCACAGATCACAGACTTTGGTCCTATTCGGGATCGGGTCGTTACAAGATGGTATCAGAGAACATGTTGACTGTAGGACGTGACCTTAGAAATGGAAAAGCCATAGGACAAAATTTTATTTTGCAAACCTTCTACCTTTCGTTGTTCTCGTATCCTTGTCTATTCAAATCTAACTTCTCTTTTTAAAAAAATATAGATGTCGACTGCCATGACCCGGTTCACCTAGCCCGATGAGACCATGCCTTTTGGGCGACGGCTGACGAAGATCACCAAGTACCTGAACATCGGCCTGCCCAGTTTTACTGGAACTCTCAAGACCTCGACGCCAGAAGATAGATGCTGGAGGATCAACGTCCACATTCCAGGACGCACCTTCGCGAAGAACATCAAGCCTATTGACTTCTTCTTGGAGGCACCAACTTGGAGTTTGGGCCATAGCATCGCAGCACACACCTCCCTCGGACGCATCAGCGAGGAATACAAAGAGGATCTCAAGGGAACCACCTTCATGGCATGCGGATGTCGGGATCAGCATGGAGAGACTGTGCGCACCGTTGAGGACGACACTATATCATCCTATATCCAAGACCTGGAGGAGCACATCCGCAGCTTGGAGAAGGTGATGCACCATGGCATGAAGACCTCCAGGAAGCTGGCCATCCGCCAAGAGGAGCTGGAGGAGGAACTCAAGGAAACTCGTGAATGGTACGAGGATGAAATCAACACGCTACTGAAGAAGCATGAAGAGGTGAAGCTCATGCTGGAAGAAGCCGAAGAGAAGCTTGACCATGGAGAAAACATCCAGGGCGACCACTCTGATGGCAATTACGTCAGCCAGGATAAGGATCATGAGGGGTCAAATGACGTTGAGATGAGCGAGTCTTCTACCGACTCAAATTAGTTACAGACCACCATCATAGATGATTATCCTTAGCTACTCGAGTAAAGTTTCGATCTATCGTTCTTTTTTAGTTACCATGTCGACATTGTGACATGGATTATCTTAGGTTGCTTGTTTGAAACTTGATTTGGGTGAATTGAATTGAAACTTTGCTATCATTTTTGCATATGGGTAGTGTTTTTCCCTTAGGCCCTTTTCTCCCTCTATATCTCATCTATTCTAACCCACCAGATGCCACCAAGAAGGGACCCTTCCGGAAGTGGATCAGGGAGTGGAATCCCCAACCTAGAGCAGTTGCTTCAGACCCAAAAATAGTTGATGCAGCTTCTGATGCAGAACATGAACACCAACAACAACAACGCACCACCACCTCCACCACCACCACCTTCGATGGATAGTCTCACCCGTTTCCTGAGATTGAACCCACCATTGTTCTCAAGCAGCCCAGAGCCGATTGTGGCTGATGATTGGCTTCGTAACATGGGAAGGAAGCTGGCAACCGCTTGATGCACTGATGGGGAGAAAGTGAGGTTCGCCTCGCACCAGCTGGGTGGACCTGCAGCTGCATGGTGGGATAACTATACCACCACATACCCCATGGCTAATGTGACGTGGGATCAGTTCCAGCAGGCATTCCGCATGGCTCATGTTTCAGCTGGAGCTATGAGTCTCAAGAAGAGGGAATTCCGCAACTTACGCCAAGGAGGTCGTTCAGTGGCAGAATATGTGGAGGAGTTCAACAAGTTGTCCCGTTATGCTCCAGGAGATGTGGCCTCGGATGCCGCGAAACAAGAGAAGTTTCTGGAGGGACTAAATGATGAGCTTGGCGTTTAGCTGACGGTGGCAACTTTTGCTAATTATCAAGAGATGGTGGACAAGGCTATCATTCATGAAGGCAAGCATCAGATAATGGAGAATCGCAAGAGGAAGTACGGTCAGGGCAAGTTTCACTCTGGAGCTCAGCAGAAGCCCCGTCCCGCACCATTCTCGGGATATGGTGGATTAGGCCACAACAAGTTTGGAGGACACAACCATCATAACCATGGAGGCCATTCTCAGCATGGGAACCATGGAAACAATCATGGTGGCCCTAGGAATGGAAATTGAGGAAATGGGAATCAACACTGTCCCAACAATACTGCACCAGTGAGGAAGGATCTGAGTCAGATCACCTGCTTCAAGTGCAATAATAAAGGACACTACTCAACAGATTTTCCTGAGAACAAGAATGGAAATGGCAATGGAAATTCTGGAAATAAGAAGCCAAATCCTTTCGCCAAGGTACAAGTGAATCATGTCAATGTGGAGGAAGTCTATGAACAGCCAGATGCGGTGTTTGGTAAGTTTTTCCTAAACTCTCATCTGGTATTAGTTCTTTTTGATACTGGTGCATCGCATTCATTCATATCAAGGGTAGTTGTGGATAAGTATGGATTTCCTACCAAGACCCTTAGTATGCCCATTATGGTGAGTTCCCCGGGATCCGAGATGGTGACAGGCATAGGTTGTCTCCAGTTGAACCTCTCCATTGGCAAGCATGATTTCCCCACAGACCTGATCATCCTGAAGTCACAAGGATTAGATGTCATTCTAGGCATGGATTGGATGTCGAAGTATGAAGGCAACATTGACTGTGTTAGAATATCGATTTCTCTCACCACTCCAGAGGGAAAGAGGATCAAGTATGTGTCCAAGCATAAGCCTAGAAAGGTCCAGGTATACTCACTTAATGGGGTTAGCCTGGAGGAAGTGCCGATAGTCAAGGAGTACCCTGATGTAT
Source organism: Bromus sterilis (assembly GCA_950022295.1). Classification (NCBI taxonomy): domain Eukaryota; kingdom Viridiplantae; phylum Streptophyta; class Magnoliopsida; order Poales; family Poaceae; genus Bromus; species Bromus sterilis. The sequence goes on along the minus strand of OX465597.1, from coordinate 313,505,334 downwards.
TCCCGGAGGAATTGCCCGGAATGCCACCAGATCGAGACATTGAGTTCTTGATTGAGTTGTTGCCAGGCACCGGACCAATATCCAAGAGACCGTATAGAATGCCCGCAAACGACCTGGAAGAAATTAAGAAGCAGATTGAGGAGTTGTTGGAGAAATGGTATATACGTCCGAGTTCATCACCTTGGGGAGCCCCAGTGCTCTTAGTGGCGAAAAAAGATGGAACCCTAAGAATGGTTGTGGATTATCGCTCATTGAATGAGGTGACTATCAAGAACAAGTATCCACTACCAATGATCAATGATTTGTTTGATCAACTGGAAGGAGCTAGTGTTTTCTCCAAGATCGATCTTCGATCTGGATACCACCAGTTGAAGATTCGAGAACAAGATATACCCAAGACCGCTTTCACCAGCAGATATGGACTTTATGAGTATACAGTCATGTCTTTTGGTTTGACCAATGCCCCTGCATACTTCATGAGTATGATGAACAAGATATTCATGGAGTTTTTGGACAAGTTTGTTGTGGTATTCATAGATGATATCTTGATCTACTCCAAGAATGAAGAGGGGCATGAAGAACATCTGCGCTTAGAACTCATTAAAGATTATGATATGAGATTGCACTATCACCCAGGAAAGGCCAATGTTGTGGCTGATGCTTTGAGCCGGAAGAGTTATGTTAATACTCTCATAGCAGGAGGTTTACCTCAAGAATTATGCGATGACCTCAGAGACCTCCGATTGGAGATTGTTCCTCAAGGATTTATTGCCACTCTGGAGATTCAATCCACATTGTTGGAAAAGATCCGCGAGGCTTAGAAGACGGACAAAGACATTGCTGAGATAAAGGAAAGAATGGACAAAGGAAAGGCCAAAGGATTTCGTGAGGATGAACATGGAACCTTATGGTTTGAACAACGTATTTACGTGCCTAATAACCCGGAGATCAGGAAGCTGATTCTTTGGGAAGCTCATGATTCGCCTTACTCCATACACCCAGGCAACACCAAGATGTATTTGGACTTGAAGGAAAAATTCTGGTGGATCGGTATGAAGAAGGATATTGCGGAATATGTAGCAGTGTGTGATGTATGTCAGAGAGTGAAGGCAGAACATCAGAAGCCGGTCGGGTTACTTCAGCCTTTGCCGATACCTGATTGGAAATGGGACAAACTTGGCATGGATTTCATCACTGGATTACCCCGGACTCGACCAGGATATGATTCTATCTGGGTAGTGGTGGATCGTTTGTCTAAGGTAGCTCACTTCATCCCCGTGAAAACAACCTATACGAGTGCAAAGCTGGCAAAGATATATATGTCGAGAATCGTATGTTTGCATGGAGTCTGATACGTCCAAAACGTATCTATAATTTCTGCTTGCTCCATGCATGTTTTGTGTGATATTGCTATTATCTAGATACACTTTCATACTTTTTTGATCATGTTTGGACTAACCTATTAACTCAGTGCACCCCAGTGCCAGTTCCTGTTTTCTGCTGTTTTTCTATTTCAGTTTTCCCCCATATAAAAAGTGCCAGAAAAATTCGGGAAAATTCAGATAAAAAATCAGCGTGAAGGAAGCTTCGCGAAGAGCCCGAGAGGGGCCAGAGGGGAGCCAGGGGGGCCCAGGCGGCCACCCGGCGCGGCCCCACCCCTGGCCGCGCCAGGGGGCGCCTGGGGCCCTTGGTCCACCTCTGGCTGCCCCCCTTCGCCTATTTATTCTCCGTCACGGGGAAACTCCAGAAGAAGAACCCTATTCCGCAAACTCGCCTCTGTTCCGCCGCCGCCGCGCTTCCGAGATCGGGAGCACCAGAAGACCTCTTCCCGGCACCCTGCCGGAGGGAGGATTGACCTCCGGGAGTCTCCTCTCCACCATGGATTCTCCCCGGATGTCTCGTGAGTAGTTTTCCTTGGACCATGGGTCCGTGATCAGTAGTTATGTGATGTTCTCCTCCCCTCTTTGATCTTCATTGTTTAGACCTCGTGAGCTTCCCTACATGATCGAGGCACCTTTGTAATATTTCTGCTATTGCTATGCTGAGTTTGATGGGATCTGGTGGATTATGGGATTATGTTTAGATTGTGATAGAGTAATATATTTGGTTTTTATCTCTTATATTTTTGTTCCTAAGTAATTCTTGCATGTTCTCCGTTGTTGTTTATTGCTTTGGCCAAGTAGTAGGTAGTTACTCCAAGAGGGAACGTTGTGCTCGATTGTGGGTTCATGCCCCCCGATGACACGCTTGAGTGACAGAAACATGAGTCTAGGGGATGTGCTGTTGCCACAAGGGGGAAAACAACGGTGTTTGTAACCGCGGTTACAAGGATTGTTAACTTTACGCAAATTTCTTTTTAATGCAGTTGTCTGTTGCTTTGGGTTTATACTTTGGGTGGGGCTCGCAACTTAATACCAGCGAGATGTTCTGGATAGATATCTCAAGGTGGATGATTAGTAGTAGATGCAGATGGATTTCGGTCAACTTATTTTGGTGTACTGCCCGTGCTTTTGAACCTCTTCCTTTCTTTTGTAGCATAGTTAGCATCGCGGTGCGTTCATAATCCTGTCAATTGCCCTTCTGTAATTTGTTTACCTCGCATAGCAGTTTTATCGTCTTTTGGGAGAGAGACATCACTAGTGAACATCACGTATCCCGGTCCATATCCTTATTACCGTTTTCACGCTATCTTTACTTTTCTGCTTTCAATTGCTGTCATTATCCTTTGTGTTTTACCCTTTGTGAACAACAAGACCGGAGAGATTGACAACCTCTCTGAACTTCGTTGGGAACAAAGTTATCTGTGTCTGTGTGCAGGTCCATGTCAGTTGCGCCGCTGACACCTACTTATCATCTCTGGAGTCCTACTGGAGACAAACCTTGGTATCTTCACCGAGGGAAACTTGCTGTTGCGCTACATCTTAACCTTCCACTTGGGGTAACCAACAAAGGGCGAGAAGCCATCAAGCGAATTTCTGGTGCCGTTGCCGGGGACTCCAAGTGCTAAGATAGGGGATTTGCACACTACCCTTTACCTTTGTTTTTTAGTCTTGTTAGTTTATCTTTCAGTTTTTATCTTTGTGTCTTTTATCAAAAATTTACAAAAAATCTGCCACACTTGCTGCTACTATGGGTTCCACTGAAATGTGACTTCACTAGTCACAACAACCAAGACTTTATCTGCACTCCCATTGCCACACCTGCCACTTCAGCTACCTCTTATGAAATTAAACCTGCTTTGCTAAACCTTGCTATGAGAGATCAATTCTCTGGTGCTGGATATGATGCTGCTTTACACTTGAACAATTTTGTTGAATTATGTGATATGCAAAAGTATAAAGAAGTAGAAGGTGATGTTGTTAAGCTCAAGCTCTTTCCTTTCTCTTTAAGGGGAGATGCTAAAATCTGGTTTCAATCTTTGCCTAGGAATAGCATAGATTCTTGGGATAAGTGCAAAGATGCTTTTATAGGGAAGTACTACCCTCCTGCTAAGATTATCCAATTGAGGAGTAATATTATGAATTTTAAGCAATTGGATAATGAACATGTTGCCCAAGCTTGGGAACGAATGAAATCTCTTGTTAAGAAATTCCCTACACATGGTTTGACTACTTGGATGGTTATCCAGACTTTTTATGCAGGCTTGAACTTTACCTCGCGGAACCTGTTAGATTCGGCCGCGGGAGGAACCTTTATGTCAACTACACTTGGTGCTGCCACGAAGCTTCTTGATGAAATGATGACCAATTATTCCCAATGGCACATCGAATGCGCTCCAATAGGTAGGAAGGTAAATTCTGTCGAGGAAATTACCTCCCTCAATGAAAAAGTTGACTTAATTATGTCTCTACTTACCAAGCAACCCTCTATTGATCCTCATGATGTTCCTTTAAATTCTTTGGTTGCCCAAGAACAAGTAGATGTGAACTTTATTGCTAGAAACAACTTCAACAACAATGCTTATAGGGGAAATTTTGCTAGCAATCCTAGACCATTTCCATCCAACTATGGGAACAACAACACTTACCCTAGCAACAAGAACCCCTCTTCTGAATTAGAAAGCATTCTTAGAGACTTTATCACTACCCACAAAGCCTTCAACAAAAATGTAGAAGAGAAATTAGCTAAAATAGATAATCTCTCTTTGAAGGTAGAAAGCTTAGCCCTTGATATTGAGATGCTTAAAATTAGAACCTCTCCCCTTGAGGAGAATAAGGCCACTCCTATTAATGTTATCCAATTGCAAATTAATGAAAATATCAGGATGATGGCTAAACTTAAAGAAAGATGGGCTAGAGAAAAAGAGGAAGAGGATAGAATTAAGAGCCTTCCTACACACCACACAGTTGCCACTATCCAAATTGTTGAGGACACTCAAACTATTAGCACCCAATGCACTCCTAGTCCCGTTGGACCTATTAATGGTGATGCTAATACCTCAACCGTAGATAAAGAAACTCCTATGAACATAGAGGGTTTCAGACAAGTGAGCTTAGATGACACTACTACCACTTTTGATAGTAGTGATATTGATTTTGATAGTTGCACCCTCTCAGAAGTTATTAGCTTGTTACACAAAATGTCTAGAGACCCCCACACTAGCACACTTAATCTTGCCTTCACGGAGCATATCACAAATGCTCTCATCAAAGCTAGGGAGGAGAAGCTTAGAGTAGAAGCCTCCATACCTAGGAAGCTAGATGATGGTTGGGACCCTATGATCAAAATTAAATTAAATAACTTCTCTTGCTATGCTTTATGTGATGTTGGAGCTAGTACCTCTGTTATGCCCAAAAGAATATTTGATATGTTTGAATTGAAGCCTTTTGAGCCTTGTTCTTTTGGTGTTCGTCTTGTTGATTCTTCCATAAAGAAACCTTTGGGGAAGATCGACGATGTTCTTATCATTGTCAATAACAACTATGTTCCCGTTGATTTTATTGTTATGGATATAGAGTGTGAACCTTTATGTCCAATTATTTTGGGACGTCCTTTTCTTCGCACCGTTGGTGCGGTTATTGACATGAAAGAGGGGAATATAAAATTCCAATTCCCATTCAAAAAGGGGATGGAACACTTCCCTAGAAAGAAAATCAAGTTACCTTTTGAGTCCGTTACACGGGCTAGTTATTCTCTTTCTCTTGATAAAACTTGATTCTTCTTTTTGCATCGTGCCTAGCTAATGGCTTTAAAGAAGCGCTTTCGGGAGGCAGCCCGCAACGAATTTAGGTGTTTCTTTTTGCGTTTGTTGTGTCTTGATGATTGTTACTTCTGTAGAAACATCATTGTATCTTTATTTTTCAACTTTGTGCCAAGTTATAGCCTCTTACAGCAAGGGAAGTAAAAGTTGTGACATGCTGTCCAGAAAACAGATTCTGTCCTCGTGACCAGAAAAATTCCAGAAAAATTCCAGTTCATCTTTTTGAGCTGAATTTTTTACACAGTATTCTCTATACAATTACGAAACTTCCATATGTTCTGAGTTTTTTGATTTGAGTTGCAGAAGTGCCCCTAATAAATTCTTTACTATCTGTTGTTCTGTTTTTCACAGATTCTGCCACGTTTTGTCTCTCCTTACTTTTGCAAACCTTAAGCTTGCCTTTTCTTTGCAAAAACTTTTTTTCACTCTTGAGACACATTAGCTCTTCAAGAATATCTTTATATCCAGTGGGAAAAATTATTTATTAAGGGTACTAACCTCTCTAATCAGCTTATGATGAGTTATGTATGAAGGGAGTTTTCAGGTGTGCCATGGAAGATGATGGAAGCAGATTCAGGAGTGTCAAGCGCTCAAGCTTGGGGAGGCCCCCATGCATCCCCAATAAATATTCAAGGAGACTCAAGCGTCTAAGCTTGGGGATGCCCCCGTGCATCCCCTTCTCCATCAACGATCATCAGTTCGTCCTTCGTCTCACTATATTTTTATCACTTCATGTGTTATGTGCTATGCTTGGAGCGTCTCGCTCTTAGGTTTTGTTTTTAGTTTTCTTTATATTTGCTTGCTGTTCATAACAAGTTAGATCCTGTCTTACTTTGTGTGGGAGAGAAACACGCTCCACTTTCAAAATTTAGAACACATCATAGGATTCTTCATGTCTATCGTTTTGTTGTTGTGTGTTCTTTATCTTTTCATAGCTACTGCCTTGTTTAGTTTTAGTCTTAGTTTGTCTTTAGCAAGAGCCTTGGCTTTTGTTTAGTTTGTTGCTGCAACTCTTTTTATTTTTCATGTTTATCTTGTTAAAGAGAGTTGGTTGTTGCACTGAGTTGTGTCTTGTCTTGAAAGTAGGTGATTTAGGTTGCTATTTAATTTTAGTAGTAGCTTGCAATGGTTTTGAGGTATTGATGTGAGTAATGTTTGAACTTTTGGTGTCAAGAGATCTTGCCTATTAGTGATAGGTGTCGTATTTTGGGCAATCCGTGTTTATTTTCAAAACCTACAAAACTAGTTGAGAACTCTAGCTACTAGATGGATCACTACTCTTCTGAGGAGTCGAATATTAGAGTACACTCACGTACCATGAGTCGAGGATGCGCAAGGATAACCAAACCCCCATACACTCCTCCTCGGGGTACTTGTCTCTTTGTGAACCTCCTCATTAGATTGAGAGTTACCGATAATAAGTGCATGAGTTCTTCGGACTAATGTAAGTATTGAAAGTTGACACTTACACCTTCCCATATTTTGCTAGCCTCTCCCGTGCCGTGCATTGCCTTCTTCTCACTCCGAGAGTTGGTGTCCACCTTCGCCGGTACATCCAAACCCTTGGCATAATACGCTCTGTCATCATAAGCCTCCTTATATCTTTCCTCAAAACAGCCACCATACCTACCTATCAAGGCATTTCCATAGCCTTTCCGAGATATATTGCCGTGCAACTTCCACCTCTTCATGACTTGATCTTCATGTCATACATGTTCCTGCTACACTGGCAGCGACATACATTGCATACATCATGATAGTTACTTCTTCTTTATGATTTTGAGTACCTTGTAAAGTGTGAAAGATCTCCTTTACCTTCTTGTAAATTAGAGTGTTGCCCTTAAGTGAGGAAAAGATCCCAAAGTGGACACATTAAAAGATCCCAAAAGGACAAATGAGAGTTAAATAGAAAGAGCCATTGAGGCCACAAAAAAATACAAAAAATAGAAAAAAGGAGAAAAAAGAAATAAAAAGAGAGAAAGGGGCAACACTATTATCCTTTTCATAGATCCACACTAGTACTCCCTTTATATCCTTGTACTCCATAGAGATGATCTTTATGCATATAGTTTGGAGAGCTTCTTAGCTCGTATGTGCATCCGTTGCATGGCAATCCCTACTCCTGACATCATATCTATCATTTGGCATCTCTTGCCTATGATTGTCCTCATTGATGTGAGCCTTTCTCATCCTTTTTGTCTTCCTCCTCCACCTTATTTATCTCTTTGCCATCCTAAGTGTCAACTCTTGTGCTTACGCTCATCCATTGCATGAGTGCTCAAAATATCGAAAAGGAGTGGATCAAATTGACTTGTACCTGGCTAGTGGTCTGGGGACGAGTCAAGATAAGATTCCAAAGAGGACCAAGTGTGAAACTTTAGTAGATTGAGTTCTCAATACAAAAATACTTTTTCTCGTATTCCCTATCCCCTTTCTTGCACGCAAACACCATTTGGAGACATTCGAGTCACGGACAGCGAGAGCTCTTGCACCTAATGTTCTTTTGTTACTTGTTTCAATGCTAATATAGACTCTTGCATGTTATGACTTGAATTGAATCTCTAACCTTGATTGCTTTACTTTTCAAAGTTCTTTTATGGTTGCTAGCATGTCACCACAGAAATTATGCTGTTATCATTTACCCACTCGAGGACGAGCAGGAATTAAGCTTGGGGATGTTGATACGTCCAAAACGTATCTATAATTTCTGCTTGCTCCATGCATGTTTTGTGTGACATTGCTATGATCTAGATACACTTTCATACATTTTTATCATATTTGGACTAACCTATTAACTCATTGCACCCCAGTGCCAGTTCCTGTTTTCTGCTGTTTTTCTATTTCAGTTTTCCCCCATATAAAAAGTGCCAAAAAAAATTCGGGAAAATTCAGATAAAAAATCAGTGTGAAGGAAGCTTCGCGAAGAGCCCGAGAGGGGCCAGAGGGGAGCCAGGGGGGCCCAGGCGGCCACCCGGCGCGGCCCCACCCCTAGCCGCGCCAGGGGGGCACCTGGGGCCCCTGGTCCACCTCTGGCTGCCCCCCTTTGCCTATTTATTCTCCGTCATGGGGAAACTCCAGAAGAAGAACCCTATTCCGCAAACTCGCCTCTGTTTCGCCGCCGCCGTGCTTCCGAGATCGGGAGCACCAGAAGACCTCTTCCCGGCACCCTGCCGGAGGGAGGATTGACCTTCGGGAGTCTCCTCTCCGCCATGGATGCTCCCCGGATGTCTCGTGAGTAGTTTTCCTTGGACCATGTGACGGGGATCAACCCCGGCAAATCCCATGGTCAGGGACCCTGGGTTAGTCATGAGAGGCGCAGGTTGGACGATAGCTCGTCGGCAAACAGGGAGGCTCGCTCCTGCTCGATATTATTGATTGGGGAGATGCGATTACAGTGGAGGCCAAGGCTGGAGAGCTCAAGGCTAGGGTTACAAGTGAGATTCGATGTCTTTGGTGTCGCCCCTCCCAGCCCTTATATAGCGGGCTAGGTCTCGGGGAGTTCATCTACGTGTACAGGTATACTTTCCTAACCCTAGCTTGCCCCGTACGGCAGGTCTTCGCACCTTCCTTGTGAGTCGAGGACCTCTACGTCGGTGCCATCTAGCGGGCTGAGGCCGTATCTTCATGGGCCTTCTGCCTTCATGGACACCAGGTAGGCTCATCCGTAGGAGTCGTGGGGTCATCCCCTCGTCAGTAGCCTCCGAGTGCCTGGGGGACTCGAAGAGTCGCGCAGGGACTCGAGTACATTCATTTGTCGTTTATTGATATGCACGGTTCATCCGTGGGTCGCTGGCAGTCTTGTGGCCATGACAAAACCTATTTCGAGGGATGCTAAGCTGAAAGGGCCCAAGGAGTCGACGGGTCGAGCCTTGGTGAATTGCACTAGGGAAAATACCACAGTAGCCCGATCAAACCCACGTCCCTCGACGTGAGCTTGGAACACTGGTGTCGAGCAAAAGTCTGGCCGCTTCAGGTCTTACGGTGTTCATTTGCCGCCAGTAATGTGTGTAGCCTCAGGCGCGTCCGCCCGGCTTTGTCTATCATGCTCTGCGCATGGGAAAGGTTGGGAGTGAAATCGCTCTTCGGCAAGTCCCATCCCGGCCGTACTTCGCAGCAGGGTCTTACCTACACGCTAATCTTGCGTGGCTTCTGGGCACAGTGTATCGTGTTCCAGGAACGTGTGTTTTTGAGGCGCGGAGCCTTATAGCATTGCACCCGCTTGGAACAAAACATCAAGCGAGTTGTTCACTCATTCACCCGAGGAGCTTTGTTTCGAGTGCTCAGTCGGCGTTTTTTTTTTGCGAGTAATCACTCGAATGCCGTTTTCGGCTCCTGAGGTGAGGGAGCACCTGGGACTCGTAGCGCCGTATGGTCCTGGCGAGTGTTTTGTTTGTCTTGCGTCGGGTTGAGGGAGCACCCGAGACTCTCATAAGTGCGAGTGGTCACTCGAGCACGTGGCTAACCTTTAGGTGAGGGAGCACCCGGGACTCTTATTATGTACGCTCCCGATGGGAGTAAGATGTTTTTCCTTCCTTGGGGAAAAGATCTGAAAGATGGAATCTCTGGGCCTTGATGGGGTACTGAGTACGCCTTGTTGTTTGGTTTACTTCGCTGTTCATCAGGGACAGTGATGCCTCTGTTTGATGGCTGTCAGTGATGCGCTGCCAGTGAACCGTCACATCTCGAGGACCGGTCATAATGATGGTCGTATGTGGCATGCGGCAGGCGCCGGTTGAGTTTCCCATGCGTGCGTTGGAAACGCGCGCGATTTGACGCGCCCTACGTACAGTGCTTCCTGAGGGAAAGCATCTTCGTCTTGGAGTTCGAGACGGCTGGGTCGTTTGGTCTTTGAATTAATTGTTGTTGCCGTCTTGGCTTCTCTGTGCTTCGAGGATTTTTGTTCTATAAATAGGCCTTTCTCTTCTACGCCTCTATCCAACTCGCTGCTTCGCCTCTTTCTTCATCTCTCCTTCAGCTCATGGTTCCTAGGCGAGGCGTTGGCCGTGGCCGTGGTCGTCGTGGCCGTGGTGGCCGCACACCGCGCTCATGTCGTGGAGGTCGTCATGGTGCGGTGCCAGTACCTTCCTCCTCTCCCTTGGAGGAGGGGTTCTGGCACTATGATTTTATTTTGCGCGTTCGTGGCGAAAGTGCCAATCGCATCCTTCTTCCTTCTATTTTTTCTGCCATTGTCTCTGAACGTGGCTTGGATGGTCTGCTTCTGCACCTTCAGGGGAGCTGTCGATCTTCTTCTTATGTTGAGTTGGAGGTTGATAGCTCTCGCTTGATTTTTCTTGGCTCTGGTTGGGGTTTGTTTGCTCGGCGGTTGAATTTTCGAGATGGTGATATGCTCAGCTGTCGCTTTGACGGTGAGAGCACTGTCATTGTCCGCGCATTCGATCCGAGTGGCAATAGCATGGATCTGCATGGGCAGGAGTCGAGCAGGGACAGCTCCATGAAGTCGAGGAGTCCTTCCCTTGCGTCTTCGACTGCTTCATCCTCCGGGGGCTCTTCTGGTGGTGGTGGCGAGCCGTCTTCAACTGCTTCCTCCTCTGCCTCTGAAGAAGACCTCGATGTCAAGCCACCGGTTAAACGAGCGCGGCAGGCGACCTTGTAGAACTGGAGGCATCAGCGTCATCTTCGCCGGCAGCTTGGGTGGAGCTGGAGAAGAAGCTGGTGGAGCAGCGTCTCCAATGACTCCTGCAAATAAGTCGAGCTTCACCTTTTGTTATGTCATTGACATCATGAGCCTCCTTCTTTGACTCCCACTTTGTCTGTGATGATGCTCTTGTACTAGAATAAATTACCCCTCATGGGCACACATGTAGAAGTCATAGTTCCTTGGGTGATTTCCTCTTGTAATAGGAGCTTCCTTCTATCCAAATGTAGTTGAGTCCTTTTGCACTGAAGATGATCCTTATGATGTAAACTGTGCTTTATCCTTTGTAATAGAGTTTATGTTTGAGCCTCTTTGCCACCGAAAAAACTGTGTTCAGGTCCTTGATTATTAGGAGTTGTCTTTGATTTCCTTTGGAACTGAGAGTTGTGGGCGAGAACTTTCTTCGAGTCCGTCCAATACTTTGAACTGTGGATTCTATCGGGTGCGCGACAGCGCTCCCGATGGGAGTAGTCCCCGAGGCTGCGCTTGAGTCGAAGGGTCAAGCGTAGGCTAGATTTTGTTTTCTTTGTTGTCTTTTATCGGGTGCGCGGCAGCGCTCCCGATGGGAGTAGCCCCCGAGTCTTTAGGTGATCGTTGGCGATCGGGTGAAGATTAAAAGAACTTGCGCTTCCTCCAAAGTCTTTTCAAAAGTGTTTGGATGCCATTGGAGTGTTGATGGTCGTCTTTCGGGTGGGGTTTGTACTCGAGGTCCCGAGTGCTTCATGAAGAGTATCGCGTAGGCGATAGTGTTGCTTGGGGGTTTTGCTCTTAAGCCCCCGAGTGCGTTGATTTAAGATCGCGTGTGCGATAGAAGTTGCTCGGGGGGGTTCCTCTTCAGCCCCCGAGTGCTTTGATTTAAGATCGCGTGTGCGATAGCAGTTGCTCGGGGGGGGGGAGTTTCCTCTTCGGCCCCGAGTGCTTTGATTAAGATCGCGAGTGCGATAACAGTTGCTCGGGGGGGGGAGTTTCCTCTTCAGCCCCCAAGTGCTTTGATTAAGATCGCGAGTGCGATAACAGTTTCTCGGGGGGGAGTTTCCTCTTCAGCCCCCGAGTGCTTTGGTTGAGATCGCGAGTGCGATAACAGTTGCTCGGGGGGGAGTTTCCTCTTCAGCCCCCAAGTGCTTTGATTAAGATCGCGAGTGCGATAACAGTTGCTCGGGGGGAGTTTTCCTCTTCAGCCCCCGAGTGCTTTGAGATGGTAGTATTTGGGCAACACTTATTTTATTGCTGTCAGGCGATTTACATGAGTTGCCAGTCATGTCCGACCGATAGGGGCTATGGATAGAACAGTCGCAAGTTTGCTACGTTCCATGGGTTGCCCACGTCCTCGTCTGTCTTTGGGTTCTTCAGTCTGTAGGCGCCGCCTCCAATGACTTCTGAGATTATGAATGGTCCTTCCCATTGGGGGGCGAGTTTGTGGACCTTCTCTTGTATTAGTTGTAGGACTAGGTCACCTTTGTTGAAGGTTCTGGTGCGCAGACGACTGCTTTGGTAGGTACGCAGTTTGTCTTGGTACCCTTCTGATTTTGCCAGGGCTGTGTCTCTTGTTTCGTCAACCGTATCTTTGTCGTCTCGTAATGCTTCTTCTGCTTCTTCTTCCTTGTATCCGGTGACCCGGAGTGCTCCGAACTTGAGGTCATGTGGTAGAACTACCTCTGCCCCGTATACCATGAAGAAGGGCGTGTATTGGGTCGCAGTGTTTGGCGTGGTTCGTAAGCTCCACAGGACCGCGGGGAGTTCTTCTACCCAGTTGCCGGCGGCTTGCTCGAGTGGTGCGAGGAGCCGTTTCTTGATTCCTCCACATACAAGGCCGTTTGCTTTTTCCACCTGGCCGTTGGACTGTGGGTGCGCGACTGATGCATAATTGATTTTGATACCCAGTTCTTCGTAGAAGTTCTGAAATTCTGCGGCCGTGAAGTTCATGTCGTTGTCCGTGATGATGTTGTGTGGCACTCCGAATCTGAAGATGATCGATTTGATGAAGTTTACAGCCGTGAGAGTTGTAGAGCTCGTGATGGGCACTGCTTCGATCCACTTGGTGAACTTGTCGACTGCGACGAGCAGGTGTGTTCTTCCGCCCTTTGATGATTTCTTTAGTGGGCCCACCATGTCGAGTCCCCAGGTGGAGAACGGCCAGGATAGTGGTATGGTCTTGAGCTCTGATGCGGGGGCGTGTGGCCTGTTGGCGAATTTTTGACAGGCGACGCAACGTCGTACGATTTCCTCTGCGTTTTTCATGGCTGTGGGCTAGTAGAATCCAGCTCGGAACGCTTTGGACACGAGCACTCGACTGCTCGCGTGGTGTCCGCAGGTGCCTTCGTGGATTTCTAGCAATAGGGCTTTGCCGTCCTCTTCATCAATGCACCTTTGGAGTATCTGGGTGATGCTGCACTTGTATAGTTGTCTGTTGATCACAGTAAATGCCTTGGATCGTCGGCTAATGCGTCGTGCTTCGGCCACGTCTTGTGGTAGCGTGCCTTCGATTAGGAATCGGAGGAACGGTTTTGTCCAGATAGGTCCTTCGAACTCTGTCAGGGCTATGCTGTCAGGTGCGCTGGTGCTTGTTTCTTCTGATGGTGTTGCTGCTGCCACCTGCGTTATTTCTGGTGCGTCTTCGCCATCCGCAACCGCTTCAGGTGTTGCTGCCTGCGCCTTGATGGATCTCCGGTTGATGCTTTCGAGAAAAACGCCAGGTGGGACGGGCGCCCGGGTCGAACCGATGTTCGCGAGCTCGTCGGCTTCTGTGTTGTTGTCCCTGGTGATGTAGTTGAGCTCGCAACCGTCGAAATTTCCTTCGAGTTCGTTGTAGAGCTTCTGATAGGCCGCCATGTTGTCGGCTATTGCGTTGCAGTTTCTCATCGTCTGCTGGACGATGAGATTGGAGTCCCCGTAAATTATGAGGCGAGTGGCTCCGCATGTTTTGGCCATGCGCATGCCATGTAGGAGTGCCTCGTATTCTGCTTCGTTGTTGGAAGCGTGACTGAAGTTCATCTGGAGGACGTATTTTAGCTTTGTTCCTTTGGGGGAAATGAGTACGACTCCTGCCCCCGCTCCGTGTTGTCTCTTGGACCCATCAAAGAACATTGACCATGAGCTTGATAGGTCTGGGGGGCTGGTGTTTGAACCTCCGTCCACTCAACCAGAAAGTCTGGGAGTACTTGGGCTTTGATGGCTGTCGGGTGCTTGTACTGCAGGTCTCGTGGGTTGATCTCGATGTTCCACTCGGCGACTCGCCCGGTTGCTCCAGGGTTGTTTAGTATGTCGGCGAGTGGTGCGCTACTCACGATTGTGATAGGGTGCTCGTCGAAGTATTGGGACACCTTTCTTGAAGTCATGACGATGGCTAGTAGCAGCTTCTGATAGTGCGGGTACCGCTGCTGGGATTTGGTCAGGAGCATGCTGAGGTAGTAGATTGGTCTTTGGATGCTCTAGACCTTGCCTTCTTCTGCGCGTTCGACAACGAGCGCCGTGCTTACTACACTGCTGCGTGCTGCCACGTAGAGGTATAGCTTCTCCTGTTCCTTGGGTACCGCCAGGATTGGTGGAGTTGAGAGTGTATTTTTCAGGTCCGCGAATGCTTGGAGGGCTTCCTCCGTCCACTCGAATTTCTTTCCTTTCCTGAGCAGTTGATAGAAATACAGCGTGCGTTCTCCAAGTCTGCTGATGAAGCGGCTGAGAGATGCGAGTTTTCCAGTGAGCTGCTGCACTCCTTTGACGTCGGTTGGTTCTTGCATGCGGGTGATGGCTTGCACTTTCTCGGGATTTGCCTCGATTCCACGGGCAGAGACCATGTAGCCCAGCAGCTTTCCCGCCGGTACGCCGAATGCGCACTTCTTTGGGTTGAGTTTGATTCTGTATTTGTTGAGTGCTGCGAAGGTTTCGCGCAGGTCGTCGAGTAGTGTGGCTGCTTTGTAGGTCTTGATGACGATGTCGTCCACGTAGACTTGTACGTTTCTTCCTTTTTGCTCCTTTAGGCAGGCCTGCATCATTCATTGATAAGTGGCGCCTGCATTTTTGAGCCCGAAGGGCATGGTCCTGTAGCAAAATACTCCATAGGGGGTGATGAACGATGTGTGCTCTTCGTCTTCTTCTTTCATCCTGATCTGGTTGTATCCTGAGTAAGCGTCCAGAAAGGAGAGTAGGTCGCACCCTGCTGTTGAGTCGATTATCTGATCGATTCTAGGCAGGGGGAAGTGGTCCTTCGGGCAATGTATGTTGACTGGTCCGTAGTCAACGCACATGCGCAGCACGGTCGTGTCCTTTTTTGGCACCAGCACTGGGTTTGCTATCCAGGTGGCTTTCTTTGTTTCTCGTATGAACTGAGCGTCGAGTAATCGGTTGACTTCCTCTCCGATTGCTCTGCGCTTGGGCTCCGAGAATCGTCTCAGCGCTTGCTTCACTGGCCTCGTGTTTGGCTTGATGCGTAGGGCGTGTTCCACGAATTCGCGTGGTATCCCAGGCATGTCGGCTGGGCACCAGGCGAATATTTCCCACTCGTCTCGGAGGAAGGCGACGAGAGCTGCTGCCTGCTCCTCTGGTAGGTGGGTGTACACGCGGACTGTTTTGTCTGGATCCGTCGAGTGCACTTGGTAAGTGACTGCGTCGCTGTCGATGCTGAAGTCGCGTCCTTACTCCCTGGATTCACTTCGGCTTACCAATGGGAAGGTGCTCTTGTCCGTCACCATGGCTATTTCTCTGAGTTCTTGTTTGGCTCCGAATGTATCGGAGATCCTGTGGAAGTCACGATCACATTGATCTGATTTGATGAAGCTTCCGTTGATCGTGAGGACTCCTGATGATCCTGGCATCTTGAGCTTGAGGTAGGCGTAGTGTGGGACCGCCATGAATTGCGCGAATGTTGGCCCTCCCAGTATGGCGTGATACTGCGATTGCCAGTCGAGTACCTCGAACTCGAGGACGTGCTTTGCGAAGTTACGTCGGTTTCCAAAGGCGACTTCGAGTTCGAGGGCTCCGAGTGATGTGGCTACTTCTCCTGGGACTACCCCATGCAACTCGGTGCTTGATTTTCTCCATACTGATCGTGGGATCAGCATCTTTTGCAGGGTGCTGGCGAAGATGATGTTCATGCTGCTGCCTCCGTCCATGAAGACTCAATCCATGTCGTATCCTCCAATTTGTGCATCGAGCACTAGGGGTGCATGCCCTGGTCTTGGGACTGCGGGTGGATGATCGTCCTGTGAGAACGTGATGCTGGTCTCCGTTCCATGTAACAGGTAGACGTCGACTGTGTTTGTGCTTTCAGCTGCTCTGGCCTGCACGGTTTGGGCGTCGCGTTGTGTTTGCGGTATTCTTCTTTCTTGGATCATGAGCACTTGTGCTCGCGACGGGCTGTGACGTCCTTCCGGGCTTGAGGTCGGCGCTTGCTCGGGTCGTTGGTTGCGTCTGTCTTCTTTCTGATTCTCCTTCTTGAGGTCGTCGGCTAGCTCGTTGAACAGGCGGCAGTCTCTCAAAGTGTGACTTGACCTGACGCGTCCCCAGTCGTCCTCGAAATTGTGGATCGTGCAGGGTCCTGCTAGCTGCTCTCTGGCCCTGAGTTTGCTAGATCCGGCGTGCCTCTTCCTTCTTGAGATTCTGAAGATCTGCTCGTGATCCTCCGGGTGCTCGTGGAAGCGAGGATCGGTTTCGATTCCTCGACTCATGTCTTGGTTCTTGATGAGGTTGGCGAATTAGTCCGGCCTTCGATCTGGGTCGTAGTACTCGCAAACAGGTGTCTCGGAGTCGCTTCCTTGGTTGGCGGTGGATGCTCGTGCGCGCCTTTTGGGTCGTCGATTCCTTCTGCCTTGGCGGTGGTTCTGCTGATCGTTAGATTC
The DNA here is from genome assembly GCA_950022295.1 of Bromus sterilis. Classification (NCBI taxonomy): domain Eukaryota; kingdom Viridiplantae; phylum Streptophyta; class Magnoliopsida; order Poales; family Poaceae; genus Bromus; species Bromus sterilis. The sequence continues at coordinate 313,488,647 of OX465597.1, read as the reverse complement.
AATCTCGTAGTCATCGTCTTGATGTGCGACGGCTGCCCGGGCGATGGAGGGTTGTCGAAAGATTTGCGAGTCCTCCGCTGCGCGTCGCAGTTCGTCGAGTGGGATTCCTTCGTAAAGGCCCCTCGCCGTTCTTCTGGGTCGTCGACTCCTTCGGCGCTGGCGCTTTACTTGGCCGTTATCGTAGTATCGGTCCTGGCGTGACTGCAGCTCGAGTGGTCTTGATGGGGGGGGCGAAGATGTCTGCCGTGATCTTGAATCCTTCGAGTGGGCTAGGTCTGGATCTTGCGCTTGAGTTGCGGCTTGCTGAAGACGGGACCGCCGAGATCGTGATCCCAACCTGCGTAGTTCCCACAGACAGCGCCAATTGACGGGGATCAACCCCGGCAAATCCCATGGTCAGAGACCCTGGGTTAGTCATGAGAGGCGCAGGTTGGACGATAGCTCGTCGGCAAACAGGGAGGCTCTCTCCTGCTCGATATTATTGATTGGGGAGATGCGATTACAGTGGAGGCCAAGGCTGAAGCGCTCAAGGCTAGGGTTACAAGTGAGATTCGATGTCTTTGGTGTCGCCCCTCCTAGCCCTTATATAGCGGGCTAGGTCTCGGGGAGTTCATCTACGTGTACAGGTATACTTTCCTAACCCTAGCTTGCCCCGTACGGCAGGTCTTCGCACCTTCCTTGTGAGTCGAGGACCTCTACATCGGTGCCATCTAGCGGGCTGAGGCCGTATCTTCATGGGCCTTCTGCCTTCATGGACACCAGGTAAGATCATCCGTAGGAGTCGTGGGGTCATCCCCTCGTCACCATGGGTCCATGATCAGTAGCTATGTGATGTTCTCCTCCCCTCTTTGATCTTCATTGTTTAGACCTCGTGAGCTGCCCTACATGATCGAGGCACCTTTGGAATATTTCTGCTATTGCTATGCTGAGTTTGATGGGATCTGATGGATTATGAGATTATGTTCAGATTGTGATACAGTAATATATTTGGTTTCTATCTCTTATATTTTTGTTTCTAAGTAATTCTTGCATGTTCTCCGGTGTTGTTTATTGCTTTGGCCAAGTAGTAGGTAGTGACTCCAAGAGGGAACGTTGTGCTCGATTGTGGGTTCATGCCCCCCGATGACACGCTTGAGTGACAGAAACATGAGTCTAGGGGATGTGTTGTTGCCACAAGGGGGAAAACAACGGTGCTTGTAACCGCGGTTACAAGGATTGTTTACTTTACGCAAAGTTCTTTTTAATGCAGTTGTCTGTTGCTTTGGGTTTACACTTTGGGTGGGGCTCGCAACTTAATACCAGCGAGATGTTCTGGATAGATATATCAAGGTGGATGATTAGTAGTAGATGCAGAGGGATTTCGGTCTACTTATTTTGGTGTACTGCCCGTGCTTTTGAACCTCTTCCTTTCTTTTGTAGCATAGTTAGCATTGCGGTGCGTTCATAATCATGTCAATTGCCCTTCTGTAATTTGTTTACCTCGCATAGCAGTTTTATCGTCTTTTGGGAGAGAGAGATCACTAGTGAACATCACGTATCCCGGTCCATATCCTTATTACTGTTTCCACGCTATCTTTACTTTTCTGCTTTCAATTGCTATCATTATCCTTTGTGTTTTACCCTTTGTGAACAAGAAGACCAGAGAGATTGACAACCTCTCTGAACTTCGTTGGGAACAAAGTTATCTGTGTCTGTGTGCAGGTCCACGTCAGTTGCGCCGCTGACACCTACTTATCATCTCTGGAGTCCTACTAGAGACAAACCTTGGTATCTTCACCGAGGGAAACTTGCTGCTGCACTACATCTTAACCTTCCACTTGGGGTAACCAACGAAGGGCGAGAAGCCATCAGAGTCCCGAAGAAGATTGTGTCGGATAGAGGCACTCGGTTCACCTCAAAATTCTGGCACCAGTTGCATGAAACCTTGGGAACCAGACTGGAATTCAGCACGGCTTTTCACCCGCAGACAGATGGGCAGACAGAGAGAGTGAATCAAATTCTGGAAGACAAGTTGAGAGCTTGTGCACTAGATTACGGATCCAGCTGGGATGATAATTTACCTTATGCAGAGTTCTCATACAACAACAGTTATCAAACTAGTTTGAAGATGACCCCGTTTGAAGCACTCTATGGAAGAAGGTGTAGAACACCGTTAATGTGGGATGAAGTTGGAGATCGTCAATTGTTTGGACCGGACTTGATTAAAGATTCTGAAGAGAAGGTCAAGTTGATCCGTGATAGATTGAAGATAGCCCAGTCCAGGAAGAAGAGTTACGCTGATGCAAAACGCAAGGAGGTAATATACGAAGTGGGAGATCGAGCATATCTTCGTGTGTCCCCGCTTCGTGGGATCAAGAGATTTGGAGTCAAAGGGAAACTAGCACCACACTTTGTGGGGCCATACAAAATTGTGGAACGCAAGGGAGAGGTTGCATACAAGTTGGAATTTCCAGAAGCATTGTCTGGAGTTCACGATGTGTTTCACGTATCTCAGCTGAAGAAGTGTCATGCAGAGATGGAAGATATCCCGTTGAGAGACACGGTACCCTTGGAAGCAATTCAGCTGGGAGTGACTTGACATACGAAGAGAAGCCGGTTAAAATTCTTGACACCAAGGACAGAGACACTCGTACCAAGGTTATCAAGTTCTGCAAGGTTCAGTGGAGTCACCACACTGAGGAAGAAGCCACTTAGGAGCAAGAAGAAGAACTCAAGCAGGACCACCCGCACCTTTTTGCTGGCCAACCCGAATCTCAAGGGCGAGATTCATCATAAGGGGGGTAGGTTTGTAACATCCCATTTTTTGTAAATTTGGATGTTAATAGAATCATTTGTGCATATTATTTCTTCCCATTGCATATTGGATCTTTTGGATTTTCTTTCCAATTTATTTTTAACCCAATAAAAATCAAGAGAGAAGATAACATGACTTCTTCAACATAAAAAGGGTTAAGAAAATATTGGAGCATTTTATTTTAATAAAGCATTTTGGGAATTTAATAAATCCTAAAATTCCTTTTGGAATTTATTAATTGTCCAAAATGACTTTATAAATAAATTTTCACATTTTATAAAATTGCATTGAGCTAGGATTTTTATCCTATGCTTTATAGAAAAAAAATGAGGTTTTATTAGAGTTTTATTGAACTTATTTTTAAATAGATTTTTCTGTAGTATTTTATTTTGGCCAGAAAAAGTTAACAATATTTTCCTTATATATTTCTAAGATTTTAAAAAAAATTACTAAGTATTTTTCTAGGTATATTATTATTATTATTTAAAAAAAAGAATTTCGGCCGCCAGGCCAGCCCAGCAGGCCGGCCCAGCCGCCCAGGCCCAACCGCGCCCCGTCTTCCTCCTCGCGTGCGTAACGCACGCAGCAGCAGCAGCAGCACGGGCGCAACAACACCCTGACCGCGCCACGCCCAGCCACGCCAACCACCCCGCGCCCCTTTCCTTCCCCCGCCTCCCCGCGTATCCCGCACCTCCCCTCTCCGCCCCGACACCATTATGGCCAACATTAAGCCGTCATTAAAACCTCGCTGGAGTTTCCGCACTCGCCGGATTTCGTCGCGGGGAGCACGCATCTGGACACCCCCTCCCCCTATATAAACCACCAATGCGTGCCTCTCCTCCCACTCGTCCAAAACCCCGAAAAATCTAGCCAAAAGCCGCACCGTAGCCCGCGTATTTGCTAGCCGAAGTTCGCCGGCCGAGCTCTGCCTCGGCGTCGATCACGTCGCCGGTAAGCCGTCTCTAGACCTCAAACTTTAGAAATCGGATGCCCTTGTTGTTGCGCATCTCTTAGACAACGTTTTGCTCTTTTTCATGCTTTGTAGAACTCTCCCCGGAGTCGCGCGCCCGCTGGAGTTCGCCGGAGCACCGCCTCGCCCCAGCCCTCCCCGACCTCGCTGGAGACCGCCGCCGCCACCCGGCGCCTCCCCACGCCCTGCCGCTCCTCCCCGACTACTTCCTCATCGCCAATCCCCGCCGGAGCCGCCGCCCCACGAAGAACCGCCGCCGGCCAACACCTCCTGTACGTGTGTGTTCTTCTCTGTGTAGAAGAAGATGACTTAGAAAAAAAAGTTTTGTAAAAAAACGTTTTTTTTATTATTTAGTGAAAGTTCACTAGATTAGAATTTTAGGGGCCCCTGTTCACACGATAGTCAGGGACTTAGATCTAATTATTTAATTTCCTGTTTTAGCAATTTAGCCCCTAGTCTTATTTTAGCTATATCTTTTTACTCGTTTATTAGTTTTAAACGAAACCAAATCCCACGTTTAAGTTTTTCTTCCCTCTATCGCGTGGAAACCTATTTTTAAAATTTTGAAATTTTAAAATATTAGTTTGGACATATTTAAATTCAAACTTCGTGTGGCCATAACTTTATTACCGTAGCTCGTTTTTGACCGATTCTTTTTGCAAATCGAAACCCTAAATTATCCCTATCACTTAGGACTTTCATCAATAAGTTTTACATAATATTTTGTTTTGTTTTACAAAACCTTTTTTCATTCTTTCTTTTCAAAGTTTGTCGAAACATTGTTTTCGTTTTCTTTTGTATTATGTTTTGATTGGGTGCACTTGTTTGTTTGCGATAGATTGTCCAGAGTGTGAAGCACAGTACTTCCAGTCCTTAGAGTTTGATCACCAACTGCCAGGAAAGTCTACCTTTGATCATTTTTTCCACTTTACCTATGTTTTATTGCATGTAGTACCCCTTTTCTTAGAATGCATAAGTAGAAATTTACTTTCACACACACCCAGTAGTTCAATTGTGGTAGGTTTAACTTGTCACCATCGTGTAGGTAATTGTAGTGCTTTGCTATTGTAGACGTGGATTGGGGAGTGAATTCACGATGAGATGAGTGACTTTGTAGTAAATCAGGACCAAGTTAAACTCAATGAACTACCTGGGTGGACTGGTTGGAGGCACCCTGGAGGAACCAGTGGAGATGCCTAAGTGACCTGGAGATGGCCAGTGATCGTGACACTGCGGAAAGCCACCCAGGCTTAAAGAGATTTTATCATATTGTCATTGCTAGAAGCTTACGTGTGCAGCCACAAGCTATTATGGGCTCTGGCTTGGTTAATTAGTAGTAGTGACTCTTGCTAGGTGGTGCTACAAACGTAGTGTTGGTAGGTGGGATGGGCACCGCCAGAGTAAGGGAAACTCTTCTAAAAGACCATGTCTCGACCTTCCTGTTTCCATACAACGTGTAGTGTGGCAAATACCAATGGAGGTGGTCGAGTCTTGTGGGGAAAAGTGCACAAACCTCTGCAGAGCATATAAATCTAATCGATTAGCCGAGTCCCCGGTATTGGACAATTTAAGCGTCTAGTTATGGTAATTTTGAGAAATCTCATCATCTTTAATTAATCATTTTGGGTATAATTACCATGGGTTGCCTTGTGCTTGTTCTTGCTGAAAATATTTTTTTGGAACACTTATTCTATAGGGAAAATTTTGGCTTTATGCAAGTTGAAACGTAGAAGCTCCACCAGCCAAATGCATGTATTGTAGGACTTCATTTTCTTCTCCTTGGTATGACTTGCCGTACATTCAAAGTACTGACCCTATTTGGGTTGTACGATTGTTGCAGATTACTCTGACGGTGATTAAGGTGCGAATAGGTTATTGTCCTATACTCAACGTTTTGACATGGAGTCGGATGGACCACTACTACTACTATTGCTTCCGCAGTTTTTGATGGCCTTAAGCCATGCTATTGTAATAAAAATTTCTATTTTGAACTCTCCGATGTAATAAAAGACATGTGATTTATTCTGTTATTCATCGAGTACTGTGTGTGCCAGCAAGTTGATCCAGGGACTGGCACAGATCACAGAGACTTTGGTCCTATTCGGGATCGGGTCGTTCCATGTGGTTAGGCTTTACCTTAATTTCTCTCTTGTATTTTCGGATGCTTGCAAGAGGTTTAATCATAAGAGTGTACTTGTCTTAGCCTAGACGGTGCACTGGCATAGGTCCACCCATACATCACTTATCAACACAAAACATAGTACTAGACGGAATATGGCGAAAACACTTAACTACCTCTCTAGTGCGTCCTCAGGAATGCTTTAGTCTTTATAAGTTTAATCCTTCGGCTTATCCTTTGTTCAAAGGGATTGGGCACCTCAGCACCATTTACTTTTCTTGCTTTTATTTCCTTGTTGCTTATACCAAAAAAACCCATAAAAAGTTACCTTTCAGTGCCTGCAGTTATTCCTTTCTGAAGATCACTTGTCAATACCTTTTGCTCCTCGTTGGGTTTGACACTCTTACTTATCGAAAAGGCTACGATAGATCCCCTACACTTGTGGGTCACCAACGACTCGCAACAATGCGGCACACACTGCTACATCCGATTGTAGGTTCTAGTCCCTGCGCGACTCTTCGAGTCCCCCAGGCACTCGGGGGATAATGACGAGGGGGTGTCCCCACAAATCCTACAGATGAGGGTACCTGTAACACCCTCAGTTGTCTGTAACAGTAATCACTTTTACTGTGGACTAATCACTGTTGCTAATCACTATGCAAACCATGCCATGACCCACTTTGCTTTTGATCATATTCAGAAATGCCTTTTGGTCGCTATGAAAAATATGTTGCAATTAAACTTTGCCCTAAAATCATGGGACCACTTTTATAAAATCACTAATAATCATTGGGTCATGCCCATGTGGTTATGGTATTTTATTTTGCCACTGGAAAATTCACACAATTCAAACACCAAGCAAAACAGCACCATTTGACAATTGAATATTATAAAGAAATAGTAAATGGTTTTATTTTAAGCCTAAACTTTTTGTGGCACCCTAGGAATATATATGACTAATTATGGACCAGGTAACACATTTTACAAAAATGCAAAAGGCACTAAATTAATAACTAACAGAAAGAACATAATGGAAAATCAAAAAGGAAATGGAAAGGCTTAAAACTCGCCTGGGGCGACAGGCCCACCCGGGCCCCCTTCTTCTCCAACTGCCCCCATCCCATCCCCACCTGCCCCCGTCGCCGTGGCAAGCTCGCCGTGGCTGGCGTCTCTCCCGGCCGCCCCCACCTCCCCTGTGCGCGCGGTGGCGATAAGAACAACCCCAACCACCCCCTGGACATCCTCCCCCTCTCTTTCCCCTCCTCCTCTTCTCACACGCCTCGGGGAAAAGCCACCGAGGGCCGTCGTCGCCATTGCCGTGGCCAAGCGCGGCCATCGTGCTCACGCCGCCTCGTCGTGTTGTCCAGGAGCTGCATCGACGTCGACTACCTCACCCACCGCGAGGAATCGAGCCGTGGTGCCTCTCTGCGACGACTACGTCTTCGTCTTCAACCTCGGTTCCGGCGGGATCCGCGACCGATTCCGGCTACTCCACCTCGCCCCCAAGCCCACTCTCACGGCTACTAGCTCCTGGTGAGCACCCGCATCACCCCCACCCATCCGTGGTCGCCCCCATTGCCCGTGGCCAAAAGCCCCAAATGGCCGAGCTCTGGCCGCCGCCATTGATGACCTAACTCGAGCTCTCATGCACCACAGACCGCGCCAGTTGCTCCTTTGCGTTGCTAGGATCCCGTATGTACATTTTGGCGCCACCGTTAGCTCGATTTCGTCTCGTATGTGCATTCGCCATTGGAGCCCGAAGCCCTTCGCCGCCATTGTTGAAGCTTCACTCACCTCCGTGCGTCCCAGCCCACGGGAGCACTCCAGATCGACGCGGCTTCGAGTTCTTCGTCGACTGCATCAAGCGGCGTCTCAAACGGCGCTCGGAATCGCGAGATAGCTCGACCTCGCCGCCGGCGGGCCTCCGGTGAGCCCTCCGGTGAGGCTGCCAGGTGGGGCCCCGGTGTCAGCTAGTTAACTAGGGCTTAACCCAAACCCCTAATGTCGGGACCCGGGGTTAGCGTATGCAAGTCTAGTTAAGACATAGTCATATGGAGAGCCGAGAACCGTACCCACTTGTCTAAGCAGACAAGGCCAAGCACAGAACGTTCTCGGAGAGCATCGTACGTGAGGGGCATCCCATCCAGGCCGGATGATCAACTGAGATGGGTCCTCATCGTCCGCACACAAGTCAAATGATATGGGTGGTGAACTCCCATATTCAAAGACAAGTCGCCTCAACCATACTATCGACTATCTCATAACTCTTACATAAACTTACTCCAGCCCGATCACTTAGTCGGGCTCTAGGGCGGGCTCGATCATACCACAAAGTGTGCACGAGACGGAGTCTCGAGCAATCGCATCGCGATGCCCCAAGCTGCGCACATCTAAGGGCCACTTGGTGTATGAAAGACCGCCAGCCAGATCACAACTAAGGTCTCGAAAACCCATACAAAGACATGCATGTTATAAACATACACGCAGCACACATGCCTTGTATGAACAGTAGGTATCATTGCAATTCTCTACAAAGTATACATTTTTATTGATAACTCTTATAGAGTGCACACAGAGATCACAAACATGTGATCCAACATTACAACACAAGCGGAAGCAAAGTATGTCTGAGTACAGACTAGTTTAACAAATGGCTTAAGAAGCCTTATTTAAACACATGCCCTCCACGAGGGAACCAGTCGTCTGACTGGGACTAGACTAGCTTGATCTTCAGTCGTCCAGCTCGATGAAGAAGCCACCTTCGGGGTCAGTGGTTTCATCTAAAACATAGATTAAGAAAACGTGAGTACAAAGTCGTACTCAGCAAGACTTACATAGGAGCTATACTACTCATGCACATGTATCAAGGTAAAGGGAGGTGGGGTGTCAATTGCAGAAGTGCCAGCTTTGACTTGGCTAGTCCTGAACTACGAGTACCAGACTTTGAGGTAAGAAGCGTACACGAGTCCACTACTTTCTCCAACCAATTACACCACTATGGTGCCTTCCTCGACTTCCCCACGAGAAAGAACGCCATAGCACTCACACTTATCTTGGTATGTTTTAGAAGTATCCAGTTCAAGTTGTCTAATAATCAAGCTAAGCTTTCCAAGCAGTCCATAACCGCGGACGCGGCTATTCGAATAGTTTTGTTAACCCTGCAGGGGTGTACCGCTACACACACATGATCATCATTTACCGCCTTTGATCTCGACACCATTCAAGGGGTGCCAGCGAGGATGCTCACCACAACTGTTACCTCATAGCCGATCTAGTCCGAGAAAGCCGCCTACTTGGGTTGGCTACCACTATCGTGAACCCGGCCGGTTTACCGAAGTGGACCCAAGTGATGTGTGCGTGGTGCATAAGCCGGTCTCGGATGAGCCGTTCTCTCACTTAGCATCCAGGCCACAGACCTACCAGAACTCCGAATTATTGCGACATCTGGACATCGAAAGGGATGAGTTAATAAGTTGAGAGGGGCCAGTGAGCCCAATGTGTGGTTGTACTCTTCATCTTGGATCACCACACAAGAACTCGGACTTAGGGCGGTGTTCAACGAGACAACCCACCGTGTACTCCTACACAGCCTCTCATCGTTCACCTTGTATTAGGGTAGATTCACCAACACTTTTCTACCATCAACATCATGATCACTACCATCCCGACTCACATAACAGTATCATCATGGTATCACTCTAAGCATGCAATAAGCAGTAACAATTGCAGGGGCCACATGATATCAATCAACTCCTACATTTGCTAGGATTGTGGTTTGCTTACTACTGTCACAAAATGATAGGTCATGCAAAGGAATGGGTTCATCTATGCGGTAGAAACGCATCATGGTAATCATCCTAAACAATGCATAAGCGAGAGATGAGAGGGAAGTGGGATTTTATCGACATGATCAATGGGGGTTTGCTTGCCTTGCTGACGAGGTTCGGGTTCGGGGTCTTCAACGAAGGGGGCAGCCTCCTGCTCCGGTTCCACCTCTACTCGACAAACAACAAACAAGGTAGCAAAGTAAATACAATGCACAATCACATGATGGAAGGTTGAAACTTGATGTATATGCTTTGATGTGTGAGGCAATTCCATTTAAATGGAGTATATTGCAAATTGAATTGCAAATTCAAACTCCAATTTGAATTCAAACTTAGCCAAGTTACATGTGACATTGATTGATCAATTTGAATCATTTGGAAATGTGTATGGCATGCCTCTGATGTGTAAGTGAAATGTAGCATGTTGCCATGGTTCAAGTTGCAAAAACTTTTGAATTGAATTTGATTTAATTCCATTTAAATCAAATAGCAAATGCTACTGATCCCAATTTAAAATCAAATCAAACAAAGCTGAAAGTTGGATATTTGGATAGCTTATTTTCTCCTGATCATTTTTCATATATTATTTGTCCAATTTGGAGTTAATATGAATTTTCTATGAATTTCCAAAGTTTGGGCTATTTTCTGGATTTTCTAGAATTTCTTTAATTCATTTAAACGAAATACTGCGTCAGCACTGCGCCAGCATGGCGTCAGCAGGGGGCTTTGACCCCGGTCAAACTGACCAGTGGGCCAGGGCTGTCAGCCTCACATCTAATTTCCCTGTTAGATTAATCTAACAGAGAGGATTAGAGGGGGCTGGGCCCACCTGTAAGTGACCCAAGGGGGTGGATTATGTGCTAATCACCCCGGCCACGTCGGACTTGCCGGCGGCTAGTCGCCGGCGACCATCCGACGCGGCGGCGACGCATGGGACAGCGGCTCCGGCCACCATTTGGTGCGCTGAGACCACCAAACGGAAGCCCGAGCTCGTCCGCATCACCCAGAGCACAGCAACGCCACCGGGGGGCACCGGAGTGATGCCGGCGACGAGCCCTAGCGGCGACCGTGGCTCGGTGACGACGAAGACGACGCTGCGGTGGGTTTTCGTGGACATGCGATGGCTCGGACGAATCCTTGGAGCACCAGGAGCACGGTGGTCGTCATGGATGGCTCGAAGGGGCACGGGAACTTCCTCGCCGTCGACCATGGCGGCGACGAGCTCCTGCGTTCATGGCGGATCCAGCTAGGGAGGAGGAGGGAGACGAAGTAATGGCTCGGGTGAACCCTGAGCTCACCGTGAGTTCAACGGAGGTGGTGGCGCGGTCGGGGACGCCCTGTGGTTGCCGGAATCAAAGAAATCGCGCGGCGGCTCCGGTGAGGTCTCGGTGAAGCTTGCGTTGGCCTCGAGCTCGATTAGTCCTCCAGCTCCTCCAGATCGAGGAAGTCGACGATGGCGCGCATGATGGACATGGTCTCCAGGCTTCGCTCCGGCGTTGGCTGTGGGTTTCGTCGACGGCGAACGGCGGCTGCTCTCGGGGGAATTGGGGAAAGCGTACAGAGAGCTTGAGAGAGTGCGGCGAGAGAGGGAGAGTGACGAAGACGTCCAGGGGCTTCTCCTGGACACGTTGAAGGCGGCGGGGAAGCAGCTGCGTGACCGGGGACGTCGCGGTGGCGTCGGCGGCCTCGGCATGGCCGGCACGCAGCAGTGTGCTCGCCTGCCGGGGTAGACGACAAGCGCTCCAGATGGGCCTGGGCCAGGGGGGGATGAGTTGGGCCGACTGGCCAGGTAAACTCCTTTTTCCTTTCTGTTTTCTTTTCTGCCTTTTTTGTTTTGCTGTGCTAAATGAATAGCTAGGCATTTTATTAAATGCTGAAACTTTTTATGTGGCATAACAATATACTAGGATAGCCACTTGTAAAGTTTGAACATTTTTAAAATTCAAATAATTTGAACTTTAAATCAAATAGGGGTTTTTGATTAATTCCAAGGCACTGTTTGAATATTTTAAAAATCCATGAGCATGGGGTGGGTCCCACATCACTTGATATGTGATCACACTCATTTATAAGACTTTTCAAAAATCTAACATGAATTTTTGGAGAAGATTTTTATCTGGCCTTTTGAATTAATTCAACTGGGGGGGTTCCTTCTCCCATTTTTCTTTTGATTTTGATTTCAAAGATTTCTTTTGAAGTTTTTAACATGATGCAAGTGACCTATTAACCCTAGCACATTACCTAACAGAGGGTTCTGACACCTAAGCCACTGACAGTGGACCCCCCGGCTAATTACTTAGTTAGCTTAACAGAAAAATTAAGCACAGAGATAACCCCCCCCCCTCTCTGTATTACATGTGGGTCCAGTGCTTAGATAACTATCTAAATTAATTAAAATGCTTAATTAGAACCATGTGTCACTGACCAGTGGACCCCATCCCTGATTAATTAGATTAAACTTTTTTATTAAGTTGGGGTGTATGACACATGCCCCCCCTGTCAGGTTTTATTTATAAATGAATTAAAATTATTGCTGTGAATGACATGTGGGCCACCCTTCTGTTTTTATTAAATAAAATGAATTATAACTAAATAGAGGCTGACATGTGGGACCCCCATGTTAGTTTGACCAGTCAACACTGTTGTGGATAATGCCTCTGTTTTATTAATAAAAGTAATTTAGAAAATCTTTTAAATGATTTAAAACTTCAGAAATTAACATCTTTTAAACCGTAGCTCATATCGAAAAACTTTATACATGAAAATTGATCAGAAAAATATCATGAATACGAATACGCTATCCATATGTCTATCACACCCCTCTAACACAACGAACATCAAACCGTTCCCCTCCGGACCGGCAGTCCGATAAACTGTCCGGTACTGTTAGAGTGCCCGGTTGAATTTATTCCGAACACGAATGTTTCTCAGAATAGATCAACTAACACGGATACACCCCCCTTATGTTTTTCCGGTACCCACGACACCTCCGGCATGATATCTCCCCCCCTCCAGACACCTTGTCCGATAATCACCCGGAGCTGGCCGTTCATCCCCGGATGAATTCCCGCTCCGAGCAACGTGCATTGCACTGCGTTAGAACACCGTTAACATTTCATCTGTCATGTCATGCATGTGTTTGTATATGCTTGCTGTGTATTTACTGTTTCTCCCCCCCCCCCTTAATCTCCGGTAGACCCCGCTGCTGTCGTCGACTACACCGCTGCTGAGTACGACTACTTCGTCGACGACCCTACCTCTACCGTCGAGCTTCCAGGCAAGCAGAGCCATTCTCTTCCCCAGATATCGCCTATCTTTCCGTACATTTCTTGCACTAGGCATTGTTGCTGCTGCTGCTACGTTACAATCCTATTTAATTGCATAGCCTGTTTTTGTCGCCCCTTGATGTACCTCCTTTATCCTATGCTGCCTATTATTACGCATTATTCAGCAGTGAGCCCTGCGCATTGTTAGCTAGGATTAGATAGAGGGTCGTGGTCACTCAGGGGAGTGAACGCAGATACAAATATTATAATTGCACAGGTACGGTACAATGCAGACACCGCCTCAGGCGCCCTAGCTCGGCTCTGCCGAGCCACCATCAAGTGTGAGCTATCAAGGAGTAATCCTTGTACTCCACTCGTTGCTGACTCTGTATAGCCGCTCTAGGTACCTGAGCAACGGTTGTCCTTCAGGTAAGAAGTCGGGCGACCCAACGGTGCCCGCGAGAGGTATTGCGACGGGACGACAAGGAGGGTACGACCAGTGTACCGGTGTGCTTGGCCCCTGATTGTTGGCCGCGAGAGTTACCAACCCACGAAAGTCGAGCTCCTCCAGGAGCACACGCGAGACAAGGTAAGGAGACGGTTCACCTTGTTGGTAACCGCAGTGATTTGGTGGGACGACAGGGCAGGAACCGATGTACTGGTGGGCCTGGCTGCTGTCGTTGTCCGCGGGTCAGTTAAGTCGAGGCAACGATAACGGTTGTCACGCAGGTTAATTAAAAATGCCAAATGGTTCAGTGGATGTCTTGAGTTGGCTATATGCCATGTACGCACTACCTACCCGTGGGAATTACGAGTTATGGGCTCCTCTGCTTCGTAGTGTCGTCCGAGGACTCTTCAGACGTCAGCAGTACTGCGGGCTGATTGCCGGGAAGTGGTGTTGTCTTATTTGCTCGCGTGGTGGTGTCTTATTTGGATTTGCTTTAACTTCACCGGCCAGTCACGCACCGTGCAGGAGTACGTTCGGGTTGGGGTCCAAGGCCCAGCGTACTTAGGATTTAGACCGGCGGATGGCCTCTCTGTTGAGTTTGAAAGATGGGCTACGAAGTGTCGGATAGCCTCGGTGGAGCGTTCCCTAATAAGGTTCCCGCCACCCTGGAGATCCGTGTGTGTAGCGTAACACAAGTGCACCCCTGCAGGGAAGATTAATCTATTCGAATAGCCGTGTCCACGGTAACAGGACGCTTTATGCTGAAGCTGGATCTTACCACTACAAACTATTATTATTAAAATGTATGGTTCCGGGTTTTCTTCCTCGCGGGGATGTCGAGGAGGTGAACTCGGAGGCATTGCTAATTATTACAACTTATTATTATACAATGCTGCAGCAACTTCTGCTGCATTGTTACTTTATGCTTTATATAAACTGTTGGCTGATTCTTACCTCATGCTGCAAGACATCATCGGAAGACGCTAGTCTTCGTTAGGCCTAGCTTCTTACCCTTGCTCTGGATTTCTGTCTTTCAGTCCACTATATACAGCCTCTTATTTCCGTTGATACAATGCATAATACTTAGTAGCGGACGTAAGACTCGCGGGTATGCTAGATACTCACCTTTGCTTTATTTCCCCTTTTTCGCTTTGCCTGATCGGCCGCTGCAGCCGACGTTGGAGCCCAGGAGCAGGAGTACCCCGGAGGTGACTACTACGACGTCGAGTTCCCCGTTGACCAGGAGTAGTTCGGTGGATCCCAGGCAGGAGGCCTCGCCTTTTCGTTCTGTATCTCTGATGTGATTTCTCCTAGCCTTCTTAAGGCAAAACTTGACTAACTATGTCTGTACTCAGATATTATGGCTTGTATGACTTATGTATTCGGATCCTCGTGATCCCTGGTATTGTAACATATTTGTTTATCCTTTTGTGTTTAGTGTTGTGCTGTGATATTCTCATCGTGGCACCCTAATCTCAGTCGTGTACCCTGCGTGTATGATTACTGTACACGGATTGATTTTGGGGGCGTCACAAGTTGGTATCAGAGCCGACTGCCTGTAGGAAGCCACCCCACCACTACTTGGTCGAAGTTGAGTCTAGACTTTGAAAAAACTATTTTGCTAACTTAATATTTGGCTTACGGGCCAACATCGATGTCACTTCGTGTGATATCTATGGTATTAGGATCCTTTTCTACTTACCTATGCTCTGGGAATCTGCTCTCTTATCCTTTCTGGTAAGTTTTACAAAATCTGACATTAGGATCACGTTCTCTTGATTCCACCCGGCGTTTTTGGTGCTTCCCCCATTGATTGAGTCGTGTCGCAGGAGTCATACCCGAGGTCCCGGACCACGGATCCCATTCTCATTCTGGGTAGGCCGCGCGTCCTCTGGCATTAACTCCTGTGGCCAACAGTTTTCTTGCGGCGTGATTGACATAGTGGAATCTATGTTGCGTCGTGTAATCCCTACCGCGGTCTGCGCGCTGCCTAGTGAGTCCTTTTTTTCTTAATTTCTACGACGTTACGCTGCCCGATTTTTGATTGACTCTGTGTGTGAATGTGTATGTCTTATATGACTACTCCTATATATATCTGCGCCTCCTTTTCGTTGTCGTTTTACTTCAGGCTTGATTCTGGTATCTCGTTAAATTTTCATCGCTGAAATACCCCTGTTAAATTCTAGCAGGATGGCTGGTCGTGGTGGTCGTGGTCGTGGTCGTGGTGCCAACGACCCACCTCCGCCGCCGGATTACATGGCCGCGATGATGCAGCAGTTCGAGATGAACCGTCAGTTCATGCAGAATATCATGGCTCAGTTCCCCCAGCAGAACCAGAATGGGCACCACCATCAGCATGCCACCGTGACTCTGCACGACTTCACCCGCCTCAACCCCACTATGTTCCGCAACACTGTTCAGCCGTTGGATTCTGATGACTGGCTTCGCGACATCACTCACGAGCTGGAGTCTGCTAATGTCGATCCAGCCGACTATGTGAACTTTGCGTCTTATCATCTGAAAGGCGCCGCTTGTCAGTGGTGGAGCACCCACAAGCGTTCACTGCCAGTCAGAGAAGTCATCACTTGGGATGAATTTCAGTCTGCCTTCCGTGCCCGCTACATTCCTCAGGGGATCATGGATCGTAAGGCGGAAGAATTCCGCAACCTCACTCAGGGCGACATGACTGTTGAAGCCTATCAGCGCGAGTTCCTCAACCTCTCTCGCTATGCGGAAGAGGAGATCACCACTGATGCTCGCAGGCAGCAGAAGTTCCGTCGTGGCCTCAACCCAAACCTCAGGCTCGCTCTTGCCGTCCATGATTTCGCCAACTTCGCCACCATGGTGAACAAGGCTATCACCGTCGAGACTGCCCAGGTGGAGCACAAGAACTCTCTGAAGCGTTATCGTGACGTTGGCTCATCTTCGGGCGCAACGCAGAAGCGTCGTATCTGTCTCCCTACCAGTGTGACCCATTCAGCTGTCCCTGCTCCAAGGCCGTCTTATGCTGCACCTCGTCTGCCTCCGCCACCGCAGATGCCAAGAGCTCTTCCTGCACCACCCAATGCTTCACGTGCCGCCAATCTGGGCATTTTTCCAGGGAGTGCCCCCAGAAACAGAAGCAACTGGTAGTTCACCCTGCTGGCCGCGGAGATGGCCGTGGAAACAACAGGACCCCCAACTATAATACTGGGTCTGCTGCTCATGCTCGTGGTCATCCTAACAACATCAATGTTGAAGAAGCTCAACAACAACCCGCTACCGTGATGGGTACCCTTCTCGTTAATTCTGTACCTGCTACTGTTTTATTTGATACAGGAGCATCACATTCTTTCTTGTCGGAAGCATCTGCATTGTCGCATAACTTTACGCTAGAAAAGATGAACCCACCGATGGTTGTCCGCACCCCGATAGGCCATTCCCACACCTCCAAGATCGTGCCCGGAACCATTGTTGAAATTGAAGGGATTGAATTCCTTGCTTCCCCCATCGTTCTAAAGTCTTCCACCATAGACCTTATTCTGGGAATGGATTGGTTGAAATTTCACGATGCCGCACTTTATTGTGGCACCAAGTCTGTCCAACTTTTTCACCCCTCCGGCGAGATTGTTAACCACACCACCCGAGTTACCCGTAATGCTGAAACACAGATATTTATGATGAATGCTTTGAATGCCGCCCCCCTCGAAGGCATCGAGAACGTTCCGGTCGTTCGCGATTTTCCCGACGTCTTCCCAGCAGAACTGCCGGGAATACCCCCGATCAGAGAAGTCGAATTTGTCATCGACTTGAAGCCCGGCACCACCCCTATTGCCAAGCGTCCTTACAAGATGCCGCCACATGAACTCCTTGAACTTAAGGAGGAAACCGACAAGGCACTTCAGAAAGGATTCATTCGCCCTAGTTCCTCTGCTTGGGGAGCACCTTCGCTCTTTGTCAAGAAGAGCGATGGGACAAACCGATTGGTCCAAGATTATCGGCCCATTAACCAAGCCACCATCCAGAACAAATACCCACTTCCCCGGATCAACGATCTGTATGATCAACTTGCCGGATCCAAGGTGTTTTCTAAACTCGACTTGAGGTTGGGTTATCGCCAAATCCGAGTCCGTGATGAGGACATTCCGAAGACTGCCTTCATTACTCGCTATGGTTCATACGAGTACACTGTCATGTCCTTTGGCTTAACCAATGCTCCAGCCACCTTCTCCGGATTGATGAATTATATTTTCATGGAGTACCTCGACCAGTTCGTCGTGGTTTATCTGGATGATATATTGATATATTCCAAGAATGAAGAAGAACATGCAGAACATCTTTGTCTTATACTGGAGAAGCTTCGAGAACACAAACTCTACGCTAAGTATTCTAAGTGTGAGTTCTGGCTTCCCGAAGTAACCTACCTTGGACATGTGATTTCCAAGGATGGCATTGCCGTCACCCCAGAACGTATCCAGGCTATTCTTGACTGGACTCCTCCCAAGACCGTCAAGCAAGTCCGCAGTTTCCTCGGGCTCGCTAGCTATTGCCGCCGTTTCGTCGAGAATTTCTCCAAGATTGTCAGGCCTCTGACTAATCTGCTTCACAAAGGCGTCAAGTTTGAGTGGACAGATAAATGTCAAGAAAGTTTCCAAGCACTCAAGGACAAGCTAACTTCTCCCCCGGTGCTCGCTCCCCCTGATACTCAGAAAGACTTCGTGATATATTGCGACGCGTCTCGTCAAGGATTAGGTTGTGTCCTAATGCAAGAGCGCAAAGTGATTGCTTATGGCTCTCGTCAGTTGCGTGCTCACGAAGACAAGTATCCAACCCATGATCTCGAATTGGCAGCAGTAATTTATGCATTGAAGCTGTGGAGACATTACCTCGTCGGTAATCGTTGCGAGGTCTACACCGACCACCAAAGTCTGAAGTACCTGTTTACTCAGCCAGACCTGAATCTTCGCCAACAACGATGGCTCGAGACAATAGTCGACTTCAACATGGATATTTCGTATACCTCGGGCAAGGCTAACGTGATGGCCGATGCCTTGAGCCGTAAAGCTTACTGTTCTGAACTTGAGGTTCAGGTGCAACAACCACTTCTGTATGAAGAGTTTCGCAAGTTGAACCTTGAGATTGTTCCTCAAGGTTACGTCAATAACCTGGTTCTCGAGTCCAGCCTCGACAACCTCATCAAGAGTAGACAATCTTTGGCCCCTGACATTGTGAAGATCAAGCAGGAAATCGCAGAAGGAAAGCCCTCCTCTTTTACCATTGATGCCAATGATGGTGATACTGTGTACTTCAAGGGCCGCTTAGTAGTTCCTGTGAGCCCGGCCATCATTAACTGTGGTCCGGATATCATGGAGGAAGCCCATAATTCTCCCTTGTCTATCCACCCTAGCAGTACCAAGATGTATAAAGACCTTCGTCAACGGTACTGGTGTCCTTACATGAAGCAAGACATCGCCCGCTATGTTTCTCACTATGACGTTTGCAGTCGCGTCAAAGCCGGACATCAGAAACCTGCTGGTTGGTTGCAACCACTCCCTCCTCCTGATTGGAAGTGGGACAAAGTCGAGATGGACTTCGTCACCGGTTTTCCTAAGTCACGGAAAGGTAACGATGCCATCTTTGTCGTCATCGACCGATTCTCCAAGATTGCTCACTTCTTGCCGGTCAAGGACACGATCACTGCTAGTCAGTGTAACACTCTCACTGTCGGTGAACAGTAATCACCATTACTGTTTATCACTACTGTTCAAATTTTTTGCCTTAATCAAATAGTTCAGTTCAAATTCAAATTCCTCTTTGATATTGTAGCAAGCAAAGTGAACCATGGGCCTTGATCATCATGGATGAAAACAAAGTCCAACCCATAAACATTTGAAATCAAATCAAATCTCACAATGCCTTTGGTGGAATATTAAAACCAATGTGAAAAATAAACTGTCTCCAAAAATTGTGAAACTACTTTTATAAAATCACAAATATTCAGTGGACCAAATCCATATGGGTTTGGGTATTTATTAAGTTATAGAAAATTCCAAACAATTCAAACAGTAGGTTAAAACCCTTACTTTGGGCATTTAATATTTAAAAGAGATATCTAATGATTTTCTTTTGCTGCAAAAACTTTTGTGGCACTGCTATATAATGATATACTAATTTTGAGGCACCTAACACATTTTACAAAAATGCCTAAGCTAGGAAAACAATTACCAAAAGAAAATACAGAAAAAAAAAGAGAGACAAAATAATAAAACCTAGTCTACCCCCATGGGCGAAGCCCACCCCAACCTCCCTTTCCTCCTGGACAGAATCCATCCCAACAAGCCCAGCCCACCCCGGTCGTCCTCTCCACTGCTCACGCCCTTGCGTGGAGGGCATCCCACGGTGCCGTGCCCGGCGAGCTCGCCGTGGCGGCAATCCGGCGACACGCCGGCGGGGATAAGACCCCGAGGCAGCCCCGTGCGCCCCTGCGCCGTGCCCTAGCCCTAGCCTCACCCGCGCCTCAGATCTCACTCAGAGCCCCCCCCCCTTCGTCTTGCTCCCCTCGGACGCGAGCGCCACCGTGGACGCCGTCGCGCTCCGGCGCGACCTATCAGCTCGCGACGCCACGCCACCGTGTCCCTCCGCCTCGCCGTCGTCTACATCATCTCCGCGCCAGGGGAATCGGACCGGGAGCACTCCCTCGCCTCGCCCGCGTCATCGTTCCCCATTCCGGCCGCCGCGACCTCGACGACGATTCCGGCCGCCACGGGCCTCCTTCGCGCACGCTGCCCTCCCCTACGATCTTTGGGTGAGCTCCCCGTCCGCCCCTGAACCTTAGCTCCCCCTCTCGTGCCTCGTGGGCATCGCCACCATTGGAGCAGGGGCTCCCCACCGCCGAGGAGTTCCCCGCCGTGTCCTGGAGCACGCCTTTGGCGCACGGTACGCGTCACACGGGTGCCCGCGCCCCCCTCGTTCGAATGCGCTATGACACACCCCTCGCAGCACCGTAGGTCGTCATCATCGTCTTCACCCGGAGGTTTCCGCCGTCGCCGTCGATGTCGCGCTCAGCTCCGGCCACCACCCGAAGACCCCGCTACCTCAAATCGAACGTGCAGGTCGCCAGGAACCCGTAACCACCACCAGCGCTCCAAACCGTGCCCGGATTCGAGCTCGGGCTCGGCCTCGCCGGAGTCCAGCCACCTGCGAGCCCTCCCACCGTCGCTGACTAGTGGGCCCCCCACGTCAGGGGGTTAACCACCCCTAATCCCACCCCTCAAGCCACATACATGCGAGCCCCTAGCCCTTAAGATAATCACTAGATTTATTAACTAGGTTAATTAAAATGTCTCACTGACACGTGGGTCCCACTGTCAGTTTTGGTTAATTAAAATGAATTAGTATCAAATCCAGTGTATGACATGTGGGTCCCCCACTGATTAGTTAAATAAATTAAACTGATTATTAATAGGTGTCACTGACCAGTGGGACCCACTGGTCAGGTTTGACTGGTCAACCCCTTGTGGATAATGTTTATTTAATAAATAAAATAAATTCAGAAAATCATTTAAATTGTTTTTAAACTTTAAAATTCAATATCTTTTAAACCGTAAGTCGGATTCAAAAAACTTTATACATGAAAATTGATCAGAAAAATACAACGAATACGAATACGCTATCCGTATGTCTACCACACCCCTCTAACACAACAAACATCGAACCGTCCCCCTCCGGACCGTTTGTCCGATAAACTGTCCGGTACTGCTAAAGTACCCGGATGAATTTATTTCGAACACGAGAGTTGTTCGGAATAGATCAACTAAGACGGATACACCACCCATACGTTTGTCGGATGTCCACGACACCTCCGGCATGATACCTCCCCCTCCGGACACACTGTCCGGTAATCACCCGGAGCTGGTAATTCATCCTCGGATGAATTTCCGCTCCGAGCCTGATACATCGTACTGCGTTAGAACACCGGCATCGATGCATTTGCCATGTCATTCATATGTTTGCATATGTTTGCTTTATATTTACTGTTTCTCCCCCCCCCTTTATTCTCGGGTAGACCCCGCTGCTGCCGCCGACTACACCGCCGCTGAGTACGACTACTACGTCGACGACCCTACCCCTACCGTCGAGCTTCCAGGCAAGCAGAGCCATTCTCTTCCCCAGATATCGCCTATCTTTCCGTACATTTCTTGCACTAGGCATTGTTACTGCTGCTGCTACATTACAATCCTATTCAATTGCATAGCCTAAATTTTGTTGCCCCTTGATGTACCTTCCTTATCCTATGCTGCCTACTATATCTATATATTATATTCAGCAGTGAGCCCTGCGCATTGTTAGCTAGGATTAGATAGAGGGCCGCGATCACTCAAGGGGAGTGAACGCGGATACGATAATTATAAACTGCACAGGTACGGTACATGCAGACACCGTCTAAGGCCCCTATCTGGGTTATGCCTAGTCACCTCAAGTGTGAGCTATCAAGGAGTAATCCTTGTACTCCACTCGAGGATAACTTTGTCTTGCCGCCATAGGGTCCTGAGCACGGTTGTCCTTAAGGCAAGAAGTCGGGCGACCCAGCGGTGCCCGCGAGAGGTATTGCGACGGGACGACAGGGAGGGTACCACCAGTGTACCAGTGTGCTTGGCCCCTGATCGTTGGCCGCGAGAGTTACCAAACCACGAAATTCGAGTTCCTCCAGGAGCACACGCGAGACAAGGTAAGGAGTCGGTTCACCTTGTCGGTAACCGTAGTGACTTGGTGGGACGACAGGGCAGGCACCGATGTACTGGTGGTCCTGGCTGCTGTCGTTGTCTGCGGGTCAGTTAAGTCGAGGCAACGATAACGGTTCCCCGCAAGTTAATAAAATGCTAAATGGTTCGGTGGATGACTTGAGAGGCTCGTTGGTCTGTACGCACTACCTTCACGTGGGATAAGGAGTTATGGGCTCCCCTGCGTCGTAGTTCATTCGAAAGCTCTTCAGACGTCAGCAGTATCGCGGTCTGATTGCCGGGAAGTTGTGTGTCTTCTTTACTCGCGAGTGGTGTTTGCTTTTGCTTCCCGGCCAGCCTCGCACCGTGCAGGAGCGTGCAAGGGTGAGGGACCTAGACCCCTTGGCGCATAGGATTTAGTCCGACGGATGGCCTCTCTGCTGAGCCTAGGATGGGTTGCGCCGTGTCGGATAGCTTTGGTGGAGCGTTCCCTAACAAGGTTCCCGCCACCCTGGAGATCCGAGCGTGCAGGCTGAACAGTAGTGCACCCCTGCAGGGAGTTTAATCTATTCGAATAGCCGTGTCCACGGTAACAGGACGCTTTATGCTGAAGCTGGATCTTACCACTACAAACTATTATTATTAAACTGTATGGTTCCGGGTTCTCTTCCTCGCGGGGATGTCGAGGAGGGGATCTCGGAGGCATTGTTAATTTTTACAACTTACTATTATGCAATGCTACAGCAACTTCTGCTGCATTGTTACTTTATGCTTTATATGAACTGTTGGCTATTCTCTCCTCATGCTGCAAGACTCGTCGGAAGACGCTAGTCTTCGTTAGGCCTAGCTTCTTACCCTTATTCTGATTTCTATCTTGCAGTCCACTATATATAGTCTCCCATTTCCATTTGATACATGCATAATGCTTAGTAGCGGACGTAAGACTCGCGGGTATGCTAGATACTCACCTTTGCCTTATTTCCACTTTTTTCGATTTGCCTGATCGGCCGCTGCAGTCGACGTTGGAGCCCAGGAGCAGGAGTACCCCGGAGGCGGCTACTACGACGTCGAGTTCCCCGTCGACCAGGAGTAGTTCGGTGGATCCCAGGCAGGAGGCCTCGCCTTTTCGATCTGTATCTCTGATGTGATTTGTGCTAGCCTTCTTAAGGCAAAACTTGACTAACTATGTCTGTACCCAGATATTATGGCTTGTATGACTTATGTTTCGGATCCTCGTGATCCCTGGTATTGTAACTTATTGGTTTATCCTTTTGTGTTTAGTGTTGTGCTGTGATATTCTCACCGTGGCACCCTAATCTCAGTCGTGTACCCTGCGTGTATGATTACTATTGAGGATAGTCCTCACAATACGGTACCAATCGTAAAGTTTTTACCAGATAATACAGTTAATCAAAATCAATTGGGAAGGTGGTAATGTGAGCCATTATTCTACAACGATAATGCAAATACTAAGACTTTGTTCATAATTAAGTTGCACTTGTGATTAATCAATTTAATTACTAAGTGCGCTCCCACTCAGATCAATATCTCTCGTAATTGATGCTGGAGTGATTCAAGATCCAACCCAATTGTCCGCCATTGATGTGACATCACTGATGACTTAGACTGGACCGGTAGGCCAACTTGCCAATCACGCCAAAGGTGATTCTTGTTCATCTTTCGATGGGCGTGTTCCGGTAGCAAACTTTTATCCAAACCGTCAAGACAACCAAGTGTAATGCGTTGTGTGTTCTTTTAACACACCCGCCTTTTATGCGTCACACACGTGTGCACCCATGTGACATGACCTGCTCCGGTGTGAAACATAGTACAGACGGTGCTACAGTTGGGAGAACACTATCAACTTGATATTGTTTTGCGAGAGATCACCCTAATAAAATACGACTACCGCGCATCAAACAAGGGTGCAACAAAGGGATAAACATCACAGGCAGTTCATAAAATTATGTGATATAGTATAGCCCATTGCTTCGTGAAGTCTTCGTTGTCTTCACGTCGTCGTGGTTGAAGTCACCGTGTCCACCAACTTTGTCCTTGGCGCCGGGACCATCACCACGGCTTCCGGCATGTGCGTCGGGGTCCACCTCCGCATCGTAGATCATCACCTTGCATCTATCTATTGCTTTGCCTCGAGCTAATAAACAGTTCTGGCACGCAGGCCATAATTAAGTGACAATCATATGACTCCAGTCATCATGTCGTACCACGACACGCAGGTCGCGAATAAATATTACATAACATATAGCATCTCATACAAACACATTGCAAATCTTGAAGGCTATACCACATCACATGCATACTCTGCAAAAACAAGTTAGATCGCCATCTACACGGGTTGTTGCAACTTTTATCGTGGTTGTTAAGCAGGTTTACAAGGCAAACGAGAAACCCTAGATAAAACAAAACACGATACTTCTTTTGTTGCTAGTTTAACATACGGGGTGCGTGCAGCAACTAATGCCACAAGCCAAACTTCGTTAAACGCGTGACCCCCGTGTGGATTTGAGTTCATAAAATCCACAAGCCCCTCCATGTTAAATCTTCTATAGCGAGATTAAGATGAGATCCAAGGAGTTTGATGTAGACCATGATCAAGGCAACCAGCATACTGAAAGCAGCATAGAGGGATCGATGGAAAACTCAATCCTTGTAGCAAAACCTCAACTTGCCATCAAGCATAGAAAAAATCACATGACAGGGAAGCAACAAGAAAATCAATGCCTCATATCACACATATGATCTAGACCTAAACATGCATCTAATCAAGGATCGCTCATGATACCACTGTTGGGAAACGTAGTAGAAAACAAAAAATTTCGGCCTACGAATCAAGAACCCAAGATCATCCAAGAAGATTGCATACAAGGTTTTAGGTCATGGCTCACCAACCGATGTAGCGGAAGTAGAGTTGGTGAAGCTCGTGGACGTAGTGGAAGTAGATCTCGCAAGTTCTCCCACGAACAGTCCCTCGATCAATCCCACGAACAAGTCCCGCGATCTAGTCCCACGGACAAGTCCCATGAACAAGCTCCTCGAAGAAGGGTCGAAGGTACGACCCCTCCATTAGTATCCACACATCCCGTAGCAGCAATCCAGCAGCGCTCCGCCGTCCAGAGATGAACGCCACCGAGAAAACTAGAGGGAGAAAACCCTAACGGATTCCAATCTAGAACAGCGTCTAAACCGGGGTCTAAAAGTGGAGCAACGGGGTTTAGAGGAGGGAGGGTGGCGCATAGGCCTTGGGGACAAGTTGTGCTGCGCCCCCCACCCCTCCCCCACATGATATAGGTGGCCAAGAGGCCCTTGGGGCGCAATAAGGGGGGTGGGGAGTCCAACTTGGACTCCCAAACCTCCCAAACCTTCCCACCGGAAACCTGCCATATTGGAGAGTTGGACTTTCCACCTGGAGGGGGATTCCTTCCCCTTGGTGCGCCCCCACCCCTTGGCTGGCCAGGGCAGCCTAGGTGGCTTGCCCCCCAAGGCTAGGGGCGCAGGGGAGTGGGTGGTACTGCCCGGAACCTTCCGGAACCTTCCATGACCTTCTAGAAGCTTCCAGGACCTTCCGGGACATACCGGGACCGTTTCGGGACATTCCGGACACTTCTGGAGCACTTCCAGGACCTTCAGAGACCGTTCTCGGACGTTCCGGAGCCATCCGGATAGTTTCCAAGACCATCCGAGTTACAGTTTAAGCCACCCGATGACCGCGAAGGTTGTCGGGACGCCCAGCGATTATCCGGAAACTATTCCGGTTGATCCAGGACTTCCCCAGTACCATTCTCATATGTTCCGGAACCACCTGGGACTACTCCAGAGTGATCCGAACATAACCTTAAATACCCAGAACTACTTCTGGTGCCCTTATGAACAATTCCATAAATCTCCGGTACTACTTCCGGTACCCGTATGAACTATTCTGCTTTGCTTCCACTAAACCTTCTACCATACTAGTATTCTAACAGACTACTGCTCGTTAAGTGTGTGACCCAATAGGTTTGGTATAATGCGGACATGACTCAGAACATCTTCCGGACATAGGTCAACAGCCTTTTGTCAATAGCCAATAATCAACAGCGGAGCCATGGACACCCATGTTGACTCCCGCACATACACGAAGAAACTTCGAGTGAACCATTATGTTTAGTCATGTACCATTCCCTTTGCTTCGCGATATATGACAAAGTTAGAGGAGAGAAGTTTGGCACCCATGTGTAACAACTTTTGAACACAAGCCACTCGTTATCCTCTTTGCTCGTTTGTCCCTTTTCTCGTTATCGTATTCCGGTATCCCCGTGACTGAATCACAATGCGTCTGGCCAGACTATAATGGATACCGTCATACCGAGTGGGCCCGAAGTGAATATCTTCTTCATCATGAAGGAGCAAATCCCATTCTTGAACTATCATAGTCACTAGCCACACCATCTGACATACCCAGAACTTATTTTACTACTTCCCATTTACGGGAGGATTCATCTAAGAACCAAAGCATGTCTTCCTGTGTGAAGCAACTCGATACTCTCATGGTCTAAGGAATTACGTATATGATAACATTTCATGATATGACTTATAACGTAGTTACGATGTGATCTCTAAGTATATCATTCAATACTGGGGTCGGTTCAACATCATTGTTCTGCTAACAATATGTTCCCATTGCTACTGACATCCTTGTTACAAGAACAATGTCCATGATTAAGAAAACGTAATCATCAGTTAGCACATGAGCTGGTCTTAGAGGCTAAACCAGGAACTCTTGGTGTTTACATTTCCACACATGCAAATGAGTTTTCTTCTGAATCTCACAGTCAGGGTCATTGCAATTATAGCACAGAAATATAAACATTAATTATGAACGTGGAAATATATATATAATAACATTTTATTATTGCCTCTAGGGCATATTTCCAACAGTCTCCCACTTGCACTAGAGTCAATAATATTGTCAGTGCTTGAGCACTTTACACCTATGGCATACCGGTGTAATAAATGCCTCATTTGTGGTATAGACCTCATCTTCGGATCTGACGTTTCAGGCCCGTTTGTATCTTGCATATCTTCGCGTTTTCACGCTATCATAAAATTCACTAATTTTATCAGTTTAGCTTTGTATATGTTTGAATCATTTGGTAGGACCTTGGTTCCTTAGAATAAGTCATGAAATCATTCATCAATGTTCCATGAGCTTCAAGCATCTAGGAAACCATACCATGTTCATAAATGAACTGATGATTCAAAATACCCTCCCTTGTTACTTCTTTAAGCAACAATATACTTAGCCTCTGTTATAGAATTCGCCACAGTATCTAACTTTAACACAGTTCCTTCATACTGTGCCACCCTTATGTGTGAAACACATAATCCCAATTAAAATCGAAAATCGATCGGAGTAAGTATGAAGACTGAATTGGTGTAACTGTTTACATCAAAATTCAGCTGGTGTAACTTGTTACAACGAGCTCTTCATTATCTCCATTTTCCGAGAAACATATCTTATCTATCATAAGTTTAACTTTTCACTGTTTGTCCAATGATCAACATATTGATCACTTTGGTATCTTGCTCATAACCTTTTGAAGCACTAGACATATCTGGTCGTTTTACATATTATGGTGTACATGATTAATCCAAACACACGGGTGAGTGGAATTCAATTCACGTGTTTTTGCTTATCTGTGTTCATCAACACCGATTTCTGCAAACAACTTTTCACCACGACTTCGGCAAGAACATGTTTCTTGGCATTTCATACTAAACTACTTTAGTATCATGTCAATATGTAGTGTTGGCTTTAGCATGATCAGGCACTTACTATCTTCATAGATCACTATGCTCAATACTAATGCTATATCAGCCCAAGTTCTTCAACTGAAAACTATTTCCAATGAAGTCCTTATTTGTGTCAAGAAATTTATATCATTTCTAATCAACAATATGTCTTCTACATAAGGTTTTAGAAATATTATTCAGCTCCCACTTACTTTCTTGAATATTCAAGCATCTTCGTTATTCCTGATGAAAACAAACTCTTTTGGCAATTTCATCACAACGAAAATTCCAACTCCATTATGCTAGCTCCAGTCCATCACTGGATATCCAAGGCTTGCATCTATTTTAGCATCCTTTGAATCGACAAAACATTCCAGTCGTATCACGTATACGTCCTTTGTTATATTTCCATGTAGGAACTTTGTTTTGACGTTCATTCTACCATATCCTATAAATGAGATATGTAGTAATTGCTAGTATAACCCGAACTGACTAAAGCATTTCTACGGTCGACACTATTTCGCCGTAGTCAACCTTTGAACTTGCTAGAAAACAATTTTCCAACGAGTTGAGCTTTATGGATAAAACAATTTCATCCGAATCAATTATAGATCCATATATATATTCTTCAGACTTTTAGTCTTTCCGAGGGTCTACCAAGTTCATAACTTGACTTACTTCCATGGATACTATCTCGGATTATTTGGCATTTAGCCAAATCCCGGAGTCAGGGCCCATCAACGCTTCTTTGTATATCACAGGTTTATCATTGTCGAACAACAATATCTCGTTTTACATATCATGAATGTTTGTACGATTTTTGTCTAACCTGTGTGGTTCAGTTGCGCACTTCTCTGAAGATTCAACAATCTTTGACAAGTTGCACTGTCCTCCCACTCACTCTTTTGTAAGAAACTGTTTTTCTTCAAAATACATTGTTCTTAACAGCAAACAGTTTTGCTTTTGTGTAGTGATAGAGGAATACCAAAACTTTTGGCATAACCTTAACAAAGTAGCACTTATCTGATTTGGGGTTTTGAGTATGTCAAACATATGCCTCATATACCCAAATTTTAAGAAAAGACAACATGGTTTTAATAGTCCATACCACATCTAATATGGTGTCATTTCAACAGATTTGATGGTGCTCTTTTCAGTGTAAAAGCTGTAGTCACTAACGCATAACTTTAATAAGTATAATGGCAAATTGATAAACGTCATATTTGATCTTACCGTGTCATACATGGATTGATTACATCTCTCGAACACTTTACTCATAGTGGTGTTCCGGGAGACGCAAGTTATGACACTTCTTCACAACTCATCAGACATTCGCTAAACTTGTAACTCAAATATTACTTTCTACAATCTAATTTTCAGAAGCTTTATTTTCTTGTTACAATGAATTTCTATTTCACTCTAAAATTCCTTGAACATTTCAAAGATTTCAGACGTATGTCTCTATTGAACAGATATCCACATATCTACTTCAACTCATGAGTGAAGATAGGGAATCCACTGCACACAACTACACTTATTGGACTACACACATCATCATGTATGGTTACCAATGGTTTAGTTGCCCGTTCATGTATGACCTATCAACGGTGTTTAAGTCACATTACTTCGAGACAAAGATCACAAGCGTCAAGTGATTCATAATCATATGACTCGAAAGTCCATCACTTATGGAAATTCTACATGCATTTTATGTCACTTGTGATAAACGGCAGTGCCACATATATGTGGTATTTCTGTCAGTCTTGCGACGTTTAGCGTCAGTGTTATGGATGTTTAGCATTATTATCAAGATTCATAACATACAACCTATTCACAATAGAAGTATGGCCTTTATGTTATTCATAGCTTTGAACAACTCTCTTGCAATAAACATGATTCAAAAATGATGTTTTGCAACAAGGCTAAAGTGTAGTAACATTTTACTCAACTCTAAAATGATTTATGAAGATAATCATAGAGTCAACACACGGTATAGTAAACCTTTTACCGTGTTCCCGAGCGTGTCAAAACTCATCATTAGCTAGTCATAAAGGCCATAGTATTTCTTGCATCGAGTTGCATCAATATGCAATCGATGTGATATTCCGGTGATCAACAGTTTAATCACAATATACAGAATCCACAATTAACTGCTTAATCATGATTCCCAAGAATTACATCTCTTGACCAGCAATGAATTCATCTATAACTCTGTATGACTTTCATTTCTGAGCTGGATATTCCAGTCTTCTTTCGTTTTGCCTTTATACGTATCATAGTTCTATTTCCAATGTCACTCCTACTCACAGAAGATCACACATGATCAAGGGTGGCGCATGCCATGGACTTTCCGGCATGTAAGTCTTACTAACACCCTATGGAACTTCCTTTCCCTTAATCCTCATCATCATATGATCAGTGTTCTTCTGGATCCCACACTTATCAGTTTCATTAAGAGCACAGTGAATATTTTCACTAATGCTTACAATCATACATTGTACTAGATATCTTATATCCAACTTTAATTGTCTTACCACTGAAAACAATTTTTCAGTTCCATGAATATAACATAACTATCCCAAACTTTTCGAAGTTCGGGTTTCATGGTGGTGAACACAATGCACTTAGCTGTGGTGGAATTCTAGCATTTTGGATTATGGACGTAAGTCACATCATCCATAACATCAGCGGGAGAGCATAAAAATTTTGCGATAGGACATGGTCCTTCTCGACACTATTGAGGATAGTCCTCACAATACGGTACCAATCGTAAAGTTTTTACCAGATAATACAGTTAATCAAAATCAATTGGGAAGGTGGTAATGCGAGCCATTATTCTACAACGATAATGCAAATACTAAGACTTTGTTCATAATTAAGTTGCACTTGTGATTAATCAATTTAATTACTAAGTGCGCTCCCACTCAGATCAATATCTCTCGTAATTGATGCTGGAGTGATTCAAGATCCAACCCAATTGTCCGCCATTGATGTGACATCACTGATGACTTAGACTGGACCGGTAGGCCAACTTGCCAATCACGCCAAAGGTGATTCTTGTTCATCTTTCGATGGGCGTGTTCCGGTAGCAAACTTTTATCCAAACCGTCAAGACAACCAAGTGTAATGCGTTGTGTGTTCTTTTAACACACCCGCCTTTTATGCGTCACACACGTGTGCACCCATGTGACATGACCTGCTCCGGTGTGAAACATAGTATAGACGGTGCTACAGTTGGGAGAACACTATCAACTTGATATTGTTTTGCGAGAGATCACCCTAATAAAATACGACTACCGCGCATCAAACAAGGGTGCAACAAAGGGATAAACATCACAGGCAGTTCATAAAATTATGTGATATAGTATAGCCCATTGCTTCGTGAAGTCTTCGTTGTCTTCACGTCGTCGTGGTTGAAGTCACCGTGTCCACCAACTTTGTCCTTGGCGCCGGGACCATCACCACGGCTTCCGGCATGTGCGTCGGGGTCCACCTCCGCATCGTAGATCATCACCTTGCATCTATCTATTGCTTTGCCTCGAGCTAATAAACAGTTCTGGCACGCAGGCCATAATTAAGTGACAATCATATGACTCCAGTCATCATGTCGTACCACGACACGCAGGTCGCGAATAAATATTACATAACATATAGCATCTCATACAAACACATTGCAAATCTTGAAGGCTATACCACATCACATGCATACTCTGCAAAAACAAGTTAGATCGCCATCTACACGGGTTGTTGCAACTTTTATCGTGGTTGTTAAGCAGGTTTACAAGGCAAACGAGAAACCCTAGATAAAACAAAACACGATACTTCTTTTGTTGCTAGTTTAACATACGGGGTGCGTGCAGCAACTAATGCCACAAGCCAAACTTCGTTAAACGCGTGACCCCCGTGTGGATTTGAGTTCATAAAATCCACAAGCCCCTCCATGTTAAATCTTCTATAGCGAGATTAAGATGAGATCCAAGGAGTTTGATGTAGACCATGATCAAGGCAACCAGCATACTGAAAGCAGCATAGAGGGATCGATGGAAAACTCAATCCTTGTAGCAAAACCTCAACTTGCCATCAAGCATAGAAAAAATCACATGACAGGGAAGCAACAAGAAAATCAATGCCTCATATCACACATATGATCTAGACCTAAACATGCATCTAATCAAGGATCGCTCATGATACCACTGTTGGGAAACGTAGTAGAAAACAAAAAATTTCGGCCTACGAATCAAGAACCCAAGATCATCCAAGAAGATTGCATACAAGGTTTTAGGTCATGGCTCACCAACCGATGTAGCGGAAGTAGAGTTGGTGAAGCTCGTGGACGTAGTGGAAGTAGATCTCGCAAGTTCTCCCACGAACAGTCCCTCGATCAATCCCACGAACAAGTCCCGCGATCTAGTCCCACGGACAAGTCCCATGAACAAGCTCCTCGAAGAAGGGTCGAAGGTACGACCCCTCCATTAGTATCCACACATCCCGTAGCAGCAATCCAGCAGCGCTCCGCCGTCCAGAGATGAACGCCACCGAGAAAACTAGAGGGAGAAAACCCTAACGGATTCCAATCTAGAACAGCGTCTAAACCGGGGTCTAAAAGTGGAGCAACGGGGTTTAGAGGAGGGAGGGTGGCGCATAGGCCTTGGGGACAAGTTGTGCTGCGCCCCCCACCCCTCCCCCACATGATATAGGTGGCCAAGAGGCCCTTGGGGCGCAATAAGGGGGGTGGGGAGTCCAACTTGGACTCCCAAACCTCCCAAACCTTCCCACCGGAAACCTGCCATATTGGAGAGTTGGACTTTCCACCTGGAGGGGGATTCCTTCCCCTTGGTGCGCCCCCACCCCTTGGCTGGCCAGGGCAGCCTAGGTGGCTTGCCCCCCAAGGCTAGGGGCGCAGGGGAGTGGGTGGTACTGCCCGGAACCTTCCGGAACCTTCCATGACCTTCTAGAAGCTTCCAGGACCTTCCGGGACATACCGGGACCGTTTCGGGACATTCCGGACACTTCTGGAGCACTTCCAGGACCTTCAGAGACCGTTCTCGGACGTTCCGGAGCCATCCGGATAGTTTCCAAGACCATCCGAGTTACAGTTTAAGCCACCCGATGACCGCGAAGGTTGTCGGGACGCCCAGCGATTATCCGGAAACTATTCCGGTTGATCCAGGACTTCCCCAGTACCATTCTCATATGTTCCGGAACCACCTGGGACTACTCCAGAGTGATCCGGACATAACCTTAAATACCCAGAACTACTTCTGGTGCCCTTATGAACAATTCCATAAATCTCCGGAACTACTTCCGGTACCCGTATGAACTATTCTGCTTTGCTTCCACTAAACCTTCTACCATACTAGTATTCTAACAGACTACTGCTCGTTAAGTGTGTGACCCAATAGGTTTGGTATAATGCGGACATGACTCAGAACATCTTCCGGACATAGGTCAACAGCCTTTTGTCAATAGCCAATAATCAACAGCGGAGCCATGGACACCCATGTTGACTCCCGCACATACACGAAGAAACTTCGAGTGAACCATTATGTTTAGTCATGTACCATTCCCTTTGCTTCGCGATATATGACAAAGTTAGAGGAGAGAAGTTTGGCACCCATGTGTAACAACTTTTGAACACAAGCCACTCGTTATCCTCTTTGCTCGTTTGTCCCTTTTCTCGTTATCGTATTCCGGTATCCCCGTGACTGAATCACAATGCGTCTGGCCAGACTATAATGGATACCGTCATACCGAGTGGGCCCGAAGTGAATATCTTCTTCATCATGAAGGAGCAAATCCCATTCTTGAACTATCATAGTCACTAGCCACACCATCTGACATACCCAGAACTTATTTTACTACTTCCCATTTACGGGAGGATTCATCTAAGAACCAAAGCATGTCTTCCTGTGTGAAGCAACTCGATACTCTCATGGTCTAAGGAATTACGTATATGATAACATTTCATGATATGACTTATAACGTAGTTACGATGTGATCTCTAAGTATATCATTCAATACTGGGGTCGGTTCAACATCATTGTTCTGCTAACAATATGTTCCCATTGCTACTGACATCCTTGTTACAAGAACAATGTCCATGATTAAGAAAACGTAATCATCAGTTAGCACATGAGCTGGTCTTAGAGGCTAAACCAGGAACTCTTGGTGTTTACATTTCCACACATGCAAATGAGTTTTCTTCTGAATCTCACAGTCAGGGTCATTGCAATTATAGCACAGAAATATAAACATTAATTATGAACGTGGAAATATATATATAATAACATTTTATTATTGCCTCTAGGGCATATTTCCAACAGTCTCCCACTTGCACTAGAGTCAATAATATTGTCAGTGCTTGAGCACTTTACACCTATGGCATACCGGTGTAATAAATGCCTCATTTGTGGTATAGACCTCATCTTCGGATCTGACGTTTCAGGCCCGTTTGTATCTTGCATATCTTCGCGTTTTCACGCTATCATAAAATTCACTAATTTTATCAGTTTAGCTTTGTATATGTTTGAATCATTTGGTAGGACCTTGGTTCCTTAGAATAAGTCATGAAATCATTCATCAATGTTCCATGAGCTTCAAGCATCTAGGAAACCATACCATGTTCATAAATGAACTGATGATTCAAAATACCCTCCCTTGTTACTTCTTTAAGCAACAATATACTTAGCCTCTGTTATAGAATTCGCCACAGTATCTAACTTTAACACAGTTCCTTCATACTGTGCCACCCTTATGTGTGAAACACATAATCCCAATTAAAATCGAAAATCGATCGGAGTAAGTATGAAGACTGAATTGGTGTAACTGTTTACATCAAAATTCAGCTGGTGTAACTTGTTACAACGAGCTCTTCATTATCTCCATTTTCCGAGAAACATATCTTATCTATCATAAGTTTAACTTTTCACTGTTTGTCCAATGATCAACATATTGATCACTTTGGTATCTTGCTCATAACCTTTTGAAGCACTAGACATATCTGGTCGTTTTACATATTATGGTGTACATGATTAATCCAAACACACGGGTGAGTGGAATTCAATTCACGTGTTTTTGCTTATCTGTGTTCATCAACACCGATTTCTGCAAACAACTTTTCACCACGACTTCGGCAAGAACATGTTTCTTGGCATTTCATACTAAACTACTTTAGTATCATGTCAATATGTAGTGTTGGCTTTAGCATGATCAGGCACTTACTATCTTCATAGATCACTATGCTCAATACTAATGCTATATCAGCCCAAGTTCTTCAACTGAAAACTATTTCCAATGAAGTCCTTATTTGTGTCAAGAAATTTATATCATTTCTAATCAACAATATGTCTTCTACATAAGGTTTTAGAAATATTATTCAGCTCCCACTTACTTTCTTGAATATTCAAGCATCTTCGTTATTCCTGATGAAAACAAACTCTTTTGGCAATTTCATCACAACGAAAATTCCAACTCCATTATGCTAGCTCCAGTCCATCACTGGATATCCAAGGCTTGCATCTATTTTAGCATCCTTTGAATCGACAAAACATTCCAGTCGTATCACGTATACGTCCTTTGTTATATTTCCATGTAGGAACTTTGTTTTGACGTTCATTCTACCATATCCTATAAATGAGATATGTAGTAATTGCTAGTATAACCCGAACTGACTAAAGCATTTCTACGGTCGACACTATTTCGCCGT
Organism: Bromus sterilis; assembly: GCA_950022295.1. NCBI lineage: Eukaryota > Viridiplantae > Streptophyta > Magnoliopsida > Poales > Poaceae > Bromus > Bromus sterilis. Next base: position 313,453,029 of record OX465597.1, on the reverse strand, counting down.
AGTCAACCTTTGAACTTGCTAGAAAACAATTTTCCAACGAGTTGAGCTTTATGGATAAAACAATTTCATCCGAATCAATTATAGATCCATATATATATTCTTCAGACTTTTAGTCTTTCCGAGGGTCTACCAAGTTCATAACTTGACTTACTTCCATGGATACTATCTCGGATTATTTGGCATTTAGCCAAATCCCGGAGTCAGGGCCCATCAACGCTTCTTTGTATATCACAGGTTTATCATTGTCGAACAACAATATCTCGTTTTACATATCATGAATGTTTGTACGATTTTTGTCTAACCTGTGTGGTTCAGTTGCGCACTTCTCTGAAGATTCAACAATCTTTGACAAGTTGCACTGTCCTCCCACTCACTCTTTTGTAAGAAACTGTTTTTCTTCAAAATACATTGTTCTTAACAGCAAACAGTTTTGCTTTTGTGTAGTGATAGAGGAATACCAAAACTTTTGGCATAACCTTAACAAAGTAGCACTTATCTGATTTGGGGTTTTGAGTATGTCAAACATATGCCTCATATACCCAAATTTTAAGAAAAGACAACATGGTTTTAATAGTCCATACCACATCTAATATGGTGTCATTTCAACAGATTTGATGGTGCTCTTTTCAGTGTAAAAGCTGTAGTCACTAACGCATAACTTTAATAAGTATAATGGCAAATTGATAAACGTCATATTTGATCTTACCGTGTCATACATGGATTGATTACATCTCTCGAACACTTTACTCATAGTGGTGTTCCGGGAGACGCAAGTTATGACACTTCTTCACAACTCATCAGACATTCGCTAAACTTGTAACTCAAATATTACTTTCTACAATCTAATTTTCAGAAGCTTTATTTTCTTGTTACAATGAATTTCTATTTCACTCTAAAATTCCTTGAACATTTCAAAGATTTCAGACGTATGTCTCTATTGAACAGATATCCACATATCTACTTCAACTCATGAGTGAAGATAGGGAATCCACTGCACACAACTACACTTATTGGACTACACACATCATCATGTATGGTTACCAATGGTTTAGTTGCCCGTTCATGTATGACCTATCAACGGTGTTTAAGTCACATTACTTCGAGACAAAGATCACAAGCGTCAAGTGATTCATAATCATATGACTCGAAAGTCCATCACTTATGGAAATTCTACATGCATTTTATGTCACTTGTGATAAACGGCAGTGCCACATATATGTGGTATTTCTGTCAGTCTTGCGACGTTTAGCGTCAGTGTTATGGATGTTTAGCATTATTATCAAGATTCATAACATACAACCTATTCACAATAGAAGTATGGCCTTTATGTTATTCATAGCTTTGAACAACTCTCTTGCAATAAACATGATTCAAAAATGATGTTTTGCAACAAGGCTAAAGTGTAGTAACATTTTACTCAACTCTAAAATGATTTATGAAGATAATCATAGAGTCAACACACGGTATAGTAAACCTTTTACCGTGTTCCCGAGCGTGTCAAAACTCATCATTAGCTAGTCATAAAGGCCATAGTATTTCTTGCATCGAGTTGCATCAATATGCAATCGATGTGATATTCCGGTGATCAACAGTTTAATCACAATATACAGAATCCACAATTAACTGCTTAATCATGATTCCCAAGAATTACATCTCTTGACCAGCAATGAATTCATCTATAACTCTGTATGACTTTCATTTTTGAGCTGGATATTCCAGTCTTCTTTCGTTTTGCCTTTATACGTATCATAGTTCTATTTCCAATGTCACTCCTACTCACAGAAGATCACACATGATCAAGGGTGGCGCATGCCATGGACTTTCCGGCATGTAAGTCTTACTAACACCCTATGGAACTTCCTTTCCCTTAATCCTCATCATCATATGATCAGTGTTCTTCTGGATCCCACACTTATCAGTTTCATTAAGAGCACAGTGAATATTTTCACTAATGCTTACAATCATACATTGTACTAGATATCTTATATCCAACTTTAATTGTCTTACCACTGAAAACAATTTTTCAGTTCCATGAATATAACATAACTATCCCAAACTTTTCGAAGTTCGGGTTTCATGGTGGTGAACACAATGCACTTAGCTGTGGTGGAATTCTAGCATTTTGGATTATGGACGTAAGTCACATCATCCATAACATCAGCGGGAGAGCATAAAAATTTTGCGATAGGACATGGTCCTTCTCGACACTATTGAGGATAGTCCTCACAATACGGTACCAATCGTAAAGTTTTTACCAGATAATACAGTTAATCAAAATCAATTGGGAAGGTGGTAATGCGAGCCATTATTCTACAACGATAATGCAAATACTAAGACTTTGTTCATAATTAAGTTGCACTTGTGATTAATCAATTTAATTACTAAGTGCGCTCCCACTCAGATCAATATCTCTCGTAATTGATGCTGGAGTGATTCAAGATCCAACCCAATTGTCCGCCATTGATGTGACATCACTGATGACTTAGACTGGACCGGTAGGCCAACTTGCCAATCACGCCAAAGGTGATTCTTGTTCATCTTTCGATGGGCGTGTTCCGGTAGCAAACTTTTATCCAAACCGTCAAGACAACCAAGTGTAATGCGCTGTGTGTTCTTTTAACACACCCGCCTTTTATGCGTCACACACGTGTGCACCCATGTGACATGACCTGCTCCGGTGTGAAACATAGTATAGACGGTGCTACAGTTGGGAGAACACTATCAACTTGATATTGTTTTGCGAGAGATCACCCTAATAAAATACGACTACCGCGCATCAAACAAGGGTGCAACAAAGGGATAAACATCACAGGCAGTTCATAAAATTATGTGATATAGTATAGCCCATTGCTTCGTGAAGTCTTCGTTGTCTTCACGTCGTCGTGGTTGAAGTCACCGTGTCCACCAACTTTGTCCTTGGCGCCGGGACCATCACCACGGCTTCCGGCATGTGCGTCGGGGTCCACCTCCGCATCGTAGATCATCACCTTGCATCTATCTATTGCTTTGCCTCGAGCTAATAAACAGTTCTGGCACGCAGGCCATAATTAAGTGACAATCATATGACTCCAGTCATCATGTCGTACCACGACACGCAGGTCGCGAATAAATATTACATAACATATAGCATCTCATACAAACACATTGCAAATCTTGAAGGCTATACCACATCACATGCATACTCTGCAAAAACAAGTTAGATCGCCATCTACACGGGTTGTTGCAACTTTTATCGTGGTTGTTAAGCAGGTTTACAAGGCAAACGAGAAACCCTAGATAAAACAAAACACGATACTTCTTTTGTTGCTAGTTTAACATACGGGGTGCGTGCAGCAACTAATGCCACAAGCCAAACTTCGTTAAACGCGTGACCCCCGTGTGGATTTGAGTTCATAAAATCCACAAGCCCCTCCATGTTAAATCTTCTATAGCGAGATTAAGATGAGATCCAAGGAGTTTGATGTAGACCATGATCAAGGCAACCAGCATACTGAAAGCAGCATAGAGGGATCGATGGAAAACTCAATCCTTGTAGCAAAACCTCAACTTGCCATCAAGCATAGAAAAAATCACATGACAGGGAAGCAACAAGAAAATCAATGCCTCATATCACACATATGATCTAGACCTAAACATGCATCTAATCAAGGATCGCTCATGATACCACTGTTGGGAAACGTAGTAGAAAACAAAAAATTTCGGCCTACGAATCAAGAACCCAAGATCATCCAAGAAGATTGCATACAAGGTTTTAGGTCATGGCTCACCAACCGATGTAGCGGAAGTAGAGTTGGTGAAGCTCGTGGACGTAGTGGAAGTAGATCTCGCAAGTTCTCCCACGAACAGTCCCTCGATCAATCCCACGAACAAGTCCCGCGATCTAGTCCCACGGACAAGTCCCATGAACAAGCTCCTCGAAGAAGGGTCGAAGGTACGACCCCTCCATTAGTATCCACACATCCCGTAGCAGCAATCCAGCAGCGCTCCGCCGTCCAGAGATGAACGCCACCGAGAAAACTAGAGGGAGAAAACCCTAACGGATTCCAATCTAGAACAGCGTCTAAACCGGGGTCTAAAAGTGGAGCAACGGGGTTTAGAGGAGGGAGGGTGGCGCATAGGCCTTGGGGACAAGTTGTGCTGCGCCCCCCACCCCTCCCCCACATTATATAGGTGGACAAGAGGCCCTTGGGGCGCAATAAGGGGGATGGGGAGTCCAACTTAGACTCCCAAACCTCCCAAACCTTCCCACCGGAAACCTGCCATATTGGAGAGTTGGACTTTCCACCTGGAGGGGGATTCCTTCCCCTTGGTGCGCCCCCACCCCTTGGCCGGCCAGGGCAGCCTAGGTGGCTTGCCCCCCAAGGCTAGGGGCGCAGGGGAGTGGGTGGTACTGCCCGGAACCTTCCGGAACCTTCCATGACCTTCTAGAAGCTTCCAGGACCTTCCGGGACATACCGGGACCGTTTCGGGACATTCCGGACACTTCTGGAGCACTTCCAGGACCTTCAGAGACCGTTCTCGGACGTTCTGGAGCCATCCGGATAGTTTCCAAGACCATCCGAGTTACAGTTTAAGCCACCCGATGACCGCGAAGGTTGTCGGGACGCCCAGCGATTATCCGGAAACTATTCCGGTTGATCCAGGACTTCCCCAGTACCATTCTCATATGTTCCGGAACCACCTGGGACTACTCCAGAGTGATCCGGACATAACCTTAAATACCCAGAACTACTTCTGGTGCCCTTATGAACAATTCCATAAATCTCCGGAACTACTTCCGGTACCCGTATGAACTATTCTGCTTTGCTTCCACTAAACCTTCTACCATACTAGTATTCTAACAGACTACTGCTCGTTAAGTGTGTGACCCAATAGGTTTGGTATAATGCGGACATGACTCAGAACATCTTCCGGACATAGGTCAACAGCCTTTTGTCAATAGCCAATAATCAACAGCGGAGCCATGGACACCCATGTTGACTCCCGCACATACACGAAGAAACTTCGAGTGAACCATTATGTTTAGTCATGTACCATTCCCTTTGCTTCGCGATATATGACAAAGTTAGAGGAGAGAAGTTTGGCACCCATGTGTAACAACTTTTGAACACAAGCCACTCGTTATCCTCTTTGCTCGTTTGTCCCTTTTCTCGTTATCATATTCCGGTATCCCCGTGACTGAATCACAATGCGTCTGGCCAGACTATAATGGATACCGTCATACCGAGTGGGCCCGAAGTGAATATCTTCTTCGTCGTGAAGGAGCAAATCCCATTCTTGAACTATCACAGTCACTAGCCACACCATCTGACATACCCAGAACTTATTTTACTACTTCCCATTTACGGGAGGATTCATCTAAGAACCAAAGCATGTCTTCCTGTGTGAAGCAACTCGATACTCTCATGGTCTAAGGAATTACGTATATGATAACATTTCATGATATGACTTATAACGTAGTTACGATGTGATCTCTAAGTATATCATTCAATACTGGGGTCGGTTCAACATCATTGTTCTGCTAACAATATGTTCCCATTGCTACTGACATCCTTGTTACAAGAACAATGTCCATGATTAAGAAAACGTAATCATCAGTTAGCACATGAGCTGGTCTTAGAGGCTAAACCAGGAACTCTTGGTGTTTACATTTCCACACATGCAAATGAGTTTTCTTCTGAATCTCACAGTCAGGGTCATTGCAATTATAGCACAGAAATATAAACATTAATTATGAACGTGGAAATATATATATAATAACATTTTATTATTGCCTCTAGGGCATATTTCCAACAGCGTCATGAAAGAAGCTCGTGATACTCCTTTGTCGATTCACCCTGGTAGTACCAAGATTACCAAGACCTTCGTCAGCAGTACTGGTGGTCTAACATGAAGCAAGACATCGCTCGATATGTTGACGAGTGTGACGTTTGCCGTCGCGTGAAAACAGAACATCAAAGACCTGCCGGAACTCTGCAACCACTCTCTATTCCTGAATGGAAGTGGGACAAGATCGAGATGGACTTCGTCACTGGTTTTCCCAGATCGCAGAAAGGCCACGATGCTATCTTTGTCGTCAGCGACCGCTTCTCCAAGGTTGCCCACTTTCTGCCAGTCAAGGAGACGATCTCTGCTAGTCAGTTAGCAGACTTGTATATTTCTAGAATCGTGTCGCTCCACGGTATTCCGTTCGAGATCAGTTCCGACCGAGGCAGCATTTTCACCTCAAGATTTTGGGATAGTTTCCAAGAAGCTATGGGCACTCACCTGAATTTCAGCACCGCTTATCACCCCCAGTCGCAAGGACAAGTCGAACGAGTCAATCAAGTGCTTGAAGATATGCTCCGGGCTTGTGTCATCTCCTTCGGCAAGAAATGGGAGGAATCTCTCCCGTTTGCTGAATTCTCTTACAACAATAGCTATCAGGCTAGTCTGAAGATGGCCCCCTTCGAAGTTCTCTATGGACGTAAGTGTCGAACCCCTCTGAATTGGTCAGAAACTGGGGAACGTGCACTCGTTGGTCCGAACATTATCCAACATGCTGAAGATCAAGTTCGCGTTATCCGTGAACATCTGAAAGCCGCTCAGTCTCGTCAGAAGAGCAATTATGATCGCAAGCATAAAGAAATGGTCTATCAACCTAGTGAATACGCGTACCTCCGTGTCACTCCCATGAGAGGCACTCACCGCTTTGGGATCAAAGGCAAGTTAGCTCCTCGCTACATCGGCCCGTTCTGTATCCTTTCCAGGAGTGGACCAGTGGCATACCGATTGGAATTGCCGCCGAACCTCTCTCAAGTCCATGATGTTTTTCACGTGTCGCAACTCCGTCGCTGCTTCAAGGACCCTATTCGAGAAGTGGAACATGATATGATTGAGCTGCAACAAGACTTGACTTATCAAGAACATCCGAGCCGCATTCTTGATCAGTCTGAATGTCGAACCCGCAACAAGACCGTCAAGTTCCTCAAGGTTCAGTGGTCGAATCATTCTGAAGATGAAGCCACCTGGGAACACAAAGATCGTCTTCGTGATGAATACCCCGATCTTTTCCTCGCTACCACTTAAATTCTCGGGACGAGAATTCTTGTAGTGGGGGAGATTTGTAACACTCTCACTGTCGGTGAAAAGTAATCACCATTACTGTTTATCACTATTGTTCAAATTTTTTGCCTTAATCAAATGGTTCAGTTCAAATTCAAATTCCTCTTTGATATTGTGGCAAGCAAAGTGAACCATGGGCCTTGATCATCATGGATGAAAACAAATTCTAACCCATAAACATTTGAAATCAAATCAAATCTCACAATGCCTTTGGTGGAATATTAAAACCAATGTGCAAAATAAACTTTCTCCAAAAATTTTGAAACTACTTTTATAAAATCACAAATATTCAGTGGACCAAATCCATATGGGTTTGGGTATTTATTAAGTTATAGAAAATTACAAACAATTCAAACAGTAGGTTAAAACCCTTACTTTGGGCATTTAATATTTAAAAGAGATATCTAATGATTTTCTTTTGCTGCAAAAACTTTTGTGGCACTGCTATATAATGATATACTAATTTTGAGGCACCTAACACATTTTACAAAAATGCCGAAGCTAGGAAAACAATTACCAAAAGAAAATACAGAAAAGAAAAGAGAGATAAAATAATAAAACCTAGTCTACCCCCATGGGCGAAGCCCACCCCAACCTCCCTTTCCCCCTGGACCGAATCCAGCCCAACAAGCCCAGCCCACCCCGGTCGTCCTCTCCACTGCTCACGCCCTTGCGTGGAGGGCATCCCACGGTGCTGTGCCCGGCGAGCTCGCCGTGGCGGCAATCCGGCGACACGCCGATGGGGATAAGACCCCGAGGCCGCCCCCTGCGCCCCTGCGCCGTGCCCTAAACCTAGCCTCACCCGCGCCTCAGATCTCACTCAGAGCCCCCCCTTCGTCTTCCTCCCCTCGGACCCGAGCACCACCGTGGACGCCGTCGCGCTCCGGCGCGGCCTGTGAGCTCGCGACGCCACGCCACCGTGTCCCTCCGCCTCGCCGTCGTCTACATCGTCTCCGCGCCAGGGGGAATCGGATCGGGAGCACTCCCTCGCCTCGCCCGCGTCATCGTTCCCCATTCCGGCCGCCGCGACCTCGACGACGATTCCGGCCGCCACGGGCCTCCTTCGCGCACGCTGCCCTCCCCTACGGCCTCTGGGTGAGCTCCCCGTCCACCCCTGAACCTTAGCTCCCCCTCTCGTGCCTCGTGGGCATCGCCACCATTGGAGCAGGGGCTCCCCACCGCCGAGGAGTTCCCCGCCGTGTCCTGGAGCACACCTTTGGCGCACGGTACGCGTCACACGGGTGCCCGCGCCCCCCTCGTTCGAATGCGCTATGACACACCCCTCGCAGCACCGTAGGTCGTCGTCGTCGTCTTCACCCGGAGGTTTCCGCCGTCGCCGTCGATGTCGCGCTCAGCTCCGGCCACCACCCGACGACCCCGCTACCTCAAATCGAACGCGCAGGTCGCCAGGAACCCGTAGCCACCAGCAGCGCTCCAAACCGTGCCCGGATTCGAGCTAAGGCTCGGCCTCGCCGGAGTCCAGCCGCCTGCGAGCCCCCCCCACCGTCGCTGACTAGTGGGCCCTCCACGTCAGGGGGTTAACCACCCCTAATCCCACCCCTCAAGCCACTGACATGCGGGCCCCTAGCCCTTAAGATAATCACTAGATTTATTAACTAGGTTAATTAAAATGTCTCACTGACACGTGGGTCCCACTGTCAGTTTTGGTTAATTAAAATGAATTAGTATCAAATCCAGTGTATGGCATGTGGGTCCCCCACTGATTAGTTAAATAAATTAAACTGATTATTAATAGGTGTCACTGACCAGTGGGACCCACTGGTCAGGTTTGACTGGTCAACCCCTTGTGGATAATGTTTATTTAATAAATAAAATAAATTCAGAAAATCATTTAAATTGTTTTAAAACTTTAAAATTCAATATCTTTTAAACCGTAAGTCGGATTCAAAAAACTTTATACATGAAAATTGATCAGAAAAATACAACGAATACGAATACGCTATCCGTATGTCTACCACACCCCTCTAACACAACAAACATCGAACCGTCCCCCTCCGGACCGTCTGTCCGATAAACTGTCCGGTACTGCTAAAGTACCCGGATGAATTTATTTCGAACACGAGAGTTGTTCGGAATAGATCAACTAAGACAGATACACCACCCATACGTTTGTCGGATGTCCACGACACCTTCGGCATGATACCTCCCCCTCCGGACACACTGTCCGGTAATCACCCGGAGCTGGTAATTCATCCCCGGATGAATTTCCGCTCCGAGCCTGATACATCGTACTGCGTTAGAACACCGACATCGATGCATTTGCCATGTCATTCATATGTTTGCATATGTTTGCTTTATATTTACTGTTTCTCCCCCCCCCTTTATTCTCGGGTAGACCCCGCTGCTGCCGCCGACTACACCGCCGCTGAGTACGACTACTACGTCGACGACCCTACCCCTACCGTCGAGCTTCCAGGCAAGCAGAGCCATTCTCTTCCTCAGATATCGCCTATCTTTCCGTACATTTCTTGCACTAGGCATTGTTACTGTTGCTGCTACATTACAATCCTATTCAATTGCGTAGCCTAAATTTTGTTGCCCCTTGATGTACCTTCCTTATCCTATGCTGACTGCTATATCTATATATTATATTCAGCAGTGAGCCCTGCGCATTGTTAGCTAGGATTAGATAGAGGGTCGCGATCACTCAGGGGGAGTGAACGCGGATACAATAATTATAAACTGCACAGCTACGGTACATGCAGACACCGTCTAAGGCCCCTATCTGGGTTATGCCTAGTCACCTCAAGTGTGAGCTATCAAGGAGTAATCCTGGTACTCCACTCGAGGCTGACTTTGTCTTGCCGCCATAGGGTCCTGAGCACGGTTGTCTTTAAGGTAAGAAATCGGGCGACCCAGCGGTGCCCGCGAGAGGTATTGCGACGGGACGACAGGGAGGGTACGACCAGTGTACCGGTGTGCTTGGCCCCTGATCGTTGGCCGCAAGAGTTACCAAACCACGAAAGTCGAGTTCCTCCAGGAGCACACGCGAGACAAGGTAAGGAGTCGGTTCACCTTGTCGGTAACCGCAGTGACTTGGTGGGACGACAGGGCAGGCACCGATGTACTGGTGGTCCTGGCTGCTGTCGTTGTCCGCGGGTCAGTTAAGTCGAGGCAACGATAACGGTTGCCCCGCAAGTTAATAAAATGCTAAATGGTTCGGTGGATGACTTGAGAGGCCCGTTGGTCTGTACGCACTACCTTCACGTGGGATAAGGAGTTATGGGCTCCCCTGCGTCGTAGTTCATTCGAAAGCTCTTCAGACGTCAGCAGTATCGCGGTCTGATTGCCGGGAAGTTGTGTGTCTTCTTTACTCGCGAGTGGTGTTTGCTTTTGCTTCCCAGCCAGCCTCGCACCGTGCAGGAGCGTGCAAGGGTGAGGGACCTAGACCCCTTGGCGCATAGGATTTAGTCCGGCGGATGGCTTCTCTGCTGAGCCTAGGATGGGCTGCGCCGTGTCGGATAGCTTTGGTGGAGCGTTCCCTAACAAGGTTCCCGCCACCCTGGAGATCCGAGCGTGCAGGCTGAACAGTAGTGCACCCCTGCAGGGAGTTTAATCTATTCGAATAGCCGTGTCCACGGTAACAGGACGCTTTATGCTGAAGCTGGATCTTACCACTACAAACTATTATTATTAAACTGTATGGTTCCGGGTTCTCTTCCTCGCGGGGATGTCGAGGAGGGGATCTCGGAGGCATTGTTAATTTTTACAACTTACTATTATACAATGCTGCAGCAACTTCTGCTGCATTGTTACTTTATGCTTTATATGAACTGTTGGCTATTCTCTCCTCATGCTGCAAGACTCATCGGAAGATGCTAGTCTTCGTTAGGCCTAGCTTCTTACCCTTATTCTGATTTCTATCTTGCAGTCCACTATATATAGCCTCCCATTTTCCATTTGATACATGCATAATGCTTAGTAGCGGACGTAAGACTCGCGGGTATGCTAGATACTCACCTTTGCCTTATTTCCCCTTTTTTCGCTTTGCCTGATCGGCCGTTGCAGTCGACGTTGGAGCCTAGGAGCAGGAGTACCCCAGAGGCGGCTACTACGACGTCGAGTTCCCCGTCGACCAGGAGTAGTTCGGTGGATCCCAGGCAGGAGGCCTCGCCTTTTCGATCTGTATCTCTGATGTGATTTGTGCTAGCCTTCTTAAGGCAAAACTTGACTAACTATGTCTGTACCCAGATATTATGGCTTGTATGACTTATTTTTCGGATCCTCGTAATCCCTGGTATTGTAACTTATTGGTTTATCCTTTTGTGTTTAGTGTTGTGCTGTGATATTCTCACCGTGGCACCCTAATCTCAGCCGTGTGCCCTGCGTGTATGATTACTGTACACGGATTGATTTTGGGTGTGTCACAGTCAGTTGGCACACTTGTATATCTCCCGGATTGTGTCACTCCACGGTATTCCGATGGAGATCAGTTCAGACCGTGGCAGCCTTTTCACCTCACGATACTGGAATAGTTTCATGGAAGCCCTCGGGACTCGTCTGTCTCTCAGCACCGCTTATCACCCCCAGTCGCAAGGCCAAGTTGAACGAGTCAATCAAGTGCTGGAAGACATGCTTCGCGCTTGTGTCCTTTCATTCGGCATGAAATGGGAGGAATCTCTCCCGTACGCGGAATTCTCGTACAACAATAGCTATCAGGCTAGCTTGAAGATGGCCCCCTTCGAAGTTCTATACGGACGTAAATGTCGAACCCCCCTGAATTGGTCAGGAACTGGGGAACGACCCTACTTCGGACCGGATCTTGTCCAACAAGCTGAAGATCAGGTTCGCGTGGTGCAAGAAAACCTCAAGGTTGCACAGTCTCGTCAGAAGAGCAACTATGACCAGAAACACTGGGAAATGGAGTATCAACCTGGTGAATACGCTTACCTCTGTGTCACTCCCATGAGGGGCACTCGTCGCTTCGGTATCAAGGGAAAGTTGGCTCCTCGCTACATTGGCCCGTTCCGTATCCTTTCCAGGAGTGGACCCGTGGCATACTGGTTGGAATTGCCGCCGAACCTCTCCCAAGTCCACGATGTATTCCACGTGTCGCAACTCCGTCGCTGCTTCAATGACCCTATCCGCGAAGTGGAGCATGATATGATCGAGCTGCAACAAGACTTGACTTATCGGGAACATCCGAGCCGCATTCTTGATCAATCTGAACGTCGAACCCGCAACAAGACCGTCAAGTTTCTCAAGGTCCAGTGGTCGAATCATTCTGAAGATGAAGCCACTTGGGAACGCGAAGATCGCCTTCGCGATGAATACCCCGATCTTTTCCTCGCTACCACTTAAATTCTCGGGACGAGAATTCTTGTAGTGGGGGAGATTTGTAACACCCTCAGTTGTCTGTAACAGTAATCACTTTTACTGTGGACTAATCACTGTTGCTAATCACTATGCAAACCATGCCATGACCCACTTTGCTTTTGATCATATTCAGAGGCATTGCTAATTATTACAACTTATTATTATACAATGCTGCAGCAACTTCTGCTGCATTGTTACTTTATGCTTTATATAAACTGTTGGCTGATTCTTACCTCATGCTGCAAGACATCGTCGGAAGATGCTAGTCTTCGTTAGGCCTAGCTTCTTACCTTTGCTCTGGATTTCTGTCTTTCAGTCCACTATATACAGCCTCTTATTTCCGTTGATACAATGCATAATGCTTAGTAGCAGACGTAAGACTCGCGGGTATGCTAGATACTCACCTTTGCTTTATTTCCCCTTTTTCGCTTTGCCTGATCGGCCGCTGCAGCCGACGTTGGAGCCCAGGAGTAGGAGTACCCCGGAGGCGACTACTACGACGTCGAGTTCCCCGTTGACCAGGAGTAGTTCGGTGGATCCCAGGCAGGAGGCCTCGCCTTTTCGTTCTGTATCTCTGATGTGATTTGTGCTAGCCTTCTTAAGGCAAAACTTGACTAACTATGTCTGTACTCAGATATTATGGCTTGTATGACTTACGTATTCGGATCCTCGTGATCCCTGGTATTGTAACATATTTGTTTATCCTTTTGTGTTTAGTGTTGTGCTGTGATATTCTCATCGTGGCACCCTAATCTCAGTCGTGTACCCTGCGTGTATGATTACTGTACACGGATTGATTTTGGGGGCGTCACAGTACCTGGTACATGTCAAGACAAGAGGCCCGCTGGAAGCTTCGACCATCCCACGACTGGCTCACTCGAAGCACCGACGTAGGAATCCTTGGTGTCATGGAAACCAAGACTTGGCGTCCAAGACTGAAGCTAGATTAGGAAACTGCCTCTGTAAACCTAGATGGACTCCTTGCGACCCATCCTAGTATATAAAGGCCGGGAGAGGGATGTCTAGGTCATCGAATCTCATAGCAACACCTCCGGTCCCGAGCGATCTCGCCTCGACCGCCACTGTAATCGCCTCCATCATAATATAAAAGAGAAGGAAGTAGGGGTTTCACCGATCGAGGGCCCAGAATTTGGGTAAATTCATGTCTCCTGTTAGCCGACGAGTATCGCCAACCTGCACCTCTCTCTACGATCTAAACCCAGGGAACCTTAACATGGGATTTGCCGAGGCCGATCCTCGTCAACCCCGGTCCATATTTCCATCATGGCCAGCTGCATCCGCGGGTGCCCTCCAATACATTCAAACAACATGGGGGAGTTCAATTTTTTTTTTAGAATTAGGCATTCTCCAACTAGCCTCTGCCTCATAATTTTAATGAGTATAAACTTTATCATTGAGTAAGTGAGTGAGTGAGCGGGATGTAAGGACCAACAGACATCCTATGAGTATATGCACGTAGCTGCAACCCCATGCAGTGAGTGAGCGAGCGCAGACTGCTGATGCGCTCGCCATAATTTGTCTGACTTGGGCCAACAAAACGGTATTACGTTGCAGTTGCAACATAGGCTTTGTTTCAAAGGAATTTTTTCCCGACAAATTGGTAAATCAAGGAAAAAACGTTCATCACGTAACACAACAAAGCTCATGTTGCAAAACATTAAGTGTAATACATTTTTTTGAACTTTGCCGACATTCTATTTCAAGATTGAGATTACATCATTCAAAATATGTGATAGAAACCTAGGGTTCATCCTTCAAAAAAGAGAGGATAAGTTTGAATCATACGAATGCCTAGCTAAGAAGTGTGCCAACCCATTAGCTTCTCTTCGATAGTCTTCAAAGAAAGCTCTTGGTATTTCATGCGCCGGTTGAAAGCAACCATTTGCTGCAAAGACCGATCAACGTCCTGTTGCGAGCAGATGCGCGTAGATGTGACCCCATGTAGTGAGTGGAGCTAGGGTCGTCCTGTTTATTTGCAAAAGGGATCCTATTGCGGTCGCAACATAAGGCGTGTTGAAATGGTGGAATGAGGTTTGAATCAGAGCGTAACAGGGGGCATGTTGCAAAAAATCAAGCGCAACATAATTGTCACTACAAAATGATCTGGTTGACGGGCAAAGAGCGGACGACTGATGCGCTCGCCATAACTTTTTTGATCAGGGCCAATAGAAGGAGATTTCATTACAGTTGCGACACTAGAAGAAAACTTCGTGCGTTGCAGTGGAAATATCTATATGAACTTTACAATGTAAATTGAAAGGATATAATATCCATGTAAATGAAAGTGGATGACATGGACAAATGATTGGGTACAATAGTGGGTGATGTGGATATATAGCTTGCATGTTGCGATAGATTCCATAAAGCATGCATCTTAGTGGGATTGTTTTAGTGAATGACATGGACAAATGATTAGCTACAATAGTGGATAATGGGGATAGCTTGCATATTGAGATAGGCACCATAAATGCATCTTAGTGAAGTTTTGCTTTATAAAAGATATAAATAGATAGAATTTGGTTTAAAGTTTTTTTTCAACGGATAACACCGTAAAGCTTGTGTTCTAGAGCATTAAGCGTAATACAAATTTTGTTTGAACTTTGCTGGTATTCTATCCCAAGATAGTAAGATCCACATCTTTCAAAACTTGCGGTAATAACAAACCTAAAAACGATAAGTTTGAATCATACGAATACCTAACTAAGAAGTAAACTAGCCCATTAGGTTCTCTTCGACAATGTTTAAAGAAAACTTCATTTCATGCGCCAGATGAAAGCAATATGAAAGATGGTTAAGTATGAGACGAGACGTTTTGGCACCTAGGAGCATATGATCCTAGTTTTTAAAATATGTTTTAAACATAATTTTTAAATGTTATAAAATTATGATAAAATATTTCACACATATATCTCGACATTTTACATGCTCATAAAGCAGTTTCATGAAAAATCAAGAACTTTTATATCGCATGTGAAAAAGATAAAATTCAATGTAAAAAAAAAGCTTTTTTCAAACGTAAACAACTTAACTAATTAAGCAGAAACATAAACAATCTCCACCGATACAATCTCCAGAATGCATTCTGGAGGCACACTAGGCCAACAGAATATGAATTAGAGCAAATTGCTTGACGAGCTAGAAGATGCGCAACCTTGTTCGCCTCCCGCTGCACCCATGTCACCTTGTAGTCTTCAAAACTGCTCATCAACTTCTTGATCTCCTCAATCGCACACCCATGAACAAACATATTCTTGACATTGGAATTGTCATGGATACTGCTGCCTTGCAATCAAGCTCAACATGCACCTTCCTGAACCCCATCGAAGCCACCATAGCCGCTGCAACACGACAAGCTCGGATCTCTGCCACCTACCCACATGAAATACCAGGCAAAACATGCGTTCTCGCCCCTCTGAAAGAACCACTATCATCCCTGATGATCCAACCACCACCCCTAGCCTCGTCCTTCGCTGTAGCACCGTCGACATTGATCTTGTGCCACCCTTCCGCCGGTGCCGACCACCTTGCCTGAAGATGCTCTTTGGGTCCCTCAGCCCTCCCTTCATGTGCTTGAGCCCATTTCAAGAGGTAGTGATTGGCTGACCTAGCAACTTCTAGGGCATCTACAATTTTACTGCCATCCCGCGCGCCATTCCTTGCGGGCCAGAGAGCATAAACACTTTGAACCATTCATGATTTCTCCTCGCTGCCCGCATCCGCAAACCAGGCTAGCATCCACTGAGAGAGCGCACCAGGAGATTCATCTTGGACACACGGGATTGCATTCAAAGCGCCCAGGATGGAGCTCAACTATTTTCAAAAAACAATTTTGTTGTCTTTTTTACTCAAACCACAGAAAAATCATTTTTTATGAAACTTGTTGCATGCACATAGAATATCAATATTTAGGTGTTAATTTATCGTTTGAAATTTTCCGACAGTTTGAAAGTTTTTTCTGAAGGTAGGGGCGCATATGTTTACAAGTGCCAAAGTGAACTAAAATTTCAATACTCCCTCCGTCATGGTTTAGAAGGCAAAGTTAAACTTGCGTACATTTTTATAATAGACAAGGTTTAAGGCGCGAAGACAATTACTCCTATTAATTAGTACCACTACCTCATTCATGTATGCATGCGCCCTTTTAATTCTTTGTTGCTCACGTCGGATAGAGTTGATGCATGCATGATGTGAATGTAATTAGTACTACTATTCCATTTATCTATTGATGCTACATCTATTACATCTTACAACCAATCAATGACTATCTTGATCTCAGAGATTTTTAAACGTACCTTCTGAAGCGTGACGGAAGGAGTACAACCTTTGCTGCTCATTTACGACAAAAAAAATCAAACGGTTATTCAGTGCTGCATCCAATGGCTTTTGATAGCAGTCGATCTTTTTGAATTATCAACCGATCGAATTTTAGAATGAGGTAAAAGCACTAGGGTCCATAAACTTGCATACCTCGTGAAGGTTTGGTCCACAATGTTGTAAAATGTTACTCCACCATCCAGCAACTTGCGAGTAGGGTGCAAAATAGTTCAAACCCAATAAAACGAAACCACGTGGCATGACATATTTTATAGAAAACACCTTATTATAGTATATTTTACAGAAAACACCTTTGTTATACATGGACTGCTGGAATCCACTTGTCAATATATTTGAACACAAATAAAAAGAAAGGCACCAGGGGTTCGAACCCTGGTCTCCTGCTTCTCAGTTCGCACGCCCTAACCTCCACGTCAACAACACCTCGTTTGCAAGTTTGTAGGCTCATTCATTATATAGGAGAAGGCACCGGAAAAAAAATAAGGCACGCCAATACCTTCTGAATATAAAACGCAACTTCAATACCAACCATGATATTTTAGTTTTTTACATACACCATGGTATTTATTTAGCGATATAATACATATTTATAAGTGTTTTATTTTATATAATTAACAAAACAAAATATGTATTATGCAGTCTAGTATAATCAAAACATACACGTAACTAATCAAAATATTTGTATGTTTGAAATACTTGCGTCTATGTGATGATGTATGTATATATCAATTTGTCGCTCACGTCCAAAAATGAAAACTCGGATCGTACTCACATCCAAAAACATTGATAGCACTGGTCATAATAATAAAAAAGTACACATATGTACGTTGATGTTACATTTGTTTTTGCTATACAATTTTTTTGCCATTTAAATCTGATTATTTATTTTTAGTATGGTGGACTTTAGAGTAAATCATACATGAAGCTAGTAGTATATACAAAAAAGGCGATTTAGTGACCGATCTTCATGAAGATTGTATAATTTTTTTTTCAAAAAAGTCAAAACTCTACACTCAGTTTATACATGTACGTACGCATGTATTGGTCAGCTGACCTGTTACTTTAGCATCCTCCTGCATGTACACTATATATAAAATATAATTCTAATATAAGCAAATAAATTATCGTGGCAAAGTGGTAGCTCATGTCGATTTTTCTGGGAGGTTGCAGGCTCAATACTTGCATCCTGCAGTGCCCATGTATTTTTTGGCCATTTATTTCATAGCTGAGCCCTTGTAGCCTTTGCATCAAATTTAAACATGATAAGGTGTTCTCTACAAAATATGTAGTGCCACATGTCAGCTTCGTATTGGGCTTGGATTTATTTGCACCTGAACAACAAGTTATTGGATGGTGGAGTAGTATTTTATAACATTGTGGACTAAACCTTCACATAATGTGCAAGTTTATGGACTTGTAATGCTTTTACCTCTTTTAGAATCGCCTCACAATCTTACATTCTTAAGAAGTTGCTCCCCACTACTACTAATTCTCTCAACATGCACACACTCCACCTCATCATGCATGCCACACCACCCTCCACTACCATATTTCTTTCAACATGCAAGCATGCCACCTCATCATCCAACATGCAAGCATGCCACCTCATCATCCAACATGCATGAGAAAAACCCACCTCAATATGCCACTATGCATAATAAAAACCCATATGCAACATACATGCATAGGAATTTTAATATTATTATGATATTTATATTAAATCCATATATTAGTTCAAAAGTTATTATTTCAAATATACATGCTTCATTTAACCAAACATTTTCACTGAAATATTTTGCAAAAAAATTCCGTAACAACGTGCGGGGCATCATCTAGTTTACAATAAGGGCTCCTTTGGTTTGTAGGATCTAATATCATATGAATAGGAAAAACAAAGGAATAGGATATGAATGCACATGCAAAATAGAGGATTGGTAAACATAGGAATTCTATCAACTTTGCTATTTGGTTCAAAGGAATAGGAAAAACGTAGGAATTCTAATAAACATGGTCAAATAAAAGTTAAATCACATAAAAATGTATAGTTAGAATATTATTATGCCACTAAGCATCTTAACCTCGTTCTTCGTGCATAGAAATTTGAAAAAGAGGTCCTAGTAGATGCTAAAATTCCTACATATTTCCTTTGAAACTGAGATCAAAGGAAAATTTTCTCCAATTTTCCTTTACTCAATTCCTTTGAACCAAAGGCATGAATAGTATCACCATAGGAAAATTTCCTATTCCTACACCTTTCCTCCATATTTCCTTTGAACCAAAGGAGCCTTAATCGTGCAGGCCGACGAGGCGCTTCTCTTGCCCCCTCCCTACCCGCTTCCCTTGCGCTCCTCCTCATGTCCCCCGTGGCCCGCGCCTCGCCTCGCTGCGCTCCTCCCGCCGTCGCACATCCTTCTCCACGGCCGCCCAAACCCTAGTTCAATCCCATTGCCACCGCCGCCACCGCCGCCGCCGCCGCTGATTCCTCATCCGTACAGACAAAACTGAGACCTAGACCGCCACGACAGCGGCCAGTCCGTTAGGCGCTGCACCAAGTAGCTAGGGTTTTGGCTGCTCCGGGCCATGGAATTCGAGGCAGACGGCGCCCGGTGGCTGGAGCCGCGAGGTGGCTCCGCCGAGGCGCCGCCGCCGCTGCAGGAGCGCGGCGAGGTCCCCTCTCCCCGTTTCGATTCGACGCGTGCCCTAAGGTGAGCTCGGGGCCTATCTTCTTACCTGTCATCTGGAATACTAATGCGCGATGAACGCTTTTCTAGGCTTGTTTTGTCTATGTTCAGGATTTTTTTGTAGTTTGGTTAGATTCCATGTAATTGAACTTGCTGGGGAAGTTATCGAGCATTTACTAGTAGATGTATGTGAGCTTAGCTCCGCTCTACCCAGAGGCACAGTGTTATTCTCTGAGAATTTCGTGAGCAAGCCGTGAGCAATGTGTTATCTTTATTAGCAGCGCTGATGGTCTCTTAATCTCTAGGGAATTACTAGATCTCATGTTGAAGCCTATACAATAACATGAAATACCTCAGGTGGAGGTTTGAACTGGCAATAACATGAGAATATTTATTCGGTTTCACATGAATACGAAATAATATTATGACAATGGAGCAATGATGGAAAATGCTGTTTGCTGTGCCTCTTTGTCAGTAATTATATTGAAGGACAATACCCTGGTGTGATAAATAAAGAGGAAAACTCGAGGGCTGTGGAACATGCGTATATTCAGTCGCTCATTTGAATAGTCTATAGGGCCTCTTGATGAGGTTTGCAGAATGTGCGCATAGCCATTCACTCATTTAAAGTCTTTAGGGTGTTGGTGAGATTCTTTTTGTCGAAACTGAGTCGTATTTAGGAACATTCTTGTTTAGATGAATATATTGTTTTTATGCCAGGGCATAGAGGTGTTCTTTCATTGAACATATATTATTTGCTGATAGCTTATTTATCTTGATTCATGGTTTTTATCGTATGACGTGCTGAATATATGGTTCTCCGGTCGTAAAAAAGAATATATAATGCCTTTACTCTGTTCCCTGTTTACTACGTCTAAGAAAATATTTCAGTGGTTCTCATGAGCTATTTCTTGCTTACAGATTGCTGGGAGATCTTGACAGAAATGTAACAGAAGATTTGGTTGTGCTGATGCCAAACTTGCTGTCGTTTTTGAAACATGTCGATCCCGCAGTTGTTAAGCGATCTATAGCTAGTGGGACAAATTTATTTGCTGCTGTATTGGAAGAGATGGCACTTCAGGTCTATTTTGTAAAACAGATATTTATTAATGAATAAATCCACTGTTGTAACTACTACCTGCTGCGGTGTTGATTTTGTTTGATGAGGTTATTTATTTTCTTCTCCTAATTCTTTTGGCCTGTTGGGATTGTGTAAACAATTTACCGAGTGAGAACTATGCCAAAAGAAATACCTGACATAAAATGATTTGCTCTTTGTTGTTTTCACCTCTTCTTAGTAGGTCAGTTTCATGCAAAGTTACAGATTGTGACTATGAAGTGCTCATGATAAGGGCATGTTGTCACCAACTGTCGGCATGCTTGAGTTGTGCATCTCTATCTTTTCCCCATAATAGTGTTGACGATCACAAAACTTAATTTGCTACCTTTAAAAGGCCAGACATTCTGCTCTTTTAGAAGATTTGATGCATCCAGTCACTGGTCATTCCTCTGTTCATATCTCCATGAAAAGAAAATGCAGCCTAAATGTTTCTTAATTAGAGATTTGAAGCAGCCTTTTTTTGTTAATATGTTATTGCCCAGTTGAACCCTTAACAACTAGTGCATTCCTGTCCTATCCATGATCATCCTCAGTCACCGACTGGAACAATAAGAATTCTTTAGTAGTAAGAAATATATTTTGTTTAAATGAAATCGGATTCTGTAAGCTGAAGGAAACTTCTAGAAAAATGATATCCATTAGATACCTTAGATATTAAACATACACTTTGTACCAAAGTATAAAAAATATATTCTAAAACCTAATGAAATTGTCTCCAAACACTAGAGCTTCATCTAATCAAGAAAAAAAGCTTCTTTCATCAGTCGTAAATTAATTTAACTACTTCATCATATAGCAATCTTAGGTTTGGTTTGATATGTATTCGTCTAGACTAATTTACGAATGATGGCTTTACCGTCAATACAGGTCAAGGAGGTAATTTACCTATAGGTAGATTAGATCAAAGAACACTCATGTTCTATTTTCATTATTCTTAGTTTGTTTTGAGAATACAAATGTTTGTTTGGATTGTATGTTGCTGAAGTTTCCATAAGATTTCCTGTCTGCACCTCTTTTGTTACTTATTGATCCTTAAATATTTGTAACTTGCTAAGGATAGCTTTATTCTTCTCCTTATTTTTAGCACTCACTTTGCCCCTTGAATGCTAAATCTAGGTTAACGAGTATGGAAGAGTTGACGCTTGGCTTGAAGAGATGTGGGCTTGGATGAACCAGTTCAAGGATGCAGTTTGTGTTATGATGCGTGAGGTTAGTTTAATAACAGTTCTTGCTGATGTAGGCTTTTAAATTTCAATAATGTGATGAAACTGTTGCTGTTGTGTTATCATATTTGCGATCAGTTTTTAGCACATCATAGATTTAGCAGTAAATCTTGTGTATCATATTCATGTTGACATGTAGCTGGCCTTTATTGTACCGTGCCGATCTTTTTGCTTAAATCCTCGGAAGGGATTTTGTGGAGAGCTGTGGCCGTATGTCTATGTTACACTGTGCCATGGTGTTTCTGAGAATATTGCAATAATTACATTTGAAATGACAACAGTCACCGCTGTCATTTCTGCAGTTGTATTCAACTTACTGGCTAATGCTATTATTTCTCTGACATGTAACAGCCTGTTCCTATTGCATCTAAACTACTCGCGGTAAAGTTCATTGAGACATGGATCTTGTGCCTCACACCTCAACCCAACAGTGACCGAATGCAGCCAATTGAAGGTATCATGTATCCGATTCACGATCACAATTTAATGGGCCATATTGTGAATGTTCTTCCAAAACTAACCAATCACATCTTCACTCTACAAACAGGAAAGAGTCGGAGGTTTGATGCTTCACGGTTAGCTAAATTTCACCCTAGCCTTGATCCCGTTGTTCTGGAAGCTGATGCAAACAGGGCTTTCATCATCCTTGTGGATATTGTGCAATCACCTTATGCTCATCGAGGATCCTTCCTAGTTGGCACCATTAATTCGTAAGTATTTCTACCAGCTGTATTGCCAAAATGAAGTGGAAGCTGTTCATTTCACCTCCATCTCCAGCTTTCTCTCTTTTCACTATCCCCTTGATATTTGGACGACATGTTTGTCCTGAATTCTGAATTTGCATGTAATATTATCATAGCTAATGTAGTCGTTTTAGTGGTGTCCTACTTTTTTCACACGATATTCTATATATAAAGAAGTTGTTCATCTCACCCCCATCGCCAGCCTGCCCTCTTTTCACTAGTTCCCTCCATGGATGAATATTTGGTGGTATCTGCTAAGTTGTTTGCTAATTGATTTTTTAATTCATGCTATCAATTTCTCACATTGTTTCCAACCTACCCACATGTTTACCCACCTTACTCATGTCCTGCTCTTTTCACTCCATGTTCCCACTTGTGCTTTGTGATATAACCATATTTGTTATCATATAAGTTCTTGGTTACATTCAGTCTTGCAGCTATTGGAAAGAGTAGGCCGGTTTACTATGACCGTGCCCTTTCAGTTTTGTTTGGGTTTGACCCTAATTTGGAGACTTCAAAAGGAGCTCATTCAGCAAGCCTGAGATATTCTCTGAAAATAGCTTTTTTAGGGTTTCTACGCAGTCCTTGCCAGGCAATGCTTGAGGTGAGCTAACCTTATTTAGCTATGTCTTCTTTTAACATAAAAAAAATAAAGTACAAATATTCATATGTTAGTTAAGCATTTTATTTTGTTCTTTCTGACTGCCAATGCTATAGTTTTTACCTGTAGATCTATTTGAGGTAGTGTTGATAAATAATTCAGTTGAAGAAACACATTTCATACTAAAAGTCATCTGGTACTAAAAGATTGTACAATTCTCATGGCTGATTATGAGAAAAATATTGCTTTCATTACACATTCCATCTCATGTTGTTATGCATTAATGCCACACTTGACATGCCCAGCTAATGTATATTTGTTTTTAAACTGCTTGATTTGTATCCGTTCTTATTTGTAAAATGGGTAGTTGCTTCATGTCTAAGGAGCTCATGCTTTGTCATATGGATCGCTAAAGTACCAATTGTCTTTTCATTGGTTCTAGGAAAGTGAAAATTTTGGATATGGAAAATCTGAAGCTTATTAGCTTTAGGTCTATTTGCATCCTATTTTCGTGATGGATCATTGTTGAGCTCCTACTCTTAAAAAAACAATGATAATGCTCTCATGACTCATGTGCGCTAGAAAAGTTTGGTTACCACCTCATTGATGTTTTAATATTCACACATATGCAGTTTGTCACTTCTTCGCTTATCTAGGTTCTCAATTTTCTTTTCTTCGCTTATCTTGATTTCTTTTCAGCATTTATACATTATTTTGCCACTGTTTTCCTCAACTGCTTCTCATATTTGTATTGGATTTGTACATATATGTTTACCCTGTATTGTTTTCTTAACATTTTGCTGAGCTTAATTCCTTGTCCTGGAATTTTGTTTTCGACTGTTTTATGTTACTTCTCAAGTTAACCGTACCCATTCTTCTCTGGACAGTCCAAGGACATGCTAGTAAGGCGGCTTCGAGCTCTGAGCCCAGGTGAAGCAACAGAACAGATTATTAGGCAGGCAGAGAAGATGTCTAGAAATATAGAGCGCGCTTCCCGTACTAACAAGGTATATGTCTGAACGATTATATGGTTTGTGTCAATGGATTTGGCATGTATTTTTGAAAGTTTATTTGAGGCTTCTTTCGATGAGTTTTATTGTGTTCTTGTATTAATAGGATGAGCATCCAACATGGGAGATGTCATATGGAGATATGAATCGAAAGAATCCTGCTGGAAGATCAAGTGACACTCTTGCTATGACCGAGGGCATAGCTAAGAGAGCAAGATTTGATAACTCTCCAGCTTTGAATCCACTAGTTCAGGGAATACCTAATATGCAGATTGAAAATGATGCCAATATGGGTCATTCCTCTGATCCAGCTCTCTTGAGTACTGATGTATCTCCTGTTGAGAAGATGATTGAAATGATAGGTGCTTTACTTGCTGAAGGGGAAAGAGGTGCTGAATCCCTTGGTATTCTTATCTCATCAGTAGAGTCAGACGTCATGGCTGACATTGTAATTGAAACAATGAAGCATCTACCTGAAGCGCCATTTCCATTAGCTACAAATAAAAGTGGCCCTCAACCAAATTTGAAATCTTCCTCCAGTCCCTCAACGGAGAACTTACCAGGCAATCTGCACTCTTTGCCCTTCACGGCACAATCAGCACCATCGGCAGATGAAGTAGGCATTTCACCGCCTGAGGTCCTTGTTATGGCTGGTGTTTCTGATTCAAAGCGTGACCCAAGAAGAGTATGAACTATCTCTATTTCACATTTTATGAGGTCACAGAAGTTCCTATTGTGAAAATGTCTGTGTTGCAGGACCCTCGTCGCCTTGATCCACGGCGAACAGTTGCACCTGCTGCTACTAGCCCAATACAGGTGACGGCGGAAATGACCAGTGTGCATCAGACAAATTCTTTGTCAAATACACCTTCTCCTCTTTCCGCGAAGATTGAAAAATGTGCAGATTATTCAGGAGACCCAGCCAAAAATGAAGATGAGGAGCATCTATCTTCGCAGCCTCATCAAACAATAGGCAACGAGACATCTGAGTTGTTGGATGATGCCACAGAACCAGAGAAAATTTTTGAAGTGCACCCACCGGTGGAAGTCGGATTTCCTTCTTCTGATGTTGATGAAGAGATGAACAATCCGTTGTCACCAGAAGTTATTTCTAACAACGGATCTGATAGTGTGGATTTGGAGGTCGATCCCTTTTCACCAGTCTCCAAGCCATCCACACCAGAGGATACTAATCATGAGTTGCCACTTCTTCCATCTTATTTGGAATTAAGTGACAGTGAGAAAATCTCATTGCACAAATTAGCTGTTAGGCGAATAATTGATGATTACAAGAAAAACAGCCTCAATACAAGATTTTCCTTGCTTGCTCATTTGGTTGCTCAGGTATTCATTTGGCATTATAATATCTGTAGCCCTATTTATTTGTTCCCGAACTCTCTCTTTAGGGAAAATGCATAATACTTCCGGTTTCTAGTTTACTTTTGCTAGAGTTCTTTGTGATTACTGTTGTTAATGTTAATAAGTTGTATGCTCATTCTGCCGCAGTTATATTCTGATTTTCATCATCTGTAACTTGACAGAGTACTGCTGATGATAATATCATGGATTTGATTCAGAGGCACATTATCTTCCATTATCATGATCAGAAGGTACTTCATTGTGGTGCACTATATTTATTTATTCATTCTGTGTTGCCTTCAGCTTGCATACAGTTGTTGTGCCCCACCTGTCCTGAGCTTGTGCTAGTTCAAGCTTGCTTCAGGCTGTGATCATGCTAGTAACTCAAGCTTTTACACAATATAAGCTGATCTTGAATACATTGTGATGTATTTGAAGTTTTGAACTGGTTTGGCTTGCGTAGTTTCTGATTATAATTCCCATTTCTCAAACAGAGCATGAGTCATCAACTCATCATGATCTATCACACCACATATTTAGTAATTTTTGCATGAGTCTCACTTCTGTAGCATGTGTTTTTCCTAGGGGCACGAACTGGCTATGCATGTGTTGTATCAGCTGCAATGTGTCAATGTTACTGATGCACCAGAAAGTTCTATATCTACTTCTGAACATTACGAGAAGTTCTTTATATCACTTGTAAGTTAGCGCATACTATTCAGATATCTTTTCATTTTCTTCCAGCTAAAAGGTGAATTTGCATGACAGTTTTCCCCCCTTGTTCTGTTCTCAGGCAAGGTCCTTGATTGACTCGCTACCTGCTTCAGATAAATCTTTCAGTAAACTTCTGTGTGACGCCCCATGTTTGCCCGAGTCTCTGTTTAGATTCCTTGAGGGTCTTTGCATGTCACAAGGCAACAACCAACAAACAAAGGACAGTGAGGGTGACCGTGTCACCCAAGGCCTGGGAACAGTATGGAGTCTTATTTTAGGGCGGCCTCCACTGCGGCAAGCTTGCTTGGATATTGTTCTGAAGGTTTGTAATGTTCCCTTTTCAACTGGCATGACTGCATTTACAAATTTGCAATTTCTCTGAATTAATATAATAAATTAAGAAAACATTGCTTATTAAAAGGGCTGCTTCTGTTATTCGTGGCCTTAAAAGTGTTCTGGTGTTGAGTTCACTAAGTAATTTGGCCATCAACTCTATAATAACCCTGTATATTCTAAAATCAAACATTCAACATTTTAAGGTTTAATTACTATATTAGCATGACTTTCATTCATGGCAATATAAATCTGAGTTCACAACATTGACATGTTTTTAGGCTGCTTGTGCCACATATCTATCATCTTGAACTATGCCTCACTTATTGTTATGAATTTGCAGTGTGCTATTCACTCTCAAGATGAAGTCAGAGGAAAGGCGGTTAGATTGGTAGGCAGCAGCATTCACTAAATGTTACTTTGTTTTTTATACAAAACTGCACTCCATAATGCTGATACATTTGTATTTCTTAGGTTGCAAAAAAGCTCTATGATCTAACATATGCATCAGAAAAAGTCGAGCAGTTTGCTACAGACAGTCTTCTGGCAATTGCTAATAAGCATGGTGTGGAAACAGATGTTAACTTTACAACATCAAAAGAATCTACATTTGAGGTAATTCTTGGTGATTTTGATCCTTATTATGGTTAGCGTTGAGTACTCTTATCATCAATGTTGAGGATACCGGTAACTGGTACCATATTGGTCAGGTGCTGAGTAAGGATAAATAGTCGAATTTTCCAGTTAATCGGCCGATATTCCAGTTAATTGACCAATAAATCAGTTAATCAACTATTCGGTGACCCACCAAGTAGCGATTAACTGGCCGATATTTGGAACAATGCTTATCATGCACTCATCTTCTCCCATAGGAATGAAAAATAGACACTGATTATCCGACTTGTTTGGTTACTGAATCCAATAGCAAGGAATATGGGTTAGGGTTTACCCATTTAGCTTTTCTTCTGCCAGAACTGCAGTTCCTTTAAGATATGGAGGTCAGGGGCATCACCCACCTTATCATTACCTAATTTGCTAGGTGCTCCAGAGGGAATACCATGGCTTTTTGCCTTGATTCTCCAAGTTGAGCGACAACTGAATATGGCTATGCCTTGTACCTTCCCATCCACTGCTTTATTAGCTGCATTTGAAGTTTTATTTGATAAAGCAACATGAATAATTTGTTGTGGTATGCATAACTAGCTGAAAACTGTTATGTTGAAGTATAAGTGCATTGCCTGCCTTGTGCCATAAGCTTGAGTTTTTGGGTGGATTGGCTGGTGCATGCAATTCTACTTGGTATCAGAGCCAAATGGTCTCGAGTAAGACCCGGCTGGGGCAATTTGAATAAAAAAGTTGCAGTCCACTTTCGGTCCATGTTCAGTCCTGAGGTAGCCACACCTGAAGGGGAGTGTTGAAGTATAAGTGCATTGCCCACCTTCCCTCATCGGCTTGAACTTTTGGGTTAGTGTAGGGGAGTGTTGAAGTATAAGTGCATTGCCCACCTTTCCTCATTGGCTTGAACTTTTGGGTTAGTGTATGATTTATCAGTTCTCACGCAGTCACACTTAGCCACAACTAGTTGTGGCGAGTTTGGTTGGTAACACCCCCTCATCTTCTCCAGAAAGCGATATGATGTCTTATATGATCTATGTACTGTAATTTGGCTGAATGTTTGAATAGTATGTGGCTTTTACGAAACAGGTTGAAGTAGGCAGTCCGGAAGCTTCAGTTAGTGGTTCCCAGATTTTTGATGCTGGACCTTCTGAAAGTGGATCTACTAAGACCTCTCTGATTTCACCTAAACAATCAGCAATATCTGTATCCGAGGCCAAACGCCACACTTCATTATTTTTTGCACTTTGCACAAAGGTATCCTCATGAGAATATTTTATTGTCTCTTGTATTTTTTTTGGGAGGGGTATTAAAACCATTTTGCCTTGTCCCAGAGACCCACTCTTCTTCGACAGCTGTTCAATGTTTATGGAGGGTCTCCAAAAGTTGTCAAGCAGGTGTTACTTTTAACTTGTGTTGTGAAGTTTAAACTATTTAAAAACTGACTACTGAATTACTTGCTGCACATTTTGGTACAAAATTTGTTCAGTGTATCCATTGGCATATACCCACCCTTGTAAGAAATCTGGGATCATCATGTCCTGAAATGCTGGACATTATTCATAATCCATCTGAAGGCAGTGAAGAACTTGTTACTATGGTATTACAATTTTTCTTTGACTTCTCTTTGTACATTATTGTGAAACATAGAAGTTGCTTATGTGTTTTGCTTCATTCTCTTCTCAAAGATACTGCATACACTGACTGAAGAATCAAATCCTTCAGCCAACCTGGTCGTGGCTGTTAAACATCTGTATGAGACCAAGCTGAAGGTTTGTATACCTTTTTCTTACATTGCGTACTACCTCCAAAACTCTGGTTTGTGTCCTTTTGGTAGATTCCTATGCAGCGCATCTGCTGAATTTTGTAATTTTCTCTGGCAGGACGCGTCTATTCTCATTCCATTGCTATCCTCATTTCCGAAGGAAGAGGTATTGGTTTCTGTTTTTATATTTATTATGATGTCTAGATCTTTATTTGATCAGAAGCAGAAATGCTTTCATTGTCATGGTAATGTTTGCAAGAGCTTGTGTGCTTTGCACAATCTGGACTATTGCCTGGCCAGATGACTAATCTGTGTGAGGCAGCAGCAAGCTGCAGCTTGCTAGTCAAGATTCTGGCACTCTTGTGAAGGCATGGATCAGCTAATCCACAATGGGTGACGTGCTGTGTCTTCTTGCGAAATGCTAGCTCTGTTAATCAAATCTAATTAAAATTACTGTATGCCTGGAGTATGCTTATGTGTACTGATTTTAGGTTATGGAATCATTTCACCATTAGCCTCTAAATACCCATATTCTGTCTTGTTAATTATAGTGTGTCCCATTTAAGTTGCTGCGATGCCAAGGCGACGATTGGTTGCTGAGGTCACAATGATAGCTATGCAATTTTTGCACTTACGCAGACTCAACAAATTATACAGTAATTCAGTAGCACCAACTTTGATCACTTAATCTATTTTAGTTTAATACCTGGAATATCTTTGAATACATGGGATTTTTTTTGGAGGCTGGTAATAAATGCATGTTATAAAGTCATTTTGAAAATTTTCCAGAGGATGCCATGTACAGTGATCCTTTTTTTGTGTGACTAGTCTATTATCCACATGCTTTGTTGTTCCGTATGCACTTTCACACTTTATGGTTCTCATGATTGTGCATTTTTATTCATTAAAAACTTCATTTAGTGACATATTTATTGATTGCCTTGATTTATTGTGGTCTCAGGTGCTGCCCATATTTCCGAGACTAGTTGATCTCCCACCTGACAGGTTCCAAGATGCACTTGCTCGGATATTGCAGGTTGTTTTTTCTTGCTTATTAGTCACCCCATTAATGGCTATTTCGTTTCTATATGATGACATTTCATAAAAGTTGGGTTCGGTAGAGTGTCCTTTTTGGAATATGTCGAGACCAACATAGCTGCCACCTTTCTCAATTGATCTCGGAAGCACAGAATGGATTTTGTCATATGAAATACCTGCCTGCATTCTTGCCTCTTGATTTCTTTTTGAACTGAATAAGTTTGCATTGAGACTTGGAATATTTGAAGTTCGGGAGCAATGAAATATGTTTAAAATTTTCTATCTTATAGGCTACGTCTCAATTTTTGCTAATTTGAGTTTGAAGTTTGTATGATTAATCCACTATGCATTTTCTGTATTCTGTACCAATAATCCAGTTGCACTATCTTTGCTTGTTGTAGCAATTGTTTCAGTGCTAGGTTCTGCTTGTCTAGGAATGCATATGGGTGGGTTCCCTCTTCCCTGGACCTGAAAGATGCAGTTATAAATAGAATGTGCCGGCCAAGAGAATATCTGGGCCTATATGGACCATAAAAGTATAAAACCGTGTCAGCTATTGGGTGAACTTGCTCAACCCATCCCATTTACGGTGTTGTATTATTTGGGTATCTCCTAGGAATTTGAGATGGCAGGCATCTCATTTATTTTCCCCTACCAACAACCTAATTCAACTGCTAATGGGGATTTTTTATGGGCAACCCTGTAGAGCCAGTGGCGCAGTACTGGTGAAAAATTGAGGTCTACCGACTAGAAGGGGTGGGGTGGGGGGGGGGGGAGGCATGAGATCAAGAAGCACAAATTAAGCAAATAAATGCACAAGTTATACACAGTCAATGGTTGAATAGATTGGCACATTATACACAGTGCTGATCTTCATCAACATATTTGTCCTATTCATTCTGGGGGCATGTTACTAATTTTGTTGGCATGAGACAAGAAGAAGCACTTATCAAGCAAATAAATGCACAAGTTATACACGGTCAATGCTTGAATAGATTGGCGCATTTTACACAGTTCTGATCTTCATCAGCATATTTGCCCTATTCATTCTGGGAGCTTTTAACGGATTTTGTTGGATTGCTTCATGTTTCTGTGATAGCTTCTGCAAAATAGTTTGTTTAGCTAACACAATCTTTCTGTTGCGTGGCATGATCTTGCATCTTTTTTTGTGCTTTGTTATTAACGGGGCACTTTTAAGATGTTTTTAGCAAGATATGTGTTGCTTTCTCAACTTCTTAATTTGAACTGTGCTTTCTCAACCTTTGATTTGACTAACTCTTCTTTCGATAGGGATCTGCTCATACTGGTCCAGCATTAACCCCTGCTGAAGTTCTAATTGCAATTCATGATATTAATCCAGAAAAGGACAAAGTTCCCCTAAAGAAGGTAATTCCGTTTCTTTTAATGCTGTCTCATGATATTCAACATCTCTTCAGCATATTCTGAGCATGCACAGATAGACAGCTTCTTTTCGAGTACCATGTTCACCTTCCTGATTTTCCAAAATCAGTTCAATCTTGAGTTAAATACGTTTATTGGACACATCATGTGAATACCTAGATTTTATGCGCATACACATGCATGTGTGACAATGTGATATTAGTTTATTTCTTGTCCTGCACTTTTATCGATCACTAATGGAAATGAATATATTTTCAGGTCATAGATGCTTGCACTGCTTGCTTTGAGCAGCGGACAGTATTTACTCAGCAAGTTCTAGAGAAGGCACTGAATAAATTGGTACTTACATGACTATCGCTGTTATCCTGTGCAATTACTTTCATGTATATTCCTTTTGCTTAGTTATTTGCTTTGTCATGCAGGTCGACAATGTACCGATTCCTCTTCTTTTCATGAGAACAGTTATTCAAGCACTCGATGCTTTCCCAGCTTTGGTATGTTGATTCTTTTGATAATTTATTTATGCGCAGTGAATAGTATCTGCTTATGACCAGTAGAAATTAAAAAAATTGCTTGCGTGTACCACTTAATATCATCGCTTTGGAACCTTTGCAATCTTTAGTATATACTATTAAAAGATCAGTTGCTTAGTTGGTATATACATTTATAGCTTACATTTCCCTTAATGTTGTTTGCAATGATTTGATTCTAGTTTTGTTCCAGAATAGAAACAATCCTTTCTTGCCAATTACACTTGTCATCTTTGTAATGGACCTCTTTAGGTCAAGGCAGCATGGAAGTTTGGATGATGTTGTTTTTCATTGATTTGATCATGCTTTAATTCATCAGGTTGATTTTGTCATGGGAATACTTTCCAGGCTTGTCAATAAGCAGGTTTGTGAATTTTTTTTGTTACTCCGTGTTTGACTCTACTTGCCTGTTCATTGATCGACCATATGGGACCCCTTGTTGAATCATGATAATATTTGCTTCAGTTATCAGATAATAAATTATATGAAAATATGCTTGTATAAACAAGCTAATTTGAAATAGGGGTGTTTTAACCTAAGGTTTTATTTTGGCCTTTTCTTGTTTAAATATTCCCTCTAGCAACAAAAAGAAGTTTTAAACTTGTGTTTTTTATCCTTTCACATGGGAATGATATATGTAGGGTTGTCTCAAAAAATCCTTTCACATTGTTTTTTATCATAAACAGAAAAGTGAAAATTGCAGCCCTCAACTCTTGCAAGAGTTTATTTTTCAAACCGGAACTCTAAAACCATCTGTTCTACCTTTAATTCCACTTTTTGATAGTTCAAGGTTTCAACCCAGACTTTTTAGAGATCATGATTGAAGCTTTGACTTCTGAGACTCACAGGTTGAAAAGCGGACCTTTGTCCTGATAAGCATATTACAATAGTAATTAGTGCTCAAAGTTACGCTTTAGAGTCTGTTTGATGTCCAAAAAGACAATCATCTGTAACTGATGTACAGCAATTTTGTTGTAGTGAACAGATTAATGATCTCTGGAGCTCAACAATTTTAGTTGTTTATCTTGTTTATTTTTCTAAGCAATTGCAAGATGAACGTTCATTGATCAGTTTTTATTTGTATTTTTTAACTTGAGTTTTTTTTCTCTTGCTGCAGATCTGGAAAATGCCAAAGCTGTGGGTTGGGTTCTTGAAATTGGCATACCAGACTCAACCACGCTCTTTTGATGTTTTATTACAGGTATTACTATTTCTCGATTATGTTACTGAGTACATTGCTGGATATATATTTTTGTATTTTTACTGATATGACATCACAATGCTACATGCAGTTACCTCCACCACAGCTTGAAATTGCGTTGAATAAATATCCGAATCTTCGACCACATCTTTCTTCCTTTGTTGGTAATCAGCCGAACTTGCACAACAACTTGCCCAGGTACTCCCGTTGACCTTAACAGCTTACTCGGATTCTGTAGCTCTTGTTGGCGTGGGCATGGAATAATTAATCTTACATCTAGGTGCATTAAAGACTGATTTTCTAAATTTAGAAGCCATATCTCTACTTCTTATCACTGTTGTACTTACATTGCTGCCCTGGCAAACATTTGGGTTGCTGCTAATAGTAAGCAGTGGCGGAGCGTGACCAAATCACAAGAGGGGGCCAACTTCATATAAAAACACACAATATGTATAAAAATCATCACTAAG
This sequence comes from Bromus sterilis, assembly GCA_950022295.1. Classification (NCBI taxonomy): domain Eukaryota; kingdom Viridiplantae; phylum Streptophyta; class Magnoliopsida; order Poales; family Poaceae; genus Bromus; species Bromus sterilis. The sequence goes on along the minus strand of OX465597.1, from coordinate 313,419,428 downwards.
TTGTACAGAACATATGCAAGGCTAATTAGATGACCATGTCATCATAATTTTTTTTTTGTTCACACAGATACATCAAATGCATACATACCTGAGCATTATGAATAGGTAGATTTAGGTGCTCCAAAAGAACAGTCGCACTGATAATTGCCAAACGTATCTAAACAGAACCAACAACTAGAGATGTGCTCTTCTACACTTCCTACTCTTGAAATCATCAATTATAACTTGAAAATCAATTTTTGTTGCAATTTCTCGTTCTATTTGTAACAACAAACTGTCTGCAAGGAAATCATCTTCCATTCTGCTCCGCAACCTTCTCTTGATAATCTTCAAACTCGAGAAAGCACGCTCAGCACTTGCAGTGGAAACTGGGAGAATAACAAGCAATCAAAGCAACCTATCAAGCAGATTGTAAATTCTATCTTGTCCTGTCTCAACAAGGCATCGACATAAAGAAGTGATTGTTGTTGGCTTCTTCAAATCTTCACTGTTTTTAGCATCCACAAGAAAACGTTTCAATTGAAGCTCCAACCCGTATCTCTCTTGTTGTGTAAAATCAGCTGGATAATATTTCCACACCATTGAACATATTTCCTTAGCATTGAAAGATGTGAAACCATTTCTTGGTATCAATGTAACACTAACGGATAAGAGATCCATCACTTTCTCATTGAACCTGAGATTCAGTTCAGTTAGTTGGTTGTCAATTGTTGCTCGAAATACCTCCACTCGTAGATACCTTTCAATAGTAAAGTAATCAGGTTGACGACGTGCTCGCCCACCACGCAGAATGTATGGCTGCTCCATGTCTGGAATTTCTATACTATGCTCCACACAGAACTCAACAACATTTAGAAAGAACAACTCCCATCCTTCATCTGATCTCATCTCTTTTAGAAGTACTTTTGTTGAATGCACTAGACGAACTGCATTTACTATGTCCTGTGATTTTTTCTGTAAAGCCTTCCCAAGATCTTCACTAGTTTCCAGTATTTCTTTCATCATGCATAGGATAAATACAAATTCAATTGAGGTCATGTAGGTGAAAGAAGTATCACCATCAGCCCGGTTTGCTCCAGCAGATGAATCGGCAGCTAAATTCTCTAGAACAACTCTCACTGGTTCGTACATATGCATAAGGCTAGAAATCGAACCTAAATGGGAACCCCATCTTGTCTCTCCTGGTCGCTTCAATGAGCGTATTTAATTTGCTCCTTTGGCTGTTTCAATTTGATCAATAGCAAGCAAGCGTGCAATCTCAACCACTTGGGCATCATGCAGTTCATCATGTCGCTTTGAAGAGGAGTCAACCGTGTTTATAACAAAGAGAAGCTTCTGAAAAAATTGGGTGACAGGAACCACATCTCTTGCTGCACCAACAAGGGAAAGTTGCAGCCGATGTGCATAGCAATGAACATAATATGCATAGGGGCAATCTTTAATGAATAGAGCTTGCAATCCATTCAACCCCCCTCTCATATTACTGGCCCCATCGTACCCTTGGCCTCGTAGATTTTGTATATCAAATCCATGCTTGGACAATACTGCACACAACTCCATCTTTAGTGTAAGTGCTTTTGTGTTGGGTACATGTATGAGATGAAAGAAACTTTCTTGTGAATAACCATCTTGATCAACAAATCTGAAAACTAGTGCCATTTGCTCTCTTTTGGACACATCACATGTTTCATCCACAAGAATAGAGTACTTTGAGTCCCCAATTTCTGCTCGAATATGCTCCCTAACTTTCATAGCATAAATGCTCAAGATCTCATTTTGAATGTCATGTGACGTGTATTTGCAAACTTGTGGAGCATTCCCAAGAACTACAGCAGCAACATCAGGACAAAATTCTGCAATAAGCTTCAACATCTCAAGGAAGTTACCTCTGTTTCTTGACTCTGGTCTCTCATCATGGCCTCTTAAAGCACAAGACTGAAATGTGAGCCACTTTACAACTGCAATTGTTGTTCTTAGCCTTAAACAATCCTTTTCTTTCTCCTCCTTGCTCTTCACCTCTAAGATATTTTCCATATGGTTTGGCTGATTCAATAAAGCTTGACCATCTCTCACAGCATTGTTGTGTTGTGAGCAAGGATATGATCCCATGTGAGTTTAAAATGCACATTTCTTTCCATCATGAACTTTCTTCCAATTATCAAAACCTAGTGTTGTGAAGACATCAAAACCTCCTCTTTTATTTCTATTTTTGCTAAAGAGAAAGCAATAAAGACAATATGCACAATTAGAGGTCACTGAATACTCCAGCCATAATGGAAACTGTTCGAAATAGCTGTACTGGAAACGTCTTTTGCGCCCTTGTACTCCAGTAGCTTTATATTTCTTTCGTTTAGGCTGATTAGGACCCAACCTCAAGTAAGCTCTTCGTACTTCATCTCTCTGGTTTGGGGGGTACTGCCAAACTTGTGGACATAGTGCAGGATCTCGCTCCAACGACTCAATGCCTCGAAAAATGACATGTTCATTTACTCTTTGTTCGTTTTCTTCATTCTGACTGTCATCATCTTGCATCAGATTTTCCTGCCCATTGTCATCTTCCATCTGACCTTCTGCATCTTCATCTTGTCTTTTAGCTATATATGGCACCAATGCTAGAGCATCTGGAGCTAATGCAGATTGCTATCTAAACAAAAAATTAAAAGCATCAACATTAGTACATTACTATCCAATAATCAATGACTAGAAGTCTAGAATAAAATTCGTCATATACAAATTAACAGGAGCACTAGAAGATCTAAAAATCCAAAATTACTGAACATATCTAGCAGCAGGCTAGTGCTAGCAAAAAGATGGGAGTAGAACATACCTAGCAGCAGGCTAGTGCTAGGCTGCTAGCAGGAGCCGTCAACTTAACTGCTGGTGCGGTGGTGCCGCCTGCCCGCCAGGCCGTGGCCGATGCCCCTTGAGCGCGCGAGTGCGGCCTCCAGCAGCTGGCTGACAAGGGGATCGATTGTTGAGAAATCAGTTCGCCGGCGACGCCCAATACGGAGGCGGGGGGGGGGGGGGGGGGGGTGGGGGTGGGGGTGGTTGGGGAACGAGGATGCAAGGCGGGGGCGGGGGGATTGGGGAACGAGGATGGAGGGCAGGGCAGAGACGCAGAATGGAGGTGGAGAACGACTCGATCTGCTGCAGAGCGGTGCTGCGTAGTGGGCTATGGCGTATGGGAAAGTGTCCTGATGGGCTGGGCCAGATTGTAGCGTAGTATATCTAGTAAAAAAAATTCACTTTGCAAAGGGGGGGTCGTAGCCCAGTTTGATCGCCAAGACGCTCCGCCAGTGATAGTAAGTGAGGGCTTCTAAATAGTTTAGCTAATGAACCGGGTCAAGGTGTGCACTTCAAGTTACATTGCTGTGGGACTGCTTGGGCTTGGTACCTTCAATGGCGCTTTGCGTGGAATTTCCAGATGTTGTAGGTTACTACTACTTTAGTTACCTAAAACGTCTTATAAAAGTTTACAGAGATAGTAGTATATTCTAGACTTCCTTAAGTAAATCTCCTGGCAATTCTTTTTTGGAGTTTGTGTGATGTACTCCCTTGGTTCCTAAATATAAGGCCTTTTAGAGATTTCAATATGGACTACATACGAAGCAAAATAAGCGAATCTACACTCTAAAATATGTCTATATACATCCGTATGTAGTTCGTATTGCAAACTCTGAAATGGCTTGTATTTAAAAACGGAGGGAGTATTGTCTTGCTATGGAGTTTTTATATGGCTCAAGCACCAAGTTAATAGCACATCACCTATGTGTCCTGAACCGATAAGGCGCTTGGCTGTGGTTGCAGTGGGTATGCCTCAGCTTGTGCTAGCATATGGTTCCTGTGCTGCGTCATGTATGGTGTTGCAGGAGACGAGGTAGAGGCTAGGATGTCTTGCAAAGGTGTGTATTAAGATGAAGTTGCCAAAGGAGATGGTGAGATGGGGAGACACAGGCTACTTAAGAACTTCTTTCTATCTATATTGTTTGCCCGGTGCTAGCTCCGCTGTTGAATCTTCTTCCCCAGCTTCCCTCATCCTGGCATGACCTCTCCATCTCCAGCCTACATCTGTCCAAAGCATCTGATTTAGATCTGGACACAACCCTCATCGTAGCCAACCATGCAACTCACCATCATGTGTTTCAGTATGTTTTATGCGTTTGTCTCATCGTCTCTCTCCAGCAATATCTTGCCCCCCTCCACTACTCTCTCGAAGCTTGATCCCCTTTGTCAGTGTGGCAGTGGAGAGACCTCTATTTCTCAATAAATAGTCACTCTAGAATGCAGTTGCACTGTATAGCCGTTACATCTATCATAATATTGTGGTAAAGTTCTAAACCAACAAAGGGTAATCACCTTTCTTTAGAGAGCGTGCCATGTTCGTTTTGCCTATATAAGTTGCTTAAGAGTTTTTACCCCTCAGTTGCATTAAGCTCGTGTTAGAATCTTGTGAAAGTAGATGATGCTTTGCAAAAAATCTCAAAATATGCGTGGACATTCAATTTCTCTTATTTCTAATTTGTCTTATTTAGTGATTTCTCAATGGCAGGCATACATTGAATATTTTGGGCTTCGTTAATGAACCACAGCATGCCCCAGTGCCATTTGCACCTGCTGCATTACAAACAGCAGACAGGACTTCCTCTCTTCCTGGTGCAAACATCATGTGAATTATGATGATGGAAGTTGCAACACCGATCAGGTGCAATAACGCCTTGTTCATCACAGATGGAGGACATACAGCGGGATATGGGTGTGTAATGACACAAATGAAGACGGCACTGCCCTTCGATGCGTCTGCAGTTACTCACCAATCTCTTGTGGTGATTGATTGAAGGGTGGTCTGGAGTGTTGCTTTGAATGTCGTTGATTAGGGGGTGGTCTATTGTGTTTGTGCTGGAGCTATTGCTTCTCCGAACAACGGTCGCTCCAAGTTGTACAGTAGCTACCCTTGTGGTGAAAAGTAGTTCCACTTGCAGGCTGAGGCTTTTGTGGCGACCAAAGGGCAGAGCTAATGATTTACAAAAATAACCAAGGGGCATTATTTGATGAGCATGTCTTCCTCCAAAGAGGACACTTGATTACTGGCAGTAGCATCACATTTGACTGACTGGCGCTAACCATTACTGTTATCCTAACAGTTTGTCTGTGCATTGTAATATTGTATAACATCAACTGATTTAGTTAGGTAGATGTTTTACATTGCCTTATTTAATCAAGGCATTTGTCAGAGTAACTGTCTGTTGTTTGATAGATTGGTAGAAGTGGCGAATAAACCATTCACAGAACTGGCTACTTGCTTTCTTGACTTTAATCCACCAAAATGTGATCAATAGTTTATGGATAAATTCTTGTTATAGATTCGTACTGAGTACTAGTAGTAGGCCTGGGATTGCTGCCAGGTGGCTCTTGTAGTGAAGCCCAAGAAGAATTTCGATTGTAAAACAAAATCTAGATGCAGTTTTTGACTCGGTACATCCGACGACATCCTAATAAATGCATCTTGCCAGCACCATTGCTGACTGGACGTGAACGTCGCAAGTACCTACGGCTGCCAAAGCCATGTTTCCATCCGTGACAGCCAATCGGTTGGTCACGCACATTTCAAAGCCTCAAATGTTTCCACCCCGCGTTCTATACCTGACTTAGATGGCTGGGGCCATCGGTTGGTAACCCACATTTCAGATGACGCGTAGCACGCCCGATAAAGTAGATGTTCCATCCCGTTGGTCTGTGTACATATAGGTTTTTTTGGCGGACGGACGCATTTTTGTGCTAGTTACTATCTCGCGTTCGTTCCCCTCGTAGCATCCCATTTCTCATCCGTTGCTTTTGATCCAAACTTCGATGAGTAATCGAGATGGTGTTAGGCGGATCCAGCTACCAGGGTCGTCGTTTGCCAAGCATAGTCGGAATGACCACGAGACGGACATCTCCCATCGCCCCGCGCCTCTGGTCGATCCCTACCGCTCCGCGCAAGCCCACGTCCTCGGTGCCTTTCCCGCATCGGACATAGCGGGTGGGTGTGCTTCCATGTGTTGGACGCGCTCCTTTGACCGTCCACACATCATTGTATGGTGCAGGGGGAATTCATCGCCGCCAAAGAGGGGGTGGACGTCGGCGAGGAGGGCATGACCGAGCGTCTTACGACGACCAAGGATGAGCTAGAGGTGGCGAAGGTCTTGATGACCTTCGCCTTTGAATACTACCCCTATCGCCCGTCCAAGAAGTGAGGCAGCGACATTCCTGTGACTCATGGAGACCTCCGACGAGTAGTAGTAGGTTTTTATTACTGTATTTTGTAGCTCCGGTGATGTTCTGACGTAGTTTCTATCGTGGGAAACCTATGTTTCGAATATGTAAATGTATGATGTCCGATTTAGCTCATCTGTTCTAACGCGCACAATTTCGTATCACATTTTCCATCTGCGGTGAGTTGCATATCCATTATGCAGTACGAGATTTTAACACATATGATAAAGTTGCTATAATAGCGTATTTTTAAGGGTCACACTATTTTGCTATAGTGAGCTATTTTTTCCACTGGTTAAAATATGAAAAATGATCTCCTTCAACCGATGGATCATGCGCGTGTTGTCGATCGCCTTCCTAGCCGTTCGATGCGCCCTCGATGCAACGACTCTGGACACACGCGAAACACAAGCCAATTTGCAACTTGGTCTTTGTTGCAAATCTGTCTTTTGCAACATGTAGCCTGTTGCAAATCGAATGAAGGCGATGAACGGTCGAGAAGGTTAGCGGCGACGACGATTGTGTGGCAGGAAGCTTCCCCGTTGCAGCAACCAACAAGGGCGAGCGATGGCCGCCTTGCTTGGTGCGGCGACCATCATGGCGAGCAGCGATGACAAATCTAGGTAGATGACAGAGAGCAGGATTGTGCAAGCAGTCGACCATGGTGGAGGATTGGCTGCAGCCATGGCTCCAGCAGGGAGGCACAGGGGGGCGCGGGTGAGCGGGCTCGTGTGGAGGAGGAGAGAAGGGAGAGGTGCGGTGCTGCAGGAAAGGCTCACCGATGGTGAACTGATAATTGCAACAAGCCTCTTATTGCAATGAACCAAGCGCAACACTACCTATCGGTACCGTGGAAACAGGGGTCTCCAGAAACCTTGATACACGCCAGACAGGAACCTTGCCGGAAAGATAATATCACTTCCTAGAAGCCGGAGCCATCTCAGCACAAGCCTTTCCGGAACTGTCTATAGTGACACACATCAGCGAAATGAGGATAATACGCCTTCAAGATGGCCTCGAATCAAAAAACGTCTAACATGAATGTTGTTGGAAATTTCGAGGGCTACAACTTTGCTGTTGACACTTTTTCCATCCAAAATCATCTAGGACCTCGAAAATCTATGTATATCACAGATGTGCCAAAGCAAGACAACTACAACAAGCCAACCGCTACAAGACAAAGGCATTAAATGGAGAGAAGAGTCTGTTGTGGTCATACCTAACGCATACCCTTAAGTATCGTATATCATGGGACCGTTAGCTGAATGATAGCTTATCAGCATTCACCTAAGTCTTTCCAGAAACAAAGGAAAAATCAAAAACATAATTACCGAGTTATAAGTAACTCAGGAATCATAAGGTACTCGGAATGAATTATCTCCGAGCTGCTAGTTAGTCGGAACAAAGATGATCTCCGAGTTATCTGTTACTCAGAAGAAGGGACTATCTCTGAGCTATCCGTTACTCGGAAGAAAGGACAACCGAGCTGCCTACTACTCAGAGGAACATCAAACGGCACTGGAAGCATTGAAGCACGAAGCGTTACTCCCTCCTTATGCGCAGTAGTGGGTAGTTACGAGTAGTCAGTTTCTTGTATTAATAACAAATGTAACTCTCTGTAATTAAAACCCACCATCAGGGTAGTGAAGAGGCAAGGCGCACTCTATATAAGTCTTTCCCAAACACCTGGTGGAGGGTTACGCACACTCTTCCTTCTCTCTCTCCCTCACTGTTTTTCTCACACGGGAAGATCCATGTACATCTTGTTCATATAAAGATAAGGAAAAGCTCCTCCGGGAGCACGAGACGTAGGGATTTTATCTCCTCCGTGAGAGTCCCGAACTTGATAAATTGTCTGCGTCACCCATTTACATCTCGATAGATCATGCTCCATTCATACCCCTCTCTCTATTGCCAGGATCATACCCACGACATTTGGTGCCCACCGTGGGGCATGGCGTCTATCGATTCATGATGAAAACGGTTTGTATTCTCTTTTACACCTAATTTCCGTTGCTCTTGATGCACACTGTTTTTGCCAAGAACAACTCTCCGCGTTGGCCGTGGTCTCCTCCGTTGTCATGCTCGTCGGGTCGACCGCGCCCGCCTCCACATCTCTCCAACCGGGCGTGCTCCTGGATCCTGCAACGAGCGCCTCAGTCTAGCTCATACAAGCACACAAGGAAACCTCCTGATGGATGAACAATACCCTAATGGATAAATACAACTGCCGCGTTGCTGCATCACCTACGCACGTGGCGTTCCTCACCTCGTCGCACCACCAGCCCTGTCCGTCGCCGCCATGGCCCCGACCGTCGCCTCCCTCTCATCGGCGACGGCTCCTTCCCCTCCATTGTCCGCTTAGCGCGGGCGCAGGCCCGTTTAGACCTGTGAAAGTGCGCTGAGAAATTTAAACTCTCACGTAATTAACTGTGAGCAAATTGCAGCGGTCAAGGCGAAACGGAGGTACGATTAATTGCATGCGAAACTGAAGTATGCAGCTTGCTAGAGCCTTAATTGCATGCAATACTGTAGCATGCAGCCCGCTGAAACCATAGTTGCATATTAATACTACTGTTTGGTGTTACCACACCCTCAAAATGCAATTAATGTGTTGCCTTCACACCCGAGTTTTTTACACTGAGTTCATCACTACTCGGACGTGCACGGCATACAAATTCTACTATGCATCACTTGGACGTGCGCTGGACAGCGCCGGTGCTCGGAGGACTCTCGATCGGACGAAACGCACGAGGCCAACAATGCTAGTTGCTCGGGGGCTGCCCTCCGACCCGACGTCCCAGCCACCACCCGACTTGGCCTCCCTCTGACTTGCTCATGACTTGGGGCAATCTTCCGACTTGCTCATGACTTGGGGTAATCTTTCGACTTGCCCACGGCTCGGTTGCGTGGTGAACTTTGCGCGGTGGCTCCTCGACTTTCATCTTCTGCGGGCGTGGCCGCGTGTCTTATTCCAGCTGCTCTGCCCCGACTCCAGTGTAACCGAACAATCAAAAGTGGTTGATGGATGAATCATACTCACTATTCAACTAAAAAAACAAAATACCTGATGGATGTACAGTACCCATAAAGTGTGCTAGCTTTGTACTCTGGCTATTCTGTAACAACTCGACGGCCACTCCGAACTGCTCGACCTCGGACGCCACTGCTCAAGTTTGCCTCCGAATTGCTCCAACTCGGCGACTTTTTCCGATTTGCTCCAACTCGGATGCTGCCGGCCTCCCCGACAAACAACAACTGAGACGAATCCTAGCTAATTTACTTGCTCAATGGATTTTATGCTATGACGTACAACCTATTCAAATGTTTTTATTTCAGACTCACATGCTCACTCGGACGAGCCATTTTTCTTCAACGGCTAACGAAGCTTGTTTAGCACCTGAATGACTCTAACAATTCGGATGAAGCTAGCTTTGCATTGTTTGAGCTTCAGCACACTGTTCATCCGTCAACACCAGTGTGCTAGGTACTCGGACGGCTACATGCATGGAAAGCTCAGGACAGTTCCCCGACCTGACTGCAACTCAGGCGCCGTCTTCCACGCTCGCCAACGCGCCGACCTGGCGACAGCTCGGACACACCGGCAATTTGGCTACAACACCGGCAACGTACCCCTGCTCCACTCCGATTTGGCTGCACCGCTGCTCGGATGCGCGCCTCTCTTGAATAGCTTGGACGTCGCCTCCCTCCAACTCGGAAGCTGCGCCTCTCTCGCTCTAACTCGGGGGCTGCGGTTACTCTAATACGAAAGAGCAACAACACTATGCACACGACTCGAAAGAGTTAAGTAGTACCTATTGCTCATTCATCAGTATACTGTAAAGATGTGCTAGCTTTTCTCTATAGTGATTCAAGCATCACTCGACCTACTCCAACTCGGCGACCCTCTCCAAGCTACTCCAACTCGGGGTGCCCCCCGACCTGGCTGCAACCCGGACGTCGTCCTCCTCGCTCACCAGCGCCGACCTGGTCGCAACTTGGACCGTCCTTGCACGCAGTTCATCCATCCGCTGCCACGAGCCTACAACTCAAGACACTTCCTCGATGCCATGATCGAGCTTCTCGCGCCCATGCGAGTCTGTACCGCCGAGCTGATCGCTCCTACAACGACTCGAACAAGTGTCATTGGTCCGCACTGCTCCAACTCGGTTAGCTACACCATGATTGGACGGCGCTACTCCGGCTCGGCGGAGACTCAAGCTACGCGCTCCTTTCGCAACGCTCCATCTACAATGATTCAAAGAAGACGAGCTACGCGCTCCCTCCGCAGCGACAATCGCGATAATTCAAATAATCCATGTGCTCCTCCCGCAACGACCTAATGGACCCCTTCGAGGACGTTTCTTCGTCGTGTCACGGCTTCACCGACTCCGACCACATCATCATCGCAGAAAACAGCTAAGTTTCTTATACAACCAATTTTCGTACTTAATCTTTAGCGAGTTTGTCTCTCCCGAGCGTCACCCGGGAGCTAATCCTCGCCTTTACCCGAGTCTGACTCGATGGAACACAATTTAATTTTCCTCGTTTTTCGACCGGTCCGCCGTCGAAGGCTGTAACGCATTCGGGGGCTACGCCGCACCCGGGGGCTACAACCTAGTTAGAATCACATTTACCTTTTTGGGTGGCTAATTGTCCGCTCCCAGTGGATGCACCGCCAGTCGGCAGGTTCTTTACTTAGTTTTATCTTATTCTTCGTGAAACTCCTATACATGCTCGGTACCTAAACGCCTACTCTTCGTCTCAAACCCAGTCACAACGTGACTGTCTGGTTGGCAAGAGCAAAAGCTAATGGTCTACTGACTCGCTAAATGGCTAAATATGAGAAATCAACCAAGTGAAATATGTTATTACTTGTAAACTTTAAGGTCTACACTTTACTATCTGCAAAGTTTGAATTATACACTTCATTATATGCAAAGTTTAAAGTTCCACATTTTCACTCAACTTTCTAGGTATGAATACTGTATACTTTCATTTTCTATCTGTTTGCATTTTCTTTCAGGTCAATGAAGGAAATATCTTTGGTTTTATTCCATGACCGAGCACAACGAAATTCCTCCAAAGAAAATGTTCTGTATCCATACATGATGACCCTCAACTGTAAGGGATCTATTGTAGCGTTTTCGATAAGTAAGAGTGTCGAACCCAACGAGGAGCAGAAGGTATTGATAAGTGACTTTGGTAAGGAATAGCTTCAAGCACTGAAAGATAACTTTTTAGGTGTTTTCGGTATAAGCAACGAGAAGATAAAAGGAAGCAAAGTAAAATGCACTGAGGAGTAACAAGTGGCCCAATCCTTTTGAGCAAAGGATAAGCCTACCAACTGAACTTATAAAGGCTAAAGCGTTCTTGAGGACACACGGGAGAGGTAGTCATGTGCTTTCGCCATATTCCATATCGATACTATGTTTTGTGTTGATAAGTGTTGAGTGAGTGGATCTATGCTAATGCACCTTCTAGACTAAGATAACTGCACTCTTATGATTAAACATCTTGCAAGCATCCGCAAATACAAGGTATAAATTAAGGCAAAAGCCTAACCACATCAATACGATCAAGGATCCATTATTCCCTTGTGCAAAAGCGTGCAAACTGGGGTTCATGTTTCTGTCACTCCGACAACCCACCGTAAGCATTTTTTATACACAATGCATTCCCCTAGGTCCTTAATAAGGCGAAGTGTTGGGTGTTTGACTCACACAACACCACTAGGAAAATAACAACACAACTTAAATATCAAACAACACATATTACTTCAACATCATATGACTACTAACAACTAGACTTCTCCCATGTCCTCAAGAACTAAAGTAACTACTCACAAGACATAAAAGAGATCATGATCAGTGGTGATAAATAGATGATAAGCAATCTGGACATAACAATATTTCTCCAACAAAACTCAATAGCATTCACCACAAAAGAGTAATCAACACCGGAAGAGTAGAGAGGATAGACAGTACGGATTACAACACAAGTTGCAATTATGAGATGAGATAGGATGAGGATGGAGATGGTGCTGATGTTGGAGATGATGTTGAAGATGATCTCGATGATGCCCGTGACGATGGTGATGACGATGACGATGATCTCCCCTTCCGGGAGGTATTCTCCCCGGTGGAATCTGCCCGCTGAAGACATCTTTTCTTCTCTGTAGGTTTCCGCCACGGAGCGGCGACGGAACTCGAGAAACTCCTCCCTTTTTAGGGTTTAAGATGACGATGAATATAGAGGCCAGAGGGGGGAGCCAGGGGTTGCCCCAGGGGTCTAGGCGGCCTCCCGGCGCGCCCCTGGTGGGGGCCGTGCCAGGGGGGCGCTTGGGCTCCTGGTGGCCCCCTCTTGCTCTTTTTTTGCGTGCCTCCGTCATTTTACTGGAAAATAACATCCGTCGATTTTCAGGTCATTTGGAGGTCTTCTGATTCAACAACTCCGTGTCCACTTTTTACCGCTGAATCCTTCGTCTACCGTTTCGGCACCGGAAAGTTGCAAACTGTGTAAAACAAGCCAAAACAACATAAGAATAGCATCATAACATGAAATATATCAATGAATAGGGGTGAATTACGATATAAAATAGTGATGCATTTTGGATGTATCAATGCAAGACAAAGAAATTCCAGATAACTTCAGTAAAAGACCCCAACTAACTACCAATAGTTAGTCGGAGCCTTGAGGGCTACACCCACTGGGTGCACTGATCGTTCTCCCACTTGAAGGAAAATTAACCCGAGTATATCTTCACTCAGAAGAATGACATGTCGAGTAAGGCATCACTCGGATACACCCAGTGGGTGGTCAATAAAAACCGAGTAAGTTGCCACTCGGAAACTCAACAAAAACGAGTAAGTCACCACTCGAAGTATTTTTGAGAGAAGCTATTCCTCAAGCATGAAATAGTTTCGAACGCGATAAAACTCGGGACTAAGTGACATGCATGAAAGCAACTATATTTCAGAATACGCAGCAAACGGAAAATCTTGTATTCATTAGTTATTCGAGAAAAGTTCCGAGTAGCTAATTCACTAATAATCCATCTCTGACGAAGATTGCCAGATTATTAGTATGATAAGGTGCAAGGGGTAAAGAATTGATATCCCACGTGGTATGCCCTGAAGCTCAGTTTTTGATGCTTTAGGATATCAAACTTTAAAAATCTGGTTTTTACGGAGTTTAAGGCCTTTTACTCCAAGACACGCCTTCCGAGGCCTCAGTCCACCTCTTTCGGGAGACGCTTGAGTGTCGTCAGATTTTTTTTCTTTAACTTGCCCGAACCATATACAAGGGAAAAGTATACAACTTTAATAAAGTCCTTCCGGACCTCTTATTGAGTTAAAATTTCATGAACCTTATGAAAACATCATTAGAAGAAAGAATGCTCTTCTGATAATGAAATAATTTTGGATAAATTCAGTTAAAGACTGATACGTCTCAAACGTATCTACTTTTCCAAACACTTTTGCTATTGTTTTGCCCTCATTCTTGCATGATTTGGACGAAACTAACCCGGACTAACGCTGTTTTCAGCGGAGCTGCCTCTATGGTTTATTTGTGCGCAGGAAAAATGGATTTTTAGACGTTCCAGAAAATTCCCAGAAAATTACCAGAAAATCCACGCACCCGAAGGAGCCAGGATCCAGAAGTGGGACCAGAGGGGAGCCCTGAGGTCCCCAGGCGCCCCCTGGCGCGGCCAGGGGTGGGGCCGCGCCCTCTGGCCGTCTGGGCTGCTCCCCCCTCCTCTAGTGCCCTACCGAGACTCCTATTTATCCCCGTGATGAGAAAACCCCAGAACAGAGGTCCTTTTTTACCAGTTTCCGTCGCGGAGCCGCCGCCACCCTCTATTCTACTTCGGGAGGGCTAATTTGGAGGCTGATTTGGCCTCCGGAGAGGGGAGATCGTCGCCATCTTCATCACCATCACCACTCCATCCATCCTCCATGACTTCTCTTCATATGTGTGAGTAATTCCCTGCTGTAGGCAAAGGGGATGGTAGGGATTGGATGAGTTTAATCATGTAATAGTTCGTCAGTTTGTTGGAGGCATGTTGCCTATCATCTAGATTGGTGTTTATCTTCTTTTCTTTAACTTGTTGCTCTTAATGCTTGTCACTTTGGGCCCGAGTGCCATGTTTTCAGATTTGAACCCTATGTGTTTTCATGAATATATTTGTGTTCTAGATCCTATCTATGAGTTGTATGCACCTATTATGGTCCGGAACTGGCGATCCCAAAGGTGACAGCTTGGTACACCAAAGGGGATGGTCCATAATTTGAGGATTCCATGTATCCATTGAGTTTATTGCTTTGTTCCGGTGCTCTTTGACAGGAGCACCTTAATCTCCATAAGTTCCTTTTGGCCCCATTCGTAGCGGGATGGTAGGACAAAATATGTTGTGCAAGTTCTTATTGCAAGCACGCACAACTACCTACGGGATACATGCCTAATGTTTGATATTTGCCTAGATGATCATTGCTTTTCTGTGTGCCTTGCCCCGTGTTAGAATTTATTATATGTTTACTCTCATCCATGCAGCGCCCAACCATCCATCTACCTAGCCTACAATGTTTTCAATCCTACTGGTCATTAGTTGTTACTTTTTGCTTTTTACTTTTGCTGTTGCTATCATCACTATCATATTACCATTACCACTTATCTATCGTTGCAAGCAAGTATATTTCATGTGCGGTTGAATTGACGACTCAACTGTCAAAGCTTATAAATACTCTTTGGCTCCCCGTGTGTCGAATCAATAAATTGGGTTAACTTACCCGCGAAGACTATCTCGATCCCTTACGCCTGTGGGGCATCAAGCAGCATTTTCTGGCGCCGTTGCCAGGGAGCATAGCAATATTTACAAGTCTACTTGAAGTATCCTGCCTGCTGCACATCATCCGCTATGGGTAAGAAAGGAGACCCCAAGGTTCCGATCTTACCACCCCGTACAAGAAAAGGTACTGTTCTGAACACAAGTGCTACACTTGATTCACCTTCTGTTATGAGTAAGTTTACTTCACCACCACTACATGATGCTTCTATTGAGTCTGTTACTATGTCCGATACTTTTGATGATGCTTCCACTACTCTTGATGATGCTACTTTTCTTGGTCACTATATTGAAACTCAGAATGCTAAGGCTGCAGCAAAATCCAAGACCGAGACCCCTGCTACCTATATTCCTACCTGCAAAACCTTTGGTTACCCGAGCTTATATGAACTCAAGGAGAGAATCCTTGATGATGATTATATTACTCTTGATGATGATTTTTGCAGGGAACTCATAGAGTGTGTCGACTCCGACCCTGGTGCTGTTAAGGAGTTGCTCAAGAAGCACTCCATGAAGAACAAAGTTATTCCTGATCCTAAATTTGTCACATCTCCTATATGCATCACTGATCCTGATTATGATTTCTCTGTTGATATTTCACTTATATCTACAGTCGAGGCTGACCACTTTTATGGCAGAGAAAATGATGATGCTATAGCACACTTGACCAAACTCGCTGAGTTAAGCAACCTATTCACTACTGATGAGAAGATACGAAACTTCTATGTGGCCAAGATTTTCCCTTTTTCTTTGAAGGAAGACGCTAAATCATGGTACGATGCACTACCTTATGGTTCCATTAAAAGTCCTCAGGACTTAGTCAAAAATTTTGTTGATAAATATTTCCCAGCTCATCTGCAACATGCTGCTTTGCAAAGAATCTATAACTTTAAACAATTACAGGATGAGCACCTCCCTAAAGCTCGGGGGAGGTTTTGTGATTTACTTAAGGTTATGCCGGGACATGGAGTCCCCAAGAATGAACTGCTTGATATATTTTATGCCGGTTTAACCGATGAATCGAGCTCCTATATGGATAGTTGTGCTAGTTGTGTTTTCAGGAAAGAACGCCGCACGATGCAGACGAATTAATGTGCAAAATTGCCAAGAACTATGAAGATTGGTCCGTTCCTGAACCACTTCTACCACCAAAAAAGAGGGGCATGCTTGTTCTGAACCCCGAAGATATGCAAGAAGCAAAGAAGTCTATAAAGGAGAAAGGTATTACAGCCGAAGACGTGAAGAATTTACCGCCTATTGAGAAGTTGTGTGAGCCTACTACTCACCCTCCCTTGGTAGAGGTACACTCTCTATTAAACTTTACTGGAAGTGACATCCCTAAAGGTAAGCCTCCCGACCAATGTTTAGATGAGCTTGATAATTTTATTGTTAAGCAAGACCATTTTAATAGGAGATTACAAAGTCAGTTGCATGATAATTCTCTTGCTATCAAAAGTTTATGTGATGTTCTAGAAAGAACAGTTAATGATGTTAAATGTCTTGTTAAGCATTTTCATATGGTTCAAACTCAGCTTGAACAAATTTCTAATGTGCAAAAAGATTTGCTTGCTAATAATGCCAAACAGGACATACAAGCTTATGGAATTAAAACTAGGGGTGGAACACACACCCAGGACCCACTCTATCCTGAGGGGCATCCAAAGAGGATCGAGCAAGATTCGCAAGTACAAGAAAAAGACGCTGAGAAGGATGACTCTCCCAAGGTAAGAGAAGAAGAAGCACCCGATAAACGCAAGAGGTACTCTAAAGAAGACTTCATCGCAAGAAGACATGGGAAGGCAAGAGAACCATGGATACAAAAACCCATGCCCTTTCTAGGTAAGTCCCTCAAATCCAAAGAAGAAGAGCATTATAATAAATTTTGTGAATGGATGAAACCTATTTTTCTTCAAATTCCTTTGGCTGATGCTATTAAGTTACCTCCTTATTCAAAATATATGAAAGATATTGTTACTAATAAAATAAAAGTTCCTAATGAGGCAATATCTACTATGCTTGCTAACTACTCTTTCAGTGGTAAGATTCCTAAGAAGCTCGGCGATCCAGGTATACCCACCATTCCTTGCTCCATAAAGAATAATTACGTCAGAACTGCTTTGTTTGACCTTGGTGCAGGAGTGAGTGTTATGCCTTTCTCTCTTTACAAAAGGCTTTTTTTAGAGAAACTAATCCCTACAGATATCTCCCTTCAGATGGCTGACAAATCAACAGCTGTCCCAATAGGTATTTGTGAGGATGTACCCGTTGAAGTTGCTAACTGTTTGATCCTTACAGATTTTGTTGTGCTTGACATGCCCGAGGATGGGAGCATGTCCATTATTCTTGGTAGACCTTTTCTTAACACCGCAGGTGCTATCATTGATTGCAATAAAGGAAAGGTCACTTTCAACGTTGATGATAAAGAACACACGGTGTATTTTCCAAAGAAGATCGACAAAAGGCATGGCCTTAACTCTATAGAGAATATCGAGACCGTGAAGATTGGAGAATGGGACTGTCCACTACATGTGCACCACAAATACAAAACCATTATGGTGGGGACAATGTCCATCAAAGTAAAGGTGCAATGATCACTTCATAAGAGGGGAGACTTCTTGTTCTATATATCGCCGGTTTGTTGGTAAGACTTGATCAACCTTACTAGTGAGCTTGTTTTATATAGGTAAAAAGTTAAGCTTGTTATGTTTTCATTTGCTTTAGCTTTCATTCTCTTTGCTGTACCAAGTTTTAATGTTTTTGAAGCTTCACAATGCTAATCACCGCTATAAGTTTTCAGAAAGTTTTGCAGCTTTTTGAACTCCGAGAAATTTTCAACAGTGAAGTTTTCAAAAAAATTCCAGAAAAATAAGAATGAAAATTTCCATGCCGGGAGTGACCCAGAGGCACCTGGGGCTGACCAGGGGGGCCCACCAATGGCCCAGGCGGCCAGCTGGCGCGGCCTGCCCCCTGGCCGCGCCCACAGGGCGCCTGGGGCCCACAGGCCCCACTTGTAGGTATTTCTTCTTCCTCCTCCTTCCTCTCTCTCCAAAAAACACGAGTTCTGCTCCAGTTCTTGCGTTCTTGCTGTTCTTGGAGGCGATTTTCGATCTCTGTCTACAGCCCACCATTCGAGCTGAAATTTTGAGCAAATACTCCCTGGTATGTAACTCCTTCACCCCTCCAATTAGATTTTTGATTGGTGGCTTCATTTGTGAGTATTTAGTAGCTCTTGGTGCTGTTTATGTGAGCTTGCATGCATGTGTAGAATTTTATTTTCCAAGTTTTGATGCAAGTTTATGCCTTAGGTAAGTGAGTTGAGTAGTTTGCCTTAACTCACTTTGTTTAAAATTCTTGTTTTTGTAATTTGTCAAAAATTTCAGAAATGAGCTTGCTAGGAAGAGCAAAGGGGTGGCTTGGGAAGAAAAGGCCCGAGCGCTCCGATCGAGTTACGAGAGCTTCAGCTTCACCCTCGACTGCTAGGGTGAGCTAAAACGAAGATCATGTGCCCCTAGAGTTGTTGGAGGACACAAATCAAGCACGTGCAATGACTTTCCCGTGCGATGAATTCCTTGAAGCCGCAGGAATTAGGGAGGAGTTCTATAATCTTTGTGCTAATGCAGGTCTGACGCGGCTCGCAACGTGCCGTGTTACCCAGTATCAAAAACTCACCTCCTGTTTTATTAACAGTTTTAGATATAATCTTGATTCTGGTTCTGTTGAGTTTAAAATTTACAATGATCTTTTGACCATGCCTTTGGAAATGTTTTGTGAAATAATAGGTGTGCCGAACGTGGGATTGATGGCGAAGATGAGCTCTCAGCCCTCCGAGCTGAGAACCGTCTTCAACTCCCTCTGTAGCATGGATACAAGGGATATTCATCGGTCAAAGATCTCCAGCATCTTATTCCCACACCTCAGGTATTTTGCGTATTATATTGCTAGAGGGGTGTTAGCTCGTGACAACACGAGCAACATATCTGCGCCGGATATTGCTATCCTGGCAACCGCCCTCTCAGGGAGGTTTGATTATAATGTGAGTGCCTTAATTGCTCGACGCCTTGCTATGAACGGTAACAAGGGAGACTTATTTGGTGGCGTTTACGCCACACTTATCCTAGAGTCTCTTAATGGCACCCCACACCCCGATGATAAGCCTTTTACTTATTTAAGTTTTGACCTTGCTGCTATGAAAAGGCATAAGTTTGTTACCATGACTTCCGAGTTTGGTAACCTTGATTATATCTTGCGTTTCAGAGCCACCACGGAACGCAAGATCCGTCTACCTGCACCTCTTTTGTTTGATTTTTCTCGCAGGAACGGATGGTCCTTTGATGTTATCCAGTTTGATGAGTTCATGGTCCAGCATCAGTTTCATAACCCCATGGAGGGGGTTGTGCTCGACGAGGAGGAGCATGGTGAGTTCCCACCTTTCCAGGGAGAGACCGTCACCCAGTTTGGTGAAGGGTCTTCCTCTGCTTGGAGCGCGGATCCTTCTTCGTGGGAGGAGCCGAGGACTTGGGTGTACGCACCGGAAGCCTCATACGACCCTTGGACTCACCCGTACTACCCTGGAGCAGGAGGCTCCTGGGGACATTAGCTACTACCAACTTAGGCCAAAAGCCTAAGCTTGGGGGAGTACGTGCCCTTCTCACTTTTCCATTGTATTATCCATTTTATTCGCTTTTATCTTTTCGAAGCTTTTGCCCGTTCTTCTTTCTTTCTTACTTTTCAAAAACAACAAAAAAAAATTCTCTTTTCTTTTGCTTTATTTTAACCTTTAAAAAACCCAAAAAGATTTCCTTTCTCTCTTTAGTTTGCTTTGTTTTCAGAGTTCAGCTCGAGTCCGTGATGGCATTTGATTATATTTCCTACGTTCGATCGTGCAAGTGACCAGGCAGTAATGACGAAGATCGACGGAAGGGAAGCAACAAGGAAAACCGGTATGAACTCTTCTTGTTTCTACTTTTGTACATACATATGCCTGTACTTATGATTTAGAGACCAGCTTGTAGCGACATAGTGCTATGTTTACAATGCTTTCCCAGTGTTCATGCTTTCCTTGTGGCTAGTCTCAAATAGCTAGAGTACATAATGTGTTGTTGAAATGATTTACATGCATTGCATTGTTCATGGTTTGGCATACTGGAGTGGTATTTCCCTTCGGAGGATTTTTGGATTGACTTGGCACATGTTCACACATGCTTATGACTAAAAAGTCTACTTTTGCCTTGATGATCTTTTTGTTTCAGAATAGTTATATCACTTTCATGCCCGATTCAATGTTGCTTTGTCGCTCTGCATGATTATGACAGTTATTGCTCTCTAGTTGGTCGCTTCCCAGTCTTTTGCTAGCCTTCGCTCGCACCAAGCGGATTTCTGCTTGTGCTTCCAAACTCCTTTTCAAACCCAGTTGTTCCATTTGAGTCCACCATACCTACCTATATGTGGTATTTACCGGCCACTCCTAACTTAGACTTTCTTGTGCCATCTCGAAATTTATTTAAAAGCTTCCCTTTTTGTAACCGTACAAGCTCATGGTGCGGTGAGGGGAAATCAGTATCTTTCATGCCAAAAATATTTTGACGGAAGTTTTAACTAGTCAAAACAGAAAAAGAAAAAAAATATGAGAGTTACACCTCCCCCATACTTGATGATGGAGTGAAATGGACCAAATGCTGCTTATGATAGGTGGAACGATACCCTCCTTCCATCCTTGAGGCAAAATAAAAGGTTCCGTAGACCATCGAAGGATTTATGGATAAGGGAACATGTGTAAGAAAAAGGCATTATATATGGTTGGCATGGGAGATATTGAGAGACCTTTACCGTTCACCGTTGACTGGAAAGTTGCACTTCTCAAAAAATGTTTTATCTCTTTTTTCAAAACCAAGAGCTCTGGCACTTGTTTAGTCTTTGCTTCCTTTCACGGGTTTTCAACCTTGCCATCAAAAGCCACGGTTCGAGAGTCACCCCTTCTTTCTTCAAAGCACCAACTATGAGAGCATAATTGTCATTCTTAGTGTAACATGCATTGTCCCAAAGTATTACATTGTCTTCTGCATGCTTGTGTTATTGCTAGTCTGAAATACTGAGTTCTAGTCACCTTTAAAACTCCGGAGGAGTTTCTGCATTTATGTTTTGCTTCACTCATGGGGGCTAGCGAAATGCCACTCAAGTATGTTCAAGCTATGTGCATTGTGATCCTGTTTTGATTTTCAGTAGCTTATTATTTACTTTTAGTTGTTTGTGACTGATCACATGAAAGAAGAATTGCTTCGTGCATTGTCCTTATAGCATTGTTTCAATACCTGCTAAACTCTTTTCGTAGTACATGCTTATATACTTCTAATGAAGCAAAAGATATTGTCAAAGTTTTCTTTGTCGCGTCCAGTTCGTTGAACTGAATTGCTTGAGGACAAGCAATATGCTAAGCTTGGGGGAGTTGATACGTCTCAAACGTATCTACTTTTCCAAACACTTTTGCTATTGTTTTGCCCTCATTCTTGCATGATTTGGACGAAACTAACCCGGACTAACGCTGTTTTCAGCAGAGCTGCCTGTATGGTTTATTTGTGCGCATGAAAATGGATTTTTAGACGTTCCAGAAAATTCCCAGAAAATCCACGCACCCGAAGGAGCCAGGAGTCAGAAGTGGGACCAGAGGGGAGCCCTGGGGGGTGCCCTACCGAGATTCCTATTTATCCCCGTGACGAGAAAACCCCAGAACAGAGGTCGTTTTTTCCAGTTTCCGTCGCGGAGCCGCCGCCACCCTCTGTTCTTCTTCGGGAGGGCTAATCTGGAGGCTGATTTGGCCTCTAGAGAGGGGAGATCGTCGCCATCGTCATCACCATCACCACTCCATCCATCCTCCATGACTTCTCTTCATATGTGTGAGTAATTTCCTGCTGTAGGCAAAGGGGATGGTAGGGATTGGATGAGTTTAATCATGTAATAGTTCGTCAGATTGTTGGGGGCATGTTGCCTATCATCTAGATTGGTGTTTATCTTCTTTGCTTCAACTTGTTGCTCTTAATGCTTGTCACTTTGGGCCCGAGTGCCATGTTTTCAGATCTGAACCCTATGTGTTTTCATGAATATATTTGTGTTCTAGATCCTATCTATGAGTTGTATGCACCTATTATGGTCCGGAACCGGCGATCCCAAAGGTGACAGCTTGGGATACCAAAGGGGATGGTCCATAATTTGAGGATTCCATGTATCCATTGAGTTTATTGCTTTGTTCCGGTGCTCTTTGACAGGAGCACCTTAATCTCCATAAGTTCCTTTTGGCCCCGTTCGTAGCGGGATGGTAGGACAAAAGATGTTGTGCAAGTTCTTATTGCAAGCACGCACAACTACCTACGGGATACATGCCTAATGTTTGATATTTTCCTAGATGATCATTGATTTTCTGTGTGCCTTGCCCCGTGTTAGAATTTATTATATGTTTACTCTCATCCATGCAGCGCTCAACCATCCATCTACCTAGCCTACAGTGTTTTCAATCCTGCTGGTCATTAGTTGTTACTTTTTGCTTTTTACTTTTGCTGTTGCTATCATCACTATCATATTACCATTACCACTTATCTATCGTTGCAAGCAAGTATATTTCAGGTGCGGTTGAATTGACAACTCAACTGTCAAAGCTTATAAATACTCTTTGGCTCCCCGTGTGTCGAATCAATAAATTGGGTTAACTTACCCGCGAAGACTATCTCGATCCCTTACGCCTGTGGGGCATCAAAGGCTCTAACTAAATACAAGTAGTTAGTCGGAGCCTTGGGGGCTACACCCACTGGGTGCACTGATCGTGCTCTCACTGGAAGGAAAATTTCCTGAGTAGACCTTCACTCGGAAGAATAACATACCGAGTAATCTGTCACTCAGAGCATCCTTTAAGGACATTTCTCAAGCATGAACCAGTTTCAAAATGGAATATTACTCGGAACTAACTGGCATGCTCGAATGCGGACATATTTCAGGATACGCAAAAAACGGAAAATCTTGTATTCATTAGTTGTTCGAAAAAAGTTCCGAATAAATAATTCTCTAATAATCCGTCTC
This sequence comes from Bromus sterilis, assembly GCA_950022295.1. Classification (NCBI taxonomy): domain Eukaryota; kingdom Viridiplantae; phylum Streptophyta; class Magnoliopsida; order Poales; family Poaceae; genus Bromus; species Bromus sterilis. The sequence continues at coordinate 313,396,267 of OX465597.1, read as the reverse complement.
TGGCGAAGATTGTCAGATTATTGGTATGATAATGTGCAAGGAGTAAAGAATTGATATCCCACGTGGTATGACATAAAGCTCAGTTTTTGATGCTTTAGGATATAAAACTTTACAAATCTGGTTTATATGAAGTGTAAGGCCTTTTACTCCAAGACACGCCTTCCGAGGCCTCAGTCCACCTCTTCCGAGAGACGCTTGAGAGTCGCCAGAGTTTTTCTTTAACTTGCCTGACCCATATACAAGGGAAAAGTATACAACTTTAATAAAGTCCTTCCGGACCTCTTATTGAGTTAAACTTCATGAACCTTATGAAAACATCATCAGAAGAAAGAATGCTCTTTTGATAATGAAATAATTCTGGATAAATTCAGTTAAAGACTCCAACTAACTACAAGTAGTTTGTCGGAGCCTTGGGGGCTACACCCACTGGGTGCACTGATCGTGCTCCCACTGGAAGGAAAATTTCCCGAGTAGACCTTCACTCGGAAGAACAACATATCGAGTAATTTGTCACTCGGAGCATCCTTAAAGAAGGACAGGACATTTATCAAGCACGAACCAGTTTCGAAATGGAATAATACTCGAAACTAAGTGGCATGCTCGAATGCGGCCATATTTCAGGATACACAACAAACGGAAAATCTTGTATTCATTAGTTATTCGAGAAAAGTTATGAATAACTAATTCGCTAATAATCCGTCTCCAATGAAGATTGCCAGATTATTAGTATGATAAGGTGAAAGGGGTAAAGAATTGATATCCCACGTGGTATGACCTAAAGCTCAGCTTTTGATGCTTTAGGATATCAAACTTTAAAAATCTGGTTTATATGAAGTTTAAGGCCTTTTACTCCAAGACACGCCTTTCAAAGCCTGAGTCCACCTCTTCCGAGAGACGCTTGAGTGTCGCAAGATTTTTTTCTTTAACTTGCCCGACCTATATGCGAGGGAAAAGTGTAAGTTTCAGTAAAGTCCTTCCAGGCCTCTTATTGAGTTTAATCTTCATATACCGTATGAATATGTCATCAATAGGAAGAGCACTCTCCTTTGATGAAATCAATTATCCCAATTATGAGAACACGGAAGCACTTGGGGGCTACTGTCGTGGTCATACCTAAGGCATACCCTTAAGTATCGCATATCATGGGGTACCCTTAACCGAATGATAGCTTATCAGCATTCAACTAAGTCTCTCCAGGAACAAAGGAAAAAATAAAAAAACATAATTACCGAGTTATATGTAACTGAGGAATCATAAGGTACTCAGAATGAATTATCTCTGAGCTGCTAGTTACTCGGAAGAAAGATGATCTCCGGCTTATCCGTTACTCAGAAGAAGGGACTATCTCCGAGCTATCCGTTACTCGGAAGAAAGGACAACCGAGCTGCCTACTACTCGGAGGAACATCAAACGACACTGGAAGCATTGAAGCCCGAAGCGTTACTCCCTCCTTATTGATACGTCCCAAACGTATATATAATTTCTGCTTGCTCCATGCATGTTTTGTGTGATATTGCTATGATATAGATAAAGTTTCATACACTTTTGATCATATTTGGACTAACTTATTAACTCAGTGCACCACAGTGCCAGTTCCTGTTTTCTGCTGTTTTTCTTTTTAGGTTTCCCCCATATTAAAAATGCTCCAAAAATTCGGAAAAAATCAGATAAAAAATCACCCTACCGGAAGCTTCCAGAATCACCCGGGAGGGGCCAGAGGGGACCCACTAGGGCCCTAGACGCCCTCCCGGCGCGCCCTAGGGTGGGGCCGCGCCAAGGGGCCCGCCTGGACCCCTGGTGCCCCTGGCTCCCCCTTTCTCCTATATATTCTCCATGTCGCGAAACCTCCAAGGAAAGAACCCTTTTTCGTGATCTCGCCTCTGTTCCACCGCCGCCGCACTTCCAAGATCGGGAGCACCATCAGACCTCTTCCCGGCACCCTACCGGAGGGAGGATTGAAATCCGGGAGCTTCCCCTCCACCATGGACGCTTCCCGGATGTGACGTGAGTAGTTTCCCTTGGACCATGGGTCCGTGATCAGTAGCTATGTGATGTTCTCCTCCCCTTTTTGTTCTTCATGGTTTAGACCTCGTGAGCTGCCCTACATGATCGAGGCACACATGCAATTTTCTGCTGTTGTTATGCGAAGTTTGCTGGGATCTAATAGATTATGAGACTATGTTCAATTTGTGATTAAGTAATATATTTGGTTCTTATCTTTTATATTTTTGTTCCTAAGTAATTCTTGCATGTCTCCGTTGATGTTTATTGATTTGGCCAAGTAGTAGGTAGTGACTCCAAGAGGGAACGTTATGCTCGATTGTGGGTTCATGCCCCCCGATGACACGCTTGAGTGACAAAAACATGAGTCTAGGGGATGTGTCGTTGCCACAAGGGGGCAAAAAAAAGGTGCTTGTAACCACGGTTGCAAGGATTTTTTACTTAACGCAAAGTGCTTTTTAATGCAGTTGTTTGTTGCTTTGGGTTTACACTTTGGGTGGGGCTCACAACTTAATACCAGCGAGATGTTCTGGATAGATATCTCAAGGTGGATGATTAGTAGTAGATGCAGTTGGATTTCGGTCTACTTATTTTGGCGTACCGCCCATGCTTTTGAGCCTCGTCCTTTCTTTGTAGCATAGTTAGCATAGCAGTGCGTTTTAATCCTGTCAATTGCCCAACTGTAATTTGTTTACCTCACATAGCAGTTTTATCGTCTTTTGGGAGAGATACATCACTAGTGAACATCACGGGACCCCGTTCCATATTCTCATCACTGTTTACACGCTCTTTATTTTCCTGCTTTTACTTTCTAGCCGTTATAATCATTATCATTATTATCTGTTGCGTTGATCCTTTGTGAACAACAAGGACGGAGAGATTGACAACCTCTTTGTACTCGTTGGGAAGCAAAGTTATTTGTGTTGTGTGCAGGTCCACGTCAGTTGCGCCGTTGACACCTACTTATCATTGCCGGAGTCCTATGGGAGACAAACCCTATCCTCTACATAGGGGAAATTTGCCGCTACGCTACATCTAACCTTCCACTTGGGGTAACCAACAAGGATAGAGTATCAAGCAAATTTCTGACGCCGTTGCCGGGACTCTGAGTGCTAAAATAGGGGAGTTGCACACTATCTTTTACCTTTGCTTTTTAGTCTTGTTAGTTTACCTTTCTGTTTTTGCCTTTGTGTCTTATACCAAAACCCCCACAAAATAGTATGTCTAGTTACTTACTTGCCAATCAATGTCTGACTTCTTTGAAACCAGATCTTATTGGCATGGAGGATTCACCAAGGATCAACAAAAGTGGTACAAGGAACACCGCTTGTCTCAAAAGGGGATACACTTATGGAAACAAATACATCAGTTGTATGAGGATGCTAGAAACTTGTGCTCAATATATAATATATCTTTCTGCAGGGATGAATCTTGTTGCTTTATGAGGCATAAACACCTTGCTTTCCAATGTGAGTACAATGATGATGAAACCTTATCTTCTTATGCTAAGAGAAATTATGATTTTTATGATGTAGGGCAAATAGAAGAATTTGTTGCTTATAAGGGTGCCTATGAAATTACTTCTCTTCTTAAAAATATTGATGATGCCCCTTACAAATCTGAGAGTCTTGCTATACTTAACTATTGTTAGTAAAATTACGATGCAAATTATTATATTACTGATCATCTTGAGAGAATCTCTCCCCCAAAGTAAGAGACTAATGTTTTGCAGGACTCTATGGAAGAAGAAATTGCTAAAAATGAAAGCTCCTTGGATGAAAAAGAGGAGGAGAGTGACGAACAAAAGGAGGAAGAATGGATCCATCCATGTCTACCTTCTAATGAGAGTAACTCTTTCACTCTGACCTTATATGAGTGTTATGATCCTACGGATTCTTTTGAAATATCCCTTTTTGATGAAGTTGATGCCTTCTATACTAGTGGCCATGATGCCATTATGAATGATGCTTATGGAGATGAACTTGCTATATTTCCTCATGTTAAGAATGAAATTGTTGCTATTGCACCCACACTTGATTTTTCTATTATCCTTTTAAAATCTCCAAATCATATTCCGGAGAATTTTGTCCTTCTTAAGGCTCAATGTGACGGGTTGCATTTATCTTGTGATCCTAAAGACAGTGTTGAAAACTATACACGTGTACTTGTAAGTCATTGATGTGCGAGATGATGATAACGGTTTCTCGCCCTTCGTTGGTTACCCCAATTGGAAGGTGAGATGTAGGATAGCAGCAAATTTCCCCTATGTAGAGGATAGGGTTTGTCTCCCGTAGGACTCCGACAATGATAAGTAGGTGTCAACGGCGCAATTGACGTGGACCTGCACACAACACAAATAACTTTTCTCCCAACGAAGTTCAGAGAGGTTGTCAATCTCTCCGGTCTTGTTGTTTACAAAGGATCAAAAACACAAGGGATAATGATAATGATAGCAACTGAAAGTAAAAGCTAGAAAGTAAATAAGCGTGTAAACAATGATGAGAATATGGAGCGGGTTCCCGTGATGTTCACTAGTGATGTCTCTCCCCCAAAATACGATAAAACTTCTATGCGAGGTAAACAAATTACAGATGGAAAATTGAAAAGATTATAAATGCACCGCGATGCTAACTATGCTACAAAGAAAGGAAGAGGCTCATAAGCATGGGCAGTACGCCAAAATAAGTAGACCGAAATCCAAATGCATCTACTACTAATCATCCACCTTGAGATATCTATCCAGAACATCTCGCTGGTATTAAGTTGTGAGCCCCACCCAAAGTGTAAACCCAAAGCAACAGACAACTGCAGTAAAAAGAACTTTGCGTAAAGTAAACAATCCTTGCAACCGCGGTTACAAGAACCTTTGTTTTCCCCCTTGTGGCAACATCCCATCCCCTAGACTCATGTTTTTGTCACTCAAGCGTGTCATCAGGGGGCATGAACCCACAATCGAGCATAACGTTCCCTCTTGGAGTTACTACCTACTACTTGGCCAAAGCGATAAACAACAACGGAGAACATGCAAGAATTACTTAGGGACAGAAATATACAAGATAAGAACCAAATATATTACTCTATCACAATCTGAACATAATCTCATAATCCATCAGATCTCATCAAACTCAGCATAGCAAAAGCATTAAGATTACATATGTGTCTCGATCATGTAGGCCAGCTCAAGAGGTCTAAACCATGAAGAACAAAGAGGGGAGGAGAACATCACATAGCTACTGATCACGAACCCATGGCCCAAAGGAAACTACTCACGACACATCCAGGAAGCGTCCATGATGGAGGGTAAGCTCCCGGAGGTCGATCCTCCCTCCGGCAGGGTGCCGGGAAGGGTCCTGCTGGTGCTCCCGAGCTTGGAAGCGCGGCGGCGGCGGAACAGAGGCGAGATCGCGAAAAAGGGTTCTGTCTTCGCACGTCACGGGAGATATATAGGCGAAGGGGGGGGGGCAGCCAGGGGGGCCACCAGGGGTCCAGGTGCCCCCCTTGCACGGCCAAGCACTAGGCCGTGCCATCTAGGCGCCTGGGCCCTGGTGGGTCCCACCTGGTCCCCCTTCGGGACTCCGGAAGGTTCCTTCACGCTAATTTTTTATCTGATTTTCCCAATTTTTTGAGCACTTTTAATATGGGGGAAAACTGAAATAGAAAAATAGCAGAAAACAAAAACTGGCACTAGGGTGCACTGAATTAATAGGTTAGTCCAAATATGATCAAAAGTTTATGAAAGTGTATCTAGATCATAGCAATATCACACAAAACATGCATGGAGCAAGAAAAAATTATCGATACGTTTGGGACGTACCAACATCCCCAAGCTTAATTCCTGCTCGTCCTCGAGTAGGTAAATGATAACAAGCATAATTTCTGTGCTGACATGATAGCAACCATATAAGAACTTTGAAAAGTAAAGCAATCAAGGTATGTGATTCAATTCAAGTCATAACATGCAAGAGTCTATATTAGCATTGAAAAAAGTAACGAAAGAACATTAGGTGCAAGAGCTCTCGCTGTTCGTGACTCGAATGTCTCCAAATGGTGTTTGCGTGCAAGAAGAAGGATAGGGAATACGAGAAAAAAGTATTATTGTGTTGAGAACTCAATCTACTAAAGTTTCACACTTGGTCTTATTTGGAATCTTATCTTGACTCGTCCCCAGACCACTAGCCAGGTACAAGTCAATTTGATCCACTCCTTTTCGATATTTTGAGCACTCATGCAATGGATGAGCGTAAGCACGAAAGTTGACACTTACGATGGCAAAGAGATAATTATGGCGGAGGAGGAAGAAAAAAAAGGTGAGAAAGGCTCACATCAATGAGGACAATCATAGGAGAGAAGAACAAATGATAGATATGATGTGAGGAGTAGGGATTGCCATGCAACGGATGCAGATATGAGCTAAAAATCTCTCCAATGGAACTAGTGGGGGTGCATCTAACTTGCTCGCTTTTTGAGGAGGCTCATCCTTGGAATATGCAAGCCAAGTTCTATAGTGTGAAGGTCCCCACATAGCTATATGCATGAATGATCATCTCTATGAAGTACAAGGATAAGAGGGAGTACTAGTGTGGATCTTTCAAAAGGATAGTAGTGTTGCCACTTTCTCTCTTTTTATTTATTTTTCTCTTTTTTGTATTTTTTGTATGTTTTGGTGGCCTCAATGGCTCTTTCTATTTAACTCTCATTTTTCCTCTTTGGGATCTTTTATTTTTTCCACTTTGGGATCTTTTCCTCACTTAAGGGCAACACTCTAATTTACAAGAGGGTATAGAAGATCTTTGACACTTTACAAGGTACTCAAATCATAAAGAAGATGTAGCTATCATGATGTATGCAATGTATGCCGCTGCCAGTGTAGCAGGAACATGTATGACATGAAGATCAAGTCATGAATCGGTGGATCTTGCATGGCAATATATCTCAGAAAGGCTATGGAAATGCCTTGATAGGTAGGTATGGTGGCTGTTTTGAGGAAAGATATAAGGAGGTTTATGATGACAGAGCGTATCATGCCAAGGGTTTGGATGTACCGGCGAAGGTGGACGCCAACTCTCGGAGTGAGAAGGAGGCAATGCACGACACGGGAAAGGCTAGCAAATATGAGGAGGTGGAAGTGTCAACTTTCAATACTTACATTAGTCCGAAGAACTCATGCACTTATTATCGGTAACTCTCAATGTAATAAGGAGGTTCACAAAGAGATAAGTACCCCGAGGAGGAGTGTATGGGGGTTTGGTTATCCTTGCGCATCCTCGACTCATGGTACGTGCGTGTACTCTAATATACGATCCCTCCAAAGATTAGCGATCCATCTAGTAGCTAGAGGTCTCAACTAGTTTTGTAGGTTTTGAAAATAAACACGGATTGCCCAAAATACGACACCTATCACTAACAGGCTAGAGCTCTTGACACCAAAAGTTCAAACATTACTCACATCAATATCTCAAAACTATTGCAAGTTACTACAAAAATTAAATAGCAACCTCAATTAACTACTTTCAAGACAAGACACAACTCAGTGCAACAACCAACTCCGTTAACAAGATAAACATGAAAACTAAAGAGAATTCCAGCAACAAACTAAATAAAAGCCAAGGCTCTTGCTAAAGAAAAACTAAAACTAAAACTAAACATGGCAGTAGCTACGAAAAGATAAAGAACACACAACAACAAAAAGATAGGCATGAAAAATCCTATGACGTGTTCTAGATTTTGAAAGTGGAGCGTGTTTCTGTCCCACAAAAAGTAAGACGGGGTCTAACTTGTTATGAACATCAAGCAAAGCTAAAGAAAACTAAATATAAAACCTAAGAGCGAGATGCTCCAAGTATAGCACATAACGCATGAAGTGAAAAATATAGTGAGACGAAGGACGGGGGCATCCCCAAGCTTAGACGCTTGAGTCTCCTTGAATATTTATTGGGGATGCATGGGGTCATCCCCAAGATTGAGCGCTTGACACTCCCGGATCTTCTTTCATCATCTTCCATCGTACACTTGAAAACTCCCTTCATTCATAACTCATCATAAGCTGATTAGAGAGGTTAGTACCCTTTAATAAAATAATTTTCCCCACTGGATATAAAGATATTCTTGAAGAGCTACTGTTTCTCAAGATTGCCAAAAGGTTTTTGCAAAGAAAAAGAAAGCTTAAGGTTTGAAAAAGTAAGGAGAGACAAAACGTGGAAGAATCTGTGAAAAACAGAACAACAGGTAGTAGAGAATTTTTCCGGGGTACTTCTGCAACTTAAATAAAAAAAAAGAACATTCGAAAGTTCCGCAATTGTATAGATCACGCTGTGTAAAAACTTTAGCTCAAAAAGATGAACTGGTGATTTGATCCGATTTTTCCGTCACGAAGACATAATCTTTTTTCTGGATAACATGTCACAACTTTTGCTTCCCTTGTCATATGAGGCTATAACTTGGCACAAAGCTTGAAAATAAAGATACAATGATGTTGCTACAGTAGTAACAATCATCAAGACCACTAAAAAAGAAGTAAAAACATCTTGGCCTCCCAACAAGCGCTTTCTTTTACGCCTTTAAGCTAGGCATAAGGCAAAAGAAGAATCAAGTTTTATCAAGAGAAAGAGAATAGCTAGCCCGTGTAACGGACTCAAAAGGTAACTTGATTTTCTTTCTAGGGAAGTGTTCCATCCCCTTTTTGAGAGGGAATTGAAATTTTATATTCCCATCTTTCATGTCAATGACAGCACCAATGGTGCGAAAAAAGGACGTCCCAAAATAATTGGACATAAAGGTTCACACTCTATATCCATAATAATAAAATCAACGGGAACATAGTTGTCATTGACAATGATAAGAACATCGTCGATCTTCCCCAAAGGTTTCTTTACGGGAGAATCGACAAGACGAACACCAAAATAACAAGAATCAAAAGGTTTCAATTCAAACATATCATACATTCTTTTGGGCATAACGGAGGTACTAGCTCCAACGTCACATAAAGCATAGCAAGAGAAGTTATTTAATTTAATTTTGATCCTAGGGTCCCAAACATCATCTAGCTTCCTAGGTATGGAGGCTTCTATTCTAATCTTCTCCTCCCTAGCTTTTATGAGAGCATTTGTGATATGCTCTGTGAAGGCAAGATTAAGTTTGCTAGTGTGGGGGTCTCTAGACATTTTGTGTAACAAGATGATAACTTCTGAGAGGGTGCAACTATCAAAATCAATATCACTACTATCAAACGTGGTAGTAGTGTCATATAGGGTCACTTGTTTGAAACCCTCTATGTTCATAGGAGTTTCTTCTTCTACGGTTGAGGTATTAGCATCACCATTAATAGGTCCAATGGGACCAGGAGTGTATTGGGTGCTAATAGTTTCGGTATCCTCAACAATTTGGTTAGTGGCAACAGTGTGGTGTGTAGGAAGGCTCTTAATTCTACCCTCTTCCTTTTTTTTCTAGCCCATCTTTCTTTAAGTTTAGCCATCATCCTAATATTTTCATTAATTTGTAATTGGATAGCATTAATAGGAGTGGCCTTCATCTCCTCAAGGGGAGAGGTTCTAATTTTTAACATCTCAACATCAAGGGCTAAGCTGTTGATGTCACGAGAGTTTACTTCTCGCTCCTTGTTTGTTACCCAAAGTGGAAGGTGAGATGTAGCGTAGCAGCAAATTTCCCTTAGCGAAGATGCTAAGGTTTGAGTATTGAACCAGTAGGACTCCAATAGATACAAGAAGGTGGATCGACAAGTGATGCGCCGTTTGATAATCACTTGCTTCTCCTGGCCCTGCACACACAGCAAATAACTTTGCTTCCCAACGAGTACAGAGGAGTTGTCAATTCCTCCGGCCTTGTCGTTTATAAATGATCAAACGCACGGGATAATAATGATAGTGATAGCTACGGAAAAGTAAAGCAGTAAATTGATAGCAGGTGTAAACAGTATTGGAAATATGGACCGGGGTCCTATGATGTTCACTAGTGATGTCTCTCTCCCAAAAGACGATAAAATAGCCATGCGAGGTAAACAAATTACAGCTGGGCAATTGACAGGATTATGTGTGCAAACCAATGCTAATTATTCTATAAAGACAGGAAGAGGCTCAAAAGCTTGGGCGGTACGCCAAGACAAGTAGACCGAAATCCATCTGCATCTACCTACTAATCATCCACCTTGAGATATCTATCCAGAACATCTTGCTGGTATTAAGTTGCGAATCCCACCCAAAGTGTAAAATCAAAGCAACAGACAACTGCATTAAAGAACTTTGCATAAAGTAAACAATCCTTGCACCCGCAAGTACAAGCACCGTTGTTTTCCCCCTTGTGGCAACAACACATTCCCTAGACTCATGTTTCTGTCACTCAAGCTAGTCATCAGGGTGCATGAACCCACAATCATGCATAATGCTCCCTCTTGGAGTCACTACCTACTACTTGGCCAAAGAAATAAACAACAACGGAGAACATGCAAGAATTACTCAAGAACATAAATATAAAAGAAGAGAATCAAATATATTACTCAAACACAATCTGAACATAATCTCATAATCCATCGGATCCCAGCAAACTCAGCATAGCAACAGCAGAAATATTACATAAGTGCCTCGATCATGTAGGGAAGCTCACGAGGTATAATCCATGAAGAACAAAGAGGGGAGGAGAAAATCACATAGCTACTGATCATAGACCATGGTCCAAGGTGGACTACTTACGGTTCATCCGGGAAGCATCCATGGTGGTGGAGAAGCTCCCGGAGGTGGTTCCTCCCTCCGGCAGGGTGCCGGGAAGAGGTCTTCTGGTGCTCCCGATCTTGGAAGCACGGCGGCGGCGGAACAGAGGAGAGATAGCGAAAAAGGGTTCCCGTCACGGGGGTTTCTCATCACGAGGAATAAATAGGCGAAGGGGGGCAGCCAGGTGGGCCACCAGGGGTCCAGGCGGCCCCCTGGCGCGGCCCCACCCTAGGGCGCACCAGGAGGGCGCCTGGGGCCCAGGTGGGTCCCCTCTGGCCCCCCTCGGTGATTCCCGAAGCTTTCTGTACGCTGATTTTTTATTGGATTTTTCCAGAATTTTTGGAGCACTTTTTATATGGGGGAAACCTGAAATAGAAAAACAGCAGAAAACAGGAACTGGCACTGGGGTGCACTGAGTTAATAGGTTAGTCCAAATATGATCAAAAGTGTATGGAAGTTCATCAATATCATAGCAATATCACACAAAAGAGGCATGGAGCAAGCAGAAATTATAGATACGTTTTGGACGTATCAGCTGTCTACCTTCAAACAAAGATTATCTAAGTTAGCTAACTTTTCTTCTACAATCTTGTTGAAGGCTTTTTGGGTAGTGAGAAAGTCTCTAAGCATACTTTCTAGTTCAGAAGTGGGGTTCTTGTTGCTAGGGAAAGTGTTGTCGTTCCCATAATTAGATGGAAACGGTCTAGGATTGCTAGCAAAATTTCCCCTATAAGCATTGTTGTTGAAGTTGTTTCTAGCAATGAAGTTCACATCTACTTGTTCTTGAGCAACCAAAGAATTTAATGGAACATCATGAGGATCAATAGAGGGTTGCTTGGTAAGTAGAGACATAATTAAGTCAACTTTTTCATTTAGGGAGGTAATCTCCTCGACAGAGTTTACCTTCCTACCTGTTGGAGCGTGTTCGGTGTGCCATTGGGAATAGTTGGTCATCATCTCATCAAGAAGCTTTGTGGCAGCACGAAGTGTAGTTGACATAAAGGTTCCTCCCGCGGCCGAATCTAACAGGTTCTGCGAGGTAAAGTTCAAGCCTGCATAAAAAGTCTGGATAACCATCCAGGTAGTCAAACCATGTGTAGGGCATTTCTTAACAAGAGATTTCATACTTTCCCAAGCTTGGGCAACATGTTCATTATCCAATTGCTTAAAATTCATAATGTTACTTCTCAATTGGATAATTTTAGCAGATGGGTAATACTTCCCAATAAAAGCATCTTTGCACTTATCCCAAGAATCTATGCTATTCCTAGGCAAAGATTGAAACCAGATTTTAGCTCCTTCCCTCAAAGAGAAAGGAAAAAGCTTGAGCTTAACAACATCACCTTCTACTTCTTTATACTTTTGCATATCACATAATTCAACAAAATTATACAAGTGTAAAGCAGCATCATCTCCAGCGCCAAAGAATTGATCTCTCATAACAAGGTTTAGAAAAGCAGGTTTAATTTCATAAGAGGTAGCTTAAGTGGCAGGTATGGCAATAGGAGTGCAGATAAATTCTTTGTTGCTGTGACTAGTGAAGTCACACAACTTGGTGTTTTCAGAGGAACCCATAGTAGCAGCAAGTGTGGCAGATTTTTTTGTAGTTTTTGATATAAGACACAAAGATAAAAACTGAAAGGTAACTAACAAGACTAAAAATTAAGGGTAAAAGCTAGTGGGCAACTCCCCTATCTTATCACTCGGAGTCCCCGGCAACAGTGCCAGAAATTTGCTTGATGTGCAAGATGATGATAATGGTTTCTCGCCCTTTGTTGGTTACCCCAAGTGGAAGGTGATATGTAGGACAACAACAAATTTCCCCTATGTAGAGGATAGGGTTTGTCTCCCGTAGGACTCCGACAATGATAAGTATGTTTCAACGACGCAATTGACGTGGACCTGCACACAACACAAATAACTTTGCTCCCAACGAAGTTCAGAGAGGTTGTCAATCTCTCCGGTCTTGTTGTTTACAAAGGATCAAAAACACAAGGTATAATGATAATGATAACAATTGAAAGTAAAAGCTAGAAAGTAAATACGTGTGTAAACAATGATGAGAATATGGAGCGGGGTCCCGTGATGTTCACTACTGATGTCTCTCTCCCAAAAGACGATAAAACTGCTATGCGAGGTAAACAAATTACAGATGGGCAATTGACAGGATTATAAACGCACCGCGATGCTAACTATGCTACAAAGAAAGGAAGAGGATCATAAGCATGGGCAGTACGCCAAAATAAGTAGACCAAAATCCAACTGCATCTACTACTAATCATCCACCTTGAGATATATATCCAGAACATCTCGCTAGTATTAAGTTGCGAGCCCCACCCAAAGTGTAAACCCAAAGCAAGAGACAATTGCATTAAAAAGAACTTTGCATAAAGTAAATAATCCTTGCAACCACGGTTACAAGCACCGTTGTTTTCCCCCTTGTGGCAACAACACATGACCTAGACTCATGTTTCTGTCACTCAAGTGTGTCATCAGGGGGCATGAACCCACAATCGAGCATAATGTTCCCTCTTGGAGTTACTACGTACTACTTAGCCAAAGCAATAAACAGCAACGGAGAACATGCAAGAATTACTTAGGAAAAAAATATACAAGATAAGAACCAAATATATTACTCTATCACAATCTGAACATAATCTCATAATCCATCAGATTCCATCAAACTCAGTATAACAAAAGAAGAAGGATTACATATGTGCCTCGATCATGGAGGGCAGCTCACGAGGTCTAAACCATGAAGAACAAAGAGGGGAGGAGAACATCACATAGCTACTGATCACGGACCCATGGTACAAAGGAAACTACTCACGACACATCCGGGAAGCGTCCATGATGGAGGGGAAGCTCCCAGAGGTCCATCCTCCCTCCGGAAGGGTGCCGGGAAGGGTCCTGCTGGTGCTCCCGATCATGGAAGCGCGACGGCAGCGAAACAGAGGCGAGATCGCGAAAAAGGGTTCTGTCTTCGGAAGTTTCACGTCACGGGAGATATATAGGCGAAGGGGGCAGCCAGGGGGGCCACCAGGGGTCCAGGCGCCCCCCTGGCGCGGCGAAGCCATAGGACGCACCAGCTAGGCGCCTGGAGCCCTGGTGGGTCCCACCTGGTCCCCCTTCAGGATTCCGGAAGGTTCCTTCACGCTGAGTTTTGATCTGATTTTCTCGAATATTTTGATCACTTTTAATATGGGGGAAAACTGAAATAGAAAAACAGCAGAAAACAGAAACTGTCATTGGGGTGCACTGAGTTAATAGGTTAGTCCAAATATGATCAAAAGTGTATGAAAGTGTATCTAGATCATAACAATATCACACAAAACATGCATGGAGCAAGCATAAATTATCGATACGTTTGGGACGTATCAGTCATGAACAACATGATTTATGTGATAGTTATATTCTTGATGTTGTTCATGATACTACTGAAAATTACTTTGAGAGAGGAAAGTTTGGTTGTAGAAACTTCCATGTTACAAAAACACCTCTCTTCATATTGAAAGTTTTGAAGTTGTTCTTGTTCCACTTTCCTATGCTTGTCTCTTTGTGCTTATTTGATTTATTTTCTTACAAGATTCCTAGGCATAGGAAGTGGTTTAGGCTTAAACGTGTTTCATATTTGCTTCTTGATGCTCTCTTTTGGTTTAAATCCTTATTCTTATGAGAGCATCTTTTATAATCTTCATGCCTAGGTTAAAGGCATAAAAGAAAGCGCTTGTTGGGAGGCAACCCAAGATGTTTTTTACTTATGTTTTTAGTGGTCTTGATGATTGTTACTACTGTAGTAACATCATTGTATCTTTATTTTCAAGCTTTGTGCCAAGTTCTAGCCTCTTATGGTAAGGGAAGCAAAAGTTGTGACATGCTATCCAGAAAGCAGATTCTGTCTGCTTGATGGAAAAAAAATCACAGTTCATCATTTTGAGCTGAATTTTTTACACAACATGCTCTATACAATTGTGAAACTTTCGTATGTTCTGAGATTTTTGATTTGAGTTGCATAAGTACCCTGAAAAAATTCTTTACTACCTGTTGTTCTGTTTTTCACAGATTCTGCCACGTTTTACCTTTCCTTACTTTTGCAAACCTTAAGCTTGCTTTTTCTTTGCAAAACCTTTTTGGCAATCTTGAAAAACAATAGCTCTTCAAGAATATCTTTATTTCCAGTGGGAAAAATTATTTTATTAAGGGTACTAACCTCTCTAATCAGCTTATGATGAGTTAGGGAAGATGATGAAAGAAGATCCGGGAGTGTCAAACGCTCAAGCTTGGGGATGCCCCCATGCATCCCCAATAAATATTCAAGGATACTCAAGCGTCTAAGCTTGGGGATGCCCCGTGCATCCCCTTATCCATCAACAATCATCAGTTCGTCCTTCGTATCACTATATTTTTATCACTTCATGCGTTATGTGCTATGCTTGGAGCGTCTCGCTCTTAGGTTTACTTTTTAGTTTTCTTTAGCTTTGCTTTCTGTTCATAACAAGTTAGAACCCAACTTAATTTGTGTGCGAGAGAAACACGCTCCACTCCAATCTAGAACACATCACATGATTTTTCATGCATATATTTCTCCTGTTGTGTGTTCTTTATCTTTTCGTAGCTACTTCCATGTTTAGTTTTAGTTTAGTGTTTGTCTTTAGCAAGAGCCTTGGCTTTTGTTTAGTTTGTTGCTGGAACTCTCTTAAGTTTTCATGTTTATCTTGTTAAGAGAGTTGGTTGTTGCACTGAGTTGTGTCTTGTCTTGAAGTAGGTAATTGAGGTTGCTATTTAATTTTAGTAGTAACTTGCAATAGTTTTGAGATATTGTTGTGTGTAATGTTTGAACTTTTGGTATCAAGAGCTCTAGCCTATTAGTGATAGGTGTCGTATTTTGGGCAATCTGTGTTTATTGTCAAAAACCTACAAAACTAGTTGAGAACTCTAGCTACTAGATGGATCACTAATATTTTGAGGTATCGGATATTAGAGTACACTCACGTACCATGAGTCGAGGATGCGCAAGGATAACCAAACCCCCATACACTCCTCCTCGGGGTACTTGTCTCATTTTGAACCTCCTCATTAGATTGAGAGTTACCGATAATAAGTGCATGAGTTCTTCGGACTAATGTAAGTATTGAAATTTGACACTTCCACCTCCTCATATTTGCTAGCCTCTTTGGTACCGTGCATTGCCCTCTTCTCACTCCGAGAGTTGGCGTCCACCTCGCCGGTGCATCCAAACCCTTGGCATGATATGCTTTGTCATCATAAACCTCCTTATATCTTTCCTCAAAACAACCACCATACCTACATATCAAGGCATTTTCATAGCCTTTCCGAGATATATTGCCATGCAACATCCACCTCTTCATGACTTGATCTTCATGCCATACATGTTCCTGCTACACTGGCAGAGGCATACATTTGCATACATCATGATAGATACATTTTATTTATGTTGAGTACCTTGTAAAGTGTGAAGATCTTCTATACCTTCTTGTAAAATAGACTGTTGCCCTTAAGTGAGGAAAATATCCCAAAGTGGAAAAAATAAAAGATCCCAAAGAGGACAAATGGGAGTTAAGTAGAAAGAGCCATTGAGGCCACCAAAAAATACAAAAAATAGAAAAAAGAGAAAAAGAAAATAAAAAGAGAGAAAGGGGCAACACTACTATCCTTTTGAAAGACCACACTCTTACTCCCCTTATCCTTGTACTCCATAGAGATGATCATTTATGCATATAGCTATGTGGGGACCTTCACACTATAGAACTTGGCTTGCATATTCCAAGGATGAGCCTCCTCAAACGAGCTCTAGGTCTTCATGAGTGAGCAAGTTGGATGCACCCCCACTAGTTCCATTGGAGAGCTTACCTTAACTCATATCTGCATCCGTTGCATGGAAATCCCTACTCCTCACATCATATCTATCATTTGTCCTTCTCGCCTATGATTGTCCTTATTGATGTGAGCCTCTCACCCTTTTTGTCTTCCTCCTCCACCATACTTCTCTCTTTGCCATCCTAAGTGTCAACTCTCATGCTTACGCTCATCCATTGCATGAGTGCTCAAAATATCGAAAGGAAGTGGATCAAATTGACTTGTACCTGGCTAGTGGTCTGGGGACGAGTCAAGATAAGATTCCAAATAAGACCAAGTGTGAAACTTTAGTAGATTGAGTTCTAAATAAAAATACCTTTTCTCTCATATTCCCATATCCCCCTTCTTGCACGCAAACACCATTTGGAGACATTCGAGTCACGGACAGCGAGAGCTCTTGCACCTAATGTTCTTACGTTGCTTGCTAGCATGGAACCATAGAAATTATGCTAATATAGACTCTTGCCTGTTATGACTTGAATTGAATCACATACCTTGATTGATTTACTTTCAAAGTTCTTATATGGTTGCTAGCATGGAACCATAGAAATTATGCTTGTTATCATTTACCTACTCGAGGACGAGCAGGAATTAACCTTGGGGATATTGATACGTCCCAAACGTATCTATAATTTCTGCTTGCTCCATGCATGTTTTGTGTGATATTGCTATGATCTAGATACACTTTCATACACTTTTGATCATATTTGGACTAACTTATTAACTCAGTGCACCATAGTGCCAGTTCCTGTTTTCTGCTATATTTCTATTTCAGATTTCCCCCATATAAAAAATGCTCCAAAAATTCGGGAAAAATCAGATAAAAAATCAGCGTACTGGAAGCTTCCGGAATCACCCGGGAGGGGCCAGAGGGGACCCACTAGGGCCCTAGGCGCCCGCATGGCGCGCCCTAGGGTGGGGCTGCGCCAGGGGGCCCGCCTGGACCCCTGGTGCCCCCTGGATCCCCCCTTTCGCCTATATATTCTCCGTGTCGCGAAACCTCCGAGGAAAGAACCCTTTTTTGCGATCTCGCCTCTGTTCCGCCGCCGCCTCACTTCCAAGATCGGGAGCATCAGCAGACCTCTTCCCGACACCCTGCCGGAGGGAGGATTGACCTCCGGGAGCTTCCCCTCCACCATGGACGCTTCCCGGATGTGCTGTGAGTAGTTTCCCTTGACCATGGGTCCGTGACCAGTAGCTATGTGATGTTCTCCTCACCTCTTTGTTCTTCATGGTTTAGACCTCGTGAGCTGCCCTACATGATTGAAGCACATATGTAATTTTCTGTTGTTGCTATGCTGAGTTTGCTGGGATCCGATGGATTATGAGACTATGTTCAGTTTGTGATTGAGTAATATATTTGGTTCTTATCTTTTATATTTTTGTTCCTAAGTAATTCTTGCATGTTCTCCGTTGTTGTTAATTGATTTGGCCAAGTAGTAGGTAGTGACTCCAAGAGGGAACGTTATGCTCGATTGTGGGTTCATGCCCCCCGATGACACGCTTGAGTGACAGAAACATGAGTCTAGGGGATGTGATGTTGCCACAAGGGGGAAAACAACGGTGCTTGTAACCGCGGTTGCAAGGATTGTTTACTTTACGCAAAGTGCTTTTTAATGCAGTTGTCTGTTGCTTTGGGTTTGCACTTTGGGTGGGGCTCGCAACTTAATACCAGCGAGATGTTTTGGATAGATATCTCAAGGTGGATGATTAGTAGTAGATGCAGTTGGATTTCGGTCTACTTATTTTGGCGTACCGCCCATGCTTTTGAGCCTCGTCCTTTCTTTGTAGCATAGTTAGCATTGTGGTGCATTTTTAATCCTGTCAATTGCCCAGCTGTAATTTGTTTACTTCGCATAGAAGTTTTATCGTCTTTTGGGAGAGAGACATCACTAGTGAAATCACGGGACCCCGGTCCATATTCTCATCCCTGTTTACACGCTCTTTGTATTCCTTCTTTTATTTTCTAGCTGTTATAATCATTATCATTATTATCTGTTGCGTTGATCCTTTGTGAACACCAAGGCCGGAGAGATTGACAACCTCTCTGTACTCGTTGGGAAGAAAAGTTATTTGTGTTGTGTGCAGGTCCACATCAGTTGCACCGTTGACACCTACTTATCATTGACGGAGTCCTACGGGAGACAAACCCTATCCTCTACATAGGGGAAATTTTCCGCTATGCTACATCTAACCTTCCACTTGGGGTAACCAACGAGGATAGAGTATCACTTATGCGCAGTAGTGGGTAGTTACGAGTAGTCAGTTTCTTGCATTAATAACAAATGTAACTCTCTGTAATTAAAACCCACCATCAGTGTAGTGAAGAGGCAAGGCGCACTCTATATAAGGCTTGCCCAAACACCTGGTGGAGGGTTACACACTCTCTTCCTCCTCTCTCCCCCTCACTCTTTCTCTCACACGGGAAGCTCCATGTACATCTTGTTCATATAAAGATAAGGAAAAGCTCCTCCGGGAGCATGACGTAGGGATTTTATCTCCTCCGCGAGACCCTGAAAATAGAGAGAGGGGTATGTGTAAGTGCATCTAGTGCGCCCTTTGAGGTTTTGGAGTATTTGATGACAAAACGGTTAAGGGACTGATGTGTTTGTGAGTATACACAGGAACACAGTCCCTGAGGATGAGGTTAACCACCGTTTGTCACAACCCAAGTTTAGGTATGTGCTAGGGTTTAGCATCAACATGCATTCATGTTAAAAAATGCAAAATAAATTGAAATGGGAAAAGAAACCCCCCAGATGAATTTAATTCAAATGGCCACAATAAAAGTTGCTCCAAAAATTCCTTTTGTATTTTTGAAAAGTCTCATAAATGAGTGTGATCACATCTAAAGTGATTTGGATTCAAGCCCATGCTCATAGATTTTTCAGATATTCAAACATGAGCTTGGAATTAAATTTAGACCCCTATTTGAATTAAAGTTCAAATTATTTGAATTTTAAAAATTCTCAAACTTTATAAGTGGCTAGCTATATGCATTATAAGTCCACATAAAAGTTTTGAGCATTTTATAAAATGTCTAGCTATTTTATTTAGCAAGACAAAACAAATGTCAGAAAAGAAAATGAATAGAAAAACAGAAAACTCTTACCTGGCGCCTAGGCGAGTCCCAGCAAGCCAGGCCCATCAGCCTTTTCCTTGGCGTCTTCCTCCCCTGGCCCCGAAGCAGCTCCGTGGAGCACATGCCCGTGGCCATGGCCACCTCCTCCTAGCCACGCAGCTGCCTCCCCTCGCCTTTCCATGTCGCCACGAGACGCTGGAGAAGCCCGGCTTCCTTTCCGCCCCCTCGCTCTGGCCTTTCTTCTCCCTCACCGGCGATATCTCGCACGCAACCGAAGCCCTAGCCGGAGCACGGCCGAGCGCCACCATGGCGACTGAGCTCCTCCAGAAGCGCCACCTTGTCTAGCGCATCCACATCCGTCGACTTCGTCAAGCCGCTGCGTCAATTGGAGCCAGGCGCCACCGGAGACGACGCTTCCTTCTTCGAGTTGCCGCCGGCCGCAGAGAGCTCCGACGAGCAATTACTCGCCGCCGAGCTCCTCCCCAACGATGCTGCGTTCGTCTTCGTCTTCACGGTGAGATCACACCTCGTTTGCCCCCTCCTGCTGCTTCCCCCGTGCACTGCCTCGCGATCTCGTCGTGGACAGAAGCTCCGGCCGCCGCGGGCATCTTCATAGCCATGGCCTGGGGCCTCCCCTTGACACCCCGCTCGCTCCAGTGGATGCGCCGGCCCGCGGGCTACGCGCCCGTGCCTCCAGCTCCCTCCCCCGTGGCCGAAAACGTGATCCCGGCGAAGCTCCGGCGTGTACAGTAACTCCGGCGACGCCATTAGCCCTAACCCCGAGCTTAACCCCTAACCCCAGTGCACTAATCCCCCCTAGGCCACTGACAGTGGGCTCAGGCTAGCCTAATTAACCCAACTCAAATTAAACAGAAGCTAACTAACCCCCCTCTCACTGACAGCCCTGGCCCACCAGTCAGCCCCCCTGACGTCACAGTGACATCAGGCTGACGCAAGAAATTGATAATTGATTAAATTAATTCAGAAAAAGGCATAAAAGGCTATAAACATTAGAAAATCATAACTAAATCATTTTAACTCCAAATTGGGCATATAATATGTCTAAAATTATCATAAAAATACAAGGATTGTGAATATGGACTCTGTTTTCATGTTTGACCAATTTAAATTGGGTGAACAGTAGCATTTTTCCATATGCATTTAATTTGAATTCAAATTTGGAGTGAATTTGCAAATGACTTTGCATTCCACTTCTATTAAATGGAATTGTACCCACATTGCAACCATGAACATCACCATTGCAATCTTATACATGTGATTGTGCATTGTACCTTATGTTGATCCTATGATTGTCATGTTGCTAATAGAAGTGGAGCCGGAACCCGAGATCACCCCCTCCATTGAAGATACCGTGTACGACCCTCGTCAGCAAGGCAAGCAAACCCTCATTGACCAGGTCGATAAAATCCCACTTCCCTCTCAGTCTCTCTTATGCATTGTTTAGGATGATTACCATGATAACGTTTCTACCGCATAGATGAACCCATTCCTTTGCATGACCTATCATTTGTCACAGTAGTAAGCAAACCACAATCCTAGCAGATGTAGGAGTTGATTGATATCATGTGGCCCCTGCAACTGTTACTTCTTATTGCATGCTTAGAGTGTTACAATGTTGATACTGTTATGTGAGTTGGGATGGTAGCAATCATGTTGATGATGGTGGAAATGTGTTGGTGAATCAACCCTAATACAAGGTGAACGATGAGAGGATGTGTAGGAGTACACAGTGGGTTGTCTCGTTGAACACCGCCTTAAGCCCGAGTTCTTGTGTGGTGATCCAAGACAAAGAGTACTACCACATGTTGGGCAAACGGACCCCCGCTCAACCTACTAACTCACCCCTTCTCAGTTCAATGAGTCGCAGTAGTTCGGAGTTCTGGTAGGTTTGTGGCACGGCCTGCTAAGTGAGAGAACGGCTCAACCGAGACCGGCTTGGGGCCCTGCACACATCTTCTGGGACCACTTCGGTAAACCGTCCAGGTTACGAATGTGGAAACCATCCCAGATGGCGTCTTCATTGATTTTGAGTTGGCTGTGAGGTAAAAGTTGTGGAGATTATCCTCGCCGACACCCGCTTGAAGGGTGACGAGATCCCGGCGGTAACTGATAGTTTCATGTGTGTAGCATTACACCCCTGCAGGGTTAATAAACTATTCGAATAGCCGCGTCCGCGGTAAGGGACTACTTGGAAAGTTGTGCCTGATTATTAGACAACTTCAATGGATACTTATAAAACTTGCCAAGATAAGCGTGAGTGCTATGGCATGCTTTCTCGTGGGAAGTCGTGGAAGGCACCATAGTGTTGTATTTGGTTGGAGACATATAGTGGACTCGTGTGCGCTTCTTACCTCAAGTCTGGTACTCGTAGTTCAGGACTAGCCAAGTCAAAGCTGGCACTTCTCCTTATGAGCCCCACCTCTCTTTACCTTGATACATGTGCATGAGTAGTATAGCTCCTACGTAAGTCTTGCTGAATACGACTTTGTAGTCACGTTTTATTATTCTATGTTTTCGATGAACCCACTGACCCCGATGGTGGCTTCTTCCTGGAGCTCGATGACTGATCAAGCTAGTGTAGTCCCAGTCAGCAGACTGGTTCCCTCTTGGAGGGCTTGTTTATAAATAAGGCTTCTCTAAGCCATTTGTTAAACTTGTCTGTACTCAGACCTACTTTGCTTCCGCTTGTTTGATGTAATGTTGGATCACGGTCTCGTGATCTCTGTGTGCACTCTGTAAGAGTTATCAATAAAGTTGTAAACTTTGTAGAGAATTGCAATGATACCTGCTGTTCATACTAGACACGTGTGCTGCGTGTATGATTATAACTTGCATGACTTAGTATGGGTTTTCGAGACCTTAGTTGTGATCTGGCTGGCGGTCTTTTATACAACAAGTGGCCCTTAGATGTGCGCAGCTTGGGGCATCGCGATGCGATTGCTCATGACTCTGTCACGTGCACACTTTGTTGTATGATTGAGCCCGCCCTAGACCCCGACTAAGTGATCGGGCTGGAGTAAGTCTATGTAAGTGTTATAATACAATCGAGAGTATGGTTGACGAGACTTATCTATGAATATGGGAGTTCACCACCCATATATTTTATACTTGTGTGCGGACGATGAGGACCCATCTCAGTTGATCAACCGGCCTGGATGGGATGCCCCTCTTGTTCGACGCTTTTCGAGAACGTTCTGTGCTTGGCCTTGTCTTCTTAGACAAGTGGGTACGGTTCTCGGCTCTCCATATGATTGTGTTGTAGCGATACTTGCATACGCTAACCCCGGGTCCCGACACCGTTGTCGACCCCCCAAGATGTTGAGGAACATGGAAGAAATCGGTGTGTTTCCTGAAGACTGAAGTTGTGCGAAATCCTGAGGAATCAGGATCCTGAAGCGTTCGGCTGAAGCCGAACCTGTACAAGATCCTGATGACGTTCGCGATGAAGACGAAGTTGAAGCGTAGTATTCGCTAAGAATTTTTATACTTCTTGAGTCGTAGGAAAACATCGCACTGTTGGAGGGGTTGAGGAAAATGAGTTTTGTATTTCTGAGGAAGTGCTCAATTAGAAATCCTGAAGAAAACCAAGAGAAATCTCCTGCAGTAGAAGTTCAATTCCTTGGGTGTCTGAGACGATGTTATTCAGGACACTGAGGAATTTGTCTTCGGTTGAGGAGTCAGGAAACTGCCAGTGAAGTTCGCCTGAAGAAAGAGAGTGAGTGTTCCGACCGTGCCACGTGTCACATGGAGAGTGCCGGTACCAATCCAGCCAACGGTCCGAAGGGTGGGCATGGAAGTAATTTCATGCATGGGCATTCATGTCCTTTCACCTGGGGTTGCTCCCCGGCTATAAATAGCCGCCCCCAGCCCCATTTGTGGGTCGGCTGCTCCGAGAGAAAAACTGACACTTGTCATCTGAGAGCAACCCACCTCTTGAAGAAAATGAAGAACCTAAGTGAGGAAAACCACCAGACTGAGTAGTTGAGCATTTATGAGGAAGTCGGTTCGAGTCATCCAAAGTTTTTTACTCTTGAAGACTTTGATCTTCTAGCCGGTGTAGAATTCATCAATCTGAGGAAGTCAAGATACAATTGTGACTTCCCTGAGTGAACTGAGACTATGAAGGTTTCAGGAGTCTACCTTGAAGACTCACCTGAGTTATTGGACAGAGTCTGAGGACTTTAGTTAAAGGAGAATAAGGTGAAGACTATGTCTTTTGAGTTCAATCTCAACCTCTCCAACCAGACGTAGAGTTGTCACAACAACTCGAACTGGTTCATCAAGTCTATGTCTTCAGTGCCCTGGTGCTATTTCTGCAACCTCAGCTATTATGTTTATGCACTGATAACTTATCCTAATGCCTTACGTTCTGAGTTTACTCTGCGCTGACTCCCCAGTTCTTACATCGGTATTACTTTAGCTATGCAATAGGTTGATTTACATTCACGCCTTTGCTTTTGTATCGCATCTTTTCTTCCTCGAGTTTTAGTTTCCTCAATTTCGTATTGCCTCAGTCCTGAGGAAATCAAAATTCCTCAAGATATTTGAAAATATCCCATTCACCCCCGCTCTGGTCGATATACTGCACTTTCAATTGGTATCAGAGCAAGGTACTCCCTTGTTCTGTGTGATTCGGTTTAACCACGTGGAGTTTTAGTTATGTCAACCTCAGGTACAATGAGCGTTGCCTCAAACTGCCCCATCTTCGACGGGATAGACTACCCGTACTGGAAGAACAAGATGAGGATGCATCTTGAAGCCATTGACAAGGACCTGTGGGATATTGTTGATCAAGGCATTCCTGAAGCTACTCTGATGACTGCTCCTGAAGTTGTCAAGAAGAACTGGCAGCTTGATGCAAAAGCTCGAAGCATTATTGGTGGCCACCTTAATAAGGCTCAGTTCAACCGTATCAGTGGTCTGGATACTGCAAAGAAGATATGGACAAGACTGTCAAAAGTTAATGAAGGAGTCTCTGCTCAACGAGACTCTCGAGTTGATACACTTCGCAGTCTCTTCATCAGGTTCAAGAGGCTAGACAACGAGCATGTGCAACAAACCTTTGACAGACTCACTGACATATCCAATGAACTTCAAGCACTGGGTGCCGCTGATATCACAGATCATGAGGTGGTGAAGAAACTACTGAGGTCTCTGGATGACTCGTTTGAGTTCCTATCGCTGATGATTCAAGAAAGGCCCGATTTCAAGACTCTGGATCCTGCTGACATTCTCGAGCGCCTCAATGCTCATGAACTGAAGCTCTCTAAAAAATGAGACTTGTACATCACCACGCCAAAAGTCCGTGTGCTAAAAGCTAAGGCACGAAAAGTGTTCTCCGATGAAGAGTCTGAGGCTGATTCTGATGATCCTGAAACCCTCAGCCGGGAACTTGATCTCCTCACCAGAAAGTTCCAAATATTCACGAAGAAGAATCGCTTCGGAAACTCCTCAAGATCCTCCTCAAGAAAAAGCAAAGATGATGACTTTGTTGAGACAAGAAAGAGAGTTTGCCACAAATGCAAGAAACCTGGGCATTGCATCGCTGAGTGTCCTCTTTGGGAAAAGGAAGCTAAAGTAAAGAAGAAGAAAGGGAAAGATGACAGTTCTAATTAAAAGACAAAGAAGAAATCCTCAAGATCCTCAAAGTGTGCTGGATAAAGGAACAGCAACTCCCGTAAGGCTCACGCATATCTCGACAAAGAATTGGACTCTGAAGAATCTAGTTCCGATCCTGATGCTGAGGAAGATGAATCTGAAGAATTTGAGGGTGTGGCTGGTCTGGCTCTTGCCACGTCGCTTGTCTCCAAGTCAATCTTCAGCACTGAGGAATCTGATCCATCACATGTTGATGATGAAGCTGAAGACACCACCCCTGCCTTCTGCTTCATGGCTAAGTCCTCCAAGGTATCTACTTACTCATCATCTGATGATCCCTCTGATGAAGAACCTGATGAAAACTATGCTAAACTTGCTAAACTTGCATCTAAGAAACAACGTGCACTTGAAAAGATTCAGACCTCACTAAATAAGAGTGATGATATGTTGGTTGAGGAAATGATGAAGACTCAAAAATTGACTGATGAATCAAAAATTCTTCAGTCAAAGTTTGATGACTTAATCAGTCGTCATGAGGCACTCCTCACCGATCATGCGAAGCTGGCTCATGAGTTTATCATGAGAAAGCAAGAACTTGAACGTGTGAGAATGTCTCATGACGATCTGAGGAAAGAAAATGATTCACTCCTCTCCCAACAGATCATCATGCCACAAGAAGGATTTAATCCTCCCTGTTTAAAATGCATTGAACATGACCGTATCACTTTTGTGCCTAGTTCTTCAATGTCTTCAGACTCTGTTATTTCAATTTCTTCTGTGGTATCTAACCCCTCATCTAAGGATACCATAGACATTGATGAAGAAAATGCTAATTTGAAGAGTCTACTGGAAACCGGTATGTTCAAGAGTCTGAAAGGGCATCAGATTCTTTGTGACATCCTCAAGAAACAGATCCTCAATAGGAATCCGAGGAAAGAAAGTGTCGGGTTCACTTGAAACCTCAACGCTGATGGGTCTTACTGGAAACCTGAACAATATCCAAAGACCACTTGGGTTTTAGAAAATATGCCTCCTCCTGATCCCTATACTTTATCTGGTTATGATACTGTTTCCTCAGATGTGGTGATCGAGTCATTTGACTCAAACTATAAACTGTTTAAATATGTCAATGGTGAGGTATTCGCCAGATACATCGGAACTAACTGCAGGAATGGTCCTCCAGTCAAGCAGATCTGGGTTCAGAAGGACCTGATCACTAACCTCCATGTGAATGCAGATGCAAATGAGCCGAGGGTATCATCTTAGGACGATACCTCAAATGGAAATGATTATCATTATGTCTAAGCTAACCATTTTGTCCACAGAGAAGCTCCTCATAAGAATGCTTATTCGTTTGTTTATCCTGATACCACCATCTCACGTCCTGTTAGGTCTCATCGTTCTCATCAGTCCTCATATACTTCAAAACCACCCATTAAAATGTGGGTGGTAAAGAAGAACTGACAATCTTTGCAGGGACATGTCCTGAGGCAATCATAAAGTCTGCAGATCATATGCCCAGGACAACATCATTTGAGTCAGTTGAAGGAGATTTATATTGTTTGGTTTCATAGAATCAATCCTGAGGAACATCCTGAGTAATTAATTCTGAGGAACCACAAATTCTTCAAACTGAGACTGGCTCATAACTTGCTGTATGAGATACTAATTTCTTTGCAGGGAAAGACTGAATGGGTGATGGACAATGGATGCAAAAATCACATGACTGGTGACAGAAGCCTTCTCATGGAATCATCTCTGAGTCCTTCTTCGAAGAAAACCATCACCTTCGCTGATAAAGGTGAAAATAAGGTATTGGGTCTCGGCAGAGTTGCTATCTCTCGAGACCAACACATTGACAAAGTCATGCTTGTTGAATCCATCAGATACAACCTGATGTCTGTCTCTATGCTATGTGATCTTGATCTCGTTGTTCTCTTCGGAAAATATGGTTGTGTAGTCTATATGGTTAGCAATAACTCCATTGTGTTCAGTGGAGTTAGGAAAGGTGATCTGTACATTGTAGATTTTTCTGAAGGTCCTCAGGTTGCTACGTGCCTCATGGCTCGGGCCTTAGAGTGCCGGCTATGGCATCGACGACTCGGCCACGCCGGAATGAGGAATCTCCAGAAACTGGTCCTGAAGAAACATGTCCTCGGGATTGAGGAAATCAGATTCTCAAAGGACCGTCTATGTGGTGCGTGCGAAGCCGGAAAGATGACCAAGGCCAAGCATCCAACGAAGACCATCATGACGACTACAAGACCTCTGGAATTGCTTCACATGGATCTATTCGGTCCTCCAAAGTATTCAAGCTTTGGAGGTAGTATGTATGGTCTTGTTATTTTTGGTGACTTCTCATGATACACTTGGATGCATTTTCTTCTCTATAAGTCAGAAACCCCAGCTATATTCAAGCGCTTCGCCCAGCGAGTCATGAACAACTACAACCTGAAGATCAAGCACATTCAACGCGACAATGGCACTGAGTTCAAGAACATCGGTGTGGAAGAATTCCTCGACGACTTGGGAATCACTCATGAATTCTCAGCGCCTTACACTCCTCAGCAAAATGGAGTTTTTGAGAGGAACAACCGAACCCTCATCGAGATGGCTCGCACGATGCTGGCTGAGTACAACACTCCACTCATGTGGTGGGCTGAAGCAATCAACACTGCATGCCACATCGTCAATCGAATGTATCTTCACAAGTTCTTCAAGAAAACATCATATGAGCTAATGGTCGGTAAGAAACCCAATGTGAGTTACTTCAAAGTATTCGGTGTACCTTGCTGGATTCGTGATCCTCATCACCAATCCAAGTTTGCACCCAAAGCATGTGAGGGTTTCATGCTTGGTTATGGTACCAACTCGCACACTTACATAGTCTACAATAGTAGTCATCATAAAATTGTTGAGACTGTAGATGTGCGGTTTGATGAATCTGATGGCTCGCAAAGAGAGCACCTGCCACCTGATCTAGATGAAGCCCCACCTGAAGAACAGATCAAGAAGATGGGTGCTGGTGATATCATTCCTGTGGATCATCCTGAAGAAACGCACATACCTCCTGCTCCTGAAGAACATCCAAATCCTGATGCAAATGATCCTGATGACGATCCTGATCCTGAGGCTCATGAGACCCCTGAAGCTCCTGAAGCACCTGAAGCAGATGCCAATGAATCTGAAAGCAGTGAAGATGATGCGCCTCAAGATCCTCCACCTCGTCTTCCTCGCGTGGCGAATGAAGTTCAAGTGTACAGAATCCTCGCTGACGTCAATCTACCAGGTCCTCTCACTCGTGCAAGAGCTAATCGTATAGCTGACTTTTGTGGACATTTCTCGTTTGTATAAATTTCAGAGCCCACCAAAGTCACAGAGGCATTCCAAAAAGCGGAATGGATTCAAGTGATGCAAGATGAACTTCTTCAGTTCAAATTGAATGATGTTTGGGAACTAGTCAAACGGCCCGATCCTCGAGTTCACAATGTCATCGACACGAAGTGGATCTACCGCAACAAACTCGATGAAGATGATCAAGTCATCAGAAACAAAGTTTGTCTCGTAGCACAAGGATACACACAAGTCGAGGGGATCGACTTCGGTGAAACCTTCGCTCCTGTTGCTAGACTTGAGTCCATTCGTATTACGCTTGCATTTGCTAACCATCATAATATCAAGTTATATCAAATGGATGTGAAAAGTGCATTCCTCAATGGTAATATCGAGGAAGAAGTATATGTTGCTCAACCCCCAGGTTTTGAAGACTCGAAGAGACCTGATATTGTGTACAGATTGAAGAAAGCCCTATATGGACTGAAGCAAGCCCCTCGGGCTTGGTATGACACACTAAGGGACTTCATCATCAGCAAGGGCTTCAAATCTGGTTCCCTCGATCCAACTCTTTTCACTAAATGATATGATGATGCATTATTCATATGTCAAATCTATGTTGATGACATCATATTTGGATGCACTAACAAGAAATACAGTGAAGAATTTGCATTCTTGATGAGTGAACAGTATCAGATGTCCATGATGGGCGAACTGAAGTTCTTCTTAGGGCTTCAAATTTGTCAACAACGCAACGGTATCTTCATCTCTCAGGATAAGTACCTCAAGGAGTGCCTGAAGAAATTCGGGATGCAAGACTGCAAGGGTATCAAGACACCGATGCCTACAAATGGGCAACTCGGCCCTGATGAAAATGGCAAGGACTACGATCAAAAGGTATACCGTTCCATGATAGGTTCTCTGCTATATCTATGTGCATCTAGGCCTGATATAATGTTGAGCGTTTGCATGTGTGCCCGATTCCAAGCGGCACCTAAGGAATCGCATCACTAAGCGGTGAAACGAATTCTTCGATATTTGGCTCACACCCTGTCGCTAGGCTTATGTATCCAAAAGGCACACAGCTGGATCTCGTTGGGTACTCAGACTCAGATTATGCTGGAGATCGAGTGGATCGGAAGTCTACCTCAGGAACATGTCATTTCCTCGGACGCTCTCTGGTGTGTTGGTCATCGAAGAAGCAGAACCGCGTCTCCCTCTCCACTGCTGAAGATGAATACATCGCTGCTGGTGCAAGCTGCTCACACCTTCTTTGGATGAAGCAAACTCTGAAGGACTACGACATCAACCTGAAGAAAGTACCACTACTATGTGACAATGAGAGCGCCATCAAGATCTCTCATAATCCAGTACAACACTCGAGGACGAAACACATTGAGATTCGGTATCACTTTCTTCGGGATCATGTATTGAAGGAAGACATCGTCATCATCCACGTGAAGACTGAAGACCAACTTGCTGATATATTTACTAAGCCTTTGGATGAGAAGCGTTTTAGCACTCTGAGGTGTGAGCTAAATATCTTAGATTCCTCAAATGTCAAGTGAATGGACAAACATCCTAACACTTAAACAATATTGAAGAATCCTGATGTACAACACACGATGCGTCGTACTCCTCAAATCATGAGGAACTACCTTGCTAAGTGTGAAGAAATTAACGTGGAATTGACTCATGATCCATACGACAATTGTATGGCATCAAGTGTCTCATTCCCTATAAGGTGGGTAGCGCCACCGCCCAAATTCCTCAGGATTTGTTGATCCTCAGTTTCCTCATTTGATGTCTTCATCCTGATGATTACCGTGTTTGTCCTCAACAGCGTTCACCTATAGTTCTTGTTCCTCAGCATTTGCTTTTTCATCTAGGTGAACGTGATCGGACCCATCCCTCTGTGCTCACTTATCCATTCTTTCTATCTCATATGCGTTCATTTGGAACTCGTGTATTCCTCAGCCTGAGACCTTTGTCTTCATCTTCAACATCTTTAATGTCCTCAGTTTCCCAGAATCGAGGATTATCCGTTACGATATTTTTCAGTTAATGGTTGCGATTTTACCGCATGTCGTGCTTATCCATCATTATGATAACCACAGAGAATCCTAACCATCAAGGGCAATCGTGTCCACAAAAATCTCAACCCCTCAGCTTTCACCCCTCTATAAATAGCCACCCACCCCACGGTCATTTTCCCCCATATCTCCTCTCTCTCTCGCGCGCCGCCGCCCCTGAGCTCCTCAAGCTCTCGTGCTTTCGTCGCCAGAGTTCACCGTCGCCGGGGAAGACGAACTCATGGTTCCTCAGCATTCGCTTCTGTCCTGGTACGCTTATGTCTCAGTTGCTTGTTCCTCAGTACTGTTGTGTCTTCAAGAATCTTCCCATTTCTTCATGCCACCACATTCCTCAATAGTATTGCTAGATTTCTGAGACATATACCTATGCCTCATTACTATGATTTCCTCAACCTATTCCTCATGAACGCATATAACTGTACCCCCTTCCCTCGCAACTAATTATGTCACAGGTACATGTCTGCTGAGGAATCGTATGGCTCTCATAGTCTCACTTCATTTGCAGCTCAGCTCGAACGAACCATTCCTCAGTCTCCACCGCTGAAGAAAATGGCTCCTCGTCGCAAGCACACTGATACAACCAAAGATTTTCCTCCAGAGCTCTATGCCAAACTGAAGACTCCCGAGCGTGAAAACGCTGGAGAACGTAAGCTTCGGGTCCAGAAGATCACGAGGGAATGGGCTAAGCGATGGGCTGCATATCAATGGCTTAATCCTCATCATGAGGAAATGTTTGTTGTGAATCCACCTCTGAAGACCTTGGGTATCAAGGCTCGACCTCCTCTTGAACTAGGGGTCACTCCTGATCCCACAACTCTGCGGACTCATGATGAATTTCCTGAAGCTTATCAGCAATACCTCAAGAGAATTGCCAGTCGTGCCAAGAGTCTGGTCCATGACTTGGCTGCATCGGTACAACTTCCACCTCAAGCTGATGCTCCACCTCAACCGCAACCTCAGTCACGGCAGCCCCACAGAAAAGCTCCTGGCATCAAACCATCCAAGAAGTCCTCAACAAAATTTGATGCTCCAGGCTCCTCTTGCCAACGCACAACCGGTGCTGCTCCTGCTTCAAGAATTCGAACTGATGAATCAGGCAGTGCCCCTGAGGCTTCAACCACAGTGCCTCAGCCTCAGCTGAAGACCAAAACTGTCCTTCAACGCGGCCCACGGCCCTCACCAAAGAAGACAGCCATGCATGGTGCCATTCATCAAACCACGACAGATTTTGATGATGAAGATGAGTTTCAAGACTTGGTCGGTTTTGTTGCCACTGAAGAATAAAAGATTGAGTATGTGCGTGCTGCAGCCAGACGCAAAGCTGAGGCCACGGGTTCTGAAATCCAACTTCTCCTCGATCCCAAGAAGGTCTTGGAATATATTGACATCTGGACAGTCAAGCCTGATACTCCTCTTGATGATTTGGACATACCTAAAGACATCAAGTTCTACATTCAACAGTTCCTCATCAATGAGATTCATCAACGTGATCTTCAGAAACAGTTGAAGACTCAACTGAAGAAAGTCCACAATGAATTTAAAAAGAAACCTGTCACGGATGTTACTCCTCAGGAGTTCATTGAGTATCAATGTGAGGTTCATCGCCTCAACACTGAATATGGCGCCCAATGTGCCTACATCGGCAAATCCAAGGATCAGATGTCTCGGCAGATGCAAAATTTGATGAAGCTTCGGCAGCCTGCCTCTTCAGTACCTCCTGCTGCCTCAGCTCACGCTGATGCAGAGCCTGATGATACCACCCAAGGCCGCAAGCGCATGCCCGATGCCCCACCCTCCACTCCACCAGCTGCAAAGAAGCCCACCCTGGAACCCACAATTGAGGAGCCAATTGATGCTACACCACTCTCCTCGGCTCCTCCAGCATCAAGGGCTGCTGATACCACAACTCACTCCACTGCTGCTTCCACTCCACCTAAAAATACTCAGCGTAGCATCATCGTCTTCACCCCACCGTCAAAGGAACTAGTCTCAGCCGCTGCTACACCCATTGTTCCAACATCTCAGTGTCCACCTCCATCGATCATCACTGAGATTGAAGACATGGATGTTGATATTGATGATCATGGTACTCCTCGTGTTATTGATGAGGAATATGAGCTGGCAAACTCTCCCACTCATACTATCTTTTCACTCGAGCCTCACTCCCCCACTGTGACCGAGGTACTTCCTGATACCTCTCAGCACTCTGAAGACTCTGTTGGTGCCTCGTCCTCAGATTCTGATGCTGATGAACCTGAAGCCACCAGTGCGCCTCCAAATGCTACTGATGACACTGATACTGCCGCAACTCCCAATGTTGACCCTGAGACTGCTCCCCCTGCAGGTGAGACTGAAGCCGAGCACAACACTAATGCTGACACTGAAGCTGCACCGTACTGCACTGCTGATCCTCAAGTTACATCTCCGTCAGCTCCACCTACATCACCGAAACCTGGCCCTAATACTAAGGCTGAATCCCATGCTCCTCAAGCACCGCCTACCTCTGATTTAGCCTCACCAGCTCGTCAGGAGACTGCCTCAGCTCTTTATATACGCCCGAAGCAGAAGAAGCCATTCTATCACAATCTTGAAGCCGATGCTCATCCCAACTTAAACACTGATGCATTCTTCAATGCCATGACTTCTTTCAGGCAGTGATCCAGAATCCTTACAATTATCCTCCGGCCAGCAAGCTCCTAAGTTCTGGACGGCTACTCAAAAGAACTACTATGCCTCAGTTTTTTACATGGCACAAAAGGGTTTTCCTCATAAGCACATTCCTCATCTGGATATGGAGGACATCCCTTTCTTCAACAACGTGCTGCAGGACTTGTATCATGCCAAGCTACTTCAGTTCTGCTCTGAGTGTATTCTTTGGAATGAAGAACTCGTTCTCCAGTTTTATGCAACGCTCTATGTCTCAGGGGACCCCAAAGATATCAACACTTGGGTACTAGACTGGATGACTCAGCATCAGCACTACACTGCCTCTGTACCTGAGATCATTGCAATTCTTCAGCTACCTCCCTCTGACGCTTCAGTCCACAACACATACGGTGCTCCACTTCTTAGGGATGATCTGATGAACATGCTGATGAAGCCGCAAGCCCTTGAAGCTCTGCCCCGGACCAAGTTCCTAGTCTCAGAGCTTCAGTATCTTCCCAGCACAATGTACCGAATCTTGGCCAAGTCTTTCTGCCCCATCAAGGGATATGAATCAACTGCTGAGGAAGTTGTGGGCATCATGAAGAACATTCTTTACATCCTCTGCATGTCTGCTACCATTAATTTCTCAGACTTCTTCTTCAGGACTTTGGTGGATGCTGCTCAGAATCCTCATATTCTGAAGCCATACGCTCCATGGATCATGAAGCTCATCTGCACCAAGAGTGGCATCAACTTCAAGGCCCTTATGTTCCTCCAGTTGAAGTGCTTCAACACACCCTTGACTCTAATGCCAAGGGAAAAGCGCCCTTCTACAAAGAAGTACTTCCTCAGGATTCGCTTGGTGGAAATATTCGTCAGCCTCAGTCTCGCACCACTCATGAGGAACGCACCCATGCGTCAACTGAGGAAACCACTCAAGCTCGCCTGATGACTGATCGTGAGCTCCTCATCAGTCTGCATCAGAAAGTGGATCGTAATCATGACTGGACGAAGCGATAGATTGGCGACATTCTCAGCTACATGGCGCAGATGCACACTACTCAGAAGAAAGTTCATCAGTATGCTCATCATGAATATCAGCGACTTGATGCTCTTTTGACTGAAGTCATTACTCCTGAAGACCTCGCCAAGCTTGGCCTTTAGACAACCTCAACTTCCTAAGATTCGGCCTCCTCGTCGGTTCACCAAGAGCAAGACCCCACCTCTGGCGATGGACTCCTTTTTTTCAGCGCAAGAATTCTCCCCTGAAGAAGTTGAAGACGCTGCGGCTTGTCCTCGCACTGCCACGGCGTGCCTTCGACCTGATGCTCAACCCTAAGGCACTACTTTTGGGACGTTAGCTATAGTCTCTCCTTTTTGTTCATTTAATGACAAAGGGGGAGAAATTTAGTTGTCTTCAAACGGGTTTTCATGGGGTTCCTCAGTTACAACTCTCGTTCTTTAGATCAGTTTTGTAATGAGTTATATACTGATATTTTGTGTGGTTTCTGATACTTTTAAGTTACCTCATGATATTCCTCAAGTTTATCTATTACTCATGATATACCTCAGCAACCACTTTACTCAGTGCTATTATTGACTTCTCAGTTATTTCATATGATGCACTGTTTCAAATAATCCGGGATATAGGGGGAGCTCCTCATGTTTTCAGAAATATTCTACCAAGTCTTCAAAACATGCATATCCTCAGGGGGAGCATCTCTATATCCGGAAACGATGAATAGTTTTCTTCAAAGTTTTTAATTCCTCAAAATTACTTATTTATCCCGTTGAAGCTTTAACCTAATTGTCATCAAATCACCAAAAAGGGGGAGATTGTAAGTGCATCTAGTGCCCCCTTTGAGGTTTTGGAGTATTTGATGACAAAACGGTTAAGGGACTGATGTGTTTGTGAGTATACACAGGAAAACATTCCCTGAGGATGAGGTTAACCACCGTTGTCGACCCCAAGATGTTGAGGAACATGGAAGAAATTGGTGTCTTTCCTGAAGACTGAAGTTGTGCAAAATCCTGAGGAATCAGGATCCTGAAGCGTTCTGCTGAAGCCGAAGCTGTACAAGATCCTGAAGACGTTAGCGCTGAAGACGAAGTTGAAGCGTAGTCTTCGCTAAGACTTTTTATACTTCTTGAGTCGTAGGAAAACATCGCACTATTGGAGGGGTTGAGGAAAATGAGTTCTGTATTTCTGAGGAAGTACTCAATTAGAAATCCTGAAGAAAACCCAGAGAAATCTCCTGCAGTAGAAGTTCAATTCCTCGGGTGTCTGAGACGATGTTCTTCAGGACACTGAGGAATTTGTCTTGGGTTGAGGAGTCAGGAAACTGCCAGTGCAGTTCGCCTGAAGAAAGAGAGTGAGTGTTCCGACCGTGCCACGTGTCACGTGGAGAGTGCTGGTACCAATACAGCTAACGGTCCGAAGGGTGGGCATGGAAGTAATTTCATGCATGGGCATTCATGTCCTTTCACTTGGGGTTGCTCCCCGGCTATAAATAGCCGCCCCAACCCCATTTGTGGGTCGGCTGCTCCGAGAGAAAAATTGACACTTGTCATCTGAGAGCAACCCACCTCTTGAAGAAACTGAAGAACCTAAGTGAGGAAAACCACCAGCCTGAGTAGTTGAGCATTTATGAGGAAGTCGGTACGAGTGATCCGAAGCTTTTTACTCTTGAAGACTGTGATCTTCCAGCCGGTGTAGAATTCATCAGTCTGAGGAAGTCAAGATGCAATTGTGACTTCCCTGAGTGAACTGAGTCTGTGAAGGTTTTGGGAGTCTACCTTGAAGACTCACCTGAGTTATTGGACGGAGTCTGAGGACTTTAGTTCAAGGAGAATAAGGTGAAGACTATGTCTTTTGAGTTCAATCTCAGCCTCTCCAACCGGACGTAGAGTTGTCACAACAACTCGAACTGGTTCATCAATTCTATGTCTTCAGTGCCCTGGTGCTATTTCTTCAACCTCAGCTATTATGTTTATGCACTGATGACTTATCCTCATGCCTTACTTTCTGAGTTTACTCTGTGCTGATTCCTCAGTTCTTGCATCAGTCTTACTTTAGCTATGCAATAGGTTGATTTACATTCACGCCTTCGCTTTTGTATCGCATCTGTTCTTCCTCGAGCTTTAGTTTCCTCAATTTCGTATTGCATCAGTCCTGAGGAAATCAAAATTCCTCAAGATATTTGAAAATCTCCCATTCACCCCCCTCTGGTCGATATATTGCACTTTCAGTATGAACGGAGCATGATCTATCGAGATGTAAACGGGTGACACAGACAATTTTATCGAGTTCGAGACTCTCGCGGAGGAGATAAAATCCATACGTCTCATGCTCCCAGAGGAGTTTTTCCTTATCTTTATATGAACAAGATGTACATGGATCTTCCTGTGTGAGAGAAAGAGTGAGGGAGAGAGAGAGGAGGAAGAGTGTGCGTAACTCTCCACCAGGTGTTTGGGAAAGGCTTATATAGAGTGCACCTTGCCTCTTCACTACCCTGATGGTGGGTTTTAATTACAGAGAGTTATATTTGTTATTAATACAAGAAACTGACTACTCATAACTACCCACTACTGCGCATAAGGAGGGAGTAACGCTTCGGGCTTCAATGTTTCCAGTGTCTTTTGATGTTCCTCTGAGTAGTAGGCAACTCGGCTGTCCTTTCTTCCGAGTAACGGATAGCTCGGAGATAGTCCCTTCTTCTGAGTAACGGATAACTCGGAGATCATCTTTCTTTCAAGTAACTAGCAGCTCGGAGATAATTCATTCCAAGTACCTTATGATTCCTGAGTTACTTATAACTCAGTAATTATGTTTTTGATTTTTCCTTTGTTTCTGGAAAGACTTAGGTGAATGCTGATAAGATATCATTCAGTTAAGGGTACCCCATGATATGCGATACTTAAAGGTATGCCTTAGGTATGACCACGACAGAGTCATCATGACCTTTGACCATGCAAGTGACACCTTCCTAGCTATGTGTCCATGGCATGGCTGGTTTTCTCATGCAGTGGAGGATGTCTCAAGCATCCTTCCCGGAAGACAACTCCAAGACTACACGTGTTTGTAATCATGTAATATGTGGCACTTGTGTGAGCAGACCCTTGACTTATAAAAGGAGGGCTCAGCCACATGGAGCGGGGGCTTATTTTGGGCCAATATTTTGGTTGCTCCCTAGTAAACTCTAGATAGCCAAGCATTGTACTCCACTCTACTACTCACAAGAAATATCAGGCAAATAGGAGTAGGGATTTTAGTCTCCGGACGGCCCGAACCTGGGTAAATTACTGCGTGTTCATCGGCACCTGGCGATCGACCATTATGTTGTTCTGTGCGCTACCCGCGATGATCCCTTATAAAAGGGGACCTCCGCGGTCCCCCCGGTGTCCCGCGCGCTCCGTGCGCGCACTCGCGACATCGACATCTGGCGCTAGAAGGAGGTCTAGCACACACGTCGTCTTCGTCTTCTTCGCCTTCGCCGCCTTCAGCATCTGCATCAGTCGCACAAGGATGGCGTCCATTCGCCGCCACACGCGTGCGCATCTACGCATCAAGGTCGTGTTCGCGTCAATGAGAGCTCAGCGCGCGGCGGTAGCCAACGCCGCAAGTTCATGATCGCCCCCTCATCAATCCAGTAGGGAGAAAGACTAACCATAACCCCACTTGTCGCGCGGGTGAATCAGCGTTAGCACGAGATTGCGGGCCAAGCTCACCGGGTTTCTACCATCGCTCCGCGATGTAGAAATAAACCCCGGCAAGAGTAGAGATATGCTCCCAGGGTTTCTACCATCGCTCCGCGATGTAGAAATAAACCCCGACAATAGTTAAGACAAAGCTCCCCGGGTTTCTATCATCGCTCCGCGATGTAGGAATAAACCCCGACAAGAGTGAAGACATGCTCCCCGGGTTTCTATCATCGCTCCACGATGTAGGAATAAACCCCGACAAGAGTGAAGACATGCTCCCCGGGTTTCTATCATCGCTCTGCGATGAAGAAATAAACCCCGACAAGAGTCAAGACAAGCTCACCGGGTTTCTATCACCGCTCTGCGATATAAAAATAAACCCCGGCAAGATCTCCGTGATCGAGAAAAGCCACCATCCTATCCTCTTACCTGGGGTGTCGTGCGCACCACGCGCTATTGATAGAGACTGCATCACTATCAGTGCTTCCATATCTGTTCCCAGATGCTCGAGGACTGTGATCTTGTCCTTCGCCGCAATAGTTTGGGAAGGGTCTTAAACAAGTTATCACAGAAAACCGGATGGTCCTTTTTGGGTAATGAAAGTTTCTAAGCCTGGATCCCTCCAGCTAGGGACCGAAGATGAAGTCCCCATAAATGACTCGTGAAACATCGAGTGTATGCGGAAGTATCGTCTTCGTACGTACTACCCGTAAGCATCCTGTTGTTGCCGGGTTTTGTCTTCATCAACAGGCAAGTAAAAAGCGGCCTCCGGGTCCAACTTCATAAATAAAGCTCACCATATTCTCGGATGTTTGTTCCCGGATGGTTATCAATATTCCCGGACAGCTATCAATATTCCCAGATGTTTATTCCCGGACGGTTATCAATATTCCCGGATGTTTATTCCCGGACGGTTATCAATATTACCGGATGTTTATTCCCGGAAGATCATCAGTATTTCCAGAAGACTATTTCCGGAAGCTGTCAAGCAAGAGCTGAGACCTAGCCCAGACAGTGTGGAGTTCACTCGTCTGGCCTAGGCCCGGGGACTACTATCGGTACCGTGGAAACTTGTGTCTCCAGGAACCTTGATACACGCGGTGCCATACACGAACCTTGCCAGAAGCCAACCCGAACGCTATAGCTCCAGGAAGCTGAAATTCAGGAAGCCATCGTGGGCTCTAGTTCATTTTCCTGAAGCGAGGCAATCCTAGCTTAACGTTTTGGTGAATCTGAAGTTCGGGTTATTTACAGCTGTAGTGCCACCACCAAGTAAAATGTTTCGATCTGCTTCCCCTCGCTTGATCCCGCTCGCTCACATCTCGCCTCTCCCTCGTGCAGTTTCGCCCATCTAGCCGGCCCAAGAAGAAAAATAGCAGGCCTTTAGCGCCCTAGCTGGGCTGCCAGCTCAACCAGGCGCTGGGAGAAGCTGCATCATCTCCAGAACGTTTCCACTTCGCCACGTGAAGCAAGAAGCCACGTGAGAAGCTAGATATGAGAAGTTTTGGAGAAGCTAGATGGTTTCAGAACAGGCCCAAAGGCATTAAATGGAGAGAAGAGTCATCATGATCTTTGACCATGCAAGTGACGCCTGCCTAGCTATGTGTCCATGGCATGGCTGGTTTTCTCATGCGGTGGAGGATGACTCAACCATCCTTCCCGGAAGACAACTCCAAGACTACAAGTGTTTGTAATCATGTAATATGTGGCACTTGTGTGAGCAGCCCCTTAGACTTATAAAAGGAGGGCTCAACCACATGGAGCGGGGGCTCCTTTTGGGCCAATCTTTTGGTTGCTCCCTAGTACACTCTAGATAGCCAAGCATTGTACTCCACTCTACTACTCACAAGAAAGATCAGACAAGCAGGAGTAGGACTTTTAGTCTCCGGACGGCCTGAAACTGGGTAAATTACTGCGTGTTCATCGCCACCTACGATCGATCATTATGTTGTTCCGTGCGCTACCCGCGATGATCCCTTATCAAGGGGACCTCCGCGGTCCCCCCGGTGTCCCACGCACCCCGTGCGCGCACCCGCAGCATCGACACTACCCTTGTTGCAAAGCGGTGCGAGCGAAGGCTGCTTTTTTCGATGCCGATTTGATGGGAAAAAAACTTTGTAATTTGCAATAATCCAAGCGCAACAGAGCTTCTGTTGCAAAGTGATCCAAGTGTCCAACCAGATCTAAAAGTTACCACGTTTCAATCGTATGGTTTGGAAGATGGCGAATGTTGGGGATTTGAAAGTTGCCACTTTCCAATCGTACGGTTCGAAAGATGACGGATGTTTAGAAAACTCCTAGCCACGAATACGTAATGCCGACCTTAAAATATAATAAAGCACTTGGATGATGCACCTTCAAGGTGATGACAAAGCAAGAGGCACAGGCAAAGGCAGCCAATCAAGCATAGACAAGGGTCATGCTACGGCGAAGGACGAACAAATCCAAAAGCGAACGGAAACACAAACACTAGAGAAAGGTCAGCAGCTGCCACATGGCTGTAGGCTGTGACCTGTGGCTGCTATAAAAACACACCGAGAGAGGAGTCCGAGACGCGGCCACAAACAGAGGAAAGCCACGCCGGAGACAGCAAGCAAGGCCATCTGCCGTGTCTTCCCGAAGATGGCCGCGACCACCGTGGTGGTGCTGCTGGACTTCGACAAGACGATCATCCAGTGGGACAGCGACGACTGGGTCATCACCAAGCTCGGCGCCGCCGACGCCTTCAACCGCCTGCGCCCCACTATGCCCTGGAACTCCCTCATGGTACCATACCACATCACTCGCAAAAAAGACATGGTGCTTCACTGCTTCTCCCGGTTCGGTTGAGGTCACCGATGGCGTCTTTCTTGCAGGACAGGATGATGGAGGAGCTCCACGCGCAGGGGAGGTCGGCCGAGGACATCCGCGAGTGCCTCCGGAGCGCGCCCCTCGACGCGCACGTCCTCGCCGCCATCCAGACGGCGTCCGCATCAGGGTATGTACGGACGGACGCCGATCTGCCCATGTGCCGTCGATTCCTCTCGCCGGTGGTCGGAGGCGCTCTCAGCTCTGGATCTTGATCGATGGTGGTTGCAGGTGCGATCTCAAGGTGGTGAGCGACGCCAACTCCTTCTTCATCGAGACCGTCCTGGAGCACCACGGCGTCCTCGGCTGCTTCTCCGAGATCAACACCAACCCCGCGCGCGTGGACGCCCAAGGCCGGCTCAGGATCTCGCCGTTCCACGATCCCGCCGCCTCGCCCTCGCCCCATGGCTGCGCCCTCTGTCCTGCCAACATGTGCAAGGTATGGATGGACAGTAGGATGCCAGATCAGTTCATTGGTTAATAATTCACAGATAAATTCACTGGATGCACACGTGGGTGATGCCGATGCAGACAAAACAAACAATTTATGCCACTTGGTATAAACAATTTAGAATCTGATTACTGTATTAGGCATGCATGATGTATTGATAGATAAAATATTGCTTATGCTGAAACCTCAGTCAGTGCATTTACTTACTTGACATGTATGTGCAGGGCAAGATAATCCAGAGGATTCAGGCGTCAGACAGTGCCAAGAACAAGCACTTCATCTACATCGGTGACGGCAAGGGAGATTACTGCCCCTCTCTCAAGCTCAGCGAAAGGGACTACGTCATGCCGAAGGAGAATTACCCCCTCTGGAAACTCATCACCGCCAATCCCCAGCTTATCAAAGCCGAGGTCCATCCATGGTGTAGCGCCGAGGAATTCCAAAGCATCCTACTTAAGTTGGTGAACAAGCTGATCACCTCGCATGCACCAGTGTCTCCTCCATTGGACAACAACAAATGCGAGATGAGCAATCCGGTATCGACGGAAGCGGGTCACCATCAGACTCTCCCTGTCCAAAATTGATTCCTAACCATGTCTTAGCTCACGGTACAGGCAACATTGCGTAGCTATTTATTTCCACATTGCCTAACTGTCCTCAGTTAGAATTCATCCTAGTATGTGATGTAATAATGATTGCACCGATTATGTTGGTGGATTTTCTGCACCTTGTTGAGATTAAATTTAGAACCGAGACTCGCCATAGAAGTGAGCAGGCAGCTTATACACCCATCAAACTCTTCAGGCAAGTTCAGGGACCCAACAGCATGTTTCAGTCAGCTCAGTAAATGTGATAAAACAATCAACAGTGTAACATAGTGGTAGTGATCTGCTAATGCAGGTGTGGCATTTTGCCATTTTTCAGTGAACCTATTTATAAATAGGGTTTACCTTGGCACTTTGTATCAGAACTAGCCATATCTATACTTCAAACCAGGTCCTGGTCTCATAGTTTACTATAAGCATAGGCGCGCTTCGCTCGCCGTATGATACAAAATAAAAAACAGATGTCTACTCAAAATCCATCATTGGCTCTAAACAATAACACTGCATGATGTCAACATTGTTAGGCTCCATGAATTTTGTATTGAACTACGCAAAACATAGAAATATGTCTTGTTTTAACACCATGAGAAGCTCGGTCGATAAATACATAATTGCCTCCTCATTTTTCTATGAATCTCTGAAGTATGTGCAGCCACTTTGCGAAGATGCATTCTTCACCAGCCAAATCTATTTCTTGAAATTTATATTCCTTCATTACAGAAATGGGATAATCCCAAATGGATAAGTATGGCATGTGCTATTTCAATAAGTTTTCACAGTCCAACAGGCAACAGCCTTCTTACATATAGTGTAGTATTGATTTTTTTTCCGATAAATAGCGCTCCTTATTAACTCAAAATGTACATAATGAGCACCAATCCGGTCTTGTACTGATATTTGTTAATTTGTTTCAAATGTTAGCAATGCAGTATAGATTGGCATCTTTGTATAGCAGTAGTATTTAAAAAAACAAGAACTACAAAACACCTGCATAGAAATATAGTGTGAACCTACGCAATTGCTACTTATATACCTTGCATCTTCATAATCTCATTCATGTAATTTACCTAGTAGAAAATCATATTTAATGACACAGCTCTGGCACCAAAAGGCAAACCACTACATTTGTGGAGCATGAACAAAATTATACAGAGGCACAAAAT
This sequence comes from Bromus sterilis, assembly GCA_950022295.1. Taxonomy (NCBI): domain Eukaryota; kingdom Viridiplantae; phylum Streptophyta; class Magnoliopsida; order Poales; family Poaceae; genus Bromus; species Bromus sterilis. The sequence goes on along the minus strand of OX465597.1, from coordinate 313,353,129 downwards.
GATATAAAAATTTACAAGTTTCTAGATTATGTGTGCGATCTAAAAAGTGAAGCTTAATTAACCAATGTTTGGAACATTAAAGATTCTCTAGTTGTCCAGCATATACTGTAGAAACTTTTCCATGTGAAGGTCTAGCTTTTCACATGTCTTTAACAGCCACGAACAGAAAAGGAGATGAACTTTCGATCTATATCCAAATAAATTATCAATTAGTATGGTTGAAATGCCTCTAGTTGCATCGTTTAGATCTAATTTTGCCTCCCAGGAATTATCAATTAGTATGGTTTCGGCTAACTTGGCAAATAACAATTTTGTGTTCTGTGGCAGTAGACAATTAGCAGACACATGTATCTAAGCTAACTCTATCTTCATGCATGGCAGAAGAGTAGACATCAAGGGATGAAATAAGTAGGACTACGTTGAGACTATAGGACGAAATGAATGTAGGAAACTAAAGTGGAGCACTTAGCCGAATAACCAGTAACCACCGGCAGTCCAGCACCACACTTTCACTACCCATCCATGCATCTACGCACAAAAACAAACGCTAAACACCAGAGCAATCGCCGTAGAAGGCAGTGCTTGCTAGCTGCCGATAAATCCAACACCCAGCAGCCAATCCCAGCGAAATACAAAGTCGCCCTGAACACCCTGACCAGGACCGACCACAACAAAGTCACCCTGAACACCCCGACCAGGACTGACCAACAGAACAAGCAACAACAAGAACAACAAAACCTGTCAGTCCCAAACAAGTTGGGGTAGGCTAGAGCTGAAACCGACCGACAGAACAAGCGAAAAGGCAAATTAATCGAGGGGACAAAAACTAACCACCGCAGGGAGATGGGAAGAAGACAGGCATGGAATGAAGCTGAAGAAGCACGCTCTGGAGCCGAAGCAGGTCGCTGACAGGAAGAAGGCCGCAGGCGGCAGCCCACTCTGGCGGAGGAACGGGCAGCAAACAATTACCCCACCACCCCGAAGAATTGCTGCTTGAAAACAATAAGCCGTGCAGGACACAGAACCAGCGCCGCCCAAGCTTATCCTCTCCCCACACGCCCGTCGTAGAGCGGTCAAAGGGATGCGTTACCACCAGTGTAACGGTCCGCTGCAGAGCAGTACCACCAACCACACGTTGCCGGTGGCCCCCCTACACAACACACAGCCCTGATTCACCAGGAAGCTCCCTTTCAAGGGAGCTTAGTGCTTTAGGAGATGTATGGGCAAGGTCCATGGTGGCATTTCAGACTACGGGAGCAGAATGCACGTAGTAACAAATTCTTAATATTTTGGACATCCATCTTGTGACAGGAATACGTGAATCTGGCCATTGACTTCAATCCAGCTACACCCTGGTTCCTTTTTTACTCCATGATCTAGTAGCATATTCCTAAGTCTAGTAACATCATTCCACCTTCCTAAATCTGCATAAATGTTTGATAACAATATAGAAGAAGAAACATCATGTGGCTCTAACTCAAACAATCTTTCTGCTGCTCTCTCAGCAATCTCGATATTTCCATGTATCCTGCAAGCTCCCAAAATCGTCCTCCATATGGATGAATCCGGGATCAATGGCATCTGATTGATAAGAGATTCAGCCTCAGCTAGTCTTCCAGCTTTCGACAGAATATCAATCATGCAAGCATAGTGCTCCATCGTAGGAGTAATTCCATAGACACTACTCAACAATTTAAAGTACTTCCTTCCCTCGTCAAGTAATCCAGCATGGCTACACGCTGAGAGAACTCCTACAAATGTGATATCATCAGGCCTTTTCCCATCATCTAACATCTGTCTGAAAGTGTCCAGTGCCTTGTACCCATGACCATGTTGACAATAACCACAGATGAGTGTATTCCATGCAACTTGATCACATGTTTCTGACTCATAGAATAGCATCTCAGCATCCTTTATGTTCCCGCACTTCACATACATGTCAACTAGAGCACCAGAAACAACTGAGCTGTTCCAGCCAGACTTGATGGCCCATGAATGAAGCTGGAGCCCAGTGCCTAAGGATGCCATATCAGAGGAAACACTCAATGAAACTGCTAGTGTGGCATCATTAGGCCTTTTGTTTTCTTGCAACATTGAACGGAAATATTTGATCACCTTCTCAGCTTCCTCCGTTTTAGCATATCCCGACATAATCACTGTCCATGAGAAAGTATCTCTTTCTTTCAGTTGATCAAATACCAGACACGCACTTGTAAAGGAGCCAGATTGCGCATACATGTCAAGTAGCATTCTTGAAACATGATTATCGCTTTGCAACCCACTTTTCAGAACACATGCATGAACCTGAGTGCCATACATCAGGTTCATCAAGCTAGTGCAGCATCTCAAAACACCTACATAAGTATATTTGTTGGCTGAAAAGCCTTTGCACTTCATCTGCTTGAAAATCCTCAAACCTTGCTCACAGTTGGTTCCGCTATAAAATCCGGAGAGAAATGTGTTCCATGAGAATGTGTCAGGCTCATGCATCAGATCAAAAGCGACGGTTGCATCTTGAACAGCACCAACTTTCACATACATACTTAGAATGGCATCAGCCACTAATTTTGGCATAGGCAGTCCACTTTTCACAACATAGGCATGAACACAGCGACAAAGGTTTGCATCACCAGTTTTAGATGCAACACCAGCAATGCCCACAAATGTATATTGGTTTGGTTTGATTCCCATGTCTGACATCTTTACGAAAACATCAAATGCTTCGCAAGCCATACCATGCCGACCGAAAGAAGAGATCATGGCACTGCAATGCACCACATCAGGTTCATCTATCCTGACAAAAACTTGATAGGCCTCTTGAGCAGATAGACATGTCGAGTACATCTCAACAAGGCAATTGTTGAGCACGCCATCAGTTTGCAGCCCTCTCTTGAGCACCAAAGCATGAAGAGCCTGACCAGATTTTGCGAGACCGAGTTCCACGCAACACTTGAGAAGAGTAGGCAAAGTATACTTGCTTATCTTATCACCAAATTCCGTCAACTTACGGAAAAGACGCATGGCCTTTCTGTAGTCGCCCTGCCGAGCATACTCAGTGAGCAGAGCATTCCATGAGACGTCACTTGGTTCGGGCAAGCCCAACAAGACTGTCTCAGCAGCGTCCACCTCCCCACAGCTCGTGTAAGCTTGAACAAGGGACGAACCAACGTAGGGATCATCCAGACCTTGGAACTTAACCACCTGGCCATGCACCTGATGTGTGAACTTGGAGTGTGAGCTCGCCGAGCAGGCCTTGAGCACCGAAGCGAGCGTGAACCCGTTAGGAGCAACACCTTGCTGGTTCATCTGACAATACAAATCCAGAGCCTCCGTGGCGGTGCTAGCGGACAAGAGGGCGGTCCAGGCGACGACGTCCCTGTGTGGCATTCCATCGAACACCCTTCGCGCGTGTACCAGGCGGCCGCACTTGCAGTACATGTTGAGGAGCGAGTCGAGGAGAAACGTGTCCGGCTGCAGCGCGGAGCGGAGCAGCCGCGCGTGGAGCTCCTGCCCGCGGCGGAGCGCTCGGCGGACAGCGCAGTCCTGCAGCGCAGCTGCGTGGGACCGGAGCTCATCGTCTTGCGCGTCATGGAGGAGGCGCGAAGTTGGGTGGGAAGGGGAAGAGTGCGCGGCGAGTCGCGTCGGGCGTGGAGAGGTGGCGGTCGGCGACGAGGGAGGAGCGCGGTGGTAGGAGAATGGATAGTGGTGGAAATGGTGGGACAGAGTGAGGGGAGACATGGATTTGGTCTGAATGCTAGAGTAGGCAAAGAAATTGTCTATGTTTAGTTTAACTACAGTAGAAAAAATGTTCTCGCGTAGCAACGGGAGTGAAAATTGTGGGAACTAGATGATGCCCCGCACGTTGTTGCAGAACTTTTTTGCAAAATATTTCAGTAAACATATTTGGTTAAATGAAGCATCTATATTTGAAACAATAACGTTTAAAATAATATATGGATTTAATATAAATATCATGATAAAATCAAAATTCTCATGCATGCATGTTGCATGTGGGTTTTTATTATGCATAGTGATATATTGAGGTGAATCTTTCTCATGCATGTTGGATGATGAGGTGACATGTTTGCATGTTGAGAGAAATATGCTAGTGGAGGGTGATGTGGCATGCATGATGATGTGGAGTGTGTGCATGTTGAGAGAATTGAAAGTAGTGGTGAGCAACTTCTTAAGAATGTAAGATATATACGTGTATGTGAGTATCAACATTTGTAATGTATTTCTTAAAAATAAAAATAAATATGTATATTTTATTTTTAAAGGTTGAATATTTTAGCAAGAAATAAAAAATTATGTACAACAAAATAAACTTAAGAAATGGACATGTACTGTTACTCCTATATCCACTTAAAATTTTATGTGCTTTATACCTACCAACATTTTGAAAAAATCCTTTAAAAAAAACTTGATATTTTTCTAAACGCTCCCACACAACAATTCAAATCAACAGTAGGACATCCAGACCGCTTTGAGTCGTCATCAATTGGCCGTCTCATCAAGCCATTGTTATGCATGTATGCAACATTAAGCTCCTGCAATGGGAGTATCATAGCTAGTATCATGCGTGCCAATTAAGCAAATTTAATGACGTGGCATAGAATTAAATGAAGAAAAAGAGGGTTGAGTATCATATTATGATACCGTATCAAAATAAATGCTAAGCTAGTATATGTCTTGCATGGCAATAAAAACTACTACTTATGATATTAAGCTATGATATTATGCATTATGAAGGTAGTATCATACACTAGTATCATATGCATGATACTAACCTTATGATACTACCATCGCGGGAGGTCTTATTGTAAATGTCAATCAATCTTGTCTTCCCAAGTCCCTCCATTTCCTTGCATGCATGTCTAGCTTATAATTAGCTAACTCTTCGATGCTGCTCACTGTCCTTGTATCTTTTTGATGGTCTCTTAGGCTGGTTGATATTTAATACAATCTGGGAGCGTATATAAAGTGGTAAGAATTGATTTAATGAAGAATTGATTTAATAAAGCAAGGTGAGACTATTCTTTCTGCCCCCATGACCAGTCGTTTGTCAATTGATTTTGGGCCGTTGGTCGTGCAGGCGTCGTAGGAGCGACCAGACGGTCTGTAAGAAAATTTAGGGGAACCGAACGACGTACGAAATTGGCGTACGGAAATTTAGGGGAAAGAAACGTTTCCCCTTTTATTAGTAGGTATAGATAAATATAATAGCAAATATGTCCTTGCGTTGCGACGGGAGAGAAAAAGCGAATGCTTATATATTTAACATATCGCTTGAACTACATTATTGAACTGCATCTCACGTCAATCAAGCCACACCATATGTTCACTCATTTTAAAATTGTATATATTCTATTTTAAATGCATCAACATTATTTTTGAAACACAATTTTTTTTAAATCACATGAACTTTTTTGAAGAGCATTAATATTTTTAAGGATATTAATATATTCTGAAGGACATGAACATTTCATTTGAATACATTAATTTTTTTGTAGAAAAGGGTGAACATTTTACAAATTATATGAAAAACAAATTAAATCACATGGAATTTTTTGAAAGTGCATGAATATTTTGAAGAATATGAATATATTTTTAAGGACATGATTTTTTTGAATACATTAAATGTTTTCTAGAAAAGGGTGAACATTTTACAAATTATATGAAAATTATTGTAATACTTAAACATTTTCAAACTACACAAACATTTTAAAATGCATGAATAATAAAAAAAATAGGGAACATATTTCAAAAGCCATAAAAACTAAATTTTTGATAATTTTCATATTTTATTGGGACACGCGGCCAAGCAAAAAGAAAATATCAGCATACCTCAAACGAAGGAAATATCCTAGGCAAATATTTTTACCTAGCAGGCCCAGTAAGGAGTGGGCGCAATCATGCCTAGCAGGCCCAATAAGGGGGCGCGAATCAGGCCCATGGTCTAGTAAACAGCCACCTGAAACGTTTTCTCTATTTTGGCGGTGGCAGTGCCCGTAATTTCATCAAAAAATAAGGATAATTTAAAAAACGGACGAAAAAATTGGAGAAATTGTTCGTCCTTTATTAGTAGGTACAGATTTTGAGTTAAATGCACCGGCGGTCCTAATTCTTTTTCTGAAGTGTCACTTGGGTCCTAATTCTTTTAAAATGCATATATAGGTTACAAATCTTTTGTAAGTGGTTTAAGTGAGCTCCTATTTTTTTCTGACCTCAGTCTATGACATGTAGGTCCCACATGTCAGGTTGACCGGTCAACATTCACTGTTTTGGATAAGCTTGCAATTATTTAAATTCTAGAATTGGTTAAAACTATAGAAATTCATATCTTTTAATCCGTAAGTCAGATGAAAATATTTTATACATGAAAGTTGCTCAGAAAAAAACAATAAATACAACTACGCTACCCACATACCCACCACTCACCTCTACATAACGAACCTAAAACATTCACCCTCCGTATTGCTTGTTCGGTAATCACCCGGAACCAGTAAAACATCCCCGGATGATTTCTTTCTCCGAGCAATACACCTATTATTGCATTAGAATACCACCAACACTACAATGCATCAGTGTTGGCGGTATTCTAATGCAGTACTAGGTGTATTGCTCGGAGCGGGAAATCATCCGACGATGTTTTACCGGCTCCGGGTGATTACCGGACATGCAATACGAAGGGGGAATGTTCCATGTTCGGTATGCATCAGCGTTGGTGGTATTCTAATGCAGTACTAGGTGTATTGCTCGGAGCAGGAAATCATCTAGGGATGTTTTACCGGCTCCGGGTGAGTACCCGACAGGCAATACAGAGGGGGAATGTTACATGTTCGGTATGTTAGAGGGGGTGGTAGGTATGTGGGTAGCGTATTCCTACTTGCTGTATTTTTCTGAGCAACTTTCATGTATAAAATATTTTCATCTGACTTACGAATTAAAAGATATGAATTTCTATAGTTTTAACCAATTTCTAGAATTTATTTTATTAAACAATTGCAACATTATCCAAAACAGTGAATGTTTAACGAAAAGTAAACTACAGAAACATCGAAAAAACTTTTCGCCTCATTTTATAGATAAAGCACCGATCAACAATCATCTGGATACAACACACTTCACCGCACACGGACTTAAGGTAGAATACAAGGATACCGGGATCCGCTACACACCTCTAACACCGCCAAGCAAACTACAATCCTGTATTGTATATGTATTGTAGTCTTGTACAACTCTTTATAAGCTTTCCCTATATAAAAGATAAGACCACACCCAATTAAAGTTGATTGGGCCATCCTCAAATCATTGTTTTACATGATATCCTGAGCGATTCGATCTACATGTCTTCCACTGCCCTAGTTGTGTCCACCGTCGCACTGGCCTCCGCCGCCGCCATCGCCCGAACCGCTATCGGTTCCCTTCTTGGAATCGACCCCCTCGCCTTGGCATACCCGCTCGGCCCCGCGACTCTACCGGGGGCGTCAATCCACGATTCCACCGCCACCTCTGCTCCTTCGGCGCGCCACACGCCGCCGACCACTACTCTGGTGCCCCATTCGTCGGCCTCTGCTGCACCGCCTCCCATTCTTTACGTCATCCCGGCTTCCTGGGATTATGGCCCGCCACTACAAACCCCGTTTGGTGCGCCACCGTCGGCGGTGTCATATGTTGGCGGCTTCTCGTTGGCCTCTGGTTCCCCATGGGTTTTCCTCCTGTTGGCCTGCGTGCCTATTCTGACGGTCTGCATGCGTATATATATTCAACACTACAAACTGTTGGTTCGTTCGAACAATATGGACACTACGCAGGCACCTCTGCTGTCGATACGGTCTCGGTTGCCCCTACTGACGTTGCTTCACTGGAGCAGCAACCGTACTATTTTGCTCATCTGCTGCTGATCAAGCTTAAGTCTGGTAATTATCTGTACTGGCGTGCATAGATTCTCCCCCTTCTACCCAGTCGCTATTTGGAGGGGTTTGTTGAGGGTACTCTACCGTGCCCATCGCGTTTCCATCTGTTGTACTGCTTGTGGGTGGCACAAGATCAAGCGATCCTCTCGGCAATCCATTCGTCTCTCACCGAGGGTGTTGTTGGTCTTGACTTGTTTGTTACCACCTCTCGGGATGCCTGTGTTACCCTCGAGATGTGTTTTACTTCACAGTCTATGGTGATTCGCACTCAGCTTGGAGAGATAAAAAAGTGTGACCTCATGATTATGGCTTTTTTCAACAAGATCAAGAGCTTGACAGACACACTTACATCCATTGGTTAGCCACTACGGGATGAGGAGTTTACCTCATACATTCTTAATGGACTGGATGGTGACTATGGTTCTCTGGTGGAGGTTGTCCAAGCGAGTGTCGTCCCTATACGCCCATAGAATCTATATGCGCGTCTTCTCGGTACAGAGCAACCTTTGTGTGCTCGTCGCTCCTCCGATCTTTAATCTGCTGGAGGCGCGTCTACCAACGCTGCGTATCGTGGTGGAGGCAAATCTGCTCGCCCTTCCATGACTGTTTTATCATCTCAAGGAGGAGGCAAGTCGCGCCGCTCATTCGTCATGACAGGTTGTCGCCAGCGCCCCTGCTGTCGCGCCTAGGTGGCTCTTAAGAACACTACGCGTAGCTTAGGAGGACATAAAATGTTGGCTATGAGGATGTATTTGGGGTGTTACATGTGTGTTGATATTGATTAGAGCATATAGGTGAGTAAAAAATCAATTACTACCATTGTAATATGAGCCATTTGAACTGTCTATTAAATATGGCATGATTTCTTGATTGAGTAGACAACTTGCTTGCACAACCTAGAGTCCCGCTTATATCCTAGGTGAGGCATTTGGTTATTTCCTAGCGCCTAAGTGTGCCTAAGCGCCCCCTAGACGTTGCCTTTTGCAACAGAGGTTGTACTCAAGGGTGTGTTTGGTTGCCCACAAAATCTCAACTAGGCTCGTTGTATGCAACCTTTTTTCGGTATCAGATGTTTGATTATATACAAACATTGTTGGACCTGCATAGAACGATTCTTAAAGCACATCTAGCCCTACATTGCTAGGAACTACGAAATCGGCTGTTTCCAGCGATCTAGTCCTAGGCGATGCTTTGGAGAACACATGGTTAGATTTAGCTATACATGTTTGCACATAATCACCTCCTTAATCTTCTTCATTTAGCCTCTTGTGTTCTACACAACCATGCTTCAATTTGAGATAAACTGTACACAAAAAAGATACACCTTGATGTTTTGATTCCATCCAAGCAATCTACCCATAGTTTTGTTCACTGTATATATTGAATTTCGTGTTCGTATTTAGATCTTTTTTGATGAATTTTGAAAAATTTGTTGCACACGGTCGACCGTTGGAAGTTCCCTTTGACGAGTAGCTTCACCTCACTGTTTGACACGATTTTCGTGTTGTGGGTTTTTGAAACTGCAATCATGCCCTTAAGCATTTTTTGTTGTTGATGACAATATAAATATAGGGGACTAACTATGTTTGCTAAGTGTTACACATGAAATTTTTAGTCCTCTTGACATTATCGTGTAGGGATCATGTGCTAAACTCCAACTATACTCAAGAATTCGATAAACGATTGAAGATGATGCTAAGTCCTCTTTATAATTACATCTTGAGTCATAGGGATCCCCACACTATTAAGAGGGGATCATAAGGTTAAGTTTGAGACTTGCTCAAGTCATAATAACTAAAACATATAAAATACACTTTCTACACTCCATGGAATTCATATAGATGTGTAGGAAATACGTTACACTTCCAAATGGATGTTTACTGTGTATGTCGGACCATCCGGGCTGGTCCCCGGACCGTCCGGAATAAGCCACCTGAGTCCAGTGGGTTTTATGCCTATGTCGGACCGTCCAGGATCCAAGTCAGACCGTCCGAGTTCAGCTCGGACCGTCTGATGGTACGAATTCTCATCCCTCGTTGGTTACCCAAAGTGGAAGGTTGAGATGTAGACAGCAACAAGTTTCCCTTAGCGAAGATGCTAAGGTTTGAGTGTCGACCAATAGGACTCCAACAGATACAAGAAGGCGGTGAAGTAAACAATGGCGCCGTTTACAACCGAGGTTGCTAACTTTACCTGGACCTGCACACACAGCAAATAACTTTGCTTCCCAACGAGTACAGAGGAGTTGTCAATTCCTCCGCCTTGTTGTTTACAAAGGATAAAACGGACGGGATAATAATGATAGTGATAGCAACTGGAAAGTAAATAAAGAAGTAAATTGATAGTGGGTGTAAACAGTATTGGAAATATGGACCGGGGTCCTATGATGTTCACTAGTGATGTCTCTCTCCCAAAAGACGACAAAATAGCCATGCGAGGTAAACAAATTACAGCTGGGCAACTGACAGGATTATGTGCGCAAACCAATGCTAACTATGTTATAAAGAAAGGAAGAGGCTCAAAAGCATGGGCGGTATGCCAAGACAAGTAGACCGAAATCCATCTGCATCTACCTACTAATCATCCACCTTGAGATATCTATCCAAAACATCTCGCTAGTATTAAGTTGTGAATCCCACCCAAAGTGTAAACTCAAAGCAACAGACAACTGCATTAAAGAACTTTGCGTAAAGTAAACAATCCTTGCACCCGCAAGTACAAGCACCATTGTTTTCCCCCTTGTGGCAACAACACATCCCCTAGACTCATGTTTCTGTCACTCAAGCTAGTCATCAGGGGGCATGAACCCACAATCATGCATAACACTCCCTCTTGGAGTCACTACCTACTACTTGGCCAAAGCAATAAACAACAACGGAGAACATGCAAGAATTACTCTAGAACATAAATATAAAATAGGAGAATAAAATATATTACTCAAACACAATCTCAACATAATCTCATAATCCATCGGATCCCAGCAAACTCAGCATAGCAACAACAAAAATATTACATATGTGCCTCGATCATGTAGGGCAGCTCCCGAGGTCTAATCCATGAAGAACAAAGAGGGGAGGAGAACATCACATAGCTACTGATCATAGACCCATGGTCCAAGGTGGACTACTCACGGTTCATCCGGGAAGCATCCATGGTGGTGGAGAAGCTCCCGGAGGTGGTTCCTCCCTTCGGCAGGGTGCCGGGAAGAGGTCTTCTGGTGCTCCCGATCATGGAAGCGCGGTGGCGGCGGAACAGAGGAGAGATCGCGAAAAAGGGTTCCCTTCACGAGGGTTTCTCATCACGAGGAATAAATAGGCGAAGGGGGCAGCCAGGGGCCCACCAGGGGTCCAGGCGCCCCCCCTGGCGGGGCCCCACCCTAGGGCGCGTCGGGAGGGCGCCTAGGGCCCTGGTGGGTCCCCTCTGCCCCCCCCTCGGTGATTCTTGAAGCTTCCGTATCGCTGATTGTTTATTGGATTTTCCCGAATTTTTGGAGCACTTTTAATATGGGGGAAACCTGAAATAGAAAAACAACAGAAAACAGGAACTGACACTGGGGTGCACTGAGTTAATAGGTTAGTCCAAATATGATCAAAAGTGTATGGAAGTTCATCAATATCATAGCAATATCACACAAAAGAGGCATGGAGCAAGCAGAAATTATAGATACGTTTTGGACGTATCAACATCCCCAAGCTTAATTCCTGCTCGTCCTCAAGTAGGTAAATGATAAAAGCATAATTTCTGTGGTGACATGCTAACAACCATATAAGAAATTTTAAGTAAAGCAATCAATGTATGTAATTCAATTGAAGTCATAACACACAAGAGTCTATATTTAGCATTGAAACAAGCAACATAAGAACATAAAGGTGCAAGAGCTCTCGCTATCTGTGACTCGAATGTCTCCAAATGGTGTTTGTGTGCAAGAAAGGGGATAGGGATATACGAGAAAAATTATTTTTGTGTTGGGAACTCAATCTACTAAAGTTTCACACTTGGTCTTCTTTGGAATCTTATCTTGACTCGTCCCCAGACCACTAACCAGGTACAAGTCAAAATGATCCACTCCTTTTTGACATTTTGAGCACTCATGCAATGGATGAGCGTAAGCAAGAAAGTTGACACTTAGGATGGCAAAGAGAGAATATGGTGGAGGAGGAAGACAAAAAGGTGTGAAAGGCTCACATCAATGAGGACAATCATAGGCGAGAGAAAGCCAAATGATAGATATGATGTGAGGAGTAGGGATTGCCATGCAACGAATGCACATATGAGCTAAGGTAAGCTCTCCAATGGAACTAGTGGGGGTGCATCCAACTTGCTTGCTCAAGAAGACCTAGAGCTCATTTGAGGAGGCTCATCATTGGAACATACAAGCCAAGTTATATAGTGTGAAGGTCCCCACATAGCTATATGCATAAATGATAATCTCTATGGAGTACAAGATATAAGAGGGAGTACGAGTGTGGATCTCTCAAAAGGAACAGTAGTGTGCCCCCTTCTCTCTTTTTATTTCCTTTTTCTCTTTTTTCTCTTTTTTTGTATTTTTTGGTGGCTTTAATGGCTCTTTCTATTTCTCTCATTTGTCCTCTTTGGGATCTTTTAATTTGTCCACTTTGGGATCTTTTCCTCACTTTAGGGGCAACACTCTATATATTACAAAAAGTATAGAAGATCTTTCACACTTTACAAAACTACTCAAATCATAAAGAAGATGTAACTATCATGATGTATGCAAATGTATGCCTCTGCCAGTGTAGCAGGATATGCAATGATACCAGCGCGTCATGTAGCAATTAGGGCAAGGCCGAACTATCATGCGGCTCATCGATCAAGCAAGTAGCATGTATGACATGAAGATCAACTCATGAGAAGGTGGATGTTGCATGGCAATGTATCTCGGAAAGGCTATGGAAATGCCTTGGTAGGTAGGTATGGTGGCTGTTTTGAGGAAGGATATAAGGAGGTTTATGATGACAGAGCGTATCATGCCAAGGATTTGGATGTACCGGCGAAGGTGGACGCAAACTCTCGGAGTGAGAAGAAGGCAATGTACGGCACAGGAGAGGCTAGAAAAATATGGGAAGGTGGAAGTGTCAACTTTCGAATACTCACATTAGTCCGAAGAACACATGCACTTATTATCGGTAACTCTCAATCTAATAAGGAGGTTTCACAAAGAGACAAGTATCCCGAGGAGGAGTGTATGGGGGTTTGGTTATCCTTGCGCATCCTCGACTCATGGTACGTGAGTGTACTCTAATATTCGACCCCTCAGAAGAGTAGTGATCCATCTAGTAGCTAAAGTTCTCAACTAATTTGTAAGTTTTGAAAATAAACATGGATTTCCAAAAATACGACATCTATCACTAATAGGCTAAAGATCTTGACACCAAAAGTCCAAAAATTACTCAAAACAATACCTCAAAACTATTGCAAGTTACTACTACAAAAGAATAGCAACCTCAATTACCTACTTCAAGTCAAGACACAAAACTCAGTGCAACAAGCAAACTCTCTAAGCAAGATAAACATGAAAACTCAAGAGAGTTCCAGCAACAAACTAAACAATAGCTCTTTGAAAATATAAGCATGAAAACTAAGAGAAAAACATGGCAGTATCTATGAAAAAGATAAAGAACAAACACAGCAAAGATAAGCATGAAAAATCCTATGTTGTGTTCTAGATTTTGGAAGTGGAGCGTGTTTCTCTCCCACACAAAGAAATATGGATTCTAACTTGTTATGAACAGCAAGAAAAGCTAGAGAAAACTAAAAAATAAAACCTAAGAGAGAGACGCTCCAAGCATAGCACATAACACATGAAGTGATAAAAATATAGTGAAACGAGAGACAAACTGATAATTGTTGATGAAGAAGGGGATGCATGGGGGCATCCCCAATCTTAGACGCTTGAGTCTCCTTGAATATTACTTGGGGATGCACGGGGGCATCCCCAATCTTGAGCACTTGACACTTCTTAATCTTCTTTCATTATCTTCCCTCGCACACTTGAAAACTCACTTCATACATAACTCATCATAATCTGATTAGCGAGGTTAGTACCCATAATAAAATAATTTTTTATCTACTGTAAATAAAGATATTCTTGAAGAGCTACTGTTTCTCAAGATTTCTAAAAAGTTTTTGCAAATAAAAAGCAAGCTTAAGGTTTGCAAAACGAAGAAAAGGCAAAACAGGACAGAATCTGTGAAAAACAGACCAGCAGGTAGTAAAGAATTTTTTAGGGATAATTATGCAATTCAAATAAAAAAACTCAGAACATACGAAAGTTCCGTAATTGTATAGAGCACTCTGTGTAAAAAATTAAGCTCAAAAAGATGAACTGGGATTTTTCTGTGATTTTTCTAGTCATGAGGATAGAATCTGTTTTCTGGACAGCATGTCACAACTTTCACTTCCCTTGTCATATGAGGCTATAAATGGCACAAAGCTTGAAAATTAAAGATACAATGATGTTGCTACAGTAGTAAAAATAATCAAGACCACTAAAAACAAAAGAAAAACAAAAAGGAAATCCTAAATTCGTTGCGGGCTGCCTCCCGAAAGCGCTTCTTTAAAGCCATTAGCTAGGCTTAATGCAAATAGAAGGAATCAAAGATCATCATAATAATCGGAGTTGTAAATCGATTCAAATGGTTCGTCCATAAGTTCATCCTTATTTCTTTTAGGAAAGGGGTAAATACCTTTTGCCTTCCCGCGTAGGCGTATTTGTCCCTTACCTATATCAATGAAGCCTTTTACGGCCCGGAGGAAATCCCTCCCAAGCACCATGTTTCCTTGGTTTGGCTTCATGACGAAGAAATCAACCATTGCAATCCCTTTAAGGAATGTCACTGGCACATCTTTTATCCTTCCCTGGATCTCAGAAATATCTCCATTAGCATGTTCATGATAGGATGACAATTTGTCAAGAATCATAAACAAATTTTGGCATAGTAGAAACCATGGATCCAATGTCACAGAAAGCAAGGAAGTCTTGGTTAGAGATGCTAATTATAACAAAGGGTTCCTAGTCACTATCTATCTCATAAACATCTTTCTTATTTGGTGGGGGTTTCTTTTATTTTCTCAAGTCCAAAGCATCTAATCTCTTTTCAATAGTAGCAAGTCTATCTATAACAGTATCAAAACTATGATCATAAACAAAGTAACTAGATAGACCATGTATAATTTCAAGAGCTCTAGCTTCATCACAAGCTAAGAAATACCCTTCGGCTATAATATCAAGATAATGTTTGCACCACCTAAAAAGGACATGGTAAAAATTTCTAAGCACAATTTTTATGGTATCCAAGGCATAATTATCCTATGTGCATCAGAAATTCTGTCCCATGCTTTCTTCATATTCTCTCTATCCCTTTGATGGAAATCTAAGACCTCCGATTCCCTCAAGGCACCAAATCCTAACATGCTTGACTAAACAGAAAGGATAACTAAAAGCAAGATAACTATTTTTTTGATTTTTGATAAAGGGCACTAAAGCAAAAACTAAAAGGTAAACTAACAAGACTAAAAAGCAAAGATAAAAGATAGTGTGCAACTCCCCTATCTTGAAGAGTGGAGTCCCCGGCAACAGCGCCAGAAATTGCTTTTGATGGTATGAATTCTCGTCCCATGTTGGTTACCCAAAGTGGAAGGTTGAGATGTAGACAGCAGCAAGTTTCCCTTAGCGAAGAAGCTAAGGTTTGAGTGTCGACCAGTAGGACTCCAACAGATACAAGAAGGTGGTGAAGTAAACAATGGCGCCGTTTACAACCGAGGTTGCTAACTTTACCTGGACCTGCACACACAACAAATAACTTTGCTTCCCAACGACTACAGAGGAGTTTTCAATTCCTCCGGCCTTGTTGTTTACAAAGGATAAACCGCACGGGATAATAATGATAGTGATAGCAACTGAAAAGTAAATAAAGAAGTAAATTGATAGTGGGTGTAAACAGTATTGGAAATATGGAACGGGGTCCTATGATGTTCACTAGTGATGTCTCTCTCCCAAAAGACGATAAAATAGCCATGCGAGGTAAACAAATTACAGCTGGGCAAGTGACAGGATTATGTGCGCAAACCAATGCTCACTATGCTATAAAGAAAGGAAGAGGCTCAAAAGCATGGGCGGTACGCCAAGACAAGTAGAACAAAATCCATCTGCATCTACCTACTAATCATCCACCTTGAGATATCTATCCAGAACATCTCGCTAGTATTAAGTTGCGAATCCCACCCAAAGTGTAAACTCAAAGCAACAGACAACTGCATTAAAGAACTTTGCGTAAAGTAAACAATCCTTGCACCCGCAAGTACAAGCACCGTTGTTTTCCCCCTTGTGGCAAAAACACATCCCCTAGACTCATGTTTCTGTCACTCAAGCTAGTCATCAGGGGGCATGAACCCACAATCATGCATAACACTCCCTCTTGGAGTCACTACCTACTACTTGGCCAAAGCAATAAAGAGCAACGGAGAACATGCAAGAATTACTGTAGAACATAAATATAAAAGAGGAGAATCAAATATATTACTCAAACACAACCTGAACATAATCTCATAATCCATCGGATCCCAGCAAACTCAGCATAGCAACCACAAAAATATTACATATGTGCCTCGATCATGTAGGGCAGCTCACGAGGTATAATCCATGAAGAACAAAGAGGGGAGGAGAACATCACATAGCTACTGATCATAGACCATGGTCCAAGGTGGACTACTCACGGTTCATCCGGGAAGCATCCATGGTGGTGGAGAAGCTCCCGGAGGTGGTTCCTCCCTCCGGCAGGGTGCCGGGAAGAGGTCTTCTGGTGCTCCCGATCTTGGAAGCGCGGCGGCGGCGGAACAGAGGAGAGATAGCGAAAAAGGGTTCCCGTCACGGGGGTTTCTTGTCACGGGGGTTTCTCGTCACGAGGAATAAATAGGCGAAGGAGTGCAGCCAGGTGGGCCACCAGGGGTCCAGGCGCCCCCTGGCGCGGCCCCACCCTAGGGCGCGCCGGGAGGGCGCCTGGGGACCTGGTGGGTCCCCTCTGGCCCCCCCTCGGTGATTCTTGAAGCTTCCGTATCGCTGATTTTTTTGGATTTTCCCGAATTTTTGGAGCACTTTTAATATGAGGGAAACCTGAAATAGAAAAACAGCAGAAAACAGGAACTGGCACTGGGGTCCACTGAGTTAATAGGTTAGTCCAAATATGATCAAAAGTGCATGGAAGTTCATCAATATCATAGTAATATCACACATAAGAGGCATGGAGCAAGCAGAAATTATAGATACGTTTTGGACGTATCACCGTCCGAAATAAGTCACGAGAGACCAGTGGGTTTTATGCCCTTGTCGGACCGTCCGGGTTGCATGTCGAACCGTCCGGACTATGCCCAGACCGTCCGTAATGAACCCCGGACCATTCGACCAGGTCGTCACCCACGACCTTCACTGGCTTCCTGAGCGTTGACCCGAACGGACGTCCCGGCTCCATGTCGGACCGTCTGGGCCTCGACAGAATTGCACCAAACGGCTAGATTCTTTGAGCACTATAAATACCCCCACCCACTTCGCGTGAGAGTTGACCACTTCATTTAAATTACTCAAGAACACCAAATGCTCCCTCTCCCTCATCTCCTACACTCAATCCAAGATCCCAGAGAGATTTGAGAGAGTTCTAGTCGAATGTTTCACCCTGTGATAGATTCATCCCTTCCCCATCTTTTGACCAAAGCAAATCGTGATTTGAGAAAGGCTTGAGCTTTTCCTCATTAATCTTGTTACTCTTGGAGGTTGGAGACTCCTAGGAGGGTAGGAGTTCTTCGGAGAGGAATCGACCATTGTGATTACTCCTGTTGAGTTTGTGAGGTTTTGGTGACCACCTTTAAGGTCAACCGGTAGTGGTTGGGAATCGCCTTCGTGGTGATATCTCAAGGGGAATAGGTTGAGCCTTCGTGGCGTGGTGTGCCTTTGTGGTTACATCCACCCCTCCAAACGGTGAGTAGCTTCCCACCAAGGAAGTGAACATCGGGATACATCGTTGCCTTCACATCATTCGGTTAATTATCCTTACCTTTTTGCCTTACTAGCATTACCTTGTTTTTTATCATCTCACTTGATACTTTATATTGTTCTTGTTGTTATCATTACCTAGTTGAATCATTCTTGCAATTGTTAGGCACACATTTATCTTCCGCACTATTGCCTAAAATTGCTAAGTAGTGATAAAACTTGTAATTGTACATATTCACCCCCCTTTAGGTCCATCTCGATCCTTTCAGTTTCCTGTTTTCACAAATCATAGATGAGTAGATCTATATATGACTAGTGTACCGTAATATGCATCTCATCTCCTAATCTCGTTCACCAGTCTCTTCTAATCTACACAACCGCGCTTCGATTTAACATAAGTTGTACACGAAAAATATGCACGACGACGTTTAATGGGTGTAGATAACACCTCCTCGTTGGTTACCCCAAGTGGAAGGTTATGATGTAGATAGCAACAAATTTTTCTCGGTGAATATACCAAGCTTATAATCCAGTAGGACTCCCAGCGCAACAAGAAGGTCGTAAAGCGAGTAACGCGCCATCTGAAAGATATTACTCACTAAATTTGGACCTGCACACAGACACAAATAACTTTTCTCCCAATGAGTTAGGGAGGTTGTCAATCTCTCCGGTCTTGTTGTTTACAAAGGATCAAACACAAGGATGAAAATAGTAGTTGGTGCAACTGAAAGGAAAGTAAAAGAAGTAAATTGGAGCGGTGTAAACTATGATGGAAATATGGACCGGGGTCCCATGATTTTCACTAGTGATATTTCTCTCCCAAAAGACGATAACAATCATGCTGGGTGAACAAATTACAGCTAGGCAATTGACAGAATTATAAACGCATCTCAATGCTAATGATGCTACAAGAAAGTTAGAGGCTCAATCATGTGGGTATTACAACGAAACACGTAGACCGTTTATCCATCAACATCCACTCATTAATCATCCACCTTGAGATATCTATCCAGAACATCTCGCTGGTATTAAGTTGTGAACCCCAGCCAAACCGTATGCTCAAAGCAACGGACAACTGCCTTAACACTCGATGCGTAATGTAAGCAATCCTTGCAACCGCAGTTACAAGCACCGGTGTTTTCTCCCTGGTGTCAACAACACATCCCCTAGTCTCTTGTTTCTGTCACTCAATCTAGACATCGGAGGGCATGAACTCACAATCATGCATAACGCTCGCTCTTGGAGTTACAATCTACTACGTGGCCAAAGTAACAAACGTAACGAGGAACATGCAAGAACACTTAAGAACTAAAATATAAAGGTAAAACAAATATATTACGCATCACAAACTTAACATAATCTCATAATTCATCGGATCCCAGCAAACACAACATAACAAAATAGGAACTAATACATATGTGCCTTGATTATGATTTTTTAGAAGTTTATGACAGTAGGGACACCCCACTGCCTTTATATTAAGTTAACAAGGGTGGCAGTTACAAGGGTTACATGGATTTACAAAAGGAAAATGCTTTCAATCAACCGACAGATTTCCTGTCCACGTTCCTCCGTGCATCCGGCCGTCCGATAGCGACGCGCGGGTCCATTGGATCATGAGGCGTGACTTGCATGTGGATTTAATGCATATATGCATCTGCGTGGACCCACTCTAATCCAGCAGATTAGTAAAAATAGTTTGCTTTTTAACTTCATCAACCTAGTTCGCTTTTTTTGAGGGGTAGCAACGTAGTTCGCTTGACTAGTTTGCTTCCATTTAAATGTGCTAGAGATGCTAATGGATCATTAGCATGGAGCCTTGGACCAGTCGTCTTACAACTAATGAAAACATGCTTTTTTGGAAAAGATCACCTTTAACGAGTAGATCTTTTGCGCGCGTCGTTCGACTGCGCGACCGTTTGATGCGGTCAGATGCAACGACGCGCAAAGCAACCGAAGTGAACTAAACCTGTACAACAAAGGCTACGTTGCAAAGGTGCGATTGCAACAGAACCTCTAATACATCTATGTTGCAACCCCCAATGACGGCAACCACGCAACGACGATGAGGGTCGCAACAGTGGTCGTTTTGCAAGCTCAAACCACGCCAACGACTTATACAACTTCGGCGTCGTTGCCGCAACGAATGCAATGATCACTATGTTGCAGCATCGAATGACACCGACTGCACATCTGCTATAATGCTGCATAGAGATGTTGCAGCAACAAGATGACATCCATGTTGCAACCTCTAACCGCACCGACCATGTAATGACACCAACGATCGCAACAATTGTCATGGTGCAACCTCGAACCATGCCAAAAATTGTATGCAACTTTGATGATGTTGTCGTGACAACCGCAATGACGACCATATATGTTGCAGCCTGGGACGACAGTGACTGCACAATTGCGGTGATTCCACTCGGCGATGTTGTTGCGGCTATGATCACAACAACATCCATGTTGCAACCTCCATTGACAACAATCATACAACGACGATGAGGATCGGAACAGTGGTCATGTTGCAACCTGGAACCACGCCAACGACTTATGCAACTTCGACATTATTGCCACGACGGCCACAATGATGACCATGTTGCAGCATCGAACGACATCGACTGAACATATGCAACCACGCTGCATGGTGTTGTTACGGCAACGACCACAACGACATCCATGTTGCAATCTCAAATGACGACGACGACAACGACAACAACTGCACAATGATGGTGTCGTCTACAACCTTGATGAGGATCTCAACAGCGGGCATGTTGCAAACTATATGACACCCACAACAACAATCATGCTGCAACATCTGCGGGGCAAATTAGAGGACTATTGATTTGCTGATCGAATGGGCAATGGAGGCGATTGATAACTGAAACTTATTAGTCAAGTGACGCGCAACATCAACCTTTTTATCGCCTAAAGTTTTTCTTCACAAGTAAGATTGATGCAATAAAATTATAAAGGGATCCTTACAAAGCAAAATTGACCATAAGAATTTTGTTGTGCGGAGACTAAGCTCGGTGTTCGATGACATGCATGATGCATGAATTTTAGTCTGCAACATATTTTAGTAAGTGAGATATTATTTCAAAGATTTTGTTGCAAAAAATGAGATGTTTCAATAAGATCTTGATATGAAAACTTTGTTGTGAAATAAAATCCTTTTTCAAATGAAAGTTTCAGTGTCTAAATCCATGTAAAAAGTGTATCATTACACGAGTCTGTCACGTACGATTAAGTGTGGTGTCATCGATAACTATGGTTGTACTGTGCACAAACAGTCACGAAAAAAAAATACTAAAATACTACGCAGAAGCAGTCACGGCAAGAAAAAAGACACATGCAGCTAGAAGATCTAATCGAGACATACGCGTACAAGAATCAAACGGCTGTAGCTCATTTAATCTAACGAAGGAGAAGGCGGCGGATCTCACAAAAATCAGCCGCCGGACGCATAGTGTCCGCCTTTACAAAAGGAGGGGGAAGGGAACAAGGGGGGAAGTCTAAGCCTCACAAGGGTGACTATTAGCTCACAAGGGGGTGCCTTGATCATGATAGGTAGCTCGCAAGGGTTAAACATTAAAGCACAAGATTGGAGAGAAGACATCACAGAGCTACTAGTCATGGACCCATGGCCTCAAGGGGACTACTCACGACACATCCCAAAGGCGATTATGGTGGTGGAGAAGCCTTCGGAGGTCAATCCTCCCTCCGGAAGGGTGCCAGGACAGCTTATCCTAGCGACCCCGAGGTCAGAATCGCGGCGGCGGCGGAACAGTGGACGAAATCGCATAACGGTTTTTTCTCGGGGTTTTTTGGAGCAAGGACTAAATATAGGAGGAAGGGGAGCCTGAGGGGTGCCCCCTGGCCCAAGCAGCCAGAGGGCACGACCACCCCCTGGTCGCGCCAGGCAGCCGCCTGGATGGGGGGTGGCCCCCATCGGGCCCCCTTCTGGATCCAGGCTTCTTCTGTCTTGCATTTTTTTTTTTCTGTTTTTCTAGATTTTTCGAGCACTTTTATTTTTGACATTTTCCTGCAATGCACGGACAATAGCAGAGAGAAACTGGCACCAGGCACTTAGTTAATAGATTAGTCCAAATATGTTGTAAAAGATATGAAAATGCATCAAAACATGTAGCAATATCACCAAAATAAGCATGGAGCAAGAAGAAATTATATATACTTTTGGGACGTATCAACATCCCCAAGCTTAATTCCTGCTCATCCTCGAGTAGGTAAATGATAACAAAACTAATTTCTGTGGTGACAGACTAACAACAAAGATTTGAACTTTAAAGTACAACAAGTAAGATATGCAATTCAAGTCAAGACAATAACAGGCAAGAGTCTATAACTAGTATTGAAACTAGCAAAGTAAGAACATAAATGTGCAAGAGCTCTCGCTGTCCGTGACTCGAATGTCTCCAATCGGTGTTCCCGTGCAGAAAGTGGGAGATGGGTTTTGTAACAGCCCAGAATTTCCACCCTAATTAAAATTTTTGCTTGTTGCTTATTTTGCTGATTGTTAGAGTTGTTTGTAGTATTTGTTTTCGCCAAATTAATAATTGGTGAAATATTCCCCCTCTTTCTCCTATCGGATGCGTGACCGTACCTTTCCACCACGGCACACGACCTTTTGCGACACCAGGTTTCACCCGATCATCGTCGTAACTTCCGGTACAAGACCAGCCATCGCCATCGGAACGAAAACCTCGGTTATTTAATAAACGGATTATTTTATTGGGCGCCGGAAAATGTTCTCGGAACGGTATCTAAGTGAGGTAGAAGTGACCGGCTCTCCGCGCTGCGCGTGTGGTTCGAGGTTTCGTCCGAATCGGAGGTCGTATGGACTCCCGGCGGTCAGAAACGTAAACACTGGACGCGAGAGAGAAACCGAGGGTATTTTTGTCATTTGCTAGACAACCCAGCCTATAAATAGACCACTCATCCCCTCCAACCATTTTTAGGGTTTCCTAAGACAAATTGGAGCCACCCCCTCAGATCTTCCCAAACTTTACCCCAAAGCCCCTCTCCTCTTGAAACCCTAGCCCAGGCCAATCCCAGCCGTCAGATCTGGCCATCTGATACGTCCAAATTGGATCACTATTATATCGTAATTCATCCTTATTAATTGATATATTTCATACTATGATGATGTTCTTATGTTGTTTTGGCTTATTTTACATAGTTTGCAACTTTCCGGTGCCGAAGCAGCAGACGCAGGATTCAGCCGTAAAAAGTGGACGCTGAGTTGCTGAAGAAGAATACCTCAAAATTACCTGAAAATCAACAGGGGGTATTTTCCATAAGATTAACCAAGACTCGCCGAAGAGGGGCCAGAGGGGGGCCACAGGAGCCCCAGGCGGTCACCTGGCGCGGCCCCACCCCTGGCCGCGCCGGGAGGGCGCCTGGAGCCCTGGGGCCACTCTCGGCTTCCCCATCTGGCCTATATACTCCTCGTTACGCGAAAACCTAAAAAAAGATAAGCTTTTACGAAGTTCCGCTGCCGCTCCGTGGTTGAAACCTATAGAGAAGAAAAGGGCTCTCCGGCGGGCAGATTCCGCCGAGGAGATCACCTCCCGGAAGGGGAGATCATCGCCATCGTCATCACCATCGTCATGGGCATCATCGAGATCATCATCAACATCAGCACCATCTCCACCACCATCCAATCTCACCTCACAAGTTTATATTGTGTTGTAATCCGTACTATCTATCCTCTCTACTCTACCGGTGTTGATTACTACTTTGTGGTGAGTGCTATTGAGTTTTGTTGGAGAAATATCATTATGTCCAGATTGTTTATCATATATTTATCACCTCTGATCATGATCTCTTTTATGTCTTGTGAGTAGTTACTTTATTTCTTGAGGACATGGGAGAAGTCTAGTTGTTAGTAGTCATATGATGTTGAAGTAAGTTGTGTTGTTTGATATTTATGTTGTGTTGTTATTTTCCTAGTGGTGTTGTGTGAGTCGAACACTCAACACTTCGCCGTCTTAAGGACCTAGGGGAATACATTGTGTATTAAGAATGCTTACGGTGGGTTGCCGGAGTGACAGAAACCTGAACCCCAGTTTGCACACTTTTGCACAAGGGAATACTGGATCCTTGATCTTATTGTTGTGGTTAGGCTTTGCCTTAATTTCTATCTTGTATTTGCGCATGCTTGCAAGATGTTTAATCATAAGAGTGCACTTATCTTAGTCTAGAAGGTGTGCTAGCATAGATCCACCCACTCAACACTTATCAGCACAACACTTGTTATCGATACGGAGTATGGCAAAAGCACGTGACTAACTCTCCATGTGTCCTCAAGAACGCTTTAGTCCTTATAAGTTCAGTTGTTAGGCTTATCCTTTGCTCAAAAGGATTGGGCCACTTGCTACTCCTCAGTACTATTTACTTTGCTTGCTTTTATCTTATTGTTGCTTATATCGAAAACCCCTAAAAAGTTATCTTTCAGTGCTTGCAGTTATTCCTTGTCCGAAATCACCTATCGATACCTTTCGCTCCTCGTTGGGTTCGACACTCTTACTTATCGAAAACGCCACAATAGATCCCTTTACATTGAGGGTCATCAAGTAACGTTTTCTGGCTCCGTTGCCGGGGAGCATAGCGCTATTGGTAAGTGAAGCTGGTAAGGAAATTTTTATATTGTTATTTTTATTTTGCTGTTGCTGTTCTTGGTCCATATGGACAACCTAGCTATTGGATCGTTGCTTATGGGGAAACACCCCACATCTATGGTGGTTGTTCCTCCCCCTACTAAGTTTGTGCCTTATAAAATACCAGCTGGTATTATCGATTGTGTTTTGGCTAATCGTTATGCAGGAGACAGACATCCTAGTGAACACTTGCTATATTCATCACAACTATGTTCACTATTTAAGGTTGCAGGTGTATCAAAGGAGTTTGTCATGAAGAAATTGTTCTCCGTATCGCTTATAGATAAAGCTTCAGATTGGTATAAGCTTCTCGATAACTCTCATTTGCTTGATTGGCATGAGCTTATGTCTCTCTTTTATACCAAGTTTTATCCTCTTCATGTAATTCATCGAGACATGAATTATATCTATAACTTTAGGTCTCGTGACGGAGAAAGCACCGCTCAAGCTTGGGGGATATTGAAATCTCTAATGCTCAAATGTCCTATTCATGAGCTCCCCAAGAAAACTATACTTACAAATTTTTATGCTAGACTTTCTCGTCAGGATAAGGAGATGTTGGATGCCTCCTCTAGTGGGGTATTTCAGACAAAAAGCGTTGAAGAAAGATGGGATCTCCTTGAAAGGATCCAGAAGAATACCGAAGATTGGGAAATAGATAAAGGTATTGAATACGCTATAAATTATGAGCATGATTATATAGAAAGCTATGTGAAAACTGATTATTTTAATACCTTTTGCTCTAAGATTGATCTTGATTCCCATCTAATGGTTGATTTTTTTAAGGACTTTGCCTCTAATATCGACTCTTCTAAGAAGAAGAAGGATCAGCATCATAAACCCTTGAAAGAATTACCTATTGATATTCATGTTGCTGACCCTATTGTGCCTGCAGTTATATATGAAAAGCCCCCTTTTCCTGTAAGAATAAGGGATCACTCTTTTGTGACAGGCGTAATGACTAAGAGTGAGAGAAGAATTGATGAGCCTGAGGACCAGATTAAGGTCGATCCTCGAGTTGCATTGGTTAAGGATCTTATTACTAATGATGCTTTAGATTCTAATATAAACTTTTGTGCTCTTTCCACTAACCTTGTCACAGCCAAGAATAAAGGCCCAATTTCAGGTACTCCAGTAGTATCTGTTAAAATAGGAGATCTCAATTATTATAAGCTATGCGATTTGGGATCGAGTGCTAGTGCTATCCCGTATTCACTTTATCAAGAGATCATGGGTGAAATTTCACCTTGTGAACTTGAAGAAGTTGATGTTACTATTCATCTTGCAAACAGAGCAACTATCTCTCCTATCGGAAGTGTGAGAGACGTTGAAGTTTTATGCGGAAAGGTAAAATATCCTACCGACTTTCTAGTACTTGGTTCAGTAAGGGATAATTTTTGTCCTATTATTTTTGGTAGACCTTTTATCAAAACTTGTGGAGCTATAATAGATTGCAAGAAAGGTAAAGTTTCTGTTGAATTCAATGGTGAGCCATATGAATTTAATTTTTCTAAGTTCTCTAAGCAGCCTCGTGGTACTGATTTGCCTAGTAACGATAAGATTATTGAAGATATTGCTTCCATTGCTATTCCTCCTAACGATCCTTTGCAGCAATATATGGAGGACCACGAGAATGATTTGCATATGCAGGAGAGGAATGAGATGGACGAAATATTCTTAAGACAACCTTCTATCCTAAAGCACAACCTTCCAGTTGATCCTTTGGGAATTTTATCGCAACCAAAAGAAGATCCAGTGTTTGATCTTAAACCTCTTCCCGATTCGCTCAAATATGCTTATTTAGATGAAAAGAAAGTATATGCTATTATTATCAATTCTAACCTTTCAGGGTATGAAGAAGAGCGTCTATTGGAAGTACTTCGCAAACATCGAGGTGCAATTGGCTATACCCTTGATGACCTTAAGGGGATTAGTCTGTCTATTTGTCAACATACCATCAACCTTGAACCTGATGCTAAACCAGTTGTTGATCATCAACGACTGTTGAATCCGAAAATGATGGATGTTGTAAGGACTGAGATTCTCAAGCTTCTAGCCGCATGTCTTATCTACCCTATAGCTGACAGTAAGTTGGTAAGCCTGGTTCATTGTGTTCCAAAGAAAGGAGGAACAACTGTGGTTCCGAATGATAAGAATGAACTAATACCTCAGAGAATTATTATTGGATATAGAATGTGTATTGATTACAAGAAGATGAACAAGGCAACCAGGAAGGACCACTACCCGTTGCCGTTCATCGACCAAATGCTTGAAAGGTTATCCAAAAATACTCACTTTTGTTATCTTGATGGTTATTCTGGCTTCTCTCAAATTCATGTTAACATTGCTGATCAAGAGAAGACCACTTTTACTTGTCCCTATGGTACTTATGCTTACAGACGTATGCCTTTTGGTTTATGTAATGCCCCTGCTACTTTTCAGAGGTGTATGTCTGCTATCTTTCATGGTTTTTGTGAAGAAATTGTGGAGTTATTCATGGACGATTTCTCCGTCTATGGAACCTCTTTTGACCATTTTCTCCACAACCTTAATAAAGTTTTACAGAGATGTGAGGAGACAAATCTGGTGCTTAACTGAGAGAAGTGCCACTTTATGGTCAACGAGGCAATTGTTCTTGGCCACAAGATTTTCGAGAGGGGAATTGAGGTGGACAGGGCCAAGATCGAAGCAATTGAAAGGATGCCCTATCCAAGGGACATGAAAGGTATTCGTAGTTTTATCGGTCATGCTGGTTTCTACAGAAGATTTATTAAAGACTTTTCTAAGACTTTGAGACCCCTCACTAATCTTCTCCATAAGGACGTTCCTTTTTTTCCGATGAAGATTGTAAGGAAGCCTTCGAAGTTCTTAAGAAAGCTTTAATAACTGCTCCTATAGTACAACCACCTGATTGGAATTTACCTTTTGAAATTATGTGTGATGCTAGTGATTTTGCTGTTGGAGCTGTTTTAGGGCAAAGGGTTGATAAGAAGTTGAAAGTTATATATTATGATAGCAAAACCTTGATAGTGCTCAAAAGAATTATGCTACTACTGAGAAGGAATTCTTAGCAGTAGTGTTTTCTTGTGATAAGTTTAGGCAGTATATTGTTGATTCTAAGATTATTGTTCATACTGACCATGCTGCCATTAAGTATCTTATGGAGAAGAAGGATGCCAAACCAAGGCTCATCCAATGGGTACTCCTTCTTCAAGAATTTGATTTACAGATCGTTGATAGGAAAGGAGCAGACAATCCAGTGCCGGATAATCTTTCAAGGATGGAAGATATACCGCATGATCCCATTCGAGTGAACGACAGTTTTCTAGACAAATAGCTAGTTGCTGTTAAAGTACAATCTCTCTCCGATCCTTGGTTTGAAGATTATGATAACTTTATCGTTGCAAAGTTTTTGCCTCCAGGTTTAACATTTCAGCAAAGGAAGAAGTTCTTTCATGATTTGAGGCATTACTTTTGGGATGACCCACATCTTTTCAAAGAAGGTCCAGATGGGATCGTGAGAAGAGGCATACCGGAACAAGAGCAGAAGGACATTCTCAAACAATGTCACGACAGTCCATATGGAGGACATCATGCTGGTGAGAGGACCGCACATAAGGTTCTTCAATCAGGTTTTTATTGGCCTACTCTCTTTAAGGATGCTAGAAGTTATGTTTTATCCTGTGATAAGTGTCAGAGAGTTGGTAATATTAGTAGAAGGAATGAGATGCCTATGAATTACTCTCTAGTGATTGAGCCTTTTGATTGCTGGGGTTTTGATTTTATGGGTCCTTTTCCTTCCTCTCACAAGTACACTCACATTTTAGTTGCTGTTTATTATGTAACCAAGTGGGTAGAAGCAATCCCCACTGAAAGTGCTGATCACAAGACATCTTTGAAAATGCTCAAGGATGTAATTTTTCCTAGGTTTGGAGTACCATGGTACCTCATGACTGATGGGGGTTCGAACTTTACACATGGAGCTTTTAGAAAAGCTTTAGCCAAGTACGATGTCAATCATAGAATTGCTTCACCATACCACCCTCAAACTAGTGGGCAAGTCGAGCTCACCAATAGAGAGATCAAGTTGATCTTACAGAAGACAGTCAATAGAAATAGAAAAGATTGGTCAAATAAGTTAGGAGATGCTTTGTGGGCGTATAGAACTGCTTACAAAAACCCCATGGGCATGTCTCCCTATAAGATGGTCTATGGCAAGGCTTGCCATCTGCCATTAGAATTAGAACACAAAGATTTCTGGGCTATTAGAGAGCTTAATGCTGACCCGGATTTAGCTGGTGAAAAGCGTCTTATGAACTTGACTTCTCTAGATGAGTGGAGAAGTGAAGCTTACGAGGGCGCTAAAATGTTCAAGGAAAAGGTAACGAAGTGGCACGATAGGAGGATTCTGAAACGTGAATTTAATGTTGGTGATAAAGTTTTGTTTTTTGGATCCCGTTTCAGGTTTTCTCCAGGTAAACTACTTTCCAGGTGGGAAGGGCCATTTCATATTGATGAAGTCTATCGCTCGGGTGCAATCAAGATTAACAATTTCGAAGGCACCAAACCTCAAGTGGTGGGAATGGGCAAGGACTTAAGCATTACATAGCAGGAGATCCTGTCAATGTTGATGTGGATTTGGTATACACAACAACTCATGAAGAACATGTTGCAGCCCTGTTCCAGACACAAGCAGGAGCAGAGTAAGGAAAGGTATGTATTACGGTAAGGAAACATCACGAAACCGCCATAAAAGTTCCAGATTACGAGTTTTTGCAAAATATAGAAAATTTGAGGACGAAGTGGAGACAGAGACCAGCTCCAGGGGGTCCAGGCGCCCCCCTGGCGCGGCCCCACCCCTGGCCGCGCCTGGAGGCCGCCTGGGCACCCGGGATTCCGTCTCCGATCCCGCTTTGGCTTGTTACCTTCCTTTTTGTGCAGAAATTTTTACTATATATTTGACCGGATCGTTCCGGCAATGTATCTCGCGATTTCGTCTGTTTTCTTTTCGAGCTGTTTCTGCAAGGAAAGCTTTCAGCTAGACCTAGGTGCCATGGCTTCCCCAAGTTCCTCGAAGGACAAGTTCGTCATCAACGTCATCAACCCTTACCTCACTGAGGTGAAGAAGCACCCCCAGATCCTTCGTGTGGAGGATGGTGACCTCCACAAGGAGGATCTGAAGGGACCAGTCAAGGAGGGGAGCACCGAGGAGCGGCTGAAGGAGGTGGAACATGAGGTCTTCAAGTTCAAGAAGATGGTGGCGCGTGGTGTTGAAGCTAACTTCGACATCATGAACGAGATAGAAGCTTCCCACAAGAAGGAGATGTGGTCAAGTTTAGCCGCACTAGAAGAAAAAGTTTATGGGCTCCAAGCACAGATCTATGATCTGCAGAACCAGAACTGTGAGTATGAACTAAAGTTTCTGCGCATGGGTTTGGGTGCTGAGTGCAGGATCCTGGAGACGGGAATGTCCTTTGAGACTGGAGAACAGCTGCCATGGAAGCGCTTCGCCAAGGAGTACGTGACCGACAAGAACAAGAATGAGGAGTAAATCTCCTTGGGTAATGGCATCCCCTTAGCTTGTTCCAAGCTTGGGGGAGTGCCCGGTATTTTTATCTTTATCTATGTCTTTTAGAGTCAAGTAGATTCGTATCATGTCTAGGGAAGTTATCTTATTAAATAGGTGTTTGCTTTGAGGTCTATCACTCCTTTTGGAGAGTTATGTATCCGTGAGTGTGGAGTCGTCTATGATGGAATATTAATGAGAAGTCTATTGATCCCTTCGCTGCACTTGGTATTCTCTTCACGCAATCGACCTCGTGATGATTCTTATGGGGAGTATTGACCTTATATCAGGTATGGCTTTGAAAACTTTATTTAATCTTGGCAAACATAGCTTTGGTCATAACAACAAGCATGTTATTTTTCTCAAAGTAGCGACATAGCCAAACCCTCTTTGTTATTATGCTTGTAGTGTTATGTTGACAAGGAAGACAACTTGATGTGCTATGCTTGTTTTAATGTTTATGCTTTATATTGCTTTGCATCCAAGTCATCATCAATTGTCTGTTCTCTCAAAGCCTTTGCTAGCCAAACCTCTGTACTAAGCGGAATTCTGCTTGTGCATCCATACCCTGAAACCAGTATCTTCCATATGAGTCCACCATACCTTCCTATTCGTGGTATTCCACTACCATTCCTAAAGCATAGAATTTTGTGTTATCCTTAGATGTCCAAAATCTTCTATTTTGTGCCCCTGTTTTAGCTCATGAGGAAGTAGTAGTTAACTCATGATCTTCTTAAGTTGGACAAGTTTTACCCCGGGATTGCATGTCTAATCTGCAAACCCCTAATACAAGGAGGAACTGGCATGAGTGCGCCCAGCTCACAAAAGATAATACAACAAACAAACCCTCCTTCACGCTTTGTTCATGAGAAATCAGAAAACTTTGCAGTGATAAACAAAGGAGATTGCGGGGATGTGATCGTCCCCGTTTGGGAGCCGTTCCTCGAAACTTGTCCAATCTGAGAAGCAATTGAGTTATCTATTAGCATTCGTTAACAAATCATGCACCTATCAAAAGTAAGTTGCCAAGAAAACATCTTCCTTTGTGTTAGCATTTGCACTTCATGACTAATAGCCTGTTCTTTCAAAAAGTTCCAAATTATCTCTTCAAAATATAAAGAGAAAGAGCAAAGGTAAAAGCTATTAGTTGTTACTTGACCAAAGGACTTGTTTGCCATGATTTGATGAGTTTCCTTAGCCCTACTTTTGATTATAATTGTTATTACTCTTTCATAAGGGCCTTATGAGTTGGAGATTGCTGTTTAGGATGTTTGAGTTTGGTGAAAAGATCATGATGCTTCTTGTCCGTATATTATTTATCAACACTTCACTCTCTAAACTTGTGGACAGGTTTTATCGAGCTCAGTTTTTGCTTGGGGACAAGCTAGGTCTAAGCTTGAGGGAGTTGATACGTCCAAATTGCATCACTATTTTATATCGTAATTCATCCTTATTCATTGATATATTTCATATTACGATGATGTTATTAAGTTGTTTTCGCTTATTTTACACAGTTTGCAACTTTCCGGTGCCGAAGCAGCAGACGCAGGATTCAACGGTAAAAAGTGGATGCTGAGTTGCTGAAGAAGAATACCTCCAAATTACCTGAAAATCGACGGGGGGTATTTTCCAGAAGATTAACGAAGACTCTCCGAAGAGGGGCTAGAGGGGGGCCACAGGAGCAGCCCCAGCCGGCCACCTGGCGCGGCCCCACCCCTGGCCGCGCAGGGAGGGCGCCTGGAGCCCTGGGGCCACTCCCGTCTTTCCCCTATGGCCCATATACTCCTCGTTACGCGAAAACCTAAAAAATAGAAGCTTTTACGGAGTTCCTCCGCCGCTCCGTGGCGGAAACCTACAGAGAAGAAAAGGGCTCTCCGGCAGGCAGATTCCGCCGAGGAGATCACCTCCCGGGAGGGGAGATCATCGCCATCGTCATCACCATCGCCACGGGCATCATCGAGATCATCATCAACATCATCCCCAACATCAGCACCATCTCCACCACCATCCAATCTCACCTCACAAGTTTATCTTGTGTTGTAATCCGTACTATCTATCCTCTCTACTCTACCGGTGTTGATTACTACTTTGTGGTGAGTGCTATTGAGTTTTGTTGGAGAAATATCATTATGTCCAGATTGTTTATCATATATTTATCACCTCTGATCATGATCTCTTTTATGTCTTGTGAGTAGTTACTTTATTTCTTGAGGACATGGGAGAAGTCTAGTTGTTAGTAGTCATATGATGTTGAAGTAATTTGTGTTGTCTGATATTTAAGTTGTGTTGTTATTTTCCTAGTGGTGTTGTGTGAGTCGAACACTCAACACTTCGCCTTCTTAAGGACCTAGGGGAATACATTGTGTATTAAGAATGCTTACGGTGGGTTGCCGGAGTTACACAAACCTGAACCCCAGTTTGCACACTTTTGCACAAGGGAATACTGGATCCTTGATCTTATTGCTGTGGTTAGGCTTTGCCTTAATTTCTATCTTGTATTTGCGCATGCTTGCAAGATGTTTAATCATAAGAGTGCACTTATCTTAGTCTAGAAGGTGTGCTAGAATAGATCCACCCACTCAACACTTATCAACACAACACTTGTTATTGATACGGAGTATGGCGAAAGTTCAGTTGTCAGACTTATTCTTTGCTCAAAAGGACTGGGACACTAGCTACTCCTCAGTACTATTTACTTTACTTGCTTTTATCTTATTGTTGCCCATATCGAAAACCCCTAAAAAGTTATCTTTCAGTGCTTACAGTTATTCCTTGTCCAAAATCACCTATCAATACCTTTCGCTCCTCGTTGGGTTCGACACTCTTACTTATCGAAAACGCTGCAATAGATCCCTTTACTTTGAGGGTCATCACCATCAAGGGCTCAGATCTTGCCACCTGAGCCTCCCAACCAGCCTCCACCGCGTTCGGGCCACGCAGGGCCTGGAGAGCACCACCGCAGCCCGCCTTGGCCCGATCTGGGCGCCGCCATCCCGAGCCACCCGTGGAGCTCCTCGCCCGCGTCGCCCCGCTCCGGTTGTCGGCGAGAAGCTGCCGGTGAGGTTTGGCGTCGCGCCACCACAAACCAACTGGTGAGCCGGCGCTGCCAGGTAGACCACAACCCTCGCCATCATATCCCCTACCATGCTCTCATCTCCCTCGTCTCCTTCTCTCTCACAGGAGGGAGGCCACCATGGCCGTCGTGCCCTCAACCTCGCCGTGCCGCCCGAAGCTCTCCACGACCGTGCCTTCCCTAACCGGATCCGGGAGCCAGGGTCTCGTGCCTCCCTGTCCCTGCCTGCAAGCACCGCCCATGCCACAACCTCGCCGAAATCCGGCAGCCACCGTCGTGGTCCTGGGAGTCGATCCCGATCGGGAGGAGCTCGACCCCGTGCCTCCATCCGCGCCCGGCTGGGCCTCCCGAGCAACTTGGGCCGCACAACGCCCCCACGGCCCAACTTCGCCAAGCGTGCCCTAGCCCAACCCCTGTGTGGTCCAGCTCGCCCAAGTCCGCGCCCGGCTATCCTCCGCCATCCTCTCCAATTGGGCTAGGCCCGCTCGGTGAGGACAACCACCCTTTTTTTTACCGTGCTGCGATAGTGGGCTTGTCCCAATAGTGTGTTGCGCCCGTGGGCGTTACATAGAATCCAGTGCTCGTCTATTTGGGCCCATCTAGCCAGATTCGGCATGTGGAGGTTTATTTATTTTTCTGGATAGATTACATTGCAGATTATTTGATGCGATTTAGCTATGGTTATAGTTTCTAAACCGTAGCTCGGATGGCGATGAGTTCTACATGTTGATACGTCCCAAACATATCTGTAATTTCTTTTTGCTCCATGCATGTTTTGTGTGACTTTGCCATGATTTGCTTGAACTGTCATACACTTTTGAGAATATTTGGACTAATCCATTAACCCAGTGCACCCAGCTGCCAGTTGCTGTTTTCTGCTGTTTTTGTATTTCAGGTTTTCCGGCCATTAAACGTGCTCCAAAAAATCCGGAAAAATCAGATAAAAATTCAGCGACCCGAAAGCTTCCGGAATCACCAAGGTAGCGGAGGGGGGCCACCACCAGGAGACTAGGAGGGTCCCTGGCGTGGCCCCACCCTAGGACGCGCTAGGAGGCCTCTTGGCTGCCTGGTGGGTCCCCTTGACACCCCCTCCGCCTATATTTAGCCCTCGGGGTGGAAACCCCCAATATCGATCTCTTTTCCGCGAACTCGCCTCTGTACCGCTGCCGCCGCCGTTTCAAGATCGGGGATGCCTGGAGAAACTGCCCTGGCACCCTGCCGGGAGGAGGAACCCCCTCCGGGAGACCATCCATAGCCATGGACGCCTCCCAGATGTGCCGTGAGTAGTACCTCTTGGACCATGCGTCCGTGACCAGTAGCTATGTGATGTACCTCTCCCCTCTTTGTTCTTCCACTTTCGAGACCTCGTGAGCTGCCTCACATGATCGAGGCACTTTTGTAATTTCTGCTGTTGCTATGCTGAGTTTGCTGGGATCTGATGGATTATGAGACTATGTTCAGATTGTGATGAGTAATATATTTGGTTCTTCTCTTTTATATTTTGTTCTTGAGTAAATTCTTGCATGTTCTCCATTGCAGTCTTTTGCTTTGGCCAAGTAGTTTGCTATTAACTCCAAGAGGGAGCGTTATGCTTGATTGAGTGTTCAGCCCCCTGATTTCTAGCTTGAGTGACAGAAACATGAGACTAGGGGATGTGCTGTTGCCACCAGGGATAACACAACGGTGCTTGTACCCGAGGGTGCAAGGATTGTTTACTTTACGCAAAGTTCTTTTAATGCAGTTGTCTGTTGCTTTGAGTTTACACTTTGGGTGGGATTCGCAACTTAATACCAGCGAGATGTTCTGGATAGATATATCAAGGTGGATGATTCGTAGTAGATGCAGTTGGATTTCGGTCTACTTACCTTGGTGTACTGCCCATTTCTTTTGAGCCCTTCCTTTCTTTGCAGCATAGTTAGCATTGCGGTGCCTTTATAATCCTGTCAATTGCCCAGCTGTGATTTGTTTACCTCGCTAGCACTTTTATCGTCTTTTGGGAGAGAGACATCACTAGTAAAAATAACGGGACCCCGGTCCATCTTCTCATCACTTCTTACACCCTTAGTTTACTTTCAGTCTTTACTTTCACTTCCACTTTTATCTCTTGCGTTGATCCTTTGTAAACAACAAGGCCGGAGGAATTGACAACTCCTCTGTACTCATTGGGAGAAAAGTTGTTTCTATCTGTGTGCAGGTCCAGGTGAAGTAAGTAACCTTAGGTTGTGAACGGCGCCATTGTTCACTTCACCACCTACTTGTATCTCTTGAGTCCTACTGGATACAAACCTTGGTATCTTCACCGAGGGAAACTGCTGCTGTGCTGCATCTCAACCTTCCACTTGGGGTAACCAACGAGAAGTGAGAGAATTATCCTCACCGCAACATCAAGCAATTGCTGGCGCCGTTGCCGTGGATTCCAAGGTACAAAAAGTAGACTGGTCCCGTCAACTCCCTAGCCAGAAAGCAATTTCTGGCACCGTTGCCGGGGACTCCAGTCTACAAGATAGGGGAGTTGCACACTATCTTTTATCTTTGCTTTTTAGTCTTGTTAGTTTACCTTTCTATTTCTACTTTTGTGTCCCTTATCAAAAATACCTGTTACCTTGTCAGTAATTACCACTATGGCTGGTCCTTTTGCCTTTGGTGAGGCAGAAGTACTTATCTTTACTCAAAGAGGTGGTGAAAGTTTGAAGGATGCTTGGTATAGAATTAATGATTCTCAAAAAAGAGCCACCAAGAAGCAATCCACTACTATCTTGCTTAGAAATTGTTATGTTGGGATCACTTCTTGGAATAGGTTTCTTTTAGATACTTCTATCAATGGGAACTTCATAGAGGCCCCAGTTTGGAAAGCCCTTAATGTTATTGAAAATCTTGTTGGAAGTCTCCCAGTTGTTAGTATTAAGGAGGACATTACTTTAGCTCACATTATGAGAAAACTTGAAAAAATAGAGCTAGAGATGCCAAGTATCGATAGGGTGAATGAGTTGGATCGTAACATTCAAGGGAATTTGAATAGGCTAGATAACTCCATGCAGAAAATTGTCAAAACTTTGGAGACTATTAAATCCCTTGATGAGAAGTCTTCTAGGATAGAAAAGATTGAGGAAGTTATTGAAACTCTAGGAACTACCTTTTCCTCAATCAAAACCAAAAAGGATAAAACTCCGTCAAAGAAGGAACCTATGTTCGCTTACGTCCCTAAGGTTCCTCGAGCTAAAGCAAACACACCCATTGCCAAGAGAGTTGAAACAGTGAAAACTTTGGAGGAGACACCTATCTTTGATTTTAATGAAACTCCAATTGATTTCCCTCCTTTTGATTTTATTCCAAGAAGCATTTTCATTCGTCCTTTATTCGAGAAACCTATTAAGACTAGTTGTACTATTGAAGATATTTTTGATGATCTTGGTGATGGTTCAATGGATACAACTTGATCTTCTGCTTTAAGCCTAGCTAATGGGTCTAAAGAAGCGCTTTAAGGAGGCAGCCCGCAACGAATTTAGGTTTTTGTTTTTGTTTTTCTTCTGTTCTTAGTGGTCTTGATGATTGTTACTACTGTAGCAACATCATTGTATCTTTACTTTTCAAGCTTTGTGCCAAGTTTAGCCTCAGATTGCAAGAAATGTCAAAAGTTGGTACATGCTGTCCAGAAACAGATTCTGTCAGCTTGACGGAAAAATTTGGGATAAATCACCAGGTCATCTTTTTTATCTGAATTTTTTTGACAGCATGCTCCATACAATTACCTTTCAGGCGTCTGTTCAGAGTTTTTTTGATTTGAGTTGCAAAAGTACCTCGAAAAAATTCTTTTCTCTCTGTTGTTCTGTGTTTCTCAGCTTCTGCCCCTGTTTTTCTTTTCGCAGTTTTGCAATCCTTAATCTTGCTTTTTCTTTGCAAAATATTTTGGGAAGGCAAGAGAAACAGTAGCTCTTCCTGAAAATCTTTATTTGTAGTAGAGGAAAATTATTTTAGTAGGGCACTAACCTCTCTAATCAGTTTACAATGAGTTATGTATGAAGGGAGTTTTCAAGTGTGCGATGGAAGATGATGATATAAGATCTTGGAGTGTCAAACGCTCAAGCTTGGGGATGCCCATGTGCACCCCCAATAAATATTCAAGGAGACTCAAGCGTCTAAGCTTGGGGATGCCCCTGTGCATCCCCTTCTTCATCAACAATTATCAGTTCGTCCCTCGTTGCACTACATTTTTATCACTTCATGCGTTGTGTGCTATGCTTGGAGCGTCTCGCTCTTTACTTTTCTAGATTTGTTTTTTCTTTGTTTGCTGTAGTAACAAGTTAGACCCCAGCTTACTCTTTTGTGTGGGAGAGAAACACGCTCCTCTTGAACTAGAACTCCTCATAGGATTTGCATGCTTATTCTTTTAGCTGTGAGTTGTTCTTTTTCTTTTATTAGCTGCTGCTCTGTTTAGTTGTAGTGCTTTAGTTTTTCTAGAGCTTTTCTTTTGTCTTAGGTTACACTTTCTATAGGTTGCATGTTTTATCTTGTTAGAGAGTTTGCCTGTTGCACTGAGTTTTGTGTCTTGACTAGAAGTAGGTAGTTGAAGTTGCTGTTCTCTTTGTAGTACTAACTTGCAATAGTTTTGAGGTATTGACTAGAGTAATGTTTGAACTTTTGGTGTCAAGAGCTCGAGCCTATTAGTGATAGATGTCGTATTTTCGGC
This sequence comes from Bromus sterilis, assembly GCA_950022295.1. Lineage (NCBI taxonomy): Eukaryota > Viridiplantae > Streptophyta > Magnoliopsida > Poales > Poaceae > Bromus > Bromus sterilis. Next base: position 313,315,198 of record OX465597.1, on the reverse strand, counting down.
AATCCGTGTGTTTTCGAAAACCAAAAACCCCTGTTGAGAACTCTAGCTACTAGATGGATCACTAACCTCTGGAGGGTTCGAATATTAGAGTACACTCATGTACCATGAGTCGAGGATGTGCAAGGATAACCAAACCCCCATACACTCCTCCTCGGGGTACTTGTCTCTTTGTGAACCTCCTGATTAGATTGAGAGTTACCGATAATAAGTGCATGAGTTCTTCAGACTAATGTGAGTATTCGAAAGTTGACACTTCCACCCACCTATACTTTTTCTAGCCTCTTCGATACCGTGCATTGCCCTTTCTCACATCGAGAGTTGGCGCATACTTCGCCGGTGCATCCAAACCCTTGGCACGATACGCTCTGTCATCATAAGCCTCCTTATATCTTTCTCAAAACAGCTACCATACCTACCTACAAGGCATTTCCATAGCCTTTCCGAGATACATTGCCATGCAACATCCACCTTCTCATGACTTGATCTTCATGTCATACATGCTATTTGCTTGATCGATGAGCCGCATGCTAGTTGGGCCTTGCTCTAATCATTGCTACATGACGCGCTAGTATCATTGCATATCCTTCTATCCTGGCAGAGGCATACATTTGCCTCATGATAGTTACATCTTCTTTATGTGAGTACCTTTGTAAAGTGTGAAAGATCTCCTATATTTTTGTAAAATATAGAGTGTTGCCCCTAAAGTTAGGAAAGGATCCCAAAGAGGACAAAATCAAAAGATCCCAAAGAGGAAAAATGAGAGTTAAATAGAAAGAGCCATTGAGGCCACCAAAAAAATACAAAAAAAGAGAAAAAAGAGAAAAAGAAAAATAAAAAGAGAGAAGGGGCACACTATTATTCCTTTTGAGAGATCCACACTAGTACTTCATCCTCTATCTCTTGTACTCCATAGATATCATCATCATGCATATAGCTATGTGGGGACCCTTCACACTATAGAACTTGGCTTGTATATTCCAATGATGAGCCTCCTCAAAAGAGCTCTAGGTCTTCTTGAGCAAGCAAGTTAGATGCACCCCCACTAGTTCCCTTGGAGAGCTTTTAGCTCACATGTGCATCCGTTGCATGGAAATCCCTACTCCTCACATCATATCTATCATATGGCCTTCTCTCGTCTATGATTGTCCTCATTGATGTGAGCCTTTCACACCTTTTTGTCTTCCTCCTCCACCTTCTTTCTATTTCGCCTTTTAGGTGTCAACTTTCTTGCTCACGCTCATCCATTGCATGAGTGCTCAAAATATCGAAAGGGAGTGGATCAGTTTGACTTGTACCTGGCTAGTGGTCTGGGGACGAGTCAAGATAAGAATCCAAAGGAGACTAAGTGTGAAACTTTAGTAGATAGTTGTTCTCAACAACCTCTTTTCTCTCTTTTTCCCAGTCCCCTACTTGCACGCAGACACCATCTGGAGACATTCGAGTCACGGACAGCGAGAGCTCTTGCACCTTTTGTTCTTTTGTTGCTTGTGTCAATGCTAATATAGACTCTTGCTTGTTAAGACTTGAATTGAATTGCATGCTTTGATTACTTTACTTAAAAGTCCTTATATGGTTGTGTGGCATGTCACCACATAAATTATGCTTGTTATCATTTACCTACTCGAGGACGAGCATGAATTAAGCTTGGGGATGTTGATATGTCCCAAACGTATCTATAATTTCTGTTTGCTCCATGCATGTTTTGTGTGACTTTGCCATGATTTGCTTGAACTTTCATACACTTTTGAGCATATTTGGACTAATCTATTAACCCAGTGCACCCAGCTGCCAGTTCCTGTTTTCTGCTATTTTTGTATTTCAGGTTTTCCGGCAATTAAAAGTGCTCGAAAAAATCCGGAAAAATCAGATAAAAAATCAGCGACCGGAAGCTTCCGGAATCACCAAGGTAGCGGAGGGGGGCCACCACTAGGAGACCAGGAGGGTCCGTGGCACGGCCCCACCCTAGGCCGCGCTAGGAGGCTTCCTGGATGCCTGGTGGGTCCCCTCGACACCCCCTCCGCCTATATTTAGCCCTCGGGGTGGAAACCCCTAATATCGAGCTCTTTTCCGCGAACTCGCCTCTGTACCGCCGCCGCCGCCGTTTCAAGATCGGGGCTGCCTGGAGAAGCTGCCCCGGCACCCTGCCGGGAGGAGGAACCCCCTCCGGGAGACCATCCATAGCCATGGACGCCTCCCGGATGTGCCGTGAGTAGTCCCTCTTGGACCATGGGTCCGTGACCAGTAGCTATGTGATGTACCTCTCCCCTCTTTGTGCTTCCACTTTCGAGACCTCGTGAGCTGCCTCACATGATCGAGACACTTTTGTAATTTCTGTTGTTGCTATGCTGAGTTTGCTGGGATCTGATGGATTATGAGACTATGTTCAGATTGTGATGAGTAATATATTTGGTTCTTCTCTTTTATATTTTGTTCTTGAGTAAATTCTTGCATGTTCTCCGTTGCATTATTTTGCTTTGGCCAAGTAGTTTGCTTGCAACTCCAAGAGGGAGCGTTATGCTTGATTGTGGGTTCAACCCCCTGATGTCTAGCTTGAGTGATAGAAACATGAGACTAGGGGATGTGCTGTTGCCACCAGGGATAAAACAACGGTGCTTGTACCCGCGGGTGCAAGGATTGTTTACTTTACGCAAAGTTCTTTTAATGCAGTTGTCTGTTGCTTTGAGTTTACACTTTGGGTGGGATTCACAACTTAATACCAGCGAGATGTTCTGGATGGATATCTCAAGGTGGATGATTCGTAGTAGATGCACTTGGATTTCGGTCTACTTACCTTGGCGTACTGCCCATTGCTTTTGAGCCCTTCCTTTCTTTGCAGCATAGTTAGCATTGCGGTGCGTTCATAATCCTGTCAATTGCCCAGCTGTGATTTGTTTACCTCGCTAGCACTTTTATCGTCTTTTGGGAGAGAGACATCACTAGTAAAAATCATGGGACCCCGGTTCATCTTCACATCACTATTTATACCCTTAGTTCACTTTCAGTCTTTACTTTCAGTTCCACTTTTATCTCTTGCGTTGATCCTTTGTAAACAGCAAGGCCGGAGGAATTGAAAACTCCTCTGTACTCGTTGGGAGAAAAATTATTTGTATATGTGTGCAGGTCCAGGTGAAGTAAGCAACCTTAGGTTGTGAACGGCGCCATTGTTCACTTTACCACCTACTTGTATCTCTTGAGTCCTACCGGAGACAAACCTTGGTATCTTCACCGAGGGAAACTGTTGATGTGCTGCATCTCAACCTTCCACTTGGGGTAACCAACGAGAAGTGAGAGAATTATCCTCACCGCAACATCACATGTATCTTGCTTAGTTTTCATGTAGATTAATAAAATGTTGCCCTCTTCTATGTTTGATATTGTTTACATGTTGTTTCACTGCTATTTACATGTCATGCCACTTTAAATGTAATAGGCCATAACTTAATAACCATAACTCCAATTAAAATGTTCTTTATATGTAACTTGATTAGAATTTCATGTATAATATGTTTATGCTGCTCTTTCTTTCTAATAAAATAATAAAATATGGTTTAGGACAGAACATTAATAAAACCCTTATTTATCGTGGGGTACTTAGTGATATGCCATGTTTAGGAATTTGCCCCACTTAACTTGACTAGCATAGATAGTTTACTTTGTGCTTCACATCTTGCCATGATTGTGTGACATGCCATGCTTGTGTGGGATTCCATGTTAACAACCTTTGCTAATGGTGTGTAGCTAAACAACTTGAACCATCGTAAATTTGCAATATTGTCATGTGTGACCGATACTTCACTTAACCTGTTAGTAACCGCTCTCGACGGTAGATGCGATATCATAGTGTCGTGTCTTGTGTTTCCTTCTTGATCTTGCTTGCTTGTGATTGCTTCGTAGTAATAGAAGCATGTTCGTCGATTGCCTTTCTAGTGTTTCCTTCTTGTGTGCTCCCGCGGTTACCTTTGGAGACGTCGCGAGCTTGCGATCGACTACACCTTCGGAACCCGACTTATCAAGAGGCAAGGACTATACATTACTTATGATCCATTCTATTATAACCAGCGGTTTGCATGCTAGTCTAGGTTAGGTTCGATGTTTGATCCTACCACATGCTTACAGCCTCTCTCAAACCGATACAGCCATGTACCCTCCCAGGAAACCATGTACTGCTATGTTTCTACCGCTCATTGCTCAGCCCCTGCTTAGTATGCATGCTTAGGATGCTACGAATGTTACCCTGTTACTCCTTGGATTGGGATATCACACTATTATATTGTTGTGGATGATATGAATATTATGATGTTGACTATATTCGACGAAGGGTGGAAGGTTTAGGCTATCCCGCCACGATGCTTTGTTCCATTCGAGTCACCTAGGATCTGAGTTCCGGGTATTGGTTCTAAGACTGAGCGTGCCTAACCGCGTGTGGGATGCTATGGGTTCCCTTTTCTTACCTAACTAGCTTCAAACATTTCTACTGGTGGACCAAGCTGATTTACCATTTGAAAACGTGTGTGTGCTTGGTTGGTACCCTAGCAGATTTAAAACAACTCGGGCCAGTGGAGATAGTGTTCCTTTGTTGGTCCACACCTGGAAGCTAGGGGTCTGCCCACAGTGATGGGTTAGTTACCCCGACCTCGTCCAGACAGAAGAGTCCGATCCGAGAGCGCGGCCGGCTTTTGGATTGGGTGTCGACTCCCCGGGGGCCACTTGGATTTGTTCGTTGTTAGTTAGAGGGATTATGATGTCCAGATCTCTCGGAACAACTCTTCAATGAGTGTCTTTAATGAGCCCGACTGAGAGAGCTTGGCGTGTGTGCGGAGCCTTTTAATGGGCAGTTGGTACACCCCTGCAGGGTTAAATCTTTTCGAGAAGCCGTGTCCATGGTTATGGACGACTTGGAACCTACGTCTTGTTCATAGATAACATCAACTGAATCATAACTAAAACTTGATCAACGTGTGTGCCTTGACTGCTTCTTCTTCGACGGGATGCGAAGGGAGGACAAGGATATGATAGGTGTTATGTTCGCGTAAGTAGCTTATAGAAGACTTGTTGGAGGCGATTCCTCATCGTATGCTTGGCTTCTTATCTTACTCTCTAGATCGTTAGCCACTTCATAAATGCTTGTGCGGCAGCAACCTCACCACTATCCGTTCCTTATCGTGAAGTAATAGTTATCCTAGAATGACGAGTGATGAAGTCCTTGCTGGGTCAGTTGACCACTACAGTTGGATGCTGAGTACTTCTATACTAATGATACTACCCCCGAACTCTTTTCAGGGTTCTTATCGACAACATGTATGGTGATCGACGTTTCACATGCAGACTCGATGACGACTAGTTTAGCGGATCCCGGCGGAGAGCCTGGACCCGTGTGGTTATGGGTATCGATGATTTTCTCTTTGCCACTAGGAATTTGATTGTAGTCTGTACTCAGACAATATCTTCCGATGTTGTATTGTATTAAGGCAGTTGTATGTCGATTGTATGAGATGTTGTATCCTTGTAGATGTAATATTGTGATATCATGTTGAAATCTGAGTGAAAGTGCATTTACTCCTAAATGGTGTTTTGGTATTATGTCAATGTGGTTAGTGGGACTAATGACAAGTGTTAAAGATTTATATCAGGTCATCTGTCTCGTGGAGGGTTATTTATTTTGGAGGATGATTGGCCCTGCTTCAAAAAGATAAAAGGCGTGGTGTTTCTCCCGTGACTCGAAGGATTATTTTCGGTTTGATTTGAGTCATAGGATCACCGCACTATTAAGAGGGGTCAACGAGATAGAGTATGTGTGGGAACACATTTTCATTGTCAAAAGAAGCCTCCCACAAATCTCTTCGGAAGGTGTCCAGATATGTGTGCAAGAAATGGGCCTCACACTGGTGTGATCAGAAAGTCTCTGATCACCCCGTGTGCACGGGGTGTCTGACCCCCGTGCGCACGGGGTACTCTATAACTTTCTGAGTAGCCCGTGCGCACGGGTTCTCTGACCCCCGTGCGCACGGGGTACCCCTCACCCCACTGAGTAGCCCGTGCGCACGGGGCTGACTTAGCCCGTGCGCACGGGGGTCCAACGGCTGGATTTCCCCTCCCCACCCCTTGCACTATATAAGCCCCCTTCTTCCACCTCCAACCCTAACCCTTCCCCCCTTGCTTGAGCCTCCATTTCCAGAAACTCCATTTTTCTCATTCCTCTCAAGTCCTCCACCCAAACTTGTTGATACTTTAGGATTTGAGAGAGCAAGGCCAGATCTACACTTCCACCAAACCGATTTGTGTTCCCCTCAAGATTTCTTCACCGCTGACTTGTTACTCTTGAAGCTTTGGATCCTAGGAGGCTAGGTGTCCGTTCCGGAAGCTTCCTTTCTTGTGGTGTGCTCCGGGAAGTTTGTAAAGGTGTGGTGGTCGCCTTCAAGACCAATCCTGAGTGATTCGAGGCTTATCCGTTGGGGGTGATTCTAAAAGGAGAATACGGTGAGCTACGTTGTTGGTAGCGCTCTCAAGGATTGGGCATCGCTGCAACGGAGATTAGCACCCCCTCAAAAGAGTGTGAACTTCGGTCAACCAAATCTTCGCGTCTCCGTGTCACTTGTGGTTTATCCCTTCCACACTTTACTTGCACTAACCTCTTATGCTTGTTGACTTGCTATTGTAGTTTTTGCCTAGCATAGTTGTGTTTGAGCTTGCTTGCCACCTAGGGTTGTTCATCTAGTGCACATCTAGAGAATTGCTTTTATCCGCTAAACCCTAAAATTTGGTAATAAAGCTTAAATTTATTAGTCACCTATTCACACCCTCTAGTTGACCGTATCGATCCTTTAAATTGGTATCAGAGCTAGGGCTCTTATTAAGGGCTTTACCGCCTAAGAGGATATGGTCGACTTAGGGAATCAAGGTGAAAACCTTCCCGTGGATGGGGTGGCACTTGGTGCACATGGAGCACCCGATGCTAACCCACCCATTCCACAAATACCACACCAAGATGGTGGAGGAGCTAGCTCCTCCACTTCACTAACCATGACCGAATTCGCTTCCTTCATGGAGTCCTTTAAAAGTTCCATGGAAAATTCGACGAAGGTATTGGTTCGTGATGAATTCGACAAGAAACTTGCTTCATTTTCACAAACTCCTTCTACTTCATCAACATTTTGCCCAAACACCACTTTGGATGTTGATGGAGTAAAGGAGACACCCAAACTACCCCCACACTCCTCTGCACCGTCTTACAATGCTGCTGCTCCTTCATATGCTCATCCTCATATTCCTATGCTGCATATTAATCATATTGGGGACCCCCCCGTTTGAATCCTGACACGTTTGGTAAATGGAAATTAGCTATGGAGTCACACATCCGGAGTGCCTCCACTCAACTGTGGTGGGTCATCCTGAGAGTCCATCATCCTTAGGACCCATCAAGTCTATCTCCAAGAGAAGAGGTTGATGAGCAACTCAATGATACTGCCTGTCACATGCTCCGGAGAGTTATGCCCGATGACTACCAAGACTCCATTGCCTTATTGAAGATGGCCAAAGAAATTTGGGATACTCTCCGAGAAATATTTGAAGGAGACATCAGTGTGCAGAGATCTCGTCTGTCCCTTCTCAAGACGGAGGTTAACATGTTCATAAGGAAGGATGGTGAGACTGCGGATCAAGTCTTCCATAGTCTCAAGTCCATCGTGTTGGATTTAAGGAACTATGGATGCACATGGGACGATGACAACTTCATCAAGGATAAGTTCATGTGTGCCATGATTCTAACGGATGACACCATGGTCACAATGATTCATCAACGCATGGATTTTGACCAATTGACTCCAAATCAAATTGTGTTATCCTTCACCACCAACTCGTTGTTGAAAGCTAAGTCCAAGCAAACTCACGACCTTGTTCAAGGGATAAATAGCACCAACAACCTTGCTTTGAAGGCCATGAAGACGGCTTCCCCCTCCAAGATTGTGGAGGTGGAAGAAGTGGAAGAATATTGTGAAGATGAAGATGTTGCCTCGTGCCCGACGAATGACTTTGAAGAAGACTTGGCTCTTTTGGTCAAGAAATATATGGGTACCATGGCTACCAAAGGAAGAAACTTCAAGGGCAAAACATTTGGAAGAAGAAAGTGCTACAATTGTGATAGTCCAAAACACTTTGTTGCGGATTGTACATATCAGAGAAGAGAAGACAAATCCGAGAAGCTTGTGTTCAAAAAGAAGAGCTTCAACAAGTTTGCCAAGAGGCGTGGAGACAAGGCCCTTGTTCATGAAGAATATTTATCCGGGGATGATGAAGATGATGATGAGAACAAAGGCATGGCCGCGATTGCCATGCACTCCAAGTCCTACTCCACCTCATCAAGCCTCTTCGACTCCCCCAACAAGAACAAGTCCAACTCCCATCGGTGCCTCATGGCTAAGGAGGTAATATCAAAGTCTTCTAACCCTACGCCATCATCTTCTTCTCCCAACCTTTCGCAAGAAGAGTTGGAGGATGAGTGTGAAGATGATGGTGTCGATTATAGTGAGGAAACCTCTTTAGACTTCATGAAGACACTTAAAGTAGAATCCCTTGCTCGTTTTTTCAACATGATGAAGTCACTCACTGAACGTGATGATTACATCGAGAATGTGGAAACCCTCCTAATAGAGGAAAAGGAGAGAAATGATCTCGTTGAGCAAAATATCCATGAAGTAGAAACCATGAAGGCCTCACTTGAGGAAACCGTCACTTCACATGAGATAGACTTTGTTAAAGTAAACGATGCTTTAGAACTCTCTCTTGAAATTAAGCATGACCTCTTGGATAAAATTGCTAAGCTTAAAGTTGTTCATGGTGAACTCGGTGAGGATTATAAACTCCTCAGAAAGAGCCACAAGTTTATAAAAGGGGAGCTTATAACTCTCACAGAGTCTTACAATCAACTTAAGGCTTCCACTCTTAAGTCTCTCGCTACTTTCTCTCCTAATGATGCTTGTGCTTCTAACTCCATTGATTATGCATCACTACTTGTTGAGAACAAAAAGTAGAAAGATCAACTTGAGAAAGGTCTTGTGTCTTGCATTCAAGGAGAAAAGAATTTGAATGAACTTCTGAGTAATCAAAAGGAATGTGTGGCCAAGGAGGGTATCGGCTTTGATCCCTCCCAAAAGAAAAGAAAGAACAAGCACAAGAAGAAGAAGAACAAGAAGAAGAAGAAGCACCAAGCAACTCCTCCTCAACAACAAATCACATTTGTGCAAGAAGGGCACAGGGAGAAGGAAAAGGGAAAGGAGAAGGCTGGATAGGAAGTCATCACAAAGGAGATGGCTCCCTCTTCTAATTATGCCGGCATGAACAATCCATCGTATGTCCTTTTGAGAAGGAATGATTGTTATACCTTTGCTAAATTTGTTGGCACTAATTATGATGATTATGCATGGACTATTTGGGTTCCTAAGACCCTTGTTGCTAACTCTCTAGGACCCATTGAAAAATGGGGACTTAAAAACAAAGCTTGATTGTTGCAGGACTATGCCTCCGGTGGAACTTAATGAGTGATTGATAGTGGTTGCACCAATCATATGACTGGAGGCAAGGATATGCTCGTGGATCTCGTTGACTCGCTCAAGTCATCCTCAAACATCTCCTTTGGTGACAATAGAAAGGGCAAGGTATTGGGATTTGGGAAGTTTTTCATCTCGAGTGATTCCTCACTCAAAAATGTTATGCTTGTCGAATCCCTTCACTACAATCTACTTTCCACTATCCAATTGGCACGTGCCGGTTATGACTCGCTTTTTAGTGAATTTCATGTGACCGTCTTTAAAAGGGATACTCTCAAAGTGGTCTTTGTTGGGCATGTTGAAGGCAACCTTTATGTGGTTGATTTCTCGAAAGAGAGCACTCACCTAAAAACATGCCTAATGGCCAAGGCCGACATGGGGTGGCTATGGCACCGTAGGCTAGCCCACGTTGGTATGAGAAAATTACAATCCCTTATAAAGGGGGATCACATTGTTGGACTAAGCGATGTTTATTTTGCCAAAGATCGTGTTTGTAGTGCTTGCATTACGGGAAAGCAACATGAGAAGCAACATAAAGTGAAGACTATCATCACATCGACGAGGCCTCTTGAGCTCCTTCATTTGGATCTTTTTGGGCCTCCATTCTATGATATTTTGGGAGGGAGGAGGTATTGTCTTGTCATTGTCGACGACTATACAAGATATACATGGGTTTTCTTTCTCAAGACCAAAGATGAGACTCAAGAGACCTTTATATCATTTGCCAAAGAAGCTCAACGGCAACATCAATGTGAGATTATGGCTATTCGAAGTGACAATGGTACCGAGTTCAAGAATTACACTATGGATGAGTTCTTGAGTGATGAGGGGATCAAACATCAATATTCCGCGCCCTATACTCCTCAACAAAATGGTGTTGCGGAGAGGAAGAATAGGTCACTTATTGAGATGGCAAGGACAATGCTTGACGAGTACAAGTCTCCATACAAGCTTTGGGCCGAAGCCATCAACACCACGTGTCATGCTTCTAATAGGCTATATCTCCGCAAGCTCAAGAACAAGACACCTTATGAACTCTTAACCGGGAAGAAGCCCAATGTCAAGTACTTCCGAGTATTCGGTTGTAAGTGTTTCATTCTCAAAAAGAAGACCCGGTTAGCTAAATTGGAGGCTAAAACATATGAGGGAATATTTGTTGGATATGCCTCAAACTCCCATGCGTATCGAGTTCTCAATAAATCCACGTGATGTATTGAGGAATCATCGAATGTAGAGTTTGACGAGGATAACGTCTCCCAAGACAAGAAAGTTGTTCCAAGTGTTGTAGGTGATGAGGCTCCTTCTCAAGTTATAAGGACCATGGGGATAGGCCACATTCTTCCACAAGAAACACCCCAAGTTCAAGTAATCGAAGAAGGAGTAAGAGCCCCTCTTGAGGAATCCCCTCAAGGGAAGTGATCATCTCCACCACAAGTGCAAGATTCTTCGGGAGCACAAGCACCTATCCAAGAACAAGATGAGGTCCCTCAAGCTACCGAGCAAGATCAAGGGCAAGCTCAAGCAAATGGTGATGAGCCTACCATTGAGACCCAAGATCAAGCTCATGAAAGTGATCGAGATCAAGATCAAGAAGTTGTCTCTCCACACGCAAAGAAAAAGCAAGTTTGAATTTCTCCACGACGAATTCAACCAAGTGAAGAAGAACTTGAAAAGAAGAGACAAAAAGCGGCTTTGAGACTTCAAATGCTTCAACACTCCACCGACAACATCCTTGGAAGCATCTCCAAAGGGGTAACTACTCGTAAACGTTTGGCAAACTTTTGTGAACATCACTCGTTTGTCTCTTGTATTGAGCCCCTCAAGGTAGAAGCTCTTGATGACCCGGATTGGGTAGAAGCTATGCATGAAGAACTCAACAATTTCACTCGCAATAAAGTTTGGACACTTGTTGCAAGACCCAAGGAAAATCATAATTTCATAGGGACCAAATGGGTTTTCAAGAACAAGGAAGATGAGCATGGACAAGTCACACGTAACAAGGCAAGGTTAGTGGCACAAGGGTTCACCCAAATTGAAGGTTTGGATTTTGGTGAAACCTTTGCCCCAATTGCCCGTCTTGAGTACATTCGTATCTTACTTGCTTATGCCTCTCATCATGATTTTAAGTTATATCAAATGGATGTTAAGAGTGTATTTCTAAATGGTCCGTTGAGTGAATTAGTGTATGTCAGACAACCTCCCGGTTTCGAAGACCCCGAACGCCCCAATCACGTTTACCAACTTCATAAGGCTTTGTATGGTCTCAAGCAAGAACCTCGTGCTTGGTATGACCACCTTACGACGTTTTTAATCGAGAAGGGGTTTGAGGTCGGGTTAATAGATTCCACTCTCTTTACGAAGAGAGTAAATGGGGATTTGTTTGTATGCCAAATATATGTTGATGATATTATCTTTGGGTCTACTAACCTTGCTTGCAATGTTGAGTTTCAAAATCTTATGACCAAGGAGTTTGACATGTCTATGATGGGTGAGTTGAAGTTCTTCCTCGGTTTTCAAGTCAAGTAATTAAGGGGAGGGATTTTCATTAACCAAGCAAATTATATACAAGACATGCTCAAACGGTTTGGGTTAGATGATGCCAAGCCTATGAAGACTCCAATGCCAACCAATGGCCAACTGGATCTCGATCCCAATGGTAAAGATGTGGATCAAAAGGTATACCGCTCTATGATCAGTTCTTTGCTTTAGCTTTGTGCATCTAGGCCGGATATTATGTTAAGTGTGTGTATGTGTGCAAGATTTCAATCCGCCCCCAAAGAAAGCCATCATATGGCCGTGAAACGGATCCTTCGATATTTGGTTTATACCCCAAACTTAGGACTTTGGTATCCCAAAGGATCTTCCTTCAAGTTGGTTGGATATTCTGATTCAGATTGGGCCGGTGACAAGGTGGATCGTAAGTCCACATCCGACTCATGTCAATTTCTCGGGAGGTCCTTAGTGAGTTGGTCCTCCAAGAAGAAAATTTTTGTTTCTTTATCTACCTCCGAAGCCGAGTATATTGCCGCGGGAAGTTGTTGTGCCCAATTATTATGGATGAGGCAAACTTTGATGGATTATGGTGTCAAATGTGACAAAGTGCCTCTATTACGTGACAATGAAAGTGCAATCAAGATTGTGGATAATCCCGTGCAACATAGCCGAACCAAGCACATTGATATTCGTCATCATTTTCTTCTGGATCATGTGGCACGAGAAGACATTGAACTCTTTCATGTGGGCACCGAGAAGCAACTTGCGGATATTTTCACGAAGCCACTTGATGAAGCAAGGTTCCGTGAGTTAAGGCATGAACTAAATATCGTGGATCTTAGTAACATGGGTTGATGATCTTGCATACACACACTAGCTTTACTATATCTTGCTTAGATGTAGGCACATAAGTAGGGGGAGTAGAATTCTCTCAATGATTCCGACATAACCCTACTTGTGCATAAATTGATCATAATCTTTCACATCCGCCATTTAAAGATGGTACGTGTGCTTCAAAGATGAGTAGTGAAGAAGGTCCCAAGGTTAAAATCTTCGCGGTTCCGAACCACATACACTCAAACATGGTGACCTTCGGGTCACTGCCTTTTTTCTCTTAATTGCGTTGTTTGTTTTTTGGGTCGGTTTTAGACCCTTGTTGTTCCCCCGGATAGGAATAGTTTCCCTTTTAACCATAGATTCCCTATCCTATTCCACTCTTATCTCATAAAACATTCTATTTCGATCCGTGCAAATGCTCTCCATATACACCTTTCCATAGGATATGGATTATTGTGCGGCGGTAATAAAAAAATGGTTGCGATCATTTTTTCATTTAGGGAAGAGGTAAGGATACAACATCCAGCTCCTTCCCTCCCTGTCAAAATGACCAAAATTCCCTGAGTACCCCGTGCGCACGAGGCCCCCGTGCCCACGGGCCTTGACCCCCATGCGCGCGGGGTTATGCGGTTCGGCCAGGTCTTCAAGCGTGGGGGTGGAGAGGTAGTTCCTCTTCCTCCCCACTTCCCCCCACGCCCCTGAAGCCCTCCTGCCGCCGCCGCCGTTGCCTTGGAGCTTCCGGCCGGTCCCCTCCGGCCACACTCTTCTCTCCCTCCGCCCCTGGACTCCATGGACTCTCCCGGTATGGATCTCCTCTTCCCCCTCTCATTTTGCTTATCAAAACCTTCGGGAAGTGGTTCTTTCCCGAATCAATGAAATAGGGCTGTTCGTTCGTGTTAATTCTCTAGATCTGTGGCAGTTCTCGCCTAGGGGAGACCTCCTCAGCATGTCCCTCACCTCCTCACGAGGTTTGAGCGACGACTGGGAGGACCCCGTGTCCACGCGGCGTACCGTGCGCACGGGACCCCCATGCCCACGGGCCCTGCACCCCGTGCGCACGGGCCTTCCAGGCAGAACTGCTTCAGTTCTATTGGTTTTCACGGTCCGTTATCCACTTTCTTTGAGCATTGGCACATGTTCTTTTCTATCGTCTGTAGATTCCGCGGACCGGTCGAGGGTATTCGTTCACCGCAAGCGTGCTAAGTCTAGAGATGACACTGTTGCTCCTCGTCAGCAGCCGGCAGTCGTACAGGGAGAGGGTTCCCGTGGTGGTGGCCGTCCTCGCCGCCTTGCCTCCACCAGGGAGACCATTGTTGAAGACAGTACCAGCTATGAAGAGTCAGATTCTAAAGGTGCATATCAGCCTCTTGCTCGTGAGGCGTCTGTGGAGTCTAGGTTCGTGGATGAAGATGAAGAGGATGAGGAGAGCTCGAGTGCCAGTGAGCATCTGATTCCCGGTGGTCGGAATGTGGCTCACCTTCCGATCACCGAATGGACTGTAACACCCTCAGAATCAGTACAGTAATCACTACAGTGATTCCACTGTTTAAGGCTCATTACTGTTGATGATCAAGCCATGATCACCTTGATCATGGCTCTGTCAGATTCTCACCCTGATAAATTTTTCAGATTATAAGTTTGCTCCAAGAATGGTGGATGCATGTCCATCACCCTGGTCATGGTTAAGCCAAATCCCCCTGGTCATTTGAATGATCCCAAGGCCATGATGATTATGGAACCAATGTTGGGTTATCAAAATTTCTATTGATTTAAAAATGGAAATGAAAGTTATAGTAAACCCTAAGTAATGCAACCACTTTTAATAGTTGCAAATAATCAGTAGGTCACCTTAAGTATTTAGGGTTTTATTAAAATGGTATAGGAATAATATTTAAAATAAAAAAAATAGTTAGGAATTGTTAAATTGCCATGGAAATAAAATAAACAAGTGGGAGTTTTAAATGAACTAAAAATTATGAAAACAAGTCCAAGCCATTTGAATTGAAATTCAAACAAACCCTAAATGTCTTTTGATGAATATTAAAAATATTGTGACAATAAAATCTTTTCCAAAAATCTTGGAACCACTTTTATAAAGTCCCAAATAATCATTGTACCATTCCAATGTGGTCATAGGTATTTATAGTGCTATGGAAAATTCCAAACAAATAATAACAGTGCTAAAACAACGCTATTTGCCTTTTGCAAATTCCAAATAAATATCTAGTGACTTTATAAAGTCCCAACACTTTTTGTAGCCCTCTGGTATGATGTTGTATTAATTATGGTACAAGTGGCATACTTTTCTAAAATATAAAAGACATCAAAAGAAATTCAAAAGAGAAATTACAGAAAAGAAAAAGAAAATAAAAACTAAAGAAACCTATCTACCGCACTGTGCGAGCCCAGCCCACCCTCTCCTCCCCCCGGGCCCAACACCCTCTCTCTCTTCCTCTCTCCCACCTGCCCCTGTCCCCATCCCGCACTGTGGCGCATGGCCATGGCCAGGGCACGGGCGCCATGGCCCTCTCCATCTGCTCCCCCCCTCTCACCTGCCCTGGAGATAAGAACGACCGCCTCCACCCCTCTGTCCAGCCCTAGATCGAGCGCGTCATTCCCTACCCTTCTCTTCGCCATTGACTAGTTCGTCCGAGCCCGCTCGTCGCCGCCGTTTTGCACAGCCGCGGCCACCGGCCTCCCCGGCGACCACGGGCTTGTCCGAGGAACTCCACGTCGTCTTCCTCGTCGCCTTCGGTCGCCAATTTGGGCTGGGAAGGACTAGAGACGCCACGGCCGAGCTCCTCCCCACCCGCGGGCGCCCCTCGTCGTCGTCAAATTCGTCGGCCTCCAAGACCTCTCCGACCACGCCGAACCCTCCGTTGCACTCCCTGTGAGCCACCGCATCCAACTCCCTCCTTTCTCCCTCCGTTGGCTCACTGAATCGTCATCCCCGCTGCGTGTGCTCCGGCCGCCGTGCGCGGTCGCCGCTGCCGCTAGCTCTGGCCGCCCAGCCCCTTCCACTTGTACCATTGGATGTGAGGCGCGCGGCTCGTACGATTTGATCCTCCACCGCTCTGATTTGGTCGCCGGAGCCAGTCTCCTGTGGACCTCGCCGTTCTTCCTGAAGCCGCCGTGGACGCCATGGCCGGGCCGCCCCTTGCCTCCGCCCCGCGCTCCCTGTTTGCTTACTGGCGTGCGTGCGCAAGTGCGCATGACCACGCCTCCCTCCCGCGCCTCGTCGCGGCCCCCCTTCAACGGACCTCGCCGGAGCAAGTCCGGTGACCGCCGCCGCACGGCATGGTGGCATTTTGCCACTAACCGTGGGGGTTAATCCCCTGTTAATCTGAGCCCCCTGATTCTATGACCAGTGGGACACCCCCCTGTTTACAACCCCTTAATTAAAACTGTTAAAGAAATAAACCCCCTGGACCTATGACTTATGGGCCCATGCCCTTTTAATTAAATAAAACATGTTAATTAAACCCCCTGTGTCACTTACACCTAGGGTCCATCTGTAAATTGATTAGTTTAATTAAATGGTAAATACAATGTGAGTATGACATGTGGGCCCAGTGATTATTTGGATTTAATTAGATGTTTTATTAACACTGTGTGGCTGACCAGTGGGGCCCACTGGTCAGGTTTGACCAGTCAACCCCTTATGGATAATGTTTAATTAAATAATAAAAGAAAATATAAAATGATTTAAATTGATTAAAACTTGGAAAATCAATATCTTTTAAACCGTAAATCAGATGAAAATACTTTATACATCAAAATTGATCAGAATAATATAACGGATACGGATACGCTATCCGTATGTCTACCACCCCCCTCTAACTTACCGAACATCGACATTCCCCCCTTCGGGCCGTCTGTCGAAAATTCCCGGTACCGATAAAAGTTGTCCGGATGAAAAACTTTTGTATACGAAAGTTACTCAGGACGGATTCACGATTACGAATACGTTACTCATACTCCCACCACACCCCTCTAACATGCCAAACGTTGAACCGTCCCCCCCCTCCGGACCGTTTGTTCGATGATTTGTCCGGTCCGGATGAATTTATTTCGAACACGAAAGTTGTTCGGAATAGATCAACTAAACCGGATACACCACCCACACATGTGTCGGATGTCAACAACACCTCCTGCATGATATCTCCCCCTCCAGACACCCTGTCCGGTAATCATCCGGAGCCGGTAGTTCATCCTCAGATGAATTTCCGTTCCGAGCAATGTGCATTGCACTGCGTTAGAATACCATTAACATTTCATCTGTCATGTCATGCATCTGTTTGTATATGCTTGCTGTGTATTTACTGTTTTCTCCCCCCCCTTAATCTCCGGTAGACCCCGCTGCTGCCGTCGACTACACCGCTGCTGAGTACGACTACGTCGTCGACGATCGTACCCCTACCGTCGAGCTTCCAGGCAAGCAGAGCCATTCTCTTCCCCAGATATCGCCTATCTTTCCGTACATTTCTTGCACTAGGCATTGTTACTGCTGCTGCTACGATTACAATCCTATTCAATTGCATAGCCTGTTTTTGTCGCCCCTTGATGTACCTTCCTTTAATCCTATGTTGCCTATTATTACTTATGCATTATTCAGCAGTAAACCCTGCGCATTGTTAGCTAGGTTTAGAATAGAGGGTCGTGATCACTCTGGGAGTGATCGCGGGAACGATATATTACAACTAAAATAGGTACGGATCAATGCAGACACCCTAGGGAACCTACAACGGCGAGACTCTGCCGATTCGCTTCGAGTTTGACTTACGAGTGGAATGGACTCGTATTTCACTCTCGTCGGCTCATTAGCGTAGCATCACCGGGATGATACGAGGTTTACCTCTTTAGTTCATTCCGCTGATGTCTCTGTCAAACCTCTTTAAGTGTGCCATCGAGGGTGATACCTCCTGGTTTCACTTAATGGTAGGAACTCGAACCAACTGGTGTCCTTAAAGGTAAGAAGTCGGGCGACCCAACGGTACCCGCGAGAGGTATTGCGACGGGACGACAGGGAGGGTACGACCAGTGTACCGGTGTGCTTGGCCCCTGATCGTTGGCCGCGAGAGTTACCAAACTACGAAAGTAGAGCTCCTCCAGGAGCACACGCGAGACAAGGTAAGGAGATGGTTCACCTTGTTGGTAACCGAAGTGACTTGGTGGGACGACGGGGCAGGCACCGATGTACTGGTGGTCCTAGCTGCTGTTGTTGTCCGCGGGTCGGTTAAGTCGAGGCAACGATAACGGTTGTCACGCAGGTTAATTAAAATGCTAAATGGTTCAGTGAATGTCTTGAGTTGGCTATATGCCATGTACGCACTACCTACCCGTGGGAATTACGAGTTTATGGGCTCCTTTGCTTCGTAGTGTCGTCCGAGGACTCTTCAGACGTCAGCAGTAACGCGGGCTGATTGCCGAGAAGTGCGCTGTCTTCTTGGCTCGAGCTGTGTTGTTTTTGTTACGGCTTCCCGGCCACCCACGCACCGTGCAGGAGTACGTCAGGGTTGGGGTCCAAGGCCCTGAGTACTTAGGATTTAGACCGGCGGATGGCCTCTCTGTTGAGTTTGAAAGATGGGCTATGAAGTGTCGGATAGCCTCGGTGGAGCGTTCCCTAACAAGGTTCCCGCCACCCTGGAGATCCGTGCGTGTAGCGTAACACAAGTGCACCCCTGCAGGGAAGATTAATCTATTCGAATAGCCGTGTCCACGGTAACAGGACGCTTTATGCTGAAGCTGGATCTTACCACTACAAACTATTACTATTAAACTGTATGGTTCCGGGTTTTCTTCCTCGCGGGGATGTCGAGGAGGTGAACTCGGAGGCATTGTTAATTATTACAACTTATAATTATACAATGCTGCAGCAACTTCTGCTGCATTGTTACTTTATGCTTTATATAAACTGTTGGCTGATTCTTACCTCATGCTTCAAGACTCGTTGGAAGATGCTAGTCTTCGATAGGCCTAGCTTCTTACTCTTGCTCTGGATTTCTATCTTTCAGTCCACTATATACAACCTCTTCTTTCCGTTGATACAATGCATAATGCTTAGTAGCAGACGTAAGACTCGCGGGTATGCTAGATACTCACCTGCTTTATTTTCCCCCTTTTTGTTTTGCCTGATCGGCCGCTGCAGTTGACGTTGGAGCCCAGGAGCAGGAGATCCCCGATGCCGACCACCGCAACATGAAGATCCCCGATGCTTTCTACGACATCGTGTTCCCCTTTGACCAGGAGTAGTTTGGAGGTTCCCAGGCAGGAGGCCTTGCCTTTTCGATCGTTGTTGATATTTGTGCTAGCCTTCTTAAGGCAACCTTGTATTCTTGTTTCTGTACTCAGATACTATTGCTTCCGCTAAATTTGTGCTCTCGAGCTATTGTATTCGAGCCCTCGTGGCCCCTGGCTTGTAATATATAGCTTGTATTATTTTATTTATAGAGTTGTGCTGTGATTACCTTACCGTGAGTCCTTGATTTCGGTCGTGTACCCTGCGTGTATGATTACTGCACCCGGTCTGATTTTGGGGGCGTCACATGGACCCAGCTAGAGTATTGGGCATTCCGTCAGCAGGATCCATATGTGGCTGCCACTGAAATCGGTATGGACCCGTGGTTCTGCAACTTGTACCAGCTCCACATATACAATGAGTTGATGAAGGACAAAGTGATGAAGTTTTCTCCCCACAAGAAGATTAATGTGGAGCACCTGCGGGATAATTCCCATGTCTATCCCGGGGTGTATGATGCTCTTGGTAGGATGGGGATCCTTCCCTTCTGTCAGTTCACACACAAGTACAATGAGGATCTTATCATGCAGTTCTTTGACACAGTCTACTTTGTGCAGGATGAGGCTCGTACTATGCGGTGGATGTCTGGCACAGCTGTGTGTTCTGCATCTATCTCCAAGTTCAGTGAGATTCTTCCTTACCCGTTCTTTGCTGAGCCTCACCCTGACTTTGAGAGGGTGTCTGAGACAGGGCGAGACAAGGATGAGATTGCATTTGCGTACAAGCAGGAGAAGTCTTTTTGTCACTGGTTCCATCAAGGATCTGCAGCCCACTTATGATACACTTCGTCACATCCTTCGGTATACTCTTACACCGAAGGCAGGTGATTCTCACCATTTGCGTTCCTCTATGTTTGATATATTTATGATGGTGAAGGAGCGCAGGAAAGTGGATGTTCTGGACACGATGTTCTTTGAGATCCGTGAGTGTGTCCGTCTGAGGAAGTCTTTGATCTATGCTCCACTCATTCAAGAATTGATTGAGTCTGTGTGCCCTGCACGTTTCATTCATACATCACAGTACCCAGTCAGTGTGCTCAAGAGAGATCTGAACTGGAAGCCGCCTACTCCTGCTCCCTATGATGCGCCCAAGGTGGGGCGCAACCCGAGGCCCGATGACCTTGCTACTTTCACTCCGGGCGCTTCCTCCTCTGCTAGGATCCCTCGCCAGAGGGCTCCTCCTGTTGGTGATGATGCTCCTGTTGCCTTCACGCGCCGCGAGAAGAAGACCCTGTTCAAGACCATCAGCAACATGTTCAAGATGTGTCAGTCCATCCAGAATAAGCAGCTCAGGGACAGCAACCGCGTCAAGGCGGAGCAGCGCGCATTCAAGGAACGCCAGGCCTTGCAGTCTGGCACTCCAGCTCAGCCTGGTCCTGAGGACGAGGAAAGTCAGTTCACCGACTACTCCTTCCCCATGGCCAACTGGCGCTTTGATGATGAGGATGACACTTCGAGCCAGCCACCGGTCTGTTGGATATATCCTCTAGAGGCAAATAATATATGATTATTCCAATATATCTAAGCAAGTTCATAACCAGTTTCATACCGTGCTAGAACTGTATCAGTGAAACAATGATACAGGTGTGGTATAGAAACCCCCAGAGTTCCTAGTTAGCCTCTACATCAATAACTGGTTCATGGTCAACATGATGGTCGTGGTTTCGCGATCATGGACAATTAAGTCTCTTGACTATGAGGTCACCTCACTGGTTAAGTGACGTGATGAACATTACCCAAAGTAAGCATTACAGCATGATCAAATCTTGTGAAGGTTCAGTGCTGTAATTACAGAACGTGGTAGACCGTTCCTTTGACCGTGAGTACGTGCATAATTGCTATCTTCCCGGATGCTTTGACCTACATCCCACCACCTGACTGAAATATGCGGGTCATAACGGTTGTATCTTGGGTAATCCGTGGAGATATGTTGAGGAGTATTGATACAAGAGCGGGATTTGTCAATCCATATAATGGATAGATACTCGGGGCCCACTCGGTGAGATTCCATCCATAAAGCTGCAGCGTGTGACTAGGTCACGGGGATGAATATCACGGGAACGAGTGAATGAGGATTAGTTCAGAACGAGGTTGAACCAGACATAGGATGTCATTGATCGAATCTCGGAACAATCCAGTATCGCTGACAAAGGGAATGCGATACGGCGTAAGGTCCAATCGGTGTTTGATATACGGAATGCACAGGGGTCATTATGGGCATCCAGGTCCCGCTGATGATCATTGACCGTAGCCTCATCTCAGTCATAACTGGAGTGTCTCGTACCATAGGGTAACACACTTAAGGGCTCGATGAAATCGGAGACCTTTTCGGAACCATCGGAGTAACCAGAGAATAAAGGAAACAACATCGGAGAAGTACCGTGTTGAACCAAACAAATTCGGAGTGAACCGGAAGGTGTTCCGGAGCACCGGGAGATGGAATATTATGTTTTAGTTATTAATTAATTTAATTAATAATTAAAATCATTTTATTTCTAATTAATATGTGCAATGGGCCTTAGTGGAGAAAAAGGCCCATTAGGGGAAATAAAAGGGAAAAAGAAAAAGGAAAGAGGGGGGAGGCGCCATGGGCCCTAGGGCCCATGAGGGGTGCGCCCCTTCCCCCCCTTGGCCGGCCACCCCCCTTAGCAAAGGGACTTTAGTCCCACATTGCTAAGGGAGAGGGGTTGACTCCCTCCCCTCTGCCTATATATAGATGGGAAGGGTGCACATATTTAATACACAAAAATTCGTGAGAAATTAAATATTACTCCGAATTGAGATCGGTTTTCTCCGATCTTCTCCCCTCCCTTGTATCTTTCACGGTGGGTTCCGTAGTGTGAGCCTATAGTGGAATTGAGGTTTCTCTGCTAGAATCGGAGGCCGTCGTGCTGCCGAAGCTCTGTCCGGAGGTCTGCTTCCGCCACCTTCGCTGGATCGGAGAACAGAGGTCATCATCGAGTCTCGTACGTGTGCGAGTACTACGAGGTGCTACACGTGTGGCACTACACCCATCCGGGTGCTCAACACAGCCAGGGGGCTGTGAAACTTGATCGGCTACATCAACCACGTTTTCGGGAACGTTTCCCGCGCAACGGACTACACCCCGAG
Source organism: Bromus sterilis (assembly GCA_950022295.1). Classification (NCBI taxonomy): domain Eukaryota; kingdom Viridiplantae; phylum Streptophyta; class Magnoliopsida; order Poales; family Poaceae; genus Bromus; species Bromus sterilis. The sequence continues at coordinate 313,292,918 of OX465597.1, read as the reverse complement.
GTATGTTATTTCCGCACTCTTTTTCGTTACGGTAATACGGCTAGCTAGATCTTGGGTTATGGGACCGCTAGTTAGAAAAATTTGTGTTTTCTGCTGCGAACCCCAACACGGTCGTCTAGTGACGTTAGCATCGCCTTTTCCCTTTTTGGATTCTTGATGCCAAAGGGGGAGAATAGTTCTATTTAGGATTCGTCCATCTGGTTAGGTTGCAAGCCATAGTGAGACCTTGTTCGTTTGTTTATATTGGCTTGTGGTACTTTCAGCTTTTATTTCCCTTTCCAGTAGTTGTGTGGATGTGAGCCACTTTATCTTATTATGTGTGAGACTATGTGAGTTTATACTATCTATGTCATGATGTTTCATATGCCTTGCTGCATGTTTTTTATATCATGCCATTGCCATTCATAGTCTTGCATGATTGTTTAGCTCACATTCTCATTTTCCTCATGTGGTCTATACTTGTCTTATGTCTTACATCTTGAGATCACATGAGGTTCTTGTGCAATGATTATTTTAGTTCATATGCTTCTCTCATATCATTGCACTTGACTATTTACATAGGGGGAGACCTTTGTTGTATGTTTATTTCATTCAAAAGCAAACACTATTATATGCATACATCTAGGGGGAGCCTTCTATGCTAAATAGTTGTTCATGGCATATTTAACTTGAGTATTTTATTTCCATGCTCTAACCATATTGTCATCAATTCACCAAAAAGGGGGAGATTGAAAGTGCATTTACTCCTAAATGGTGTTTTGGTATTATGACAATGTGGTTAGTGGGACTAATGACAAGTGTTAAAGATGTATCTCAGGTCATCTGTCTCGTGGAGGGTTATTTATTTTGGAGGATGATTGGCCCCGCTTCAAAAAGATAAAAGGCGTGGTGTTTCTCCCGTGAATCAAAGGATTATTTTCGGTTTGATTTGAGTCATAGGATCACCGCACTATTAAGAGGGGTCAACGAGATAGAGTATGTGTGGGAACACATTTTCATTGTCAAAAGAAGCCTATCACAAATCTCTTCGGAAGGTGTCCAAATATGTGTGCAAGAAATGGGCCTCATAGTGGTGTGATCAGAAATTCTCTGATCACCCCGTGTGCACGGGGTCTCTGACCCTCGTGCGCACAGGGTACTCAGTAACTTTCTGAGTAGCCCGTGCGCACGGGATCTCTGACCCCGTGCGCACGGGGTACCCCTCACCCCACTGAGTAGCCCGTGCGCACGGGGTGGTCGACTACTCTCTGAGTAGCCCGTGCGCACGAGGCTGACTTAGCCCGTGCGCACGGAGGTCCAATGGCTGGATTTCCCCTCCCCACCCCTACACTATATAAGCCCCCTTCTTCCACCTTCAACCCTAACCCTTCCCCCTTGCTTGAGCCTCCATTGCTAGAAACTCCATTTTTCTCATTCCTCTCAAGTCCTCCGCCCAAACTTGTTGATACTTTGGGATTTGAGAGAGCAAGGCCCGATCTACACTTCCACCAAACCGATTTGTGTTCCCCTCAAAATTTCTTCACCGTTGACTTGTTACTCTTGGAGCTTTGGCTGCCAGGAGGCTAGGTGTCCGTCCCGGAAGCTTCCTTGCTTGTGGTGTGCTCCGGGAAGTTTGTAAAGGTGTGGTGGTCGCCTTCAAGACCAACCCCGAATGATTTGAGGCTCATACGTTGGGGGTGACTCGAAAAGGAGAATACGGTGAGCTACGTTGTTGGTAGCGCTCTCAAGGATTGAGCACCGGTCCAACAAAGATTAGCACTCCCTCAAAAGAGTGTGAACTTCGGTCAACCAAATCTCCGCGTCTCCGTGTCACATGTGGTTTATCCCTTCCGCACTTTACTTGCACTAACCGCTTATGCTTGTTGACTTGCTATTGTAGTTGTTGCCTAGCATAGTTGTGTTTGAGCTTGCTTGCCACCTAGGGTTGTTCATCTAGTGCAAATCTAGAGAATTGCTTTTATCCGCTAAACCCTAAAATTTGCTAATAAAGCTTAAATTTGTTAGTCACCTATTCACCCCCCTCTAGTTGACCGTATCGATCCTTTCACCGAGACATATGGATTTGTCATATGTCACAGTGGGTCCGATATGTGCCTCGTCCTCGGGTTTGGACGAAAACTTCCAGATCTGAAATAGTACCGCATATCGGGTCTTACAACTTGGTATCAGAGCCTTACGGACCGTAGGATCCATTTTCTGGCCGATGTCGAGTCTAGACAAACACTATTTTGTATTTACTAAGATAGTTATCGGAGAGTATGAACCTTTTTACTCCTTACCCTTGCTCTGGTCAGGACAAGTGTTGTAAGTGTTTTATTCTCGCCTTGTCCCCTTCAAAATCTAGGATCTCGAGTAAGTGGAGTTTTGGAACCGTTACAATGCCTTGCTGATGTGCGAGAGATGATAATGGCTTCTCGCCCTTCGTTGGTTACCCCAAGTGGAAGGCGAGATGTAGGATAGCAGCAAATTTCCCCTAACGTAGAGGATAGGGTTTGTCTCCCGTAGGACTCCGAAAGCGACAAGTAGGTGACAACGGCGCTAGAAATTAGGCGGTTGACGTGGACCTACACACAAACACAAATAAATTTTCTCCCAACGGAGTTCAGAGAGGTTGTCAATCTCTCCGACCTTGTTGTTTACAAAGGATCAAACACAAGGGATAAAGGATAATAGTAACTGCAACTGTAAAGTAAAAGAAGGAAATAAATAGAGTGTGTAAACAGTGATGAGCATATGGACCGGGGTCCCATGATGTTCACTAGTGATGTCTCTCTCCCAAAAGTCGATAAAACTACTATGCGAGGTAAACAAATCACAGCTGGGCAATTGACAGGATTAAAAACGCACCGCAATGCTAACTATGCTACGAAGATAGGAAGAGGCTCAAAAGCATGGGCGGTACGCCAAAATAAGTAGACCGAAATCCAACTGCATCTACTAATAATCATCCACCTTGAGATATCTATCCAGAACATCTCGTTGGTATTAAGTTGCGAGCCCCATCATAAGTGCAAACCCAAAGCAACAGACAACTGCATTAAAAAAACTTTGCGTAAAGTAAATAATCCTTGCAACCGTGGTTACAAACATCGTTGTTTCCCCCCCTTGTGGCAACAACACACCCCCTAGAATCATGTTTCTGTCACTCAAGCTAGTCATCAGGGGGCATGAACCCACAATCGAGCATAACGTTCCCTCTCTGAGTCACTACCTACTAGTTGGCCAAAGAAATAAACAGCAACGGAGAACATACAAGAATTACTCAAGAACAAAAATAAAAAAGATAAGAACCAAATATATTAATCTATCACAAACTGAACATAGTCTCATAATCCATCAGATCCCAACAAACTCTAAATAGCAACAACAGAAATAATTACATATGTGCCTTGATCATGTAGGAAACTCACAACGTGTAATCCATGAAGAATAAAGAGGGGAGGAGAACATCACATAGCTACTGATCATGGACCCATGGTCCAAGGTAGACTACTCACGGATCATCCGGGAAGCGTCCATGGTGGAGGAGAAGCTCCCGGAGGTCAATCCTCCTTCCGACAGGGTGCCGGGAAGAGGTCTGCTGGCGCTCCTGATCTTGGAAGCGCGACAGCCGCGGAACAAAGGCGAGATTGCGAAAAACGGTTCTTCTTCGGAGGTTTCCCGTCAGGGAGAATATATAGGCGTAGGGGGCAGCCAGGGGGGCCACCAGGGGTCCAGGCGGCCCCCTGGCGCGGCCCCACCCTAGGGCGCGCCAGGAGGGCGCCTGGGCACCTGTTGGTGGCCCTCTGGACCCACTTTGGCTCTTCCGGAAGCTTCCGGTACGCTGATTTTTTTATAATATTTTTCCGGAATTTTTGGAGCAATTTTATTACGGGGGTGACCTGAAATAGAAAAACACCAGAAAACAGGAATTGGCACTAGGGTGCACTGAGTTAATAGGTTAGTACAAATATGATCAAAAGTGTATGAAAGTCTATCTAAATCATAGCAATATCACACAAAACATGCATGGAGCATGCAAAAATTATAGATACGTTTGGGACGTATCAACATCCCCAAGCTTAATTCCTACTCGTCCTCCAGTAGGTAAATGATAAGAAGCATAATTTCTGTGGTGACATGCTAACAACCATATAAGAACGTTGAAAGTAAAGCAATCAAGGTATGTAATTCAATTCAAGTCATAACAAGCAAGAATCTATATTAGCATTGAAACAAGCAACATAAGAACATAAAGGTGCAAGAGCTCTCGCTGTCCGTGACTTGAATGTCTCCAGATGGTGTTTGCGTGCAAGAAGGGGGAGGTGGGAATACGAGAGAAAAAATATATATTTGTTGAGAACTCAATCTACTACAGTTTCACACTTAATCTTCTTTGGAATCTTATCTTGACTCGTCCCCGGACCACTAGCCAGGTACAAGTCAATTTGATCCGCTCCCTTTCGATATTTTGAGCACTCATGCAATGGATGAGTGTAAGCACGAGAGTTGACACTTAGGATGGCAAAGAGAGAGGTATGGTGGAGGAGGAAGACAAAAAGGTGTGAAAGGCTCACATCAATGAGGAAAATCATAGGCGAGAGAAGGCCAAATGATAGATATGATGTGAGGAGTAGGGATTGCCATGCAACAGATGCACATATGAGCTAAGAAAAGCTCTCCAATGGAAGTAGTGGGGGTGCATCCAACTTGCTCGCTCAAGAAGACCTAGAGCTCGTTTTAGGAGGCTCATCATTGGAATATGCAAGCCAAGTTTATAGTGTGAAGGTCCCCACATAGCTATATGCATATATGATCATCTCTATGGAGCACAAGGTATAAGAGGGAGTACGAGTGTGGATCTTTCAAAAGGAATAATAGTGTTGCCCATTCTCTCTTTTATTTCTTTTTCTCCTTTTTTGTATTTTTGGTGGCCTCAATGGCTCTTTATATTTAACTCTCATTTGTCCTCTTTGGGGTCCTTTCCTCACTTAAGGGCAACACTCTATTTTACAAGGTATAGAAGATCTTCACACTTTACAAGGTACTCACCATAAAGAAAATGTAGCTATAATGATGTATGCAAATGTATGCCTCTGCCAGTGTAGCAGGAACATGTATGACATGAAGATCAAGTCATGAGAAGGTGGATGTTGCATGTCAATATATCTCGGAAAGGCTATGGAAATGCCTTGATAGGTAGGTATGGTGGCTGTTTTGAGGAAAGATATAAGGAGGTTTACGATGACTGAGTTATCATGCCAAGGGTTTGGATGCACCGGCGAGGTGGACGCCAACTCTCGGAGTGAGAAGAGGGCAATGCGTGGTACCGAAGAGGCTAGCATATATGAGGAGGTGGAAGTGTCAACTTTCAATACTTACATTAGTCCGAAGAACTCATGCACTTATTATCGGTAACTCTCAATCTAATAAGGAGGTTGATAAAGAGACGAGTACCCCGAGGACGAGTGTATGGGGGTTTGCGTATCCTTGCGCATCCTCGACTCATGGTACATGAGTGTACTCTAATATCCGATCCCCCCAAAGATTAGTGATCCATCTAGTAGCTAGAGTTCTCAACTAGTTTTTTTAGGTTTTGAAAATAAGCATGGATTGCCAAAAATACGACACCTATCACTAATAGGCTAGAGCTCTTGACACCAAAAGTTCAAAAATTACTCACAACAATACCTCAAAACTATTGCAAGTTACTACTATAATTGAATAGCAACCTCAATTACCTACTTCAAGACAAGACACAACTCAGTGCAACAACCAAATCTCTTAATAAGATAAACATGAAAACTAAAGAGAGTTCCAGCAACAAACTAAACAAAATCTAAAGCTCTTGAAAAAGATAAATATGAAAACTAAGAGCTAAACGTGGCAGCAGCTACGAAAAGATAAAGAACACACAACAGAAGAAAGGTAGGCATGAAAATCCTATGATGTGTTCTAGTTTGAAGTGGAGCGTGTTTCTCTCCCACACAAAGTAAGATGGGTTCTAACTTGTTATGAAAAGCAAGCAAATCTAATGAAAACTAAAAAGGCAACCTTAGACAGAGATGCTCCAAGCATAGCACATAACGCATGAAGTGATAAAAATATAGTGAGACGGAGGACGAATTGATGATTTTTGATGAAGAAGGGGATGCACGGGGGCATCTGATACGTCCAAAACGTATCAATAATTTCTGCTTGCTCCATGCCTCTTTTGTGTGATATTGCTATGATATTGATGAACTTCCATACACTTTTGATCATATTTGGACTAACCTATTAACGCAGTGCACCCTAGCTCCAGTTCTTGTTTTCTGCTGATTTTCTAGTTCAGGTTTCCCCCATATTAAAAGTGCTCCAAAAATTCGGGAAAATCCAATAAAAATCAGCGTAGAAGAAGCTTTGGGAATCACCGAGGGGGGGGGGGGACAGAGGGGACCCACCAGGGCCCCAGGCGCCCTCCCGGCGCGCTCTAGGGTGGGGTCGCGCCAGGGGGCCGCCTGGACCCCTGGTGGCCCCCCTGGCTGCCCCCCTTCGCCTATTTATTCCTCGTGACGCAAAAATCCCGAGACGGGAACCCTTTTTCGCGATCTCTCCTCTGTTCCGCCGCCGCCGCTCTTCCAAGATCAGGAGCACCAGAAGACCTCTTCCCGGCACCCTTCCGGAGGGAGGAATCACCTCCGGGGGAGCTTCTCCACCACCATGGATGCTTCCCGGATGAACCGTGAGTAGTCCACCTTGGACCATGGGTCTATGATCAGTAGCTATGTGATGTTATCCTCCCCTCTTTGTTCTTAATGGATTAGACCTCGTGAGCTGCCCTACATGATCGAGGCACATATGTAATATTTCTTCTGTTGCTATGCTGAGTTTGCTGGGATCCAATGGATTATGAGATTATGTTCAGATTGTGTTTGAGTAATATATTTGATTCTCCTCTTTTATATTTATGTTCTAGAGTAATTCTTGCATGTTCTCCGTTGCTATTTATTGCTTTGGCCAAGTAGTAGGTAGTGACTACAAGAGGGAGCGTTATGCATGATTGTGGGTTCATGCCCCCCGATGACTAGCTTGAGTGACAGAAACATGAGTCTACGGGATGTGCTGTTTCCACAAGGGGGAAAACAATGGTGCTTGTACTTGCGGGTGCAAGGATTGTTTACTTTACCCAAAGTTCTTTAATGCAGTTGTCCATTGCTTTGAGTTTACACTTTGGGTGGGATTCGCAACTTAATACCAGCGAGATGTTTTGGATAGATATCTCAAGGTGGATGATTAGTAGGTAGATGCAGATGGATTTCGGTCTACTTGTCTTGGCGTACCGCCCATGCTTTTGAGCCTCTTCCTTTCTTTATAGCATAATTAGCATTGGTTTGCGCACATAATCATGTCAATTGCCCAGCTGTAATTTGTTTACCTCGCATGGCTGTTTTATCGTCTTTTGGGAGAGAGACATCACTAGTGAACATCTTAGGACCCCGTTCCATATTTCCAATACTGTTTACACCCGCTATCAATTTACTTCTTTATTTACTTTTCCGTTGCTATCACTATCATTATTATCCCGTGCGTTTTATCCTTTGTAAACAACAAGGCCGGAGGAATTGACAACTCCTCTGTACTCGTTGGGAAGCAAAGTTATTTGTTGTGTGTGCAGGTCCAGGTAAAGTTAGCAACCTTGGTTGTAAACAACGCCATTGTTCACTTCACCACCTTCTTGTATCTGTTGGAGTCCTACTGGTTCGATACTAAACCTTAGCATCTTCGCTAAGGGAAACTTGGTGATGTCTACATCTCAACCTTCCACTTTTGGTAACCAATGAGGGACGAGAATTCGTACCATCAAAAGAAATTTCTGGCACATTTGCCGGGGACTCGACTCTTCAAGATAGGGGAGTTGCACACTATCTTTTATCTTTGGTTTTTAGTCTTGTTAGTTTACCTTTTAGTTTTTTGCTTTAGTGTCCTTTATCAAAAATAAAAAAAATAGTTATTTTGCTTGCTGCTACTATGGGTTCCTCCGAGAACACCAAGTTGTGTGACTTCACTAGTCACAACAACAGTGAATTTATCTGCACTCCTATTGCTACACCTGCTACTTCAGCACCTTCCTATAAGATTAAACCTGCTTTGCTGAACCTTGTTATGAAAGATCAATTATCCGGTGCTAGAGATGATGCTGCTTTACACTTAAATAATTTTATTGAGCTCTGTGATATGCAAAAGTACAAAGAAGTAGATGGTGATATTGTTAAGCTTAAGGCTTTTCCTTTCTCCTTGAGAGATGGAGCTAAAATCTGGTTTCAATCCTTGCCTAGGAATAGCATAGATTCTTGGGACAAGTGCAAGGATGCTTTTATTGGGAAGTACTACCCCCCTGCTAAGATTATCCAATTGAGGAGCTATATTATGAATTTTAAGCAATTGGATAATGAACACGTTGCCCAAGCTTGGGAACGCATGAAATCTCTTGTTAAGAATTTCCCTATGCATGGTTTGACTACTTCGATGGTTATCCAAACTTTATATGCAGGCTTGCACTTTACCTCGCGGAACTTGCTAGATTCGGCCGCGGGAGGAACCTTTATGTCAACTACACTTGGTGCTGCCACAAAACTTCTCAATGAGATGATGACCAACTATTCCCAATGGCACACCGAAAGAGCTCCAACAGGTAGGAAGGTAAACTCTGTCGAGGAGATCTCCTCCCTAAATGAAAAAGTTGACTTGATTATGTCTCTACTTACCAAGAAATCTCCTATTGATCCTCATGATGTTCCTTTAAACTCTTTGATTGCTCAAGATCAAGTAGATGTGAACTTTATCTCTAGAAACAACTTCAATAACAATTCTTATAAGAGTAATTTTGGTAGCAACCCTACACCGTTACCCTCCAGCAACTATGGGAACAACAACACTTATCCTAGCACCAAAAATTCTACTTCTGATATAGAGAGTATGCTTAAAGACTTTATCACTACCCAAAAATCCTTCAACAAGAGTGTAGAGGAAAAACTAGAAAAATTAGATAACCTCTCGTCGAAGGTAGACAATTTAGCCCATGAAGTAGAATTGCTTAAAATTAGAACTTCTCCTCTTGAGGAGAGGAAGGTCACTCCTATGAATGCCATCCAAGTGCAAATTAATGAAAAAATTAGGATGATGGCTAAACTCAAAGAGAGATGGGCTAGAGAAAAGGAGGAAGAAGATAAAATTAAGAGCCTTCCTACACACCATACTATTGCTACTATCCAAGTTGTTGAGGATATCCAAACTCTTAGCACCCAATGCACCCCTAGTCCCATAGGACCTATTAATGGTGATGCTATGACCTCAACCGTAGAAGAACAAATTCCTATGACTATAGAAGCTACAAAACAAGTGAGCCTAAAGGACACCACTACCACTTTACTTGTTAGTAGTGACCTTGATTTTGATAATTGCACCCTTTCTGAAGTTATTCGTTCCCTTCACAAGATGTCTAGAGACCCCCACACTAGCACACTTAATCTTGCCTTCACGGAGCATATCACTAATGCTCTCATTAAAGATAGGGAGGAGAAGCTTAGGGTAAAAGCCTCCATACCTAGAAAGCTAGAAGATGGTTTGGATCCTATGATTAAAATTAAGTTGAATAAATTTTCTTGCTATGCTTTATGTGATGTTGGAGCTAGTACCTTCGTTATGCCCAAAAGAATGTATGATATATTTGAATTAAAACCTTTTGATCCTTGTTCTTTTGGTGTTCGTCTAGTCGATTCTTCTGTAAAGAAACCTTTCGGGAAGATCGATGATGTTCTTATCATTGTCAATGACAATTATGTTCCCGTTGATTTTACTATCATGGACATTGAATGTGAACCTTCTTGTCCAATTATTTTGGGACGTCCTTTTCTTTGCACCGTGGGTTCTGTTATTGATATGAAAGAAGGGATTATAAAATTCCAACTCCCTCTCAAAAAAGGGATGGAACACTTCCCTAGGAAAAAGATTAAGTTGCCTTTTGAGTCCTTCACACGGGCTAGTTATTTTCTTGAAAAGACTTGATCTATTTGCATTAGGCCTAGCTAATGGCTTCAAAGAAGCGCTTTCGGGAGGCAGGCCGCAACGAATTTAGGATTTCCTTTTAATTTTCTTAATTTTTTAGTGGTCCTGATGATTTTTACTACTGTAGCAACATCATTGTATCTTTACTTTTCAAGCTTTGTGCCATTTATAGCCTCATATGACAAGGGAAGTGAAAGTTGTGACATGCTGTCCAGAAAACAGATTCTGTCCTCGTGACTAGAAAAATCACAGAAAAATCCCAGTTCATCTTTTTGAGCTGAATTTTTTACACAGCCTGATCTATACAATTACGGAACTTTCGTATGTTCTGAGTTTTTTGATTTGAGTTGCAGAAGTATCCCTAAAAAATTCTTTACTACCTTCTGGTCTGTTTTTCACAGATTCTGTCCTGTTTTGCCTTTCCTTCATTTTGCAAACCTTAAGCTTGCTTTTTCTTTGCAAATATTTTTGGAAGTCTTGAGAAATAGTATCTATTCAAGAATATCTTTGTTTTCAGTAGAGAAATAATTATTTTATTATGGGTACTAACCTCGCTAATCAGATTATGATGAGTTATGTATGAAGGGAGTTTTCAAGTGTGCGAGGGAAGATGATGAAAGAAGATTCAGGAGTGTCGAGCGCTCAAGCTTGGGGATGCCCCCATTCATCCCCAAGATAAATTCAAGGAGACTCAAGCGTCTAAGCTTGGGGATGCCCCCCTGCATCCCCTTCTCCATCAACAATTACCAGTTCGTCTCTCGTTTCACTATATTTTTATCACTTCATGCGTTATGTGCTATGCTTGGAGCGTCTCGCTCTTAGGTTTTATTTTTAATTTTCTTTAGCTTTTCTTGATGTTCATAACAAGTTAGAACCCAGCTTTCTTTGTGTGGGAGAGAAACACTCTCCACTTTCAAAATCTAGAACACAACATAGGATTCTTCATGCTTATCTTTGCTGTGTATGTTCTTTATCTTTTTCATAGCTACTGACATGTTTTAGCTCTTAGTTTTCATGCTTATATTTTTAAAGATCTTTTGTTTAGTTTTTTGCTGGAACTCTTTTGAGTTTTCATGTTTATCTTGTTTAGAGTGTTTGCCTGTTGCACTGAGTTTTGTGTCTTGACTTGAAGTAGGTAATTGAGGTTGCTATTCTTTTGTAGTAGTAACTTGCAATAGTTTTGAGGTATTGTTTTGAGTAATGTTTGGACTTTTGGTGTCAAGAGCTTTAGCATATTAGTGATAGATGTCGTATTTTGGGCAATATGTGTTTATTTTCAAAACTTACAAAATTAGTTGAGAACTTTAGCTACTAGATGGATCACTACTCTTCTGAGGGGTCGAATATTAGAGTACACTCACGTACCATGAGTCGAGGATGCGCAAGGATAACCAAACCCCCATACACTCCTCCTCGGGGTACTTGTCTCTTTGTGAACCTCCTTATTAGATTGAGAGTTACCGATAATAAGTGCATGAGTTCTTCGGACTAATGTGAGTATTCAAAAGTTGACATTTCCACCTTCCCATATTTTTCTAGCCTTTCCTGTGCCGTGCATTGCTTTCTTTTCACTCCGAGAGTTGGCGTCCACCTTCGCCGGTACATCCAAACCCTTGGCATGATACGCTCTGTCATCATAAACCTCCTTATATCCTTCCTCAAAACAGCCACCATACCTACCTATCAAGGCCTTTCCATGGCCTTTCCGAGATATATTGCCATGCAACATCCACCTTCTCATGACTTGATCTTCATGTCATACATGCTACTTGCTTGATCGATGAGCCGCATGCTAGTTGGACCTTGCCCTATTCATTGCTACATGGCGCGCTAGTATCATTGCATATCCTGCTACACTGGTAGAGGCATACATTTGCATACATCATGATAGTTACATTTTCTTTATGATTTGAGTACTTTTGTAAAGTGTGAAAGATCTTCTATACCTTTTGTAATATATGGAGTGTTGCCCCTAAAGTGAGGAAAATATCCCAAAGTGGACAAATTAAAAGATCCCAAAGAGGAAAAATTAAAAGATCCCAAAGAGGACGAATGAGAAAAAGAAATAAAAAGAGAGAAGGGGCACACTACTATTCCTTTTGAGAGATCCACACTCGTTCTCCATCTTATATCTTGTACTCCATAGAGATTATCATTCATGCATATAGCTATGTGGGGACCTTCACACTATAGAACTTGGCTTGTATATTCCAATGATGAGCCTCCTCAAATGAGCTCTAGGTCTTCTTGAGCAAGCAAGTTGGATGCACCCCCACTAGTTCCATTTGAGAGCTTACCTTAGCTCATATGTGCATTCGTTGCATGGCAATCCCTACTCCTCACATCATATCTATTATTTGGCTTTCTCTCGCCTATGATTGTCCTCATTGATGTGAGCCTTTCACACCGTTTTTGTCTTCCTCCTCCACCATATTCTCTCTTTTCCATCCTAAGTGTCAACTTTCTTGCTTACGCTCATCCATTGCATGAGTGCTCAAAATGTCGAAAAGGAGTGGATCATTTGACTTGTACCTGGCTAGTGGTCTGGGGATGAGTCAAGATAAGATTCCAAAGAAGACCAAGTGTGAAACTTTAGTAGATTGAGTTCTCAACACAAAAATACTTTTTTTTCTCGTATATCCCTATCCCCTTTCTTGCACGCAAACACCATTTGGAGACATTCGAGTCACGGACAGCGAGAGATCTTGCACCTTTATGTTCTTATGTTGCTCATTTCAATGCTAAATATAGACTCTTGCCTGTTATGACTTGAATTGAATTACATGCCTTGATTGCTTTACTTAAAATTTCTTATATGGTTGTTAGCATGTCACCACAGAAATTATGCTTTTCTCATTTACCTACTCGAGGACGAGCGGGAATTAAGCTTGGGGATGTTGATACGTCCAAAACGTATCTCTAATTTCTGCTTGCTCCATGCCTCTTTTGTGTGATATTGCTATGATATTGATGAACTTCCATACACTTTTGATCATATTTGGACTAACCTATTAACTCAGTGCCCCCCAGCGCCAATTCCTGTTTTCTGCTGTTTTTCTATTTCAGGTTTCCCCCATATTAAAAGTGCTCCAAAAATTCGGGAAAAATCGAATAAAAAAATCAGCGTAGAAGAAGCTTCGAGAATCACCAAGGGGGCCCCAGAGGGGACCCACCAGGGCCCTAGGAGCCCTCCCGGTGCGCCCTAGGGTGGGGCCGCACCAGGGGGGCGCTTGGCCCCCTGGTGGCCCCCCTGGCTGCCCCCTTCGCCTATTTATTCCTCATGACGCAAAAACCCCGAGACGGGAACCCTTTTTCGCGATCTCTCCTCTGTTCCGCCGCCGCCGCGCTTCCAAGATCGGGAGCACCAGAAGACCTCTTCCCGGCACCCTGCCGGAGGGAGGAATCACCTCCGGGAGCTTCTCCACCACCATGGATTCTTCCCGGATGAAACTTGAGTAGTCCACCTTGGACAATGGGTCTATGATCAGTAGCTATGTGATGTTCTCCTCCCCTCTTTGTTCTTCATGGATTAGACCTCGTGAGCTGCCCTACATGATCGAGGAACATATGTAATATTTCTGCTGTTGCTATGCTGAGTTTGCTGGGATCCGATGGATTATGAGATTTTGTTCAGATTGTGTTTGAGTAATATATTATTCTCCTCTTTTGTATTTATGTTCTAGATTAATTATTGCATGTTCTCCGTTGCTGTTTATTGCTTTGGCCAAGTAGTAGGTAGTGACTCCAAGAGGGAGCGTTATGCATGATTGTGGGTTCATGCCCCCCGATGACTAGCTTGAGTGATAGAAACATGAGTCTAGGGGATGTGTTGTTGCCAAAAGGGGGAAAACAACGGTGCTTGTACTTGCGTGTGCAAGGATTGTTTACTTTACCCAAAGTTCTTAAACGCAGTTGTCCGTTGCTATGAGTTTACACTTTGGGTGGGATTCACAACTTAATACCAGCGAGATGTTCTGGATTGATATCTCAAGGTGGATGATTAGTAGGTAGATGCAGATGGATTTCGGTCTACTTGTCATGGCGTACCGCCCATGCTTTTGAGCCTCTTCCTTTCTTTATAGCATAATTAGCATTGGTTTGCGCACATAATCCTGTCAATTGCCCAGCTGTAATTTGTTTACCTCGCATGGCTGTTTTATCGTCTTTTGGGAGAGAGACATCACTAGTGAACATCATAGGACCCCGGTCCATATTTCCAATATTGTTTACACCGGCTATCAATTTACTGCTTTATTTACTTTTCCGTTGCTATCACTATCATTATTATCCCGTGCGTTTTATCCTTTGTAAACAACAAGGCCGGAGGAATTGAGAACTCGTCTGTACTCGTTGGGAAGCTAAGTTATTTGCTGTGTGTGCAGGTCCAGGTAAAGTTAGCAACCTTGGTTGTAAACGGCGCCATTGTTCACTTCACCACCTTCTTGTATCTGTTGGAGTCCTACTGGTTCGATACTAAACATTAACATCTTCGCTAAGGAAAACTTGCTGCTGTCTACATCTCAAGCTTCCACTTTGGGTAACCAACGATGGACGAGAATTCGTACCATCAGCATCCCCAAGCTTAGACACTTGAGTCTCCTTGAATATTTATTGGGGGAGCATTGGGGCATCCCCAAGCTTGAGCTTTTGACACTCCCGAATCTTCTTTCATCATCTTCCCTCGCACACTTGAAAACTCCCTTCATACATAACTCATCATAAGATGATTAGAGAGGTTAGTACCCTTAATAAAATAATTTTCCTCTACTGGAAATAAAGATATTCTTGAAGAGCTACTGTTTTTCAAGATTGACAAAAAGTTTTTGCAAAGAAAAAGAAAGCTTAAGGTTTCAAAAAGTGAGGAAATAAAAAACGTGGCAGAATTTGTGAAAAACAGAACAACAAGTAGTAAATAATTTTTTCGGGGTACTTCTGCAACTCAAATAAAAAAAATCATAACAGACGTTCAAAAGTCAATTGTATCGAGCACACTGTCAAAACAATTCAGAAAAAAAGATGATCTTGTGATTTTAGGCTAATTTTTCCGTCCAAGGATAGAATCTGTTTCTTGACAACATGTCACAACTTTTGAACTTTCTTGCAATCAGAGGCTAAATTTGGCACAAAGCTTGAAAATAAAGATACAATGATGTTGCTACATTAGTGACAATCATCAAGACCACTAAAAACAAAAGTAAAAACATCTTGGGTTGCCTCCCAACAAGCGCTTTCTTTTAGGCTTTTAAGCTAGGCATAAAGAAAAAAGATCAAGTTTTATCAAGAGAGAGAGAATAGCTGGTCCATGTAACGGACTCCAAAGGTAACTTAATCTTCTTTCTAGGGAAGTGTTCCATCCCCTTTTTGAGAGGGAATTGAAATTTTATATTCCCCTCTTTCGTTTCAATAACAGCACCAATGGTGCGAAGAAAAGGACGTCCCAAAATAATTGGACATAAAAGTTCACACTCTGTATCTATAATAGTAAAATCAACGGGAACATAATTGTAATTAACAATGATAAGAACATCGTCGATCTTCCCCAAAGGTTTCTTTACGGAAGAATCAACGAGACGAACACCAAAATAACAAGGATCAAAAGGTTTCAATTCAAACATATCATACATTCTTTTGGGAATAACGGAGGTACTAGCTCCAACATCACATAAAGCATAGCAAGAGAAGTTATTCAATTTAATTTTTGTCATAGGGTCCCAACCATCTTCTAGCTTCCTAGGTATGGAGGATTCTACTCTAAGATTCTCCTCCCTAGCTTTAATGAGAGCATTAGTGATATGCTTCGTGAATGCAAGATTTAGCGTGCTAGTGTGGGGATCTCTAGACATTTTGTGTAGCGAGCTAATAACTTATGAAAGGGTACAACTATCAAATCAATGTCACTACTATCAAAGGTAGTAGTGGTGTCATCTAGGCTCACTTTTTTGAAAGCCTCTATGTTCATAAGAGTTTCTTATTCTATGGTTGAGGTAGCAGCATCACCATTAATAGGTCCAATGGGACTAGGAGTGTGTTGGGTGCTAAAAGTTTGTGTATCCTCAAAAACTTGGATAGTAGCAAAAGTGTGGTGTGTAGGAAGGCTCTTAATTCTATCTTCTTCCTCTTTTTCTCTAGCCCATCTTTCTTTAAGTTTAGCCATCATCCTAATGTTTTCATTAATTTTCAATTGGACAACATTAATAGAAGTGGGCTTCCTCTCCTCGAGAGGAGAGGTTCTAATTTTAAGCATATCAATATCAAGGGCTAAGTTGTCTACCTTCAAAGAGAGATTATCTAATTTGTATAATCTTTCCTCTACACTCTTGTTGAAGGCTTTTTGAGTCGTGATAAAGTCTTTAAGCATGCTTTCTAATTCCTAGGTGGGGTTCTTGTTGCTAGGGTATGTGTTGTTGTTCCCATAGTTGGATGGAAACGGTCTAGGATTGCTAGAAAAATTACTCCTATAAGCATTATTGTTGAAGTTGTTTCTAGAGATAAAGTTCACACCTACTTGTTCCTGAGCAACCAAAGAATTTAAAGGGACATCATGAGGTTCAATAGGAGATTGCTTGGTAAGTAGAGACATAATCAAGTCAACTTTTTCATTTAGAGAGGAAATCTCCTCCACAGATTTTACCTTCCTACCCGTTGGATATCGTTCGGTGTGCCAATGAGAGTAATTGGTCATCATCTCATCTAGAAGTTTCGTGGCAGCACCAAGTGTTGTTGACATAAAGGTTCCTCCCGCGGGCGAATCTAACAGGTTCCGTGAGGTAAAGTTCAAGCCTGCATAAAAAGTCTGGATAACCATCCAAGTAGTCTTAATAAGAGATTTCATTCGTTCCTAAGCTTTGGAAACGTGTCCATTATCAAATTTCTTAAAATTCATAATGTTACTCCTCAATTGGATAATTTTAGAAGGTGGTTAGTAATGTCTACTCACGCTTCTATTCTTGTAGACTATGTTGGGCCTTCAAGCGCAAAGGTTTGTAGGACAGCGGAAATTTCCCTCAAGTGGATGACCTAAAGTTTATCGAACTCAGGGAAGTATAGGTTGAAGATGGTCTCTCTCAAGCAACCCTGCAATTAAGATACAAAAAAGTCTCTTGTGTCCCCAACACACCTAATAGAACTTGGAGTTGTATAGGTGCAGTAGTTCGGCGAAGAGATGGTAAAATATGGGTGATAGGTGTGGCAAAGCAAGGTAATATAAATCTGTAATAAAAAGTGCAGCAAGAAAACATGTGAAAAAAGTGAGCACAAACGGTGTAACAATGGTGGAAACAAGGCATAGGCTTCGTACTTTCACTAGTGTCAACTCTCAACAACTTTAACATAGTCTAATCACATGATATTTCCCATAAAACATGCAATGGAGACGTACTTGGAGATCATTCCTTTGTCGTAAAGAGACGACGAGAATTGTGTAGGGCTACAAAAGTACACCTTAGAGTTCGTAGTTCTCATCTACGGATTTCCCAATGTCACCGCGGCCATCAAAAGAGAGTACCACAATCACCACAACATATCTCAAGGATAGTCAAAGACAAGCACCAAGAGACTCTCAATCTTCAATCAACACACAAAAGAGGAAATCACTCATGATAATATTCTTCTAACCCATGTACAATAGACCGCTGTCACCATGGTCTCGGGGATTATACTAGATAAAATTAAGTGAGTACATCAATCCAATACATAGAGGAAGGGGAAATATCATGGGATCACCCTAGATTAACATAGCCTATGATCACAACGAAGATCACACCATGGGAGAGAGAGAAGAACACATAGCTACTGGTATAAACCTCAGCCCCGAGGAGGGACTACTCCCGCATCATGGAGGGAGGAAGCAACGTCGATGGAGATGAATCCGGGGGCACTTCCCCGTCCCGGTAGGGTGCCGACACAGGAATTCTGGTCCCCCGAAGCTTGTCGGCGATGGCGGCGGAGATCGGAATTGATTATGTAGAAAAGGGGTCTGGTTTGTAGATGGATCTCCCCCTCAAGACGACCGTCAAGGGGGAGGAATTTTCGTGATGCCCTTTGACCTAGATTTCCTCTCTTTATATAGATTCTCGGATTCCCATCATCCAGATTACGTCTTCGGTATTTCGGGGCCAAAGGGAGCATCCGAACTCCGATTGAGATGATTTTCCTTCTAGATCCACCGGACAAAACTTGTCTACAACTTTGTATTTTAAGTTTTTCCGTTTGAGGTCGTCTTCTGGCGTCTAAGACGCAATCTTTAAAACCTGTCTGGTGAGGACAGATTTCGGGAGAGTTAGAGTCCAACTCCTACAAGGCTCCTTTTTATGATTTTTCCTTTATCCAAGTAATTCCTACACATAAAGTACAAAAACAAGAACTTGTGCACTCTTGCAACCATTAATAGGTTAGTTCCAAAACATGTTATAAAAAGATATGAAAGTGTAGCAAACACATAGCAATAACACCCAAAACATTTATGGAGCAAGCGGAAATTATATATACGTTTGGGACGTATCAACATCCCCAAGCTCAATTCCTGCTCTTCCTCGAGTAGGTAAATGATAACAAGCATAATTTCCGTGGTGACATGCTAGCAACATATAAGAACTTTGAATAGTAAAGCAATCAAGGTATGTGATTCAATTCAAGTCATAACATGCAAGAGTCTATATTAGTATTGAAACAAGTAACAAAAGAACATTAGGTGCAAGAGCTCTCGCTGTCCGTGACTCAAATGTCTCCAAATGGTGTTTGCCTGCAAGAAGGGGGACAGACCACTAGCCTGCAAGAGCTCTCGCTGTCCGTGACTCAAATGTCTCCAAACTTTGAATAGTAAAGCAATCAAAGAATTTTTGTTGAGAACTCAATCTACTAAAGTTTCACACTTTGTCTTCTTTGGAATCTTATCTTGACTCGTCCCCAGACCACTAGCCAGGTACAAGTCAATTTGATCCACTCCTTTTCAATTTTTTGAGCACTCATGAAATGATGAGAGTAAGCACGAAAGTTGACACTTAGGATGGCAAAGAGAGAAGTATGATGGAGGAGGAAGAAAAAAAGGTGAGAAAGGTTCACATCAATGAGGACAATCATAGGCGAGAAGGCCAAATGATAGATATGATGTGAGGAGTAGGGATTGCCATGCAACAGATGCACATATGAGCTAAGAAAATCTCTCCAATGGAACTAGTGGGGGTGCATCCAACTTGCTCGCTCATGAAGACCTAGAGCTCGTTTGAGGAGGCTCATCCTTGGAATATGCAAGCCAAGTTCTATAGTGTGAAGGTCCCCACATAGCTATATGCATAAATGATCATCTCTATGGAGTACAAGGATAAGAGGGAGTACTAGTGTGGATCTCTTCAAAGGAATAGTAGTGTTTCCCCTTTCTCTCTTTTTATTTATTTTTATCTTTTCTCTATTTTTTGTATTTTTTTGGTGGCCTCAATGGATCTTTCTATTTAACTCTCATTTGTCCTCTTTGGGATCTTTTATTTTGTCCACTTTGGGATCGTTTCCTCACTTAAGGGCAACACTCTAATTTACAAGAGGGTATAGATGATTTTTCACACTTTACAAGGTACTCAAACATAAAGAAGATGTAGCTATCATGATGTATGCAATGTATGCCTCTGCCAGTGTAGCAGGAACATGTATGCCATGAAGACCAAGTCATGAAGAGGTGGATGTTGCATGGCAATATATCTCAGAAAGGCTATGGAAATGCCTTGATAGGTAGGTATGGTGGCTGTTTTGAGGAAAGATATAAGGAGGTTTATGATGACATAGCGTATCATGCCAAGGGTTTGGATGTACCAGCGAAGATGGACGCCAACTCTCGGAGTGAGAAGAAAGGAATGCACGGCACGGGAGAGGCTAGAAAATATGAGGAGGTGGAAGTGTCAACTCTCAATACTTACATTAGTCCGAAGAACTCATGCACTTATTATCGGTAACTCTCAATCTAATAAGGAGGTTCACAAAGAGACAAGTACCCAGAGGAGGAGTGTATGGGGGTTTGGTTATCCTTGCGCATCCTTGACTCATGGTATGTGAGTGTACTCTAATATCAGATCCCTCCAAAGAATAGCGATCCATCTAGTAGCTAGAGTTCTCAACTAGTTTTGTAGATTTTGAAAATACACACGGATTGCCCAAAATATGATACCTATCACTAATAGGATAGAGCTCTTGACACCAAAAGTTCAAACATTACTCACATCAATACCTCAAAACTATTGCAAGTTACTACTATAATTAAATAGCAACCTCAATTACCTACTTTCAAGACAAGACACAACTCAGTGCAACAACCAACTCTCTTAACAAGATAAACATGAAAACTAAAGAGAGTTTCAACAACAAACTAAACAAAAGCCAAGGCTCTTTCTAAAGGCAAACACTAATACTAAAACTAAACATGGCAGGTAGCTACGAAACGATAAAGAACACACAACAACAAAAAGTTAAGCATGAAAAAATCCTATGATGTTTTCTAGATTGGAGTGGATCGTGTTTATTTCCCACACAAAGTAAGTTGGTGTCTAACTTGTTATGAACAGCAAGAAAAGCTAAAGAAAAAAGGTAAAACTAAGAGCGAGACGCTCCAAGCATAGCACATAATGCATGAAGTGATAAAAATATAGTGAGACGAAGGACGAACTGATGATTGTTGATGGAGAAGGGGATGCACGGGGGCATCCCCCAGCTTACACGCTTGAGTCTCCTTGAATATTTATTGGGGATGCATATGTGGGCATCCCCAAGCTTGAGCGTTTGACACTCCCAGATCTTCTTTCATCATCTTCCCTCGCACACTTGAAAACTCCCTTCATACATAACTCATCATAAGCTGATTAGAGAGGTTAGTACCCTTAATAAAATATTTTTCCCCACTGGATATAAAGATATTGTTGAATAGATACTGTTTCCCTAGATTTCCAAAAGGTTTTTGCAAAGAAAAAGCAAGCTTAAGGTTTGCAAAAGTAAGGAAAGGCAAACCGTGACAGAATCTATGAAAAACAGAACAACAGGTAGTACAGAATTTTTTCGGGGCACTTCTGCAACTCAAATAAACAAACTCAGAACATACGAAAGTTTCAAAATTGTATAGAGCATGTTGTGTAAAAATGTCAGCTGAAAAAGATGAACTGGTGATTTGTTCCGATTTTTTCCATCAAGCAGACAGAATCTTTTTTCTGGACAACATGTCACAACTTTTGCTTCCCTTATCATAAGAGGCTATAACTTGGCACAAAGCTTGAAAATAAAGATACAATGATGTTGCTACAGTATTAACAATCATCAAGTCCACTAAAAACAGAAGGAAAAAAACTCAAAGTAAAGATAACAAGGGTTGTCTCCCTAGAGCTCTTTCTTTATAGCCATAAAGATAGGCTTAATATTTTAATGATGCTATCATAGGAATAAGAGTTGAAGAACAAAAGAGAGCACCAAGGAGAAAGTACCAAACAAATTTAAGTCTAACATGCTTCCTATCCATAGGAATATTGCAATAGAATAATTCATTGAAGCACAAAGCAATTAGCATAGGAAAGCAAAACAAGTGCAACTTCCAAAATTTCATCATGAAGAGAGGGAACTTGACATTATTGAGATATCTATAAGCATATGTTCCCCTCTCATAATAATTTTCAGTGGGATCATGAATAAACTCAACAATATAAGTATCACATAAAAAATTCTTATCATGATCCACAAGCATAGAAAATTTATTACTCCCCACATAAGAAAAATCCTTCTCGTTAGTAATAGTGGGAGCAAACTCAAGAAAATAGCTATCACATGAATCATTCTTATCATGATACACTTGCAAACATTTATTCGTTATAGCATAAGTGTCATCACAATAATCATCATAGATAGGAGGCA